>CM069436.1:64635385-67035385 GCA_035610365.1 Aquatica leii
CGGAACTAATTACATGGCACTGTGGCCTTTACAAACATATGCATACATTGGGACTGCAAAGTAGCTCTTTATGCCGCGGATGCTTGGAAGACGACGAGACTCCGAAGCATCTGCTGTGCAAATGCGGAGCGTATCAAATGCAATGCACAATGATTCTCGGAAAACCAAAGCGAACCGATGATGAGTTGAAAAAAAGCCCTTGGAATAAACTTCTGAACATCATTGACGAAACAGAACTGATGAGGGAGTAATAAATCAAAGATGACAAACCACTCTTGAATTAAATTAAAAAAATAGGTTGTTTTAAATATAATCTTTAGAATAAATTATTATGATAGATTGCAAACTAATTAGTTATGTCGTAGTAAACATTCTCATAAAATGTGCTTTTATAAAATTGTTTTTTGTTGGAATAATTTATTAAAACGCATTTTAATTTTTTATTAACGTTTTAATATAGTTTATCGGATTAAATTGTAATTTACCATCATTTACATCAATAGAATGTAATTCAAATAAACCTTTTCAAACAATTAGTAATGGCAAACTTAAATACATTGCACTGAGTCAAAAAAGTAAATGTTTTTAAAAGTTGGAATAAACGTTAGTCACTTGTAGTTACACCAAGTTGTTTAAAAGAATGTTGAAATATAATTTGTTAATATCTATTAAACAACAAAGTACTTAGATTTTTTTTTAAATATTTTTGTAGGAAATCAATTGCAAACGCATAAATATAAATATGAATAATTTTGAAATACTTTTAATTTGCTTTCTAACATTCACTATATTAATGGTAATTAAGTTTTTTTTTATAAATAATAAACAATAGTTGTAACGTCATTTTATTGAAAATGTTTTTAAAAAGGTTTATTAAAGCTGACTTTAATAATGTAAAGTTTGTTTACATTCATTTAATAACACTATCACAACTTTGCACTACTTTTGTCAAAGGAAAAATAGTGTTATACTTAAACTATTCTGAAAATTAATTAAAATCATTTTGTTTTAATTGTTCTTTTGTCTTATCAGTAGTAAAATGTCTTAATGCATACTCTATAAAGAAGAAAACATAGATGATGTCATGTTATTAATAATAGAACATTACCCAGTCAAGGAAATACCAAAAATAACAAATTAGAAGCAGCAAGTAAATAGAAGAAATAACCTAATTAAAATTACTGTCTAAAACTTCTATATAAAATATTGACAATAAGACGCAGGTAAATTGTTTAGGTGTTTGTCAAAACTGTTGATTAAATCAAATGCTTATATCTTCGGCATTTAAAAGGTTTCGCTTTTCATACGGTAAAGAATACGTAAGTAACACTATTTCACTGTCAAAAGTGAAAGAACTTTCAACTTGTTACAACCTTGACTTACATTTCCCAGTCAAGTTGATATGATTATATAAGAAAAATACGCAAACTTTTATTATATAGAAATTGGTCATGCCTTTGTCCCTCCACCAATTAGCGCGTGAAGTAGTTAATTAAGCTTTATTTCACATTGTATTACTATTTTTATTGAATCTTTTTTATACACAATTTTTTAAGATATTTTTTTAATAGTAGACAGTAGCAAATTTTTTGGAAAAGTTAATGCTTTAGTTCTTATTTATACATAGTTAGGAAACTTTGAAAGCTACCGGCAAAAAAAACATTCTCCGTTGACATTATAACATAGATACAGTTACTGTATTTTTATTAATAAATTCTAAACTTAATCGTTTTTTAAATTTTATTATCAATCAGATAACAGTAAGATTCCCAAATTATTGCAAATTACAAATAGTCATGATTATGGGTTAATGGACGACTTTCAAGGTTTTAAAAAATGTAATTACGAAAATTATATAAACGTACATCCATTTATCATGACTTAGACAATTTTTTGCTTCGAACTCAATTAATAGAAGTAATTAAAACGTAATAACAGACAAAATCAAAATTATTGTTCATTATTCTTTATAAACACAAATTTTCTTCGAATAATTAAACTTGTGCATTTTTTTAACTGCAAGTAGGTAATTGTTTGTTATTTTGCTATTGTAAATGAAAAAAATAAATTGTGTTTTTTTGTTGTGAGTTATGCAGATTATATAGACAAAAACACAAATCTAAGTGGTTTTAATTAGTTTAACTTATTTAAAACCTATTAAAACAAATCTAAAAAACTCATTTTTTTACATTTTATTTATAAATCTTTTCAAAGCTGCTTTTATATATATTGTATTGTATGAATACAGCATTTATCAATCATGAAACACTTTTAATTACTCTATTTGATGTTTACCATATCAAAGCTCTATTCATCTACCAACCAAAAGCGTGTTTCTTTTCTCCACAGATGTCACTATCATTTTGCATCAGGTTCTTCTCAGCCGACCTCGTTTTACTTTAGTAGTTTTAATATTAAAAGTTACATAAGTTTTAAAAAATGTCATATTTAGCTTCAGGCGAATTACGAGTTGGTACATGCCAGACATATTTGCTGTATAAACAGTTATTTATTATACACTCATTCATATCTTGCACTACCACGCGTACTATTTGCATAATTTTAATCTAAACAATAAAAAATGTTCATTTAATTAGCTATAACTTCAACTATAGCAGAATCGCAACAAAAAGTTGTATTGTATAAAACAGCCTCATCATTCTTATGCTAATATTGTATCAAAAGTAATATGATTAATTGACTTTTTATTAACTTTAAGGTTAGTTGCGTAACATAAAATCACATGTAATTAACAGTGTAATTCAACAATTATGTATTGGATAAGTAAATCTACAAAAACAGTCCAATATTTTTATTTATTGTGCGCTTGCGGAACCTATTGTAATTCATAGTTAAAGAAATGACAAAGTAATTTTCAACTTTGAACGCTGTAGGCGTTACATAGGAATTTCATTAACATATTTAAATTTGAGCTGTAATCATATTGACTGGTTTAAAAATTTTAATGAAATACATAAAACGCGCGTTCCTCCGCGCTCAAAAATCTGAAGTTATATTAATTTGGAGATTGCTAAACATTATTACAACAATAATAAAATTAGTGACAACACGCTAGAAAAGTATTTTTAAAAGTTAAAATACCACACCAAAAAATTGCTTTGGGAATAATTTTTGGAAGCAGTTTTGGTAGCAACTTAAATAACAGAAAATCGTTTTAGTTTAGAAACATTTACTTAATTTTTTTACCAGTACCAACTAGTTTAATAAATCGTCTAACATCATTTGATGGTTGAAGGAGTGGGGATATTAAATATCAGTGTTACCTTTTTGGGTCTACCAACAGACCATTTTTGTTGACCACGTATCCAAGATACTTTAATTTAGGTAAAGAAAAAATACATTTTTTCCGATGTAAGGCAGCAGAGATTGAACGCTTTAACACTTTCCCTAGTACGCTAATAATATCGCCCATGTAAGCAAAATCGTAAGGTTCTAAATCCACACTAACACTCGATCAATTAATCGTTGATATCTAGCAGGCGTATAGCCCAAATAGCATGCGCGTAAACTAAAAGAAAACTGCATTTTCAACTAATCTTAGGATAGAGGTAATATAAGGTAACAGCATCCTTCTGAGTCACCTGGTTTACTTTTCTAAAATTGACACAGAACCGATGAGTCTTATCTTTCTTTTTTACTAAAACAATTAGATTAGACCACGGACTGCTTGAGGGTTCCACAAAACCCATACTCAGCATTAAGTTCAACTTTTTGTTAGCGACTTTTTGCAAATCAGACAAGCGAGGATAATAGCGCTGTTTAGTTGGTTCAGCAAAAATAGGTATTTAGTGTTGAATGAAAGAAGTATGACCAAGACCAGAAAATTGTTTCTAAAACGCATCCGCGATAACGTCGTTTAAAAGTTGTCGTTGATTCAGAAGAAATTCTGGGTTACCATTAATAGAATCCGAAGAAATAGTATCAACCAAAGGAGAAGTAGAACTAAAAGTCCAAAGTTCATGCCAATAGTCAAGTATGAGCTTAATAGCTTTCAAAAAATCAGGCCCTAAAATTAATTGTTGCGAAACTATAGGAATAACCAAGGTGTTAATCGTTTCCAATTTATCTTCTAAAGAAAACGGCGGAAGAACTAATTCTAGTACAGTACACGTGTTGTCGTTAGCCAAATTACAAGAAGACGCAGAAGAAGGAGAAAAACAAATATTTAAAGATTGTAGAATTTTTTACTACCACCCAAAATGGTTCGAGAAGCAGTAGTATCAAAAAATCCGTATAAAAAACCTAAAACGTCAACCTTAAGATATGGACGCTCACTCATCACGAACACTGGCAAATATAAAATCCAAAAAAATACGTTGCTTTTCAGTGAAGTTCAGAATAAAATGAATCCGAGGTTAAAACGCATAATTTAAAACCTGGTTTGTAGACTCGTGAATTAGTATTTTGGTTGGAGTTGGAGAAAAATATGTACAGTATGAAGTAACGCAAAAAGAAAAGCCCAGAAAACCTTGCAAAAAAAATTAGAAAGGTAACGTAGAGATTTGTGCTAATACTAAAGCAGATTAGTAGTAAGAAGTTAAATTGCATCAAACCTCTTAAGTTAAGGTTCTTCAAAGGATTTCAATAATGCTACTAGTCTTGCCAAGAACGCAAAGAATTTCGATTTACCCTAAATAAGCACAAAAACTTGCCGGTTAGTATTTCAACAGTCGTTGAATTTTGTAAAGGGACACCACGCAACAGACACAAGTCATAAACTCGAATCAGAAATTCGGTGAGCAAAACAAACGAACTGTTTTTGAAGTAGCAGAAATAATCAAAATTGATAATTTAATATCAGCCTCTTAATCCAAAGAAGTAAGAAGAGGTAGTTCTCCATCGGATAAAACCGATCTAGGATTAGAAAAACGCAGATTAGCAAACAAAACCAATGTGTTTAGTAGCTTTCGTCCCGTTAGCTAGAAAATCATTACGTAGAGTTTGTAACGTGAGTCCAAGTTGACACTGTGATTCTTCTTATCTAGTAGGCGACATATGTAAACAGCAATGTTGTATGTATACCCTTAAGGTACTAGCTCGTTTAAAAGTAGAAACTGAGTAAAGTTTGTAATTCTGTAATAGCTTGTTCAACAGCTATCTTATCTATAAGACTGAAAAAACAGAACCCACAGGAACAGATGCTTCTTTCTCTAACTATAAAGCGCTAAGCACCGCATCCCGTAACGTAAAAACAACCACATTGGGATTAAACCCACACTTCTAAACGCCAAGCGTGGCAGAATTTCCTAAAAAAACGAAAAGGAGAAACTGTACGATTAAAACCCAATCAAAATAAAAGTAAGTACGACAATAACTAAAGCAAGTATAAGTAATAGTATCGTATCGCACACACTGCCACTAATAATCTAATAGAAAGAATGGTTTAACCAACGTAATCAAATTATTCCAAAACAAAAATTAAAGCACGGAACCCAACGTATTAATGAGATGTAGTGAAAGCGAAGCGAACTACAAAGCAAAGCCTTGCAACAAAACACAAGGAGCGAAACATAACTTTGAATTAGTCAAACCCACTAATAACAATCAATAAGTAGAAGAAATAATAAAGACAGAAAAAATTATAATCGCGCCCACGAAATTAAACCCTGACAGTTGGGCGGCAGTTTTTGTTATGCAAGTTTACCCGTAACTTAAGACAGACGGCTAGCTCAATATTGCAAACAGAGAGTCGCAGGTAATGCTTGGTGTATTACAAAAAGATGTGATGTAGAACTACGCAATTAAGGGTTCGTGAATAAATATTACAGCGAATAAGTTGAATAAATATTGTTGACTTAATTTTACATAAAAAAAACAAATTCACATTGGTGCATACAACACAAATTTCGAAGCAAAACAGACAGCACCGTTTAATATAATACATAAATAAGTTTAATACTTAATTGTCACAACAAACGTAATATATACGTATTGTCATGCGTGCTAAAACTGACAACGAAAGAAACAAAATTGTCACAATTTTTGTCTATTAGCTAATCGCACATTCTACCCAAATTCTCTAAAATTGCTGACATTGACACATTGACAGCATAAAACGCGCGGTTGCCAAGTGAAAACAACTAAGCACTACGGTAACCACCGTAAGTGATTTATCGTTAACCTTTTTTCCTTTCTATGCTTATCTCAATGTAAAGAATTAGTAGATAGGATTAGTAAAAAAACAAAAACTAACAGTTTTGTAACAAAAATCATGTTATCATAAATACATTCTATCAGCAGAAATACTCATACGGTAGAAATTAAAAATCACAGAAAAAGAGAATTACAATGTTAAAATAAATAGAGAATCAAAAATTAATAACGCATACTATATGCCGGTTTTAAAAACAAAAAAGAAAACACAAATAGATATAGGAAAATACTATAATTAAGAATTAAGAAAAATTAACTAAATCGAAAGCATTAGTCTATTAAGAAAATTAAGAAAAAATAAGAAATACATGAGTAAGGGAGTAGGAACACATGTACCAAGAGACAACAAATAAATTTCTTTTTTATTAAAAAAAATTGTTGTGTTGTTGTTTTGCCAAGCTAAAGTAAAATATTTATTGTAGTTTTAGAGTGTATTTATCAAAAAGCAAAAAGCATTAAGAACATTCAGTAGTAGCCGGCATATTGTATAAACTGCGGTATACATTTTTTTAGTATTTGCTATTATATATTATATTGTTAGAAATTATGACAATTGAATTTGTATGTTTTCAAACTTTTATTAAAAATAGCTTGATTTGTGATGATTGTTATATTTCATTTGATGAACGACATGAATTAAATAACTAATACTTTTTTTGTTTTCTTAACAAAGTATATTTTTTGTAAAATTAGAGCATTTTTTGCCTTTTTTGGTAAAAAACTAAGAACATTCTATACATTTACCTGAGAAAAATGTTAATATTCTATACATTTACCTAAACAGAGGATTAAAGAGGTTCTCACAGGTCGATCATTTAGTTTTTCCCATAATTTATAAACATTTCGATTATTTTTTTTTAATTTTTGTTTTAGCAACAATTTTAACACCTATAATATAAAATAATTTTTAAACAATTATTCATATTTTTGTGTTATTTTTACTTCCTACATATTAGAATAACAGTACCTAAGTTACTTAAAATGTTGGTTAAATTATGACTTACAGTGTTATATCACTTTTTATTTAATTAATGTATTTTGTATGCTTATTATTACATGTAAGTAATACAAAAATATATCATCCTAAAGTAAATTTAAGTCGTTGATAAGTACATTACTATCTATCCCCCAATAGGTATTACCGTTGATAACAGTTGGCAACAGTGTAGAAATATTCATTCATTGTACTTTAAATATGGATACCATGTACTAATTTTTGTATTATAAATTTACTATGAGAGAACTTAAATAGTGTTGTGATTAACAAAAGTATTTTAATCTCTAATATATTACAATTTGGTGACAAGAATAAATACAATATTCTGAATTCTCGTTTAAAAATGTTTTATAGGCAGGTTGCAGAGCTCCTTAAAAAAGCAGAGAATACAAACTGTACTGTTATTTGCAGAAGCATGTAGCAGTTGGGACTGCCCTTTTGACCACTATGATCTAAGAAAGGTAGACAAAAATTATCTTGACAGTAGAGGAAAAATTATTACGAAGTTTAAAAATAACCTACCATGTTGTAATTTTGTATACAGTTTTGTGAAACGCGATCAAGATAGACTAAGGAATAGGCTGTACTAAAACATTAAACGATTGCTACGTAATGTTTTCAGAGAAAAATTAAATGTGCATTTTGATAACATAACAGCAGAATTACAAAATGTTCCAACTACGCACATAATCCATTTTGACAAAACCAACTTAGTGATGATGATGACCCTGGTCTTAAAAAAATAATTTTTAAGCGGGATTGTTGCTATCCAGAGAGAGTCTGCAACTACAGCAAAACTGCAACTTTTATTGTGTTTGCAACCACAACAGCTGGAAAATTATTGCTTTTTTATGTTGTTTATAAAGCCCACAATATGTATACACTTGGACCATTGGAAGCCCGACAAAAGCACAGTACAACAAAAGTGCAAGTAGGTGGTCTAGTTCTTTTGAAGATCAATCAAAAGGATTGCAATTCTCGCTTATAAAAACCTTTTTGAAACAAAGTTTTCAATCGGAGATAATTTTTTTTTCCATTTTTCTCTTAAATTCATTAAGCTATGTCGTGAATACAATATTTCATTCTTTTTCCGCCGCCTAACTCTACGCATATAACACAGCCACTTGATCTGGCTTTCTTTAGACTGTTAAAGACGGCTTGGAAAAGAGTCACGGAAACGAAGAAAATGAGCGACGAGCAGAAGAGTGCAAGCATACCTAAGAATACGCTTCATCACCAACTGAAGCAACTGATGAAAGAAATTAAGCCAAACCAAATTAAAAATATACAATCGGGTTTCAGAAAATGTGCAATTGTTACAATAAATCGTGAAGAGATGCTGTCGAGGCTGATTTATCTCAGTCTAGTAACAGTAAAGTAGAGACATCGCTTCATGATGGCAGTAGCAGTATTGGCTCGGAAAGTTTTGGGAAAAAAAAAAGATTACCAGATAAATGTTATCAGAAAATATGCAAAGTTAAAGATAGAATCGAAGAAGACAAAGAGCACATTTTTCAATAACCTTTATCCAGCAATAAAAAAAGGTTATTGAAGTATCCATGTGATTAGTCTTAGGAGCAGATAATCAAAAATTGTTACCAGTGGAAGACTTGAATAGTAAGAATAAGTATAAAAGTAAAAGACAACTTTTAACATTTCTAATCCATTATACAACTCTTAACTGATGTACCCATGCAAATATGATAATATATCTATATTTTTTTAGACATAAGTTTTAAGTGAGTTAATTTCCTACTAAATACGAAAAAGTTTCTAATCCTTATAATCTCACGTTTTTACTGTTTTCAATCTATGTTTTTTTTTCATTCCGCATCAAGGGCCAGACCTGGGTTGAGCTACAGTTTAATGAAATTCTTTACGCAATCTACCCACGGGGACTTGACTTTTGGTATATTTACATTCTTTGTAAATATTTGTTTATGGAATTTATACACTTGTTAAACAATTACATGATGTATTTTATTGTTGTATAATTTGAAAAACCCTTAAATTTTATTTTGCGCTTTTATTAGACAAGTATTCAAAAGATGAAACAGTTTAAGTCAGTCAACAGAAGCTTTTTTTAAATGAAGGTTATCTTTTGTTTTAAAAATATGTCAGTTGTCGGCTGTGCTATAAATTTAAAACAAAACGTGAAGGAATAAATCTTCGTGATTGTTAAACTTTTTTTCTTTAATTTATTGTCAACGTTATGACTATGTTTTAACGTTATCAGCTTTTGATAGTTTAGTCACATATCAGTGCTTTCAAATAAATTAAATGGTATATTGAAAAACTGGTGTGGTCACACACGACTTTCCTATAAGGAATGATGAAGGAATAATAAATCCATTATAATTTAATAAAAACAATTAACACGTTTAATTATCTCTTTTTACTGGTAAAAATTAATTGTCGTTAATTTAAAATAATAATATAATTTAAAAAAACATAAAACGCATTGGGATTTGAACCTTCGTAGGTTGGGGCGAAATTACCGCAGTCGTCCGATTAATGTTACTACACCAAAGTGACATACTCGTTTGTTTTTTACATCCGTATTTTAAACTAAGCTTATTACCACCTGATACATTTTTGAAAATATTCAAAATTTCCGGGACACACGGTATAATCAATTCAAAAAAATATTTAAAAAAATTGTTATTTTTTACTGTATCTCTTTTCCGTCAAGATACGGAATTTTTTTCTAAAAAAAAATCGTCGTAGGCAAGATTCGAACTTAGGATTATATATGGAATTCACTTTAAATTATAAATCAAACATCAAAAAAATTGTTAATGTTAGGAAAAATTTTTATTCAAATAAATTGTTAGGAAAAATTAACTCTATAAGAAACTGTAAAAATAATTTAAATAATTTACATACTTACCAAATTATATAAGAAAAACGTTTTTTTTTATTAGACTCATTTGATAGAACTGAGAGAATATGAAAAACCAGCTCCATACCAAATTTCAAGTTACTAGAATTTTTGGTTCGAGAGGTATCGTGGGTACATCGTTACACACAGACAGACACACACACACACGAAAAATTATGCAATAAAAATTTTTTGAAAAAAAATTGCGATTGCTATACTTTCCTTATAGGAGAGTAAAAACGAGTTTCATAAGGCGGTTTTATGGAACGAATCCAATTTTAAAAAACAAGTGGCAAAGCCACAAATTTTCTAAGGATAAGTTCTATAAAAGTATTATGAACAAGTTTTTTATAGAAGCAAAACAGGATATTTAGTTGAATATTAATGATAACTTTTTTAATAATCGAAGAATATTAATAAATTTTTGTACATGACTTCATTAGTGTTTTCTTATTAATTTTAATTAGTTGCTACAAGTAATGTAATAAAAAATTACGCGTTCTTCAAAAATAAGTCCAAGAAACAGCTGTTTTAGCCGCTTAGTCGGATAAAACAGGATACTGCGTATTAATATTTAAAAAGATATTAGTTAAGTGGAAAAGAACGATTATTATCAAAAATATTTATTATAGAAATCAAAATTATATTATTCATTACAAAAATCACATCAGAATAATTTATTATCGTCGGTCTCTACACCAACACATACTTCATAAGCCCAACCAGTGTGGGTGTTGGTATTTTACCCATCTTTCTGAGACTTCGAATTTGAATAAAGTTTGGTGCAATATAAACATAACCTGTCGCTGTTCTTTTCTTTAGAACTAGTCTCTAACTTTTTTGAGTTTACTCAGTTTATCAATATTTTTTATAACTTTCTTCCATTAGGGTTTTTTTTCATCTTTCTGTTTATTTAATTTACTTTTGTATTTTTAAATTTCTTTATCAACAGTTATATTCACTTTTGGCCTTTTCTTACCATTGTACCGATTGTAACAGTGTTGTAGGTCTTGGAGGAGTTACATTATAAATTTGTTGTTGCTGAATTAACTGTAACAGTGTTGTAGATTTTAAAGAAGTTACACGATAAACGTCTTGTTGGGTGAAAGGTATCTGACCAACATTTTCTCTAACATCATACTCAATAAAATGCTTATTAGTGGTCTTAGCTGGTTTCAACATCCAGTCTTCAAAAACATCGGAATTTATTACATTTATTCCCGTTTTTTTCAAAACCATTAACAGCTGTTTAGACACAAACCGTTTTCATAAAAACTGCACCAAACAGTTTACAAATATGGGAAATTGTCACACAACTAGCAAGATGTTGCTGTAACCATTTTCAAACTTCTGTTGTATAGTATGTGCTTATTGGTGACATGAAGCTAACATCTAAAGGTTACAAACTGTGTGTTGTGTAAAGACGAAAGCACAACATCACAATAATATTTTTTTCGAGCCTTTTCAATTGCTTCTAGACTGTTTGTGTGTGATGTAAGGCCATCTAACAATAAGAAAACAGGCAGAAAGATTTGAAAATTGTATAAATTGATCTATCCAAAATACAAATACTTTTGATTGCATCCACCCTGATGAGTGATAATATGCTTTACTTCCACGTGATTCTTCATCGAAAAATTCTGGCTTGGCTGTAGCCCTAGAAAAAATATATGTAGATAGCATGGACAACCCTGTAGAACTTATGCATAATTCTACCGTAACTAAAACACTGCGTTCGGCAGATGACAAAGATTTTACTTGTAACAAATAATTATTTTCGGGTTTTGAACCGCGTTCCATATTTACACTTTTCACAAAATTTATAAAGCTTAGAAAACTTACAAACTTTGAAAAATTTACAATGTTTGACGTTTCGACAGTCATGTCGCTGTCTTCTTCAGAAAAAACTGAAACTGAAGATATAGGATCCTGACAAGCCTTTATATTACGCCGTTCGGGTCAGTGGTTCGTGACGGTTCCGATTTATTAGTTTTCCGGAACATGTTTTTCATATTGGCGCTAGATCGATTCCATTATCCCTATTAAAATTGTCGTACTTCTGGATTTCAATGACTCCTTCGTCTTGCTAAAACCTCGTGCATTGCCAGACTCATCTCAACTGAAACCAACTTTGACTAGTGATCATTATTTTATACCTTCCCATTTGGAAAAAACTAAAATAATAAGAAAGCAAATCTTATACAAAAAAGTTTATAATTGTTTAGAAATTTAGTTGAACAGAATGGGATAGAAATTGCAGTCGGTTAGTTAAAGACCGTACCAACTACATTAGCTTTAGTTATTTAGGGGTGAATGGCAATATTAAATGGTAACAACAAAAACTTGAAATTATAAAAATTTTGGAAATTTTGTAGAGATTGGTACTAAGTACTACATATTTTCAAATTACTTGTCAGTAATACCAATCTTGTAAAAAAATACACCAATCTCTAATATCAAGCTTTAAAAAACAAAACTATAATGTTGTGCAATCTATAATTTAAAACAACAACTTGAATTAAAATTAACGTAGTTTCTGTAGTAAACAGATATAACAAACACATTTTTGTTGCCCATCTGTCAAATCCTATATGAATTCTACGATTTGAACCAGGTCAACAATATTAGGATAAAGTTCTTTATCCAAATTTAACGTTTAAAGTTACCTTTACGTTTACATTCGCCGAATATTTAAACATCTTGCAAAACTTGAAAGAGGCAAACGTTTAAAATGTTAATATTAATACATTTATAAACATATAATAAATTACAGTACCTCCGTGTGAAATTAACGATTAATCAAAAGTATTAGCAACTGTTATATTTGTATAACATTTGATTAATTAGTTCTAAATAAGATCTAAAATGTATAAATATTTAGATCGGTAAAGAGTCAAATTTTTACGTCAACCTTGTTACAATTTTCGATGTACTTTCATAATTACAACATACATACGTATATTGTTTTTTCGTTTAATGTAGTATAAAAGTAAATATTTGTTTACAATTTTTTTAAAGTGAATTTTTCTGTTGACTGATATGTCAGCAAAATAAGCATTTAACTATATATAGTTAAATGCTTATTTATTTACTTGTTGTCCTTGCCAAAAAACTTAAAAATGCATTCTGTTTGTTTAATTATATAAACAAAATTTCCTGAATGCATAATCAAATCGTTTTGCAAACTTAATTAAATTACATTGATAAAACTTTAATGTTCTATTAATCTAAGGTTAAAGATGTGTCCTCTCATAAAGGCCAATTACAGAAAAACACCTTCGGTTGTAAAAACTTGTCATTACAATTTTGGAAAGTTTATAGATTTACTTATCGGTAGTGCTAAGCCGTATTATACTTAAAATTTTTAATTCCAAAAATGTTGTGTTAAATAAGACAAAAAAAACAAAAACAGTTTAAAAAAGTTTGATAGTTTTATAGATTTTAAAGCTATCAATTTTGTTGTAATTTTTAAGTTGGCATTCAGTAAGTTTATTCTCCCATAGTCGTTAGGTAACTCCGCCTGCGGCAGTGAATTGATGCTTTGAGTAGCCCATACGCTGTTGTTGCCGGTCCCAAGTCCGGGAAAAGGAAAAGAGTTGTGACGTTAAGGTCAACAACTCATCACACATAAAAAAACTCTGGACTGAGTTTGTTTCTAGAATGAAATTAATTAATGATTAATGACTTTTAAAATTCATTTACTTCAGAGAAGTAGAGCAGAAACTCAGCATCTCGTACTGTAGAAATAGTTAACCCCAAAGATTCTGGAAGAGAAAGGAGCAATCATATAGTAGTGCTCTTTTGTAAAACAAATGAATATATTATAACAAACCGACATAAAAACAGTCACAAATATACGTGGATAGATCCTACAAAAAATCTTAAATCAAAAATTGACGTTTTTCAAGTAAAATACGTTTTTGCCATTATCATATGGTAATAAGCCATCTCTTATATACATACAAAAAATATACGCAAGCAAATACAAAAAAGTGGAAAAAACAAATAAAAAAACTAAAACCGACCTACATAAGCAGTTTAGTATTAAGTGCCTATACCGAAATAGAATAGAAAACAAACTAGACATCAATAAAAATGGATCAACAGACGAAATGGATAAACATTTAAAAACAGTTTATTAGAAGCAAAGGCACTAAGAACGAAAAATAAAAAAAGAAGATACTTCTAAAAATTTTGAATATTTAATTAAAGAAGAAAAGGCATATATCAGATGGCTATCTACCCAAACATCCCAATCAAGAGAAGAATATGTACATTTTAGAAAAAAAGCAAAATATAGACTAACAGATAAAAGATGAACACTGGAAGAAAGTATGCAGCAAAATAGACAGTTTCAGATAAACGAAACTAAATAAAATTTAAAGAAGATTAATGAGTTAGATAAAATTGAAAAAATGATCCGCATAATAAAGGAGAGCATGAACAAACGTTAAACAAGTACAGAAATAAAATGTAAAATTGAAAGCTTAACTATCAGCCCAAGAAGGAATATAAACAATTAAGAAAGAAAGATAAAGAAAAAAAATATTGTAATAAAAAGTGTAGTAGATGAAAAAAAAACAAAAATAGAAGCAATCTTAGTAGCATATTATAAAAAATTATTTAAAGAATAGGTATGAACTTAGACATAAAACCTAAGACCGATTAAGTTAGAAGAATTGGGGCTTACAACAAAAACAAGAAAGGACCAATACACGTTAAATTAATTGAAGATAATACAAAAATATCAATACTTAAATGCAGAAAAACTTAAAAGGTCTGATATATGGATTGATAAAGACTATACTAAAAAAACACCAAAAGAAATAAAGGCATTTATACCCCACCTCAAAAAAGCGCAAAAAGAAGGATTTAGGACACAGTTAGAATTCAATACGCTAATTGTGATCGAATATACCAGGTAGATGATGTAAAAAGAGAAGAACAACGGGCAAATCGGAAACAAATTCCCTAAAGACGACAGTAGCGAAAATGTTCCTTGAAGTGAGGTTCTCTGGAGAATACATTGAGAAAAATAACTCATAGCGAAAAAAAACTTATAGATAAAGATAAGATAGAGGCTAACGATGTTAATAAAGGCAACAAACAAAGAAATGCGCAATCGGTAATACAACAAAAAACTTAATAATATAAAAAGAGATAAACATCACAAAAAAAACTGAAGTAAATAAAACAAAAAAAGGACTTGTTAAAAAGTGGTATTTGGAATGTGAAAAATATTATTGCAAAAAAGGATTAATTAATTGAAGAGATAAAACTGCAAAACATCAATTATTTTTAGTATAGCAAAAACTAAATTAAATGAGAAAAGAGAAACGGAACTGACTAAAAGATACTGGGTATATTAGTCAGAGGTAGATAAAAGAATTGGACAGGAAAAGAGATAAGGTTAATAGTAAAACCAGATACAGTAAAATACAAACGAATAAAGATATATTCTTGTAAAAATACTGGCACTAGACATTATAATAGACGAAAGACAAATAATAACGAGAAGAAGAAAAAAAAACAGTTCCTTAAATTACTTCAATTGTAAATCAATAGAGGAAAAAGATGTAATTCTAATGAGAGATATGAATGGAAAAGTAGGCAATAGATATAAAAGCATAGAAAGATACATGAGGGAACGAAGCAAAAACACTAAAAATGACAATTGTATGAGGCTAATAGACCTATCTTTGATTTGATGATCACTAACACAAAATTTATGCACAAGGATCTACATAAATACACCAGGGAAGTTCGTTTCAGTAAGTATTTTATTGTAAATTGTAAATACAGAAAATAGGAAGAGAGTGAAGGAGGTAAAAGTAAAAAACAAACGCCGAAATAGAAAGTGACCATTATAAATGCGAAAGACAATCAAGAGATGATAGAGAAGAAAATAATCAAACAAAAAATCGAAACTTTGAAACAAGAAAATTGCTTAAAGTAACACTGAGAGTAAAGATATAGAAAGTAAATGGGGACATTTTAAAGAAAACAGTATATAATTACTGGTTCGGAGGAAGACTATAACACATGCCAGAAAGCAAGAACAGAAACAAAGAAAATTATAAAAGAAGCAAAGAAAAAGTCATGGAAAGAGTTCGGAATCCGGATGAAAGTAAACTATTTAGAGAACCAAAACAATTATTCTATAATACATTAAAGCAATTAAGACCAAAAAAAAACGCCCAAGTTAAGAAATATAAGAGGCAAAAACAGGAATGATATCCGAAGATAAGAATATAATAAGAAAAATGGAAGGAATAATTCAAAAAATTAACAAAATCGGAAAACAATGTAGAACAGTGTTTCTTAACCTTTTAGTATTTACGACCCAATTTTAAATTACAATTCTCGTCTCGCCCCCCCCCCCCTCCCGGGTTATTTTATTACAGAAATCGTGTTGTAATTGTAATACTAGCTTCCATTAATATGTATTTGAATCCTGAGGTTACGCTACGATCTTAATTATCTTAAAAATTACAAAATTAAATAAATTTCTTAATATTTGGCAACTCCGATTTGCTGTAATGATAAAATCAAAATGCCTCTCTCCCGCTCTCTGACTTAGGTCCGCTTCCCGAGAAGTTTCGATCTTCGGCGCTATTTAAGCGTGTATAAATAGGTACTGCTGTGCACGCATTGAATTTTAGTCAGTCACATAGTAAATGTACCCTGACAGTCTCAGACGTGTTGCTCCTTAAAAAAGATAAATTTTTAACTGGGCGTAAACGAACATTAGACGATAGTGCAGCATCAACAAGTGCACAGGCGGACGTAGTTCCGAAGATAAAATTAAGAAAATATTCTCAAAAATACCTAAATTTGGGGTTTACTAACACTGAAGTAAATGATGAAAAAAGACCTCTGTGTGTTATTTGCTCAAAAATTTTAGCAGGTGACAGTATTCAACCTAACAAACTTAAACGACATTTGGAAACGCTTCATAGAGAGTACGTTAACAAACCCAGAGAATTCTTCGAATTCAAATTAAAATCATATGAAAAGCAAAAATCATGTTTTAAAAAAGCTTTGCCTGTGAATGAAAAAGCTTTATTTGCCTCTTACAAAGTTTCATACAAAATAGCACGATGTAAAAAGCCCCACACTATTGGGAAAGCTGCAATTGAGATTGTGCAAACTATGTTTGGAGATAATTTTGCCAAACAATTACAGTCCATAGCTCTATCATTTGATATTGTTGCCCGTCGAGTTGGTGATATAGTTGAAGATGTACAGCATAAACTTTTCGAGAAATTGCGTGACAAATTGTTTTCAATTCAGATTGATGAGGCAACAGATAGCAATAAAAATGCTCATTTAATTGCCTATGTTCGATTTTGTGATAGTACGTCAGCAATAGAAGAACTACTTTTCTGCAAACCATTAGAACTCAAAGCAACAGCACTTGCATTATTTAATATCTTAAATGATTTTATAAACGAGGCGAACTTATATAATAGAAAAATTGCGTTGGAATATGCGCTGATGGTGCTCGTACAATGTCTGGAAGATTCCAAAGTATACAAGCACTTGTGAAACAGAAATCTCTACAATGCATTTGGACACATTGTATATATCACCGAGAAGCTCTGGCTTCCAAGGAAATGAGCCCTGGTATGAATATTGTGTTAACGACAGTTGTAACTGTAGTAAATTATATAAAAATGAGACCTTTAAAATCAAGACTCTTTTCTGCCCTTTGTAAAGACATGGGTGCAGCATATTCCGCGTTACTGTTTTATTGTGAGGCAAGATGGCTATCACGTGGAAAGTTTCTGCAACGTGTTTATGAACTAAGAGACGAAATCGCAATCCTTTTAGAAGAAGAAGGCCGACCGGAGGTTGAGATGTTTCGAGATGGCTTATTTGTCATCAAATTGATCTACATGGTCGACATATTTGAGAAATTAAATATCTTAAATCTTCAAGTCCAAGGAGCAAACGCACATATTTTTGATACGAGTGACAAAGTTTTTTTTGTAGAAAATTGGAATTATGGAGCCGAAATATAAAGCAAAAAAATCTAGAAATGTTTGCAAACGTGAACGAATTTGTTAAGGCTTACAAGGCTGAAGAGAAACATATTCAAGTTGTTCTTGTAACTATTGAAAATCATTTAGCTATGTTGGCAAAGAATTTTAAGTATTTTTTTGCTGACGACAACTTGATAGCAAGTTACGAGTGGGTTAGGGACCCATTTCAAAATAGCCCCAAAGATCTTTTAACTGCAGAAGAAGAAATGTTCATAAACTTCACGGAAAGTGGCGAAATCAAAAAGCAATTTAGTAATAAATCATTGTTTGAATTTTGGGCAGAGTTAGATCATAAACTTGCTGCACTTAAAACAAGAGCATTTTGTATACTATTACCATTCCCAACATCCTATCTTTGCAAAACTGAATTTTCTGCAGTAGCTGCTTTAAAGACAAAATACAGATCTCAGCTAAATATTGAAAGAGAACTCAGAGTGTCAATTTCCAATATTAAACCTTCTTTTGAGAAACTTTGCTCACATGACAAGCCCAAGGAAGCCACTAATTAATATGATGAAACTTGTAGGTATGTAAGTATTTTTATCGTTGTACTTTGTCAGAATGTATTTTGTTGCTTTTTTTATTAAATCAAAAAACCGTTTTCTTAATATTTTTTCTTATTTTTTCCATAAGTTTGCGCCCCCCTTTCAGAATTCCCCCTCTAGGGGGGCGCGCCCCACAGGTTGAGAAGCGCTGATGTAGAACAAGGAAAGGAAGAGGAAACAAAAACAGGACATGGAGAAGCTCAAAAAGTAGAAAAAATATCAAAAGAGGAAATCACGGAGGCAATTAAGAAACTCAAACTAGAGAAAACACCAGGGGTAGATAAAATGACAAGAGAGAAGCTGAGATACATGGGAAAAAGAGCCACAGAAGAATTTTACAAATTAAATGAAATAATAATACAAAAAAGAATACTTACAAATTATAGAGAAATTACACTTATGAGTATACCTAGCAATGTATAGAAAAACGTCTGAGAGAGCAAATTGAAAACTTCTTAGAAGAGTCACAACATGGGTTCCGTAGAGGCAAAAGCACACAGGACTTAATTTTCATAATTAAACAGTAAAAAATGATAAAGAAAAAGAAAGGAATTATATTTGGAACAAAAATATAATTGAAACAAGGATGAGTGCTTAGTTCACTCTTATTCTCAGTACTCATGGACGATGCAGTGAAGATTTGTAAACAGGAATTTTATAATATAAAAGTGGAAAGATGGATACTGAATAGAATAACAATCCAGGATCTACTGTTTGTCGACGATATAGCGCTACTAGTAGAATCAGCGGAAATTACAGAAAAAAGTTAATATATACCGCCACGAGCTAAGAAGAATAAACATGGAAATAAATATAAAAAAAAACTAAAACTATAAGCATTGCTAAGACGGACACTCACCACAATACCAATATAGAAGGGCAAATACTAGAACAAGTAAGAAATTTTAAATATTTGGAAACAATAGAAAATAAGGTGGAAATAGACAATGTAGCAATAGAAAGAATAGAAAACCTAAAAACACGTTTGTTTGAAAAAAATTAATTTCGGTACAAATAAAATTGGAATTATACAACAAAGTAGTAAGACCGACGTTAATTTATGGTAGCGAATCTTAAACGATCAACAGAAAAAAACGTAAAATTAGAGCAATGGAGATGAGATACCTAAGAAAAATTAAAGAAATAACAAGATTGGACACAGTAAAAAACGAAAATATAACGGAACGACTAAAAGTGAAACCTATAAAAACACTGATAGAAGGAAGGCAACTGGGAGTTGTGTCACTTGATCTAAATAGATGACAACAGGATAGTAAAAAAAGTATACGATAGAAGTCCGGGGGAAAAAAAGGTAGTAGGTAGACCAAGAAAGAAATCGGAGGAATAAGTACAAGTAGTAGCGGAAAATAGATACATACAAAGGAGAGAAGTAAGGAACCTGGCAAGAGATATAAAAGTTTGGAATAAACTAATCAAAAACAGTTAACTTAGTTTTATAAGATTTATAGGTTTTTATAAGTTTTTGTAAGTTATATTAGAATATATTATAATTATTGTATTATGGTTATAATCCGACACTTAACGATAAAATTCAGTTAAAGAAATCTACATGAAATACCATGGAATGAAAATATAAATAAAAAAAAGGATTTATCTTTTAGTATTGTGTCACTATTGATAAATTTGTTATTTAAATATATTTTTATGTTATAGATCGCATACAAAATCTGAAGACCGCAGAAAACAAAAAGAATTAGAAGAATCAAGACCGTAGTAGGAAAACAATAGACAAGAACTGGGAACGACAAAAACATGAAACAGATAAAAATAGCATAACATCTGACGATGGAGATACGAAGGAAGAGCAAAAGATATATTCCATGCAGCAATTTTTTTAAATAAACTACATTTAAATATATAGTATATATAGTAATACATTGATACATGTACATACTATTACATAAAATTTAATACTGCTTTGAGAATACACAAATTTTTATTTATTTATTTAACAAAATTATTTGTCAGTTTTATTGTTAATATATTTTAATATTGATAAATAAATTTTTAAAAAGTTAAAACTTTACTTATTCCTAAAATGGTTGTAAAGTATACGTTTACGAAAATACTAATAATTTTGATTTACAGTTTATGTTATGTAAATTCTCTTTGTATAATACAATTTTAATCTTTTTAATTGTTTAACAAAAAAATTACAACTTTTTTGTACTCTCTAAATACATTGACACTGTATTAAAATCTAAGCATTAGTTATATAATTGATTGCTTTAAGGTTTTAAGTTGATCTGGTCAGAAGCAAGAAAATAAATTACTACATAAAATTTATTTTACGTTTGTCTTTAAACGTGTTTTATAAGATTATTTTTATTAAAGCTACTTTGAATACGTGTTAGTTTTTTGCAATATTTCTTTTAGCATACCTACTTACGATTGCAATGGTTGACTGTTTCTATAATGTTTTGGATTAACTTGATTAAATAAATTGCGTATAAAATTAATTTAAACTAATTTTTAAAACATGTTTCATGCTTTTTTTATAAAAATTTAGTAGTGTAATAATTATTTTAAAAAATGAATACCCAACTTTGTGCTCTTATATTAATTACCTGTCATCTTATCTTAAAAAAAAACTAACGACAAATTGATTGATGAGTAGATTCGTTTAAGAACAAGTTTGTTTAAATTATCATTTTTAAGTCTTACGCGTTTGCGTTTGGATAATTGGCGTGTTGTCGTTATCACACAAGCTCAGCTTTAGTCACACATCTTCAGAGTCTGGAATAAACTCACTGATTTCGCCGTAAAGCCTCGTTTTTATACACCGGTCACTGACCGATAAAACTGGTTTTTAAATTATTTTACTAGATTCCTTAATTTCTTGCTGTTAGTAATTCTAATTAGAAATATTAGCCAAAATTTTAGTGTTTTCAAACAAACTTTGATTACCTCATCCTAGCACGTTGTTTAAGAAGACAACATTTTTCATGCTTCTTAATAGGAATTCCCACTTTTCTAACCGTTTCTTCTATGTATGCACGACCACAAGAGCAAAGAATGCTATAAACGCAGTCAGATTGAAAAGTAACAACGTCTTTCACCGGATTTAAAAGTTGATCCAATTTAAAAATTGTAGAAAACCGAGCAATAATGTGCTTAAACAACATTTCTCTGTACGGTCGGTGGTACATATGACCTATGATAGGGTACATAAGCGATCGACACCGATTCAGACTGATTCCGCTGTTACTCTTGGTTTTGCAGACGTAAACTTTGTAATAAATTGTTTAATACTTTTTTTCATAGTAATTGTTTTTGACTAACATCTTAGTTAGATAATTTAACTCTTTTTTAATATTTTGGGGTTAACTTAAGAAAACAGCTCTGTACACTAACAAATTTACTACCGCTAATTTCTAAGAAATTTAGTTAAATAACTATTTGTAGGTTTTTAATAAGCTGAATAAAATAATTTCGAGTACCTAAAACGTTCAAAAATGGTAAAGATCAGTTCTTTTCTAATTCCATAGTAAAACGAAAATTTTAATGAACTGAGTTGGCTAAATTTGATGTAAATGAACTTCTTTAGTGTCCTATAGCTACAACTTTTGCCGCTCTAATTGCTCTTATTAACTAAACATTAGCTCCTCCTGCTTTAGAAAGACTTTGAACTGCTCTTACACCAGCTTTAGCACGGCCGCTTATTCTACGGCAAAACAACTTAAAGTTAGTTTCGTCTATCTAGACGATTTGTTTTTCTTGTTGTATATACTGGTTTAAACTCTGAACATATTCGGCTTGTTTTTTTTTAAATTTTCATCTGTAATTATACTATCAAGCTTATTATGATTAAATAAATTCTTGCAGTTGACAGAAATACATTTTTTTTAGTTTTGGATTTTTTAATTTTTTTGCAACTGGTTTAAGATACATTCACAACTTTTTTCTATATATTCAATTAATATGTGACTTTTTTTTCAGAAAAAAATTTTGGTTCTATTTTTCTTTTTGTCAGCATCACTCCCGGAGCACATCCTATAAAATGCAATATTTTAATATTTTATACTTAATGCTAGAGGCAAAGCTACTCAATCATTGCCTTGATCTTGATTTATATGATTTTTGAAAAGTTTTCTTACAATCAACACTGTTTATCACAATATCGCTTATGACTAGTTATAAATAGTATTTGTGCTAATGCCACAGACAGAAATTGTTTTACCTGGTATGTATACGTTAACATACAATGGAGACGAATTTTAATTATACAATTCTAGACACGATGTACGAGAAGGAACCTTCAACTTTTAGTCAGATCAGCTAATTGGTACGCAGACGAAACTTTTAAAACTGTCCCACGTCTGTTTAACCAACTGTACACGGTGCACGGTTTACATACTAAGATCGCAAGTATTTGCACTGCCACCAAGTAAAACAAAAATGTCTGAAATTAGAAATTTAAAAAAAACTTCAACCAGGACTTTTACCAGTTACAGTACTAACCGATTTTGAATCAGCAATTCACGCAGAGTCATCGTGGATGTTTTTTCTCTTTCACCCAGTGTATATTTTGACAAATATAGTCACAAGATATTAAAAAAAGATACGAAACCAATGCGGATTTTGCTTTAAAGCTTCGTCGTCCACCGAATGGAATGTGGATTTGCTTTAAGAGAGTATAACAAAGATGACCAAAAACTAATAATTCTATTGAAAGGTGGCATTGGTAATTTAAAACACAAATTAGAGCAAATCGCCCAAACATATGGAAATTCATCGAAATCATCTAGAGAGAACAAAGTTTAAATGAAGTTCAGATAGAGCAGTATATCAGTAGTGAAGAAGGTCCACTCATGCGTAAAACATACAGAGACTTGCAATTAGAATAGCACGGGCAGTTAACAACTACAACGTGAATGACAACGCAAATGGTTATTTAGGAAGAATTGCACATAATTTAAGTAAAACTAAAAAACAAAAAGAATAAAGAACGCTGTAAGAGAATAAAAAAAAAACAAAATTAAAAAGATTAAGTTTTAAACACGTCAGAATTTTTGCCAGTCCTAAGCCCGAACAAAGGGCGAAGGAAAGTTCGAAATATGCACAATATTATAGCTCAACAATTCGGTGAATTGTATTTTGGTTATTTGTGTTCAGGCGAATTGTCTTTTGGTGAATTGTTTATTCGGCGAATCGTTCGTTTGAAAAATTGTTTTTAGTCAATTGTATTTGATGAATTGTTTTCCGTAAACTTTCCGGTACCCATAAATGTAATATTAATATTATATTTGTAGTGGTTTATTTTTTTTTTAATTCAAAAACAAACGTAATTTTACAAAAAGCAACACAAAAAATAATGTACGTTACTCTGCCGAAAGTATTATAACATAATTTACTCACATACAACGCTAAGCCTTGCGTTGCATTAACGTTTGTTATACTATGCTTTACTTTTGATGCTTGTTACGTAAACTACTATTTTATGGCTAAAATAAAATTTTTATTTAGTCAATAGTAAGTAATAAATAATAATACATCATGATTTCTTTAAAAAAATGTTTTTTATGTTTTTAGTGAATTGTTATCAAAATATGAATCGTGCGGTATTATTTGATAAACCTTGCACTTACTGAAATATTATATGGTAATTACATTTAAAAATATCTATCACAATTATACAATAAATGAAGTATACTACAAATGCAAATTGGACGTTTTCTAAGCTTGAAACGTGTTTGGTTTTGATAGGAGTTTTTACTTCTTAGCATTTAATTATCAAAACACTGTTTTGAAACGTTATGTATCATTATAGTATTATTATTATTGAAACAAGACAATCATATATTTATTAATTATTTAGTGTCGATTAAAAACTGAAATCAATATTTGTTTTGCAACAGATTTGAATCTAAATAATCGTTTACACTTAGATGTCCAGATCGTTAGTTACTTTTATAAATAGTAGTTAAAAAAAAGAGTTTTTTGGACGATGTCGTTACGGCGCGATGTAATCAAATGAACGCACGTAAAAAACTAAAAGTATCAAGATAACATTAAATTAGTAAAAGCAATAACACAAAATAGGTATAAAAAATTTGCATATAAAATTGAATTTAAAAACATCTTAGAAAACGACTGTTAATAAACCATAGACAACATATGACAAATATAAATTAAATAATGCGGTAAACAACTTGTGGAAAACCGTGTCACGAGTAAAGTTTAATAAATACAAATTAATATAATACAAAGTCAAGGCCAAATACACTTAATCAAATGTCGGGTTAATCCAACGACAGTCAGAAAACAAAAATACAGTCAAATAAACCTGTAACAATGTTGAAATAGTTCACAAGCGTAATATAACAATAAATATCTAACTAAAACTTTTATATACAAAATACACGTATGTTATGTTATTGAAATATTTTACACAAGCACGAGCTTGTAAGATAAAAAGTTTACAAACTTGGTTATCTTACGTAATACGTTGTCTAATGAAACAATTTAAAAAAATTGTTAATGTACTATAAATAAAAATTAAAATCAAATATTGACAATTTACATTAAAAAAATAAGCAACACAAAACAAAACTAAAACCTCAATTCAAAGCAAACGGTTACATCTGAAAAAACTAGTAACTTTAAAATTCTACGATATTAGATATATACGAAACCTGGCTATGAAATAGTTACTTTACAGTTGCTTTATAAACATAGCATACAGTAATAAATCAATAGTGTCAAACGTTGCATTTTAGTCAGTTATGCCATCAATTTTTGACGTGAGAGCAACGTACAATATTTTTGTGTTTTGTAACATTTAAAATAAATAATTTTTTTTTAAAAAGACTAAAAAAGACATTATAGTCACTAGAAATATAATATTGGTATTACATTTATTACTAAAGTTAAATCAAATTTGACATTAACTTTAACCCGTTTGCTTTTTAATTTTAACTAAATTTTATGATTTTTTAAATTAGTGAAGTCACATACTTGTTCTAATACAATAATTGACTTTGTATACTTAGTTTTATGTTGTTTAGTTGTATTTTTCATTTTGCCGGTCTAGAGTTTTTTTGGCTCATTATGTAACTTCACTAACACAAAAAACTAAAACTGGTCTTCAATTTTAATTTAAAAACAAAGATTTCACAATTAAAATTTGGATTAAAACGAAAACAGAATTTGTAGTTAAATTGCTCACTGTCACTGAAATTGCTAAAACTTTGTTTAGTATTGTACAAAATTTAAAAAAGAAAATTCAGATATAAAGTATTTTTTAAACAATTTATGTATTTAAAATGTATATTATACTTTTTAAGAATGTTGCTCAATATTAAACATCTTATTGTATATAGCATCTTCTATATTGGATTTATTGACACAATAATACGCATCTTAATGTGAGGTACAAGTAAAAACAAAAAATGTTTCAATTCGAATATAAACACAATTAAATATATTTTTTTTAACTTTGTTTATTGGAAACTTAGAAATAAAAATAAAAATTTGTTGTTTATTTATAATTTGTAATTATATATAAAATTCATAAATAACCATAACAATCCAGAACCACACGCATATAAAATAATGATAAATTTGCCAAAAAAACTTGATTTCCTTTTCTTTTTTTTTATAACAAATAAAGTCACTTTAACATGTTTTTATACCCTTGTTGCCAAGTTTATTGATCTAATCCTATCAAAGAAATTGAATTTCTAATGTAATACTTAACCAAATATCTAATAATTAAAGAATATATGATTACTTTAAAGTAAAATACATATATCTAATATGGAACTTACATAATATTTATTTTACGTTTGTTCTCAGAACTTAATTAATTTTTTTAGCTATTAAAGTTGTCTTGTATACCTGTTAACTTTTTTTGCTATTACCCGCGAACAGGATTTAAACTTTCAAAAGCAATTCTAACAAAAAAACTAATTAATTTAGTTTTTATTATGGTTTTTTTGAGTTTTAATCAATAACTAAAATTTCTTTACTTGAGTCAAGTTTTTCCAGTGACGTGTGATCATTTAATTTTTTTTTAAATATAAGCTTTGTTTTAAGCAACAAGTATTAGGTAATATTTGGGTTGTGTTAGTTAACACTTAAATCGTTTTCTTTTTAAGCGATATACGGTAAGAAACACAAAGCAAACAACATAATTCTTTAAAATATTTTCGAGTTCTTCTTAGCATAGCTCGAAATAATAAAATTGCGCAAATAAACATATTAGGCGAGAAAAGGTAAAAAAATTGAGATTTTCGTCCACTGGCTGTCATTCTATGCTAGCTTTGGTGTGGTTGAGCGTTTTCTGATAAATGTAAAATTTTCTTTAGACACAATCAATTTTAGAACAGCAATTAAGCTTATAGAAACCTGGTTGAATACGGTCGGATTGAATAAATAATTCAATAATTTATATTGTTTGATCGTTGGTAATTGTGTCTCCACATTCTAATTACTTGGTCTGCATTTTTAAATATAGCAACTAAAAAAACAAAATTATCAAATTTTACCTACGCTGTATGACGCTGTTAGAAATTTGCATTGACAATTTAGAAACAGTTTGTGGCGTCCATGATGTTCTGTTCTTGTTATGTATAGACTCACAATAAATTTGCGACGCAAAACAATTGTTTTTTGTATCAATTCTCTAGATGTTCTCAGCGTAATCTTTCGGTGCAAAAAAAGCAAAACAAATGTAAGCAAACAGTCAATTGCCTAACAAAAAAAAATATTTAATTTGCTCTCTCCGTTCAAATTAATAAAACATTATTTAAACGTTAGGATTGATTTTAAATAATTATTCTCAATTTTCTCGCGATAGACAAGATTCTCTCTCTCTTCTTTAACTTTAAAAAAATTGACTCGTTAGATAACATAAATGAAGAAACTGCCGGTACCCACCGGAAACGGTCGTAGGTCACTTTAAAACAAATCCGTGATTGGTTGAGAAACCAAACCGCAAAAATAAAATGAAACAAAAATTAAAAACAAAAAAACGGTAGTAAAATTTATACCGCAACAAGGGGCTTACGGAACTTGCCAACTGAAGCGCTTTTGCTTCTGATGAACACGGAACTTAGCTTTATCAGAGTGTATTACATTAAAATCTATAAGATTAGATTGTTTTATAAGCGCAAAAGCCGACGGAATAAAGCTTTTTTCAATTAAATTTAATCTAATCACAAATAAAATAAAAAAATAATAATGAAAATAATTACATGAATTCAGATAGGATCACAAAAAAATAAAAGAAAACAACCCAAGTAGCAAAAATCAGTTACATAACGGTTGTAAAACTCTCTTGCAACTATGGTTTCAGTAAGGTATTTAGTTACAGAATAGTTGCTGAGTCTTTCCTGACACGTTGTCAATACCGGATTTGGTCAGTTGCAAGGCAACTGCAGTAATATTATAACCGTTTTACAACGTGTCTGAAACCGTTGCAATTACTACTTTGTAACTGTTTTGCAGCGTTGCTATAACGGTATTTTACAAATCATGTTTGCCTATTCTGAATCGTTTCTGTAATGGTTTATCATCACGGTTTTGTAATTGATTTGTAACATTGTAGTTACCGTTTACAGCAACTGCTATGTAACTGTTTTGAAAACATGCTTATTACCATTACTTGAAACTACTTTATAACCGCTTTTGTTAAGCAACTTATCCAAGATTTTAGTTGCATCATAAAGATTAAAACAAAAGTAGAGATAAAAATATATTAATAAAAAGATACAGATATATAAAAAGTTATAATAAATGTACATTATTTAAATTTTTATAGTTTCTTATAGAACTAAATTCAAACAAAAAAGATATAATACCTAAAAGAATTTTTACATCTGTTGCAGGTAGGTACCAGTAAACAGGTTTTTACTGCAAATTTTCAAGAAAAGCGGATTATGTCTATTATTTATAAATTTTGTAAATAGTAAATGCATAAATTTTGTTAACAGAAAAATGTCTTTGTGTTAAAAGACCATGGCGGATTAAGATATCCCTCACATGTTATAGTTTAATGCGTCTACGTAATTCTTAGTTAAATATTTGTATTAGGCTACAAATGCACATGTGCAATTATAATCGGTTCAATGATCATAATCTCGACTGGTTTTTTAAAGATTATAGGTGTTCGCAATGGCGATCTAATTTACACGTTCTGATCACTGTGTGTAATATTGTAATGTCCTTGCAATCAAATTCTATTTTATCCTAGAAGAAAATAAAATCAATTCAAAATTTGCTTACTTATAATTGGCAACTAATTCTTCAACGTTGATTAAATTAGAAACAGTAGTTTAAATGCACGATTAAAATTATAGTAATATAATATACCAATAATTGTACTTATGTAGTTTTGAATTAGAAACACTGTCGGTACTGTTTATTGGATAATGATAATGAACTATGTGTCTTATAAAAATCTCGTAAAATGCACTTCTTCTGTTGCTGTTTGAACGTATAGATTAACACTGTAGTGTAGTTTTAGAAATTCACACTTGTAACCATAGTTTCAAGACTGTTACACTCGAAACCGAAATAAAGGTTTTAATGCCACTAAATTGACACTGTAGTTACATAAGGGTATAAGAAAAACTTAGTTATAACCATAGTTGTAAAATGGTTATTTCTGTAATAGATTTGAAACCTCAGTAAATTACGAAAGTTGCTGCTACGTTGCTGCAACGGTTTATTTACCATGGTGCTAATGTTACTAATTTGCAACTGGTTACAACGTAACCACGGTTACAAAATGTTGCTTGGGAAAACTATATAAAAGAAAAACATAAATACGTACAATAAATATAAATTTACCAAATGTAACAAATTGGTAAACAATTGAATTAGAAAAATTCTATTCACCAAAACTTCATTGAACCCATAATAACCCTCCCACGTTTAAAGGCTGAAACCCACCATAACTACATTTCCAAAAAAAGATAACTCAGAAGTATTCTAAATTGAGAAATTTAACTTCTTAAAACAAAAATTACTCATATAAATAAACTAAATAAAAATGTTCAAGAAGAACAAACGAGACAAGACCTTGACAAAGATGCGAAATTAAAACAAACATAATAACACGTGTGCCTATACGACATTGAGACAGCTGAGCAATTGCAACAATAACAAAATGTAAATATAACTATATATATAACTATAAATGGTGTTAACATAAACAAACCAAATAGCAATATGAATAAATACTGACGGAACTAATAAATTATAAAATTTACTCGAAACTCATGATAATAAAATCGACCTAAATGATTCAAGTGCATGCAGACTAAATATATACTAAAATTAAAATGAATTTGAAAACGTAAAACAACTTCAATAATACAATGCGAAATTACTCAAATACCTGGTCTTTCATAAAAGAATAATCAAAAGCAGGCGACGGTTACAACTAAAAATGACTAAGAATACGTACCGTGATTGCTGTTTGCTTGAATGTAGATGTAAAATTATCTACATTTATCCGAAACAGCAAAAATAAATTCTAACAAAAATTTTACTTAACACTAAAAAAATAAATTTGAAAAAATAAAGAGATTTGAATTGAAGGTCGTAATTCAATAATTTTGCGGACCAGTCAAAATAAATAACCTCCTTAATTGTACGCGATTTTGGCTTATTTTCTATAACGACTTTTTTTTATTGGTTCTCGAACTCTCTTGGTACCAAATCTGCCAATTTTCTTCATTTTTTTATTCAATCTAGTGAAGACAGCGCTATGCTCCTATCTATTCTTAAAAAGTTACTACGTTTTGTTACTGAATGGTGCTGCGTACCGTAACCTTCTTTGCTATTAATACTAAAGCAAAGCGCTACTGACTATAACAATGCATTAAATAAATAAACTTTACTTAAACATCAATTTTTTGTCCACTTTGAACAAATTTATAACGCTAGTAATTTTTACATTTGCCTGTCTGTACAATTTTAACTTTTTTAAGACTTAGAAGTTTATTTTACATACTTCTGAGGTATGTTAGTAATTTTTTACATCGAGAGCGTTTATCGCTTAAGCTAGTGATTACTGATAGTTTTAATTATAAAACTTTGCAAATCAGATTTATTAATATAGTTATTAACGTCATAAGACCGATAACCTGAGTTAAGGTTTATATACGTTAAAATTTCGGCCGTGCCCGGTGGATTAATCTCGGTTGATGCGCATATTACAAAAAAAATTTGAATAGGTAGTTTATATTAATATGGGCCGCAACACAATTTGTTTACAGTTAACGTAGAAACGACTACGGTTACCTTACGGTAGTCCGATGTATTTTGGAAAAAACCAATTAAACTTTTTGTTTAATTTTTTTTAAAAGCAATTTATTTATTAAACACGATGGATGCAAATGGAAAATTTGTGGTAATATCTCAAAATATTCTAGACAAAGCGACTGCAGCAAGTAGTGAAAACAAAACAACGATACTTAAAAGAATATGAAGCTTTTACAACGTGGAGTAAAACCCAAAATGTGCGTGAATTATCAAAAAAGTTTGCACCGAACACTTTATGAAATAAAATCTCTATGCTAAAAACCTATTTGATAATCCATGATAATGCTGACATTTCCAGGTTGGTATTATGCTAGATTATTTGTTATTAATACAAGTTACCGTTATGTTCTTGCAGATATCGAAAAGATTTTACTTGTTAAGTAAAAAATCTTAGGCTACAAACCAAATCAAGCGAAAATATTGACAACAGAAGTAGTGACAGCAGCAACATCTGCCAGAAAAAGTTATTACTGTATTTGAAATATTTGGCGCTTGCCGGCGTGAAGAACCCCTTTTGTTGTGTCTGGACAAAATTGAAGATGCTGGTGGATTTTTAATTGTTACATTGGAGGATACAAAAAACAAGTCTACAAAAAACTTTACTATCACAGAAGACGCCACACCTTTTCAAGATTGTATTTTATATAGAAAATACGTAGCTCTGTGGTCGTCAAGTTTAAAAATGTTAATAGGATTTAAACGCGTGTCATCATCGTAAGAATAAATATATTAAACTTAATGTGTCATTGCATTTGCACGTTACGTCTTCTTGAGGACAAAAAAGACACCATCAGTAGTATGATAAACAAAAATTTGTATTGTCTTTGTCATACATATCCTGTTTTACTATAATACGATAAACAAGCGTTCTTATTGTATTTTCTAGAAATATCAATTAAGGACAATTAATTATTTTACTTTTATATTTATTTAGTTTTCAGTTTTTAAGTCGCTGTTATAGTCTCCAAATTTTAATTGATCGGTCTGTTACTCATTATACGTGAATTGTAATTGTAAATTACCGCCATATGCTAAAATCCTCGCAAAGTTAACGCGTGGTATTAATGCAATTTTTCGAATGTTAATGATTTTACGGACTACTGTGGTACATTTCCAAGGTAAAAGGTACTGCAAGCAGGCGATAAAGAAGAACATTATGAGTGGCAAACAAAGAGTGTCTACGGTACTCTAAATTAGTGCAATATGTAAATTTTTTTAACGCCAGTTAACCGCACGAGCAAGACTAAAAGTATCAAGCAACTCTTAAAAAAATGCTTAGTAAAGACAATAAAAGAAGGCGTCTGGAATTTGCAAAACGTTACGTCAATAAACTGCTGGATTTATAGAATCGTGTTATTTTTAGGGAAAAAAAACTTCTAAAAGCTCAAACGAGAGTTAATTATACAAGCTCCAAAAAGTGTAGCGAACAGCTTTCAGTAAATGTGTAGGGTTGGGTGAGTTTCCATAACTCAAGCGTTTGTTAGGTAATTATGCATTATCTTAATACAGAAGGTTACTTAGGTATTTCAAACAACGTTATGCAGCCTGAAGAAGCTAGAAAATGCTCGTTTAATTCTGCCATTAAAGTTGCATAAGCTTATAGAAGAACTTTTGTTAGATATCAAAGGAAACATGTCCGATATTTCTAAAAAAGTCGAGTTTATTATAGTTTCATACAAGAGCTATTTAACCTAAGTTAACGTTTACATACATTAAAGTTTAGGCCGTGTCCGGTGGATTGGTCTCGGTTGATGCGCATATTACAAAAAAAATTGAATGGGTAGTTTATATTAATATGGGCAGCAACACAATTTGTTTACAGTTAATGTAGAAACGACTATGGTTACCTTACGGTAGTCCGATGTATCTTGGAAAAAGTCAATCAAACCTGTTTAATTTTTTAGTAGTTTATATTTTATTAATACGATAAATTCTACATGACTGATAACTATATTGCACTACAATGAGGTATATAAAACGCAATAAAAAATTTAAAATCACATTATTTCCTTTATAGCAACTGTTTGTTTTTTTAGACTATAGCAGCGGCTTAAAAACTAAAAATAGTAAATAAAAGTAAAATGCAACATTGTTTTTAATTGACATTTCTAAAAAATACAATTATTATTAAATTATAGTAAAGCAGGATATGAGTGACCGAGGAAACACAAATCATAATTTTTTTGTTTATTATGCTAGTGACGGTGACTCTTCTGCCCCTAAAGAAACATAAGGTGTAAGAATTTAATGACACATTAAACTTGATTTATTTATTATTACGAAGATTATATCCGTTTATTTATACACAAATATATTTTGCATAAAAATAAAATGCAGCAAATATCTTTTTTGGCACAAAATTATTCTACTGTTAATAAATCTTTATAAATCATTTAAAACATTTATTTTAATTGCTTTTCTTTGACATTTTGACCAAATAAAAATATCAAAAAATTAAAATATGATCAAAACTTAAGAGCATTATATTCACAATATTATTAATAGAATTTTACATGGAGTAATATAAAATGTGTTCAAAAAATATCCTTAATAAAGTTTATAAACACAAAGAGCTTTTATTTACACACGAAAATATTTTGTATAATACTAAAATACAATTTACTGTTCCAAATCATTCAAAAATAAGAATATATCCATTTTTTTGTTTTTGAGAATAAACATTTTTAGCTTCTGGTATTGTCAATGTTTATTATTTGTCTAATTTGATTTTCTTAAATGGCATCGTAAACGGCTATGATTTTTTTTTGCTAACAACCCTTGTTTACATTGCTAACTATTTCAATCGAACTAACCAAGATGTCCCGTTTTTTTTATTTAGTTGAGTGTACCATCGTGCTAGTTTAAAAAGTCTTACATTATTTCTATAAATAGTAGTTAGAAAATGACTAAAATTAAATATTGAATTTAAGTCTTCTGCACAAAGACTTCGGTAAAATGTAATTAACAAAATACGTTTTTCTCTGTTTGTAATAAATGCTCACAATAGAATATAACAAAAACTGTCAAAATGTAATTCAATTTAAGATTAAATAGTATAAGTAATAATACAAAATTGGTATAAAAAATTTGTAAACAAATTTATTTATAATAACATCTTAGAAGATGACTATTAATAATGTTAATATAGTTTAGACAACATATGACAAATACAAATTAAATAATGCGGTAAACAACATCTTGTGGAAAACCATGTCACGAGTGAGTTTTAACAAATACAAAGTCAAGGCAAAATACACAAGAATGTGGGGTTAATCCTACGTCAATAAAAAAAATTGATTGAAATGAAGCTGTTGCAGTTTTAAATATTTCATAGGCGTAACGTAACAATAAACGTCTACATTACACATGCGTCCTACGTTATATAATAATAGTATATTATATAACGAGAGTTATATGCAAGTAAAAAAGCTGCGCGCGAGTTGCGTAGCGGCAAGTGTAGTAATTTTGCGAAAATATAATAAGGTTATAAAAATTATTCATAAAAATAAAAAAGATAAATCTAACATTTATCAATTTAATTTGTTAAAATGACGTTTACTAATTCTTTTCTATGGGTACTCAACGCAACTGACTAACAAAGCAAGTCAAGAGAGTAGACAAAACAAATTAAAAAAATTCTATAAAAATATTTTATATGAGAATTAGAAACAGGCAATATATGTCACATACCAAAATAAGAGAGTACCGATTAGCAACGAAAAGCCTCAAGTGAACTACTACATCTAAAAAAAACCAATAATTTTAAAGTTCTACGATATTATAAAAGTATAAAACATAACTATAAAGCAATTGTGTTACAGTTGCTTTATAAACATAGTGTAAAGTATGAAATCAACAGTATGACAAAAAAGTAATTTACTATAAGATGTTTTAAGTAAAAATAATTTTATTTTTACAGTTTTTTTTAGTTTTAATGCAAGCCGAAAGATTTTAACAATTAAAATTTGAGTAATATAATAGTAATTTACGTAACAAGGGCCAAAAGTAAGACATAGCATAACGCAGTAGTACGAGAATAACTTTAACATCGTTTTTTTAATCTTAAATTTTAAGATTTTTAAAATAATTTTTCCACCTGGCGCATACTCGTTCTAATGTAATAGTTCACTTAGAACACTTAGTTTTATGTAGATTTTTGGTTTCCATTTTTTTACCCTAGAGCTTTTTTCGCCCATTACGTAACTATACTAACAAATATTGACGTTTGCGATGTTGGCAGCACAAAAAACAGTTTTAGTGTCCGAAGTGTCTTAATGCTTGCCAAAAGCAGATGTTAATTAATTTAAAAATAATTTATTTATTTAAAATTAAGATTATAATTTTTGAAAATGTTTTTCTATATTACATTTTAGTACCCAGCAAATATAAAATTAATAATGTTTAGTAACAGTTTCAAAACAAAAAAAATTATGTTTCACGCTTGTTTTAAACATAAAAGAAACCTAAGTGCAATAAAATATCTATAAGTCCATCGCTGTTTCACTTATTTGAATCAGTATAATTTCGGTATTGTACAGTTTCAATCCGTGGTTACTGGGTATCTACCATAGCAGATTTAATAACACAATAATACGCATTTAAATGTTAAGTAAAATTTAAATAACAGCATGTTTGACTATTCAAACATAACTCTAAAAAAATTGTAACAAAAAAATTTAGAGATGTGATGTAATATACTTTAGAAACAAACAAATCATTGTTTTAGAAATGCAAAGCATGAATAGTCATAAGGATAATAATTCCAGGATTATACGCAGCGATCATTAATTTAGGCATAATAATGAAATAAAGATAAATTTGCCGAAAAAATTTATTTTTATTATAAAAAAATATACTAAATCAATTTTTTTATATAACAAATGATGTCACTTGTACACGTTTCTATAACCTTGTTGTCAAGTTTATTCAACTAAGCCACAAAAATTTTAATTTCTGGTTTAATACTTGAATAAATATTTAATAATTTAAAAAAATTATTTTATAGCAAAATATATTTTACATCTAATTTAATGTAGTATAAACATTTATAAAAATTTTTGTATTTGTAAATTAGTTAACTATATATTATTTTTTTTAATATATATATAATTAAACGTTTGCTATTGATAAATAATGCATTTAATTATGTTATTGCATTTTATAAATTTAACAGCGTGTTTAAGTTTATAGCCGTATAAAATTTAACATATTTTTATTGAAAGTAAAATCCACGCATATTAATCACTAATTTTGCGGCAATTAAATGTTATAAAAAAATTAAATAAAAAATATTCTTTATTTTATAACTATAAAACTATAAATTAAATAAATTTTACTGAACAATTAAAATTCAGCCATGATTTAATTGCATATTATTAATAAATTTAAGGTCACAAGAGTTCTGAACTTGTATGATTTAATATAAAGTAAAATTCATTTTTAACGTTTACGAAATAATGTTTATGTGAAATTTATTATTAATAAAACATAGTTTTATCATTGATTATATATACTTGTTTTATGTTTGTTTTTTAAATCAGCTAATCTTAATTTTGCCGTATAAAAAAAGATTACCAATATTGAATACATTTGAAAGCATAACAAAGAGGACGTCGTCAATTAACACAATCGTAATTAATTACCAACGCTGTATATCTATTTTGTATTACGGTTCATTTAAGCTTACTTTCAATTTTATAATGAGAATTGTGAAAGACAATTTAGTATTTATATTGCGTTTAACTGGTACTGCATTAGTGTAAAAAACAATGCTTGAAGCGTAAACAAAAAAATTGTAATTACTTGTAAGGTATTACTTTTCACAACAGACTAAATATTTTTTTAAATTGTTTAGATTTGTTTGATTAGAAACAAGTAAAAATGTATTTAATCTAATGTGTTGTAGATACGATAAGTTGCATTCAAACTACTAATTATCGTTATACTATCAAAGCTTCTTGTTTTTAAATAATAATTTGTGTTTTCTAATCTTGTTTGTAATAATTTTTTTTATATATGGAAATTTTATAACGAGCTATTTAAAAGGTTTTACTTTGTAAATCAGCAGAGTCATACTGTAATAGCATTCATTTCGTATATTTATTGGTACTTATAGATTACGACTTCTTAAAAATAAAACAATTTTAATAAATGGGTTTTTTAGTTTTTTTATTTAAATTTTAATTCCGTAAAGTAATTGTTACTAATAGTACTGTAATTTTAGTCGATAATAGCTTGAATCATAATTTAAAAAAACAAAACCCAATAACTTGATTAAAAAATTTTTTAATGCTGATGGTTTAAAAGTTTTTATCTTCTTTGTTTGGAGGAATAAAGCCAGATGTTTGAAGAATTCTATTTAATAAATTAGTTAACGATAAAGTTTAATTACGTTTCGCACTACTAGTGCTTTTTCAAATTCTAATTTTTTTTACCTTTTGTGGTTAATTATTAATAATTAAAATTATAGGCGGGAATTTTCACCTCCGTCCATTAAATTAACATTTTTATTTCAAATTTTTTTAAAAATTTCATTTATTAATATGAATGACAAGTGTATATAATGAAATCTTTTAAGGAACTTCAAACAACTGGCTGGTATTTATTCATCCAAACAAAGAACATAAAAACCGAATAAGGCTCCATAAGCAAACACAAATACTCAAAAAACAAAGTGCTTTTAGTACTACACAAAGTAGGTCTATATCACCATAAATCTAAAATACCAAGTTGGCTAAAAAACTATATAGGTAAAACATAGCCAGCTGGATTTTTGTTAAAACATGTCCTCAATAAGACTTAAGAAATAGCAATACGATCTGCGACAAAAATCTTTCAAGTATAAAGTTCCATACTGAGCTAAACGAGTACAATAGCATTTTATCAGCGGGATAACCTAGTCAAAGTTTGAACAAGTAGATCTGCACTGTACTTTAAACGAAAAATTGTGATAACCTTGAAAGAAGCGACCTTTATTTGAAACAATTTAACTATAGTATATTCAATACTGTCACAAGAACAAACTAAAATTGCATAGCCATAACTAAGTTTGAAATCGTTTGAAAATCTTAAAAGCTAACAGCTAATAGTCTGAGATAGTAACATTAATCTTGCTATTTAAAATGTAGCTCAACGTGTTAAACTCTGAAGCAAAAACCGTTCAAGACGCACATAAGGTATCAGGGATAAGTTCATCCAATCAAACAGCAGCCGTCATAATTTGTGCAATTAACACTTAGCAAAAAAATCTTACTGACTTATGGTTACTAAATTAAAAATGTAGGAAACAACATATTCAAATCTAATATTAAAGAAAAGGATTTTCTATTAAGAATTTGAAAAAGAATTAATAAGCAAGACATTCTTGCTTAACTATTTCTGCAAATTAAAACCGCCAAGTCTAAAAATTTCAGTTAGTTATAGCTGAACCTAAAAAACTTTTTTTTTAATTGTTAACATGTGTCTTTCTTAAGTATACGTGCCTGTTTAGGTTATGTAGTTCCTTCGTCCTAAGATTTGAAACAAAATAGCAAAAAAGCAAGCAGATATACTTCCATACGTGACTGTCTATAAACCAAATGTAAAAATATATAAAAAAATTTCCAAACAATCTCTTGAAAACTCTTGAAAACATTGGTCATCAAAACAAATAAAAAGTTGTCTATACACACAATGTCCACCAAACTAAATTGCAAAGCAAAACTTGTCAAAAAACATTAGTCGATAGAAAATATTTGTTTTGCAGATGCATCAAGCATCAACCAAGTTTTAGCGGTTGTATTTTTAGGTCTGTACACGGCGTGATAAAAAGTAGTGTACCTTGTTGTTTTATATGAGCTACAAAAACAATTTTTTTTTCATAAACTGACAATACCATAGAGCCTTTTTTGGTTGACCTATAAAACGCTTCTACGAACTACGTATAACTTTCCTGTTTGTCTAACATAGTTTTTAACTACGTTTCAATGTCTTCTGCTACGTTCGAATGTTGATCGATGCTTTCTTTAGCATTCTTCAGCATTTGTTGTAGCGATTGAACCTCAGTCTGGCTGTCTCTTAGAATTCGTTCAAGCTTCTTGAATTTATGGCTTTCAACGCTAATTTCTGATATGGTCATAAGAAAACTTTTCAAATTCTTAGTTAACTCTTTTATGTGAATTTGTTTAGCCATTAACTCTTTTCCAGTTTGAGTTACTTCTTCTAGTAACTTATTAACGCAAGTTTTTTCTTCTTTCATTTACATCTTGCTTCATATCATTCAATAATTTTCTCAACCGTAATGCTGCTTGTGAAGCTTCAGACAATGTAATAAACTTTGTTTCCATTGTCCACAAAGCTACAATATTTTGCTTACGACACCATCATTAATAAAGAAAACATAGCCACTGTTTGATTTACTGTCTTTGGTTTTGTTTGCGTCAGCATAACCATACAGCATTTCATTAGTACTGCTACAGTTTCCAAGTGACAATTTCAATTGTGATGTCTCTTTCAAATATTTGAGAACTCATTTTAAACCATTCCAATCTTCTTGGTTTAGTTTACAAATTTTTTGTGCAATGATCAAAACACTTACCGATATGTCAGGTCTAGTATTTACCGCAACGTAAACATCCAATTAGTTTCTGGTAGATTTTATTCGACAACAGTAAGTCACTTTTAGATCAAAAGTTTGTTTTTAAATAATCAGTATTATAAGAACATTTAAAATTTTTGCATCTTGAACATCGAAATCTTTTACCACTTTTTTCATATATTTTGACTGACAAATGGTAAATTGCTTGGAGATATTGGTTACTTCAATACCAAGATAATGTTTTATAGCACTTCAGCCCTGTATCGCGTACACTGATCCAATGTCACATTTTAATTTATTAATCACTTCACAAGTGTTAGTTGTAGTGGCGGCTGGTGGTCAATCATACCAGAGGGTCATTTTAAAATATTAAAAAAAACGCAATTATCACAAAAAGTAAAAAAAAAACTTTTGCATTAAAGCGATTCATATTTAAGATCTATTCTCTATCTTTAGAATTAGCAAAATGATCGATATCAAGTTCATTAAAATTTACAATGTTTTCAATTAAAGATTTTTCCATGTTTCTCCACATCCACAAATCCATTCTGATAAATCGTACATAGATTCTTTAAAATTATGGTGTACTTCTTTAGTTTTATGTTTACTTGTTTGTCGAATTTGAAGTAAAGGCCGAGGACGACCATTGGTTTTAAATTCTAAACGTCTTTCAAAATTTAAACTATTATAAGCGATTAATTTTTTTATCAAACAAAAACGGTAATATGTACTTAAACCGTCTTAAACATAATTAATTTTCTTTTAACTTGTGAAAGTCATTGACATTGGTTACAAACGAATATTATCAAACAAATAAAAAAACGAGTGCAAAGTTTGTCGTATGAGATAAAAAATGTGCATTTCAGCATTTTTGTTTTACAAACACGTATTGCGGAGATAATAATAAATGACGTAAGCATTGCATTGAGTACGAGAAATGGGACTCGGCTGACAACCGCAGAAACCATTTAGTTGTCTTTTTCTAATTCGCATAAGATTGTATTATGCGTGTTGCACTCTTGACTACAATAACTATCATTTACGATTCGGCTGCATTATATAATACAATATAATACACAGGGACTATAAAACACAACAGCCTCGGGTAAATTCGTAAGTTTTCGCATATGTTGCGCTTACAATGAAAATTCAAATGCAAACGCTGATAATTTGATTTAAACGCGAGTTCTTGTAATTTTATAGTAAATAAAACAATTTTCTAATTCATTTTGGAGGGTCATTGTCCAAGTGACCTAATAGAGAAGCCGCCACTGGTTAGTTGCAATAATCACATCGTCAACGTAAAAAATAAAAAAACACCATTCATTACTATTCCGTTTTACATATAGACATGCATCCGATTTACTTGGCGAAAAATTTATCTTGACTAATAGATTATTCAGTTCGTCATACCATAACTTTGCCGCTTGTTTCAATCCGTATAAGCTTTCTAACAATAAACAAACCGCTTCTTTTTTTCTTCTTCTATGAATCTGTTTGGTGGTTTCCTGTAAGTTGTGTTTCAGTTTTTTTAACAAAAGTCGTTTTAGCGTCAAAATGCAACACAAAATAATTCTTTTTTGATGCAATTGCTAGTAACGTTCTAAACGTAGCTTGTCCTGCAACTGGAGCGAAAACTTGATTGTAACCAGTACCATGTTTTTGTAATAAATCTTGAGCGACCAATTGCGTTTAAAAACAAATAATATTTACTACAGCATCTGTTTTGGTTTTATAAATCCACTTACATCCGATTGCTGCTCGATCCTTTGGCAATTCACATAACTTCTACATTTCATTTTTTTAATTTAATTTTATCTTTCATGACAGAAATCTATTCTGATTTGTTATGACCTGACAGTGTTTCTGACAATGTCAACCGATAGTTGATTTTATTAAAAAAATTTATATCATACGTTAAATTGTGTAACTTTAATCTTTGACACAAACGTTTCCTCTTGAACGTTAATTTCTAGATTTCCGTTATTAGGTACATTTGCATTTGACTGATTTTTTTCAAGACTTTTCACGTTTAAATTCGATGAATTTGAAAATCGATTGATAGCTTTTCATCTTTATCTACATCAACTTCCTTTTTTTCTAAGTCTTCTTTCGACCTATATCCGCATGTCTTTATATCTAAAAAACTAACATCTCGGCTAATTACCAGTTTTGTTTGAATTGGATCGTAGCACCTATAAGCTTTTGAATTTTCCTCATATCCGATAAACGTCATTTCCATGGCAATATTATCCAATTTTTGACGTTTCTCAATTGGACATTTACAAAACACTTGGTACCAAAAATTCTAATTCATTAGGTTTTTTATTGTTTCATATTTGATACGGTGTCATATTATTTGCTTTCGATAGCAAACAGTTCTGTAAATTAGATGTATTTATAGTTTCATCCCATTAAACATATGGTAAGTCTGCATCTACCAACATACAACTTTCTATTTCAACCAATTTACTGAAATAGTTTTCTGTTTCTTTTAACAAATAAATGAACATATACCGAAAAAAATCGTCAATAAAGATTAGTATGTATCGTTTTCTGTTTAATGAAATAGTATGCATTGGACTACACACATCTGTATGAATAAGATGAAGATTTATTTAAATATTGTTTTGGAAATGGCAATCTTGCAAATTTTGCTTTAACACATAGTTTGCACTGAACTTTAAGAGCACAATCAACAATTTTTATATTGTTCAATATATTATTATAACAAATGTTTTTAATTTCTTCTGGGTTTTGATTACTGAAAATACGATGCCAATAATGCACGCATGACGATTTGTGGTTGAGTTCAATACCCACACCACTTCGTTTGGTTGACATAGTTTATACATTATTCCATTTATTCTTGCAACGGCTATTTCTTGATTGCTCCCTTTAATTATACAAGCAGTGTATGGCAAAATCCTTATCCATTAATTTCTTTACAGAGAACAAGTTTCCATTGATTTTTGGAGCATACAAAACGTCAGCAATTGTCGCACATAAAATTTTGCCCTTTGAGTTCATAAACTGAATTTTACACGAAGCTTTTCTTTCTACATGTACCGTTTCGCCATTTGCTACATTAAAATCCTGACCATCAATATGATGGAATGAAACAAACAATTCTTTATTGTTTGCGATATGACTTCTTGCGCCGAAATCAATAATCCAACCATTTGGGTAAGTCGATAATGCCATAAACAAAAAATTCTTGGAATTGTTCAACTTTATTTACGTTATTGCATATCGGCGTTATTTTATCTTTGTTTTTTCTCTCTTTCCATCTTTTGTAATGTTTACAGTCTCTTTTATTGTGACCGTGCTTTTTACAGAAAAAACATAATAATTTGCTTTGTTGCGTTGTCTTCAAAACCATATTATTACTGTTAACAATTTCTTTACGAGGATTGTACTCATCCATTAATTTTGATTTAATTAATGGAATCGACAGATTGTCTTCCGATCTTGCTTCTATTGCGATAACAAACGTTTCTGGGTAAGCTATTTAAAACCATGGCAACTGTTTTCAGTTTTCAGATAACTGCTGCACACCAAGATCGACTAATATTTGAAAAAAATCTGTCATATTAGAAATATGTTTTTCCATATTCCTATTTTTTATAATTTTTGAATTACAAATTTTTCGCATCCGACTAACCTTATTGCCAAATGTGTTCTTTTCGTAATATTTTTTTAACAATTTTCACGTGGCACAAGCTGATGTTTTTGTTCAAATACGACTGTCATTAACCAATAAACCTATTGCTGAACGAGCTTTTTCATTCAGTTACATCCGACATCAGACGCTAATTCCGCTTTTGTTTCATACAGGGCATTCCACAAATTTTCTTTAATTAGCAACAGCTATGTCTTATACTTCTATGTAAAATAATTTTTGCCATTTAACTTTGCAATTAAAACCTTACTTGTGTCAGCTATTTTTACGTTCGCAACATCGCTTATAATAAAACAGTAATTTTTAATTTTGTTCTATTTAACCTTATTCTACACTTCACACGCTGGGCCCATAACTTGTTGAATTGTTCTTTACAAGTTTAGCGTAAGTAGATGAACAGATATATATTTATTTATCAAAAAAACCGTATTTATAAGAAATTAATTCAACAGACAAATAAATTAGGCACAGGGGTGGGTACTATTCCCTACTAACTATAAACCACAAATACAAAGTGATACCAAACATATTAATTGATTATTTAAATAAAATTTTCACATTTGCATTGACATTATTTACCTTACAACGTTCATCGTTCATCGCGGTTTATTTAAAACTTATTTGAAATACGCGGGTATAAAATCAGCTTTCAACGTTATGTATCATCAACTGTGATCAAACTTTGTAACAAGTTATTCTAGGGTTTGCTAAGTTTGTAGCCATCGTTACGGCTAAAACTGGAATACGTGTTGATGTACTGCTGAAGCTCACCTTTATGTTTTTTTGGTTAAAATCCTATCAATCTACTCTGTTTTTGGTAACAAAACGCAAGCGGGCGAATTTTCTAGGTAGTTTTCTTTCCGTGGGTGTCGTTTAGTGCCTATAGCAACACGCAGATAAAACGTTAGAAAGCCTGGAAGATAAATATTTTTATACCTAAAAATTATATAATTTAATTTAACATCGCAAAATTAAAACATTAAATAATTTTTTTTAACCTGACTGAATTTTTTTATATTTACTGACTTTTAAAAACATAAAATTTAAAATTAGTTTTGTGTGATAATTTTTTTTAAATTGATTTTTATTAGCAGACAATTTAAACAAGCCTATTTAATAGTCAAAAATTTTGATTAATTTCTAAGAACAAGTTGTGGAAAAAAATTAACTTCTAATGTTTTTGAAATTATTGCAATCAAGTTTTTAATAATTTTGAGTTTTAATTTTAATAATCTATTTTAAGCGATTATTATACTGTTGATAACGTTTTAAAAAGCGCCAGTTTGAAAAGAGAGATTAAATATAATCATCAACAGCTTACGAAACAGCATCCGACAGTCTAATTACAAAAGTAGGTATTTAGACCAAACGAATTATTGTGTTTTAATTTCAAAATTGACGTAATAAGGTAATTTTCTGTCAAAATTTGTATGTAAGTATTGGGCATATTATTCGTTATTTCGGATGAATGTTGACTAACCGGACTGTAAGGTAAGTACACACTGCTGAAGTAATCTCCGAACGCGTTCACTATTTCTTGAGGTTGATGCATATTTTATCTATTCATGAATGCTTTTTTTTAGAAATTACAAATTTCCAAAAGTCTTCAGGGCAGTTTAGAATACTAATTTTAGCGTGTTAGGTGTAGGCGTTGTACGCTAAAGTTGTCTGACTTTTGATTAGTTTCATAAGACGTTTGTATTCACTTAAGTATTGTTTAAGTTCTTAAAATTTTTTATAGCAACATTATTTAAGACGAATATTGTTAATTAATTGGAGAGTAAACCATTTAGGGTAAATGGAAAAATTGTGACGGTATGAAGGAACATACTTATCAAATCTTTGTTGACATCAATTTAGTTCTCAGTACTCGATCAATTTATACCGCTGAGTGAGTGGTAAAGTTCTATGTAATTAGCTTTATAAAAATTATAACGTTTACTGTTCTTGTTTGTTCGAAAATTATTTAATTTGGTTTTACAATAAATTGTAACTGATAATGCAGGATGATATAAATCGTATTATTGCAGTTATAACTCGAGAAGAATGTGTTAGTTTTGATTCACCATGAGTTTCATTGTTTGAAAAATTGCCTTTAGTAAAACGTTTAGCTAAATTATTGTAAAAACCTTTAAAATATAGAGAGAGATATATGTAGAGAGCAGTGACGTTTGCAAATCTTAAAATAATATAATGATACACAATCACTGTTCTGGCGCTCCTTATATACGGCGTTGATTAACCGGTGCGTAACAGTTATGTATCATCAACTGTAATGAAACTTCGTAACAAGTTATTCCAGGGTTTGCTAAATTTGTAGCCGTCGTCACGTCTAAAACTGGAATGCTTGCCTGTCTTGATGGCTTTTCTGATGATCCTTTAATACTAGTTTTTCGTGGCAATTAATACTTTTAGTTCTTCAAATTCGACCTTATGTCCGTGCACGTGTACATGTTCTGCAATTGCTGATTGTCCAATTCTCTTTCTTCGTGTGTTGCTCTCATGTTTCTTCACTTTTTCTTTAACCGACCTTCCCGTTTGATCGATGTAGTTTCTTCTGCATTTACTCATTAGTTTGTAGATTATTTTGTCTGTAGTCCGTGATAGTTCTTCTTTAGTGCCAGTAAAGTTGTCTGAATAAATGCAGTACTGCACCAGCTCGCCTTTATGTTTTTTTTTGGTTAAAATCGTATCAACACAAAAATAATATACATTACCCTCGTTAAAGTTTTTTTAGTATCACTCGCTCACATATAACGCTTCGTCCGTGAGGCCTTGCGTCGCATTAACGTTCATTATGATATACTTTACTTTTGACGATTGTTACTTAAATAACTATTCCACACTAAAGGTTGCAGTTACTACAGCAGGAAATCAATTCAAATAAATATATGCTCTAAAAGCACTCTAACACATATCTCGTATTTGCATTACCCCCTTAGAGGCTAAAGAGGGTAATTTATTTTTCTAACTAAGACTTGTGAACAAATAGATTATATACCTAACTTATCTACAAAACAGACTGTCAAGAAGGATATTTAAAGCTTGCTATTCAACACAACACTAAAAGCATTCCTAATATTTAATACAGCTGTACCTAACTAAACATTTGTAGATAAAGTAGTACATAAACTAGTCAGTAACACCGTCGATGTTGTAGTATTGTTGTTAGAAGCAGAAAAAGATGTGTTAGTTTTGATAGATTTATTACTATGAGTTTTTTTATCGTTTGAGTTAGTAGAGAATTTAGCTAATGCTTTGTAAATTTTACAATAATATAAAAATACGTGATCTCTGTTCTTGTGCTCTGATAAGAATTTACTAACAGACTGATTCTTTCTGTAGTTGTTTCTTCTTATATACGTCGTTGATTTACCAGTGAGTGGCCGTTATGCTCTATCGACTGTGGCCGAACTTCGTAACAAGTGATTCTAGGTGTTGCTACGTTTGTAGCCGTCGTGACGGTTAAAACCGGTTTTCTATTTTAATAGTTTTTCGATGCAATTAATACTTCTGTTCTTTTAAAATTTACCTTTTGTTCGTGCTCGTATACATGTTTTGCAATTGCCGATTGTCCAATTTTCTTTTTTTTTTGGTGTCGTTCTGATGTTCATTGTCCATTTCTTTGACCGACCTTCCCGTTTATCCGGCGTACATTTTTCTGCATTTGCTCATTAGTTTGTAGATTCTTTCTCTTTTAATCTGTGATAATTTATTTTTAATGTCACTCAAGTTGTTTTGAATAGATGCAGTACTGCTGAAGCTACCCATTATGTCTTCTTTTTTTATTAAACTTTACCAATCGTTTAGTGGCTATAAAAACACGGAGATAAGGAATGCCAATAAAAATCCTAGAAGATACAGCGCTCGGCCGTAAGGGCTTGCGTCGCATTAACGTTTGTTATGCTATGCTTTACTTTCGACGCTTGTTGCGTAAATAATTATTACACACAAAAGTTTTATAAAAAAAAATTTTACAAAAAAAAAGAATTTTCTAAACAAAAATTATTTTGTTTTTAAATTTATTTTATAGTTTTAACTAATTAAAAAAATATTTTAAAATAATCAATTAAGATTAATTTAAAAATTGTACATAGTATTAATTAGTTTTGAATATATACAGACTACAAAACATGTTTTCTTAATTTGTAGCAGTATATAAAATATACGAGAAACAACTAAAAATTTTAGCTAAAATTAATCTGTGGCATACCACTAGCTAGTTGTAGAGAAATTTAAGTGTGCGATAAAATTTTTGATAGTTTAATTTTAGTTTTGTGTTTAAAAAAGTGTTTTCGTAGCACGTAATGATAACAAAACGCCAAACAACATACATATATATATATATATATATATATATTGTAATAAATGTGTGAATGTAATCACATTGGCCGTGGTATAACGTATTGTTACTATATTTGTTTGTTCCATTGTTTCTCATAGCATTGAAATAATTATTATCATAATAATAATTGATTATCGCAAAAATTAAGTAAACTGTCCCTTATGTAACAAGCTTTATCTGTAAATAAAATAAAATCTTCAAAACGCATCTAAAGTTTAAGAAACTAACGACAAAACAACAATCTTAGCTGGAAGTCTTCAACTTTTTGTAAAGAGAATCAAGGAAGACCATGTTTCTTTAGAACTTGCTAAACTGTTACTTGATTTACATTTAGTCCATTTGCTATTACTCTTTTGCTCGTCAGTGGCTTATTTTCAATAATATTAAAAACAGCTTCTTCAAATGTTTTAGAAAACCAAAAGCAAATGCTGAAAGTTTTTGCATTTTTTAAATATTGCTTGTTTTAATCAGTTTCTGCCATACGTCTTGTTTTCCATTTTTAGATGTCTTGTTTTAGTGTATACATTTATTAAATAGTGTTGTTATTATTTTATTTAATTTTGTGCGTTATTGTTTACCATATCTATACTATATTACATGTTTTATTTCAAGTTTTTTTTTGTAATTAAGTTTTTTTACGTCTTTTCCTGTTTTTTTTATCCTCAATAAACTTAGTTTTTCACTCTTTTTTTAACTTTTAGTTTTATTTTTTGTTCCACTATATCCTTTTGCTAACTTTTTTTACATTATACGTTTTTTCAAGTGTTTTGCTTAAAGTTGTTTTTATTATGCTTATGTAGTTGTTTTATATCATTATATTGATTTTTGTGTAGCTTTTTATTTAATCGCTGCCTATACAGACATGTAGTAATTGCCTTCTTTAAACTTTCTAAATTATATTAAATGTTTTAATTTCTTTATTTGCAATCCGCTTTTCTCAATACTCTAAAATTTCTTATCTCGGTAGTGCTTTTTTGTTCAACTATTACATAATATATTTGTAATTTTAGTTTTATATTTTGTTCTTTCAAAGTTTATTTATAAATGAGTTCATCTTAAAAAGAACTAACTAACATAGCTCTGCCAGTTTATTTTCATTGTTGTTTGTCTATGTTTTTCCAAATTTACTTGTTATTTTATTTCTTGTTTATGGCTTATTTAAGTATTTAAACTGTCTAAGAAAATAACTTTCTGTTTCTATTTTTCACAATTTTGTTCAGACTAAAATATTTATAGAATTTCTTTTTTTCTTTGGATGAGTTTATTATCATTTGGTGCAAATATTCTAATTCTTGTTAATTTTTTTCCATGATGAAATAAATTTAGTTATGTTTTTATTTGTGTTTTTTTTCAGTTTTGTTAGTTTTTTTTATACGTTTATGTTATATCTATTTTTGTTTTTAATATTTTTTTTCCAGTGTCAACTTTTTTTTGCATATTTACCTTGCACATTTCAGATTTTCATGTTTAAAATAATAATAATAATAATAATCTAAAAAAATATTAAATTGCTTAACATGTCAATTACAAAATAATTTTTTTTTATTAAATAACATGCTGTGTTATTTTTTTTTAAATTGCCATTTCTTATGTTTGGATGAAACGGTTTCAGATATAATTTCAAATTTTATAATAATTCATTGTTACAAATGTTTGGTCTATTCATTTAGAAACTTTGCAAGTTTGCTTTGACTTATATCGCTTTTGTTATTAATAAAACAAAATTTATTAAAAACTAAAAAAAACAAATGCAATTCTTAAGTTTTTAAGACATAAAAAAATAAAAAAACAATTAGTTTAAAGTTTCACTAGCGTTATTTTGCTCCGCATTTTTTTACTCTAAAGTCTTTAATATTTAATATAATTAAGTTTTAATTCTATTAAAAATTTAGTCCATCACAAAAATATTTCTATGCTCAAGACTGTATTAGTAACCATGTTGTACCGTAAAACGGGGTAATAGAAACAAAAATAGTCAAAGTTATTGTAAATTCTACAAGTCGCAGTATTTTTGTTCCTTATAAAGTTCAACCGTATAAGTTTAGTGTTTTTAAGTTGATCAAAATGTTTCATGGGTACACACGCTTATATAATGTTGCCAATTCAGTTGTTTAGGTATCAGTGATTTTAGCCGGCAATGTTTGTCCGGTAAATTTTATTGAACATTAAATGTTTGCAATAATATGCTCTATTTATTATAACATCCGAGAGTGTTTTGTGTTTTTCAAATGTTTATCTTGTTTTAAAAATAACGAGCATAATTTAAAAAAATGCAATTGACGGTTACATTGTGGTTAATAGAAAAATGTGTTTCTATTCACCTGCGTGTTTTTATTTACCTCTAAAAAAACTCATTTTTATATACAAAATGCCAAGAGAGTATAAGCCAGGCCCCAAAAGCAAAGGATACAAAAAACCTGACAAAGAGCAACTCTTCAAGACGTTTGAATCTATTGCACGGAGTCAACTCTCTTACACACAGGTTACAGAGAGATACAAAATCTACTATTCCGTTTTGTATCGGTCAGCTAAAAATCCATCTTTAAAAAAGCAGGGGGGAGAAACGGTACTGTCATTTGCAAAAAAAAAAGCACTGATTGCGACTCAACTAATAACATGTAGCAATTAAAGCTGCTAGACTACTATAATCTAAAGAAGGTGGTCAAAAATTATCTTGACAGTAGAGAAAAAATTATTAATAACATTGCAAAATAACTCACTAGATCGTAATTTTGTATACAGTTTTATGAAACACCATTAAGATAGACTTCCAAAGAAAAAAACTGAATGTGTATTCCGTTAACATAACAGCAGAATTAGTAGATATTCTAGCCACGCATATAATCAACATTGATAAAACCAATTTTAGTGATGACCCTGGTCGTAAAAAAGTAATTTCTAAGTCGCTATTCAAAAAGAATCTGCAACTACAACAAAAGTGTTAAATTATGTTTACAGCTACAGCAGCTGAAAAATTATTGCCTTCCTATATTGTTTATAAAGCTTACAGTATGTATACATCTTGGACTATTGGAGATCCAAAAAGAGTACGGTACAACACGAGTGCAAGTGAGTGGTTTGAGTTTAGCTCTTTTGAAGACCCTAATCGAAAGGATTGCAATTTCCGTTTGAAAAAAGTTTTTAACTAGAGATAGCCTTTCTTCCCCGTTTTCTCTTAAAGTGATTAAGCTTTGTTAAACTAAAATATTTCCTTCATTTTTTGTCTTCTAACTCTACGCATGTGACACTGCCACTTAATGTAGCATTCTTTAGACCACTGAAAACGGCTTAGAGAAGAGTCATAAAAACATGGACGTGCGACGGACAGAAGAGTGTCAGTATACTCAAAGATAAATTTTCCCATCTAATGAAGCAACTGATAAACAACATTAAGACAAATAAGATTGAAAATGTAGAATTGGGTTTCAGAAAATATAAAATAAATCGTAAAAATGTTCTGCCAAGGCTACCAAAAAAACAGCTGTCAATGATTCTGTGGTGAATATATTTAAATGCATGCGATACGAGGTTGATGAAACCGTTGACAGGAATCTACGCAAAAAGATTGCCATTCCTGTAGGAAAAAGTGTAAGTGGTGCTGATTTATCCGAGTCTAGTGACAGTAAAGCAGAGATGTCGCTTCATAACAGTAATAGCAGTATTGGCTCGAATAGTTTTAAGAAAGAGAAAAAATTACCAGATGAATGTTACAAAAAGTGAAGACAAAGTTGAAGCAGATGAAGAACAAGGTGGGGAGCGTACCGAGAGAGTTAAATAGCATAGAGTTTTAAAAGATAGGGCATTTTTTAAGGTTTATCCAGTAGAAAAAAAAAATATTGAAATGTCTATGTGGTTGGTTGTCGGTTTCTGCAAAATAAAAAAACAGATTTTATAGGAAAAGTTAAAAATACCGAATCGAATTCTAGATTTCAGATATATCCCTTTTTTCTTACGATTAAATAATCAAAAAATTGTTTTTAGTGGAAGCTTTGAATAGTCAAGATAAGAATAAAAGTAAAAGACAACTTTTAAGATTTCCAATCTACAATATAACTCTTGACTGATTTACCCACACCAATATAATAATTCCTATAGTTATTTAGACAAAATTTTTAATTAAGTTAGTTTCTTACTGAATAAAAAAAAGTTTGTGGTCTTTTTTGATTTTTAATAAAATTTGATATTTAGTATTTTACGACCTCTTGTAAGTTAAAATTCTTCTAAGTAAAAAAATGTCTTGATATGTTTTTAAAAACGTTTTCACTGGTTTTAATGGCCCTGGAATGGGTATATTACCAAAACTAGCGAAAAAATAATTTATATTTCTTTTCATTCCGTATCAAAGGTGAATTAGAATCAAGACAGTTTTTTTTATAGACCGGACCTGGGTTGCAACACAGCTAAATAAAATTATTTATGCAATCTACTCACTGAGACTAGACTTTAAATAAGTTTACATTCTTTGTAAATAATTTTTTTGTGGAATCTATACACTTGTAAAGGTTTTAACTTGTTTCTATCCACCCCATTTTACGATACTAAAATTTTTAGTAAAAAGAATAATGAATCAGTTTTTAAACATTTGGCAAATTAGTATTAAAGACCGATTTGTTTTAGAGCAAAAATTGTATTAACCAGGTAATGATCTCTTAATCGTTTTATTGTTTTAAATAATGTTATTCAATATTATATTTTTGAACTATATGTACAAAAACAAACAAAAATAATATTTTTTTAAATAATTAAAAAATATACACTAAACTAAAATTTAAACTAATCTATTACACAAATCTACAAGTAAAAAGCTATACAGTTTCTTATAGATTTGAACGAAATCAAATGAAATAAAAATCAATCTCGTTATTTTCTTGCTACACTCAAGTTCTTTTTTTTTCTACTGTATTCCTAATTAACTTAAAATTTAGTACAATGCTTTTTATTTAAAAAAAAATGGTTTTAAAACTAAGTCTTTTCACATTAATTTTATTAATTATAGCAGAACGTGCAAATAAAAAAAAATGTTGATGGTTAAAGAGCGGTAAAGAGTAGTAGAGAGTTTTAACGTTAACAGAAAGATTGTGTCGAAACGGGTTAAAACTTGATAGTAAATAATATTACTAATGAGATTGAGGATGTTTAGACTAAGTTACTAAGAATAAGTAGAAGGAATCTACTATCGCTGGCCATCTAATGTCACACTCAGTTTATATTGAATATACAGACCATACTGTGATTGTAATTTTATTTCTGGATTATGGCTGGCAGAGATTGTCTAAGGTTTTCTAACAGCTTCTGTTATGTTTTTAATGAATACACAGTAAAAAGTCAACAAAAACAACATAAGTAAGTTTGTGAAGAAATTTTATTACAAAAAAATCTTTGTAGTCTAATGGTAAGAAAACTCATTTTGTTTTAGGAATACTATAATATATAACGTGAACAAAAAAGTTACACAAACGACTACAAAAACAAATAATACAAAAAAAAGAATATGTCTTACTCTAACCTTGACTTAGCTAAACTTCTATTTATATGACATCCTGAGTGAGTCAACATTAGGTTTTCTGGAAAAATCTGTTGACGAAAGAATTTAACTTTTTTATTACAGTATTACAGTAGCAACGGGCTAGTAAGAGGCTTCAGTCTTTCAGAAAATGCAGCAGAATATTAGGATTAAAGATTAAAAACAACAACCTGCTATCGTCTGAGACCTCATTTTTGTGGTATAGGAATTAAGAGAGAAAGAATTTACTCAGGTTTTTTCCAATTAATAAAATTTGATTTATTGTAATATTGTTCATGAGCTCATGAAATACTTTTAAATAGAATCTGATGCATCAGAATGGCGTATATTTATTGATTCGTCTAAAACTAGTATCAAAGCAGTCTTGCTGCATAATAGAAATGTATTTGCATTTCTTTCTATGGACCACATGGTTCATATAAAAAGAAACTATGATGATTTATCTCCGATTTGTAAGAAAATTAAATATCAAGCGCATCAATGAATGGCTTGTAGAAATTTCAAAATACTAACACTGTTGAGAAATGATGATTGTTTCATATATTGTGTTTCAAGTTCTTGAAACTGCCTAAAATTGTATATAAATGTCAGAAAGAGTTTTTTGATAATTGTAAGGAAGTACACGGAGAGAAATCTGCAATCACTAGTTATGAATAGTATGTTCATAAATTACACATTTAATAAAATTTATAAAATATGAATTATATTATGATGTTATACGTAATACGCATACAACATTCCTAAGAGTGCAATTTGTATGAGTTACGTGTATTCATGTATTATGAATATGTTTTATAAATGTAATAAAGTTATGAATTGTTTTCATATTTTACTAGTTATCACTATAGTTATAATTTTATCTTAAGTTATGAGCAAACCTTCTTATATTATGATACATCAGCAAAACCAGCAGAACGTTTCACACGCAGATAGTGTGTGCATTGCATCAACTAAAGAAGTGATTTTATCAACTGATAAAAAGGTAAGCAAAATGTAATAAAATTGTCATATATTTCTGTTTTTTGAGTTCTAATGTTTGTATATTAATTATTTTCTACGAATATACATAAGATACAAATATTAGTACTTATAACACATTCACATAAAAATTTATAATTCTTGCGTAAACTAGTAGGTAACGAAAATATATTACATTATGAAGTATGTATTTGTATGAGGTGTACCAAATTAATTTGCCGTTTATCTCAATTTTACATTATGTATTGTGCGTATTTCCATTTCTTAAAATTGATATTAAAAACGTTAATAGATACTAATAATCCAAAGTAGGTATATATGTTCTGTTTTGTATTTAAAATGATAAGTTTCTCCGGTATCAGCTACTGTCAAAAATGTTTACATAAATTAGAATTTTACAACGCGTTCTAGTCATTTATGCACATACGTCTAAGGTAATCAAATCCCTATCGCGAAACGATTCAAGGAATTATATTCCGGTACCCGTATTTATTACCACAAAAACATACAGTTGTCAAAGTAGTCATAGTATCCAAAGTAATCAAAGTAACGAGTTAAAGTAACGAATACAAACAGTATAAGTAAGGAATAGTAACGATTACTCAAAAGTAACGAAATTCACCATCACTTGAACTTGAATTAGAATTAGATATACAAGATGTTCAAAGTTATCTGTTTATTATTGCTATTTTGATTAATATTAAAGCTACAAATTAGATTAAATTGAAAGTTGAAACACTTTTGATCACTTTCTGTTTATTTACATTTTCTAATACACATACTTCTTATTTCTAGATTTGCGTCGCTATAATTTAACTAAAGTATTGCAGAGTTGTAAAACTTAAAGGCCGTAAGAAAATAGAAAATAAGGTATGAAAAGTTAGCATTGGAAATACACGGAAGTTTTTTAGTTCTGAAGTGAGAACAGTGGCAGATATGTGTAGTAAGGATGACGATAATCTAGTTTGCTTTGGTAACGGATAATATTACGCATTTATACTATAATTTTCTATAAACTTTTGATGCCTACTTTAAAATAATGGATTTGATAAACGTTGTAATAGCGGCTTCCACGGCCGGAGTCTATACTAAGATAAGAACGTCTTCCGGGTTTGGACCGTGTCAATGTTGTAACCGAAGTTGCCAACGTTTCGCCCACTTTCGTAAAAGGCTTCATCAGGGCGTCAGAAAAATCGAAGAACTCAAAGAAGCAACCGAAATCTAACTAAACACTTCTCAAAAGTTAGGTAATCAACTTGTGAACTAAGCCAGATTCTAAACTAAGAAAAGGTAAGAAAGAAAACGATAAACTTGAAAAAACAAACGAAAATCTAACAAAGAACTACAGAGTTAGGTAATCAACTTGTGAACCAAGCCAGATTCTAAAATCCTAACTCTGTAGTGGTTCTTTGTTAGATTTTCGTTTGCTTTTCCAAGTTTAGAATCTAGCTTGGTTCACAAGTTGATTACCTAACTTTTAGTTAGATTTTGGTTGCTTGTTTGAGTTCTTCGATTTCTCTCACACCCTGATGAAGACCCTTACGAAAGTGGGCGAAACGTTGGCAACTTCGGTTACAACATTGACACGGTCCAAACCCGGAAGACGTTCTTATCTTAGTATTGATAAACGTTGCTGCCTATATGATAAGTAAACCTATTACAAAAATTATTTGTATTATTGTTTTTCAACTTCAACATTAAAAATCGTTTTTGTTAAATTATGTTGACTGCAATAGAAGAAAAGGTTTGTGGTTAGCAACTTGTAAAATTATTTTTTACAAGTTGCTAACCACAAACCTCAATTGTTGCTCAAGTTCTGTTTCAGTTTTGTTTATATTATCTACGTTTTATTTATTTGAATAATGTTTTATTTTTTATAATAATCTGTATTATTATATAATGATATTATGTGTTACTAAAGTTATGTAATCATCGTAAAAAAAATAAACATTTTTTGAAACTCGAAATATATGTTTTACTAATTTATAAAATATATATGAGAAATATCTTGTGATTATTTCGTATAAGAATGAGTAAAATTAACTCCGAAATTATGATTAATATTTATAATTGTTAATACACTATTCTGAATATCATTTAATAAACAATACTTTATTTATCACATATTATGATTGGCTGCTTAAAAAGTTATTCTTTATTTAATTAGAGTTTATGAATATTAATCATAAATATGCGATTATTAAGCATACATAATGAAAATACTTCGTTACTGGATGTGAATTATAATCATAATAGATGTGACTTAAATCACATATTACAATTACCTGGTTAAAATTTTATTCTTAATATGATCATTGTTTGTGAGTATTATTCATAAAGATATGATTATTACGCATATATAACGAAATCGTTTACTTCATAACTTATGAATTATAATCATCATCGATGCTAACATGACTATTCACAAATTATACCGATGGTTTATAAATTTATGAATAGCTAGTAGTAGTTGTTTTTTATGCTTAAAGTACGCATAAGTTATGCGTCTTACGAATGATATCTGAAAACATTTCTCTCCGTGAAATTTATTTAGTTCATAGTAAAAAATAATTGTATTATTATTATATTATTATTTTATTATTATTTATTATATTAAATTTTTTTTATTTTGTAATATATACTATACGTGATGAGGTGTTATAGAAGTCAATTTTAAAATGTATGATGTTTAAAACATAATTCAGCGAAAATATCCCATGCAGTTAAAAAAAAGTTTTTTGTAGACCTGTATTAACCATACTATAAAAACAATTACACATTGACTGAAAGTTTATACATTTCGTTACCAAACTTAATAGGTATGTTATTGGTTTTACAAATTTTTTATTAATGTTATGAATTAAAAATCAAATTAATATTAATTGTCACTCTTAGAAAAGGACAAGTTTTCCTGTATCTTAATTTATTCAGATAATTTGTATTTGACGTTTTTGAATTTAAATATTTTTTTGGTTATTATTATTTTACTAATTTAAAATTTAAAAAATTTAAAACTTAATTCATATAATAAATAGTTATTGTAATCATTAACTTTTGAGATACGTTTGAATATTGATTGTATTAAATTTTTTTTAATATAAATTATTTATTTACAAGATTTTATAAAATTTTAGATTTTAGATAGATTAAATATATAGTACATGTATAACAGTATAAATAAAGAACGCATTATCTTCACTTCAAATGTAAAATTGTAAACAATTACAGTTGAATACTTATCTACTTAATTAACATTACCAAACTAAACTTACAAATTTATGTAGTATCGACATTTCATCACAATTTACCCAAATAATTATGTTTTTAAAAAATTGCTTCTAATTTAGATTTTTAAACAAAATGAACAAATATCCGTTTACTTTAATTTGTACCTGTGGGCGTATTTCCTATTACAGTTTGTAAACAAATCTTTTTGATCTAATCTACTATTGTAATCTACAACCATTTATTAAAAATTAGTTAATAAACTTTCTTGTACATAAAAATTCATAATTTTGTGTTAATTTGCGATTTAATATAACCGGTAACGCATTATTAGTAAATCATGACAGACATATAATTAGTAGTACGTTAATTAGATAATCACGTAATACAATCTAATTATGTTAAATGCTAGCATACCATTAATAATAGACACCATTAATGTATTCTACATAATATGCATAATTAAATATTTACAACGGAATTGAAATTTGATGAAATTTCGATTATATCGCACAAATATTTCTTAACGTTTTTTTCTGTATCAAACCGGTGCAGATTTTTCATGCGCAAATTTAAAACCACTTTTACTATTTCTACAGAGTACCCCTATAATTTACAAACACTTTATAATTTCTAGGTCAATATGAATAGTAATTTATTTTTTTGCTAAACTTTAAGGATTGTGTTTAAATGATGGTTTTGCATTTTGGCGTAGTCAAGAAAGTTTTTTTTTTGACAATTAATTCGGTCAAGGATTCGATTATTAATATCATAAGAAAATTATTGAAAAAGCGTGGTCAAACACAAGTATTGGTTTACTATAGTTATGAAATAATAAATTTTGTATAATAAATCAACGTATAAAAATAAATGATTCACTTTATATTTCTATCTACAACTTTCACTATTTTTAAAATAAAATAAATTTATGTGCAAATCTAAAATTGTGATACAATGTTTGCACGTTAAAATAAAATACAATAATTATATAAAATATATACAATTAAAATATTACTAAAGCACTTAATACTTATAATACTTTATACTTCCTATGAAGAAATTTTATTAATCCATTTCCCTTAATGTTTTTTTTTGAACAACTGTAGCTTGATTTGAACTTGTGTTTACTTTTTACTATTATTGAGACTTTTGTCTATCAAAATATAACAACGTTAGGGGTATTCTTATTTTGTGTAGAAGTATAAGAGATACGACACGTGTCTGAAACATTCAAATAAGTTATTTCATTAAATAAAAGTAAAAAATACTAGCAGTATTATATATTTATAATAGTGTTAATTATACATATAACTTGCATGTAAAACAGTAAATAAAAATCTATTGTTTGTTAACTAAACAAATTCACTTAGTATCTACAAAAAAGCAAAATATCTTAAATATACTGTAAAACTTTTGGCGCCTGACTTATATCTGCTAAAAGAGTTAATTCAAATTCAACATGTAAATATATTAGATTGTTAAAAATCTTAACTTCAAGCGTAGAAATTGAAATGAGAACAAAACCATATTTAATATCAAAAAAATTTTAATCAGAAAACCTACTAAATCAAATAACTAGAAAATATATAATAAACATATAATAATAATGTAATGACAAAAAAAAAGACAAAGAACATAATGCAAACTGTAAAAAAGTCAATGGTTTTTTAAACCTATACAGAAAGTTCAAAATTGACAAGAAATTAGAGACAGAATTAATAATTTACAGAGTTAATTTGAAAACATACAAAATGGTTTCAGAAAAAGGGCTCTTGTAAACATAACATTATTCGTACAATAATGATAAAAAGCACAGCTAGCAATGTTAATACTTAATTATAGTTTTCGTATGTCTTAAAAAGACTTACAATAATGTTTTGTTTAACAAATCTTCTGAAACTTGAAATAATACGTTTAACTAAGAATACTAAAATATATGTTTGAAACGTTTACAATTTATGTAACAGTGCAAAATGTCTTGTAAAAGTAAAATAAATAGATATTAAAAAAAAGTATCGCTTTTATAGACCGACCTCCTCCTCCTTCTAGAAACTCGGTTAATATTAAAAAGATTTTTAATTATTTTAACGGATTTTCTAATGTTTCGCTGATAATAAATAGAAACATTAGCCAAAAGCTTATTGTTTTCAAACATAATTTGATGACCCGTTTCTAACACATGTTCAGCCACCGCTGACTTTAAAAATTGTTTAAGACGACTACATCTTTGATGCTACTTACCGAGACTTCCTACGCTTCAGCCCGTTTTTTCTATGTATGCACGACCACAACAGCAAGAAATGCTGTAAATGCCGTCAGATTAAAAAATAATAACGTCCTTCACCGGATTCAAAATTCACATTCAATTTAAAAAAAAAAGAAAACCTAAAATCTTCAAAAAAACCTAAGTTATCTAACTAAGGTGTTAGTCGCAAACAATTACAATAGAAAAAGTATTAAACCATCTATTACAAAGTTTACGTCTGCAAAACCAAGAGTAACAGCGGTATCTAAGTCTTATCTATAAATATGTGCATGAAGTCACAGTTCGTGTAATGGTGCAGAGACACAATGGATTAGTAGAGTAGTAAAAAAAGACAGAGTGAGAAAATTGTGTGTCATATAAAAATATAAAACCACACAATTGTAGTATAAAATAATATATATAATTAGTTAATAAAAGTATAGACAAACACATAACATGGTGTCAGAAGTAGGGTATAAGAAGCAGAAAAGCATAAATTACAATGTTCAAGAAAATAAGTAAAAATAAAGCACGTTAGAAGAAAGCACGTATTTTGTAATGCTTAAAAAATTGCAGACTAAGTCAAGTAAGAACATCAACACGAGTCAAGAAAGAAAAACTAAAATATTAGTTGAAATGGAACCATCTAATTCAAATAATGTAGTGCAAAATAAAATTATTGATTTAAATTGCAGACTTGTTGAATTAAAAATGGAAATAATTTTTTTGTCAAAACTGGAAAGAATTTAAAATTTATATGGTTGCAAGTGGATTCAACACACAGTCAGTTTAAAAAAATTCTTTATTATTGCACTATTTAGGTAAACAAGCTTTGAAGATTTTTAACTCTTTTAATCTGTCTGTGGAAAGCATAACTTTCGATAACCTTGTGAAACAATTTAAAGAAAGCATAAGTTTCGATAATCTTGTGAAACGATTTGAAGAATTTTATACCCAAAAAGAATGTCACTGTAGAAAGACAAATTCCTTAGTCTTCAACAATTATATGAGTCAATCCAAGATTTTGTTACTGATCTTAAAAAATCGAAGCATGTCATGTGAATTTAAAGAACTAAGAACCAATTTAGTTAAATACATATTAATCTATGGGTTAAATAAATATAATCAACATACTAAACAAGAACTGATACAATAAGATGAACTAACCTTAGACAAAGCTATAAATATCTGTCAATCGATGGAATTGTCACATCAAAGATCAAGACAAATTGAAATAGACAACGCAGAAGAGAATAAAAATATGTGTTACGTGTTATCACATTCAGCTGATAAATGAAAACCAGTGCTGTAAGTGCAGTAACACTCCAGGAACAAAAACCATGCACATTTGCGTCAAAAACATTAACTGTCAGTCAACAAAATTTTGCACAAATTGAGAAAGAATTATATGCTATTGTATATGGTAGTCAAAAATTTAATAAATACATATATGGACAGACAGTAATAGTTCACACTGACCATTAATCATTAGTCACGTTATTCAAAGAAGCTTTATCCGTAGTACCAATTAGATTATAAGGAATGTTGCTAAGATTACGGATGTGTGATTTCAAGGTGCAATATGTTCTAGGTAGATTTATGTTTATACCAGTTACATTATCTAGAGCACCGTTACTGTATACGGAAATGGGTAATCTGGAAGAACAAATTATTTTAAAAGTTGGTGTATTTAAACCCAAGTTGGCTATTACTGAAACAAAATTAAAAAGTAGTTACAGAACACACAAAAAATTAAAAATTACAATACTCATAGGTAAGCAACTGAAAAATATAAAATTAAAAATTGTTTAATGTCATTTTGCAACTTTAGAGAAGAATTTTCCGTCATTTGTGATTTAGTTTATAAAGGTAATAGTTTAGTTATTCCTGAAATATTAAAAGCAGAGATGTTGAAAACTATACATAAAAAACACATGGCTATAGAAATAAATAAACGTTAAGTAAGAGGAATACTTTTTGGCCAAATATTTCCAACGATATACAAAATAAAGTTAGTAGTTGTAAAGTATGCTTAAAATTTTCACAATCTTATTTTAAACAATCACTTCTACTACATATTCTCCCAGTTCGTCCTCGGGAAAAAGTTGCAACAGATTTATTTGATCATAATTCAAAAAACTATTTAATTGTATTAGACTACTTTTCAAAGTATATTGAATTAACATATTTATCGTCAGGTTACAATTATGTAGCTTTGGTAACGCAATTAAAATCTATTTCTGCGCATCATGGAAGTTTCGTAGAACTAGTGTCGGACAATGGTCTTCCCTTTAATTCAGGATTGAATAGACAACACATTAAAATTGTTTCTAAATAGTGCATCAAAAATAAAATAAATACACGAAGAGCTCTAGAAGACATTAAAAATAATAGTAATAACAATTATGACACCATTGGCAAAAAACTTACCTTTTTGTACTAGGTTGGGTCAAACTGTAAATAGACCTAAACGATACTTGTAGGATAGTTAGTATTAGAATAAAACTGTTGTTGTGCCTTATTTGGTATTGATGATATTTACATTTGTTATTATTGAGTTAGGATGTTCAGAAGTTATTTTACTGTCTTGTAACAGTTGTTATAAGTTAAGTGTTTTAAGTTAAATATTAGATGTTAAGTATTTGAAGAATTTTTAGTGTGAGGGTGCAGAGACATACAGGATTAGTAGTGTAATAAAAATGAATAGAGTTAGAAAATGGTGTGTCATGTAAGAATATAAAAACTACACAGTTGTAATATAAAATAATATATACAATTAGTTAATAAAAGTATAGAGAAAAGAAACAACATCAACAAGTGTCTATCGCTTAACTACTCTATGTCAAAGGTACCACGCACCGTATAGAAAAAATTTTGTCTTAATACAACATTGTTATTCAGTTTTTTACTATTCCTAAATTAGATTAAATCTTAAATCTGACGAAAGATGTGATTCCTTTTCAATTTGACGGCGTTCTGATAGCATTCCTTGTCCTTGTGGTTGTACATACATAGAAAAAACGAGTAGTAGCGTGGAAATTCGTATTAAAGAGCATCAAAGATGTACCCGTCTTAAACAATCTTTAAAGTCAGCGTTGGCAAAACGCGTGCTAGAAACGGGTTATCAAACTATGTTTGAAAACAGTAAGATTTTAGCGAATGTGTCACTAAAAAATTAAGAAATCTATTAAAATAATTAGAAAACTTTAATATTAACTAAATTCTTGTTTTCCTTTACCAAAAATTTGAAAACCAGTTTCTCCAGAATGGAAAATTGTAAACGATATATGGATAAACGCCAGTAACGTAAAGTTATGTACTGAATTTTTTTATTGATTTACTAAAAGGGTAAGTAATATCAAGACGCACAAATATAAGGGTTAGTCGATATGAAAACATAGCTCAATTTGTCATATTTTGGTTATATCTTAATGAAATCGAGGACAAAAGTTTCAAAAAAAGTATAGCATTAGGAAGCCAATACAAATATGTACATATCACTTCAAAATGGTTTTATGACAACATAATCAAAAAAAAATATGTAGACTTCATCATTCCTTATAGGAAAGTCGTGTGGTGTAGTAGGTAATCTTAAATTTTTAATGTTATACATTTACTTATCAAAAAATTTTAGGCAGATAAAAATAGCTTTTTACTTAACATTGTTTGAACATATAGTTTAGATTGTGCAAAGATGTTTTTCATAATTAGAATAAAATACGCTTTGGTATAAGCTGGTGGCAAGAAAGGCAAATTGAAAGATACGTTCGAAAGATAGGTCGATACGCATTGTACGCACGTGTTTGGATTAGTGTGATGGAACACCCTGTAGATTGTTTTACATTTAGGTTAAGCGTACAATTCAACATATTTTATGTATGATATCCTATACCTAAGTATCGTCGATTTTGACACATTAAATTTTTTTTGTCATAAAATGGCGTTTGCAGAACAAGACATAATTGTGAATTTTTCTTATAAGGAAGGATTTAATATGGCTTAGTTTTCTTGCACATAAAGATTGACTTTCGTAGTCTTTGCATGATGTTTTAAAAATTATTAGTACAAGATGGTCAAAAAAAAGAATAAGAATTAATTGTAAATGACTTCAAAAATTATTTTTTTAGATAACAACACTCTATTTTTAAAATTTTATTATGCTAACTCCCCGTTACACGCGCCTCTGGAAGTAATACGGCTACACGCGTTGTGTACTTTGTATACTGTGGTTAATAAATGCAATATTATCCCAAAAATTAATATTAATGGTTTGCTTTCTTTATTTTTTTATATCTATTTTATGAACGTGTCTGAAAACATTTAGAAACGAAGTAAAAAGCATCATTGGCTATTTGTTTTTAACAACAAAAAATATATTTTTATAATTAGGTCTTTTTTTAATTTTCTAAATGCCTATTGTTTTTTTTTATGAATATTTAAAACTGAAATAAAAAAACTAAATACGTAATTAATTAATTTACAATACATTTAAACGCATTATTTTTTCTTTTAAATGTTCTTTACATATAAAACTACCACATTTTTCACATTTTCCTGTAGTTGCCCAATTTTTGCTCTTGATACAAATACATCTTGCCCTCTTCTTATTGACATTTACTGTAGTGGGTTCTTTTACAATAAGTGTTTACTTTTCAAGAATACTTTTAATATTTTTAGGCAAAGAAAACATAGTTGCACGTTGATTGAACATAAGTTGAAATGCAAATGCAAAATGCGCCTAAACGGAACCGAGTCGTTACCAGAATTACTTTTGTTTGATTTCAAAATTATTTCAGCGTTTATGCCAGCTATATTCAAAAGAGTGTAAAAAAGACATATGGTCTACCTTTGTAGACCCCTTGTTGACTCCTTCTTTGGACATATTGTAATCTAATATCTAGGCTTGCCTGTCTCTTTCTCAAAAGTTTCTTTATCCCTAATAGAACAAATCCACTTAATACAAATCAAAAACGTATTTTCAGTGTAAAAACCTTAGAACACAAAAATTATTTTCATAACTTGTTGCAAAAACATTTATGATACAAAACAAATTGGTTTAATTTTATTAGAACATGAAATAAATAACACTACAATAATACTTATGTTTTGAATTTTATCAAACGTAAATTGTGCAATTTATCAAATGCAGTTTTTTGAGTTAACTTTTAAACATTTTAAAAACGTTTTGTGGTAACACTTGTAAAAAATTACAAGTTGAATATAGATTACAATAAATAAATATTTTTGATGTTTTTAAAACCTTTTACTACACCAATACATATGTAAGAACGTCAAACAAACGTAGTGTTTAAATTACAGTTGTAACACTCGTACAGAATCATATTTTTTCAACTTTGTTAAGTAGCCACATCAGCAAACAACAATTTCCTTTCAACATAACTTTTTATAATCAAACCCAATTTCACAAAAGAATTTTCTTGAGTTATCCAATACACTTCTGTAATTAATTTTTTAAACTAAAATGCTCGTTGATCTGAAGTTAAAATTTTATTGAGTACGATACACATTTAATGAAATAAATGGTCGTTTTTAAGATACGTAAATTAAATTTGTAGTACTCCATTTGATCTTTGAAGACTTGAATATTTTCTGCCTAATTTCTTTTTTGAATAACAATACTTATTATGTACGAATAACTAGATTAGATACTTATAACGTTAACTCATTTGTTTTAAAAATATATTTTGTTGATTTCCAGTTACATGTTTGCATACATAGCGGATTTTGTTTATCAAAAAATTAAAAGATAAATAATATTTTAGACTAACAAAAAACTATCTTTTAAACATTGTTTAAACATTCTAACCTACAAATCTGTCGTAAACAGCTGAGAAATGTATTTGTGCATTGTCATTACGTTTAAAATTTATGTAGTAAAATTTTTAAACATTTATCAACAGTAAAGTGGATTATCACTTATACTATACCTTTATTTTACAATCATGTTTTGTATTCCAACTCATAAAGTAAATAAAACAGTACAGCAGAGATATGACTGATATGTTGTTAAAAGTTTGTGTTAGAATGATAACAATTACTTATTAGTACGTCTTTAAACTTAATTCTTAAAAAACGACATTAAATTTATAAGTAAAATACATCCTTAATTATGATACTTTTAATTGTTTTTTTAGTGCAGTTTTTGCAATGTTGTACATAACTTTACAAGCTTTTCATAGTTTTGTTCTATAACTTAAAAAAATGTAAATCCACGATTGTTTAAAAAAAGGATTTGCTTATTGAAATTTCAAACATTTAAAAACGTACAGATGTGATAGTTTAACTAAGCAATCCACCGCAGTGCAGTGCATCCAATGGTCTCCCATTACGCCGACGAATAAAAGGTCTGTGGTTCAAATCCCGTGGCTGCCACTTCTAAAAATTTGTAACAAACACCGCCGCCGCTTTAATTAAAAACTAATTCGTTAATGTTCAACGGTATTCTAAAGATATAACAATAAATGTCATTCAGGAAACAAAATTTATTTATTTCAAACCCATAATTTAATTTAACTTTTTAAAATTGTTTTTAAGCTGTATTTAGGAATTTTGTTTTTATTCAACACCAACGTGACATTTTTGCAACGAATCGTTAAGACATTTATTAAACGCATCTAATTTGTTTTGTTGTACGTGGACATTTCACGTTCGTGTAGTGATTATAAAACATTTTTGTGCCAAAATTTAAAACGTTCACTGTTTTTGAAAAAACAAATTTGTAGCATTTCAAAAAGAGATTTGTTCTACTAGGAATTGTAAATAGATGTTAGAAGCAAAACACTCATTATTTCATACTGATGTTTAAAAACACAATCTTTCTTTTGTTTTTTCTGAGTTTTAATGCAAGTAACGTTATCGTCTAGAAGTGACAGTACAAGGTCATAATTGGTACACTACTTAAGTTTTGTTGTCGCTCTTTTATATGCTGTACTAATTTATGAACAATGTCAAACGGGTTATTTGAGAATTGAAATGGCTCATCTGGTTATTTGACGCAATATAATTTAAACAAAAATGTGTAATATACTTTTGCATCCGTTTTTACACATATCTTCAGATTATACTTTACCGGTTTTGCAGGCATATACTGTATAAAACATTCTTCGGAATTGTACCAAATTTTCATCAATTGTCACAAACTTAAAGTAGGAGTAAATTATTTATAGTTATCTAGGAATAATGTCAATATTGAACTTACTGCTGTTAGCTTATTTTCTTGCAAATGTTTATCCCCAATAGCATCAAACCGGATAAACCTTAACAAAAATAAAAATCTGTTTAATCCCATGCAAGCTCTTGCCTACTGATGTTTCAATCCAACTAAATCTTTGGCTTAGAAGTAGTACGATCGCTTCTTAGTCTTAAATACGGAACATTGTTATTTAGTTTTTAGCATTTTTTGGATCAACATAAATATTAGTAAATTTTTCAAGCTTTTCAAACATGTCCTTAGCTATAAATTGAAGAAAAGCATTTATCTCGTTTGTAACATTGGTAACCTTTTTTTTCGACTCGGGAAAAACTTTCATTATGTTTTTTGGAACTCAAAATACTTTTTTCACTGTTTTAGTTTTCCACATTATTTTATTATCCCTTCCTTAAATAAATTTTCCATTGATGTTTTCATCATCTGATTCATTACTCGAAGAGCCACTTTGTTCTGTTTCACTTATATGTTCACCCACTCCATCATAAAAATCAGACTCAGCCTAGTCTTTATACTTAATTGAGTTTAATCCCGTCTCATCATCTTTATTTTTGTCCAGCTTTTGTAAAACCGTTTTAATAGAAGCATCCCTCATTAATGCTAAAACACAATCAAATGTTTTTATTTATTGCAGCATTTCTGTCATTTGCCATTTGAAACATTTTTGATAATTATGCCAGGGCGTTTAAATTTTACAAATTAAGATTATGTAAATTTATTTATTATTTATGGAGAATGTGAACCACTTTGTACTAATGATTTTTAAAACTATTTGCAAGACTACCAAAAGATAGGATATCATATATGAAATATGTCTAGAGTGTTTTGTCTGAAATAAGCAAGCTAGCATCTACTTCCGGTATAACTCCCAGTAAACACAAAATCGATAATGTTTAGTAACAGTTTCAAAATAAAAAATTATGTTTCACTCTTGTTTCAAACATAAAAGAAACCTAAGTGCAATAAAATAGCTTTAAGTTCATCGCCGTTTCACTTATTTAAATCAGTATAGTTTCGGTATTTTAAATTCAAATCTGTTGCAAAATTAATGTTGTATTCAGTTTACGTTTTGAAAGGTTCCTTCTTGAACTGATACTAAATGATCGATAAATATATAATTTTCTTGTTACAATAATGAACTACAAAAATTCTTTCAATAATATAATAATACACTAGTTTTTGTTTTAAAATGAAACTATTAAATCGATATTTCAAATGTACGTTTCAAATTTTATTGTACAATAAATATTTTTAAATACAATATCACATTGAGTTTTTGTAGGTTTAGGTTTTTCAAATAACCAGATTATTTATCAATTATTTTTTACATATTGCAATTTTTTTCGATGTGGTCTTTTCACAGAAGCCTTAAAAACTGAATCAGTTACTGTTGAGTAGAAACTTTTAACCGCATCTGTAACATAGAAATAACATTTATATACATAATCATGGAGTTACACAAAATTAATTACATTTTTTGAAGCAAAAAAAAACAGAAACTTACTATAAATATCACTTTAGTAATCAGAAGAAAATTATAAAACACCGGGAATACCTTAAGCTGTACTTAATCGTGCAGAAAAGTTGAAGAATTGAACTCTAATTATAATGACACTGGCACCTTATTTATTAATCATTAGATTTACGCAATAATCTACCTTAACGCCGCCATGTGTGTTGATTTGCATTCTTTTTTATATAAATTGAAACATAATACATAAAGAACAGGCGTGACGATAATATCGACTACATTTATGGAATATAATAAAGTGTTTCGACTTACCGTTTATTGTTCCATTTTGTAATTGTACACACAGCATCACTTATCAAACTACAACCAAAAAAGTGAAAAAAATATCAATTTGCATCGCAAGCGTTGACAACACTAATCAAAAGGGTAGCAACGACTAATGCTGACTAATCTCAAAGTATTCGTTATTACTAAAACGATTCCAGTGTTTTGAAAATAATTCAATCTTATGTCAACGATCTTTAACCAAGCCTAGTTCTTCAAAAAATATTCGGTTTTAACAAATCAGTTTTTAAACGATTGCTGATTATTGGAAAGAAATTGCAAGTACTGAAACGATTTAAAAATGACTGCAAAAAATCAGAACTCTTTCAATTTATTCACTGTCAGTTACATGTAAATGAAATAAAAATGCAACTAAGACAAAACAACGTAATGAAACAATTGTTTTAATTTTGTGACTGTAACAGTTTCAATATGTGTTTACTGGGCTGTAAGTGCTTACTTCTTGAAAGTATTTTAGCCGGATGACATTAGTATACTGCAAAACTTTCAGATTTATGCTATTTACAGTTACCTATATATCAATCGATAGAACTTTTAGGTGACCACCTTGTATAGTATAGTATAGACTTAAGTATCTATTTACAACACACATTTAGTAAAATGCAATTGAGGCACGGTATAAATTAGACAATTGTATTTATATATAGGAGTATACATATAATTAACCAGTTTTTTAGAAGTTACTAACATAATGTTAATAAATGTAGGTTTATAATAGATAAAATGTAAGATAACCAGTGTAATATATCTTTCTTAACACTGTCATCGTACTTTTTTGACAAAAAAATATTTTGTATGAAAGATAGTTATAATACTGTATGGTAACTATCTAACTAACTATAACTATTAAAAGTTTTCTATTCAATTTCTATATTGTGTCTTCGCTTACGTGTAAGTGAAGTGATAGAAAAAATATTTCTAATCGTCCATACATAACACATTTTATTTTTTATTAGAGATTATCAAATCTACTAAACTAAGGATGTACACACAACGGAACATTATTCAGAAATCCATTTTGTTTTTGGTTTTGCATGCTTCGTGCTACATCATATACATTTGTAATAATTGAAGTTGATTTAGTAAACGCTTCTATTTCGTTTAGAATTTCGAGCTTATTTTCTATGAAAGGAACAGATTGATACCTGCGTTTTGTAGAGGAATATCTATAAATCAATTGTTTTATCAAATATATGCAAAAACTTAATTGATCGATCTTGCTATCTTTGTTTATTTTTATAGACACCTAAACATACAATAACCATGTCAAAAAAATAATAAAATATTGTATGCCACAACTTAACAAATCTTCTAGCAATGGAATAACGCTTATAAAGTTGATCAAACCTGTCAATTCCTCCCATTATTTAATTTTACATTTTTACAACTTAGATAACAATTTTTTTTAATCTATCTTCTTTTGTGATTATTTGTGAAATGCCAACGCGGCCGCAAAAAAGTAGCATACGTATATCAAGCCTAACGCAACCTAAAGAAAACACATTTCGAAGACTGTATCAATTTTGAAAAACTGGTTTGTTTATATAGAGTATGGTTATCAAAAAAGATTTTCCATTAACGTTGGGCTGGCCATCATAAATCACAGGGTCGGGTCGTTGGGCCAATTTATCTATCAAATCCTCTTAATGCCAATGAGCACTTTCATGTATTGAAACAAGTTGTTGGCAAGACACTGTTGAACATACACTACAACATGATTTACATGCACGACAAAGCTCCTACTCACTTTGCTCGTAATGTAAGCGGTGGTCCCATAACCTACGAGATCTTTCGATATCAATCTTCTAGATTTTGTTGTTTGGAATGTATACAACGTTTTGTCAAAACACTGATCACGTTACAAAAAAAATTAATGCAGCGGTGTTAAAGATTACACCAGAAAGACTCGAACGAGTAATCCAGACGAAACTTCGAAAGTTGCAGCTACGCCTAGAAACAGATGGATTTTAATTCAAACAATTTTGTAAAAGATTAGTGTTATTGACTTACCATCAAAAATTACATACTATTATTTATAAAATCTGTATGTATACTTAAATGTATTTTTTATTGTATTTGACCGCTTTGATGTATTTTACAGTAGCAGCGCAGCGGTCAGAAAAAATAGTTTTTTGAACTGAGATAGAAAAATTTAGTAGAAGTACACTAGAATTTGACACTAATGTTAATCACTGTTTTCTTACCTCACTTGCCATTATTGTCATTTATTATTATCAGCAAGAACTACTATCTGAACACTGGACGACCTTGTGTCGTTCATTATCGTCGATAATGATGTACCAAGTAAACACGTGCAAATAATTTATAAAATAATTATTATAATAATTCCAAACTTATTGAGAACAGACAATATAGGTTTATGTAGACGCAAAAAACTACTATCGATTGAAAGATATCAGTCTCTACTGTGCTTAGTTAAGCATTCGCATAAAAATTTAAATAGATTACACCTGATCTGTCTTAGTAATTATTTATACTAATGTAAAATTAGTAAACAATTAACTATGGGTATTATTTACATTAGTATAAACATAATTAAACTTTTATTTAAATTGTGTCTAGTAGCTAATCAACTCGTTAACCATGAACCAAACACAATCTTGTTGTGTACTTTTCCAACTTTGTTACACAAAGAAAATGCATTTTAAAAATAATAATTAAAATTAAAAAAAACACAATTTAATCCAATATGCAAGTATGTAATTGACAACAGATAAATAAATAAAACTAGCCGGTACTACCACATTTGTTAAGTAATAATAAACCTCACCAAAATAAAAAAAACACGAATGCAAGTTATAAATAAAACAACTTTACTATTTTTATACAAGTAATAACCAATACACTGGTATCATACTTGTGCTTAAATAGATATTAATAAAAAAATGATTCAAAAACTATGTTGAATGTACAAAAGTAACTCTTATAAATAAATAGTTGCTTCCTAAAAAAAATTTAAATTGCTGATAAGGAATACAAATATTTGTTTATTGGTAATTCTAGAAAAGCTTTTTTCTAAAAAAAAACATTAACGAAGCATTGAGAATGGATTTATGTGTCAAATACGCATCACCGGATGTCGTTAATCAGATTTAACAGTTTACAACACCTAATGATCAACACTTATCATCAAGTGCAAATAGTAAATGAACAACAATTTACGCTTAAAAAATCTTCTAATCAAATTGCTTTTGGATTTGTCGGTTATTCTGTTAGATATTCTTATCAACTAGTGATTAAATAATTCTTAAGCAAACCGATTAAAATTTAGTATAATAATTTTAGTTTTAAAACTTTTATGATTGTTATATAATGTCACTGTAAATATGATTTGTTGTTTTTACCAAATCATCTTGGTTTTTGCAAATGTATTTGAGTTTCAAATATTTAGCAAATCTTTTCATTTTTGACATTACTTATTATTTAATATATTACAATGTTGAATAAAAGAAAGCTTAAATATTTCATTTGCTAAATTTGTTTCTTTACTGAGACGCCCTTCTACATTCTCAGCAGATGATAAGTAGACTTCAAAGAAACGACTCTGCCCACGTGAGCCTCGACTACATCCGACATCTCGTGTTCTTTTTATCTTTCCTACATCTTATATCACTCTTTCTTACGGCAAAACTGATGTTGAAGCTTTAGTTAGCAATTAGTCTAGGGAGATCAACACCGATCTCAAACGTCAAACAGGAGGCAGCAGTTCTGGTTGTTTTATTGTTGGCGTAGATACAGTGACCGGTTTAGCAGCAATAAATGAACATCTAAGCAAAGATCACGATCTTACTGGTGGCATTACTGCGGCTGAAAAAGAAAAAAAGAATCAATTTCAATTAATTTCTCAACCCCCTTTTGTATGTGTATTACGTGTGTTAAATTATTCCTTCAATCGGATCTCCGCGGCGGAATATATTGACCTCTGTCACGAATGATAAAGAAACAAAGAGATCATTACAAATGAGAGTACTTGCTACTGTAAAGATAGAAACGCAAGAAATAGAGGTACTGGAATCAAGCAAAACGCATTGGAATAGGTCTGGTTATTTTAAAATAAAGAACGATAACACAATATATTTTTTAGGTAATGAAACTGAAAGTATAAGTAGTGTAGCAATAAAAATAAGTAACAAAAGGGCTAGGCTTTAACTCCATCAACGATAGAATTATAACAGTGAAACTTAATACATACCCCATAAAAACTAATATACTACAGATATATGCTTCAACAAGAGTTTTATGTAAAAGAGTTATCCAAGAATTTTATGAACACCTAAGCAACACAATAAACTGTCTAAAAAAGAAATAATCATAATCCACGGAGACTATAATGCAAAAATTGGATTGATAGTACTAGATTATAGTAAGAGAAGCTGGATAAGCAAATTTGGTATTGAAACAAGGAATGATAGTGGTAAAGCTTTACTACAATTTAACATAGAATATAACTACGCCATAATGAACACATTTTTTCAACATTATATAAGACGACTTTATATCTGAAACATAGAAATCAAATTGACTTTATCTTGATTAAGATTACAGGTAAAAGCATAAAACTAGAAGTAAAAACATAGCCGAGAAAAGATTTTGGGCGAGACTATAATTTACTACCAGCCGAACTAAAAATTTATAATTATATAACTCTTAATAACATAAAAACCCTAAAAGCAAAGGTAAATTTAAAAATATTGTAACGAATGTTTATTATTGTTAAAACTAATTAATTTTATTTATACTACAAATACACGTTTAAACTAACCAAACTAATTAAATCTAAAGAAATTTAATAAAAACACTTACACTATAATTTATGTATAACACCATCACTTACACGAAGATGAGATAAAGTCACGCACTTGTTTAACGCTTATTGTTTACGTTAAAATCACGTACCAGGTTATTTATCTCACACGCGTTAAATACTTGCTTATTTAGACTTGAATAATCTTAAGACTGCCGTCTTCCAATTACGGAAAATAACTGACCTACGATTTGTTTGTTCCGTATTTATACACATTTTGGAAATCCTTCTAGAATGTTTCGGTATACGTTCTAGAAGATGGATAACAACTTCGAAAAAGCTCTTAAATTTCAGAACGTTTCACTGCCCCCCCAGTCCTAAGACTGTTCTGTCCCAAAACAGTTTTCTGAACCCGACTTTTAATTTGAGCTTCATTCATATCTTCTAAACGTGAAATTAAAAGTTCGTAATTTTCTTGTAGGTGGTCAGGAACAGATTCTAAGAGCTTCTCCACGTAAGGACACAATTAAAAACATCGCTTTCTGTTTGTTGTTCCAACCATTAGCTGTAGCTGCGGCTTCAAACTGCTTGTAATAGGTTGACCATGGAACTTTACCATCAAAATTCGAAGGTACAACTTTAAACTTGTGAGTGGTTTCTTCACGATGGTCCATTATTAAATCTTCACTCGTGACGCTTGCTTCACCGTGACAATTCATTTGGGTCATTCTTTCTCTCAATTTTTTTTCTAGTTTGTCTTCTATTGTTCTTGCATTTTCTTTTAACTTCTGTTCTAATTTGTCTTGTACTTCTTCTATTTTGTCATTCACAGATTCGCAAATTTTTTCTTTTAAATTTAACATATCTGTTGAGTTTCTTCTTGAACAATTTTAATTTGGGTTTCTATGCTCGTTCGTATTTCTTCTTTAGACTTCTAGAATTTTCCAACAATTTTTCTTCTATTGTCTGGGTATTTTTAAATAATTTTTCTTCAATTTTCTAAGAATTTTCGTAAAACTTGTTTTCCATTTTTCTAATTTTTTTTTTACATTTTTCGATTCATCGATTCTTGACCATTTTTTATTGATTCAAGAAATTCAAATAATTTTGAATCTATTTTAACTGCTTGCAAACGCGTCACTGGCATAACTTTAATCACAAATAATAATTTAAAACAAAATTTAATAATTATGAATTTTAATAAAGCCCGACAACTGGTTTAATAAAATGGAACAGCTAATAATAAATGCTATAAACAAACACGCGAACTAAAGTTTTAATTATTTACGTAATCAGTATTTTTATTACGGGAGCAATATTACTTAATGATATTTACACTAAAATTCGCGAACGCTTTATTCTATTCGATACCCCGCACTGACGCCACTTGTAACGAATTTTATTATTATTAAAACTAATCAATTTTATTTATACTGCAAATATATACACGTTTAAACTAACCGAACTAATTAAATCTAAGGGAATTTAATAAAAACACTTACACTATAATTTATGTATAACACTGTTAATAAGTAAAGACAAATTATGAAGCTGGCAACAGCGCCAAAATAATAAATGTATATATGTAAGTGAAGTTTGTGATTATGATGCTACGATGAGAATGTTAAGTTGAAACATTATATTATGTTATGTCATGCATATTAAACAATAAAGTATTTAAGTTATATATTAATAATGAAGTATTAATACAAAATAAAATAACAAAAAGAAACATGGCGCAGTCGAAAACAATTTAAAACAAGAAAGTTAAAGAAATAAATACGGATTGGTGGAATAATTAATGAATACTAAAACATAACCTTCAAGCACGTTTTCTGTAAATTGTTTTAATAAGTTAATATGGAGTTTAATAAACCTTCAATGCTGAATTTGTCTAGCAATTTAGCCGAAAACCTAAAAACATTTAAGGAAGAGGTTAATGTGTATTTTATAGCTACAGAAACTGGTAAAAAGCCAAATGATGTACAAGTAGCAAGGCTCAAGAATTTAATGGGTACAGAAGCATTAAGAATGTATCGTACTATAACAAAACTAAAACTCGAAGAAGAAACTGTCCAATCAATCCTGGAACAATTAGAAACTCATTGCGCTCCAAAAATCAACGAAACAATGGAAATTTATAAATTTTTTAATAGAAAGCAAGAGTTACATGAACCGTTCGAAAAGTATTACACCGATTTAAAACGTTTAATATGTTCTTGTGAATTTGGAAGTGAAGAAAACAAATTACTAAAAGCTCAAATAATTTTGGGAATAAATTCGAAGAGTTTACAAGAAAGGCTTCTGAGAGAAAACCAAACATTGGATAAAACTATAGAATTTTGCAAATCTGTTGAAGTAGCCGAAGAGAATATGAAAATAATTACAAAAGAATCAAAAGAAAAGGATGTATTGGTAACTAAAAAACTAAATGACTTTTCATTTAAAAGTGAAAGAGGTAACTATAGTGGTAATAAATTTATGAATCAGAAAAAATGTTATAAATGCGGATTTAGTCATAAGTTAGGTAACTGTTTTGCGCACGGAAAAACTTGTAAATATTGTCAAAAACCGAATCATTTTGCATCTGTTTGTAGATTAAGAAGTAACCAATCCTATCAAACAAGTAATTACAAAATAAATATTTAAAAACATGCGATTTAAGCAATGTTGAAGAGGAACAGTTTGACGATGTTAACGTTTCTACATTTAATGTAACAAGTAAACATGATAATGGATGGTTTAAAGATTTAGTAATAAGTGGTAAGATTATTAGATTTAAGTTAGATAGTGGCGCACAAATTAATACATTACCATTAAAGTTAATAGAAAAATATGAATGGGAAAACAAAATTAGGCCTACTAAAATTAGAATTAACGCATTTGGCGGAGCAAAAGTAGTTCCTGTTGGTGTCATTACTACAGAAATACAGCTCGGTAATAACAATGTAACGGCAGAATTTTATATTGTAAAAAATGAAATTCCAATATTAGGATTAAACACTTGTATTGAAATTAATTGCTTAAAAAGAATCGATAACTTAACTGTAAATCAAACATTAGGAAAGGATGACTTTATTAAAAGATATAATGATGTATTTAATGGTCTAGGAGAATTTCCCGACGAATATAGTATTAAATTAAAAAGCGATGCTGTACCTGTAACTGCACCGCCTAGGCGTATTCCTTTTTAAAGTAAAAGATAAACTTAAAAGCAGTTTAGAGTCATTGGTTAAGAGAGGAATAATTGTACCTGTAGATAGCCCTGATCAGTGGGTTAATAATATTGTAATAGTAGAGAAACCAGACAAGTCATTGAGAATCTGTATTGACCCAATCGAGTTAAATAAAAATATCATTCGGGAAGTTTATACGATACCGTCTTTCGAAGAAATAAGTCCGAGATTAGCTAATAAAAATATATTTTGTGTGTTTGATTTAAGAGATGGTTATTTTCAATTAAAATTAGATGATACGTCAAGTAAGCTATGTACTTTTAGCACACCATATGGTTGTTACAGATTCTTAAGGGCTCCTTTTGGACTTAGTTCAGTCCCTGAAATTTTTCAAAAGTTAACACATAAATATTTTGGAGATATTGAAGGGGTTACAGTTTATTTTGATGATATTCTCTGTGCAGCTAGTAGCAAAGAGGAATTAGATAAAATAGTTGATCTGGTACTGGCGAGAGCTAGAGAAAACAAAATAAAATTTAATCCTAACAAACTCCAATATTATGTCAATGAAGTAAAATATTTTGGAATTGTATTTAACTCAAACGGTATGAGTCCAGACCCAAGTAGAGTCAAAGCAATTTAAAAATTGAAAGCACCTAAAAACAAACTTGAGTTGCAAAAAATGTTAGGAGTAATTAATTGCTTAAGAGGTTTTATACCCAATTTATCAGAATTAATATCACCTTTGAGGCAATTGTTAAAAAATGATGTTGAATGGTTGTGGACACAAGTTCATGATAACTTATTAGAAAAAATTAAACAAACAATTAGTAATGCTTCAATGTTAGTTCCGTTTGATCCAAATAAGACAATTACTATACAAAGTGATGCATCGAAAGATGCTCTAGGGTGTTGTTTGTTGCAAGATGGCAAACCAATTACGTATGCATCAAGATCATTAAATCAAGCTGAAATCAACTACGCGCTGATTGAGAAAGAATTATTATCAAAATGTTTTGCTTGTCAAAAATTTCATAATTATATTTATGGTCACAAAATAGAAATTTATAATGATCATAAACCATTAATATCATTGGTTAAAAAACAACTTCATAAAATTAAAAATAACAGATTAAAAAGATTGAGATTAAAATTATTGATGTATAATTTTGAGTTAAAGTACATTCCGGGACCTCAAAATTATATAGCTGATTTGTTATCTAGAAATTTTGAAGAAAGTAGTTGTGAAACTGAAAATGAGCAACCGTTTAGGGATATTATTCATACAGTTAGCATAGGCATGATTAGTATTAGTGATGAAAAATTGTTAGAATTTCAAAAAGAAACGACGGAAGATCCAATTTTAAAAATAGTTAAATTTAATTACCAAAACGGTTGGTCTAAAAAATGTAATGCTGTAGGCGAATTAAAAAATTATTTTAAGCTAAAAAACGATATCACTTTAGAAAATGAATTATTATATTACAACGATAATCTTATTATACCTAAGTCGTTAAGACCGTTAATGATAAAAATCTTACACGAGACACATTTAGGATTTCATAAAGTTATTCAAGTTGCTAAAAATAATATGTATTGGCCTGCTATGAAAGCAGACATTGAAAATCACATTGCATCTTGTCAAACATGTGTTAAATTTAGTAGATCAAACGTAAAAAGTTCATTAATTAGTCATGAAATACCTGAAATTCCTTATTTTAAAATTGGTGCAGATATAGCGGAGTATGCAGGTTGTAGTTATTTAGTAGTGTATGACTATTATTCGAGATGGTTAGAACTAGAGAAATTAAATAGTAAAAATAGTCTTACAATAATTCAAAAATTTAAGGAAATTTTTAGCAGAAATGGTATCCCTAAGATAATGATAGCGGATAATATGCCTTTTAATAGTTATGAAATGAACAAATTTGCAAAATCTTGGGATTTCGAAATTAAAACCTCTAGTCCTCACCATCCTCAGAGTAATGGCTTAGCGGAAAAGGCAGTAGGAGTAGCGAAAACTATGTTAAAAAAGGCAAAAGAAAATAATCAAGACATAGAATTGTATATATTAAATTATAGGAACTCGCCTGTAGCGGATTTAAGTTACTTACCAGCTGAATTAATGTCGAGCAGAGTTTTACGATCTAAAATTCCATGTAATGTAAATGTTCTTAAACCTAAACTTATTGATAGAGAGTTAGTTTATAAGAAAATTGTAAATAGACAAAAACGCCAAAAGTTGTACTATGATAGACACGCATTACCAAGGGAACAACGACTCCATAAATTTCAAAAAATTTGGGTTCAAGATGTTAACACTAAATTGTGGGAAAAAGCTATTATTATTAAACAAATGTCTAAGAGATCATATTTAGTAAAAACATTAAATGGAAAATATTATCGTAGAAATATTAAATATATTAAAAATGGAGAAGTGGTCAACTTGGAAATGCCAGATACTAGTAATGATAATGTTAATGAATCTGTTGGTAGTTCTAGTGAAGTACAATTAAGAAGATCAAACCGTAAAATACAACCACCAACTAGATTAAATTTGTAAATAGTTGAAAGGGAAGGTGTTAATAAGTAAAGACAAATTATGAAGCTGGCAACAGCGCCAAAATAATAAATGTATATAAGTGAAGTTTGTGATTATCATGCTACGATCAGAATGTTAAGTTGAAACATTATATTATGTTATGTCATGCATATTAAACAATAAAGTATTTAAGTTATATATTAATGATGAAGTATTCATACAAAATAAAATTACAAAAAGAAACATATCACTTACACGAAGATAAGATAGATTACAACTTCGAGAAGGCTCTTGAATTTGAGAACGTTTCAATATGTTAACCATTTACAAGAGTTTGAATAAAAATATCATTACATCATATCAAAAAGTTAAATATAAAACCGCAACGAGATGAAAACTATAATGATAAACACAAACAATTCAGGAATATCAAAACCACAAGCCATATAAAAACCAGTTAAACTGGATGACCGAAAAGATATGGAAGCTAATAAAAAAAAGGAAATATATGAAGATGAGAGGAACCGACACTAGAAAACCAAAAAATATATCGAAGAATAAGTAAACAAATTCAGAAACAATTCAGATCAACGTATAGATTACAGGTATTGGTATGAACCAAATCGACTATGATTACAATTTACAAAAGAAATTAAACGAAAAAATGCAAGAACTATATCTTTGATGTCACATGCAAGGAAAATAATGCGATATACCGTATTCAGTCGGATAAGAAACTATTCTGAATTTCAAATACCTGCTGAAGAAAAAAAGTTTGCAAGAAAACGGGAGACCCGAGAACAAATAAACATTTTCTTCTGTATTAACAATTTGCGAATTTTACAATCTATTTCTATGTGCTTTGTTGAGGCGTTCTCGTGGTTTGTGATTTAATCTTTGTATTTAGTGGCAGTTCGCTGTATCTCTTTTGTTATAAAGGAGATCTTTAGGTCGTAACAAAGCGCGTCGTTGGTGACATACCATGGAGCATCCATCATTGTTCTCGGCACTTTAGATTGGAACATTTGTATGATTTTTAAGTTTGTTAACTTTGCGCATTTCACAGCTGGAGTCCGTATTTCCATAACTTTGTATAACAGTATTTTGTTACACAATTTTCCATTTTGGATAATTCTCGTGTTGTCGTTATCACACAAGATTTGTTATTTAGGTAGTTCATGATAGAAGATTTATTCCAGAAAAATTATTGCAGATTTGGCATGGGCGGTATTGTCATGGTGAAGAGTATCGTACATGGAGTATTGAGATATAAAAAACGCTGTTCCATCTGGAAAATAAGACTCAGAGATAAGTAAAATGTCATCTTATTTATATTTACGAATGTTATAATTTCTTGCTTATGGTTAAGCAGTTGGTGTTCCATGTTGCAATTCATAGAATGTAAGCTATTATTGATTTAATTTTCCGATGACTGTCGCTAGTAGGTTTAATAATATGTTGTTTTGATTAATTAGTTAGGCGAACATAGCTTTGAATTCATTCAATGATGCGGTTAATTGTTCTCCTATGTTTGATGGTTGTTTTGTTTTGGTTGCATTAACGTTTTTGCTTGCTAAGGAAGTGTTGTACGTTGTATGTTGATTAGTTGCGGCTGGTTTCGGTAGTTTGCTGTTCTAGATATGTTCCTTGCTGCTATTCGGTTTTTGTAAACATTACAGCCTCTGTAGTTAGCAGGGTGATTTCTTGCACATAATGCACGCGTGACTGTTGTGTGCCTGGGTTTCGTGCAGTACTGGGGGGGGGGGTACCTCATTAGTTGGTTTTGTTGTGGTACGTATAACATGTCCTCTATTGTTAATTTAATTATTTAAGCTTACTTTGTATTTTACAGTTGTAAGTATATTTAAATAAATTTGGCTCTGCTATCGCACACGTGACGCGCGATACGCTAGCATTTGAATTTTTTTGCTCTCAGGGTGATAACTTTTGTACTGTAGAGAGTTTCATGTACCAATTATATTACAATAACTATGTCAAGGCTTTCGATAGTGAAATAGCCAAGGAATTATGGAAATTTTGCTTTAATGATGACCCCACACCACCTTGTCTTTATCCAACAACAATACGAATCAAACTTCGTTACAGTGAAAATCAATGAACGCACTTTAAAATCTCTTAAAATACAAATTAAAGTCCAAAAAGTTGTATATTAGCCTCACGACGTCGTATAATTAACCCAATTGATGAATCTGACTAATACTTTGAATACGTTTTCCCCAGCACATCCGCTAAAAGCGTAATAAAAATAACTATCGAGGAAAATTTAGCAAAAAAAAATATTTGCATGTAGCGGACAGGTAAAGAAAGAATAAAATATCCGCACCTTGTTGGAGTAAACGCCAGTAGCGGCGTACAACACAGTGCAGTCGTGAATTTTAATTTGAAATACTGTTTTCAACTAATACAAAAATAACGACATGTAACAACTAGCAGTTACAAAATGAAGTGTTCTGGCGTCTAGTAGTTAAAAAATTTAATTTTTTCAATTTGTTACTATATAGTCTGTGATAGAATTTTGTATTTTGTTTTAGAAAGTGTAGTTATGTTGTTAGTTGTAGCAACTTAAATACAATTTAATATTATTGCTTAGTACGGGTTTATGAAATTGTTCGTCTTAACTCTTGCAGTTTTTTTCTTATTACGAACTATTATTTTTTTTTATTTATCCCACATACAAAAAAGCATTTGTTGTCAAAAAAAATTATTGAATGCATACGTGAAATTAGAAAGTTTTTTGAAAAAGAGTTGTTTCGGCTTCAGTAAAATGATTTTTGTTTGACAAATAAAATTATAACTAATAAGTAACCACTATAATCATCTTAATTAAAATATTTATTTGAACCAAATAAAACTATTTGAGATTTGGCTAAAATGTAATTTAATTAAAATAAATTATGACAAGAAAGCATTTTCGAATTAGGGTATACAATAAAAAAAATTTTTAAGAAGAAGAAAGTTTACAGTAAATTTGTATTTAAACAAAATGATATTCTAAATTTTAAATAAAACATATTTTTCTGTAACATATGAATAGAAATCATATAAGTAGATAAATACCAATGAAATATTAATTCAATAAAATTTTGTTTAAGAAAGTGTAGTTATGTTGTTAGTTGTAGTAATTCTTAGCGCTTCGTAAAGTGTTGAAAGACGTTGTTCCAAATTTTAGAAACATTAGCTTAATTGAATTGGTTTAATATTTTTTTAGGTTGATCGAATATAAACTCTTCACAGTTCTATGATCTAATAAATTTATATACAAGTAATAAAATAACTTGTAAAATAACAACTTGTGGGAAAGTCCTAAATTCTTAATTCCAAATTTGTACCAAAAAGCACGTTTTCTTAATTTACAATAAAGGCACCTACAAAAGATTTTAAGTTGGCATGGCGCTTGTAATACTCATACAAATCCCTCAAACATGCCGAGGCGTTGTTTCTTTTTCAAAACAACTTAATTCTCAAAACTTAAAAGTACGGTTATTATAAAATACAACGGACGCATTGCAAATGCAATAGTGCTTATTATTTAATATTTGCAAGAAAAAAATTGGCGATCCTTCAACAAGTTTGTACTTTCACAAATATTTTTACTTGTCTGTATTTAAATTTAACCATTCAATAAAAAATGTTAGTATATACAATTTTAAGGTTCTTTAAAATTAAAAGTTGAAATTAATACACATTTGCTTATGTATTAAGTATTAAAAAAGCCGTCGTGTCTATGATTATAAGCGACTTTTGGCTTAGACCGCGTCGTAGTTAAACACCCAGACTTACGCTTGGTCTTAATCTCTTCTTGAGAGCCAAAACAAGAAGTAGAACTTGGCCTTTGCCGTATTGTCGTTCGTGAACCCAAACAAACTGACGTTTCGCAAGACATTGCAGCTTGCATTTTTAAAGTGGCAAATGTCACTGAAAGAAATTAACGGACTTTATCATTCCGTTGCCGCTTGACTGATTTTATCTTATAAGGTGTTCAGCTTATCCTTTAGTTTTTACGACTAAGGATACCCTGAACACCTGGTTTACATCTGCTAAAGACGAACAAGGAGCTCCAAAACATGGCAGAGTTTACGAAATTCCTTGTTTCTGTAGATTAAGGTATATAGGACAGACGGGACGCTCTATTAAAGTTAGAGTAAAAGAACATATGGTTGGCTGCAAACACCGCACAGTTACTAAATCAGAACACGTGTGGAACCAAGGGCACACGCTGAACTTTGACCAAACTAAAGTGTTGGTTAAAACTTCTTTCTACTTTCCCAGACTAATCCGCGAAGCTGTGGAAATAGAAAAACATCCATGTAATATGAACCAAGTAGGCGGTTTAAGACTCAGCAAATCTTGACTACCAGTATTACATCTTCTAAGACAAAGATCAACCTTCTTGGAAAAGACACAAACACTTACACGGAGTAATAACGATGTCAGTCAAGTGGTAACGAAAATATAAGGTCCGTTAATCACGTTAATCGCTATAGGTATAAATATCGTCATTTACACTTTTTCTTTCAGTGACATTTACCACTCTGAAGATGCAAGCTGCAATGTCTTGCAAACGTTAGTTTGTTTGGGTTCACGAACGACAATACAGCAAAGGCCAAGTTCTACTTCTTGTTTTGGCTGTTAAGTGCAAAAATTTCATAACCTAATACCCTGTATGTTGGTTGAATTAAAATTAGATTTTGGTTATGACGCCCTCTGCCGAATTTTCTTTTACTGTCATTTCCTATCAAGACGTTAAACTGACAACTACGTAAAATGGTCGATGGTGCGGAATAATTTAAGTAAGGCTTCTTTTTAAGGACATCCTCGTTAATGGAAATTAAATTATAATTTCATTACGCCTTTAAAGTAATTTATCCATCACAGGGTAAGCTGTTTACATACGTTTTGCTAAAATTTTTTGGTAATTTCTTTCTTAATTTGATAGCCGTCCCGCCACGTTTTTGGCTGTACGTTTCGATGATTTATCGATCAGAGATTAATATCGATAAATACCTTTATGGGACGAGTATAACTCTGTAAGGCCTACGTTTAAAACAAAAAAACCGAAGACAAGAACTTTTCTTCGAGATTCTATTCATGCGGCAAACACCTGCAACACCAACTTTCACTGAATGTGTACAACAGCATTCGATAATCGGGTTATGTTATGTGTACTTTTTTTTAGTACTAATTAACAGTTTTGTAGATCTTGCTTTCGTGAGTCATTGTGTTGACACGATTTGCTATTCAAATTTATTCCAGGTCGACTCAACGAAAAAAACGTTTTCTTTGAACAAGTAGGTACTAGGTAAGTTTATTTAATTATTTTGTGGCTGTCAGAATAGTTACTCACGGAATTTTTGCTTATGTTAATTTTCTTAATTACAATAATTGTTTTAATAGCATTGAGGTAGTTTCACTAATTATTTTGTGTGTATCGCATGCTGTGTACAAACGATATTTATTATGTAATTTTTTTCGCTATCCACTTCGTTTAAACTTACGTATTGTGTGTTGCCGATACTTCTGGCATGTATGGATTGAGAATTAGATAGACTCATTGTTAATAATCTACGTTGTTAAATTAAAGTTTTTATACCTGTTTAATCGTTCTTTTACGGTAACATACCTTTCTCTTTTATTGTGGTTACACAAACATGAGAGTAACAGGTATTACGAACGAAGTTCGTTACAAGCTTGAACCGTCCGTCCTGATCGAAACAGAAGTTTTACTTATAAAAGATCTGGCGCCCTTAAATATTAGTTATTTGAACCTCCCCTATCTCCGACTGTGTGAGTTGGCCGTGCAAGGTTTGTAAGACCTATAAGCTTGTAGCACGGCTCTCAAGAAGATACTAGGACTAAGCCTAAGTCTGGGTGTTTAACTACGACGCGGTCTAAGCTGAAAGTCGCTTATAATCATAAACATAACAACCGCAAAAGCTTAAGATTTTATATGTCGTGTCTACTATAATTTATTTGGGTTAGACACAATTTTTTACTTTTTATTGAAGTAACTTAATTTTTCGTTATTAATCAAATATCCATAAAAAAATTTTGAATATTGACTTTTATTGTGAAATTTCATTCGTAGTACGGTGTAAAAATGCAAGACTGCGAGAGTCTTGAGTGCAAGACCAAGAACAAGACCAAAACTCTATATTCAAGACCAAGAAGAAAACCAAAATTAAGGATATCAATACAAGACTAAGAGCAAGACCAACTGGTGAAGACCAAGACCAAGACCTAGGTGGTCTTGTCTTGGTCTTGCGTTTGGCCATTATTACTTTGTGATAGTAACACATAAATTAATCTACGTGTTGTTCCAATCGTGTAAATATTTCGTTATAAACAAATTAATTTTAAAATTCCTTACGTTGTCTTTGAAAAAAAGTCAAAAATCATACATGTTAACTATTTGTTAAGATTAGCCGTACTAATAAAATATATAAATGTACACAATGCTTAAAACCAAATACAGAACTACAAAAATATAAAAAAAAACGTTGGAAAAGATGTTAAGATGAAAACTGACAAACATTTAAAAAACATAGATCCATTTTTAGATCTTAACAGTTAAATAATATAAAACAAAAGCTTGAGCCTAATTATTAGTAATTTTGTACACCAAATTTTATTAAAATAAAATATTGTTATAGAAAGTAACATTACGTTAGTTTAGTTTATACATATAAAATTAGCACGTTTTATTCATTTATCTAATTACTATCACGCACAAATTTGTGTAAAAGTTTTTTACGTACTTTTAATATCTTAGTTTTTATTGAGACGGTATTTTAAAACAGTAACAGTTCTTCTGCTAATGTTTTATTAAAATGAGTGGTAAACTTTATTTAACTCGTCTTCTTTTATTACGTTCCGCTACGCGCAATTAACATTATAACAAAGTTTGTATTCATTTTTGCTTAAAAGTTAAAAAATGTTAGTTTTTTTATTGTTATAATAATTTATCAAAAATTATAATAAAACATATTAAACATCTAATTAATTAGTCAAATAAATTAATAACTTTTGATTATTCAAAACACAAGCAAATGTTTATAAAAAAATTTTATTGTTATAGCACTTTCTGTAGAAAACGAAAGTAATTTTTTTTACAAGATTCCTTTTTATTTTTAAATTAAAATTTTATAATAGTACGTACTGCATAAATAATTAAATGCTTTTTAGTATAGACAAACAGTTAACAGCAATCAGAGATTAGTAAAATAAGACATATACAGAAAATTAAATAATTAGTATTAATTATTACTTACCATAAAAAATTTTTTTGATAATATCAGATAATACATTTTTAAGAAGATTAATTTACAAATCTTTATAGGTTTGTCAATGACAAACGTAAATGTCAAAACAATAATAATTCTGAGTAATTTCTAAATTCCGGAGCTATATATTAACAAAAATTTTAAATAATCAATTTTCTAAATTGCGTAATATTTTTATTTATTCACAAAGTGTAGCATACTTAAGAGTGTTTAATTTTTGTTTAAATTAGCGTTAAAATTAGCTCAAACCGGTATAAATGCGCTTTTTTCTAAACGTTACTGCAGATGTAGAATAACAAGCATTTTTAATTTACACATCTTTCAAGGTTTTAATTAAAAATTTTAGTGCGTGCAATGCTTCATGTTTGTGACCTTTACTTTACATTAACTATAGTCATGCATTTCTACAGATTATTGCAAAACCAAGGTGTGAGTAGATGTTAAAAAAACAAACAATGAAAAATAAAAGATGTGTTAAACTGTATTCAAACTGTGACTGTGGTTATTAACAATAAAAAACAAAACTGTTGTTGTAAATACTAAATTATCAGATTCTATTAACAAAATATTGTTGTATTACCTATCTTGTTCTTTTGATTGATACTTACTGCAAAATTATTCTAATATTACGTTTGCTATTTAAAATCTATGTTAAACTGTATATACTTTACACAAAATATACGTATATAAAATATCAACGCTACAAGGTAGGGTATGAATCCAATCTATATACATTGATCTCATAAAGTAGACATAATAGTCGACGAAACATACCCAGAAAGAATTGAATAGTTTTATTTTTGAGTAGTGCCTGTTTTTTACTTCAAAAGATCTATTTAATATAAAATTACACAATAATAATAAAATTTAGCAAAACATTATAAAAGCTATAAAAATTTATTTATTATATAATATACATCTAAACGAGAGTTAAGAAAGTCAAATTCATTTAAAAATGGTTAAAATGTACTATTAAATTTACACATTTATGTTTATGTTTTTGTTTAAACAAAATTGGTTTCATATTATAACAAATCATAATTTTTCTAGTAAACTAAATTGTTAAATACTAATTACACAAAATTTTCAATAGAGTATAAAGTAAGTAAAATAAATAAAATAAAAAAAAATTGAATCTTATTTGTTTATACATCAAAAAATAAACTTAATAAGTTAATAAATAATTGAAACATTGTTTTCAATATTGAAAAAAAGTACTACAAACTACAACTTTTATTTTTGTTTTTACAACTCTAACATGTACAGTAATTTTAAAACTAAAACTGCAGTAGTTTACTTAACAAGATCAAATATCGACACTAATAAGAAAACATTTGAAAAATGAATTAGATTCAACGGTATTCATAATTTAAAAATTATATTAATAACTTTTAGTAGATAATTTTTAGAACAATGATTCTGCACTAGAATCGTAGCGGCTTATTTTCCCACATAAACAAAGTAGGGTACTAATAGCAGATCTCGCTCTAAAAATTGTTTGTATTTAAGAAACCCGCTTAACACATACACAAACTGTAACACAAAAAAAATATATATAACGTTTAGAAAATCTAACTAAGGAATGCAAACGGATGAGCAAAACCAACTGCATACAACAAAAATTCATATAAATACGTTGCAATACAAACATAAATGCAATCAAAAATTACAATAAGTAATATATATTGAAACGCATAGAAGTTTTGAGATTATACAAGATGATTAGAGCTAATTAGCGGTATGTTTTCCAAGCAAATAAAGTAAAATATCAAAAGCGTCGGAATCCAGCCTGAATCTAATGGAGTCTAGTCAGAAGAAGATTATAGTGTCAGTCTAAACAAATAAAGTCCTTAACAAGTAGGCCAAGTATAAATAAACAAGCAAAAATAAATAACAGTGCAATTTATTACGGACAGTATTATTTTATTTTATTTTTTAAAAAAATCTCAATACCTTTTTATCAAGTTAATTTTTTTATTTTTTATTTTAATAAACGCTATATGTTTCGACTTATGGTCGTCTTCAGGCGTATACTATAAAATTAAATTATAAAATCGAATCTTGTTTTAAACATAGCTTACTATATTAAAATTGAAAAATTAAACTTCAAATAATAAATATTAAACTTTAAAAAATAATTACAGAAATCTGAAAAATAACTTAAATTAAAATAAAATAAAAAAGTTTATAAAAACCAACATTTATTAATCAAATTAAATATTTGAAGTTTGACAATTTCAGATTTGAAAAATTCAAAATTAGCCTAATAATAGAAATACCCAGGTTACAACAAAATAATATAATAATAGAAACAATCCAACAAAAACTAATTTAAAAAAAGTAAATTATTATTAAAGTTAACAACTTCAATTAGATATAAATCACGATTTAAATTGTAATTTTTAATTATTTCTTTTATTTCTAAAAAAATTAAGTTTAAGCCTAATGATTTAAATCAAATGTTATTTTTAATACAAGACAAATGTTCAGCAAATCTAATAGAAAGCTTGCGATCTGTTTGTCCTATATAGAATGCGTTGCAATCACCACATTTTAATTTATAAACACCGGATTTATCTAAAATATTAATTTTATTTTTAGTGTTAACTAATAAAAGTTTACTATCATTTTTTGACGAAAAAGAAATGTTACTGTTTTAATAGATTTTAAAATTGAAATGAAGAAAGTCTTATACAAGAAAGAGAAGGTGTAAAAGATAAACAATTTTTAATTTTAATAGAATACAAAATTTTCTTTTGTAAATTTTTAAAAATATGTAACTGATAACCATTATTATTAGCTAACTAATAAATAATATTTATTTTTTTGTTAAAACTATCCTGATCAAGAGGGAAAGTATAAACGGTTAATGAAAAATCTAAAAGCTCCTAATTTGTGTGAAAGTGGATGGAATGAAAAAAAGAAACACCGTCATCAGTTGTAGGTTTACGATAAATTCCAATTTTTTAATTTTAGTAACACGTTTAATAGATAAATCAAGAATATGCAAAATATTGTTTCTTTTTCTACTGTAAATTTTATATTGGAATGTAATAACTTTTAGTAAATTAAAACAATCATTTAGATCATATTCACTGCCTTTAAATATTACTAAAATGTCATCTGCGTATTTTTTATAATAAATAAAATGCTTTTTGGTTATATCATTAGATTACTAAGTTAGATAAAAAAAAATTTTGCTAATATCGGTCACAGGTTATTTCCCATAGGTAAACCTGTTTTTTGAATAAATGTATGGTTATTAAATAAGAAAAATTTTTATCTTATACATAAATTTAAGCAACCAAGTATAAAAACACAAATATTATCAGGTATGTTAGACTGAACAATAAGTCTAATTATATTATAACAATTTATAAACGAAACACTAGGAAAAAGGTTAATACGATGAAAAGAAATAAGCATAAAATGGTCTTTGGAAGTAATATTAATTAATTCTGTAGTTAAAGATTTAAAGTTTGTAATAGAATAAGGAGTAGAACAAAATCGAACGATGTTTTCGATTTTCTTGATTTTTCTATTAAACGTGTTAATAATAACCTAAAAATTTGTATTTATCGTAAACCTATAGCAACTGATAACGTTATTCCTTTTCGTGCAGTCCATCCACTCCCACACAAATTAGCAGCTTTTTTTAACAGATTATATACTTTTCCTCTGGATCATGATAGTTTTAACAAAGAAATATATATTATTGATTATCTAGTTAATATTAATTTTTTATGTTAATCATATAATTCTCATCATTTATTTAATTCTAAAAAAGATTTTGAAACTTTACATATTAGTAATAAAGGTTTGAAACTATTTTTTTAGAAATAAAAGTAATAATTAAAAGTTTCAATTTAAATCGTGATTTATCTCTTAATGGAGTTATTAACTTTAATAATAATTTACTTTTTTAAAATTAGTTTTTGTTTGATTGTTTCTATTATTATATTATTTTGTTGTAATCTAGGAATTTTTATTATTAGGTTAATTTTGTATTTTTTAAATTTGAAGTTATCAAACTTCAAATATTTAATTTGATCAATAAATAATGGTAAGTTTATTTTATAATTTTTATTTATTTTTTAGATTTCTATAATTACTTTTTAAAGTTTAATATTTAATATTTGAAGTTTGATTTTTCAATTTTAATGTAATAAGTTTATGTTTAAAATAATATTTAATTTTATAATTTTAATTTTATAGTACACGCCTGAGAATGACCATAAATTAAAACATGTAGCGTTTATTAAAATAAAAAATTAAAATAAACTTAATGGAAAGGTATTGAGATTTAAAAAAAAATAAAACTAAATAATATAATACAAACCCATTTAGTGTTTTTTAAAAGAATTAATAAAAAAAAATAAACTTTATTACGGACAGTGTTTGTAAATAGTATAAATTACTTAAAAACATTTTTTGCTAAATACCGTTACATTTTATTAGTGTTAATTAAATTGAAAAATTAGTTTACTAAAAATAAGTTTTTAATAATCTTATCAATAATCGAGTAAAAAATTCTCAGAAAATAGAAAAAAAACTGTTTAAAAATACTCACAAAATGGAAAAAAAATACAGAAAAATAGAAACAAATTTTAGAAAAATTAAAAAAATAACAATCTAAACATTTAGAAGAAAGTTCTAGAAAAATTAAAAAAACATTCTGCAAAACTTCTCAAAAAATCAAACAAAAACTATTTGATAGTTCCTAAAAAACATACGAACAAACAAGGAAAAACAAACCCATCAAAGAACAAATACAGACTACCATTGAAAACTAGATTAAAACCGTTCAAGAGAAAACTTAAACAGATATATATTATTTTTAGGAGAAGAAATTTGCGAAGTTTTAGGAAACGGACAACAGGCAATGAATGACAAAATAGAAACAGTAAGAAACAATAAAACTGTTAAAAAAAAGAATAAATCGAATTAATTGTCACGGTGAAGAAAGTGTCACAAGCAAATATTTAACAATGGAGCATCGGAAAGAAACTACTAACAAGTTTAAGGTTGTACCTCCAAATTTCAATAGTAAAGTTCCATAGGCAACAGACAGCTATAGTTAATGGTTGGAACAACAAGCAGAAAGCGACGTCCGTAATAGCGGCTTTACGTAAAGAAGCACTTGGAATTTTGCAGACTATTTTAGACCACCGTTAAGAAAATTAAGAATTTTTAATTTTATGTTTAGAAAAAAAGTTGAAATAAAAAACCGCGTCTAGAAAACTGTAAAGACACGGCATACGTATCCTACGGCACCAGATAGATTTTTAGAACAATTGACTATACAGACTTTTGTAGACAGACTTCAAGACAACAAAAAGCATTTGACTCTACGGCTAGCTTAACGCAAAACGTTGAATGACGCTTTAATCCATTTCTTAGATTTTGAAGCAACAAAACAGGCGTCACGTCAAAACAGCCATAAAATCCGTTGTTCTGAAAAAGTACCCGCGCGCCACTAAAAACCATTAAAGAAATCACGTACAATGACACAACGACACCATACTAAGCCCAAAGAGAAGACAAGAAAAGCGCCCAAAAGCGCCCAAAAGCCTGAAACAAGTTGAACAAAAAAAACAAATAACTTTCATATAGTCGTGCAACTGAAATTACTATTCAAACGGCATTGTCCATACAGCAATTGCACAGCATTTATCTCAATGCTAAAATCAACCGAAGAAGTGTTTAGTTATTGGTTGACACAGGAGCGATAAAAATCATCATTCGTCCGGACATATTACGAGAGAATATGAGAAGGCATTACCAGTAGCAGTACAACTTCTAACGGTGACAGGCAAAGAAATGCGTACTCATGGACAAGTACAAATAACTATTGGTTTGGAAAATGGAGTACTCCACCATAAAGTGTTAGTAGCTAACATCATGGAAGAAGCTATCTTGTTAATAAACGTTATAAAAAAGTACGGGTTCTATTTAGATTAAAAGAACGATGTCTTTAAGATTGACTGTAAATAATTTTTGCATTAGTCAGAGCAGGCAAACGTGCTAATCAAACAAACGAATTTATTACAGCAGTACGTAAATAATAACTTACAACTCGGAAAAAACATTTATATTATTAAAATTTATTGTTTTTATTATCGTTTTTAATACAACCGTTTTAAGTAAATGTTTTTGCACCAGAACATACCGAGTTATGTCCAAAATATTGAAGCTTGCGTATTTTGATATTGTTTACTAACTTTTTAGTTTTTTTTTTATGTTTTGAAGAGTTTCCAAGTTTTTTACGTAATTATTTCATGATAGCTTAGGATCCGAATTAGAAAGAAGCTTTGCCCATCCAATAAATTGATAAAAAGTATTTTATACCAAATTTAGTACGTTAGAAAATATATCGCGACTAGGTTAGATAAAAATTTCTAGCCAGACTATGATTAATTAAAAATCTAAATATTAGTTTTTATACAACATTGCACTCATTCTAACAAATAAATTGAATACCAACCGAAAATATGTAGCTTATAGAATATACAAACGTTGTCTATTTTTTTCCTGGCGTAAATCTTGAATTGGCAGGTATAAACAGGTTAGTCGATACTAGTTATTTACACCCACTTGTTTAATAAATAAATTTTATATAAAAATAAAATACATTAAACCACATAAAATTAACAAAAATTGTTCTTCAAATTTTTTGTGGTTGGAATATCCAGCATGATGGTATGGTGTTTGAGTCAAAACTTTGAATTTTTTTTTAAACTGTTTGTTGTCTTCTTTTGCATTATAATTTTTAATAAAAATTTTATGTTCTGCATTATTAACTCTGGTGCAGTGATTCATGCCATACATTTTTGCAGTGAGTTCTTGAAAGGTATCCATTTTTTCGTCAATGAAAATACCAGCTTCATCAGTTAATGATACAAAAATTGTTTGGTACTTTTGATTCTTAGAAAGTATTTTAAATTGTCTAATTTTTTCTTTATTGTAAAATGCTTTGGTGTAATTACAACTTGTGTATGCATGGAAAGCGGGTAATCTTTGACATCATTTGAATCCCAACCTCAATGCTAAATCGATGCAGTTAATGCAGTCAAGGTGTTGTTTATTAGTTGCTGAATTAGCTAGCAAAATTTAGGTTTGTGAAATTTTGTGCATATTTTTTAGCAAAATTACTAAAACATCAGTATCAGAAGCTGTTATTAAAATTCTTAAACATGGTGCTTCTTTATGAGCGTAAAAAATAATTATCGTATCCGCCTCTTCGTGATAACATATATAATCAATTTCTTCAGTTTTTTTATGTAATTACCTTGAGTTTGATACAAATAACACTGATGTTCAATGGTTAAAAATATTTTCTGTGTTTGATTATTGTGACAAAATTTTTGTTTTCCCAATAATCGGCCAATAAACTGTAATTTTTTAGATTTTGCAAAAAACTTCTAGGTCTAACTTATTCAGGTTCTAAAATTTTGTATGGAATATCAAACTTTTTTCAATTTTGTCGTTTAGAATCTATCATTGAAGGTGTCAAATAGCGGTCGAATAATAGATGGATTTTTGCAGCATATGTTCAACATATTTTTATGAGTATTGACTCTGCAACTTTTTCAAATGTTTGTGGCGTAGAGCATCCAATTAGATGCAAATAATAAAAACCATTTATTATTTCTACGTTAATATTTGTAACTCAACCAATTCGGTTTAAGATTTTAAAGCTTAGGAAATGTTGATTTAGAAGTTGAACATTTAACCAGTAAAAGAGAAAAGTGCAGGCGGCAATGGTGCCAGTAGAAAAATGAAGCAATGTTTTTTTCTTGTTAATACTAATTGCCAGAAATCGTTCAAAATTGTCTCCTTCCATTTTCAGCAAAATCTTCTTACTTTTATCTTTACTCATGAAAACTTTAGTGGTGCAATAAGAAGCAGAACTTACGATTGTGTTACGTTTAATAGGTTTTTCGAATCTTGCAAGAATTGAAGAGCAATCTAAAACAAAATTTGATTTTTGTTGACTGCCGGCTGCCTTCATCAAGAAATCAGTACCTTCTTTAGATGTAGCTTTGCCAGTTGAAATATTGAATACAAGTTTTTTATCAAATAGAATCAAGTTTATTTATTGTTTCAATAATATTGTCTAGGTTTTTTTGTCCCTCTGAATTTTGCTTTCTTGCAAATAGCGCGAAGTATCATTTTTTTTTCGTTAAGCCGATGTTTCTTTTATTTATTGTTAATATTTTCGTCTTCATACTGTGACTTAACGCCCATCTTTGACGCGCAAATATTGATTCTACGGCAAGGTTATCAATCAACTGATTTATGACATTGATGGTCTGCTCTAGTGTCAAGTCAACGAGTAATTGAGCAAAATTAGCTTTGGTTTTTTTGATTTCAAAAGTGCCTCGGCAAAATTTTGATACCATAGACAAATTTTTATTATACAATTTGATCAAATTACTTAAGTTAAGCACAAAAAATCAACCATGTTAAAAATTGAGTCCATGTATAGTTTTAAATTACTGGTGCGGTATTTCCTTAAAACCCAAAGGAATAAATTAATTAACTTATAATACTAATAGTAAAATTGAGCAGTTTTGCCTTTTTTGCCTATCAAAGTCTGTCGACAGAATTTTTAATACCCACTCAGAATACAATTTAATAAATTCAGAAATTGGATTATTTTGTTGACGTCACACGCTTTCTGATTGATGCATTTTGTATTTGTACTTGTAATAATTCATCAAACACTTTAGGAGATATATTAGTAGTAGTTAAATATTGCTCAAAATGTATTATTTGCAATGCAGCAGCAATTAGTGGGTGTAAACGCTTACAACAATTGAAATGCTTGCTGTCCAAAAAACTGTTAATTAAGCCGCCAGCTAAAACTTCTGCTTGAATTGCTATTTCCACTAATCCACTGCAGTCTATATATTCCCCAATTGCTTTAAAAAATGCCATCTATATGTAAAAACGTTTCCAAATCTACAAAATTTTATCAAATTTTAGCTTCTTTTTTTCTTAAATTTGCATAGCCATTTTAGCTATAGCTAAATCATACGTCACAATTATTTGCTCCTATTGACATTTTTCAGCAATTTTGTTTGTTATAATGAGTGTTTCATTTACTATTGCATAAGACGTTGGAGAAGAATTTATCTGAGGCAAATACTCTATCTTTTGCTTTATATTGTAATCAGTTAACATCATGCATTTATAACCCAACCACATAGAAACAGAATCTATTCGTGATAATGACATTACCTGTAATAAATATTTATCCGTTGCTATCTTTGTAGCATCTTTACATACTTCCATTATGTTAGTAAAAAAATTGCAAACTTGTTTTTGGTTTACAATAATATGGTTTAATCTCTCGTGAAATTTCATTAAAACGTCTCCTTTTACGTAACGGTCGTTGTTTATCTTTATTGACATTAACTTGTAGTGCTGATAAAGTTGTAGCTTTAAAATTATCAAAATCATCAGTTTCAGCTTTAAAATATTGGTCAATGACTCCAACAGTGTTGTGCATAGTGTCTTTCCGGAAGTGGTGCCAACGAAGCGGTCAAAATTGCCGAACGCAACGTCAGTACTCTGAGTCCATTCGTTGTAGTAAAGCTTGTTAGTGTTACGATGTTATTTTAAACTGACGTAGAAGTTATTTTAGTTTTTAGTTTTTCTACCAAATTGTATCTATTTGTATGGCCATATTTATTTAGCATCGTTCTAATTTGCTTAGAGTTAGTTAGAGACTTCATTCCCTGTCCAAGTGTTAAACTTTTTGCTGGCTTATATCTTTCCTTAGTAACTGCGTATATTATGTAACTACATATAGATGTTATTTTAGTTATAAGTTGTTTATTATTTTCTCTAACGTAGTAAGTAGATGCATCAATTGTAACACATGATATCCAAAACCAAAATGTAGAAGATGATCCCATAAATTTACAGAGAGAATCTGCAACCATTGCAGAACGACAAAAAAGAATTGCTAAAAAAGAAAAAACAAAAAAATGTTTGAGAAATAAAAAGGCATGGAAGGAAAGCGTAAAAAAAATTAAAGCAAAAAGGTCAAGAATACGTTAGTAGGAAAGGTATTTAACATAAAGGAAAGAAAGTAAAAGAACTTTACAATTGCCGATTGAAATGTTTTATGAAACTTGACAAAGAGCAAAGCAAATTGTTTAAGAGCTTTTACAACTTACCAAAGTATTGTCAAAATCAGTACATATCAAAAATGATTATAGAACCTCAAAAACAAAGGAAAATGAAAAGAAACGTAGAAAAAAAATCTAAGGAAGGTAGTCGACGAAAATTTACTAGGACGTATATTGTACCTAATTGAGAAGGTAAAGAAATAGTTGTTTGTCAGAATATTTACTTGTATACTTTTGATTTAACGAAAAAAAAGTAAGAGTAATAATAAAAAAGAAACGAGGTTTAGAATCCAATATCTGTCCATCAGACAGTTTAAAAAAGAATTTGAATCATTACAAAATTAGCGAAACAAAATAGGATGTCATTTGAGCCCATATCAGGAGCTTTCCAACTTACAGCAGTCACTACTCTCGAAAGCGTACCTCAACAAAATATTTAAGCTCAGATGTGTCCATTGCAGTTATATACAACCTTTATCGGGAGTACTGTAACAATGGAAACTACAAAAAGGATCACAGTATCGCAAAATTTTTAATGAAGGGTTCAACCTTGCTTTTCATGCTCCAACTGACGATACGTGTACCAAGTGCGATAGATTTAATTTAATCTTAGTCACAGGAAACCAAACCGGACAAAAAAAATTAAGTAAAGATTATATCAGAGAAAAATAATTATTTAAACCTAACCGAAAGTGTTTACAAGCAATAGGCATTAGACAAGGAAAGAGGTCAAGTAGATCCCTCGTTTGCTGTGGCATCATTTGATTTAGAAAAATGTTTGCCGATTCCATATCTTCAAAATGGCGTTTTTTTTTATAAACGACAGCTTTGGACTTTCTACACCAATCATCTGCTCTAGGTAACTTAAGACTATGTTTTCTATAGGATGAAACAGTAGGTGGACAAAAGGGTCAAGAAATTGCATTTTCCATCAGGAACTATATCTTGTCGCTGCAAAACAATGTTAGAAGTGTTAATTTCTACAGGAGTTTATGTTCTGGTCATAATCGATACATCTACATGTGTACTATGTTCTGTTTTGTAATGCAAGAGTTGAAAACATTCGGCCAAATACTCTCGGAAATAAATGACAAAAATTTATTGAAACCGGCTATAGCCGCATGGAGGCTGATTCTATTTATGCTCTGATTAAAAAATCTTAGAAAACAACTACTGTTGCAATCGAAGTTCTCATGACTAGTGCAATTTTATAAAAAGTGTACGGCAAAGTCCTCCATTAGAGGTTGTTGAAATGCATCAAAAAAAATTTCTGCAGTTCAGCAGTTTACTCAGCGATAAATTAGTACAACGTAAGAAAAACGAAAAAGGAGAGAACATTCTCTAGATGAAAATAAAATGCATGCAATTTACTCAAGATGATGAATGGCAGTGTTTTTTATAAAATCAGTTTTACAAGTGATGAAACTTTTAAAAAGGTCGAATTAAGAAGAGACAGTTGCAGAATAAAAGTTAGTGGAGTGGAAGTAAATCAGCCACAACCGATGAGTTCTAATAAATATGTTAAAAATTTGTTAGAGCTACTTTGTTACATCAGTTATTTTAATAGCCATTTTATGAAAATCTCAAAACTTCTAGTGAACTTAATTCTGAGGATATTCCTGATTTTAATATCGATGAATAAGCTAGATTTTTTAGTTATTACTAAAAATCATAGACTTAATAAAATACTAAGACTAATGTCCAATTCAAATTAATTTTTACCAGAGCCAATGTCCATTTTATTGTTGTACCTAATAGAAAAATTCAAAATTTCTATATACTTCAAAATATACACTATTTAGTATTCCTCAGTTAATTAATATGTGTCTGAATTGTAAATCGGTACATTTAAATTAAAGCATTCTAAAACACACGTTTTCTCAATACCATCAAAATGAACATTGGCCCTTTTTCTACCAAGGTACAGATATACTTTTCTGGCATTTCCTGCAAGTAGACTGGTTTGCTGGATTGCTATCTCTACTGTGAGATTAAAGACTACAAAATGCACATCTTCCTGTTGATGAATGAGTATTGGTTTTGTCTTTTTTCAAACGAGACGAGTTTTACACATTCTTGGGTACTTGCACTCTACCGATCCGTCGTTCGTTGTCCTGTAGTTTCTTATTTTGTCTTGTTTGCAATTCGACGTGTTTGGCTATTAACATACATTCCTTTAAGTTGAGCTTATCTTTTAACTGTAGCCTTTCTAATGTTTTCAAACTTAGCATACTTACAACTATTTGATCTCTGATCATGACTTTTTTAAGAGTACCGTATTCACAATGTTCAGCAAGGACATGTAGATTTGTTGTAATGGTTTTTATAAGTTCTCTTAGATTTGAACGCTTAAATTGAACTTAAAACGCTAAAAAATCATGTTTCTTCCAGGTATAAAATAAGCTTCAAACTTATCTAAAGCTTCCTTGTAGGTTGTCGGAATGTCAGATAATTTAACCACAACGTCCTCGGATTCTTCACCCATTATGTATATTAATATGTTTATTATTTTTTCTTCTGTCTTATTGATTTGTCCTGATACGGTCATATATGTTTAAAATCTTTTCCGCCATACTGGCCAAGACGCTGGTGCCGTAAAACTATTTTTTTCTGTCGGGTTTGCAGTTGTGAGAGGCTCAAGGTAGTGCTCGACTATTTTCTGCCTAATACGTAATCGAATTTGTGGGATTTCAATAAATTTTACAAGAATTGTGTATAATTTTAACACTACATACTACAAAGTCCGTGACGAGGTTATGCCATATACGACGCTTACTATTTATTATTTTTATTCTTTTGAAAATTCCACCGCTGTCACCATGTTTTAACCTTGGGCTTTTTAAAATAAATTATTTACTCTATTTTTATTTAAATTCGTTACATTAATTACGATTAGGATACAAATAACTTTTTCTTAGAATTCTCTTAAATATTATATATTTTAGGTTAACGTTCTGTCGCAGAAATAGTACTTACAGAACAATTACCAATTTTGCCAACAGAAACAATTTTAATACACAAAATCAATATTTCTTATATTTTCAGTCATGTCATATCTAACAGAAATTTGTTAAAAAAACGGAAAATATTATAATTTTATCTACTTATAGCATAGTTTAATTCTTCTAGTTTCTTCTATTTTAAGATCAGAGTTTACGTAAAAAATTTATCTTTAGCTAGTCTAGTCATGTATGACTTATTAGCACTTAGCATTTTTAAACTTATATTATCGTTTTGTTTTCAACATTTTAAACATTTTCAATAGTTACGGTCGACATGTAAGTTTTACTTACTAGGTCAAAAGTCACATTATACATTAAGTTAATTATTAATATTAATTATTACATTATAATTTTGTATTAACGTATTGGTACCCTAAACCATACTATTAATTATCTATCAAAATAAACACATCATCAAAAAATTAACATAATCTACAAAAAAACAAAATCATTAGCTTAAGTACCCTAGAACTTCACGAAAAAATCTAAACCTTTTAAAAAAACATTTTCATAAACAACAACTATTCTAAGAACCTAATAATTAAAATATTATACCATAGGATCAACACTAATAACATACCGTCTCCATTGATCCAAACTAAATCTAATTGTGAATATAATTAAATCATACGCGTTCCCAGTTTAACAAAGAAACTCATTCAGATTTTAAAAACAATTTAAAGTTAGCGACTTATAACAACAACACTATTCACAAGACCATATACTGCAAAACAAAATATAAAACAAAATTAAACGATGAACACACTGTTATATGCAGAATCGAGTGCATAGGTTGCAACAAATGTTATATAGGGCAAACTAAATCATCAATTTTATATATTATAACGTTAATTTTTTACTGATTTGTTTAAATGAACATTTTAAAAGTTAACAGATCCCAAATTAAAAAAATATTTTATAAATTTAATTTTTTTATTTAATGTGAACATTTATAAGCTACTATCGTAAATTTATTTGAATTTTAAAAAACAATATTTCTTAACATATAAAAAAATATTCAGTAAAAATTAGTTATTTTGGTAATTGAGTATCGTAAATTTTTTTAGATAATTTACGTTTACACAATTTAAGTTTGTCATTTTTTTTATTTTACTGTGTAATACAACAGTTATATTTAAACTTAGATTTAAAGTCGATCATAATACACAAATTTAATTTTTGCAATAAAAAATATGTAGTTTTTTTAAATATAGGTATTTATATTTAATCAGATTACATATCTGTTTTGTGTGATATGTGCAAAATTTTGAAAATTTGGTAAATACAAAACAATTTTAAATTTTAACGGTTACAATTTTAAGATAATAACAGCATAGATGTTATATAGTTACTACAACTCTTTCTGTTATTATAGTATCAAATTTTGCATTAAATTTTAATGTTTATGTTTATAAAAAAATTCTATATTTTATTAATCTCTTAATATATAAATCTTTTTTTGTCAATAACAAAACATTGTTTTAAAATAAATTAATAATATAGATATTGTTGTTTGAACATTATTTTGTTTAATTATTTACAATTCATAAGTGTGCATTTTGTTTAATAAATAAGTTATAACAAAAAAAATCGATAATTTACTAAAACTTAAATTGATAAAAACATTATTTAATTATAATTATTTTAAATTAGATTCTTTGGTCTTTATTTACTCATCAGTGACAATATAATTTATTATCAAAGGCAATTACGATTAGAAAACATATACTAATATAGATATGCATTTAATTAGTTTAAAAATTGACTAGGATATCGTCAACTAAAAGGTGATTAAAATGAAATCGCGCTTAATTTAAATTTCAAAGACGAAATACGTAACATTAGAAAATGTCAAATACTTGTAACATAATTGTATCGATGTAGAAATACCTTATTAATAAAAAGAATTCATTTTGTTTAATTTGCATTGTAATAACCTTCAAAATTTTTAATATAATATTTGTTTGTGTTGTATAGAACAGGAAATAGTAATCGTTTTTAAATGTTTTCTTGCGAAGTAAAAATGTTATACTTTCAATTACATGAAAAACATTAGTAATGACGTTAGAAGAAAAACTCTTATTACAGTAATTTCCATTTGCGTTTAGAATGCGTCAAATTTACTAGTTTTGTTATTAACATAAATTTGTCCTTGCATTGATATATTTATACTAAAATTATTATTAAACGAAACGTACTAATTAGTTAAAAAGCAAAAAACGCAAAAATGTTATATGAAAATATAGAAAAACCATAAAGTGTATATTTGCTTAGAGACTTTAATGATACGTTAGAACAGTAGGCTTTTTTTTAATCATCGCATTAGACGTTAATTATTGTGGTATTTTAAATATCTTACTTATCAAGTAAATACGTAATTAATGTAATTCTTTTTTTTAATAAAATACAATGTAAGTATTGTTTAAATAGTAGACATCATTTATTTTACAACAAGGATTTAACTACCATTTTCCATGCAATACGAAATATTTCCCCTTCTACAATAAGAATTGCATTATAAAATTCCCCAATGTCTTAAAAATAAAGATACTACAATTACCCCCTCTCAGTATAATTCAAAGTATAACTTATACGTTTGATTATAGTTTACTTTTTCTTAATTTTACGCAAATGATCCGTAGTGGGGGGTATAAGGATTTTGACTACTATATTTTGCAAAGGTTTATTATTGGAAGAGAAATAGAAACGAAATATAACAAAAGTTAACTACGGATAGGCTTAAAGTGTATTTTATTAATTTGTTTCAACAGTGAGTGTGATAAACAACAATGTTAGTGTTCTTTAGGTGATAACTTTAAAAGGAAAAAGACTATTAAAATTAACTGTTACAAATTTAGTGTCTTTTGATTAAAACAAAAAAGTTCAATTAAACGCCAAAATGAATAACACGGTATGTATGTTTAAACTTATTACTGAATTTTTATTAAAAATGTAAACAAACGAGGTTTTTGGTTGTTACCAGTTTTTTTGTGTCAGGCGCGGTTAAGTGGGTTAAACTGCACCGAACGTAAATCGAAAGTGTTACAAAATTGCTTAAAAATATTATCAGACAGATGTTTAACTTTTCGTAATAGTATAACATAATTTTTTTAAGTAATATTTACAACACACTGTTGTTAAATCTAATTGTTGAACTTAAACTTGCTATTTAGAGTACTACTCACGGTCGCGATATTCAATTAAAGTTAAAATCTAATAACTTTTTTTTATTAATGCTGTTACCTCAATTTTACAACTTAACAAAGTTTAAATAACATAATTTGAATTTTATGATCTAATCAGTAATAAACTTATTTTAAATTGCTTTTTACACTTACGATAAACTTATTACTCATATTTAAACAAATAATTAACTTTCATTAATTTAAAAGTGTAATAACTAATGAAATCGAAAGTATTCACGATTTCTTATATTTCAACTAACCCAAATTTTTAAATTAAGTAAATTAGTTGCAACCATCGCTATCTAGTTTAGTATTTTTAGTACAAAAATATGCAGTTAATCGTTACATAAATAAATCGATATTTGTAAATTTGTTCTTTAAATGTTTTTTTATTGTGCAACAATATCGAAATTGTCATTTTATGAAGTTCCAGATTTGCATAAACAGCATTCTTGAAATATTGTCTGTAAAAATTACATACATTTATTTAAATTTGTTTTAATACCTTTTTAAATTGTGATATATTAATTAACGTAGTGTGAAGGATTACTTTCACTTTGCTATTGCTGACATTTTAGTGCATAATTAATCGGTGTATTGTTTGGATTTTATAGGGACTTTATGGCAATTTGTTGCGTTATTTTTGAGTTTAATTTAAATTAATTTCTGTAGTTATGTTTTATTCTAATAAAAATTCTTAATACGTTCAATTTATTTCCATATTTTAAGATTAGTATCAACGCAGATTTTTATCTTTGTCTTTTAAAGTATTTTCTTTTTGAATGTAAAATGTATCTTATCAGATTACCTTGACACTTTTATTTTTTTAATTTAGTTTTTATCTAATACATTTTCATTTCTTTCCACGCAAAAATTATTTCAAGTATTAGTAACGATATAAAGTTGGTTAGTATAATGAAAGCACATTTTATCAAAATCTTTAGATGCTTTTGCTTAGAATTTTCCAATTTTGATTCTTATAAATAAATAAGTTTGATGATCTTATATTATAGCGTATTCGTCTTTTATAAAGTTTAAAGATACGGAGTTTTCCAAAGTTTATTCTTCTTCTTTTGTTTATTTTAGTAGTTTTAAATCCAAACACACATTTTTTTTAGTAAATCTTCTAAATTGAAGTTTTGGTCAATTATCAAATTAAAAATCTTAGATGTATTTATTCGTCTGTTGATTTTTTTTTAATTTTAAGTTTAGGCGTATGTTTGTTAACATTTGCTTTATGTTTTTTAATGTTTTATTAACTAATTACGTTTGTGTTTTAAAAGATGTAGTTTATCTTATTTAATTTTTTCTAATTTAGTTATTTTTTTTTAAATTAAATATAACAAACATATTTTTGATTGTTTAGACATTGTTGTCGGAAAAAAATAAAGACAACTTTTTAAAACATTTTATGCTTGATTAAATAATTGCTTATAAAATGTTTACATATTAAATACACTTTTAAAATGTTTTTCTATGTAATGAATTAAATTTTAATATTTGCTGTATTGTGGTACAAGTTTTTGTGTACTTTTGTCATAAAAAGTTACCGCTTGTGACGATAACCAGCTTGAAGTCATCGTTTTAAATACATAGTCAAAATCATTCAAACTTGAAAATACTTTAAAATAGAAAAAACGCGTAATAGCAAAGTTAAAACTGTATGAAAGATGGTCAAGAACTTTCAAGTTTTTTTTTAAAGATTGTGTACTGCAACGATAATACTATTGTGCGTTTTTATTTATTTTTTTGTTATAACGTACATTAATTGTTGCATTTACTATTTGAGTGTCATGTCGTATAGTTATTCACCATATTACTTACTAATTTAGTAAAATCGCGTGACTAAAAGGTTGTTGCAGAGGTCATTTACTGATTCCTGTAAACTATTACTTGACCTTTTTTATTTAATTATGTCCATACCGTAAACTTCACAAAATTTTTTTGTGTAGGTATAACAAAAATAAACCGCATTTACAGAATTAACAAAGAAAAGTTTGTATAAACGCATTTATAGTTTTTTAATACATGTTCTACAATTGCATTGTTGTAGAGTTTTTATCAAATTTCAGTATTTTTGTTTACATTTGCATATCTTAACTTACAAATCAAATTTTCAATTTTGTGTTTCGTTTTTATGTTTTTAGTTTTTTTACATATACTTTTTCTAAAATTTTCTTTTTGGTTGTTGCGTCTTACAAAAAGTGTCTTTAATTTTTAAGATTTTTTTGGGTTGTTTACGTGTTTCTATTAAGACACTGGTTAATCTATAATATTTTTAACGTATAGCATTTGTACTTTGTACTTAAGGTTACATACTGGTATTACAAAGGAATAAATGTCACGTAAATTTATATTTATGATTTGACAATAATTAATAACTATAGTTATTTATTTGTTACGTTTTTTTAAGTTGAATTGGTTAATAAATTATTAATAGCATATGTGCTTTGTCTTAAAAAATAGTTTATTAATTTAATCTCATTTGATAAAAATAAACTAATAAAAGTAAATAAAAAACAAACACTAATGAACTAATGATAGTTTTATAATTCATTTTTAGTTTTAAAAAATACTAAATAAATTGTTAGAAAAAAGATAGAAAGTTCAATGGCTTACAAAATAATTCAATTACCATATTATTTTGTAAATATTTATGCTATATAGTTGTTTACTTCAAATAGCAGCATTTCTACTATTGGTAGAATAGAGTAAATAGTTAGATATTTAAATTAAGATTTTTGTATAAAATGAGTTTTGAAGATCAGCATAATATATATTTTGTATTTGTTTACTGAGAAAATTAAACATAGAGCTTGTGAATTCCAATTTAGTTTAGTATTTTTACAATATTATTGTTACTATACAATTTTTAATGTTTTAATTGATTAGTGTAGCGAATTTTACAATAAAACTGTATAAAATTTCAGTCACAACATAGTTTGTTTTGTAGTTTTTGAAATTGATTTCTTGTAGTAAGTTAGATTTTGTTCAATAACTATTAAACATTACAAGACTTTGTTATTTAAGTAACAAAAGTTTTAGTGTAATAATGTTATATAATATTTTTCCCATTTTGTTATTCTACTTTATGAATATTGTTGTTTAGTATATGCAGAGTGGTTCATGCTCGTCAGGACGAAGCTTAGTGACAAAACTATCAATGATATCAAAAAACCCCTTAACAGAATAACGTAAGTCAGTGCCGGCTATAATTTAAAAATTGTTAGAAGTATACAGGATGACTAAAATTAAAATAACAATACAAAGTTATACATTTTTAATGAAACACTATGTATTTTATATTATTTTTAAAAACTACTAGTTTACATAAATTTATAATTAACGTATTTTTGTTTGTTAATTCTACATTATTAGAGTTTTGTGTAGAAATAATTAAATTACTAAATTAATATACAGGGTGTTAGTAATTAGAAAAGTGTAATAGACAAAAACCAGTTTACCATCAAAATAAATAAATTCACAACAAATGTTCGAAGTGATGCTTATTTTCTTCAATACACAATCGTATTCTTTGTTTATAATTGTTTTTTAGGTTGTTTAATGTACCTGTAGTTACACTTGCCAACGCATCGCAAATACGTAATTTCATATCTTCAGTCGTCATCGGTGAAGTGTGATAAACCAATTTTTTTACATAGTTCTAGGAAAAAAACCAATTGTTAAATCAAATGATCTAAGAGACCAATTGTTGAGATCACCTCTACCTATCCACTTTTTGGAAAAATAAGATTTATATATCCCTTTACATTACGACTAAAATATGCTAGAGCACCATCTAACTAAAGCCACCACATTCGTCTTTTCATAGTCAAAGTAATAATTCAAAAATCTCTTTGTAAGAATGTTAAAAATTTTCTTCCATTTAAATGCCCATAAAAATACAGCCCTGCTACATATTCTCCTATTAATCTTTCATAGACGTTTAGAGACCATCGGTTTTGTCGATCCTCTGTTCGAATTTTCTGTTTGCTTTTGTTACGGGAATAATGAAAGTTGTGTCTGCTTATTAATCCATTATTACGTAACGCAGATACGTCTGTAAATAATATTTTGTGAAAAAAGTGTTCGTCTTCGCCAGTTTTGTTGAGAAACCATAAACAAAATTCCAATCTACGCTCAAATCAATCGGTCCCATATAAATTTTAGTGCATCTGAATATGGTATGAGTAATAACCATAATTTTTGAGGGTTTATTTTACACTAATTTTGTTTATATCTGTTTTGTTAACAATTATTTTTTGACTTGTATTGGGATTTTCAATCAGACATTCAAAAACTGCTAATTACATGTCTTCGTCTTTAGTTATAGGTTTTAATAACTTTTTCTTGTGTAAGCAACACTACCGGTTTCACGAAACAGTTTTTGAAATACGTCCTTGCGTTGATTATTTTTTAAAGGAAACCTCTCCGCATGGACTCTCGATGCTAACATACAATTTTGAAAACATTCTCTTATACGCTGTACGGCGAAAAGATAAAGTTAAGCCCCTGCTTCATTTTTATATCATAATTTAAGTCAATGTATGAAGAGGCAAGTGTACACGGCTTAAATTAGCAAGAGCGCAAAAATTAAAAAATTATGTAATGTATGATCTTAGAGGCATTAAAGACTAAAGTACCTAGGAAAACGTATAATTTTCAATAAATGTACAAAACTAAAAATTTTTACTTACATAAAATAACTTTATTTATTAATTTAGTTACACGATTTATTTTAAGTATTTATGAAATAACACTTCGAGGGAACAACTAAACATTTAAAACGCGTATAAATAAATACTTCTTTAGCACTTTTGCATATTAACGAATTTGACGAATTTAAATTATGACATACTTTATCAGAGTTAAAATTTTGTGTTAAAAAAACATTTGAAATGGAAACAATGGAAAGAATAAATACTTAAAACTGCGAATAAGTTAACCAATGTGTCAAACATTAAACTTCAAGATTATTATATTTAAAAAAGAAGTCAAATAATTCCAGAACTATCAATAATAGGTATAGGGAATTTTGCACAAACTAATTTTTTTTAAGCAGTCTTTAAAAATAAAATAAAATACAGTGTTCTATGTAAAAATATATAACTTTACATTGTTATTTTGATTTGGGCCACCCTGTATATTTCTAACAATTTTTAGATTGTAGCCGGCACTCACTTACGTATTTCTGTTAAAATATTTTTTGATATAAGTTAATTTATAATGAGAAATTTTTCATTTTGATTGCTGGATCATCCACAAGTTGCTTATTTTCAATTTTTTTGCATTAAGCGCAGTACTTCAGAAATGATCCTCATTGCTTGATTTAGTAGTACACCAATGCAGTTAATGTGTTTACTATTGATCTACACTGAAGCACAAGATTTCGTTGTTAAATAAACTGAAGCTGTAGTCAATATGCGTTAGGTAACGGTTAGGTGTTACACTCCATGTTGTTCCATCAAGTTTTAGCTAACTTCTCTAAATTGTGTTTATACAACAAAGTACGTTCAAGAGTAAATATTTTGGTATATGATGTAAAAACAACGTTTAATTTATAGTTAGCTTGTTTGTTATTTAGATGAAACGTTGAAACTTCCGTTTTTCTTGGGTTTGTACTTAATGCTGGCAGATTATTGCAATGTCGTTGTTTAATATTATGACCTTACTCATTGTAGTGCTATTGTAAACTTGAAAGTATCCCTAAAAAACTACTTTTCCAAACTGTATCATAAACAACAGTAAGATCAACAAAAACAGTTGTTGATTTTTTCTTTTTTTAAAAGCTGTTTCCCATGTGGGTTGATCGCAACAGTTTCATTCAGTCATCCGGCGTGTTCTAAAAGTAGAGCATCGTTCATGAAAAAACTCAATCGATTGTAAATCAATGATTTTAGTGTTTTTTAAAAGTTTTTGGTAATCTATGAGTAAAAATTATGTTATTATAAATAGTTAATAGCCAAAATCTAGTTTTTGGTTCAGAATATTTAATATATTCTGACAGAGTTCTATCAAAGCTTGTAGTTGTTTTAGCTTGGATTTGTAAAATTGCGATATTTAATTTTTCCATAAAGAAAGTATTTATAATTTCAGAATCTTGTTGAGATTTTTTAATTATTTGTATTGACAATTTTTTTATTTAGTTGTCGAATTTAATTTTGACATTTTTACAGTCCGTCTAGTAATTTTGTTAAGAGGCAAATTTTTAGTTTCTTTGTGTTGACTTATAAAGTGTATAAAAGATATCATTTAGTTACGTAAAATTTAAGTTTTGTAAACTACTTTGTCATCAAAGTTTTGGCTTTATCTAATTTCTTTATTAGGAGATTGACAATTTCATTTTTTTTGGGTTTTTAAAATTTGTTACATTGAGCATCCCAACATATCACATATTGCCTTTGGTGACTTTTAAGAAACCATTTTGTTGCTATTTCTAGATCCCAATATCCAGAAAAACGATTATAATTATTTCAACATGGTTTGATCTATCTGACACAGTTGTATAATTTTCGCAAAAACTCATGCTATTTTGAAAACTTGAATGTCAGACTAACAATTTTTTTATATAATTTTAAATTTGTTTGGTGGCAAAAGGCCAAGTTTAAAAAAATATATTGTTTTTAGTAAAGTTATATATCTTAAGCGTCTTATTGAACTGTGGCACATCTTTTCTCACATGTGTAAAAGAATATGCTTCGAAACATTGTCTAAATTATGTCATTAGAACAAACAGGTTTTATGTCTTTTCCAAAAAAGCCACTAGCGACATCTTTTAAAAACTTAAAAAAAAACGTTTCTATTGCAACAATTAAAGCTACAATATTTCAATAGTTAAAAATGTTGCGTTTTTAAATTAAATTTTGTTGTTTCGTAAGTGTATAAACAAAATTATTTTCAAACTTTGGTTAATTACATAAATATGAAGTTTACTCTAAAAAGTTTTGGAAATTATCTGCGTGCATTTCAAACAACTGTTTAATTATTAATTATGAATAATCTTGATTAATATAAATTTTTGGTTATCGAATGTAATTAATTATTTTGCAAAAATGATTAGTGTGTAAACAAGATTAGAAAAAAAAATATGGATTGTGTTATTTGTCGGTTTTTTTTGTTCGCCATAAATAAATTGTTTTGAATATTTCGATTGTGATCTAAACTGTTAGTTTTAACTCTAACATAATTATAACGGGATAAGTAAAATAATTCAAAGTAAATGTTTCCTGTAGTTTCTTTTTGTTTGCATTTATTGTTTATAACAATTTAAGCCACCACTAATACTTACAACAACTATTGTTATTCACTAGTTATTTCTAGTAGTAGCAAAATCATGTATTCAATTTTGATAAACAATTATAATTGGAAACAATACGTACAAACATATGTTAAAACGAAAAAAAAACAACAAACAAATTTGTTTGTATGTAAATGAAATAATGTAATTGCTGTAAAAGAATGAGGAACATGGTAAAAAAAATATAATTAACCATACAATTTAAGATTCTCAAATATATTTTATTCTAAACATTTCCATTGTTTTAATGTTTATAAAAAGCTAAAAATAAAATAGTTAACTTTGTAATATCAAGGTTAATTTGTACTTTAAATGTATAAAATACAAACAAACTCATTATTTTTCTATTAATTATTTCTTGTTAATAGTTTAATTAACGCTTAATAGATTTAATAGAACTCTTTTAAACTATTCATATTTTAACGTATAAAAATACTTTTACAACACATTGTCGTCAAATTCGTTTTGATAGTATAAGTCAAAATTGTAATTTGAACAATACAAAAGAAGCAATCAAACTAAATGTATATTTTGAAAGACAGTTTTGTTGTAATTTAAGAGATTTTACAACATCTCCTTGGATATGCAAACCATGTCAAACAGTATTGTGCTGAATCATTGCAATAAAAAAATTCAAATTTAAATAAAAATAATATAAACCCACATTTTTTATCAAATTAATGATTATTTTAACATTACATTTATTTATTTAAAAATTTAAAAAACTAAAAAAAAATAAAATTAGTATTTATCTAGATTAAAATAGTTTTTGTTAATATATGTAATTTGCAAAATTTGGTTCTAACAAAATGTACAAATAGATCCGTTCCTAAACGTGTTTGTTTGTTTAAGATATATAATTTGCCAAGCGGAAAAACCTATCGATGTATTGCACGAATTAGGGTCTTTCAACTATTCCCAAAAATATATAATATAATAATCCTACTGATCAATGTCAATGTGGTTTTTCCTATTTCTATCCGGCATATACAATTTGAACACAAAGAAATCAAATATTCAAGGACAATTTATTAACACGTTTAAATTTTTAAATGAAGCATAAAATTATATTTTTGTGATGTATAACATAAACATCATGTAAATTAGTACCTAACTTTGTTTAAATATTTTTGTTTTAAAAAACATAATTTGGTCATCAGACGTCATTGAACTATGTAAGCAAGCAAAAATAACTAATTTAAAATAGTTTTGTTGATCACTGGGTTAAACACTGAATAATTAGATACGTACTAATCAAGTTTGTAACGTTGCAAAACATTTCACACTAAAGATGTTAAACTAATAAGTTTGAACTTACATAACAGATCATAGTTTATACGTTTCTATTTTATTTGTTAAGTAGAAATTCTCAATAACTACAAATAGTAATTAATTAGAGCGTAAAGTCTTATTATTAAATTGTTCAACATGTAATTGTCACATTTACAAAATTGTAATGCTTAAATCAGCTAGTGCAAAGTTACGTAATTTTTGTATAAATAAAAAAATAATAATTATTATTTTGGATTTTACGTAATTTATAAGAAAAATTTGCTGTTAAAATTATATGGTATGGTCTTCTTAAAAGGTTTTTTGTTAATATTAATCATACCAGAACTGCTGCGTCACGTATTAATTAGCTACGACAAAAAGTTATTCAATGTACTTATCGCTTCATAAATTTGCTTAAAATGTGCTTATTAAAATACTTTGTTATACGTCACTAGCTTCACTAAAAATTTTTTATTTTAATAATCAATAAAAACAGTATCTTATGAAACTTCATAACAATATTATTTTGACTTATACGTCGCTCTTCGAAAAATATTTCTTTATTTTAGCAGTCAGATGTATTTTCTGCAAACGTTTGTTTATATTTTCCTTTTAGATAAAAACTAAATTGGCATCGACTAGACTAGTTACCTACAATAGCTAGAAGCAGTTCACGCTCTACTTATATTCTCTTTATTTACGAAATCATCGAGCTTAATACAATAAGATAATTCTAAGACTTTTGTTATGTGCTTTAAAAAATTGAGCAACTCTATTTGAGCAATGGTTTTGATCAGATCTTTTCTGGTTCCAATTAATTAGAAAATTTAGAAAATAGTTTATATTTAATTCTCATAACTTCATCTTAGCTGATTTATTTATAATGACTTCTTTTACTTTTAGCGTGTGCTTAACATTAATTTTTTATTATTATAAGTATTTACTAGAAACGGTCAGTAGACAACAAAATTGTCTTTGGCACAATTTCCGTTTTTATAATGTTAGTAACCTTTACAGTTCGCTAGTCAGATAATACAACAACCATGCTTCTTACCATTTTAAGTGTGCTTTAAAGTAAAGTTATACAATGAAGACATCATATTAATTTCATTGCGTAATTTTTTTAACAATGTGTAATACATAAATGCCCTAATATAATTTTTTAAGCCGATGCCGCAATAATCTTACTTGAATTTTTTTGTCTTGTTCAAATTTTTTAAAGTTATTACGAAGCTAGTAAATTATAGTTGCATCTTTGTTTACTTTTGTATCTACTAAAAATGCAATTTCTATTGTCAAATTTATATTTAATGACATCTAAAACGCATCAAAACTAATAAAAAAAATATGTAAAATTGGCTTAAATTTTTATATTTGGTTTTGAGTAAATAAAATTTCATCTTGGGTATATAACGTAAACGTTTTTAAATTTGTTTGCAAAGCTAACAACAAAATCTCAACGTATGTAATTTGTTAAAATAATGTTTTAGGTTTAATTTACATAATGACTATTTTACATTTTAAAGGTTAAGCCATTCATCTTTCAAAGCTAAATTATTGAATACTCCTTTAAAATATTGGAGATACTCAAACAAATTATAAACTTATTTTTATTGATATAATGAAAAAAACATTTTGTTTGCTTTGTAGTAACAAACGGTTTTAAAAGGTAGATAGTTTGATTCAGTGAAGCATATTAAAAAACACTGATGCAATTTTGTATTTGCAAAATAATTTACTATTATTATTTTGTGATTTTTAAGAGCTTTGATTTTTTATATTAATTTATAAATTTTATTCTGTTATTTTTACGTCAAATACACTATTAAAAACACTCGTGCTTATATAACAAAGATTGACCCACTTATTTTTTAACTTTTACATCAATATAAGTCAATAACATTGCCTATTACAATATTTATAAATTTTGAAACATTTTTACATTTTAAGTTTACTATAAAATAAAACATTAACATTAATACAAAGAATTAATAAGGCACGCTAAAAATGTTTAAGCAATATATACAGCATTGCACAGTGTTTTAGTTTAATCGTATGATAAATCTGTAAATATTTTGAGAAAGTAGCAAATTGTCTATGTCAAGTTTTGTGATTGTTGGTGATGTTGAGCAATGATCACAAAGTTATTCAAAACGTGCTGGAATGAACTATAGTTTCAGGCATTATACTGATAGCAGATTTAAATAAATTTTAAGGTTTTCTATAAAAAAAGCTTAATTTATAATATAATTAAATAATATAAAAATTTAATGTAAACACTGTAAATAATTTTTTTTATAGTAATATAAATTTTGCAATGTTAAAAAAACTCATTAACATGGTTTTTGTATGTGTTTTTTACACAATAAATCAACTATTTGAGAATATTAAACACAAATGTTATATTTATATGCGTGTTGAATATAAATCTCTTAATTATAAATGTTAAATATATTTATAATAAAACGTTACTACAGCACGTTTAAACATACATTGATAACAACACAGTTAATGTGTTAAATATAGGCAACGTAAATATGAAACCATAATTTTTTTTGCACAATTAAGTTGCGTTTTTATACCAAACTTTCTTAAACAAATTTTGATCTATCTATGCTTTTAAAATTAAACATTTTAATTTAAATCTTTTGGTGCAGACCTTATTTTGCAAGACTGATTAAAAGCGTATATTTACATAAAAATGGTTTTAAATTGCTTTTAAACTGAAACGTTGCAACATTTTTATTTATTATCATTATATCCTGTATTATGTGTGTTATTACTTACAACTAAGAAGGTCTTACAAAACAAGCCTACATTAATATTACGTATAATTTCTGCATTTAAACAATAAAAGTTGAAAAGTAAATGTATTAGTCGAAAAATTATGTTTATTGCTTTTTATAAAAAGTGAAATTACAGATAGAGAGCGTTTGATTAAATTATCTCAAATTTCTTTCTTAGGTGTTTAATTATGTATTTAAATAGTGTTTTTTATTATAGTAAAAATAACAAAACCGTGTCAATAAAATGCAGATTTATTTAAAAAATTTATTTTATTAGAAATCATTTATTCCTTAAAACGTTATAATTTTCGTCTATTTTGTAATATTTCTATATATTTTTTTATAGTTTTAAATGCCTATAATACAATAATTTAAAAAAAAATTAGATTTTGGAATGACTTAGATACTTTCGATTAATTAATTTTGTTTGTAATAGTTCATTAAACCTATTTATATAATATTTTTTAAAGAAATTTGTACACATTTGACATTTCCATTTTTGTGTAGGTTTTCTTCTTAAAATAATTAATGTTATCTTATTATTTTTAGATCATGATAAGATTGGTCGCAGGTTAGTTAGAATTAATTAAGAATTATCAAAATCTACTTGCTTATCTTGTTGTTTAACAAAAACAAAGTAGTTTTATTAAATATCAATTTAACAAGAAGTTAGAAAAAATATTTAAATAGACTTTATGATTTAACAAACCACAGCAATTATAACTGGTGTTAGTGGCATCCTATAGTTTTAGAACGTTTGGTACTAAGGTTAATTTAACCATTTTTTTGGTTTTTACCTTCAATTTTTAATGTTAAGGTTAATTAAAAGTTTCTTGCACGACAATAAAGTCATGTAATTTATGAAAAATTATAAGGTTTTCCTTTACTACGTTTATAATTAAGTAACAAAATTAAAAATGTAGTAGATAAAAAACGTTTATGATAATATTAGCGAAGATTTTAATCGAACGGCGTAACGTAATGCTAAATAATTATTATTAATAATTTATTCATAATACATATAATATAATGTAAATTTAATATAAATACTATGTAAATTACGAATAGTAATTATATCCGTGGATCAATAAAAGTTGCAGTTTTTGCAAATAATCTCTGTATAAATCACAGATAAGTGAAATTTAACATATACTTATATAAATAGAATTATTTAAGGTAATACTTTAAACACAATTACTTACAAATAAAAATTAACTAATTTAGTTTTTACGTTGCACTAACAAACGTATAAAATATCTCTAAAATTAATTCCGAGAAGTTTAATTTAATTATTTGTATTCGTACATTATTGTTCCCTATAAAAACCCATTGGTTTTAGTAATTATAGTTTACAAAAAAAAATTTATTTTTAATGTCTGCAACATATTTTTCTTGAAACCAATGAAATTAAGACATCGTGACATCAACTTCAACAATACATTTTTGTCTTATGTTATAACAAAAATTAACTTAATGTTTAATTCAAGACAAAAACTATGTTAATTAAAAGAATTTAAATTCATAGCTAATACGAGTTGTGTTTTGAAACCAAGTCACGTTGGTACTGCAACCAATTGAATCGTTCTAAACACTTTCGCAGCGGTTCCATATTACTAAAATCGAACCAATAATATTATAATAGTTTAAAAATAAAATGTCGCGATTTATTATTTTGTTATGTTTGTAAAGTAGTTGCAATCAGTGAAATCGATGAGCGACGTTGCCCAATTATGAAAGTACTGTTTCGAAGTCTTCGACTCGAACATATGACCTACTCAGAAATTATAACATTCTAAAACAAACAACATAATATTTTCTTGTTCCATTAAAACAATAACAAATTAACGGTAATAACTTTGCTTTGTTAGAGTTGCGTTTTCCATAACTAACTCGTTTTCTATTAAGTCTTCTGTGTACAATTATTACTGATTGAACACATAATTATCATTGAAATGATAATCTTTTGCACAACTACACTACGCTTTAAGTACATAAACATACATAAAACGTACTTGTGTTTCATAAACTTTTAGGTAAAAACCTTGAAAACAAATTTCGTCATCAATAATGCAACGTGTGCAAATATACATTAAAAGTATATTGCAACCAAATCGTATAGAAATTATTATAAAACGATTTTAAAAATGAATTTGCATTTTTCAATAAAAATTGGCCTCGGAGGGGAAGGCAAAAACTTAACATTGTTCAATAAACGCCTTGACTTAGTTAATTTGTGAAATACACCAACCCATTCCTTGTTGAATTCCTGTTATACTAAACACCAAGTAGGTAGCCTAACAGGTGGATTTTCCAAATAATAATTAAATGTAACCTTAGCATCTCTAATAAACTAATTTCTTAAAAATAAATTGACAAAACGATTTAAACGACCTTTGAAAATTAACATAAAATTTGCGAAAAGGACATTATTGAAGTATTTCCGCTTCGGTTCAATTTAAGCTGATTAAGTCCTGCCGAACATTGATTTGCTTTTATAAATTCAAGGTTTTTTATACACAAAAAGCTATCATATATGAGTGTGTTAAAACAATTTAAATATAATTATACCCAATATTTAATTATAATTTATTTTTCAGGAAATGGCCAGTTTGGTGCGCTTAGCTTTAGATAGTTACGTAGATATCGTGGACAAAATTAGTGGTAAGTAAAATTCGATCACTTTTACTTAAACCGGTTTCAATATTCTACTAAGATTTTGCAATTTGCATTTTTAAACTAAACTAATTAAAAAAAATATCCAGATATACGCACACTTTAATTCACAAAGAAAATTAGATAATCGTTATATTTATTACCACATTTTTATTGCGTCATTTAAAAGTTAATGAATAAATTTTTAATAATTTAATTGTTGTTTCAACATTTGGTTAAAGATTAATTTATATACGATTGCTTAACTAAATTGGAAACGTATTTGAAATTATGAAAATTTGTTTATAAAGTGATGCTTCAAAAATTAAAATAAATTTAAAAGAATTGCAATAAAGTACACCGCAAGGTAAGTCGTTGATTTCGCCAAGGAATATTTACATAATAGATTTTGACATAAAAATTAGCAGTATATGAATCTTGACTACTTTTAAATAGTCGGTAATCATGATACTAAATCTTTTGGTTTAAGTGTATTTTTGGGCTTTGAATTATATTTATAATAAATAATTAATTAATGGAGTAAACGTTAAAATTGAATCGTTATTTCAGTTTTAATTGATGACTAAATTAAATTTAACTAAAATTTTAACAACATTGACTTATATTGTTGCGTCACATTGCTAACAGCATCAAGGTTTTTACCGTTTCCGTACTTCCAACTAGACACCTATGTAATTTGCAAAACTTTTGTCGGCGAGGTAATCAAGAAGAGCGAATTAAGGCCTTTTAACAGTTGCCTTAATTAATTTTTGTCTAAATTAATCAAACCATATTAGTTTTATTTCTATCTAATTTTGGACCATTATCTAGCAAAGTAAGGTCAAAATCTGGCTATATAATGCGGTGTTGACAGTTTTGATTTGTTTAGTCAGTTTTAGTCACGCAGTTCAAGGACGCAACCTTAATAAAATTTTATTTGTTTTTAGCATTTTTTGATTTTTAAAAGTACAGTAGGTGTAGTACCTATTTTAAGGATTATGTGATTCTTTATTTCATTGAGTAGTAACCAAAAACTCAGTTGTTTAAATGTCCCATAACCTTTGACGTAGCATTAAAAAAATTAAACGTCAAAATTGATATTTTACAGCATAAGATACATCTTTTTCAGTGCAAATATTGGTAACAAATGTTAAAAATTATAAATTACAAAATTTCAAATACATTTAAATATAAGAGGCTTTACATAATCTCTTAGTAATAAAGAAGTTAAACGAAGACAAAGTATACAATAGACCAGCTAAAGTTTTAATAACAAAATAACATTTTAATTATAGTTGTCAGCTCGATTTCAAAAAAAAATATTTAAAGAAACTCTCGTAGAGTAAAAACAATTTCAATTGCATATTATAGCAATAGTGCAATCGGCATTATTATATACAAAATATAAAAAATATCATTCCTAAATTTCAATTTTTTTTAATTTCTAGTTTCTTTATTTTTATAGGTTTTTAAACTACATTGTTTGTATTTTACTATTATTTTCTGGTTTTTAAGCTTTTTTATTTTTCTATATACAAGGTGGTCACTTTTGAAATGGATTATCATAAACCAGCAGAGATACATAGTTGGTTAAATCACAAAAAAGTTTTTATTCTCATCAAAGACATGATAGAAGATTTGAGATAACTCGGTTTCTTCTTGAAATGAAAAAACTGATGTACTTCGTACCTCAATGCAGATTTGGGCATTATTTGGGTACATACTAATGCTTAACGGCTTTAATCAACAACATTTTTGAGTAATATTTACCAGATTAACAAATTTTTGTAACAATTGGTTTCATGGCAAATAAATGTAACTTATCACTAAATATAACATTAAAATATTGACGCAAGCGTCCGTAATTGATTAAATTGTGATTAAATTTTAATCATGCTTTGTACTAAAATTGAAGTTTTGACCCACTCTGCCTGATTGTATTAGATGACATCTAAAAATTTACATAAGTCAATATCGGCGATCTACTAAACGTTTTAATTTTCTAGGCCTACTATAGGTCTTTATGTTTTCATATCCAACTTTGGATTTTAATAGCCGCTATTTTATATTTTTACACTGTTGAATAGAGAAAAAAATACAAATTTAATAATGTAACACACTTGGGTTATCTAACTTTATTAACTACCATTAAACATTACTATACTTTTATAATTTTTTTACGTAATTTTGTTGGTTATTTTTTAATTTTTGTATTAGTAAAACATTAGCATATCTTGTGCATTTGTTATTGTTTATTTTGTTATGTAATGTAATTAATAATTTGGAATAGTTATTATTTTTGCATAAACTTCTTTGTGTTTTAAAAAAGTTTTTTTTAATAATTTGTTTTGATTACTTAATTTAATTGCTTAAAAAAACTTTATGTTTTTGTGTTCTTGACAACGCTTGTGTAAACTAATAAAAAACTAATTAACAGAATCTCTAAATGTATTGGTTACACAAAACTAACAATTTAAAATGAGAAACTATTAACGGTTTAATGATAGAAGAGAACAAAATACTGAAAATAAGTTTTTTTTAAAGAAAAAATAAAAAAAAATTGGTTAACTACAAAGTCATAAAAGAACGACTAAACACGATAAGAATTGGAGTTTCACCAAGCCAAGTAGCTTGGCTTGAAACGCAAAAGCTTGGTTTGGGCTTAAAAGTCAAGCTGTTTAAAAATAAAGGCTTGACTTGGTTTGATGCTTGTGGATACAGGCTTGGCTTGGTTTTTAAGTTTTTCCTAGTTTTTAAGCTTTTTCAAACTTTATCTTGCTTCTTCCGCAAAAGTAGTTTATGGCCTTAAAATACAAACCCCGCACATGTTACAGCACATTGCGACAATATAAACGATATAAACAATTACCCAACTGCTAGCATAAGTTACCTTATAACTTTGAACTGAAGTGGAAGGATAACGCGTCGTCTAGTATACCGAATCAGATTTATAGTTACGTTTACTTAATTATCTTATTATCAATGTGATAATCAAAAATACACAATAAACATTTTATGGTTATAGCAATACAAGATTTATTCATTAGTAGTCAGGGTAATAGGCACAAAATACTACCCTTACAAAGGATTTTCGATGCGATATTTGAATGTGTATACTTGATGACGCGTTCTCGCTTGACTTTTGATTGATTCCGAGATATAAAGTAATTTAGTATACAGTGTGTTTCTAATAAACAAGTTTTCTTTGGCGTAAAATATAAATGTTCTTTGGTTTTGTCTACAGTGATATTTGAAATTAAAATTTTCAGACCGGTTTTGTCTATTTAAACAAGTGAAGGTTGACTTTTAATTTTAACCATGTGGTAAATGCTGAGAGATCCGTATTTTAAAACGTTACGTTATTTGAGATTCTTTTTATATATCCGTCATTAACAAAATAAATTGTTAGTAAAATAATTACAGCAAATAATAATCTGTATTTCTTCTTGTTTACATTAACTTAATTTAACAAAACGTACTTTGGTACTCGATTATGCTTATCTGCGGTTGTAACCAGAACAAAACTTTAGATAAATAAACAAAAAACGTTGCAATATAAGTAGTATAAATTATAAATTTAGCTTTATTAAAACTTAGTTCAACAATTTGCTTAATTTCTGTTTTGATTTCTTCAGCTTCACTTTATTTAGGGGTATAAATTTTAGATCAAACTAAAATTATTTTCAAAAATTTAAAAACTTGACAAAAACCTAAAAGCTCAATTTGTTGAAGCTTTGCCTGGCTAATGTTGAACATAGCTTGATTATTTAAAATCTTGCCTTGATTCTAAATCAAACTTTTGAAAACTAAGCCAAGCCAGTGAATCCCTAATAAGAATAACAAAAAATATAAAAAGTATTTTATCTTAAAAGGAACAATGTATGGAATCTACAAATATAGTATTAAAATAATTATAAAATACGTCAAAGCAAAAACAAAGAAACTACAAGCAAAGAATGAAAAACGTAAAAATTCTGCAACTATCACAAAAATACTAATCAAAAACACAATTTGCTAAGTCAATAAATTTTGGCGTCGATAATATGAAATGCACACAGTAAACGTTAATAAATTCAAATAAAATTTTGAAAAACGTGTATTTTATTTGTACTAAGAAACGATCAAAATATCCGCAACATACAATCAATTAATTAAGCTATCACAAAGCAAAAAAAGTTTTACTTTTATGTTAAGATTGTTTACTTAGTTGTTATTATAAAGAGTACTTGAGAGTTTAGTTAGTCTAATGTTGAGAATTTTTATCAATTGACTGAATTTGAACATGGTAGAATAATTAGGCTACGAGAAGTAGTATTATCTATTCGTAATGTTGCTGGCTGTGTAAGATGTAATGTCGCTACAGCTTTTTTATGCTAGAAAAGATAAATAATTAAGAACGAAAACGTTTACAAGCTGGTGGTCATAGATTTACCACTAATTGTGAAAATTGTGCTTTTGGTCTTTTGGAACCGTTTTTCGTCGACCAAAAAAAATGGTGGTAGATGAAAAAATTTAATTAACCAACAAATTTCCATGCGATCTTTTAGGTTTAGGTCGTAACTAGCATTTTTTTTCCGTCATAAAACTGCATGATTAGAGTGGTGTAATAGTAGGTTGTAATAAAACAAAGAATTTCGATTTTGTTATAACCTCATAATGGTCGCAAACCGATACAAGGACGTGTCGCAAAAACGAAACATTTAGTTTACTGTAGAACTTTATATCGGTTTTACTCAAGGTGATGATTTTTAGTGACGAATCTTAATTTTAGTTAGGAGGCCATGATGGTCACAAAATAGTACAAAAACGTGCCAAATAAAAATGCATTTTTTTGTAGAACGACATACTGTTATTACTGGTGTGATGGTATGGAGAGAGGAGAGTTATTTGCAATACAAATAGGTTTCTTACAATAATTATTTAACGAACGCTAAATGCAATTGATTACATCGATAATGTATTGATTCTATATCTTAACTAACTAGAAACACTGTTATGTACCACTAGAGTTACCACAGAGTTTCTAAAAAATGTTAATGTTGATCGTTTTCTATAGTTTCTTCGTTTGCCATCACCAATTGAACATGTGTGGATTATGATAAAACGCAAAATGAATAATTTACAACCAGCTCCAAACAACGTAAATAATTTCTAACAACGGATTTTAGAAACCTGAAAGCCAATACCACAAGCTACTAAATCTTCTTATTTTAAGTGTTTCTAAGAGACTTGCTGAATGTGTAAGAATTGCAGAAAGAGCCACGCATTATTAGTGTTTGAAGATTGCTGCAAAGAGCCGCCGTGGTGTAGTGGGTCGAGCGCATGAAGCTCGTTTACTATGCAGGCGGAACCGGAGTTCAAATACCGGTAACGTCAAGAATTTATAACAAATGCATTTGTAGAACTTGTACTAGTATAAACCGAAAATATATTGATATAATATTGTTGCAAAAATTATGTATTGATGAAATTTTTACTGTTTGTAGGTACGAATGAAATACATATATGTTTTCCGAAAATTTTATTCAAATTTATCAACGTTTACTGGGTATTTATTTTATTTATAACAAAATAACAATTATAAAATATTTTTAAAAAATCAGTTTAAAAAACAGTATAAGCAAAAAGTAAAAACAAATACAAGAACAGACTAAAAAATTAGCCTTGTAACTAGGAATAAAAACAAAAAACGTGACAAAAAAACTAGTATGTTAAAGATTGAAAACAAGCAATAAAAAAATCAAAAACAAATTGCTAAAAATAAAAATTACTGAACACTACAAAAAAAATAAACAATGAAAAAACGCATTAAAATAAAAATAGAAGTTTTCTGCACAAACATGAAAACAACAAAAAAATCTCTATAATGTATATATAATAAACAATGAACACAAAAATTTGCTTGGGGCTTATCGCGAAAAGGGTGTCTACTAATGTTTATAGATCACATGTCAAATATGATTTGAATCAGTTTTCATCTTCTGTCTCCGGATTGACTTTAAAACTAGCAAAATTTTAAAAATTTGGATTTTCTTATCTTAGTCGTTCCAGCAAGGTGAAAAAAGTCTAATAATATGTACTCTTAAAATAAAACACAATTTTATGAGTTATAATAATTTATGTATTAATAGAAACAAAAAATAGCTGTAGAAACAAATATACTGCTTTAAACAGCACAAAAATCTTGAATACTATCAAACTTTAGAATAGCTCTACGAGACTCAGCTAGGCTTTTATGAAGCTTTCTTTGTCATTTTTTTGTTAACTTAGCTGAAGCTGCAGTAATAGTCTTTACGGCTTTTTTAACTGCATGAGAGTACAGCAATTCTCCTTTTTGTGCGACTAACATCTGAATGTTTTTATTGGATATTAGTTTTAATATTGGCAGCTCCGTGACGATAACCTGCCACTCAATAAGATTGACGTAGGATGATGCATCGATGTTTAGAGAAGAAACAGTCAGAGTTTTTTTCTTTGAGTGCAGTGAGCTCTAAAAATTCAACGTGCGCCCAGTTCACGTATATGCTTTTGAGAATCGGTCAACATTATTAGCAATACGTTTTCAGAATGAGCAAAGGAAGCCTTTCTTTTAAATTACCGGATCAACTATGGCTTTCAGCTTTGTGGGCAAGTATTTAGTAGAAGATATGAAAGGATACAGATGTCGTGCTCTATCTTTACTGGATGGATGAGTGTTGATTGCAAATCAGGTTGGAACGTAAGCCTTGACGACATACGTCCCAAAAACTACTATACTTTTAGAAGGACATTCTATTAAAACATACCAACGCATAATTCTGTTAACGCAAGTTAATCATCGAACATGTGACATTTTTCCTGGAGATTTGTTTTCTAAATCAATAGGAAATTGTTGTTACCGCTAATACAATTTTGTACAGATATCTTTGATCAGTTCTAAGCCCCGAGAATTGGGGGAAATTTAACCTTTGACTTTTTCTTACAGTTTTCTAGATTTTTACAAATTATCTCCATAATATGTCTAAAGTTCTGATGTGCTACCATTAATGTGCAGGAATAAGTGACGGAAAGGCAGTTCACTCATGTGCAAAAGACAGATGGGAGTATGTTTAATCGTTTTATAAGCAGACGAATTCTGACTCATTGCTTCCCAGCGTTCACATTAGTACGATTACACCTTACTGCCAGTAGCGTGTCTACAGAAATTTTTTCTTATATGAAAAACTCGGTTATTGCTTTTTTCGTTACATTTCAAAGTGCCAGAATCTATCTTCCAAGATTTTTAATAATAATAATAATAAATGTGTTTATTGTGTTCACAAAGTTACACAAAAGGGTAGTGTTCGACTTAAAAGCCGTTCTTCCACACTCCCTTATTAACTTAGGAGAGAAAAAAAGGTAACTATACATATAAGAATATAAGCAAAAAGAAAAACTTAAAATGTAACATATAACAAACAAAAAAAAAATTTTTTTTTTACAAAAAAAAACAAAATGATATTCCGTAAGTTATCTATAATACAAAAACAATACAAAGTATTTTTTTTTTATTTACAGGAACATATATATATATATATTTTAAGTTGTTAATTTACTTGACTTTAAAAAAAACTTTCTACTATTACAATAATAATTGTTTAAGTGCAGTACGAAAACTATTTTTGGAGAGAGGCAACAAATTTAAAATCTGATTTAACAACTTAGGAGCAGAATACGCAAACGAACCTTCATATTTAACAGTTTTGTGCGCTGGTATGTTATAAGTATTAAATCTGACATTTTTAGAGTGCACATCAGAACGCAAAGATAACAAACTATATAAATAATTAGGTTTCTGAGCGTTTATTAATTTATATAATAACATGCCTAACATATACTTATGTCTATTTTCTATATTTAGTTCGTTACTAATGTTTAAAAATGGAGTTATATGACTACGATAATTTAAGCAATAAACATATCTCATGCAAGAATTTTGAATTTTTTGCAATTTGTATTTGTTGTTGTTAGTTAAAAAATTATAGTAAACGCTATTACAATAATCTATAATAGGATAAATTAGGCATTTAACTAGCATAAGTTTTGTTTTAGCGTTGAGTGAATGTTTAAATTTGTAAATAGCTTTAAGTTTATAGTAACAAGACTTAACAACTGTGTTTAAATGTTTTTCAAAACTCAGATTATTATCTATTATAACACCAAGATTCTTGATCGATGAAACCCACTGTATGTTAGAATTATTAATTCTAATCTGGTATTCTGTGACGTCAATTTTACCAAGATTATTAGGGCTTCCGACACACATCGCCACTGTTTTATGCGGGTTAAGACGTAAACCATTGTTTCTACAATAATCTTCCATGGATAACAAATCATTGTTAATTTTATCTATTGTATTTTGAATTTCATTTGGATGACAAGATAGATATAATTGGATATCATCAGCATAAAGATGGTAGGAACAATTTTTAATACATTTTGGTAAATCAAAAGTATATATTGAGTACAGGATAGGACCAAGTATGCTTCCTTGAGGAACTCCAGCTTTTAAATGTTGTAAATTTGAAACTATATCATTGTGCTTTACCGCTTGAGTCCGATTCGTTAAATAACTCGTAAACCACGTGTATGCAGAATCTACAACTCCTATATAACGTAATTTCGCTAGTAGTAGTTGAATATTTACTAAATCAAATGCTTTGCTTTGATCTAAGAGAACAATAATTGATATTTTACCGTTATCTATAGCATTGGATATGTCATTGATAATTTTTAATAAAGCAGTTTGTGTGCTATGGTTAGCACGAAATCCTGATTGCAGTGATGGCAATATGCAGTTATTTTGCAAGTGTAAATTTAGGTTAGAAGCGACAATCTTTTCGATGATTTTTGAAATTGTTGGTAGAATACTCAGAGGTCTAAGATCTGTTAATGAGGTTGCTTTTGATGTTTTAGCTAATGGTATTATTAATGCTGATTTCCAAATATCGGGAAATACGCCGGTACTTAATGAGTCGTTTATTAACTGTATAATTGTATTTGCACAATAAGAATATATTAATTGAAACATTCTTATATTGATGTTGTCTCTACCAATTGCTTCGGATTTGATTAAACGAATTGCTCTATTTACTTCTTCTGTGCCAACTGTTTTAAACACAAATCTTGGGTAAGGAGTAGTATTATAGTAGTGTTGTATTAAGTTGTTGTCAACTTCGATGTCTAGCTGTTATATCGTCAGGTAACTGAATAATATTTTTACTTGTGTAATTAAGACCCCAGCTTCTTAGTTTCTTCCAGACCAACTTTGAATTGTTGTTAGTTTGTAGTATGTGATTCATATAAGCAGTTTTCTCTCGTTTGACAGCTTGTTTTAGGTAATTTCTTATACTGACGTAATAACGTCTTTTAGATTCTGTTTTGTGTTTGAAAAACTCATTACGCGCTTTGTTTTTTAATTTAATAATTTTTTTAATTGTGAACGTTATGTATGGAGGCAATTTTTTACGTTTTGTTAAAAGTACTTGGTTTCTAGGTGCATATATGTCAAAAATTTCAGTTATATAACTGTTTAAGCAATCGATTCTATGGTTAATATCTTTGATGCAATTTAATTCATTCCAATTCATAGATTTTGCATATAAATCAAAGTTAGATAAATCAATATTCAATAAGTTACGATAATAACGTTTCTTACTTTTAGTCACTGGATTTTCAAGAGCGATCTGACAGTACGCCAAATCATGATCACTGACACAACACATATCCACTGTTTCACACAATTCAACATGTAGTTCATTACTTACACAAATAACATCTATTAAACTTGTACTATTATTATCTATTCTTGTAGGTTTGTCCACAATTTGTTTTAAACTAAAAGTTATTAACAGATTGTTGAAAAGTTTCACTTCATAACTGTTTATTTTTAACATGTTAAGATTTATGTCTCCAATTAAGACAATCGAATCCACTGCTAAATAAATACGTTCTAACACATCGTAGAGTTCCGATAAAAAATTAGGACTATTAGGAGATCTATAAATAACACCAATTCCGATAGATTTTTGTTGTAACTTAACTTTTATCCACAACTGCTCAAGTCCAGTGTCAAAATTAATTGTTTTATATAATAATTGATATTTATAGTTATTAGCCAAATAAATTCCTACACCACCACCAAGTGTTGGGCGGTCTAATCTAATAAACTGGTAACCAGATATAGCAACCAAATTATTAGAGTCACCTGCTTTCATCCATGTTTCTGAGATGCCGATTATGTCAAAAGTATGTTCATTTACAATATCAACAAAATAATCAAATCCAGTGTTAATAGAACGGATGTTAAGGTGGCTAATAGTTAAAGTTGATTTTTTTGAAGTTAGTTTTTTGATGTAGATATTGTGGGAACTCCCTTTACGTATTTGATAAAAATATTTTGTTCACCTTCAGATTTTCTAGTAATCAATTGCTGTTTAATTTGTTTATAATAATTTCGTTGCATAGGTGTCTCATCTAAACTAATTTGTAAATTAGGAAAATTATTTCTTATGTTTTTCTTATTCTTAATTACAGTCAGAGTGTCATATTTGTTTTGGAGTTCAATTTTTAGAGGTCGTATTTTATTTGTGGATATTCCAATACGGTACGCTTTAATACTGTTTACATTAATATTTGACGAAATGTTCTTTAAGATATCAATGGCCTTATCAATATCATTGTGTTCTTCTGAAGGTTGTAAATTATATATAATAACATTATTTGCGCGTCGTTGGCGATCATTAACTTCGTTTATAATAGATTCCATATTATTGCCTTCCGAAACTGATGCTTTAGATTTAATTTCAGTTTTCAATTCCTCCACAGTGCGTGTCAGTTGATTAATAACATTTAGTAAATGAGGTATTAATTTGCAATTAGTGCACACAGTAGCTGTATCTGTATCTATGTTGGGATTAGCATCAATACACTTACCACATTCCCATTTGAAGCCATGTATACCTTTAAGTAGCTCTAGTTGTTGTTTGGTTATATTAACACATCTGGCGTGATAATAAAGCGAACATGCATTACATTGCAGTCCTGGTGATTTTTGGTTGATTGCTTGTGTGCAGGATACACAACTGTTTGACATTATTTTTAATAATTATTACAAAACTTGTTTTAATACACTACACCAGCTACTCGCGTTACCTTCACTGGCACGCAGTATGGCACATTTTTTGACTTTGGTTCAGTTTCAACAAATCCAATTTTTATCAATAACTTCAGCAGTAGAAACATGCAGCACTGTTGAACCAATGGCTGTCGCAGGTCTATCTAAAACGCCAAATATGTCACAATTATTTGAAAGCAAATCATAGTCCAGACTTTTTAAACAGAATTGTTTAAAAATAGGCGCCGTTGTTTTGACTCACTTTGATGGGTTGAATTTATCATCTCCTTCCAAAATAGTGCATTTTGATTCAGATGAAATGCAAACAGTAGTAGCAGTAACAGAATTTAGGCTTCTAATGAACATTTCTCTTGTCGATCGTTGATCGATAAGGAAACTGTGCTCTCTTGTAGGTACTTTTTTCTCTCGAAAACAAATGTATTTAAATATATCCTACACTGGCAAGAGGAAATGTTAAACAAATTTTTACTGGTGCGGAGGAACTTTTCTAATTTTTTCTCGGGTATTTTTTCATGTTATTTTAGAAGATCTTTGCATTTCAGGTTATATGTTTTCAACCTCACTCGCACTCCTTTACGTTTAATGGTCGGAATAGAAGCCGTAATCATATTTTTGGCACCACAATGTCTTATATTTTCAATATGTGGGCTTTTTCTTTATGTTTCAGTTCAGTTTTATTTTGCGGCGGCTTCACGCATAGAACTTTATGTCTTCATATGTCGGCAACATATGGTTTTTTCAATCAGATATCACCAAACGATGAACATTTTCATTTTTTACGAGTACGATCCATATTCAAACGAGCGCAACACGCCTTTAAGAAGCACTCTGCTCTGCTGAAGTGCAAGCGCCGCAGCGCAACCAAGTTACGACGGATTGATTTCTACCCTCCTCCTATTTCCGCTGATTCTAGTCAACACGCGTGTGGTTAGAACTTTCTGATTTGATCAAAAGCTTACATATTACTTAAATCTAATTGTTAATCACCATACGGCAACTTACTCCAAAAACAAACAAAAATTCGAAAATATTCGAAACCTTTACCACAATCAATGAAATAATATTTTACACAGACTAGTTTAAAACTATTTTACTCCCTTTTCGGAATAAGCCCCCGGAAAATTTGAATCGAATAAAAACGGCCTAGATTAATATAAATCTAAAAATAGTAACACTTCAAAAATAACAAAAACCTTAAAACTGATAAAATACAAGCTAAAGTGACAAATATAAAAAATCGGAAAAAATTGTTGAATGTAGATGATATAAAAAAATTTACTACAAAATGAAATTTTACGAAAAGTGTAAAACTAAAACTATATAAACTAAAAAATTTGGAAAACATAACAAATTAACAACAATATCGGTAGTCAGACAAATTGCATTGAGATGACTAAAACGTAAAAAATTTAAATATAAAAACAAAAAAAAGAAATAAAAATGATAGACCAAAGATGAATAAGTAGAACAATGTGCAAAAAGAAACATACAGAAATGCCGCAAATTAAACCAGAAAATAACTTTAAAAAACAAAAAATTGTAGAGAAACACAATAAAAACTATAAGCGCGTTTGTAAACTTATAGTGCTATTCTGTATATATTACTTACAAAGAAGTACAAATAAATTAAGCTACACTTAGAAAGGTTAGATACATACAAAAAAAGTTACAAAACTATTTAAAGAAAAACTTTTAGAACTATTGCGTCATTTTGGCAATTACCTACAGCTGTAAGACTTGAAAACTGACACAGAACAACGCTGAGAGACAAAAAACAAAGACCAGGTTAAAAACATTTGTCCGGAATAAAATTAATATATAAAAAGCAAAACATAAATACGGATCGGCGGCATTAAAAAAATTGCATCTATAGTAGAAATATGCTGGTCATCAGCACAAAAAAAAGAGATAATAGATAAACCATTACTAAAAAAAACAAAAAGGATGACAAAGCCCACGAAGAAGAAATGACATACATAATGTTGCGGATCACTGTAGATAACGCTATAGGTTGAGAAAAGCTCATTGTGATTGAGATCATATGATTAATCGCTATTAATTTTTGCATATTATTTTTATTGTTAGTTATGACGACCTAATAACTGTCTGCTAATGTAAACTTATACAGTTAACTTTTTCTTTGTTTTTTTTGCTAATTTAAAGATCTACAAATGTAATTTTTTATGCTTTTAATTGAGTACTGTTCTAAATTTTTTTAAAAACTAAATCTTTTTTTAGTTTATCAGCGTTTTACTTTTTTATATCCACAACCATGTTTATTACTATATTCATTAGAGTAGCACAAGAATAATTTTAATATAGTTCCAAGTTGACTTTTAAAGTTTAATAGTTACTAAACAAAAAATTGATAAACACACAAATATGTACCAAAAACATAAAAGCAATGCTACAAACTGAGAAGTTAAGAAGATATAGTTACAAGTAAAAAAAGATATATTAACAAACATGAAACTTAAGAAAACTAATAGATTTTGGAAACAGAGATGTTAGAAAATTAGATTAAGAAAAAATTATAATAAAGAGAAAAGCTTTATGAGTAAACTGAAAAAGCGAAATAAAAGTTTAGTTTTTGAGAAATATGCTTGATAATTTATTTTTCGTTTAAAATATGTTTAATTTTTGTAAATTATATTTATCTATCATTGAAACTTCATTTTTTTTGAGTTAAATATTATCGCTACTTTTGTTAGATACTTTTGATTTTATAACATTATAATAAGATATTTAGTTTTAAATAAAAATACTGTAACTAAAGCATAATAGTTTTTTAGTGTTAAAATGTTTTAAATAATATTTTTAATAGTTATTTAAAAAACAAAGTTTTTAATGATAGCGATTAATAATCGAGACATTTTAACGCCGTGAGCGAGTGTAGCGAACAAACGCGTTAATATTGTCGAAATTACTTGTCGCCGATTAACAAACGAGTTTTTCCGTTGATCGTACGTTACTAAAACGTATGAACTTATAAACAAACTAAAATATCCGTAACCCGTTACAATACAATACATTCATTACAATACATAGAAATAGATTTATTGGCAAACTCCTTTAAAATTTAAATCATATAAAATGAATTACGTTTTTTAATAATATGTGATTTCATAAACAAAATATTAAAGTTCAAAACAAGAAATAGTACTAAGTTAGTAGGAATAAGAATGAACTTAACTATCATTTGCATTCGAAACGTGATAGAAAATCAGAACATTCAGTTAGTTAAATGAAAGATTCGAACGCTAACAATGAAACAAAAAAGTAGTGAAACCAAAGATAAAGGTCACATAATTATTTAAGTAACCACAAAAGCTTAATTATTATAAGTAAAATTAGTTTTTGACAACATACGTTGGGCTGGTTTCGAAATATTACGGTATGATTTATTTTGCATTTGTTAACCTGTCATTACATACTACATACACATATTTTTTACACAAGTTCAACAATAATGTAACGCAACTTATGTACCTATGAAACAGGTAAATGTGCTAACATTACATTCTAATAAACAATAGATTAGTCATTATAATTAACTATGAAGTAAAGACGACTTCACTTTGGCCTTTTCAATAAATCATTTTATAAACGCAGTGTCATCAAAAGATAAATTTACGTAACATACATTTATAATCTCATCAGTAATAACATCGCCTAAAGACATAAATTAGTATAAAATAATTTTTCTTTTTAATATTTTTTTAGATCAAATTAAAATAAAAATATTGATACAGAAACTCAATCTAATTTTGTTTTATTTACATTTATATGAGGCATAATAATACGATTCTTTACTAATACCGAGCATAAATTATTTGCTTGTATTTTAAAAACGAGTAATACTGGTATTCTAAAATTACTTCTTATATCTTTATATTCCATTTGTATAAACTTTTTTGTTTAAATGATTGTAGTTATCGTTGTAATTACGATAGTTGTCTTATGACTCATACTTCACCGAATAGAAAATTAAAATACTATAGTATACTTAGTTCACTTATTTTTTGCATTTAAAGATAGCTAATCTTTAGAAAGTTTGTAATGCTAATATCTATAACGTAGGTTATTTATAACGCTAGCGTACGCCAATACCTTAAACAGCATTCTGTCAGTTTATGTGTCAGTTGTCACATATTATTAAATTATTTTTTAATTTTATTCCGTAATACATATAGTAGTATAATTATCTAAATTTCAATCCTAGCTTTAGACTTAAAAAGTACACAGGACAGAGTCGCAGTACATTAATGTCAAATCATTCATTCAATAGCCATTGTTTTTTATTGGTTCAAATCACATACTTGTGCAAACCTGCAAAATACGGGAACGTTGCGATATTTTTATTAAAACAATGATTGTTTTAAAACACTTTTTTTGTAACATAAATATAACTTACTGTCATTCCTATGCTACAAATTAAAATTATTTTTTTCCGGTCATTGACGTAAGAACAAGCGTTTCAAAAATCTTAAACCTTACGTTGCCTACCGATGTGTCATTAGTCACTTTTTGCGATTACAACTATACACGTTTTGTTTACTTTTATCATAACTGCATTTAATTTTCATCTATAAAGTTGTAGTAGAAGCAGTTTGAAATAAGTATATATAATAATAACATAACCTTGACACAATTACACAAACTGTATCCATATTAAATCAATCAATTATATTTAAATATCGTCCATTTTTAACGTAGTTATGATTTAATTATGAGATGCATACTTTGAGAACAGTTATAGTAGAGCTCGTTCAGTCACTGCAACAGTGATCGTTTTGAGCATCTCGTTTTTCTTGTATCATCAATATCTTACAAACATTCTTTTACTAGTTACTTAAAACTTCTCATGAGTTTTAACATTAGTTAAATGAACTAATTTTTACCATTACTGAGTGAATTAAGTACTTTGGTTGGCGCGTCAAACACAGAAAAACATAAAGATTGAGGCATTTGATCTTGCAGTTTATTACACGTAGAACAAAGATAACAATAAAGAACAATATAAAAAACAAACAATTTGACATTTCTAAAAGATTGAGTCTAGATACGGACAGAGAGAGAGCAATTTTGTTGCTATTTATGTTAGTAACAAACGCAAGACAAAGCAGTTAAAGACAAAAACAAAAAAACAAAACTTTTTTACACGAAAATTATTGTATTCTATACACTAACAAGAAGAAATAAAAATAAGAAAACTAGGACTAGAATATCAGTAGTAATGAAAAGAAAATTTGCTATGCAGATACGATATTAGAAAAAGACCAATGTGCGTATTAGCAATAAAAATAAAAGTGAATAAACAAAAAATAAATGCGGTGTTAATGACAATGCTAAGGGTTAAAAAAAATTTGTAAATGTAGAATCACATCAGAAATAAAGCACTCTGCCCATGAATAAAAAAAACTACACATAGGTAAAAAAATAAAATATTATTTAAAAAAAAACGTAATACGATTTTTAATAAAAATATCTAAACTAGACTAATATAAATAAAAAAGAATACAACAGGAAAAAATAAAATTAATGCTGGAGTATGTAGATTTCTCCTTAAGATACGATAAGTTCATAGAAGCATAGTAGACAAACAGAAAACAGGATAAAGTACAACATAAATAGTACAATTACACCAAATAACATAATTAAAGCTTTATAAGAGTTTACTACCAGAAAGACAAAAACAGTTGTAGAAAAAAACTATATTAGTGCAACAGCACCGAGACTATACTGTATAAATTTAAAAAAACAAGAAGAACATGCCAAAAATAAACAAAACACAACGTGGTTTTTGAACTGTGTACTCGTGTCTAAAAACCACATAGAATTTACCATCTGATCAAATTTGACCCGGACTAGTCCATTTAAAATTGCGCGCGTAAACTGAATCGGTAAATTTTTTTGTAGGTTATTACAACCTTCTTTGACATTCGTGTAAAGTTTGAACGAGATACGTCTACAGTGTGAGTTTGACAACCATTTATTTACGACGCGAAAAGTTTGTTTAACGATTTTTACTATGGGAAAAAATTGAACGAGTTTGTTTGTTATTGTTTCCAATGAAATTACGGCTACGGGGTCATCAAAAATGTTGCATAAGAGTTTTAAGAAATTTAGTCCATTGAGAACGCAAGCATATGAGTAGCATAAAACATTCAATGAGAATCGTAACGTCAAACTTGTCTCATGCGTGTCGTCTATCCGCCTCTGTTAACGGCGATAACATCAAAAAAGTAAATAAAACTGTGCTCGGAAATCGTTATATTGGCATTAGAGAGATAGCAGAGGCTGTCAATATTTCTTATGGACTGACTCAACACATTGTGGTGGATGTTTTGGGTATGAAACGTGTCGTCGCCAGACTCGTACTAAAAGACCTAAATTTAAAAAAAAACGTCGAATAGAGCTTGCAAAAGAAATGCTTGTCAACGAATTATTACTGACGACGAAACGCGCCAAAAATGAGCCGCAACTGAAAAACCACGTTAACATCGGTCAAACATCAAGGTAATCCTCATCGTTTTCTTTGATTACTGTGCTGTGGTTTACTATGAATTCGTTCCAAAGAGTCAAACGGTCAATAAAGAATACTACTTGACCGTTTTAAAGCGTCTACGTGAATCAAATCGACGGCCGAATAAAATTAGGCTAAACGTTGGCAACTTTGATTACAATCCGGAAAACGTTCTCATCTTAGTATAGATTCTGGCCGTGGAAGCCTTCGCTATTACATTAACAATCTTTACGGAGAGAATATTTCTTCTAAAACCACCGTGTTTCTAAACTTCGCCACAAAATTTATCGAAATTTTGTGCTTTTGAACTTTTCTTAGTCGCTGTCGTGTAGCGTTGATACGCGAACGGATTAAGGAAACCATACGAGAGTTTGACAACATTTTAAAACAATTTCTTTATCTTTATATTGAGTTGGCCAACATTTTATTCGGATGATTAGAATCTCTTTAGCAACATTACTTACCAGCAGTCTGATAGTCAGCTCAAAACCTTTCAAATGTTGGAATCTAAGAATCATAAAGTTTTATCCACTACTAACTCGCCAATTTATTTATCTAGTTTGACTCTCACCTCACATCAAGGATGGGTGCTATGTAAAAGTTTGAATTTTTTTGTTGCTCTTAAGATATTTTATGTGCTGCCGAGTCTTCTATAAAATATCTGTCTTGCCACATTTCAGTTTCCATTCGTATTCACATTGACAAAATTTTTGAGTCGTCTAAAGTTCTTAAATCCAACATTTCTATGTCGGAAAAGTTAGCCCTAAAAAGTTTTTGCAGGAACCCTGATATTATTGTTCTTTCAGCCGACAAAGGCAACGCTACTGTCCTTTTGAACCAAAAAGTGCGAATACCATTCTATGTTGTTTGAGGGAACGTACGCTCTTCTAACTTATAATCTTACTTTGAAGACTGACCGTAAGGTCAGCTAAATCATCAAACCTTCGAATCTACCTCCAGAAACTAAACCTCGACTTACCCCTTTAGATTTCAAAACACCTCGTCTATACGGATTTTTCAAATTTTACAAACTAGGTATCCCCTTTCGACCTATCGTCGGTACTATCCAATCTTCTACCTACAAGCTAGCCAAGTTCTTGTCCCAACAATCTTTGCAAATTTACAGGTACTCACATCCTTACTTGTTAGCATTTTATTTATTCTGTGTATCACAAACACATCTATACGGACAGATACCTTTATGCTTTGTCTCAACATCATCCTGAACAGAAACGTTCTGTTATTAAATATTTGGTTTATTGCGCTTTTTCAATTTGCCAACCTGAGAATATAGACTCGGAACTGTATCATCTTACTAGAACCTTGGTGAACAATTGTTATATTATACAGTTATTAATCGTAGTCTATATCCACACGCTTGATAACCTCAAGACATTTCTACTTCCGAATCCAGTTCAAAATTAGCATTTTTACCCTACATTCACAAGGTTATAGATCAAACAGAGAAACTTTTACGTAAGAACGGTATTAGAGTCATATTTTTAATTCGACAACCAAAATTTTTCAAATTCTTTTTTCTCCCAATGACAAATTTTTGACACTTCCATTTCATTTGACACTGTCATCGTAAGCATTTTCGAACATGATCGTTGTGTAAGGAAAAGGCATAAGTCTGCGGTTGCTGAACATTATTTTAGGGCAGGTCAGGATATAGATTTAGATAACGTTTTGGTGATTGCAAAATCTCTATTCTTCTTTAATAAAAAAATTCGAGAGAGCATAGAAATCATCAAACATCTCCATAACTTTAATTGTCATTATGGTTTCTTCTTTTTGGTTCCCGGTCTTTACTACATTATTGAAAACACTTCCCTTTTTGACCGTCACCCAATCAGAGTGAAGCTTAACCAACGGTGACAATACTTCTTCTTTATATAAAGAGACTACTTCTTCTTACGTCACTTCTATGGAGTATAGAATCTAACTTGGTTCACAAGTTGATTACCTAACTTTTGAAAGGTTCTTAGTTAGATTTTGGTTGCTTGTTTGAGTTCTTCGATTTTTCTCACGCCCTGATGAAGCCCCTTGCAAAAGTGAGCAAAACGGTGGAAACTTTAGTTACAACACGTTTAAAACCCGGAAGACGTTCTCATCTTAGTATAGACTCCGGTCGCGTAAACCTTCGTTATTACAATTCATTGATTATCACAATAATGCACCGTCGCATTCCAGCTTGATATTGACTGAATTTTTATCCAAACACGAAACAAGAGTTATAGCTCAGCTACCGTACTTGCCAGTTTTAGCTTCCGTTAACTTTTTCCTGTTTCTGAAATTCAAATATGCGCTCCGGGGGATTGGGGCGATAAAAAGAAATTTGCTAAAGAAACTAAAAGCCATTCCGGCCGAAGTCTATAAGAAGTGTATGAAAAACTGTGTTAACCGTTAGCATGCTTGTATTGGCTCAAAAGGAGTCTATTTTGAATCTGATAATAAAAATTTGTATTAAAATGCATAAAAATGTGGTTTTTTAGCCAATCTGGATCAAATTTGATCAGATGGTATGTAGACTTAGAAAAACCTTATAACAATGTCTTACGTAAGAAATTATGGCAAGCAATGCAAGCTGTCAGAGCAGTCTTTTTCAAACCATTAATCGCGACCCACTGGTGATCCGCAAGTGGATATTGGGTGGGTCTCAAAACGTTGACCTAGCCGTGTCGTTAAGCCGGGAGCCAAAAAATTACCAAATACTTCATTTTTTGCTTTGCCGATACTGCGTGTGATTGTGTCTGATCGTTCGTCGTAGGCGCGAAGCGGAAGTTGGGTGGCTGAACGCGACACACTTTTCCCGAGTGTCATTTATTAATCATTACTATCGTCAATGCATGTGATCGTTATATGTTTATTATTTTTTCAAAACTAAACAAATGGTTGAAACGTGACACTGAACTTAACCTATTGGCTTTCTCAACGACTTCACACTGAATAAAACATCAAAAAATTGTAAAAAAAATGATTTTGAATATCTAATACTAAAATGTACCTAGAATCAAGGTACGCTAGATCTACGCCCTCGATGCGTTATTTGCTTCGAAATATTCGTGAAGGAGAGTATGCGTTCGAATAAGTTGATACGTCCTATAAAAACAGAACAAACTTATTTAAAAAAAAATATTAGAAATACAATCTTAAAAAAATATTGTTTTACATTTTATAAATATTAATGTTACTTATGATTCATATCCTGTTAGCTTAGGAGTTACAAGAGCAGGTATGCTCATACTATTGGCAAGAATTTAATGTTGCCATCAATTAAAGAATCCTGTTTAGAAAAAAAGAGGTGTAAAGAAAATCCAACAAATAACATTTTTAATAACACTGTGTTGACATACGCACTGATAAAACCCAAGCGGTGTGCTCACCAGATTTTTTGAACAAAATCTCAATGCTTTGTAAACACGCTACGCAATAAAGTCACAGTTTACCTGAAAGAAAAAAATAAATACCTTTAATCTCTACTAAACGAAAAATTAATCATCAAGCTCTATGCTTGGGTGAATATTTTTTCATAGTTAAAGTAACTCAATTTGTACCTGGAAGAAACAGACGAATACTACATTATTGCAGTTCGCAGCAAATTCGAGCGTTCATGAAATAACTTTGACGTTTACTTTAAGAAAAAGATTAATAAGTTGGACAAGATAAACTAGATTTGTATTCCCTTTTAAGATATCATACCAACTGAAATGTCAACAAAAGCGAGTGAAGAAGTTATTGCTTTATCAGAAGATACGTAGCTGAAAAACACTTTTAATTGCAAATTTAATTGCTAACACTGATCTGATCTGTTTAACAAAGCCATCAAAATGTTTCTTTCTTCCACTACCTTATACTTGGTAAAGTGCCATAGTTCATATAAAAACTAAATAACAAAATAAATTGAACGTATTAACATAAACATAATACTGACATTTTTTTGTGTTAGGCACGAGGTAGGTCTCGAGCATTGTAATTTTTTTAGGTAGGTCGCGGTGCTAATAACTTTGTGAACCGCTGAGCTTGAGAATTAAAATCAAAAGTGTATATTTAGAAATCGTGTTACATTAATTACTCTATGTTTTGTTCAAAATAAAAACAACATAACGTTACCATTTGTTGGATAAACTAAAAGTAGAATTTGAAGAAAACGGATTTACGTTTATTAAATTAAAAATTCGTAATTTTATTTTCTCCAAAACAAAAATTCAAATTTTTCAAATGTATAACGGTTTGGTAAATTAATATATTAATGACTAGTTATTTTTATTTAAATTAACGCGTAATTTGCATTTTATAAAACTGGTACCTACTGTACGTAAGATGACGTAATTATCTTAAGTTCATTAATTATTGTTTGATTAAACATAGTAATAAAAATAGCTCAACCTAAAAAACGAGGTTTTTCACAATTCAAGTTTTTTTTGCATTTTTACAATTAAGATACCTAACACAACTAATTTCTTTTTAAATTTTAGATCCAAGAACAACGGATTGGCCTTTGATGCAAAGTCCGGTACCGACAATACTCATGGTGGTGTCATACCTATACGTAGTAATAATCCTCGGACCAAGAATAATGCGTGATAGAAAACCATTTAAACTAAAAGAAGTTTTAATTGTTTACAACGGATTTCAAGTATTATTTAGTTTATTCATGCTATACGAGGTAAGATTACAATTGTAACCTTGATCATGAGAACGTAGGTTAGTTACGCCACAGTTTTATATAATAGATGTATCGTGTTTATAACACGTACCATTCACATTAAAACCAGTACCATTTCTTCCGGCAAACTTTCACTTCAAGGACGTTCGTTGTATAATGCAACGTCCTTGTTTTTATCTAGAGACAAGAAAATTATTAAGTAAGTGCATTATTCTAATTTATTTTTTTTAGCACTTGATGAGTGGATGGTTTTTGGACTACAGTTATAAATGTGAACCAGTTGATTATTCAAACAATAAAAAAGCGATAAGGGTAAGTGTCATCAAAATTCGAATTAGATTTCAAATACAATTTTTTTAGATGGCTAATTTATGCTGGTGGTATTACATTTCGAAATTAACCGAGTTTGCTGACACGATCTTCTTCGTTATGAGAAAGAAAGATAGTCAAGTAACAATTTTACATTTATACCATCATAGTTTAACACCTTTAGAAACGTGGGTTTTAGTTAAATTTATAGCCGGTAAGTTGAATCAGAAAACAGAAATAAGTTGCTGCACTTTGTACTTTTAACATTTTCTAACCTTAAGAAATACATTTAAAAAAGTGGAACTGGTTAGAAATTTAGTTAACTATACGTTTAGAGAAGAATCGTATTTGGGTAATTATTATTATTAAATGCATATTGCAACAGAATTTAATTTAAAATTTATTGAATGCTGGAGTTTCTTTTAATTTGGCATAGAATTACTTTGCAATTTAATGTTGCTTAATTATTACATCTGATTGCAAACTGGAGCACCTGAAAGTTTACAGTTAATTTCACACGAAAAATTTAGATTACAATTTTACATTAAGAACAATTATATAAGCGACTGTTGTAACTATAAAATTAAAATTAATCAACCGATTCCTTTCTTTAAGTGTTTGGTTAATGCATTTGTTTTACTGTTTTCATCAAATTCTATTCATATCTATTTTTATCGTGCTCTTCTCTTAGTATACACTTTAGGGTCATAGTTAAGATAAAGATGTTGGATGTAAGTTCGTCTTGCTGTTTAATTAAGAAATGTCGATTTTGCAGGTATGGAGGATAAGAAAATAGTTAAAGTGAAATATTTTTCTTATGTTGAACTAGTGGTGGAGAAAAATCGATAGCACTATAGATAACTATCAATAGTTAAAACTATCGACTATCGATAGTTTGATGTTTACTATCGATAGTGAGCGATAGTAGTAAAAATAAACAAAAAAACAATAATTTTTCCAAAAGTTTATAATAAAATATATATATTACTACCTTTCTTCCACTAATATAAATGTAGCTTTGTTCTCTTTGTTCTGAGTTTGGCGCACTACAAAAATGTACTAAAACGTTTCTATGTGTGACTACAACCTCAACCTTATCTGAAAGAATTTTTTGTAAAAACTACCTCAGACAGAAGGTGATGTATACATTCGAAAAAGGTTGACTTCTTAACAAAATTATAGGAATTATTTTAAATAAAAAGTGTTCTTTTTTGTTTGTTATCAATTCCTGATAAAAAACAAAAAAACGTGCACAATTTCTTCTAAAAGATAAATTTTAACTTACGATTTTGATACCATCGAAAACAATCAATAGTTTAAAAGCAACTATCGATAACTGTCGATAGTGTCGACTATCGATATTTCTCCACCACTAGTTTGAACAGTAACCCAATGTGCCACACCTTATCAAAAGCTTGTGTAACGTTAATAAAAGCAACCGAGCAGTATTTATGGTCTTCTAAGTCTTGCTTTATCTTTTTCGTAACTTTGTACAATTGTTCTTATGTCGCATGGTTTTGTCTGAATCCAAACTGCTGAGCAGGGATGACATTCTTTTCATTCAAAGATGATTTTAGTTGTTCTATTAGCAGCTTTTTAAAAAGTTTTGACAGGACAGATAATAAGCTAATAGACCTGTACGATTGGCTCTTCTAAATTGTTCCTAGGTTTTGGGATAAGTATTATTAGGGTAACCTTTCATTGGTCTGGGAAGTGTGCAGAATTGCGTTGAATATTTGCGTGATATTTTTTAATCTCTTTTGTGGAAGTTTTGTTAATATTTTTTCGGTGATCACCTAACTGAGGGTTTTCTTAGGCTTTAGATCGTTTCTAATATTTTTTTCAAATTTCAAAACCTTAATAATATAATCAAGCTCGTATAGTGATTCCAAAAAATGTTGAATTTCTTAATCTCTGTCTTCGCCTAGTCCTGATGAGTCAAGTTGAAAAAATGTAGTTAGGTGTTTTGCAAAGGTTTTTGTATTGCTTTTATTGTTTCTGCTAGAGCCATTGTGAGATGTTTTGATTGGTGGTTTGATTTCTTTTAGTTATTTTAGCTTTTTTTATAGTCCACAGAGAGTAGTGGCGAACTTCAGTTAATATTAAATGTTGTATTTTTAGTTTTTTATTATTTAGCAATTCTTTGAGTTGTAGTGTTTTTCTATTAAGTGTTTTCTGATATGCCATTGTCTTCTGATTTTTCCTTTTTTGTCAATTTTTTGTTTTATTATGACGAAGTAGTCTTGCAATTTTTTCTTGTAATAGGTTGCTGATGGTGTTGAATTCAAGACTACTTGTACTATATTATTGAACTGCTCTACTGCTTATTATTTAGTGACGGTTGTCTTGCTATTATACCGGTAGTTATCTTTATTATGATAAAAATAGTCTGAAGATAGAACCAAGCAAGATTGCGCTTATACGTTACTTATTACACACAAAAATCGATGAGGTCTGGTATCTTATTTGTGTCTGACGGTCAGTAAGTAGGTTGAGCTGTAAATAAACAATTTCAATTATTGCCTTTTATGGTCTTCATAAATACTTTTTCTTTTGGTATTGTCAATATGAAATTTTACTGTGTTATAATCACCTCCCGCAAGAAAACAATTACCTAATGTATTATAAAACTATTGAAAATGGTTCTTCTTAATGGCGTGCTTGGCGGACAGTATACTGATGAGATAGTGAGTGGATCAATCCAATCGTCAACTGTTACACTGGTTGTTTTTAAGAAAACTTTTGAGTATTTACTTGTTTCATGGTGTTTTATTGAATTTTTAATGCGGTACCTCTAACAGCAGTTCCATTTGGACGCTTAGTATAACACATTGAGTATTTTTAAACAGCTACGATTAGAAAAATAAGTGTCTACAATCATCATTAAATGTACGTTGTGGTTGTTTTTAATTCTTCAGAATGTTGTGACAGCTTGTTTGCATTTCCTAGCGGTAATTTAAGAAGTTTAGCTATTTGTCCTTTTTATTGAATAATGAAATCAGTAAGTTAAGCATGATGCTAATTTGCTCCGTTAATCTAGTCATCCTGATCTTGCATGTCGTTTAATGGTTGTGTTAGATTTAAGTTTAATTGATTTAGGTTTAACTCCTGTGTTAAATTTGCAGATGTGTAGGTTTGTTTCGTTGCTCGACTGTAAGACAACTCTGGTTCAGTTGGTTGGAAAATGTTTTACTAAGGCTGGGGGAGTATACTGTTTACTGATCACCAGCATATTTTACGCAGTTTGCTTTTTAATAGAAACATTTCTTTGTATGACCGTATCGTTGAGATTTAGCACACTGCGGGGTGTTTTGTTTTTGTTTTCTTTGCTAAAGATATCCTTATTGTTGGAGGTTGTTTTGAGATCTATGAAAAACATCGACAAGGGTAGCTTTACTAAGATAAGAGTGTCTTCTGAGTTTGAACCGTGTCATTTTTGTAACCAAAGTTGCCAACGTTTCGCCCGCTTTCGTAAGGGGCTTCATCAGGTCGTGAGATAAATCGAAAAATTTAAACAAGCAACAGAAATCTAACTAAGAATCAACTTGTAAACCAAGCCATATTCTAACCTCTAAAATGGGTAAGAAAAAAGACGGTAAACTTGAAAACGCAAACGAAAATCTAACAAAGAACCACTACAAAGTTAGGTAATCAACTTGTGAACCAAGCCAGATTTTAAACTCTATAGATGTGACTTAAGAAGCAATAGTTTCCGTATATAAAGAAGTGGGGTCGTCACGGATAATTAAGCTCGACTCTGATTGGGTTACAGTTGAAAGGGGGCGTGTTTTCAATATAGAACTAATGACCTGGAACCAAAGGAGGGATAACTTGAAACCATGATCGCGATTGAAGTTATTGGGGTGTTTAATGATTTCTATGCTCTCTCGGATTTTCCTGTTGAAAAATAATGTAGATTTGGCAATCACCGAAACGTTATTAAAATCAATCCTGTGACCTGTAGTAAAATGATGTTCAGCAACCGCAGACTTAGAAATATGCTTTTTTTATACAACGATCATGTTCTGAAATGCGAGTAATGACGGAACGACCGGTTTCACCAATGTAGACTAAACCACATGAACAAGGAATCTGATATACACTTTGAGATGAAACTGTAGGAAATTTGTCCTTGGAAAAAGGAAGAATCTGAGAGATTTTGCCTGTCGAGTTGAATATGGGTTTAATACCATTCTTACGGAGAAGTCTTTCTATTTGATCTGTAACCTTGTGAATGTACAGTAAAAAGGCCAATTTGGTTCATCGTGCCTTTTCTATTTGCCAACCTGAGAAACAAATTTTTTTCTAAATTAGTGAATTCCTATTAACTTCTCAAGCATTAGTTTATAAGTGTACGCTGATGTCCCACAGTAGTTTTTAAAGTTTTCAAAATGTATGCGGACCGTTTTGTAAGAAAACGGAACTGTTTTAACCATCCACCAAAACGTAGTATAATGGCAAGTGAATAGACCTTGCTCTATAATCGATTGAACTGAGTCACTCTCTATTTTAATGTGGCCCATTACCAAACATTTTTCCACAATTCCTATTTTTGCAATTGGTGTCAATGTACTTTACGACACAAGTGGCAAAAAAGTACTTGTTGCCACAAATGAATCGGTTTTGGCAAACAAATAATATGTCACGTAGTTATTAGTTAAGTTAAAAAAGGTAAAATTATGATAGTTTAATTTGGTTTTATAAGAAATGAATCCAGTAACACACTTTAAAAATTTTAAGAATCATTGCTAGAACGCAGCTGTTTTCTTTCTTATCTCTTCGTTTTCATTCTTGTGCTGGATCTTTATTTTCAATTTGCAATGCGTAAACGTTGTTATTCACTTGCTTCACTAACTGACCGACATTGATCTTTATTTATTTGGTGTATAGACAAGTTTATTAATTTGAAAATATCTTTGAATGTCGCTGTCAACAACTTTTTTACTCTTACGCTTTAAATTATGTCTTTTAAAAACTATTTGAAGTTATCAGTTTTTGGATGTATGTATTCAATCACTTAAAGTCGTATTTTGGAAGTTAATAGTTAATTGTTTCCTGAATGATAAGATGTCCTGATACAACAAGCACGGACTGCAAAACGTTGCTAAATTAAGTTTCAAAACAAATAATTTACTGTCACCAGCCAAACCCTTCCAAAACCTTCCTCTAGATTCATTATATGTTTACTTTGGCTTTCAGTTTTATTTGACACAGTTTTGAAAGTTGGAACTACACTGCACGCCGCTTAATAAAATCACATTGGGACTTTAAGCTTTTTATATAATAACTAAATGATAATATCCGATTTAAAAAAAAAACAAATATATGCTTTATTGGTTAGAAAGCAGTAAACACATCCAGTGTGTATTTGATTAACAGGATGTTAAGTTAGTTAGGGTACAATGATTAATTTTTTTCATTTTACAAGCATTGTAAAAATTCAGCTAAAAATTCAGGTAAAATAGGTAATTGTTCATGTATACAAAGAAACCTGACAAAACCAAAATTATGATTACTATAAACAATATTTTTTTATGTAGTAGCACACGCTTAAAAATAAAGGTGAATACAGTGATAACATTACTCGATTGATAACATTATCCGTGATTCTAATAAGCAGCATGCATTTTATAATAATTCTCAATGCTTTTATAAAACTTTTGGCTTTAAGCAAATTATTATCGTTAGAATTAAAACATTGTTAAGGTCGTTACCAAATTCTTGAATTTCAAAAACTTTTAAGCCTCTATGTTTTAAAAAAACCACCGTAGTTAAAGAAAAAATTAAATAGTATTTATTTTGACTATTTTGCTAATACAACAAGTATTGCAATAAATTAAAACAAATTAGCTTTGAACGAAACCATTTTTTCTGCCAAAATCGGGTAGTACCTCAATACTTTCAAGTTCTCCTATCCGCGCTTAGTCTATTGTTTTTTTACCAACTACTTTAATGCACCGCATTTTAAAAAAATGCAATAACTTATTTATTAAATAATAATAATAAAGTTAGAGAATCTGACTTATACCAGGCATATCTTTTAAATGTTGCATACAGAGCATAGAGTGAAGAGTTAATGTCACTACTAAAACTTAACGTCTATCTTTAGCATAACCTAAATCCAAAGTGTCAGTGCGATACGTAGAGTGGTGTAGATACAGTGAATTCTCAAAGTTGACAAGTTGTTCGAACAATGGAATTAATCCGAGTAATTTTTTGCGCAATAATTTTTTACAACTTTCGAAAACAATTATCTCAACTAGAATGCTTCTCTAAGTTGGTTTCTGTTTTCGAAAATAAAACACCACATCATTCAACAACTTCTCGGTGGTATGAAGAATTCAAACGTGGCCGGATGAATCTTAACGATTATCAGGGCACTAAAACCGACCATCAACCATAAAAACGTTAATGCCATGCGCAAGCTTATTAAGGAAGATTGACATGTGGCATATTGTAAGATTCAAGCAACATTGGGGATTTTAAAGTTGTTAGTTTAAAAAAATTTGCATGAAGAATTAGCGGAAAAAATTAAGCCTCCCGTTGGAGCATCTCCTGACCGAAGAAAAGAAACAAACTAGAGTCAATTGGTGTTTCTAAATTCTAAAACGCTTCAACACAGGAAGCTTGAAAAACGTGTACAGCATCGTCAGTGGTGATGAACCGTGGAAGAAGCAGATGATGCTTTTAAAAACGTTATTTAGACTGTACCAACAAACGAGTGGAATAACTGCTTAGTTCGAACAACTAGACAAAAGCGGTTTAAATGACACTAGTTTATTTCAATATTTAAAAAAAAATTACGTGCCAAGAAAACGTTAACTATTTTTGAACAAGACTTTCTAAAACTACTTCTGCAAGCAGTCAGATAAAGTTCAGATGTTGTCTATGTTTTGTGTTTGAATATTTGTAAGAACGGTGACTGCTTTTTTAAAAAATTCTATTTATAGTTAGTTTTCGGATTGGGTTACAAAACGGAAAGAATTTAATTCTTTGGTTTCTCAAAAGACGTAGTTTGTTTTCAAAGTCTTGGAAATTAGTTATTTTTAATCGAACTCTAACAGGTAATAAATTAGTAATCTTTGACTTTTTTGTGGCTGTGTTAAAATGCACTATTAAAATGCAACTTAATAGTGATTACGTGTTTTTTATTTTTGGATGCTTACGGAAAAAAATTGTAAAAATGGTAATAAAATGCAAAAGAGTTTTTAATAACTGGCATTTAAAACAAAGTAAAAAAATATATTTAAGGTGCAAAATAAATACGTTTTCAAAAGTTTTCATTCGAATTATGCATTTTCTACATCACTTTAAATTTTATCTCGCTTTCTCAATTTATTAGAACTTCAAATGTCTTCAACCAATTAAAAATTTATCGCATTTGTTATTCTTAGTTTTAATTGTTTCTTGCGACGCGACGTGTTCTAATGTTTTATTATAAACAGTATAAAAATTCAAAATTGAGAAATTTAGTCTGGGTGGTGACTATAAGAATGAGGCCATTCTTCTCTATTCATTCGTTAGCAAACTTAAAAACTTATATGAGCATTCATCGTGCTTTTATAAGAAAATCGATCTCATCTTAATGGTAATTTCTGAAATTTGTTGTGTTTTTTTATTTACATAATTGCATAACAATAGTTATTATTGGAGCAAAATAATGATAGTTATTAGGACATTAAATGCGTTGACAATAAAATAAATTGCAAACAAAAAATAGCTTTACTAAATATACAGTGTGTCCAGTATAAAATGATATACACGTGGATATTGGAAACCGTTGGAGATACATTGTACATATATGTATACGTACTTCATCTTAAATTTTGCAGTATTTAAGAGATCTAAAAATAATTTTTTTATTAACATCATATAAATACCAAATACGTTCTTAATTCTAAAATTTTTGCAGGTGGTCACGGAACTTTTTCGAACTTAATCAACAATTTGGTTCACGTTATTATGTACTTTTATTACATGGTAGCTGCAATGGGTCCCGAATACCAAAAATATTTATGGTGGAAAAAACATTTAACGCATCTGCAATTGGTACGTGTAAATTTTTAACCTGATTTATTAATGCGTACTGTACTTACTGATATTATTTTTAGTTGCAATTTACACTAGTCTTTTTCCATTCCGCTCAATTAATATGGACCGATTGCGGATACCCAACAATAGTTGGTATTCTTCTCCTTTTCCACTCGGTCATTTTCTTCGCATTGTTTTCGCATTTTTATTACCAAGCATATCACCAATCTCAACGAAGAGCAATTAAGACAGAATAATTTTTATACGTTAACGTCATGTATATAACTTTTATTTATACTCAATTGTAGCCTATTAAGTTTTTATATTGTGTAAGTTATAGTTGTATTTTTAAAGTGCAATGCGTAAGACTTAAGAAATAATAGATTAGTAGATTATTGTATAACCTAGTCATAATAAATATTTTGTATACAGTACTTTAGTTAAGCTAGAAGTAAATTAACTGCATTGCTCAATGTAAATTTATTTTCTATTTCATAATGTTTAATAAAGGATTTATTTATACTGTAGGTAAGATCGAAATTGGTTGTTATTATTATGATTAATTTTATCGTTTAACTGGTATACCAGTTTTTTGAAACGTAACTAGTATACATAGGTATTTTTGCAAAACGTCTATTAAATCATTTTTAAATCGTAATAAACGAATACTGTACAATTGAAACGCATTTAAAAAATATTTTTTGAAATACATTTAGAAAAACAAAACTGAAGAAAAATAAAATGGTGTAATTTAGTTGGAGTATTTTTTTTGCTCATTACATGATCTTTAAAACAGTAAATTCAACGTTTCAGTGCACTAGAAAAAAATGCATCATCAATCAGGATTGGTCGTTCTTGTAAACCACATTGAATTTACTCAGATTAGTGTTACTTGCACACGAGGTTTAACATCTAGTTGAATAATTTTAGTTGTGAAGACGTGGTGAATAAACACATTTTGGTCTTACTGTATCTTCTTAATATTAAATTAGTATCGTATCTCATAACCTTTTAGAAAACATCAAAACCGCTAGAATAATACGTTTAGAGCGATGCCAACAAACACTAGCAAAAAATGAACAAATGGCATGTTATTTAAAGGTAAATAGACACTTGTTGTACTTAATCTTTTTCTTTGGCCTACTTACAGCATCAAGCTACCAGCGGCGTAATTGCAGAAGTTGTAACCTGTGCAGTGCACGGGGGACCCCAAGCTTAGGGAGCGCTCAGATAAACTTAGATGACTAAAAAATCTTCTTTCAGTTCAGATTTTAGATTTATAGTATTGAATCAACTATGAATCCCATTATAACCGCATGAATTGCGGTGTGTAAGTATATTATAACAAAAAAAAAAGTAATTTTCTAAATCTCTTTTTGGTTACTTACTTTAAAATCTCGAAAAAACTATTCCAATATTTTTCAATAATAATTTTCTACTTCTCTGTAAACTATGCTGATACTATTGAAAAGAGGAAATTATAAAATAGCTGAGGAGAAGATGTAAATATTTTCCTTTTATTTGAGGGTTTACTTTTTTAATTACGTTAAGTAGTTTTCGAGTGGTCTTGTTCCCAGTGAATTACGATTATACTGCGTTGTGATTAAGGTCAAAAATAGAACATATAAAACGCAAACTTTAATTAAAAAGGTCGCGTAATTTGTAAAGCACCTGTGGGAGAAGTTTTTCTGCTCGACTTCAATAAAAGACAGCGTATCAGAACGCTACTTATTGTATTATATTCGTAAGAACGGATTGTCGTGTCTATTTCGTGTACTGCGCATATCACGTGACAGGTCTTTTAAAAATTTAGTTTAATATCAACACACAAAATTGTAATTAAGTGCACTGATTATAGAAGATTGTATAGATGTGCACCCTCGCTGATCTTTTCGAGCATGAGTTTTACTAAATTTTGGTCAATTTTGATAGAACTTTGACGTAAACCGGTGCTGCCAATTTAAATAAAGCGGACAGTAGGACAGGGCAGAACCCCCTTCTTATATTTTAACAAATTTGTCCTAATCAATAACGCAAAGAGTTTACAACCAATAATATTTCTACAACACAATTCGCTTTGAAAATAAATAACATATAAAATATTATTCAATATTATTTATTACAAAAAATAAACTATTTACAAAAATAACTTATGTACAAAATTATAATCATAATAAAATAAATAAATCGATAGATACTTATTTAATGCAATTTATTTATTGAATAAATTTGTGAATTTCTGATTGTTTTGTTTATGATTAAATTAGTAAGATTCCCAATAATCGTTTAAAGATGTACACTTTAAATAGGTGTTTTATTAAAAACTCTTTGTGAGATCTATAATCGCCTTCAACCAAAATGACCGCTTAAGATCGTACCTATTCACATTCTAACAGTATAGTGTTTCTCATTAGAAGTTCGAAGCAAATAAAGCATTGTAATTTTATTATCTGCATAGTTAAATAAAATAATAGAAATTTAAGGTTACTGATCTGTAAATAACAATACGTACGGTACGCCAAATTAGTATTTATTTCAAATTCTAAATGTATCTAATGCTTTAAATGTATTTTTAAAGAATTGATATCTTATGCTAGCTAATAATTCTAAAATTTTTATTTAAATAAAATATTGTCTCTATTAATACTACTATCATTAAGGGCATATTAATTGCACATTCGGAATTACAATGCACAATTAATATCATTGTAATATTGGTCTAATTATTAAAAAAAAATTTTGGCTGTGCTAATGTATTTATACATACTTGAAATTACTGTACTGTTTGTAACTAAATATACTCCAAAATTTACGCTGCCTTTGTCATTACAGGATATAATTATCCTGTAAAAAAATTTTAAGACCTTAAAGAGGTAGAGTAAGTTCAAAGTTGGACTTTCAAAAGATTTTGGTTTTCAGTTGTTGATCAATAACTTCAATATTTGATGATATCGCAAAATAAGTTTAATAATTTTCATTGCATTAGACTCAGGAGACAAATGCAAAAATTTTATTTTGTTTGGTTATGAGTTTTTGAGTCCGATTGTATAATAGTTGCCTTTATTTTGAGATTTAACAATTCCTAATGGATTACAGCTATCTACGTATATTAAGTAAAGCACTTAGCTACATATATCTCTCTTATTTTATTTTCAGTGACAAAAAAAATTTGTTCGTTACTTTATTTACAGGTTCCGTTCGCCATTTCATAAGAGAAGAATAGTAAAATAGTAGTTTAAGAACAAAAACCGCGTAATTTTTTTAGATTTTAGAATGACCAACAAAATCTTTTGGTTTAGACGCCATTGGAAATATGTGGGTAGTTATGAGCAGGACATATACAAACAATTGCTTTGACATTCTGGCAAGTAATTTAAATAATGTAGCGGAAGTTGCAAATGAACTTTGGGAACGTTTCCGAGTATCTGACTACTGCAAAAAAATAAGTCGATGCCGAACAGGTTTACAAAAGTTTGGTAAATAACGGCTTATATACAAATTATTAATTATAACGTTTTATGAATTAAATACACGTATTCCTTAAATAAAACAACTAACTAATAAGACAAGCGATTAAGTATTAATTTACCTAAAACTTTTGTTAAAATGTAGTTCAGTTTAAAACGATGATTTAAATTATACTAGACTTGCTGAATAGATAGAAATTGATTCATCCCACAAATGTTTTTGTAATTGGTTAATACAAAGTACGTGGAAAAATTACACCAAAAGTCTGATTCACACCGTGAAGTTATTGTGTACTAATAATCTTGATATTTCAGCGTTTCGCTAACTTTTATCAGTATTTTTTGTATACACAATTTATTTTTTTTAAATAATCTTTTAAAAGACAATCTAATTTTTGCTAATAAAAAAACGTAAAGCAAAACATTTATCAGCACATGATAAAGAAAGTATTCTAAATATCTATAAAACTTGTGAACAAAATCAAAGTATGTAGTTCGAAAACAGATCATACTAAATTTACAGCTACAGGAGCCGGTAACGTAACCCTTGATTTTATTTGCAGTTTTTATATACTTACATGTGAAAATTTATGTTAACTTTACTTATTTACATATGTGCTCTGTATCTACTGTATACAATTGAAAATAACACAGATCACGTACTGCATTCTCCAAAAGTGTACCGTAGATCAAGAGCAATATTAGATAATGTTACCGATGGGATGAAAAGTGCCCTAAGACGTATTGTGCATTCGTTCTTTTTATGTAATGAACAACCAACAGTACAAAAAGTTATGGCTTGTATTATCAAAGATGAGAATTTGCCAAACTTTAAAGAAAGTACGTTATGAACATTATTGAAAGAAATTGGGTTTAGGTTACACGAAAGTGTATTGTGTTTGTAATATACGTTATTTTATAGGTACAGAAAAAGATATCGCAACAAAAAAATTATATCATATCATGGAGGAGAAGATTCCATAAGAAAGTATAAGGAAGAGGGCTAGAAAATATATTATTTTGACGAAACTTGAGTTTATGCTGGTCATGTTACTACAAAAATTTGGACAGATACGACAATTAAAAAAGCACGGCAAGCCTTCAATAATAAACAAATTGATAGAGAATGAGACAAACAACAGAGCAAAACTCTTGTCTGCTTTATTATTCTTGGGATTCAATGTACAACTTTAGCAGTGGAGTATGCAAAGTATGCACCGATCAGTTGCTAAATAATATGGTAATAAATTAAAAAGGTCTATTTATTGGTAAAGAATATGGTTATTTAACAACTTCTCCAGATGGTAAGTTTGAAAAGTTCAACGTTCCTAATTAGATCAATTTACTTATAGGTGAAACTGGTGGAAGTAAATTATTTACACACTGGAAGATGATGTAAAGACAGATAAGACGTTATATATTGAATATAGTAATGAAGAGAACAAATCAAAAAGTAAACATTATAATTGCAGTGAAACTTGACAGAGGATGTTGCAACATCGAGTCTATCTTAAACAACCTGTATAGCACCATGACACTAAGTCCCTTATTTCTCTATCTCTTGTTGTGTTTGTTCTTAATATTGTTCTCATAATTTTCCGTTCTATGATTTATAAGTGTTTTTTTTTGTTTATTATCGCTTTTGTTTCCAACGCATAGGTTATGATGGGTCGTATCAGGATCTTATAGAATTTTATCTTTGTTGGTTTACTTAACGCTTTCCTTTGTAGTAAAGTTTTATTTCTGCCGTATGTCTGATTTCCTTTCCGCACCTTGTTCTCCTCTGTTTGTCCTATCGTGACTCCCAGATAATTAAGGCAGTAGATTCTCAAAAATGTGTTTTTAAGTAATTTTGTGCGTGCTCGTGTTCTTTTCCTATCTTTATGTATTCTGTTTTTACTTCGTTTAGTTTCATACTAATTTTTTTTGCTTCTTTGTCTAGTTGGTCTACAGCTGTTGTAATATCTTCTTTCCTATTCTCTATAATTGCAGTCATTTGCGTACGCTATAATTTTGTATTTGGTTGCGCATGATATTTTTCTAATTTAGCTTTTCGTATAATGCTTTCTAGTACTAGGCTGAATATAGATGGGGATAAGAAGTCCCCTTATTTCACTCCTTATTATTACAAAAGATTTCGTTGTTGCTCCTTGGAATCTCACTTGCGTATTTGTATTTATTAGGGTTATTTTTAACAGTGCTAATAGTTTTCCAAATATTCCTAAGTGTTCTCTTATTAGTTCTTTCCTGCTCACTGAATCAAAAGCCATTTTAAAATCTATAAATATAATATGTATTTCTGTTTTGTATATCCGCTGTTTTTGAATTATTTGTTCTAGGGTGTGTATTGCATTGCTACTGGCTTGCAGTTTTTGCAGTTTTCTGTTCCAGTCTTTTGACATCTTGTTTCGTCTTCATATTTGTTTGATTAAGTGACGTATCTGTGCTTTTATTTGCTGTTCTCCATATTTTAGCAGTTCTGTTCCAATCTCGTCTTGCCCCGGTGCTTTCCTTTTTTTAAATTTTCTTAATTCTTCTTGTATTTCTTCTTGATCTAATTGTTTTTCTTTTTTTTTTCGTATTTGCCCTTCTTTTGCATATAGTATTTCTTGGTAGTATTATTTCTATATGTCGTTCATCTTTTGTAGTTCATTTTGTATTTTGCCGAATTTGTCTTTTATTTCTCTCTTTTTACCTAGTGAAAGTAATTTTTTTGCAAAAATTGTAATAGCGTTGTAGTACTAATTTATTGTTTTAGTTTAGAAGAATTCAATTTTACAATAATTGTAATTATATTTAATAAACAATATAATTGCTATTTTGAAGTTCTAATTTTTCTGTAGATAAACTTCAAGTTTATTTTTTATTTGTCATTGAAAATAAAGAAATTTGATTTTTGTAGAAAAATAGTTTATGTATGAACAAAGTAGATTTATGACAGCATTACTATAAAGTATTACAGAACGTAAATTGAAGTAGACTAGTAAAGAATACAATTTTAGAAAGGATTTTTTTTAATATTCAATAAATTATCATTTCTATACCTAATTATTGATCTAATAAAAAAATAATTTGACTACCGTATAGGCAATCAATAATACAGATATGCATATGCGTACACATTTTGATTATTCGTGTATGTAAATCTGACTTGACATAATTTCGCCCCTTTTTTTGGACTTATTTCTATCTATTCAGCAAGTCTAGTATAGTCGACATTACTAAAAAAAAAGTTTTTGAGTTTACATAATGATAAAGTAAATAGTTATTTCACGAAATATGTAAATAATAGTTATTTTAAAGTTTCAAGGTCGTTTTGTACTAAAGAACGGAACGATATGGTTTTTTTATTTAATTGATCATTTGGCGTATTTTCAATCAGTCCACTATTGCAATGATTTCATTAATTATCCATGGTAATTAGTAGAAGCAATATTTTATATAAATATCTGATATAAATAATAATTCTAGAATTATTAGCTTGCATAAGGTATAAATTCTCTAAAAATACACTTTTTAAATATTAAATACATTTAAAATTTGATAATAAAAACCTATCTCGTATTTCTATTATTTCTTTAGGTATACAGGTAATAAAATTACAATGGTTTATTTCCTTTAATCTTCTAATGGGAAACACCATACCATTAGAATGTGAATAGACCCAATGATCCAACTTCTTTGAAAATTATTTTCGTTTAGATGAGCATCTAGGTATATTCAGCAAAAGAGTTTGTTAAGTATTTTCACTTTCCTATAAAATAAATAGCTATTGTAAATACCAACACGTTATATAACGGTAAATTATTATAAAAACATGAATAAATAGATAAACAAATGTTCTCAAATTTTTTTAAATTAATTTTGCTGACGTTAATTAAAGAGTTACGCCACCTTAAGATTTAAAAACATTAGTTTTTTTGTTGTTTTAACTTTACTTATTAAATTGTTTTTCATTAATTGAATCCTATTCCAAGTATATACCATTGTTTAGGATGTATAATTAAACTGCTTTAAGTCCACACACATAAATAATAAAAGCAATGGTATGTCAGCTGTTCAAAATCTAACCTTTTACTTGAACATTTGACTTGTGTAATTTTGTTTTTCAGCATTAGTTATGAATTGTACTAGTGCAACATCTCTAATGCATCATCTAAGACAAATCCATTACCAGGCGTCAACAAAATTAGTGGTGTAACAAAGTTAACGTTAGACACCTTTTAAAGCACCTGCAGTTAACAGACGAAGAGAATAATTTTTACAAAGAGGCGCTGAAATTAACAGAAGAAAACATTTGTAATGATGTAAAAGAAAACTGCGATGTGATCATTTTTCAATACTATTTTAAAGGTACGAACTATAAACGTTTTGTAAATAAAAAGTGTGGTAATGTATCGAGATGATCACAACGAATACGAAAAATAGCAAGATTAATTTAAACGGGGGAAAAGGGATGTTATAAAAACGAGAAATTTAGGAAAAAACAATGAAAAACTATTGATTTTTAAAGAATAAAAATTACAACCTGCGAGTTAAAGTCGAGAATACAGTATTATAATCCTAATGTTCGTTGCTACAACTAATTAACAAACAAGGTCAAATACGCATTCAAATATTTCAAAACAACAAATTTTAAGCCATCTTTACAAACGGTGTATTTAAGCAACGAAATAACTGTTTTTAAAAAGAAAGAGAACTTATAATAGACTTTTAATGTATGATGTGTATGTATTGAAACGTTCGAGAAATTATTCTAAAGTTTGAGAGCTTTCACGAAGTTTTTATTTATTTCCAGAACGTTCACCGAAAGATATAGAAAATTCTCAAACGTTTGTTCAAAATGTATAAATGCAGTAGAAACAAATCATAGGTCAGTTATTTCAGTAATTTGAAGTCGGCAATGTTAAGAAAATTATTCAAGTTTAAATAAACAAGTGATTAACGCGAGTCGAGATAAATACGACAAATTAAAATCGTGCGTGACTTTAATACAAACAGTAAGTGTTAAACTGAAGTTTCGGACTTTGTGTAAGTGATAGTGCTATATAAATTAGTGTAAGTGTTTTTATTAAATATACTTAGATTGAATTAGTTCGGTTAGTTAAAAACGTTTAGATATTTTTTTAGTAAAATTAAATTAGTTTTAATAACCGTTACAGTATGTTACATCCGGTAAGCTCAGTAACATGAACTTGATGATTTATGTGATCTATACAGTTATTGATTTTTATAATCTACCTATAACCAATGCTACAATTTAGAAAGTAAAGCTATTACAACATGCACTATAATTAAATGGTTTGGCCAAATTGATAAATTACTAAAAGAATTCCCATCACATTAATGAATAAAACATATTGAAAGAAGTTAGAATAATGTTTTTAATTGTTCGGTTGTCATGTAACGTCCCGTTAGAGTTCATTACAATTAAAATTCAATTTTACATTCGTTTATTTTTGCAACTAATGTTGCACGTAAATTTATTCAGTTTGGCAACGTCGCGTGGTATTTCGGAAGCGTCTGCGTAGTCGATTGAGTAAGAGCTTACAGTGTTGCCAATTCGTGGGAATTATCCCGATTCGTGATACTTTCATTTTCTAAAATAACGATTGTGGGAAAAGGGATTTGTTGATGAAATATTGACAGTTTGTGGGAATTAAAAGTAGATAGTGCATTTAAATGAATGATAAATTTAAATGATCACCAACGATCGTATAATGTGATTTTCCACTGCCAATATTCAAGCATCTATCAAATTAGTAAACGGTTGCGGTTGGTGGTTCACATAAACTAAGTATTTGTAGACGAGAAACTTCAATTGAGAGAACAGGAATAAAGTTTTAACTTTTTCCCACAACCGTTAGAGGCCACTATGTAATAATTATCGGTAAAAAATACAAATACAGCAAATTTTATTTCCCTCTTTTTTGTACCTTGAAGGCTAAAAACGCTGAATTGCATTTCTCGAATAAAATCGACTAAATAATGCAAGTTATTTTTACACGTGTTTGATTCTAATGTTTATTACTATTTAAAAACTGAAGGTTTTCATATTCGTTTTAAAGAAAAGTTGTTACAATATTCACACGGTGTTGATTCGAGTGAAACTGGAAGTTATTTACATTGTATTTGTGCAAATAAAAAATGGCATATAAAATAAGTCGCTTTTTTTAACGCATAATTATAAAAAAGTGACAATTTTCATAACTATTTTTTCAAAAACAAGAAAACATTCAAAATAAACCATTGTAATAATAATGGGTGCTATCCACACCCACACATTAAGTTTAAAATTCGCGCTATTTGTTTTCCCCACAACCGTTGTAGGGCGCCATAAACTGTGTTCCAAGTTTATATTCCCCTCTAAAGGAGATTCCCCTCTAAATATATCTTCTCTTTGGTGGTTCATTAATCACTGCCAGTTTAGCTCTTTGTAATACGCAGTTAGCGTAAATTATTTTGTAGAGTACACAAGTAAAAAATATATTTTTTGCCTTATTGGTAAAAATTATTATTCTGTTGCTATTGATCCTTAATAACTTTAATGTACATTAAAATATATATAGTTACGAAATAAATTCGTCTGTTTTGACACTCTTAAAATAGCGTGGGAATTTGGTGGTATTTTTTCTTGTACTCTGTGGGAGTAATTTAAGTTAATTTAAAATTTTGCGGGATTTTTTGTTAAAAATGGTTGGCAACCGTGAGCTTAAGCTTGTACTTCCGCTGGGGCCACGCTTGGCGTGCGTGTCGTAGTGATGCGGGGAAAACACATTTTCTTGATTATGGCGTAAAAACCCATGTAATTTAATTTTTATTCATTCCATCTAATTATTGGTGAGTTCACCTTTATTTTGATATAATTTTTCTATTGAATTCAACATTTTTAGTGATTTCGCAATATTGTGCAATACAGTTAGACAAAGGAGTTTATTTTGAAGGCCGTTGTAAATGCAGCGTGAGTACATCATGTCATTTAAAAAACCATTCTAATTATTTATATTTAGGGTTTTTTTATTTTCTGGTATTTCGTTTCTAACTGGATCTTTCATTTTGGTTTTGTCGTTTAATTGCTGGATTTTTCGTCATTGGAGTTTATTATACAGTAGTTTTTGCTTGCTGTTGTGTTTGGAAATTTACATTCGTTTGGACGAATCTTATCACTTCATGCAAGTAAGTGCTAAAAATAGAAGATATACGATAACGTCATATCATATGGTGAGTCAACTGGATTTAAGTTACTGCATTTTACATTCAAGTAATAATTAAATTGTGTTATTAAAACTTTTCACTCATAACAAATTAACCGTTTACTATTTTTGCATTTAATATCAATTAATAATTAGATGTAAGATTTTACGCTTTTTATTCATTACCAATTTAAAGGTGGTTGGCGCCCTAATATTTTATTTTAAATACTGTTTTATTCTAAATATGTTTAATTCAAATATTGTTCATTGTTCTCTAATGTAAATAGTATATTAAGTTATAGTTAATAAATTAACGGAGTTCACGTCTTTGTATTTACTTGCATTCAACCCATACCCAGAGGTCTGTGCTTACGATTGCTACCGTGGTCAAATTATTATTTTAACTTTTATTAAATGTATTTTGACTTTTTATTGAACGTTCTTTAAACGGAGTAATTTTTTTATTTACAGTCATTAGATCATTCATTGTATATAAACAAATTACAGACAATATTATTAATAAAATTTTGATATTGAAATAATAGATCCTTAAAAAAAAATTTATACTGCAAATCTCTGCAAAAAAATAGCTACTGTAGTACAGTACAGTTCCTTGTACCAATCGTCAGAGGGCTAAGTAGCGAACCCTAACGGATGGTACAAATTTGGTGCTCGTCTTAAACGTATATGGTAGCGTATCTACACAATCTTCTATAATCAATCTTGAGTAGCAATAACAAATTCATCCATTATAACGCAGGTGGCGCGGTGAACAGTCAATCACGCGCCTTGAATATTATATTTCTGTAACTTATTTTTATTAGTAAAAATAAACTTTGATTCATAAACCTATTTGTTTTATGAAAGCAATGGTAAGCCATTTGTTGTCATACTTAATGTCCATTTATTTTAAGCTGGCATTTGTAACAATTTACAATACTCAAATTTAATAAATACGTCACAATTAAGTTATTTCCAGATCTTGGTTGCAAACAAAACTAAATCTTAACGCAATTTTTAAGAAATTAATTACAATTTATTTCTAGTTTGCATTTTTAACAATTTACAATTTCAGTTTAGAATTGATATTTGTGTATGTATACTAATATAGAAGTATAACAGACCTATTTTGATTTTTATTAGAAATAATAGAAAATAGTAACAATAATGCAAAAGGCACATATGAAGTATAAAGACCGTTTTCCACACTTTATTATTTTATTAGATTTGCTTAGTTTAGACAGAATTGTATTTCTATAAATGTCATTATTATGGAACTGCTAACATTTGAAATTTGTATTATTGAATGTAGGTATACAAAAGAATCACATTTGTTACACAACGTCAATTCGGGGAATTTTTAAAAAGTTTATGTTAAGTACTGATTCAAATAGATTAATAAATGCATTTACAAGTCTGTAGAGCGATTTTTTTATTTTTGAAATTTTTGGAATGAGTTTTTAGAACGAAAGACGATTATCTATAATTAGTCCTAAATGTTAAACCTTCGATTTATAAAGAATTTCCAAATTGTTAACTGAATAAGTAAGTATAGATGTACAACGTATTTCTGAAATACGTTTACAAACTAAAGGAGTATGTTGCGTGTGAGGTATTTCAAACACAATATAAAACTACTCACACTAAGTTTCCAAATTTTGTAGCAATTGGAATTGCTAAAAATGGAGAATTTTGCGGCTTCTCTCAACCATTAATGTGTTGTTTAACAAAGGCATTTGTGGTTGCCAACAACCAATAAAAACTTGTTATTTTTAGTAAACTATATTTATTTTTAATCAGCGAATGACCACTACGGCCGATCATGTAATAATGTGTAACATCAAAAAAAAAGGTTCTTTACTTCAATAGCTGCACATACAAAGTGAAGACTTGTATATTTCTTCGTCTCGCGGTACTTAGCGGCAAGTCAACCCGAACAAATATGAATGAATATATATATAACACTACCACAAAAATTAAAAATTTGTTGAATCTTGTAAAAAGTAAAAAATATGGCGTCTATCAAATGCTATTCGCTTATGGTAAAATTGATAGCACTATTTATATTACACTAAAAAAAAACAAAAAGCAATTTTGTTTACTCTAGTCTGACATTGCCAAACATGCACTAGACACTTTCCATAACATGTGCTTTGAGAAAACTTGTTGAAACAAAGAACTGGAACTTAAGAAAAATTAGAAACGATTGAAATTATTAAATTATAAAAACTTTAACAGACAGTGAGTACGAACTATTTGAGACCTGGTTACCTGTTATATCCTAATTTAAATTTTTTCACCAAACATACTTAGTTGCGTCTAGAGTTTTATTGGTGGTTATTCTTTAAACCTTCGAACAAATGCTGTAGCTAAATAAACTTGTGCCACTTATCAAGTTCTTATACGATTTGTTATTTCTAGTTACCTTAGTTTTGTATTTGTCATTATAATTTATATTACTTGACAAAAAACGTAGACCACGTTCGAAAGCTTGTAAGTAAGTGTAATAAATTGCAAGATTAACTCTAAAACAATTCTTATTATGTTTCTGATTGAAAAAAAAAATACAAAACGTGTCGTTTTGACAAACGTAAGATTATAACAATAATACTTCTTGAGAGAAAACCGAAAGTAGTAATACTGTAAGCTTAAAATCAAACTATTGGTTTTGTACCAATTACAACGCTTAATAACATGATGTAGTTTACTAAATCGTCAAACTTAACACCGCTGTATGCTACCGGGTCATAATCTTTTTTAATTTTGGTAAAAACAAGAAATCTGTTTAGATTAAATTTTGGATTTATGCAACAAAGTTTTGCTAGACCAACTGAATTTAACGATGACTATATTTAAAAACGTTGATAAAAACTATCCAAAGTATTGTTAAAATCCAAAAGGATTAACGTTAATTCAAAATTAACAATATAAATGCATTGTTTAGGTACAATTATGTCAATTGATAACGGTCATATTTAAAGCGTGATGAAACTGTTGCTGATATTCATTAAAGAAAATTGCGGCATCAGTTTAAAAGGATACAAAAGTGTGTAGCGTGTGTCATGTAACTAGTAATTAGAAACGATCATGTTTAACAAATCATAAAACAATAACCTTTCATCAACAGAACGCTAGATCATACATACTTTTGATAACTGAGCAAACATTACAGTTTCTTTTAAAATAATGTTAAATTTATATAACATTTATTTCAATCTTCTTACACTAATGATGATGCTGTAAAATCTTAGGTAAATATTTTTAGGGATAAAAACCAAAACAAAAATAATTAAAAACTACCAAATATTATCAAAAATTATCAAAGAAAACAAAAAATGTATTATTAAATAAAATAAATTGTATAAACTAAGTTTTATTTTACACGAAAAATTAAAACTATACATAATTAAAAATGTACTTTAAAGGTTTTCAATTTTCATTTACTTTTACTGTGTAGATTTTTTTTAATAACGTATTGCTACACATTTTTGTATAATTGGTTTTTATAATGTACACTATAATTTCTTTAAATGTTTTTTTATTTGCGTGTTGAAAATTAATCAACCACGTGTATTGTATAAGGTTTGACATAAATCGAACTTTAAAATATGATTGAAAATCTTACTTATTTTCTAGTAACGTTAATTACAAGTTTGTAATTGATTTATAATATAACAATGAACTCATACATATTAATTAGAAGTTGTTCTTCTCGACCACTACTGAATGTAATTGTTTCCAAATTATTTTTAATAGCAGAAAATAATTCTAACTAGTGTAATAGAATTGTAATATTCGTTTTATTTTGTTTTTGTATATTTCTAAGTTTAATCAAAATTCCCCATGCTGATTATATTAATGTATTCATACATCACATATTTTAACAATTTTCTAAAAGTTTTTTTATACATTTTTTAGTGTAATTGTACTATTTTAACAAACAAATAAATAACTAAAAATATAGTCAAAATTTTTATTAAATACAATAAATAATATTTACATATACTTACTACCTGCATACATTAAACAATTAAAACAATGCATATAAACCACACCATTAATAAAACTGTTTGTAAAAATTCTAAACAATTATCAATAAATTACTATTACTGATAACAATAAAGAAAAAAAATGTCTTGAAAAATTTCTGTTAGTTCTAAAATTGTCTAAAGAAAAACGTAAAACTTGGCTATTGTTTATAGAAGAAAATAAATCAAATTAAAACAAATAAAAAAACCTATTCAAACTACAAACAAAAAATTCAAATAAAACATTAGAGGAAAACAAACAAAAAAACAAACAACTGAAATGAAAATTTGAGAAAGCAAAGCTGGATATCTTAAGTATTACGAAAACTAAAAAAAAATGAAGATATAAAAGTAGTTGTATAAAGGTAAATTAAGGAAAGAGTTGATTGCTAAATAAAAAGGAGAAAAAGCAAGCGTGCTACTTTAAAAAGTATTTGTTTACAAAACTTCTCCTAATATATAAACAATAACATAAATTTATGATAGAGAATTACTTTAGCTAGCAGTGTCTTTATTAATGAAAATAATTACACTGATTTTCTTATGATTAGGTTTATTGTGCATCATATTAACATTTTAAAAAAGTTTTTTAGACGATTGGTTACCACAATATCATTTACGTTTGCAATTATTAAAATAACTATTTTGAAGATGCAAAAATTAAAAAATTGTTGTTACATGTATAAGTTTACTTATTTTTATTTATGAAATGAATTTTTGTACTTAGCTTCAATCTTCAATCATAGTTTAAAAGATTAATTGCAGCGTGCTTAAAAACAGATTCATAAATATAGTTATATTATTACCTAGTTAGTTAATTTTATACTTAGAGAAATTACATTACATTTTAAAAACATACGCAATTTCTTATTTTTTTCCCTTCTTTTTCTTCTTTTGTGCATCCGGCCAAGGAAATCCACGCCATTTTAGAAGATCTTGCACGTTGTGACACGTAGTGTACGCATTTTCCATTGCAGCGTCGTTGAATATGTCAACAGTAAACCTTGCACTTTTTGACCTTCCGGTTCGTGCTCCACCAACTTTACGGCCTTTTTTTGGTTTCTTCTTTTCACCATTTTTAGCATTTTTGCTCTTCTTTTTCTTTTTAGGCATTTTAAAGAAAACTTTATTGCATTAATACGTTAAGTTGTTTGATCTATACGGTATAGTCAATTCCAGTTACTTAGCGACTTGTCGAATCAATATATACATAGTGTTACAAAAGATAGAATATTGTTCTTGTGTAATAAAAAAAATTTAATATTTAACTTAATCTTAACACAAGTAATTCTAAGAAAAAATGTATGCATTTCGTAAAATAAATTTACACAAGTTTTTATCCCATATTAATTGTATAATGTAATAAATTTATGGGTTTGATTTATATTTAAAGATTATTTTCTACTTTTTAGAACGTTTAAATAAAAGCTTGTTTTTTCTTAGTATGTTTTTGTTTTTTCTTACATTCGACTAGCTTTAGTTACTCTAAAATATCAAAACATTTTTTATAGTTTTATATTAGTTTTAATACTGGTTTATAATTACCTGGTTGTATTTATGGTTGTATTAATTATGTTGTGGTTTTATTAAATCAGTGGCCTGAAGAATAGGACACATTCGTCCACGAAACGTCACCTAAAAGACACACTAAGTAGTATTTTTGTGTCGCTGTCTCCTACCAGAAGGATTTAACATCTTAGAAGGTTTATTTTTATCATCAATCAATCCATTCTTTATTTTTTAATTAATAATATCTTTATCCAAATACAAGTGTCAGAATCTTTTGTTTTGACATATGTTAAAAAAAACGTATGCAAATTTAGTTATAGATTATTTACATCACATGAACGCATTTTAGCTATCGATAATACTTATAATATTTGATAAAACTATTAGCAACGCCGTATTTTTTGTTAATTAATTAATAAACCTATAATTTCGCAAAATTTTAATGTCAATTGGCTCCCAAAATCATGCGATATTATATTATTGAACAATTTTTGTTTTTTGAAAAGTAAAGTTTACGATAATGCTTCGCAAACAATTAAATTTTCATGTTTGAAAGTGAGCGTATCTTTTATTAAATGAATAAATAAAATAACTCAAAACATGTAGAAAAGTATGGCTAATTACAACAACAACTGAGTTTTAGTGTATAAAGTATGCTACACAATTATCAATATAGCCAAGATTGACAAAAATCGTTTGTCGCTGTCATAGCTCCAATTTGTTAAAGTTAAAAAAAAAATAATGGAAAGAGAAATTCAAAGGAAGTCATTAGAAACGTCATTAAACATTTTACCACATAAATCAGTTGAAAAATATAATCGCCAATATGACATTTTCTTAAAATGGTGCGAAAAACACGGAATTAAAAAATATAGTGAAAATGTTTTACTGGCTTATTTTTCCGATCTATCAAAAGAATATTCTTCTTCTTCAATGCGGTCATATTATTCGATGTCAAAAGCGACTCTCTCAGTAGAAAATGACGTTGACATTAGCAAATATAAAAAACTTATGAACACAAATATAGTTAAACTAAGAAACTGTATACAGATGTGCTTGCAAAACATTATATCTTTCCAAATCTATACTATAAGCTTATTCAAATCTTTTGGTCTGCTAAAGTTTAATATCTCTTTAATTTTGTGCAAAACTGTACAGTCGACGTCTAATAGTTTTATTACAGGCAAAAAACTTTATTGTATAATAATTTACGGATTAAGGAAAGGAATGGGGGGAATGTTTAAAGTTAAGTTAAAATTAAATATTTGACACTAAGTATAATACAGTCAAAAACTAAAGTTTATATGTCTTGTAAATGTTTATTGTGTCTTAACCCCTAAAAACTACCCTGTCTGTCATAAAACTAATAAATGAATTGTAATCTATACATTTTACAATCATTTCGTAAACGTTGCTCAAAATCAAAAGAGGATTAATCCATTGCGAGGCAAATAAGTTTGAACAAACCATGTCGTCTCTATCAAATTTTGTTAATAGTTATTCTCTTATGAACATAAAGCTATAAGATTTTTCAACACATTACAGTGTATCTCTGACTGCTGATGAGTTCCAAAAAAGTCGACCATTAGTTCGCTCTAATGGCGTTTCCACAATTTCATTGGCATCAGTTTATTCCCAATGTCTTTTACGTTGCTGTTTATTCCGAGGCTTTTTTCAAAATTATTTTGAATTACGCAAGTTTAAAATCAGCTTTACAACGTTGCTTTTATAGCTATTTACAGAAACTATTTCAGCTTTTTGACATTGATAAATGCTACAAAAAACATCTTCTATTAATAACAACATATTTTTATAAAATTGATAGCGTGCTGTCAGATTTACTTTAGCTAATGTTAAAATCACAATAATAGTACAAATGTCAAATATTTTCAAATTTAGAATTAGAAAGTAGGCAAATTCTGATCACTGCCACCAACTATAATATATGGAAAATTGTTGCTATATTACAATTTTTATTAACAAATAATGTAAATTAAAGCAAAATAGAGAAAGTAGTATGAAAAACGTGTTACAATTCCTACGCTACGTAACTTATTAACGCAAACTTACTTGTCGTCATTGTAACACTGGTCTTACAATATAGCAGCTACCCAATCTACAAGGAAACATTTTTGAAATGTTTTTTTCAACGTTTTACAAAAGATATATTTACATTTTTAAAAACATTGCAAAAACGTCTTAATGGCCAGAATTACGTTGCAAAGTCAATGTTAGAAAAACATTCTAAAAATGTTTAAAAAACATTATTTATAATATTATTTATATATATTTATAATATTTTACAAATGTTACATTAATGTATAAAAAATGTATAATCAACGTTTTTTTTTTTAAATATTGCAATATACTTAAGGGCAGTTCTACAATCATGGTATAAATGTAAGTTTAGTTATACTTGCTTTAATTTTAAAATACTGACATATTTGGCTGTTAGTTTTATTTATACTAGCCAATAACGACAGCATTTTACAATCAAATTAAGTATAACTTAACTGACATTTATACCATTATTATAGAACCAGCTCTAAAATGCTTACAAAAGATAAATAATACAATCTTCGTGTAGTCAGTTTCATGTGGCTGTAAACGCATTTGATGCCTATAACAAAAATTAACACATTAACATAAAAGTAAAACAAACATTATTCATGTAATTACTTTATATTCATTGAAATAATTATAATAATCCTCTCAAAAGTTTCCAATTAATTAAAAATTTTTCTATTTAATGAATAGGATCTTTCAGAGTGGAAAAACGACAACAATAGAAACAACTTTTATCTGTTGTCAAGGCCTGAACAATAAAGGTTGTTTTTATTGTTGCCGTTCCTCCACACCGAAGGATATTATCTATAAAATAAGAAAACTTTTCACTACCTCTTTGTGTAAAAACGAAAACCAGAACTAACAATCCAAGATTTTGAAACTTTGTACACACAAAAAAATACTGAAAAAATTACATACCAAGATTAATTGGTTATTGAGCACGTTCAAATCTCCCATTTGGCTAACATCGTATCAATTTGATAACCTTAAAACATCACAAAGAATGGAAATCATAAAGTACATAGAATGAACGTTTTAGTGTACCACTGCTGTAACAAATAAAATTATCAGCAAAATTTCTTGCAACAAAAAAACAAAGAAAAACGTAGCATAATAAATGCTGATATAAACTAAAAGTATCTATTTGAGTTTCACTAGAACTTAAATTAGAAAACGATTAAACTAATACACTAACGATACATTACACAGCATAGCGAGTAATACCATGGAAATTGTTGATTCTTTGAAGCTTAAAATATAATGCAATTATAATATACAAAATCGCCATCTTTTCACGCAGGTACCGGTACTTTGCGCAAACGCGATTATTAAGTACTTAATTCAAATTTGCAAGAAAGTTTTTAGAAAAACGAAAAGGTTTAATATGTATCTATTAATAATATGTAACAAAATTTCATATAATTGTGTTTTTGTTACAATATATAAAAGAAACAAGTGTATAGGTGAAAGCAAGCAAAAGTATTATTTCTAATAAAGTAAAAACGTTTTTTATATTACTAAAAAATGTTTTAGAAAACATTTTTAAAATATTTCAATATCAATGTTTAAATGAAATATTTTTAAAACGCAACATAAATATTTTTTGGAAAAACATTTTTTATTTCGACTATTTTAAAACGTTGTAACGTTTTTAAAACATGAAAAAAACGTTTCCTTGCTGATTGGGTACACACATCAAAATGGTCTAAAGGACAAAACTAAAAACAAGTGTTGATGCAACTAATAGAAGTATTATGACATCACGATGAAACAAAACATAAACTTGAACAGTAATCTTTAATTTTTAATAACAAAAACCAACAGAATTTGTTTATACATGGTTTATAAAAAACTACAACTGTTAATAACAGCTCGGCAATTATTGGGTAAACTTTTACATAAATTGTTTATTTCATTTTAATCAATTTGTTGCTCTCGATATTATATAGAATTTGTGAGCTCTTTCCTTGCTTGAAACACTATGCTTTAGTTCAGGACACGTTTTCCAATTATATCTCACACATGTTCTATGGGATTCAAGACGCGAAATTGCGCCAGCCACGGCAATACTGCTTATGTAAAAAAATTCTAATTGTTCTCTCAACGTGTGATTGAGCTTTGTCTCGCATCAGTAAAATTATCCCATGAGTTGTTCTACTCGTGATGAAATACAAAGTTGTAGAATTGTGTCCCGATATGCGTTTCTCATTGGAAAGTCTACAAAACAATCTCAGTTTTACGGTCAATTCCAATTTCATCCGATTAACTTCCTGAACAGTTGTCAAGCGATTTTTATTTTCAGGTGTTTTCCATACTGTTAGTGTTCTAGAATCTTGCTCTGTGGTGTCACGTGTCAACGTTGCGTTTGCGTCTGCAATGGCTGTTATTTACCGCTTTTACCTATTACCGTTTTGTTTACCTCGTTTACCTATTCTTTGGGGTGATACACAATATAGGATTCTGCACCCAGCAAACATGATAATAGTGGCCGCCATGCGGGCCAGTACTGGCAATGCTGGCTGAGCGCTGGCACCGTATCACTGTTACCGGGCCAGTGCTGTTGAAATGGAACTGGAACAACCACCAGCCACAGCACTTAAGGAACGGTTCTGTTCCAGTACACGCATTTGGTATACTTTTTCTACTAACGCGCCTGTAATGTTCCAGTACTGTACAATTCAATAATCTCGAATAACGCGCCCAAAACTAGTAACTTTAGTTTTGTTACAAATCTTATGGTTGGTATGAATGACATTGTTTTTATTTTATTTTTGATTTTATTGTGCAAATAAATATTCACTGAATTAAATTAGATATAATTTAGGTAGTTAGTTATTTAATCGTTTTATACGTGTTTGTATTATTAATAATGGAAAGTGAAGATTGTGGTCAAAGGTAATAATTTCATTACATATTTTAAGTTCCAAAAATGTGGTTAGGTTTTTGTTGGCGGTAAACAGCTCATTTTACCTGTGCGCCAAACTACTGTTAATCCTAGCAATGCACCATACAATGCACATTGTAGTAATTGTAGAAGAAGTGATGGTAAGGTTTAATTTAATTGTATCTATGGAATAAATAAAACCAGTAATTCTCTATTTCGTTGCAGATTTAATACAAAAAATGATGCAGTCTATTGAACTGTTAAGTCACGACGTTAAATATCATATCCAACTTTCACAGTTGAACAGTAACATTGTTAGTAATGATTTACCACATAATCCAGCTTTGGAACAATTACCAGTTTACACTGTTGAACAATTACTCAAGTTCAATGAATCTTTACAAGATAAGCATAAGTAATGGCAGCAACGGTACGTTTTTGTTATTTTAAAGCTAGCAATGATTCTATATGTACAGGGTGAGCAAAATTGCTTGTTTAATACGGCAACTCGTTAATGATAATCGATATCGAAAATTGGACCTCGCATCCTCCATCTCTTTTTTTTGAGAAAAACTCAATGGCGAAAACAGAAATGTGCTATCGTTTATTGTTTTGAGTTATCTACTTTTTGATAACTATTATGATTAAGGAGTTTGTCCTATCAAAACAAGCAATTTTACCCACCTTATACAAAGTAATCATTATAATAATATTAATTTTCTATGCTAATTTTTATTTACATTTATGTAACTAATTTTTAAATTGCTCAGATTAATCTATTTCTTTAGTGTACTTGCTTGCAAGTAGTAGAGGAGAAAGATGTTGTAGACACAACTTGAAGAATTATGAGTAACCTCATGAAAAACTGCGTTGCAATCAAATGCAATTGGTCAGGGTGAAATGGAAAGCTATGTTTTGAGAGTTTGAAAGATGTCATGCAACTTATTATCAGTAAGTAGCATCGATTTAAAATAATTTAATTAAATGTTCTCTGGGTTTTAATCCTTAGTGTAAATTCAAGCATGTGCAGGTATATCAAGTAATCAAAATTACCTATTGATACCACAAACATGAAACGTTTATTGCATAATTCTTTTATCCTTTGAATTTACTACTTTGATTATTGGCCAAATTTTGTATTGTGTATCGTATTAGATTATTTGATCTTATCTATTTTAATGGTGGCTTTAGTAGTTTTATGTGTTAATAAGTGCATCCTGCCTAAATTTTAATTAGTTTCTACTTGTGTATCATTACAATTTTTTGAATACAATTGCGATGGCTGTATTACAGTAATTATTTTGTTCTCAGCTGTTGTTCGAAAAAATCCATCTACTCAACAGGAAATCCAAGCAGTAATTAAGGTATGGCTACGAAATGCCCCCGATCGAGATGGTGGACGTATGCATCGCAAGCAAAATCCTAATAGAGCAGCTGATAAGGATTAGATATGTATTACATTTTTGAAATAATAAAGTATAAAAATATATTCTTTACTTAATTATTAATTAATATTTGATATACTGGCAGTATTCTGGCAATACATTTTATGGAATCATACTGCCAGTGCACTATTGTTACCGATCCTGTATCAAAAATACATTCATATACGCTATTCATGGTGTACTGCCCCAGTGCTACTGCCCATTGAAGGGCCATTACAGATATGACTCAACCCCATCAACAGCACTGTATATGAAATAGCACTGGGCCAGATAATGGCCATTGTGACGCCGAGTTACTGGGCCAGAATCGTATTCCGGTACTTCTCCAGCACTTGCTTGTCTGGCAAGACTGTATCGTACCTTCATCGTTCCGGCAATTGTTGTTTGTTGGGCAGATTGGTAGAAGAAATTATGTTCCGGTTCTCTACCTGATTAAAAAGAAATAGAACATGCTGCAAATGGAAAATAATTTAAAATATGATATGGTAAGTGTACTTATCTTTTATTTTGTTATTAGAACGTTTCCCTCCAAATGTGTATAGTAATGGCGCTGATTTGAATTCTGTAACTGCTGTTCTAATGTATTTTTGAGTTCTAATAATTACTCGTTAAAGTATGTGTGTATAATACTTGGTACTTAGTTAACTATGGACCGTACAAAGAAAATTTTACTCACAAAAAGACATCTCAGTTGTTTAGTGAAAAAACATAAGCAAAAAAAGTTTGGAGCGCTTCAGGAAACTCTAAAAGTCAAGATTGAGGTACGTTGTACCGAAATTAATTCAGAAATAATAAAAGAGAGAGACTTTACGACTAAGTATCCTAGTTACTGGATTCCTCAGTATATTAGAGCCACAAACGAAAGCAAGATCACCGGTAGTGACTATATGGAGTTATTACGAAATTAAACCAAGTTGCTATGAATGAGCTACTAGCAATACTACAAATAAAATGTCAATTTCTCCATTGGACCACAGAGCTCTTTTACATACTCCTAATAGTTGCCAGTTTCCATAATAAATGTAGCACCGGCAAAATATTGCCATCTTAGATTAGAATACATGCTACGAACAAAATTAGTATTAAAAAATACTTGACTTGTGCCAGGATGGTAAAAACTGCGTAATTTTCAACCTTTCTCTTAATATTGATGGATTACTATTATCAAAAATTTTGAAAAGTCAATTATAGTCAATTTTAGTGTTTGTAGATAATAGAAATACAAGTTTTAGTAAATCCATTTGTAGTTGGTGTCTATTACGGGCATAAAAAACCGGATTCGGTTTTTCGATATTTGAAAATGTTTGTGTCAGAATTCAAACGAATATAAAGTGGTGGGTTTAATATGAATGGAGTGAGCGTAAAAGTGAAGATTGCCAAATGAATTTGTCATGCTTTAGCAAAATCATTCACTTTGTGTATAAAAGGGCACGTTGTGTATTTTGGATGCACTAAATGCATCCAGGAATCCAGGAACTTTCCCCGAAACAACATCCCCGTTGCAAACAGATGACAGTTTTAAGAATACAGTAAAGTAAGATTACCATAAAGGGATAACACACTTGGAAGAGTTAACTGTGGGTTTATTGTCTCAACTGTCATTAGACTATATGTACTTAGTGTGTTTGAGTGTTGTAAAACATCTTATTACCTTTTGGGTAGGGAGAACTAAAAATATTTTTTTAACCGAAGACAACTTAAAGAAGATTACAAACAATTTACAGAATTCAAAGGCGTTTTTTCCCAATAAATTCACAGTGACCAAGAAGAGGTTGAATATTTTAAAGCAACAGAATTTAGGCAGTTTTGCTGTATAGTGATTTTATTTGTATATTTCATATAATGATTACGCTTATCAACTTTTAAAATATTTTGTCGAAAAGTTTGTTACTATTTACGAATAAGAATACGTTACGCATAATATTCATAGACTGATACACCTGTCCAGAGATTGTCTTGATCACGGACTTTTGGATAATTCAATTTCTTTAAGTTTAAAAATTTTATACTTTAAAGAAAACATTACAAATATATAAACATCCGCTGCAACAACTAGGCAATCGACTCTAAAAGCAAGAGTTGTTATTAGCATCTATAAATCGCCAAAAATATTCTAAACTGCAAACTCCAATAGAAACCTTTTTAAGTGGATATAACAAACATACATTTTTTTTTAAATGCAGTTAGAAAGATTTTAAACCGTAGATACAATTGTGTTATATTAAATAATGGAAAAGATTTATTTGTGAATCACATATGTGTTTCGAATTTCGCAAATAAAATATTTGTAATTGAAGCAACATCATTAGAAGTCAATCAATTTTATGATATGCCATGTTCGTCTGCTATTTTGAATATATTAGAAGTAGTCAGAATGTCAGAACAGAATAAAGCATTCAGAATCAGTGAACTACAACAGAAATGTGTCAGTTTTTCATTAACTTATGGAATAGTCGTTATCCCGTTAATACACTGCAATTAATATTTTATTTATAATGTTTTTAGAATGCCATCTTGTGGTAAAAATACCACATAAGATAATATAGAAAACTATAAATTAGTACGGAGGGTAGAAAAGGTGTCATTGGATTTAATGACAGCGAAAGTCAATGATCTATTGACAAGTGACGCTGTCAAAATCCCAACTATAAAATAGGTTAGGAACAATGTCAGTATAATTGTGAAAAACAACATCAGAACTAGCTGAAAGCTGTTTCGTTCTTTAGGAACTCGTCAGCGCTAGGATACACCGATGTGTTTCCACAAACTTTTCTACCCTCCGTACTAATTTATAGTTTTCAATATTTTATTTCTTCTCAATTAAGTTTTGTGATTTAAAATACGTGCTATAGGTATAATAAACATAAGTTTGTCATTTTATTTTATTTTTCAACATTTTAGGTTCCATTTCAAAAGTGATGTGTAGTCAAGCTTTGTAGTTATGAAAAAGTATCTGCAACCGTCATCATGTCTTGAAATTTCCAAAGAGATCATCTTCTGATATTGCCCAAGCAAAAAAGCTGAAAAAAACATAAAAGACCGCACAGTACCCAACAAAGAAATTTAGCAAAACTGGAAGGTTAACATTTTAAAAGAAACAGATAAGTTAATTTTTGCTAAATCGAATTAGCATTGTACAATTGGAATATAAATCATTTAAACCTTCAGAACAACGGTACCAATTACTTTGTTGCTCCATACTTACCTATGCATGTACTAGAGGTTTTTTGAGTCATATAGTGAGGCTCGTGAATTTGTTAAATTTGTATCAGAAACAGATGACGTTGATTTTAATACTGGGGTTGTAAATCAAAATCTAAAAAGGAATCAAAGAAAGCATAAGATTCTAGTTTATTTAAATAATACTTGGGATGATCATGAAAACAAGACGACGCGAGAGATCTAAACATTGCAGACAATGCTTCAAAAATTGTTAAAGCACCTAAACCACGTAAGATTGTCATTTTAATAGAATGCTTTTGCAAAAGAAATCTTAAGTTCAATCGTAAGTAAAATTTCAGATACCGAAGAATATAATGCAGATTATGCATGATTTGACAAATTACTGGACCTAATAACACCACCGCCACTTCGAGGTTTAAATATTTCAAAAAATTTGGGGACAATTCCATCAGCAAATTTTAACAGATGTAAGATATTCTACTATCTGATATTGAAGTCAACATGTCAATATTTTTATTGCAACCGTAGTCCGTACAAAATCAAAAGAATTCGCAACTACAGTTACGACTGTAGCAGGTAATATATAATAATCACTCTAATATTGTTCTGAGAGTAAGTTTTATAAAAAAACCAAATACTACTGTGACAGCACAGGACATATATTTCTACCGCAACCCTAAATAACATTATTCAAGGTAAATTTTTGACATGCTTTGAAAATGTTTTTGTTTTTAGTTTTATTTTAATTCAGAGTCACCCTTATTTAAACAAATGACAAACCACATTGTATCTATACAAGAAATAGTTAAACGGTTAGCGGTGAAGAACGACGTGTTAGAGGAAGTTCAAATACATTTACAAATTTTCAATTTGGTTCTAATAAAATCATTTCATAAATAATGCAAGCTATCAGAGTTTGATAAACAGTTAAAGAAAATGAAATTCAGAATGTAAGAGTTTTTTCAGTATTAATATCTAGCCACTAATGACAGTATTTTTAAAGAAATTGCATTCAAAGAGGATTAAAAAAGTATTTTTTTCTGATTCACAAAAATAATTTTGCCCTACAGAATCTGAAGTAAATGGAAGCTCTAAAAATAGCAACTAAAAGAAATTTAGAAATCTTACAGTATCAATGTTAGGAGTCACGGTGGTTTCAACACGCCCAGCTCCGTTATATTTGGCCTAAAAGTCATAAACAATCCCAAAGCTTGCAGCAGTTATAATTTTTTTTTAATTGGTTTTATTATAGTATAGCAGCATTCATATTATGTTTGTTTTGTTTTGAGTATACATATGTTTTGTTTCCATAAATGTTTTGTACAATATATTAAAATTTTACTTTTTTAGTAATTTTATTTTAATTATATTCTACAGTATCTTTTAGTTGGTGATAACAATCTGCAAAACAATAATTTTTAACTAATTAATTTGGACTAAATTTTGAACAGTAATTAAAGACAATCTACACAAAAGTTAATAATACCCTACAATAATTTAACTGCCAAAATGTTTCTAGGTTTAATCATGTTAGCAAAAAACAAGACATTTTATAAACCTTCTGTAAACTTTGTTGATACAGTTAATATGAACGTCATAAATTGAATACCAAATCTACAAGTTCTACAGACGAAACTAAAAGATTAATAAGTTTTTTTGGCAATGTCAATAATTACAATAATAAGGTCAAAAGCAAAGCATAGTATAACAAATGTTGCATGTGAGTGAGTTATGCCAATGGTTATGCTATTAAACTTTCGACTAAAGTAACGTAAATAATTATTTTTTGTGTTGCCTTTTGTAAACTTGCATTCTTTTTTGAAACACTCGAAAAAAAATTGACATTGCTAGAAATATAATGTTAGAAGCGTTTCATTATGTCGTGAACTGTGACCTCGAGACGAAAATCGGAATTAATATACTAAAAGTCAAAAACTTGACAATTCTATCTGAATTCCAAAAACGTTAGTCTGTTTAAAAGACGCTCACGTCAATAAAAATCAAAAATAATCAGATATTTATTCATTAAATAAAAATTAATTTACTTATAATGATACTTAAAGACTTATTAACAGCAAATACAACGATAAAAGCAAAGATAGGTTAGAAAAAATGTACCGGCGTATGTTTGTAAGACGAATAATAACAATCTTTTGACATATACAGACTACAGCGCCACAGTTCACGAGATCCTGAAAGACGTCTAGTACTACATTTATTACCAAACCTGTCAAACTTGACATTGACTTTAACATCGTTCTTTTTTCAATTTTAACCGAATTTCAACGACTTTTTCGCCTTTCGCATACTTGTCTTAACATAACAATTGACTTTAAACACTTAGTTTTATGTAGAATTCTACATTTTATTTTGCTACCTTAGAGCTGTTTTTACTTATTACATACGTACACTTAACAAACAAACATTGACGTTTGCGATTTAATAAACTTAGCAAACTGTTTTCTAAAATTACATTTCCGTTTTCTTTTCTGTTATCGTGTGCTACATCTTCTAAGTTGCTTTTTTTTTCTATTTCTAAAAACCAAATGATGCCTTAAAAACACCGTTTTTATTTGCATTTAACGTTATAATTTACTTACTCCTTTTTGTTCTTGTCGAATCAAGATGTTTTAGTTTTATAAACTTTAGTTAAATTCTTCTCGATTTATTCTTTTTATCCTTTAATTTTATCTACAATCCTGTTTATTCCTAAGATTCAACATTTAATAAATTATCAATCTTTACATTTACTACAAAAGTTTATTTTTACTATACTGCGTTGTTCTGCAAATACTAATAGCTGCCATTTTTATGTTCTAAAAGACAAACAATATTTTTTTTAAAATTAGTATTGCACAAAAATATAAAATTATAACTACTTTTTCGTCTAAAATAAAACAAAAAACCTTAAAAAATAGAAACAAACGCAAAGTAGTTTTTCACCTAGCAGATATGAAAATGAATCATATCAAATTTAAAAATATCACCGAAAATAATATTTGTTCTTAGAGCGGCTAAACAATCTAGACAGTTTATGTATTTGTCATAGCTTTTTTTATAAGACGTCAGTTTAAATCAAAACAGACAATAAAAAGATAAAACAACAATAAATAATTGCAATTTTGTAAATTTTGCAATAAAGTGACGAAGAATGTTTCTATAAATTGGTTAATAATAGCATTTCTCGAAAACCAAAGCCTAGAAATCATTATAATAAATAAATTCGTAAATTGTTACTAATTTAACTCTTATAAAATTTTCTTTATATTAATAACATTTAAAATTTGCTTTATGTTTTTCAAATTTTTTTTTGTTTGATGCTAGCCGAAAAACAGGTCTATCTGTGACACAGATTCAGAAAACACATTAGCAGTCCTTAGCTATTAGGTTTTCTTCGCTCTCCTGGGCAGCTAAAAGCCGCGGACTGCTAATGCTAATATTATAACCTTGAAACACAATATACTGTTAATTTAGACTACAAAGTGATAGTAGTATTGTTAAAATCGATAATTATTTTAAGTTACCTGGATTCTTCGCAATTTAAAATGTTATTTTAACTAATTCATTCTACGTTTTATTGGTCACAACCAACATTTTCAGCACTACTAAAACACAAATGGTACAAATTGAAATACATGTAAGGTATACTACCAAGTTCAAAAATTTTAATTAAATAATTTAATATATATATAATATATAAAAGTTATCAACAAAAAGAAAGTAGAAAATAATATAATTTTGAACTGAGAAAAAGAGAAGGATGTAAATTTAATAATTCAACTGTGCCATTTATAAAAATATCTTTAGAAAATCGATTTTTTTTCAAAAGTTTTTAGTAACTTCATAAAAGACCCTTTATAGCAAAAGTGTAAAACTGTAATATTTAGGTTTTTTTAACAAAATAATGATTTATAGATAAAATATGATTAGTAAACAAGAACTAGTAGTAGTACAAAATACAAATATCTCTGTTTAAATATCTCTTTATAAAATATAAGTATTTACATACATCAAAATATAAAAAATTACAAAAAATGTTACTTTTTAAACTTTTGAATTGTAATATATAAGAGTGTGATCTCTATTCTAAATAAAAAAATGGCTTGTGGAGACTGCGCCGGCTCTACTTTAAAATGAAGATTCAATGGCACACGAAAGTGAGAAATTAGGCAGTCCGCAAAAAGCTATCAACGCAATTAACGCGTTTTAATTCGTTAAGTAGTTTTGTTATCTATAGCTCTAGTTAATTACATTATTGTATATTTGTTAAATAAACCCTATAAAACTACATTGGTGACAACGAAAAATAATTATCAGCAACCTACGCCGCAGAAGAATTCGCCTAAATTCACCAAACCTTGTAAATACAAAACTGCGAGAAACTGATACACCAGTTGTTTCTAAAGACGGTAATATACTGCAATGGCCAAGTTAACTACATTGTTCTTAATAATAAAATGACAAAAATACGTTAACACCACATCATAACAAAAAGCAATGCAATAGCTTAAAAAACTCGTTGTTTACCACCAGAAAATTAAAAATTGCTAAATAAAATTTTATTACTTAGGTAAACATAAGATTTGCAGACCTACAAGCAGTCGATGAACAAGTCTGTTGCATTTGATTTGAATGAACCATTAATTTTACCACAAACGCTTCAGTTATTTTAAACAAGTACGTGTTTTAAAATATGTTAGTAATGTTTTATATGTAAATAAAATTATCGTTTAATTACGTTCTTGCTGATTCAGTATAGATAGATATTTGGAATTAAGTTAAGCTAAATAGAGTGTTAATTACGAACAAAAAGCTTCTACACTTCTCAAGGTAAGTTTGATATAAGCTTGCAAAATATGCTTGATGCAAGTTTGCAAAATAAGCTTATTGCAAGCTTGTCGTGTGGTAACTAGGATCTAGAACTCTTCTTCAAGAAGCTGTTGCTGTCTCGCGATGGAAGTAAACCGTTACGTGAAGCAGTTAGAGGTAATGTTAACTTTACAAAATTAAAAGCCACGAAAAATTGTCGACAGTTTTTGGGAATAATTATTTTTTACAGTCGATTAATATATAATGCCGCACAATCACAAACCCGTTCACATCAATGTCTCAAAGATAGACAAACAATAAATCATTTAGATCAAAAAAGCAAAATTTGCATTTGAAGAATGTAAAAAGAATCTGTCAAGGGGCAACCCTTTTATGCTATCCAACGGAAAGCGCCCATTTGTCACTAACTGAGAATGCTTTGTACAAATCAGTCGAGGTGGTAAATCAGCAAAAAGATGTAATCGGTTGATGACTTTCGTTACTTAATCGAAGAAAAAGAATTAATTATACGAACGGATCACAAACCGCTCATTTATACCTTTAATCAAAAATCAGAAAAGTCAGCACCACGTCAACTTTGTCAATTTTCAACAACATTGTTACATATTTTGAGTGACTACGTTATAGCCAATGCGTTATCACGCTTAGAAAAAATAAGCATTCCTACCATTATAGCAACAGAACAATTGACATAAGAGAAAAACAATGAGTAAGAGCTCAAAAATGTAGGTAACACATGGTTAAAATTAGAAATTTTTATTGGCTAAACAACACCTGTTTATGTGATACTTATCATTTAAAAATTCGACCGTACGTACCTAACAAAGACATTTTATTATGGACGCGTAACTGTATGCTAATAATCAGCAGTCAATGGCTATACTAAAACTTCATTTAAAGAATTTACAGTTCCAGAGCAAAAATTACAACATGCACATTATAGTACCTCCTCCCATCGTGCAAAATTACCGTTATTGCTTAACATTAATTGATCGTTTTACAAAATCACCAGAAGAAATTCCGATTTCAGAATAAACAGTAGCAGAGACGTTTGTTATAGATGCACACACACAATAATGACAAAACAAGATAGACATTTTGAAGCTTAATCAATGCAAACTCTTACACATTTAATGGGTATACAAAAGAATCACACTACGCCATATAAACCGCAGAACAATAGTATAGTAGAACGTTGGCATCCATATTTAAAAACTGATTTAATGTGCCACAATATGAAAAACTTGGTAAAAACTTTGCTCGTGGTATTGTTAAGATTACTAAGCGATTTGATAAAATATAGATTCCTCTATATGTAATAATCGTAAAAATAGAAAAGTAAGTGTGTTCTTGTATTGTTGTATTATATTCTAAACGCCTCTTAACTAATAAATCGAAGCATCAAATTAAAACGTGGCGCAGTCAGTAAAGTGTAAAATAATGGTGGACGGTAAATAATAATTTCAAAATATAAAAATGACGTGCGAGAATACCAGTGTTAGATAAATAAGTTTAAATATACCTAAATCAAAATATATATGAAAAATGAGTTTTGAGGGTAATGTAGCTGACAATTTTAGAAAATTTTTACAAAGTTTTAAAATATACTTAAGTACATTTGAATCAAATATAAACCTGACTGACTAAAGGTACTTTATTTCTAAATTGCATTGGTGAAGAAGTTGTCGAAATATTTAACACTATGAAATTAGAGAATGCTAATCGTAAAGTTTACGTAACAATAGCTGATGAGTTTAAATTTAACACAAACTCGAAGAAGAATGTTGTATATGAACAGTAAGCAAGAAGAAAGTGACTGTTTTGATTATTTTTTTAACAGACTTGAAGAAGTTAGCAAGTAGCTGCGAGTTTGAAACACAAAAAGATTCGTTAATCAAGGATCATTCTGGGAATATGTGGCAAAAGCTTACAGAGACGTTTGTTGAATGTTCTGTAGATTTCAATAAATACTTATTACCATGCCAAAAAAAAAAATTTTTTACATAACTCCTTAATGAACTATAAAATTTAAATCTTTCTTTCCTTTGCAGTTTAAAATTATATTATTTTTTTCTAATTCTGATACGAATTTCTTATATGTATATTTTCCGGAAATTATCTAGAAAACAACATTTTTCTGCTTGTGAGCGCACAGAAAAATTGAATTTTTCGGACTAGTACTGTAAAGACTTTACAAGACGCAAAATAAAAAACATACTTTAAAAAAGAACAATTTATTCAAAACTATTAATTAGAAAGATTAAAATGAATTGTGGAACAGCAATAGTTATCTACATAAAAGTCAGAAAAATCTCACATTACTGAGTAAAGTAAACAGCATCAAAATAATTTTATTAATTTTGTGCGTGTGTTCATAAAATAATGATGAAATAAGACGAAAATCATTGCGAGGACATTCCCTTTGATGTGAGTGAAGCTGCGGCTGCTGTTACTGAGGATCTATTACCGGGTAAATCAAAAAAAGCGGTATGAAAAAGCATTCCAAATTTTTGAAGATTGGCGTCGAGAAAAAAAGTAACTTTACTTACCGTATTTCTTGTGTATTTTGCGGAAAAACAAGTTTGCAAAAACCCTCAAGTCTTTGGAGCATTAATTCTATGCTAAAATCCGTGTTTTTATTAGAGGAGAATTTGGACATTAGCAAGTTTTAGAAGCTTATTGCATACTTAAACCGAAAATCGACTAGTTACCAACCAAAAAAATCGAAATGTTTGTCCCCGGACCAGATTAATAAATTTCTTCTTGAAGCTCCCGACAAGAAATTTTTATTGGTGAAAGTAAGTTGTGACAATGGGTAAATAAATACCTCAAATTAATTTTTCTTATATATTTACAGGTTGCATTTATTTTTGGTGTTTCAAGATCGTCGATGTGACGAATTATCAAAGATGTTACTGGATGAGATTGATGTTGTAGTAATAAAATTACTTAGATAAATTACATATCTAGTAAATCAAATTATTAAAAAAGTTATTACTGAATATTATTTTACCTAACTATAATAGGTTATAGTTATAGTAGATACGTTTTAATTTTTTACTTTTACGTTCAAGTGATATTGGTGAATGAAAAGTAAAAAAGAATTATTTTCGCATAGTGTACTGCATTGTTACAATCTTTATTGATTAATTTCTGTTGTTGTAATGTTATTAAATTACTATAATGGCAACGCTGGCAGACAAAGTTTCAATTTAGAAGTTAGAAGGTGCAGTGAATTAGACAAAATGGAAAATGTTGTTTCAGTTATTGTTAAAGAAACATGTTCTGATTGACATTGTTTTTGGCAAGTGGTAAAACCAATTGAAGCTGATACTGAACAAGAAAATGGGAAAATGACGCTGACGCTATGTTGTATATACTTACTACAGTTGGCGAATAACCTTCGACATTTTGCTGAACTGAATAACTCTTTATTGCAACAAGATAAATCAAAACTTAGTGACCGAGTTTTAATCGCAATAATATTGTCTACATTAGGACATACATTTTGTGAATTTAGAAATGTTTGGGAGACAATGTTCCCGAAAAACAAAACAGTTAAAACTTTAATTGAGAAGCTAAGAAATATTGAGCAGCGAGACAATGTGTAGTTGCAGGAAACAGCACTATTTGTAAATAGTAAGGTGAAGAAATTGGAAACTCAAAAAGAGGGTATTAGCAAACCTACTTGTGAAGAGAGTTCTAACGTTAAGAGAGAGTTCAAGTGTTTTAAATGTGGTGAAAATGTCATATAGTTTCAAAGTGTCCATCAAAACAAAAACCAGAACAATCGGACCAATCTAATTTTAGTTTTGTCTTTTCTGATAATGTGAAGTACTCGGAACAGTGCATTCCTGTTAGTGGTGCAAGCACACGCATTACTTCAAACAAAAGTTACTTTAGTGAGTACAAACCATTCCAAGTACCATGTTCAATGTACGGTCTTAGTGCATCAAGTATTTTTTTTGCTGCAGGTCAGGAAAAAATCATAATTGAAACTAATGTAAATAGTGATTGGATTACAACCCAATTAGAAAACGTTTGGTAGAGTTAACAGGAATTTGTTTTCTATTAATAAGGACACACGTTTATTGCAGATTGTAATCAGTATCGATTTACTATTGATAAAGGCAAGAGAACAATGACTGGACACTTAAAGGGTGACATATTTTTTGAATATACGAGTTGTATTTCCTGCTAAGGGATCGGTAAATCTTGCAACAAGGCAAGATACTGTACAGCTTTGGCATGAAAGACTTGGGCTTCAAAACAAACGCCATGCAATGTCAGTTCTTTTAAACTATTGTATTGATGTGTTTAAAGAAGATTATTTTTGTGAAAGGTGTGCCCTTGGAAAGTCACATCGTAGTTCATTTTACTCTAGACCTAACCCTCCTCAATCAGTACGCGAGATGATCAGTGCTGACGTCTGTGTCTGGAAATTAAGTCAATTGATTACACTATTATGTACTTTTTAAAAAGATTTTCAGTAAATATCGTCGTATATTTTTTATAACTCATAAAAGTAAAGTTGCAAGTTGCTTAAAAGTACTTCTTGCTGAGACCAAACAAACTGAGAATATTGTGAAAGAATTGTTGTCTGATAATGGGACAGAATTTATATCAAAAGAGTTTGTGACAGTAACCCAAGAAAACGGTGCAGTGTTTCGAACTACATCACCTTTTTGTCTAGAACAAAATTCTTGTGTGTGAGAAAATAGGACTGTTGTGGAATCGGTTCGCTTGATGTTGGAAATCAAAAAACTACAATTTTTTTTGTAGGCTGAGGCTTGCAATACTGCAGTGTACATTTTAAATCTAACCGGACCCAGTCCAGTAGAAAGTAAAGCTCCACTGAAAGTATGGCAAGATAATTAACAATCAAAAGGATTTAAGAGTTTTTGGTACTGAGTGTTTCATACATGAGCCAAAACAGAAACGAAGAAAGTCGGACGCGAAAAGCATTACTGGAAAATTTGTGGGATATTGTGGTTTTAAGGATGGCTACAGAATCTATGTTGCAAGTAAAAATAAAACTGTGATTAGCCTTTCTTACTAAACGTAATAATGGGAAGATAGTTATAATTGCTCTTTACGTTGATCATTTTTTTATATACTTTAATAATTGTGATTCTGCTTATAGCTTAAAGACAAAGCTAAGTAAGAAATTTAACATTAAGGATCTTGGACCGTTGTTCTATGCATTGGGAATTAAAATTGTCCAAAACAGATATGAAATTTTTATCTGTCAAGATCAATATGTAAAAGAGTTGTTGCCTAGATTTGAAATGTCTAACTGTAAGATTGTGAGGTCTCCTATCGAACAAAATGCAAGATTCACTGATACTAATTTTATTGAGAATGTACCATATTAAGAACTAAGCGTAATACTTAGAAATGACAATCAAATTGCAATAAAATTAGCCGGTAATAATACTTTTCATTGTAAAACGAAACATATTGATATTAAATACCAATACATCAAAAATATTATGGATGATGGGATTATTTGTCTAGAGTATGAGTCAACTGATAAAATGGTGGTAGAAGAACTAATAAAAAGACTAGCGACTTTTGACAGAAGTGTTGATCAGTGTCGCGTATAAGTAATTATACCTCCAAGGATGTTTTACGGGTTAGTCTTTCAGTGAAAAAGGTAAATTTTACTTAATATAAAAATAATTACGTTTTAGATCTATCGCCAAATACAGACTTTTAAGAAACACAGTTGATGATGTTGAAATTTTAACGTTTGCAAAAGAGATGGATATAGTAATCCTTCCTCCTGAATCTGGTGATCAAGACATTGACAGTGATAAATAAAGAGCGGAAGTCAGGCAAATGCCTAGAGCCTGCCTATTTTGCCTTTTTGTGTAACTTTTTGTCTTTTTAAAGAGTATTATTTTATATTCTCTTTTTACATATAAATTTTTAAAAGTTTGTATAAACAGTGTTTAAATACGTAGATGTCAATACCGCATTACAGAATTTTACTTAAATTACGTACAATAATTTAATTAACATTTTTTGCTCAAAAGGTCTTTCCACGAACCTATAAATAACAACAGAAGTTTTCATAATTTGTTAAACAATGGTTTCCAGAAAACATTAAATACAAAAGCCGCTTATAGAAAAGAACTATTGTAAGAATTTATACTAGGATTATGTACAATGACAGGCTTAACAACACTATTTACAAAACCGGAAGGATTTCGGTATGAATTATATTTTATAGGTCTATTCAGTACCTAAGTAAAGCAAACAAATATATAGATAATTTTAATTCCGTCCGGTGGGATTCCTTTAATGACTGAAACACATGACTAAAATATTCTTTGTTTGTTATAAATACCTGTGATATTGTCACACTGTGATAGTCTATTGCTGTTGTGCTGTGAGTAAGTTTTAAAAAATGCCACTTAATAAACAATCAAAGTTTGAAAATTATTACAAGTGAAGTAAATCGAACAATAATTTAACAACCGACAGGGAAAACCTTTGTTGTCAAGTTTGTTCAAAATCAGTAAGTTTGTATTATCTTAATTTAAATGCTTTTAATTACTAGTATATGTATTATTTTAGATCAGTGCTACTAAAAAGTACTATGTAAAACAACACTTGGTTAGTGCTTTACATTTAAAAAATATTAAAAAAAACTATGAAACAACCATTGTTAAAAAACGTTATAGAAGATCTACAGAATAAACCTGGCTCATCAAAACAACTTTTGTTCCAGATTTGTGTGAAGCATTGGCTCAAATTCCTCTTAAAACACTTGATAATGTCAATTTTTGCAATTTCCTTAAAAAATACACCGAATAAGTTGTTCCAGATGAATCAACTTTGAGAAAAAATTATTTAGACATATGTTACTAATCGGTGAGCAGTTTAATTAAAGTATTATTAGTTTTCAAAATCCTAGTTTACCTTTTATAGAAAATACAGACAATAAGGAATGACATTGGGGACCATTACATTTGGAATTCGGTTGATGAAACAACCGATTGCAGAGGTCGATATATAGCAAATTTTGTAGTTGGTAAATTGTCTGAACTAGAACCAGGAAAAGCTCATTTGTTAGCATCCAAAGAAATTCCACAAAACAGTTGCAAATTTTTTCGATGATTCTTACGTAAGTTTTTTTTAATGATTGATTAATATAATCCAATCTATCAATTACAATTATATAATTTTATGTTTGTAGGAGTTCTGTATCCCAATGGCGTAAAAAAAGAAGAGGTTCTCTTATTCGTAACCGATGCAGCACCTTATATGATCAAATCCGCTCAGGCATTAGAAATATTTTATCCGAATTTAAAAAACTTAACTTGTCTAGCACATGGAATACATAGGGTGTGTGAATTCGTTAGAAACGAGTTTGCAATAGTAAAAAGGTTAATTTTTGCCATCAAAAAGGTAAAAATCTCTAACATATTAGATTCTCTTTTTGATTATTGGATCTTCCCAATCAGCAAGGAAACGTTTTTTTCATGTTTTAAAAACGTTACAACGTTTTAAAATAGTCGAAATAAAAAATGTTTTTCCAAAAAATATTTATGTTGCGTTTTAAAATTATTTCATTTAAACATTGATATTGAAATATTTTAAAAATGTTTTCTAAAACATTTTTTAGTAACATAAAAAACGTTTTTACTTTATTAGAAATCATACTTTTGCTTGCTTTCACCTATACACTTGTTTCTTTTATATATTTTAACAAAAACACAATTATATGAAATTTTGTTACATATTATTAATAGATACATATTAAACCTTTTCGTTTTTCTAAAAACTTTCTTGCAAATTTGAATTAAGTACTTAATTATCGCGTTTGCGCAAAGTACCGGTACCTGCGTGAAAAGATGGCGATTTTGTATATTATAATTGCATTTGTAAAGCACTAATGGTATTTAATAAACAAAATAATTACAAAGAATTTCTTCAACTAAAATAACTATATGTGAGTCAAATGTCATTAGACCGAACTTATTCGCAATCACACCTGTTACACGTACGTCTACTGCGGGGGGGTCTTAAGAGACGGCCAGCGGCGCAGAAATCAGTGGCGTCTCCCACTGTTACACATTATATTTTAAGCTTCAAAGAATCAACAATTTCCATGGTATTACTCGCTATGCTGTGTAATGTATCGTTAGTGTATCAGTTTAATCGTTTTCTAATTTAAGTTCTAGTGAAACTCAAATAGATACTTTTAGTTTATATCAGCATTTATTATGGTACGTTTTTCTTTGTTTTTTTGTTGCAAGAAATTTTGCTGAAGTATAATGTTATTTGTTACAGCAGTGGTACACTAAAACGTTCATTCTATGTACTTTATGATTTCCATTCTTTGTGATGTTTTAAGGTTATCAAACTGATATGATGTTGGCGAAATGGGAGATTTGAATGTGCACAATAACCAATTAATCTTGGTATGTAATTTTTTCAGTATTTTTTTGTGTGTACAAAGTTTCAAAATCTTGGATTGTTAGATCTGGTTTTCGTTTTTACACAAAGAGGTAGTGAAAAGTTTTCTTATTTTATAGATAATATCCTTCGGTGTGGAGGAACGGCAACAATAAAAACAACCTTTATTGTTCAGGCCTTAACAGATAAAGGTTGTTTCTATTGTTGTCGTTTTTCCACTCTGAAGGATCCTATTCATTAAATAGAAAATTTTTTAATTAATTGGAAACTTTTGAGAGGATTATTATAATTATTTCAATTAATATAAAGTAATTACATGAATAATGTTTGTTTTACTTTTATGTTAATGTGTTAATTTTTGTTATAGGCATCAAATGCGTTTACAGCCACATGAAACTGACTACACGAAGATTGTATTATTTATCTTTTGTAAGCATTTTAGAGCTGGTTCTATAATAATGGTATAAATGTCAGTTAAGTTATACTTAATTTGATTGTAAAATGCTGTCGTTATTGGCTAGTATAAATAAAACTAACAGCCAAATTTGTCAGTATTTTAAAATTAAAGCAAGTATAACTAAACTTACATTTATACCATGATTATAGAACTGCTCTTAAGTATATTGCAATATTAAAAAAAAAACGTTGATTATACATTTTTTATACATTAATGTAACATTTGTAAAATATTATAAATATATATAAATAATATTATAAATAATGTTTTTTAAACATTTTTAGAATGTTTTTCTAACATTGACTTTGCAACGTAATTCTGGTCATTAGGACGTTTTTGCAATGTTTTTAAAAATGTAGCTAAATATATCTTTTGTAAAACGTTGAAAAAAACATTTCAAAAATGTTTCCTTGTAGATTGGGTTGTTTCAAGTTTTTGTGAAAGCACCATTACGGGTAAGGGCCTATAAAGAAAAACTTCCAGACGTTAAACTTCCACCGGAACCTATCATAACAAGATGGGGAACTTGGTTATCTGCTTGCATTTTTTATGCCACACATTTTTAAATTAAGGAGGTGCAGTTTATACTATAATCTGACATTGTCTTATACATTAACTGAATTGTCTTACTTCAAGTGGTTGAATTATTTGACGAGACGGCCTCTGCTGCAATTACTAAATCTCAAAAAAATTTTAATGACGAAGCTATTAAGAGAGAACTAGTTTTTATAAAAAACACACTTTTCCGTTGTTCCTGATGAATTAAAGAAGCTAGAAAAAAGCAAAACCGCAATGACCGAATCTTTCGCTACATTCGAAAGAATAAGAGCAATTATAAAAGCATGTCCAGGGACTATTGGAAGAAAAATTAATCCAAAATTGGTTCTATAAAATTATTTTAAATGATACAAGGCAACAGCTTCTTGGTCAAAATATTAAAAAATATTTGATTTGCGCTTGGGAAAATAATAGCACCTAATAAACATTGTAAAACAAAAAAACAAACTGTAAATTTTAATAGATATTTGTGCCTTTTTTATTGCCTTTTTGGCAGGTTTAATATGCCTTTTATGCCACCTTTTTTGGTATTTTTTCTTTCCTTACTATCCGCTCTTTAGTGATAAAGATGCAATTGATGATGATGTACTGCATTTACATAAAATTCCCGATGAAGTTCCTGAATAAATGGAGCTACATTTTCAAGATTCTTCAGATAATGAAGAGAGAAAAGAAGAAACCCCAACAAAAAGAAGAGGAATGTGGAGAAAAGCACAAGAAGTGTCAATTAATCGTGATGCTAAAAATTCTCTAAAAGTAGGCGAACTTGGAAAGTCGGGGTATGAATCATTTTCTTTATTTCTTACCACCGAAATTATTTCTTTTATACGAGAACAAACCCATCTATATGCTAGGTGGGACAAAAATGTTCATAACTTTAGTGTATCTGACGAAGAGATCCGACAGTATCTAGAATTACTTCTAATCAGTGACCACCATAGCCTTCCAACTAAAAACCATTACTGGTCTGCAGCTGAGAATACGCAAGCACCGATTCTTGCTAAAACAATGAACAGTGAAAGATTCCAAACCAATTCATTTAGTTGACAATCGTAGCCTTTCTAATTCTAAAGTGGCAAACATTTTAGTGTCTTATATAAAACCTAAAAGAACGGTTTCAACAGTTACCGGTATTTCACAAACATCTTAGTATAGATGAAGCAATGGTTTCAAATCATTGGCGTCACTCGCCGAAAAGGTTAATCAAAAATAAACCGATTAGGTTTGAATTCAAGACATAGATGAAAACGATGGATATCCATACAACTTGGAAATTTATTGTGTGAAGTCAGGAGACCGTACAACATCTTTAGGAAGCCGAGTAGTTAATTCGATATTAGAAGTAATAGAAAATTCTGATAACCATGTAAAGTATTTTGACAATTTTTTACACGTGTTCGTAACGGATTTGTTCGAAAAAAGTATTCGTGCCTGTGGTACGATAAAAAAAAATAGAACAAACAAATGTCCTTTGATTTCGACAAAGGACATGAAGAAAAAGAATAAGGAATAATAAGAATAAGTGGGCTTGTGGTGTGTGTAAAATAGAACGAAAATGCGGCAGTAACTGTAAAAGGTAATGATTTCATAGTTAGACCAGTTCAAACAACGACCAGAAGACTGCTTATCAGCTAGCTACAGAACCATGTTACGATCAAAGAAGTGGTAGTAGAGCCTTTTCTCAAATGGTCTAAATTTAACCATTGTTGCCGCATTTCTATTTTATTAACATATAAATCCCGGGATTTCTATAATTCATTTGCAGTTTAGACGAAACGGAGCATTAGCGCTAGGTGTATATGTAACGTACGGTTTCTGTAATGTTTAATTACACGTACTGAGAAATAAATACTAAAAAATCTACTTTTATTTCAAAGTGCTTCAGAGGTATAATATGTATTATTGTACCGTAACATGTCAACGTTCCCAAAATTGTAACATACCGTTTTTTTTTCCAAACCAGCAAATGTAGACAATATTTGATTTCATCCCTGCTTATAATATAGAACTAATAACAGTCTGTTAGAATATTATCACCCGAGGGAAACGCGATCAAGGTGCAGCCGTTAATAGGTTAATTGAAATGAATTACCTGTACTACAATTTTTATTATTAGTTTTAGTTATGCTGATAATGTTGGTTATGACCCGCAAAACATGTACAATTAATTGAATAAAATTGAGATTAAAATAAAATTTAAAGATTGTAAAAAAGACTTCAAGTAACTTAAAATAATTTTTAACTGTCATAAGTTTTTGTAAACAGTCTTTGACAATGATTGTGCATTTGTCAACAAAAACGTCAAAGTATTTTAGAGAGATTTTGACTTTAGGGGCTTCCTAGCCTCTGTTCGAGCAATAAAATATTATACTCAACTAGTTACGGTCTAAATTGGGCGTATTTTCTTTCTTGTTACTCTCAATCAAAACGATCAATTCGCACAGAAACTTGTTAAATAAATAACTAATGTAATACTTATCAATGAAAGTTGGTGTTGAAAAATTATACTTTTAAGCGGAATTCAGTGATGAATCTTCTTAATTCCATAGTTCCAAAAACAAATTCATAATAATCGTTCTTCATTGGTTTTATTTTCAAATTTAAAATACCGGTATTGTCTTGTTGCTTAATTATAAGTAACTGTATTCTTCTTTTTCTATCAATATTCTAACATTTTTATGGGTATGCAAAGGTTGAGTACGTTTTGCAACCATTCTTTTCCAGATGCATCTGAAAATTTAAAAAAAAATACAATATGAACTTACATAAACAACATGGTATTGTACATTACAATATTCTTGTACCTAGTTTTATAATACAAAAATTGTGTAACCATACATTATCCCCTGGTTTAAATATATTAATTTATGATGACTTAGATGAGATTGGTGCAATATTATTTCAAATAAATAATTTTGTGTTCTTGTAACCGCTATAAAAGTATTTTATTATTTCTTTAGGCAAACGATACGCAAACGCTTTCAGTTAGATCTAGTTTGAGTATTTCTACGCAATCTTAACGTGATTATTTAATTATACTCAACACCAATAAATAACTATAAAACAAATATAATTCGTTTACTTTATTATCTCTGTATCCCTACATACAACTTCCTTTAATGCTTGACTTCGTGTTATTTTTTGGTAGATCACATAACATAATTCTTCAAATGAAACAGTTAAGTACTTTTTTAAAAAAACCTTAAAATACACTAAATTTTTAAACTGCAATAACAGTAAACATTTCTAAATAAACAGCATACGTAACAATTGCATTAACATAATTTATAACATATTTTTAACTACCAATATTTTTCTTACAATGGATTTAAAACAATACAATAAATAAGATTTTTTAACAATAATCATTTTGTTTTTAAAACAAAAAATGACGCGTAATTAACTATTATGTGATTAATTAGTTTTGAGAACGTTAGTTATGGTTTACACCAACGTAAACATTCTTACATAAAAAGTAAACCGATATCGAAAAGTAATTAGTTCGTAAATTTTGATTTAATAGACTTATATAAAATCATATATAAACAATTTAAAATTTTATATGTACAAAAATTATTTACGCAATGTATAAAAGTGGTATTACTTACAATTAATAAATTAATACTAGTACTTTAGTACAATACAAAAACACTATTGTAGCATAACAATCCGACAAATTATAACTAATTTCCCATTTGTACAATGTCCCCTTCCTACGTTCGCAATTGAAACTTAAATATATAAAAAATAGGTGTATTTGATCATAAGTGTAGCACCTATTAAAAGCCACATTGCTAATTTAAATCACTCTTAATTTGACTTATACATATAGAATTTCCTAAAATTGAGCAACTTGATAACAATCATGTAGGTATAACAACAACAAGATCATTCTGTACAGATAGTCCTTTTTTAAGTATAATTTAATTGCGTTAGTTTTTTGCACTGACATCACTCAACTTTCGTTCTGTGATTTAACTCTGAGAACTGAGCGTTTGTGTAATAGTCTGCAGCGTCGCGAACTCCATTTTGTTTAGCGTGTCCATTTTGTTTAGAATAACCATTCTGATCTTCGTGTTTAATGTGGCCGTTCGTTGCTGCAGCAGCTTTCTTCTTTTCTCGTCGGTTGTAAGCCTGATTGTAAAAATCTTTAAACAAGAAGAAAAACATTACGGCGTGCATTCCTATGAACCATACAAACGCGCGTGGATAATTACAGTCGATAAACAAAAGTTGGAATGCGTGTACCATTATTAAAACGAATTGCACCTGTAAAAGCTCAAATTAAGTAACTTCTACTAATTAAGAATAATCGTACCATTTGTAAAGTAGTTAAATATTTTTTCCACCACAAGTATTTTTGCATTTGGGGCCCAAACGCAGCTAATAAATAATAAAAATACATCACTATGTGAACGAATGTATTAAGAAAACCAAAGAATGTACTATGACCACCTAAAAATATAAGTTTGAGTAAAGTATAGACTTAATTTTATTTCTGTAATAACCTGGGGTAAATTTGACGCCAAACCAAACAGACATTGGCATGATGCCATGGTGTATGACATGTAGAGTTGTTACATGACTGAATTTTTTTCTTAAAATGAAGAAAATCTAAAACATAAATTATTAATTTCAACTAACACAAATAATACAACAACTAACCGTGTCCATAAACTCTGTAAATTTAGAAAAATAATACCACCAAGACGCGTGTGTCATCTAAATATAAAAATAACGTTAGATACAACTCTTTTCAAGCTTTTCGAAATAGAAAAAAAAAGCTTATTTTACATGCAATTTTAATTACATGAGTGACGTGCAAATGAATGGTTACTTATTATCTACTATTTAAAGTGCTGTTCGGGTATTTAACCGATTTAACTCACTCTTATAGAATTTGGGTGATTTGAATAATCCACAGGTTGACATCTTAAGCTGTAGCGACCTGTTAGCCACCCTGACATCCCAATCTGTAAGTAATAAGCAATTTCCATTACCGAACATATCACCAGGATTTATTAGTACCGTAAAAGGATTTCTGGAAATTTTACCACTTTTACGATTCAATTTTAAATTCGATTTGAGAAACAAGTCAAAACTGAAAACTAAAAGCGTTTTTTCTAATAATTTAAGTTTAAAAGAAAACACAAAAATTGAAAATAAATTTTAAGCAAACTTTTTCTTGATGCCTTATAAGCCAGAAGAAGAAATTAATAAATGTCGAGGCGACGCGTAAAAATATTGACTCGATTAGTTATAGAAGAATTAGATAATTATTACGACCAATTCTGGAAACAGTAGAAATAAATTATCTCTTTCAAATTCAGTTTAATCATAACATTCTCATCGATTCAAATTGTAATTATAAAAAAAACTGCTTTTAATTTTTAGTTTTTTCAAAATCTTATACTAAATGCTAACTGATTTATTTCAAACTCAAACAATTAATCATTGGAATACAACAACCACACTTAAAACAATTGGAAACACAAATAACTTAAAGCGAACAAAAACATCATAAGTTACTAAAAACCTAAAAATTGGGAAAACCGTAGTGTTCAACAGTTTTACTTTCCAGTGCAAACGCATAAGAATTTTAAACCAACCAAAATATTTTGTGAAGATAGAAAAGATAGAGTTTTCTTCTACTTGTTATTGAGAATATAAATAAACCATATAGACCAGAAAGTATTGCCTAAATAACCGATCTATTAATTAAGAATAAACATTAGAATTACCCGTGCTTATATTTATTATCAATCTGCTTAGTACAACCCATTGTCCACGCTAAACTTATTTTTACTGTTTTTAATAAATGCAAAAATTATTGTCCGGTTTGTTAGAAGAACGTAATCGAAGAACCCTGTAATATCCAACGTAGCATAGACTTGTTTCCATTATTTGATGTTAACTTTGTTTTTGTTTAGTTTTGATTTATGTAAAGTGACAATGACAATGGTTGATAAATATAGATATACACATCCAGTGAAATTATAAATGTATTAGTGAATAGAATAGGTTAAAGTAAAGAAAAACCTTAAACCTCCTTTGAGCGTTATTTACCACACTGCCCTTCGATCATTAAATATGCATGAAAAAAAGTATTCAGACGATTTTTATGATCTCAATAATGCATTTTTATCAATTACTAATAAAATAAAAACAATAAAAAAAAAGTTTAGATTAATTGTAGATCTTGATAATATAGTAGTATTTGATAAATAACTGTATTGAGTCATATTCAAATGGTGGCTTTGTAAAATCATCTGATTGAAGAAAAATGTCACCGTTTATGTACATAACAGAATAAACAGTCAATCTCTAATCCTTACACGAATGGCACTAGGACTGTCGGTGTAGTCGACCGGTTGACAAGTAAAGCTGTATTCACCCCACCAGCCTCCCATGAGGCACTATCAATTATTCATGTCATAAATTATTAAATAAAAGTAAATAAACATAACACTATAAATAAAAAAATATTTAAAACACATACCTCGTAGAATATCCACGCACTAAATATTACTTGGAATAAATTATAAGCTATTAAAACATATTTAAGTTGAAACGGTTTTCTATTTTCCATAAATTTTGGACCCAAAACCTGCGGGAAGCAATTAATTAAAACCCATTCATGTATTATAATTTATACAAACCTTTACTATATACACGTATGAAAGACATATTCCTAAGGTGTAAAAAGGACTGGACATCAAAAACCAATCCGATGTTCTAGGATCTAACAAAAAAATCCAGTTAGGAAAAATTAAACCACGTACTCAATTTACATACCTCCGGTTTTATTCATAAGAGTATTAAAATCGTCTACGTATTTTAGTATTACAGCCATTGCAACAATCTGAAACAAAGAATTTTGTGTGAAAATAACGAAGTTTAAAATACGTCTTAGCTGGTTTAGACTCTGCTCTTTATTATATATATAGAGCATCAGTGCAAAAATATACAAAAGAATAAATATTCAGAATCGCTAATGTGTAATTAACCTCATCCATTTACATCCAATAACGTCAATGTAAGTTTATGCATAAAAAATTAAAGTTGACATTAATTTGTTAAAATTTGCAAAGTCAATGTGAATAAACCTGCTTAATGTATTTAATAAAATATAACCGCTATTATGACAAATTTTGGATAGACACGCAAATATTTAATTATTTAAGTTGTGAACTAGACGAAAAAAATTTAGGTCAAAATGTGTAACAAAAACATTTATCCACAATATTAATATTTGATTTCGTTTTATGCAAAAACCAGCACACGCATATTCTGACGTCAAAATAATTACTTTCTTTGAAAAAAAATACATGTTTTGCACACGCAACGCATCTTAACAAGTACATCCAGTTCGACAAATTCTTCGAAGCTTTCTATTTCCATAAGCAATAATTGTTAAGACCTTCATATACACATACTATAAATTTATTTATTATATATTATTTAACATTTATTTATCTTAGCAATATCTTACGCAATTTTATTAAATGGCATTGCGACATTGTTTAAAAGGTTATATAGAATTTTTGCATTACAAACATGCATGTACACAAAAAAATCGAAAATAGTAGCGATGTTAAAGATAAAGGACTATTTAGCGGTGATACACGCACGAGGTCATCCTATAACAATCGAAAACTAATTGTAAAGTTTACCTTGCTAGAACTTACATTTACAACAATTTATATGCAACTTTTACTGCTTATCCAAATTTTGTTACGGCACAAATAATAAATAAAAAAATTAAACACGTAGAAAGTTTGCCGAATACGATTAAAAAGTCACCGAACACTATAGATTTAAATAACGTTACACATTTAAATAACTAAAAAAAATATACACACAGAGAGAACTAACTACACAAGTTTAGCTTAAACAAACGATTGGACTTTCTCTAATGCGAAATTAATCGAAAGTGAATCGGCTTCACTGAGTGGCAATGGTTTCGCACGATTTGCTTCAGATAACAAAAATGAGTGGGTAAATTTTTGTAATCACTGAATAAATTACAAACAATAGATTTTCTAAATAATATTACATCACTGAGAGGATCATCTAGAAAAATTATATTTAACGCTCAAAATTTTAGTTCATCAAGTAATTTCGCATTCAATAACAATTCTTTAAGCCTACGTTGTGAATACTAAGACGTACTGTAATAAAAACGTACTCAATCCAGTACAGAAAAATTTTGCAATACCTAGAATTAGACGTAATCGTAATTTTTTCAATGGGGAAAACTTTGCTTTTGGTCATAGAAAAAATACCCACTATCATCAAAATAAAAAAATTAGTGGCGTACTTGTATTAGGATTCCAATTGCAGTTGTTTTACGTATAAAAGTGTAAAATGTAATTTATACAGAGAAAAAATATAGGCTGGAATAATGTGTACTTGGTTTTATGATAAAATTATTAGCCGTAATGCATCGTTTTTTAATAAATGAACTTTAATAAGTATAATTCGAAAAACGGCAATTTGACAAATTATTTTAGACGTCTACTTTTCAGTGATAATCAATTGAAAAAAATAACAATTTATTTTACTTATTTTGAGTACTATTATTAGGTGTCTTTTAATAAATTAATTTTTTTAAACAGTTTTAATCAATTTAATATGGCATCGCTTTTGAATGAATAAACTTATAATAAATATAATTTTAAAAACTGTAATTTTGCTCAATTGGTAGAGAAACAATCAATTTTATTTATTTTGAATACCACTATTAAATATTTTCTTTAATCAACTTATTTTTACAAACTTAAGAAATCAGTTTTTAATTAATTTTATTGTAATACTCAAGCAATTGTAAAGTGGCACAGTTTCAATGACATAAATAAGAAAAGAAAATAGAAGAAGTTGACTCTATAACAATAAAGAAAAATCAATAAGTATTACATACAATTTTATTAACCTGAAAAGCTCTATTATTTCATAGTACGCTCTACTTAACAGTAATAGTGACCAGACTTAAAAATCGTTATTTTCACAAAAATTGTCAAATAAATTATTTTGATTTGGTTGATTGGTATATCGTTCTATGTATAGATAAAGGTGACAAACCGGTACAATTTGTCTAAATGCATAAAAGTTTTATTGCCGATAAAAAGAAGCTTGTGCAATACAAAATTTACAGATTTATGTATTAAATATGAATGTCCCAAAAATGTCTTGGTCAATAAAAGTCGGTTGTGTCTACTACATAACATCAAATTATCAAAGAAAATGGTTTTTATTGAATGATTGCTTCGGAACAATCAATTTTCCGTGACAGTTATGTGTTATTTTCCATTTTATGTCTACGACATTAAATCTATGTAATTTTCAATGCATTTCACAGATAATTTTGTCAAAGAAAACTGAAGCAAGTATTTGCTATAAAGTTTATCTGATTGTTACTATAAATAAGGATCATAAAATTTTATAAGAAGTCGAATCTTACCAATGTACAAATAATTAGCAACGAGTCTTTTACTGCTTGTAATTTAGAAATCACAATTAGACGTCGTGTGGTTAAATTCACATCGTATTTCCTGATACTAACTAACACCATACTTAATTAAGAAAATAAAGTAAATAACTACACCTACAATTCCATTACTAATAATTTTTCGTTTATAAATTATCTATTATAACAAGTAAATATGCAATCGTTGCAATGACCTTATAGTGATTATAAAAAAAAGTTAACCTTACACACAGTACTTACTTAAATATGATAATAAGGAAATTAGAACAATAGCACAACCAAAGAATCAAATATAAATAACCGAGTAAATAACCTTGAAGTTTCTGCCTTTTAAACATTTTTTTTAGATGCGTAAAGATGCGTCAACATTTTTACAGTAATTATAAATGTTGATCGATTATAAAGCAATAAATGAACGTAACCTACTTAAGTATTATTTTATTAGTGTCTTTATATACAAAAAAGTTGTTTTCCCCATCACTTAAAAAATTGTTCTTGATATTAGATTATTTCCGTACTTGTTAAAAGCGGAAGTTATTTTTTGCTAGTGCAGGTTGTTAATTAAGTCGAAGCATTTGTATGAAGTCGCAGGTGTATTTTGTAACGTGCATTTTCTTAAATTTGTCATGCTTTTCACGAATTTAAATGTTTATACGTAACCTACTATTACATTGCAATGCGTTTTACAATAAAAGATGTTACGCTTCAAAATTTTTCAGATTTTTTAGCATTATCCCAATTTGTATTGCAGATCTAAATTACACCATAGCGTAGATTTTTAATGCATTAATTACAAGTAATAAGACTGTTGTACTAGAAAGTGCGTGTTAAGCAACTTTAATTAGAAAACGGATTTGTTACTCGTTACGTTTATGGAAATTTAACTGGGTTATGAATTTCAAAAAATTGATATGTTTAAGTAAAAGTATTTAGACTTAATTGATCAGTACGAAGTTACCCAAAAACGCTAAAGCCCTATAATATACAACAATTTTAAGATACAATATATAATTTACATTGTGCACGTTCACACTTCTCCTTGAATTAAAGAAGTTATCCCATTTAATAGTTGCACATTTAGTTATTGTTAGGCAACAGTAATTTGCCGATTTTGTTGAATTAAAATTTATTCAAAGTTTGTACAAAAAAACTATTGATTATGATCTTATTAAGTTAAGTAAGTGTTTACCGACGTATGAATAATAAACGAATAAATGAATAAATTACGTTAAGAAATAAAAAAGTATATAGACCTTGTATATAATGGATTCTGTACTTATGAGTTAAATTTTTGAAATGCCTGTCTGGTACAACATTTAGATTTAAAAAATGTTGTTTAGTCAACTTTATTAACGAACCAACACAAATAGAATCTTACAAAGTAAAAATGACGGAAATTCGACTGAAATATTGGTATTGAAGTATATTTACATCTTTTTCGCAAGAAATTTGATCATTTAAAGAATAACTGAGAAAAAGTCTATAAACAATAAGCCACATACAAATGCTGATACCCTGTGTAAATATTTTAATACATTGTGGGTCAGTAACTATTTTGCTATTCATAAAAACTTCTTTAATTTTGCTTATTTTCTCAGGTTGTACTGATTCTACTGATTCGTTTGTTAGTGTGAAAGAACTATGCACGTTTTCACACAAGAAGTATAAATTTAAATGAGTAATTGCTTGCGTTGTCGCCGCGATAAACGCACAGCTAAAAAATAGGTAACTGATAGTATTACATAACACTTATCAAACCGTTATCAAATTCTTGACCACATTAATATGAACCCTACTATCCGATACAAAACAATGCGCTTGTAAGTTTATATAGCAAAACCAGATTGGCAACGAATAAATATTGATATTAAACGTTTATAAATGTATCTGGTGCATTATTTAAAAATAATAAAAAAGAGTTATCGACGTACGCCTTAAGACAACATTAAATATCTACCAAGGTTTGCCGTCCTAGTATAGTGAGAAAATCTATAATTAGTTTAATGAGTCTATTAATAAAAAGGTTAATTAATCTTTATGAAAGTTTAATTGTAAATTAAATTATTCAATTATTTACTTGTTTACGTTGCATTAATTCGTGAAACAAGAAAAGCATTTGGAAAGCGAATATCATAGAAGAATGCGTAATGCATTTGGTAAAGCGAATGAAAGTGCATATGTTTGTATTTTGCACACACGCCCATTTGTTATATAAATAGTTGCACCTTATTTCTTTTACGCCAATAAAACAATGGCAAATGCCTCAATTAACAGTTTCTACAAACGTAATCAAAAAAGCGCACAAGGTCGAACTTGCATAATTCGAAAAAAAAGTAAACATAACTGAAAGTTTATAAATAAAGTGTTCACGTGACGTCTGAGCCACGAAAATTTATTGTAATAGTAAGATTAAAACCGATAGATTTTTTAATGAAATTTGGTTGGTACCAGATGTTAAGGCGGCCGTTTAGAAATATTGTAAATTATCAAAATTTTCAGAATGCAGAATATTTGTAAAGCTGAATTAATTATGGAAAAAAAGGTCAAGCGAGATGATAAACTTACCCACCACAGTATAATGTCAAAATTGATTTGCGAGAGTTAATAAAATACGTCAATGACGTAGGAATACGTACTTTGAAACCATTTTTGTAACCATACATAATCTAATAATATACCTTGCAAGTTATATTTATATATCTAATCTTAACAACGCTTGTAAACTAAACTTGATTTTAATTTTTTTTAATTAAAAATAGAAAACTAAATCGGTAGAAGTTAACGTAATCTAGCACGTGAATATCTTGCAACGCCAAAAAGACACAAAAGACCGTTCACTGTAGATTTTAAAATGTTGCTGATTGAGAAAAAATAATCTCGCGCTACTTTATCCACAAAACAGTAAATTATGTTTACATACGAAATCGTGGCGATATGATAAGGCAAAACCCATATTTTGATAACGTCTAGTGTTCATAAATGTTATCTAAAATTACCGAAACTTAAGTGGTAACATTAATTTGTGTGAGAATTTAAAAAACTTAGTCTCTTCTACTGTTTTTCGTGTTATTAGATACATATAAAATCTGAAAACGTTTCGTATAATTAAAATCTTAAGTGGTATGCCCAAAATGATATTAGTAGGCCAATAATGATACTTTATTCTAACGTAGTTAGTATTATTCTATAATCCACTCTATAAATGTTTAAAAGGTATTAAAAAAAAATCTATATTGTGGTAATTAACTAGCACTTGTTATCTTCAAACAGCTTATCGGATTCGGTATTAAACAAAGACTTACACGTATTTTTTTTTTTTTTTTGAATAGTTGCTACCCAAATACTTGTCCTTCATTTAAGTATAAAAAAATATTTAAATAACAAATCAATATTGAATAATTTACTTAGTTTTAAGTTACACCCAACTACAAAGTATTATTACAAAATAACAAAAACAAAAAAATTTCATAATTTAAATAACAAAGATTTGAATGTAAAAAAAAACTACAAAAATATTAAAACTTGTTTCAAAAATTAAAAAACAATTTTTTAAAATGATTATAGATAGTCAAAATGTCGAATCAATTTGAAATAGCGTTTAAATAAAAAAAACAAGAACCTGTTTTCACAATGCAATAATCGCAGTCTGCATGCTATAAAAATGATTCTAGAGTTACGTTTTTTAGGTGCAAAAAATAGAAGAACGAACACTATAATTATTAATTTAACCGAGCACTATTCAACTAAAATTCATTTATCGTTAAAAACTTGAAAGAATATATTTTAAAATTTAAAACCATCATTTTATAATGGTTTACACTTAGTTCACAGCACCCTCCTAAAATAGAACCTTGAGGAACCCCCTTATACGTAAACAGTCCTACAATGAACGCACTATGAATTACTGTCAAAATTAAACTGCTGCTTACTAAATCTAACTAAAAGGTATCTTATCCATGTGACTTTAATTTCACAAATTCCTGACGGCGTTACAACACAAATTACACTTCGCGAGCGCTAGTTACTTGTCTAAACAAAAGCGATCAAAATATTAACCACACAAAGGTGAAAGTTATTACGCAATATCGATTAGCAAAACTAAAAACGTTATATATATAAAATTAAATATGTAAACGTATTCTTTAATGTAAATAACAAAAGTAGTGAAAGCAGTTAGCCCACTAAACGTAGTATTTCCAAAAACCTCAAAATTCCACACCTAAAACTACTAATAATAATCGAATAAATAAATGAGTCGTTAATTACATTGTACTAGTTATTTCTAAGGCATAATTGCTATAACAACATTGTAAATTGTAATTTGATGGGTATATTATCCTACTTTTGCGAAATTGCACTATTCCACGTGCAATTGAAACAGTGACCAACTTTCAACGTCGGCCGCACACTAAAAATTGATCGTAAACAGTTACCAATTACATTAAAAATTTACACAACCCTTATTATCTTTTCACAATCACAAACTTTCTCTCATTCATTAATCAATCATCTTTGTAAAAAACTTATAATTTTAATTGGGAGTCAGCATCATCCGTCTACTAAATCAGTTAACCAAAAAAAAAAAAGATTTTGCAAGTTTTCACTTTCACAGACTTCACCAAATTAATCCACTGGAAAAAAGTTTTAACTAAAATTTTTAACAGTTTAATATCTTTAATTATTTAACATCTTATATAATCTTTTGCAAGTAAATAAACATGATCATAAATGGAGAAAGTGCGACCATAATCAAAGCAGGAAAAGAGAACACGCTACCGTACCGTAATTACTATTGCGAAGAAAGTGAAAATTATTTTTTTTTGTTAAATTTAGAAGTCTGTGTTACCGTTTGGTGATTACGGTGCGTAGTAGGTAAAATACGTAACAGAAATGTGTGATTTATCTCGTAAAGCTGTGTAAATTAAAATAGCATTGACCTCATTCCTTGCGTCACGCTAAATAGACTAGACTAGTCTAGATATTATCTTTTATAGAAGATGTCTCCACGATCACTTACGTAATACATTTTTAATGCGAATTAGTAAGTAGTTGACATTACACCTTAACCAATTAACGTTTAAAACTAATTTTTTTTAATTTGTCTAATTGTAAGTTCATCTACCTTTGTGGTTGGTGTGATGTGTTCAACTGACTTCTACTTTGAAACCGAGGTCAGACATAAAAATAGAACAAAATGAAAGAGTTAGACGATGAACTTGATCATGTGGCTTATTGTACGTAAGAAACTATATAAAAAATCATCACGCTCATTCACTGATTTCGTTTTAGAAAAAAAGGTGTAGTGGTGGCAAAACTCCAACACAAATAACACGCAAATTTATAACCAATTTAAAAATCAATCATTTAAAAATACTAATACAACATACATTTAATCACAATCGCTAAAGATCGTTTCTTTAATATTGTTTTATGGAATGCGCTAGACAGAAATTTAAGGTGCAAAGAGAAATCGCAAATACTTGCCTTGGTGAAATTATGAAAGGTGATGTAAACAAGACATTTTGTAACAGTTTGTAACAGAATTTTATTGTGGTTTAATTGTTTCACAACTTCTTTCTTTTTTTTGTTTTTTAATTATTTGTAGAGCATCGACGATTTATCTTATTTGCTCTATAGATTGCAATGTTTGTTTCAAAAACTGCTATTAAGATAAATATTGTTAGTATGTAATACATAAATTTAATCTAAAAAACCTTTTTTAAACATAAAACTATAAAAACGATTTTGTAGAATTTCTGTCCATTGTGTCGATTAGTTTATATTGTGTAAATAAGTCTACTCCTGTAGTTTTAAACCAAAACGTTTTAAATCTATTATTTAACTGTTTTCTTATTAGTGCAATATCTACCGACTATGTTTTAAATAATTTTGAATAATAAGTTTTATCAAGTATATATAAAATATCATGGTAAAAATTAAAGCTTAGGTGTAACAAAATATGTATTTAGAAAAAAGGCACTCCAACGTGCTCAAAACTAAAAAAATTTGGAATAAATTAGTGAAAACATTACTGTATCTTTCCAAAAAAAAACTTGAGTGAACTATGTGATCGTACAAAATAAAAGCAATTCCTGATCTGGTACGTAAACGTGTAGTAACAATTAAATATAAATAAGTAAAACTGAAGCTGCTAAAACGTTTCCTTTGCGTATAAATTTCTTTAAAACAGTTGAAATTTAATCACAAGAAAACATACACTAAATACAATTAAATCGCGTCGAGAAACAAAAGACTAATATCAAATAACATTATTAATAATTAATCTAGAGAATGTCTTTTGCTCTAAAATGCATTGCCGTGACTATAGCGTTCCAACAAAAAAATGCAATAAATTCCTACTGAAAAGTCTCAATTCGAAACTTACATGCTTTTTATTACGTTAAGCAAGGTCAAAAATTCTTGATTGCCTCGAACAACAAATGATTTTTATTTTATTTTGAGACGACAAAGACTTGACGTATTAATATATCTTTTTGGAACAAATCCTCGATCGACTAAAAAGCCATTTCGTTAAAAAAGATAAATTGTTGTTACTGATAACATAAACAATTTATTTTCAAAGGTTATTAACAAAACGATTTGTTAATCATTAACTATGCATGACGAAATTTAGTAACAGTACATTAGTGTTGTTATCAAATTCTTTTCATTCGACACAAGCATTAACACAGTAATAAATATGTGCATGCAATCGTGTGCAAAGTACAGATGGTATCAAAGACAACACGTTGACCTACCTCAATATTAAATAAATCCCATTTATGCGTTTAAATTATTTCTCAATAACTTGAGTACGATATTGAAATTAGAAATCACCGTGGGCGCATTTTTAGCGTTGATAAATATAAAATAAGTGATCGTACACTTGAGGATTTAATTCTTAACCTCGTTCTCAAAGTGGGTCACACTTAAGCAAATTAATGAGAAATTGGATTTTCTCTGTAAACAGATAAACGTTATAAATGTAAAGCGGAAATCCCGAAGAAAGAAAAATATGCGAAAATTATGCAATTTGAAATAAAGTGTCAGCAAAAAGTAAACAAAATTAAAAGTAAATGGAATAAGATTAAACACAGTTAATTACAATAATTAAGTATAAATTAAATTCTTAAGTAAAGAATTATAACAACTAAGTTATTAAATTTGGATGCTGGCTCTTCTTTATCAACTTACTAATCAATAATGCAAATTCTTAAGAAAAACTAGTCTGCATTTAGAAGCAACGTTGGCCACATTTTGTGCTGACGACGTCTAGTGCCAAACAATAGCGCTTGAGTTTTTGTCGTCCACAATGGGCGTTAAAAATCTTTAAATTAAAATAATATAAACCGCTACAGGAAGTAAAATTAAACCGTTATCTATTAGCTCATAAATATCTTTACATTAACTTTAAAAGCACTTTAATTTTGAAACTGTCAAGAAGCTCATTGACATAAAGTTAATTTACGTATTGTGTAAATGATGTTTTGTGTTTGCGATATTTATGTGGGACAGTAATACCAGTTGCATTATACTCACCTAAAGCAAACTGCGTTAGACTATCGTTGTATGAACTTATAACATTAACAAGTTGCAACTACAAATCCAGGTCAAGATCAATTAAAAAACTGCTTACTAATTACATCATTTCCAATGAATAAATTCTAGAGCAGGCAATATAAATAATTAGAAAAAAATTGTAGTGCAATGGAAAAACAAATAAAACAAGTCGAGTAACCGCTTGATTTAGTACTAAACGCATAAAGTAGTAATAGTAATAACATAATTACGTAGAAAAAAAACCAACATCGTCAATGTATCGTTTAATGAACTACCGACGTTTAAAAATTATTCTTAGCTGCGCAGCTGAAATTTGAGAAAACGAAACACTACCAACTTTTCACAATGTAATTGTCGTTAAATTTAACAATGAAAAATTTCCTGCTAAATTTTAATTAAAATTTGTCTAAAATGAGATTTCACATTTTTTAAACAAAATTATTTATTAACGTCTGTACTACTTATTAACCGTTAGATAACGTAACAAAGTAAAAAATCATAAACGAATAAGGACAAGTATAACAGTGATTATCAAGAAGTACCTAAATAGAGATTTTTAGTGTAGATGTTAAAAATTATAACGCGACAAATTAAAACTATTAGACATTAACTGAATGGTTTTGCCATATTTTTTTTTACTTATTTTAGTTAGAAATTTCTTGACACGAACTACTTCTAATACACTTTTTGTGTATTTATTGCAAACTTTATTTACTTTTTCTTATGAATACCGTTACTGCTCTAGTTTTTTTCAACATCTTATTATACTCATCTTTTTTTGTTAATGAATCGACACTCAAAAATCACAAATTTAGTAACGCCTGTCCCAGTTTTATAACAAGTGCCGTTTCGAGATTCACTGTATTTAATTGAAGTTATTGTTAAATTTACGTACTCAAGTTTGGCGTGATTGAAGGCAGAGTTTAACCAACTTTCTATCGCTATTCAGTATGTTTATTAAGAACCGACCCAAAACGGGAGCACAAACTTATTGTCATATTTCGCTCGTATTCTATTATTTGAAACTTAATATTATTTATCTGCAATTTGTAAAAGTTAAATCTTTTTAAAGATACACAATATCAAAAAAAAGGTATTTAAAGTAATTGATGTAAAGGAAGTACAATGTATTAATTTTTAATGATTGTGAAAAAACATTGTTATAGTTATTAACGTCATAAGGCCGATTTGTACCAAATAGCAGACAAGATTGAAGTTATAAAATTCAATACTTTTCATCATACCATAATTACTTTAATACTTAACGATTACTTGTACGACTTGCATTTTTTTTTCAATTCAAATTTTCACTAATCTGTGCATTTACCACAGAAATTGTATGAAAAAATTTGACACGATGCAAGCAAATAGAAGATTTGTGGAAATTACTCAAGATATCATTGACGAAGCGGCTGCAACAAGTAGTGAACTATTGCCCATGAAAACAAGAGAATGATACATGAAAACATGAAGCTTTTACAAAGTGGAGTGACATAAATGGTCAAATTGTGCTGTGCAATTTAACGGAATTATGAAAAAAGTTTGCAACGAATACCTTATAGACTAAACTGTCTATGTTAAAAACCTGTTTGAAGCTCCATGATAACGTTGACATTTCCAGGTTGGTATTATGCTAGGTTGTTTGCCATTATTACAAGTTCTCGTTATGTTCTTGCAGTATAGAAAAGTTTTTACTTTGCTACATAGAAAATCTGAATGGTACAAACCAAATAAAGTAAAAATATTGACAACAGAAGAAGTGGCAAAATATCTAGTCGACGCATCGAACGAGCAACCTTTGCTAGAAAAAGTTATTACTCTAATTGTAATATTTGGCGTTTGCCGCCGGCGCCGTGAAGAATTCCTTTTGTTGTCTTTGGACAAAATTAAAGTAGCTGGTTGATTTTTTATTATTACAATGGATGATTTAAACAACAAATCTACAAAAAAGTTCACTATCATAGAAAACAGCAGACAGTTTTAAGATTGTACTTAATATAAGAAATACGCAGCACTTCAACTGCCAGGTTTAGAAAATCAGCGTGTTTTTGTGGATTATAAGAACGCCAAGTGCACACGACAGTTTGTCGGAATTCATAAGTTTGTAAATTTGAAAGAGTTTGATACGTACACAAGTCATAGTTTTAGAAAATCTACTGATACTATGTTGGTTAAAAATGGAGGTGATATTTTGACGTTAAAAAAAATTGGGAGTTGGAAATCGTTCGCAGTGGCGCAGCAATATGTTGAACAATTCATTAGCAAAAAGATCAAGATTTCCAAACAGCTTTTAATTCTACCGAAAGTGCTTCAACTTCAATTTCAACATTTAAAAATTATTATAATTCTTCTGTTAGAAATCAAGAATATTCTACTGCTGTAGTACCAAGCCCAAATGAAGAAATCAAAAAATTCATTATTTCAGGCAATACCAGTTGCTCTTCTCATTTCAGTTATTGTTCTCATACTATATAGTTTTTTTATAATTATAATGTTGTAATTGACATGAATAAATAATAAAAATTGATTAAGACAACACACAATTTTATTGAAAAAACTGTCAAAACTAAAAAAATAACCGCCAAGACCGATAAATAAAAAATATAACAATATAGCATAATGATGTGTATCAAGGGAGATATGAGGATGCTAATTACCGAGAGCACCAGATTGCAATCCCGAGAGACTTTAGTTCAGAGGGATTGTTAATTTGCCATCCAATAACTCACGTGACAGATAAATAATTTTACTTCATGCTAAATGAAATATGAATACTAAATTTTGTTGGTTTTGAAAATTAAATGAAAGTTTTTTTCGAATTAAGTAGGCATGGATATCATGGATGTATCAACTGACAAGTTTGCAAATATAAATTTGTCAAATTTATCAATTTGTGAAAATGAATGAAAGTCTGGAGAGAAGTGAGATTTCTGGCAATTTGTAGCAAAAGGCTGAGTAAACTCGTGTCGCACTACTACCAACAAAGTCAAAACCAACGTATTAAAAATAATATGACAAATTCCTGCAGTGGCTAAAAGTTTAACGTATTGAAAACAAAAAACATAAATGAAACTATAATGTTGGCTTACTTTTAAAACATGGTATGTGTTTATTCTTCAACGTTCTAGTATAAGTGATAGTCAATGTTAAAATCAATGATGACAATTTATGATAATACAGATGGGAGTAAATTTCATGAACTGGAAGCGTTTCTCAAACGAAAAAATAAAAGCTATGAACCAAAAAAGGTCTAAAGTGTTTAGTCGGGATGACGTTGTTAAATTTTTCAAGAATGTTTCTGATGAAGAACTTTTATTAGATAAGGTAATGCGTTAACGATTGCACATTTATTGCTCTATTGTACAAGTGGTTTTAATTATGGGTTATTTTGAAAGCTGTAGAGGTCAAGAGCTTTTAAATATGAAGGTTCATCGTATTAAAGATAGGAGCTCGGTTATTGTGGTTGACATTCCAGAAAGTAAAACAGATATACATAACAAATTTACAATTGTAAAAAAAACGAGTTTTTTGAATTGTATCTGATAATGAAGTATATATATTTGCGTCTGCAGGGTCCAAAAATATTATTTTTAACTTATCGCGAAAAGCGTTACACAGTTCAGTTTGTTGGAAAAAAATACATTTGAAAAAATGCCAAGGAAAATTGCTAGTTTTTTGTATTTGCCAAATCCAGAAGCTGTCGTTAGATATTGTGTGCAAAGGACTTCTGCGACTGCCGTAGTCAATATAGAAGCAAATATGACAACATTGAAGAGACATGGCGGATCGCAGAGTTCAACGGTAGCAGAAGGGAATGTGTCCGACAGCATGAAATTGAAAAATAAAACTGCAAGAATGTTGGCTGTTATGTCAGATGAAAAAAATTACAACAGTTCAAGGAAAATTTTTGCAATTTGGGAAATAATTTTAGTAGGAAATTCGACAATTGTCGGTTTATTTTTGTAAATAAATTAGAGGGAGTTAAGGATTCATAACTGCTTAGTATAACTCCCTTACGATGTTATGAACATCTTCGTAGTTACGGTAACTAAGGGTTTATTTGTTTATAATGTATTAGTATAAAATAAATATATTTATGATAACGCAGTTGTCTAAAAACGTATAAAAAATGCATGCAATAGATAAGTAGATAGCAAAAAACGTAATCTAAAAGTTTATATCCGAAAATAGATAATACTGACGTTACTTGTCATGAAGAAAAATGAAAAGTCTACCACAATGTAAGCATCATAAAATGACGTAGAAAAAAAGAACCATTTCGTCAGATACAGACGATAAATTCCACAAACTTTTGGCGAATATTGTAGATTTGGTCAAAAATTATATAATCAAACATTATTTTTAATTGTCAGGTAAATTAGTTATTTTTTAAAATTCTAAATTTGTATGTTGCATAATTGATTCTATATCTATGAAAGTTTAGTCAAAAATTAATAAATTACATTTAAATGAGAAATAAATTGTTTTTGAAAATAGTTGAAAGTTTCAGTTAATTAGAAAGTTGAATTTTTATTGCTTTTAGATTTAGTCTACCCTTAAAAGCATTGTACTAAAATTATAGATCACAAATTATTTACTAAAAAAAATATTTTACATGGTTTTTCCAACTGTATAAAATAAGAGTTACTGTAAAAGTAAAAGGAAATTAAGCTTTTAAAAAATCTATATTTACTAAGCAATATATTATCGAATGACTAATGTAAGCTATTCATGGCATGTTGTTATTATCTTGGGGAAAATTATAGGGAAAAGTAACCCTTTAATGTTTAGATATTTCACGCGCCTGCTCTGTAATTTTGAAAGCTTTGTACAACAACAATTATTGCTACTGTAATGCAAAAATCAAGGTTTGGTTATACAATTGAATTAGACATCATAGACTGTTACATATGCAAAAATTGCGAAATTGTTTAAAAATTTAATACCTTCAGGTTAAGGCTACGTTCGTGCAATATTGAACTTGATTTTTTAATAATTTTTGGTAAAACTTGATTACATAACTACAAAATTAGTTGTTACGTAACGCTAGTTGTACTTATCAAAATTAGTCATAAATTTTTATATGTATTGGTAACACTTTCTCTATTAGCATTTAAAGATGATTAATAAAAGTTAGTTTTGATAAAAAAAATGGTCATTAAATGGAATTTTTAACGATCCTAAATTACTTTCACGAGTCACACATTTGTGTATAGTAATTTTATGAAAATGCCACTTCCTGATTGTCCCAAGGTTAATATTTATAATAACAAGAACTAAATTTGTAACTTCCATTTTATTAAGCAAGCTCAGGTTATTGCTTGTTAGAATATAAAATCTGACTAAACAAGTTTGTTACCAAAATATTGTTATTGTGCATTATTCACTATAATGTAATGCCATGATTGTAAAAATTATAATACAGTTTATAGTAAATATAAACACTTGTAATAAAAATCTTAGCAATGACATAACGTGACAAACTTTTAAAATTTATTTTTAGACAAAGCATTTACTGTAAAACAAAATTAAAATAAATATTTTAAATGCGCAATCAAGCATAAACAATACATTTTAAAATAATTGTAAACAAAAGGAAATAATATATTAAAAATAATTTTTAAAAACTTTTAAGCGCAAAGTGCCAAAGAAATGTGAAGTTAAAAAACAAAAATTATAAATGTGGAATTTATCTTGTTATAATGAAATAAAACTTAAATTCGTATAAAACCAAAGGCAAGATTGATTCGCACAAACAAAATATTATAATAAAAACGAAAAGGCAATAATGAAATAAACACAAAAAATAATTAATTAAAAACACTGAACACACTAAAGGTGTGGTACATAAAACGATGTTCATTTTTGTACACAACACTAGAATTTAAAAAAATTAACATAATGGTATTAATAACATTTTTAATTATGTTAAGTATTTTTTAAATCAATGGTTTTTTGTTGATGTCTATAATAACAATAATATTTACAAACTTATTTTGCATTTAGTTTTGTTTTACTCATCTACAAGATAAATAAAATAAATCAAAGTAGGTACAATTACCAAAACTAAATTTTTGTTACTTTTGAGTAATTTTTTTCAGAGAATTCAAAAAAAAACTATGATCATCTTTTTATATAGACAACAAGGTTTTACTTTAATATGTAATAACATAGTAAAACTTATAATATAAAAAATGATACCTAGCTAAAAATTTTGTTGCGAAAAATAGTTTTGAAGTAAAAAGTTTCTACAATCTTAGGTAATTTAGTTGGTTTGTCTTAAACAGACGGAATTTTATTGTACTTAAACCAAAATAATTATTATATAAAAACTAAAGTACAAAAAAACAATCTTTTTTAAAACAAAAATACGGAAGAAGATAATATACGTTGATTACGATAACAATCTTGAGTGCCATTGTTAAAGAAAGTTTTTTGTAAATAAAAATGTGAGAAGTAGGTAAATGATAAGAATCCTCAACGTTAAAATTTTTTGAGTCATTTCCCTGTTTTTGAGATTTAAAAAAATTTATAAATATTCTCCGTAATCGGTAAAATTACTTTTGTTTTAGAATTCATTAATGAACAAGTATATATAACGGGTATAAACTATTTTGTTACTTTAAAAAATGTATGGTTAAAATTTTTTTTTTCTATGTAATAATTATTAAATCTACTAAAAGCAAACAATCAAATGTAGAAATGTGCCAAAGAAGACAAAATAAAATATATTGTACAAATGAAATACTGAAATCAATAAATTGTAAAAGTTAACTTCAATGAAAAAGATGAAATGAGCATACAAAGATAATGAGAAAAAAATGAGGTTTAAAGCAGTGCACGTATGAAAAACAAATAGAAACAGCTGTTCCGGTTATTGACAAATTATAAATAATGTGGACTTTATTTGACTGTATTGATTGTAAAATTGTATGATAAATTGAAAAATCAACAGAATGAAGGTAATAATCATGAAAAAGCGTTTTTGTTATTTAAGTAGCAACAAACGCTTAGATTTAAGTTACAAAACATTGTATAGGTAGTACTTATGTTTGATAAATTTATTAACACTTAAAACGTCAAAGTACAAATGCAAAGGTTTAAAAAAATAGGTCAATACATTCTAGGAACTTTTTTGCTCGCGACTAGAATAGGAAGCCAAAAGCAAGAATTAAAAAGTGGAGCAAATCAATAACGATATCCTCTTATCTTTTTACTTAATCGCCAATTTGTCGCAAATCAAATTTTGACATGTATACGTAGGTTGTCAACAATTTACTTTGAATTGATTGTAATTCGGACGGTGATGTAAGACCCAGACTTGAACAATATAAAAAACCGTAACGTCGATTTGTCTGCGTTACAATATCGAACTAGAAAACAATTGTGTTACGTGTGTTTTGGGTTTAGAAAAAAACGTGGAAAATGCATCAATGACCTTTAAGTAAACGTCACTAGCAAAATTTCACCGAGGGTTATACAAACGTTGAAAATAGATCAATACGTACAGCGTGGCTGGAATTGCATTGTTTTTAATAAACGAAAAATTGCTATGTGTAATCGTTACAAAGAAACCTATTGCAAGTACATATGTAATTAAAAAGCGTAAAATAGCACTTCCGTGTTATTATTACTACTACTATTAGCTTACAGTGATATTTTTAACACGCGCACCAAAACATTGCGAGTCTGTAGGTCTGTTTAGAGCACGAGCACTTTATTTCAATCACAACTCAAATTTTTAGCATTATACAAATAACGCGAAACAAAAATGATTAATTTGACTAAATTTGTATTAATAATTAATTACTTCCTGTGTTTAAAACTTGATTTTAATTAAGAAAATAGCAAAACTTCCTGCTTTCTGATTGTCACACGTGTACTTTACCCTTATTAATCAACGCGGAAGTCGATTAACCTTTAAAAATTCAAAAACCCAAAAAATCAAAATGATAACAAATGTGTCGATACGACCCAAGTATGATTTAAATATTTGAATGGACGAATTACATGTGCCGGATGTGAAACAGACCAATCAAAAACAGCCATGCCTTCCGCCAAAAACGTTAAGTCCTTTTGGACCCTAACTATTATAACGATTCATAATTTTTAATTACGTAAAAGCTCAATTAGATCAATTTAAAAAAAAAGTACTTACGTTTATATAAAATTACAAGAAGTTAAATCACAGTCACTGAAATTTTCACGCGTCGAAAATAGAAAGAAAACACAATTTAATTTAAAAAAAATCAGAGAGAAAAAACAAATTTAAAAAAAATACCGGAGTTAAAATACACCTATTTGTACACAACACGCCAACGTATACCGAACTGAATTCGAAGTTACTGAGTAGTATTATAAGGATTTCACCGTCACGTGACTGGGGACTCACTATAATGGAAAACAATTTTGATATCAAAGTATATTTTACCTTTAAAACATCAAAAGCTGCGCAAACTTCGTACTTATAGTTAACGTTTCGATCAGCCCAACAGATGAAAGCTCAAAACGGAAGCTTTTCGGTTCGCATTTCTCCGTTTTCAATCGTCTGAAAGTTCGTAGCCCTTTAAGGTTAAATTCTTACTTTTAAGGGCGGTCTAGCTCGCAACACCTGCCTCCGAATTGTAATTATTTCGTTAACTTAGGGGTTACTGACTCGGTGATGTTTATTTTAAACATTAAAAAAAAAACACTAACCACAACAAATTTTTATTCAATTCGTCTACATAAAGCGAATCGAAATGCAATAAAAAAAACATTTTAAAGCAGTGGCGTATCAACACCACGTTTACAAGCAAAAATACGCTCGCCAATTTTAGAAGCAAATAAATCTTTATAATAACATTTCACAAATAACGAAACCGGTAAATTAAAACTTAACTAAACACCTGAGCAGTTTTTAATTTCTATCGGCAAAGATTCAATTTTACATTAAAAATTATCACACCAAAAAAACCCCTTTCGGCGTGAACGGTTTCAGATAGATATTTTTTAATTCAATTATTTTAAATTAAGATGCTAAAATATACGTTTCTATATTGCCGTTTTCTTTTTGATCTAATTTAATATAATTTAATTTGATTTGAATTTAAAACAAAAACAGTAATCAAGTTTTTAATTTTACTTTTGTTAAGAAAATATAACTTTTATTCTCGTCATTTAAAAGCGTTTCTTACGTCAAACTATACGTCAAACTATGATGGAATAAAGCTGTTTTTTTAGTTATTTGAAAAAGGTATTATTATTAAAGGAAGGCTGAATAAAAATAGTAACAGTATATAAGCAAAACCTATCATTATTCTAGTGAAAAAATCTATCTTGTGAACTATCAAAGGTTCGTAAAACAAAGCCTTTTTAAAAATGTTTTAATCTAAAAAATAATTTTAATTTTTGTCAAATTAATTGATGTAAAAGCTGAAGATGGTAGTTAGAAAATAAACGTATCCACCAATTGGTTGATGATCCCCGTGATTTAATTATTAACTTAATTACCACAAAAGACAACAATAAATATTTATAATATAAACGATAAGTGTAAAATATTTTATGCTTTTTTATTAACAACCCCAATGCATAAGGGTTTTGATATCAATATTTATTTTCAAAATTTTTAGTAATGTAAAGTAGTTAAATTAAATACGGAATAAAAGGAAAGTAATAACACGTAATTAAAATAATTACATTATTATTACCACACATTAATATGAAATAAATATAAATGTTAGTAATTAAAAATTCCTCATATATGTAATATCCATAGATTAACGGGCAAATTTGGTTAGAAACGCAATTAAGAAATACTAAAATCCTAATTAACTGAAAAACAATAAAGACATTTTTACAATTTAGCTAACGTCAGTTTAGTAAATAGTAAAAAATCTAATTATATTTAAAGAAAACAATTTAACACTCACATTATATCCTAATCATAATTTTTAAAATAAAAATATTTCAATTTGTCTGAAAAAGAAAATAAAATATTTAAGTATTGAAAAAACTTTATAGATTTTTAGTTTTTTTACAGTTATTTATTAGGTCTTTAAAGAAAATTACGTTTTCGAAATTCAATAGAAAATACACAAACGCCGATTTTTTTTAAACGCAACAAAAAAGACAATATGTAATTGCTGGGGTACATTAAATCATTTTTTTCTAAATTATTAAATAAGCGTCTTAAACGATTAATAACAGAACTGTAATAATTATAATAATATTAAATATTAAAAAAGTGTTAAATGTTTATCCAAATTATTTATTTAATACATAATAATGCACATTGTTTAATTACAAAAATTATAAATAATTACAATGATTATAGATAAAAAACAATACATTGCCTGCACTAACGTAGTTTTTTAAATTCTTATTTAAAATTAAATTATAGATGTTTAAAACTAGTTTTAAAAAAATGATCAGTGTTTTTAAACCATCTAATAGATAATTAACAAAATTATATTAAATTTTTAAAGCTTTTTTTGTATCCTACAAACACAAATTTAAAAATGTATAAGTTAGAATAACAGTCGGATTAAATTAAAGTAAAAACATTTTCTTTAACTACTAAATTCGACAATATATTTCTAATTTGCACAAATTTATCAAACATGAATGATTATTTGTGCGCTGAAACATTACTGAAACGTGTACCTATTAATTAAACACATAACTAGTGGCGGCTTCTGCATTAGGTCATTTGGTCAATGTTTTATTATTGATTCACAATTGCAAATATGCAATGTTTCATTTTAAAAATAGATACATTGACTTCAAATATAAATTTTTACATTCAAGGCAAACTAAAAGGCACATCAGCATAAGAACAAAGGAGTACAATAGCAGTTTAAAACATAACCACGTTAAAAAACCAGCGGTTACAGAAAACATATTGAACACGGGACATTTTATGGAACCCCGATTTGATAATTTAACATCCAGTTTCAAAACTTCTAAAGAAGAGACCGGCATCACCAGCAAAACTTCAAACCGATGATTTCTATGTTTTTGTAACTAGTTTTAAAACATGAAAAAAAAAATAAATATACAAAATTTTGACAGCAACGGTAGTAACTTTTCTGTAATTAAATTTTGAAAAAAATATTTTTTCTATGGCAATAGATACATTGTGCTTTTGCACTGATTGAAAGACTGTAAACGATGGAATTTTCACACAACGCCGAATGCTCAAAGCGTCGACTTGATATTTGGTCCAAAACGCCGACTACCATTTTGCCGACCATGTTCAAAACGCCGAACCACGCCAGTGACCAAAACGCCGACTCGTTTTTTATATTCTGTAAGTATTGGGTCATGTTTTATAGGTGCGTTCGCAAACATTTTGACCATTGATAAAAACGTCGATTTAGTATGTTGTCAGCGTTTTGAACATTTTACCGAAATGATGAGTAAATGGCGTTTTGTATTAATATTAATATTTGTATTCGGTTCCGACGTTATTTGTCTTATTTCTCCTAGTGTAAGTACTTTTCTTGTTTTTTGATTATCTAGTTTAATTTCCTGTGGTGTTGTTAACATTGAGATAATAAATAACTTTTACAATAGTCATTAAAACATTTATTTTATTTGGTAACACAATTATATCTGCGGTTTAGGTTATATGATTTTATGCTTTAGTCTATTCGATAAAACAATTGTAGACAATCTTTAGAAATACAACAAAAATATAACACAACACAATAAAAAACTAGAACATACTACTTCAATAAAAAAACTGAAAGGTAGTTATCGATACAGTGCGTGCCAAAAGTATGAAATAATGAATTTATGTAGGTCCATGTCAGGGTTATCAAATAACGTTTTGACACGTCAAGTTGATTTATTTTAAAACAAACATTTTGCAGTGTTGTTTAATTTTACTACCTCTACCCATTTTTTAAAAATGACGTCATTCATTTACTGCAAAATGTTTGTTTTAGAATAAATTAATTTGACGTGTCAAAGCGTTTTTTGGTAGTCCTGACAGGGACCAAGATAAATCCATTATTCCATACTATTGGCGCGCACTGCATACACTACCTGCCAAAAGTCAGAGATCACTAGAAAAATTACACAAAACTGCTATACAGCTTGTAAAACAAAAAGTATTACTCGTATACTTGCCCAAGCATTTTTTAATGGTTTCCAAAGTTGGTTTTGTGAGGTTGGACAATGGTCTCTTATTCTCCTATCTAATTCATCCTACAGTAACTTAATGGGATTAATGTCGTGCCATTATGCAGGCCAAACCATATTTATAAGATCACCTTTTGCTTCTTTTTGTAGTAAATAGTTCTTACAAAATCTAGACGAGTGCTTGGAATCATTGTCTTGTTGTAAGTGAAATCTTTTGCCAATTAACCTAACTCCAGATGGAACAGCCTTCTTTTTTAAAATTCCATCAATACAATAGAGATCTTTAACGCAGTTAAAAGAAAATGAGCCCCAAACAAGTACAGAACCACCTCCTTTCAGCAACCATGTTTCTAACAAAGACTCGCCTATGACTACCAAATACGAAAAGTTTGCTTTTGGCCGTCCGCAGCACATTTGTCCACTTATCCATGTTCCAATTTTTATGTTGTTTGGCTCATTCTAAACGCTTTTTGCAATTTTAAGGTAGTGATAGTGATTCAGGGGCGGCTATTCAAACTTTTGCCAAATGAAGTTTTACTGTTGTGAGTGACATTGGATTTGCGTGGCATTCATTTAGTTGTGCGCGAATTTTGGAAGCCGTTAGACGGCTATTCCGTCTATTTCTTAAATTTTCTTCCAGTGTAGTTACTTTTGGCCTTCCTAGGCGTTCTCTTGATGCTGTTTTAAGCAATAACAATTTTGTAGAAAACTTAAAAACACTAGGTACTAATTCATTTTCAAAAATGTATAGTACGGATTATTCTAGCTTGTAGTTTTTGTAAATTTTGAGGTCTTGACTTTTATACTTTTTCTTTAAGTAAACCGCAAAGAAAAAACCTAATGGGGTTAAGTCCGAGGTTCTTGAAGGCCACTTACAAAAATGATTGTTTTGTCCTATCCAACAGTTTTTAAGATTTTTATTTAGCCAGTTTCTTATCAAACGAGCATTAGGGATACGATTACCATCTATCTGTAAATTCAAATTAAGGCGGTATCTTAATGGTAAATCATTTAAAGCGTTTCTAAACTAATTTTTGATTAATTAAAAAACATAATTGCATTAAAATTACCGTAAAAAAATAGACCAATTATTTTGTCACATACTATTCTACACCAAACGTTAATTTTTCAAGAATATTGTTTCCTTGCATGTATAATAACTTCTGGATTTTGAGCTGACCATTGACGACAATTTTGACTCAAAACCGCCACATTTGTAGTAAAAGTAACTTTGTCGGTAAATAAAATTTCTTTTAAAAAGTTACCATTGTTTAGATATTCTCCTTGCAGGCATTAGCAAAATTCTAATACTTTTTCTTCATCTTCTGGTTTCAACGTATGGGAAAATATTGGCTTAAAAGCTTTCATTTTGTTTTGTTTTAGGTTAAGGTTTAAACTAGCCGTTCGTATACTATTTCGGGAATTGTCGTTAAAATATTGGTTGTTATTTTAAAAAAGTTTACTTCGTCCATTTTGCTTGTTTTTAAGCTAATTTTTAGAAACCGGTATAGTTTTACCAAAAATTATATTTATGCGTTGCACAGTACTTTGACTTACTGGTCTACCTGGATGTCTGATGTTGAATTCTGCCGCAGTTTCTACTTCCAAGCACACGATGTCGCCAAGTACAAATAAGTTCTAATATCAATTTAGATTTTATTTGTTTGATATAAACACTTTAATGTTTTTCCATAGCCAACTATGAATTTTTGAAAATAAATTAGTGTGCATTTTTAATTCTTCTACAAAATCGTTGTTAATTAAAACTTTTCCATAAAATTATGTACAAATTTGTTTTTGGGGGTGATCAATCTAGTGGCGTGCTCAGATTTTTCTAAAAAAAATTGTTAATATGATTTGTTTAAATTTTGCTTCTGGAAACTGGATCACTAAAAAGTCATAAACTTCAATGCAACGTAAAGTGTTTAAAGAGATCACCAACTCATTATTTTTAAATAACAACCCCTATTAAGTTTCATCTTATTTTAAAAGTAATGAAACTCCGATATCTTAATTATTCTAAGGATTATGAAAGGTTGACTCCCAATGAGAAAATAAATTTTTTTTGCACGTTTATTACGATTTTTATAACAAATCTACAAATTGTTCATATTTGGGTTTGAACTATCAGGAACATATCCCTAGTGATATTGGCGATTTCTTTAATCTTACAATGCTTCATTTTTTATTTTTACACGCAAAAAATAAGACATCTATATCATAAGACATAGAATTATGGAAAATGATTTTTAAAAAATTGGAACCCGATTCTCTTGTCATTTGTATAAATTTGGAAATGTCTTAGGTATGATACACTGTGTGTTTGGAGACCAAAAGTCGAGTAAAAAGTACATCGCAATTTACATTTATTTTATTGGTGAAATTCGCAGAAACAATTAAAATCCTTATTAAAACAGAGATGCAGGTCACACTTTGAACATTTTGTATAGGTTAGCTTCTTACAAACTAGTTTTTGAAACGTGTGCTATTACTTATATAGAACGGCCGCTTTTATCCGTCTTCACATCTTTCGGTGGAATATATGGTGTAGGGTTTTACCTTTCTTAGCCATAAATTGTAGCTCTATAGCAGTGGCTGAAGGTTTACCACGTTAACTTTCTTGATGCATGCTTGCTTTACATAAGCATTCTGCTATCTCAATTATAAATTGTGAAGAGTTTTATTTGTAACTTCTTCTGTACAGCATTTAGCTGTAAAATTCAAAAATATCACTTCCTTGTCTTCATCTTGATTTTGTTTTTTCCAATCAGACTATTTAAAAACTCAATTCAATTTATATGGCGGTTGTACTCTTTAACTACATTTGGGTACGAAATTTTTTTGTTGACCATTTTGTCAAACGCTCAATTTCTTGCATTTTTTGCGGTAATTCTCCAGCAAAGTTTGACGTTAGTGTAACAATTTTATTGTTTTTTTAGATTACTGTGGAGATAGCAGTCACATTAGCATTTGCAACGTATTTACACAAAATACCTCTTTTTTTCTTTCTTTAGTTGGTTTGCTGCAGGCAATTTACAATTTGATATTCGATTATGTCTTATAATTTCTAAGGAATAGATGCCTCGATTTGCTAAGCAGGTATAGACTACCAATAAAATTAAAGAATAATAAATTTTGTAGTATACTCTGTAACATTCAATTCTTGAACCGTTTCTACATAAGGGTGCCAACTATTGGTACAAGACTTTTTAAATTTTTCACGCAGGTGCCAATTATTAAAAATCTTTGAAGTCATGGGTGTCCAAAGCTTGGCGTTAATGATTATTTAAAATTTTTGGTTGATATATAGTTGCCGAAAATACAGAAAAAAAAGTAACAGAAAAAATATTCTAAAAATTTGCTACAAAAAGCTGGAGAAAGTTAAATCAAGTGTCTCAAAAAAAATACAGGGTTCTTAAGTCGACTCCTCAATTTAGAGTAAGGCCTAAATTAGCAAAATTTGTGCATTGACGTAACGCTTTTCGCGAAAATTGAAGAAAACAAGATTATTGATTAGATTTTGGATAGTAAGAGGAAAGTATTTCCAAGACGTCAAACTGATATACAACTTTCAATGAAAGCATATATTGCTGCTGCACGCCGACCAAACCCTTTTAAAGACAACATGCCTAGGGGCTGAAGGAGTTATTCCAGCATCTGCAACAATATCTGAACTAGATATTTTAAACTGGTACTCTGATTTAGAGCAGTATTTTTGCCACAAAAAAACCATTTCTCTATTCTAGAAGATAAAACATGCGTTTATATTAAAGACATTGCTTGTTTCCTATTTTGCCCGAAACAGGGTAAAGTTATAGCACCAAAAAGATGTAAGAATGTGTATGCGGTAGATACAAGTAATGCTAAACCAAACGTGATTGTTATGTTTAGTTTTTTAGCTGCGGGAGTTGCTACTCTATGTACAGCTATAATACAGAACGTTCCTGAAGACTGGGGAATGGGTTTATCTGAAAATGGATAGATGAAGACAAAATTTTTTATTGATTACATTAAAAACGTGTTTCATCCTTATCACGCCTTACTCCCTGTGGTGGTGCGGAGACGAGGAAGGGGGTGGTAGATTGCTTCGCCCAGCTAGCTCGTTCGGGTCGTGGATCTGATGGAACTGTGCTGGTGGTCGTCACAGTTACCGGGCGCCAGGGTTCAGTGATCCACTGAACGAAGCAACTACTCTGCATACAACCTCCACAGAACCCAAGTGGAGGGATTAGCCCTAGGTTTTTCTTCTTCCAACTCAACTAACCTAAAATACACCACGCGAAAGACGGCAACAATAAAAGCCAAGGATAAAGAACCAAAAGATGTTTATTTCTCTTCCAAATCAACAGTTAACCAAAAATCGAGGGTACATAAATATAAACGGCGTCAACCACGTTTACGCAAATCCCCAATAATGAACACAAAACAAAAACCCCATACCAATAATAATGCCTTAATATCTACTAAATATATAACACACATAAAATATATACATATACAAAATGTACCTTACTCACCGTGTCATTAACCCTCTATAATGAACTGTAAACCTTGTTGGTTTAAAAAAACAAACTGAATTAAATTCAACACAAAAGGTGATTAGTTTCTTTATCTTTTCTTTTCTTACAGGGACCAAAACTACTACTACGCGCAATTCGCCAAATTACGCCCAAAATAACAAGTAAACCATATATATATGCATACATATACGTCGCCACTAGAATAACCACAATAAAAGAAATATAAAAGGACTAAATAAATGCTTATCGTTAATTACAAACGTTATTCGTTGGAATCCCCTACAGAAATGTATCACCTTCTTTATAATAATGATATAATCACAATGCAAAACTAAATATGAATCAATGACCGGTTTACACAACAAGAATTTTTAAGTGACGGGATTTTTCGTTCTTTAATTAAGTGACAAGTGACAACAGTGTAAAAAAACGTGCATGAAAGTTGACACATGTTGCATGCGATTGAATGTCTTTTTATTTTCGTTTTTATAGAATCCCTTTTATTTTGTTCGTAGTTTTTATTCGGGGTGTGAATGTTTCCTTTTTGTTTTGTGCGGTGTGATTGTTCTATTTTTTTTTTGTGATGTGGATGTTATTTTTTTTGTATGAATGTCCTATTTTTTTTTTGTGTGAATGTGCTATTTTGTTGTGGTGGTATCAGGTGAGTTAAACTTCACAAATCTTAACTATTTACAATTAAAGTTATAACAGGTACATCAGGACGAACACTAATACACGGACTGACCTTGTCGCCGCTGTCTTCGGCATAACTTCGATGGGAAGGTACGTACCAAATATTTAACCAAACACACACTAAAACCAGGTACTTTGTAGGTCGATGTTGCCCTCAATGCTTCCGGGTGTCGAAGCAGGTTCCCCGTATGCGACAGATTGACGAAGTAAGTACAGCGAGACGAATTACTTTACATAAACTTCCCCGTTGACAAGTTGTATATGGAAGGGCCCAAAATCGCAAGCAGCTCACAGCGATACAACGTATTTACAACACCATATTCCAAGAGAACGAATAAAAAGCAAAAATAAAGCGAAACGAGCAACAGGGGCAAAAACAAAACAGAAACCAAAAAAAGGCTAAAATGACTATCGTTAGCTTAGTGATTAAACTGAAAATCGAATGTGCTTACCTTAGGTGTAATGCGGCTTGCTTGTAATGAGGTAGTTTCTTTTTATCCCGTTCAATACGGTGATTCTCTACTGTAATTCACGATAACCAAATATCCATAATACTAATCCAAATACACAGAGAAATAATAATTGTACTTTCAGAATTGATCCGGTAATTTTCCGGGTGCTCTAAGCACAGGCTCTGTTGTACATTCCACCTCGTACGTGATAAGACAAGAAGTGACCGAATTTTCCGTTCTGACGTTCTTATCAGTATCTACATTCTTTTTAAAAACTTATACCGCTATCAAATTTTACCTTTTCTAGGCGGGAAATTGTTGTTTAAGTTGTTTGGCCTAACTTTCATAGGACCTAATTGTTATTAAGATTTTATCCTGTTACAACCCCCTCTTTACCTGGAAAAAGGTAAATTCCTCGAATTTACCGCTGTCAAGTTAGGTACTATAATGTGATGAATAGGACTATACACGAAACGACACAGACAGACCCTAATCTTACTAAGAAATTTAAATACACGAACCCACAGCACTAAACTAAACTAATTACTAAGCAAATGATTATTCAAAAATGAAACCAATTATAACCAAAAAAAAAAATAAATTCAAACTCAAAAAGAAAAGACAAAAAGAAAAATGAATCATTCCTATTTGCAAAACAAAATGCTAACTAAACTAATCCTAGGTTCACAAAGCCGATAGAGTATTTTCCCCCTCTCTCTCTAACGTGGGGTCCGATCCAATTCGTTACCAATGGACATTGACAAATTCTCATCGAAGAATGGTTTTAGGTCTTGTACATGCCAGATGCCCGTGGCTTTTCCGTCGCCGTCTTCGAGTTCGTACGTGTTGGTACCCAGTCTTCGTTTGATCCTGAAAGGACCAAGGTACAAAGGGGCTAATTTGCTCGTAAAACGCTTGGAAGCATCCGAAATAACCTTGTTCTTTCTCCATACCGACTGACCTGGGTAATAACTAGTGTCTCGCCGCCGTAGGTTGTAATAGCGCATATTACGCTCTCGTCCTAGACGTATCTTGGTTTCAATGTCCCGGTACAGTTTCTGAAAACCATCCTGACGTTTCATTAGTTCGTTTGTTTCAGGTGGCATAGGATCTATGGGTTTTCCAAGACGTTCTCGGTAATCGCTACCCTTCATGATATATTCACGTCCGAAGTTGGCGAAATATGGGCTGTATCCCGTCGTGTCGTGCACTGATGTTCGAATCGCACAAGCTACAGCGGGTAGGTGTTCGTCCCAACGATGATGGTGAGTGTTGACGTAGGATCTGAGCATAGTCTTAACTACGCGATTAACACGTTCTGTCGGGTTAGCTCTAGGATAATATAGAGCAGTGTAACAGATCTCGACACTGTATTTGCGGCACACGTTTTGGAATTCGTGGCTCTTCATTTGAACGCCATTGTCGCACAGTAGATACTGCGGGGCTCCATAAGTAAGAAAAACTTCATTCTCCAAATGTTTGATCACGGTTTTTGCAGTAGCAGTTCTTAAAGCGAAGAGTAGAACATACTTCGTGAAATAATCGGTGATGGCTAGGATTTGGGTGAATCCTCGAGATGTTCTTGGCAACGGACCCATTAAGTCGAGGCTTATCATCTGCCACGGAGCGGTGATGTTTGGGCGATTTCCCATTAACCCAGCAGGTGGTTGCTGTTCAGGCTTACAGGTAGCACAGATTCGGCAGGACTTTACATATCGCTGCACGTCGCTCTTCATCTTTGGCCAATAATAACGTTGACAGATCCTCAAGTATGTTTTCACTACTCCCATATGGCCTGAAGTCGGAGAATCATGTTGTTCCTTTAAGATTTCCCTTCGTTGTTCTTTCGGAACTACGGCTTTCCAGCATTCTGTATCTGTGGTTAGTTCCGGTAACCGACTTTTAACGTACTTGAATAAGGTACCTTGTTGCACTCTCCAGTTCGGGTACATTAATGGTGTTTTCTTAATTTTAGCCCTCATCTGGATATACCACTTATCGGTAGGTTGCTCAGCGATAATGGCGAGGTGTTCTTTCGACGAGAGGTTTTCTGGTAGCGGTACGGAACGCGATAAAAAGTCTGGTACGACATTCTCTTTACCTTTTCGGTGGACTATGGTAAAGTCGAAACTTTGAAGTCGCAAGCTCCATCGTCCAAGTCTGCCGGTCGGGTCTCGAAGTTTTTGTAGCCATAGCAGTGAGTGGTGGTCGGTAATAACGGTGAAGTGTACCCCTTCAAGGTACTGACGAAGAGTCTCTACGGCCCAAATGACCGCTAAACACTCGCGTTCGGTCGTGCTGTAGTTGCGTTCCTGACGGGACAGTGTTCGCGATAGAAAACAAATAACCTTTTCTCCCTCCGTATCGGTTTGAGTAAGCACCGCGCCTATTCCATACGCAGATGCGTCTGTCTGCAAAACAAAAGGTCTCTCAAAGTCGGGGCAAGTAAGTATGGGTGCAGTCACCAACGATTGTTTAATAGCGTTAAATGCTTTCTCACAGGTGGTGGTCCAATTCCAGCTGGAACGTTTTTTGGTCAACTCGGTAAGGGGTGCTGCTACAGTGGAGTAATGAGGTACAAAACGCCTGTACCAAGCAGACATTCCTAGAAATCGTCGTAACTCACGCACGTTCCGAGGTGCGGTAACATCAAGTATGGCCTTAATTTTGTCTGAGTCTACTCGAAGTCCATATTGGTCGACGACGTATCCCAGATACTTCAGTTGTGGTCTACAAAACAAACATTTCTCTTTGCTGATGGTGAGTCCTGCTGCTTGTAATCGCGTAAAAACTTTTTGTAGCATGTCTAGATGTGTCTCGAAGTCTGGTGACACAACAATTATATCGTCCAGATATACCAGGACATGTGGTTCAAGATCCGGTCCAAGCACGGTATCAATCAGACGTTGCCAGGTGGCGGGGGCATTGGTGAGTCCAAAAGGCATTCGCTTAAAATGGTATAGTCCTCTACCTGGGACAGTGAAGGCAGTCAATTCGCGTGCCGAAGGTTTCATGCGAATTTGCCAATAAGCAGATCGAACGTCTAAACTGCTTAGATATTTCGCGTTCTTCAAACGATCCAAGATGGCCGAGATGTATGGTAAAGGATACGCATCCTTCTTCGTAACTGCGTTAAGTTTACGGAAGTCTACGCAGAATCGGAAACTTCCATCCTTTTTGGGAACTAATAAGACAGGGGATGACCAACCGCTGGTTGATGGTTCGATAATGTCCGCTCGCAACATTTTATCTAGTTCAGCATCAATCAGTTGTTGTCTTGCAGGGGAGACCGGATAATATCGTTGTTTGAGTGGAGGTGCATCGGTCACGATGTCGTGTTCCACTAAAGTGGTGTATCCTAGACGGTCGTTGTTCTCTTGATCGAAGTGTTTCGACAATAAGATGTTGAGTTGTTTCGTTTGCTCGGAATTTAATGTACTTATGTCATTTATGCTGCAGGTGTCACAACTGGATTCGGCACCAAAATGCCATACATCCGTAGTTAAATTTGGGACAATATCCATGGCCAACCAAAATCCATTCCGAGTATTAATTGATGAGGAAACTCAGCTAAAATCAGAGCGGTAATTAGCTTGGTTTTTCCCATTAAAGTCATCGGTATTGCAATGGTTCCTAGCGTCTGGCACTTCTGACCATTGGCGACTATGCACTGAGGTGGGTTGTTGGTGTCAGCTGTAAGTCCAGCTTGTTGTAGAAACATCCATCCGGTACGTCCTATTATTGTTCTACTTGCTCCAGAATCTAACAATCCTAAAAGATGGCGTCCAAGTATCTCAACTTTGAGGTAGGGTCTTTATCTCCTGAGCATGGTCAATAATGTAGTCCAATAAGATGCTTTGCTTCAGATGTTCGGTTTGAGGTGATATGCTGTTCGGTAGGTCGCTGGGTTGCGAAGGAAAAGGCCTACCTTTCAGTTCCTTGGCATCCCGTTTCCCGAACACTTTTGACACGTCCTACTAGTCTCGCCTGGTGTTCCACATTTAAAACAATGTTTTTGTAGGGCCGAGTGCATGTGTTGGCGCGATGACCAGCTTGATGGCAGTTCCAACACGTACTCATGTATGCAGCTCTACAAGAAGTATCTGCCGCAGTGGCGTTGATAATCGGAGTTTCTTGTCCAATGCCATCTGTCATCGTTTCCATAAGCTGTTCTTCAACCGCTGCAGTTCGTGCCGTATACATGGGTTTTCGATACATGCAGTTAGGCTCTAGCAGATCCTTGATGTTGGTAGGTGGTGGTTGAAAAGTTCGTACCCGATCATTCACGTCTTCTATTGACTTACAGATTTGAGTAAGCTGTGCTAAAGATAGCACTACTTCCAGCGATAAGGCTCTCTGGTAAATCGGTAATAGGTTCCGGCGAATCATATCAATTCTTACCGTTTCTGGTGGTTTACGGGTAAGTCTGTTAAATAAATTTTCCATGATTGATAGGTAGACTACAATTTTCTCTTCAGCTCCTTGAGTTCTTTGTCTAATCTCGTCCCATAATCGACATTCGTAGTCTCGTGGTAAAAGGTATTTCGCAATTGCTTTTGAAGATCATCCCAATTGGTGAACTGATGTTTTAAAGAACGGTACCACATCAAAGCGGGTCCAGATAAGACTTCTACAATCGATTGAAAAATTTGGGCGGGTGTGACTCCTCTTGATATTCGAAGTTCTTCGAGGCGCTCTAGAAAATCGTTGACATTCGTCGTGCCGTCAAAAGTAATGTTCCATTTGCACAATGGTACAAACGCGGGTGATCGATCTTGACGGTAATTGTACTGCGAGTGACCAGGAAAATATTCAGCTTTGTTCTGGTAGATGTCTTCTCTACACGTAGTATTTGCAAATCGTGATTGTTTGGCTATACTGTTCCAGGTTGCTGATGCAGTATTTACAAAAACAGGCGACGATGTTGGTGGTTCGTCCATAAAGTGGGTTTTTCCAGCGAAATCAATTTGAGTGCTGTAGCATGGTTTCTCTGGAGAATGCTTGTCCTGTGACTGGTGAGTTTTATTACGATTTGATCGATGCTCTGTTTGTCGTAAAACATCTTCTAACTCATCGTTCGGCATATCAATTAAAGATTGCGACATCCTTGGTTGTTCAGTGTGTGGTGCTTCTCGACGAAATGTTTCTCCTACTTGTTGAAATAATGTCCGGTACTGGCTTAAAAGATTTTCCTTAATCGCTTCCATTTCCGAACTAGACTGTAAACCATTTAGTCTTGATCGTACGTGCAATAGCCGAGAGGTAATTCGTTCATATTCTAAACGTCGATTCTGATAATCGAAGTCTTCTATTTCAGTTTGCAAGTCCGAAAGCTTTAAGGTACAAAGATGTAATTCTTGCTCGGTATCCACTTCGTCGTCTACTATGTGTGGTCGAACAGACAACACTTGTTTGAGTTGTTTCCTAAGTTCCGGTAATGTCGTTGGTATCGGTGCTCCACGAATTCGTAATTCGTATACGACTTCATCACGAAGGAGGTATTTAGGATCCATTCTTAAATATTTTGTTGTTGCTTAAACTTAACCTATACTAACTAATAACTAGAAACGTACACAAGAAGATATGTAAACTATATCCAATGAACTAACCAAAAAAAGAAAACTAATCCTTACTGGAATAAAGAACTATAAAGAAACTGAAAAGAACTGTAGTTGCAGGACTGACTTTCGAGGCCGAAACGTTGGGTGCCAATTCTCTATCACGCCTTACTCCCTGTGGTGGTGCGGAGACGAGGAAGGGGGTGGTAGATTGCTTCGCCCAGCTAGCTCGTTCGGGTCGTGGATCTGATGGAACTGTGCTGGTGGTCGTCACAGTTACCGGGCGCCAGGGTTCAGTGATCCACTGAACGAAGCAACTACTCTGCATACAACCTCCACAGAACCCAAGTGGAGGGATTAGCCCTAGGTTTTTCTTCTTCCAACTCAACTAACCTAAAATACACCACGCGAAAGACGGCAACAATAAAAGCCAAGGATAAAGAACCAAAAGATGTTTATTTCTCTTCCAAATCAACAGTTAACCAAAAATCGAGGGTACATAAATATAAACGGCGTCAACCACGTTTACGCAAATCCCCAATAATGAACACAAAACAAAAACCCCATACCAATAATAATGCCTTAATATCTACTAAATATATAACACACATAAAATATATACATATACAAAATGTACCTTACTCACCGTGTCATTAACCCTCTATAATGAACTGTAAACCTTGTTGGTTTAAAAAAACAAACTGAATTAAATTCAACACAAAAGGTGATTAGTTTCTTTATCTTTTCTTTTCTTACAGGGACCAAAACTACTACTACGCGCAATTCGCCAAATTACGCCCAAAATAACAAGTAAACCATATATATATGCATACATATACGTCGCCACTAGAATAACCACAATAAAAGAAATATAAAAGGACTAAATAAATGCTTATCGTTAATTACAAACGTTATTCGTTGGAATCCCCTACAGAAATGTATCACCTTCTTTATAATAATGATATAATCACAATGCAAAACTAAATATGAATCAATGACCGGTTTACACAACAAGAATTTTTAAGTGACGGGATTTTTCGTTCTTTAATTAAGTGACAAGTGACAACAGTGTAAAAAAAACGTGCATGAAAGTTGACACATGTTGCATGCGATTGAATGTCTTTTTATTTTCGTTTTTATAGAATCCCTTTTATTTTGTTCGTAGTTTTTATTCGGGGTGTGAATGTTTCCTTTTTGTTTTGTGCGGTGTGATTGTTCTATTTTTTTTTGTGATGTGAATGTTATTTTTTTTGTATGAATGTCCTATTTTTTTTGTGTGAATGTGCTATTTTGTTGTGGTGGTATCAGGTGAGTTAAACTTCACAAATCTTAACTATTTACAATTAAAGTTATAACAGGTACATCAGGACGAACACTAATACACGGACTGACCTTGTCGCCGCTGTCTTCGGCATAACTTCGATGGGAAGGTACGTACCAAATATTTAACCAAACACACACTAAAACCAGGTACTTTGTAGGTCGATGTTGCCCTCAATGCTTCCGGGTGTCGAAGCAGGTTCCCCGTATGCGACAGATTGACGAAGTAAGTACAGCGAGACGAATTACTTTACATAAACTTCCCCGTTGACAAGTTGTATATGGAAGGGCCCAAAATCGCAAGCAGCTCACAGCGATACAACGTATTTACAACACCATATTCCAAGAGAACGAATAAAAAGCAAAAATAAAGCGAAACGAGCAACAGGGGCAAAAACAAAAACAGAAAACAAAAAAGCCTAAAATGACTATCGTTAGCTTAGTGATTAAACTGAAAATCGAATGTGCTTACCTTAGGTGTAATGCGGCTTGCTTGTAATGAGGTAGTTTCTTTTATCCCGTTCAATACGGTGATTCTCTACTGTAATTCACGATAACCAAATATCCATAATACTAATCCAAATACACAGAGAAATAATAATTGTACTTTCAGAATTGATCCGGTAATTTTCCGGGTGCTCTAAGCACAGGCTCTGTTGTACATTCCACCTCGTACGTGATAAGACAAGAAGTGACCGAATTTTCCGTTCTGACGTTCTTATCAGTATCTACATTCTTTTTCAAAAAACTTATACCGCTATCAAATTTTACCTTTTCTAGGCGGGAAATTGTTGTTTAAGTTGTTTGGCCTAACTTTCATAGGACCTAATTGTTATTAAGATTTTATCCTGTTACATCCTTTTTTAAAAAAATCAAATAACGAATTTCCATTCATATTATAATTTTTAGCAACTTTGATGACTTTTCGGGTAAAAAAACGCCAGAGAAATTTAAACCCATTGAAATAAAAAACAAAACAAACAAAACAAAATGTATTGTCTAAAAAACGAACTGAAACAAAAGATGAAACTGTGAAAGCTGTGATAATTACTAATAATAATAACTCTTCGAAGAAAAAGCTCACGTTGAAATTTTAAATTTTGATGAAAACTCTCAGGACAAGATCGTACAAACATAATTTACCAAAAAAAAATAAAGATGACGATACTATAAATAATAATATTATTGTACGTAGAGGTTTATGCTTCATTTGTACAAACAACATCTACTTAACAAACGTTGGAATAAAGTGCCAAAACTGCAATAGGACCAAAGATAAATATATTCGTGGTTATTATAGCTTTAAGGACACCTCTGATTTTATTAACTGGGCATAAGTAAACAGTATTATTTTTGAATATAATTTTGTAGTCGTTTTTGTCCTTTATTGCCACCAAATGTTTAAATACGAGCAAATAGTTTTTATTCTGTTTATAAAATTTGTTAACAAAAATTAATTTACATAGGTACCTACCTACTTATTTTCCTATATACTTTACCACATTTCGCAGTGCTAATAAATAGACGACCAAGTGCCAGTAAATAGCCTTATACTGCCAATAATTAGATTTATGTACACGGAGAAGTTTTTATTTTTTTCGTGCAAATTGTTTATCTATAACGAAATTGTAGCCGAAATATGTCATCATTGGGTACTTTACTCTAATCTAACTACATTAGCTCTTCCTTCTAAATCTGGTTCAGTAGATAGCTTATTTTTATTTTCCATTCCACTATAAATTTCTATTTTATAGACAAAACCACTAACACCATCATTTAAAACATTTATGTGGTTTTAAGGGCAGGTATTGTTTCCAAATATGTTGAACTTTTAAACACTTTCAAATTTGGTACTTTTTATAAAGAGGATCTGCTTCAGGATTAATTTTTTTCTTCATTTTAAAGTTATCTGCAACATAAATATTAGCTCGTATATTTTTAAAGGTGTGTTGACTCATTGTTTCTTTTATTTGAGGTAGGTATGCGTAAATTCTTTGACTAATAGTAGTGCGCGCTTGCCAAATGTATGACTGATATGTAACTTAGTATTTCTATAATTTTTTTTATACTATCGGTTTGAATTCCAGAGAGTTTTGCAGGAATTTTTGAACAGCGTATAAATTTGTTTTCTCTGCAATTTTCATTAATTAAAATTGATGCTCTCTAATATGTAGTATTAGAGTAAAATTGCATTTGAAAACTAAAACGTTTTTGTTCAAAACAAGATTTTTGTTTTTTCATAGAAGTTGCTTAAATTTATCTTTGAATTTATTAAGATTCACTGCTCTTACTAAATCTTCGTTCCTTTGAACTTAATATGTTCTTCTAAATGTTCAGTGTCTTCCTCGGTATCTGCAACTTAAGTCTGAAATAGAATTAGAATATTCTCAATGTCCAAATTATTTGCGTCAACGTTACTAATGTCTTCACTATCGCTTGAAGCATTCTGATCTTTACTTTGATCTCAATTTTCTGTCTGATAATTCCAGCACACAATTTTATTTTAATTTATTTTGCTAGAAACGTGTCTATCTTCATAGCGATTAGACACACACTATGAGATGGCTCTGTCCTCATATTTCGCTTATAAAATGATAACGTTTTTTAGCTTTGCTTATTAGCTATATATTTTACGTACACAAAAAAAGCCATTTTAAACTTTTGTGCCAAAATTTTTTTTAATTATTATTTTGATTTCTCAAATTTTTTAATATCTTACAAAACAATTATTTTTTTTTGTAAATTGTATTTTAATTTTTAAAATGTTTGATTGAACATGTTTAGCATTGTAAGTATTTAAACATCTCTCTTTTCTAGTCCATATATTTCAGAGAAACGTTTTAGGTATTTAATGACACAAAAATAAATTATTTTATATAATTTGCAACAGTAAATACCTTAAAATTTTGATCTTATAAAATTTTTAGTGTTCGTTAAAGTGAAAATGCCGTCGTCAAATAAAGCTTCTTTAAATTTAAAGCTTGCGTTCTACCTTTAAATGTCGTAATTGCAAAAGCGTGAGAATAGAATATTTATGTAAAATTTATTATGCACGCAAAACACTATTAAATGTTAGTCGACGTAAAATTCCAAAGAATTTTCGTTTATGTATTGGAACTACATATTTTATGTTATAAAACAACATCACAATTACATGCCTTTGATTATAATGTAATAAAAAGATACATGAAAAACTCACTTAGTTTCTAAAGAAAAATTGTCTAATCTATTTACGACAATAAATTGTTAGATACTAACCTGCTACTATTAATCTTCAAGAGCTTTATGACAAATTAGATAAATGTTTATGTTAAGTTTCTACATAGAACATAAACTTGTACATTTAGAATTATCTAGATTAACAGCAATCAAAACATAAACGAAGGCACTGAAATTATCACTATTTATTATTAAAAAGACACTAATAAAAACGAGTCTTCAGTAATTAAACTTAATTGCTCTTAAATTTTTTACAACGGTTTTGCAATATTCATATTCACTTAACCCTTGTACTAGTAATTACCTTCACGCAACAAACTTTTTTATTATCTACATTACCTTGATTTTTTTTAACAATTAATTTCTTGCAGTTTTTAATAATATATTAATAAGTTATTGATACATAAAGTGTGTATAATTAGGTATTAGTTATTTATCAAGTTTGTACAACGATAAATAAAATTAAGTTTGGTTCAGTTAAACTCAAGTTCAATAAAGCTGTCGATGAACTTTTTTTATATGAATTGTTAAGGGGATACATTGTTATTGGTTATTATTAATATTATTTAAAGTATCAGTCCACCAATAATAAAAAATTCAATCTTTCAAAATGTACTTTATATGACTCATGTTTTTATTTCTTCTTTAGAGGCTTGAATATAACATAAATTATATTATTTCATATAAAATATAAGGCAATTTGAGATTTTGTTAATCTCTACGACAACTATTCCAAAGGCTAAAAAAATAGTTGAGAACCATTTACTCTAAGTATTTAAATCTAACAAATTGTGGTATTCTAGATTTACTAGAAATACGTAGTAAACCGAGAGTTCAGTTGTTATATTATCGTTTATAGTTATCACAGTACTGACGAGTCCCAAAAAGACGAGACGAGAGTATACTGGTTCTCTGATATTGTTTTTAAAATTGCACTGACTATTTATAAATTTTTATAGTTTAAATCAAAAGTGTATAGTACAAAATAATATTATAGACTCAGTGATAACGTTGACTTAGCAACTTTATCATGAGTTCGACGATAAGTCTTAGACACTGTTTCGTGCCTTGATTGGTTAAACGCGACCGGTTTTTATTTTTGGTCAGTTTCTTATAACTAAAACAGACTTGCACAAATAAATTTATCAAAAGATCGCGTGTAGCATGTCAATACTTTTTCTTATATTTAGATTTTTTCTACTGAGCATACTCCAAAACCTCTTTGACGCAGTTTCTATTGTTATATAGAACCTAAGACTTACGGTTTTGCCTTTAAGTACAGTACTGACACTTGATTGAATATTACTTCAGTGTTGCTCTCTTCTTTCATTGGGTTCATAAAGAATTCGACAAAGTTTTTCAACTGTATGAAATCAAACCTCAAATAAAAATAATTTATTGTCCTCAATATTTAGAAACCGAGAGATTAGGATTAAAGAGGTTAGGTACCATTTTATTCTTACCTTGCAATTTCAAACTTAACGTAGTTAAATCGCAGAACTATTCGTGATCGCGAAAATTGTTGAAATCATCACAAAATAAATTAATTAAATTGTTAGTTGTTCTAGGTGTCTAGAAAACGAGATCAGAAAAGCATAAGTTGTGACAGTTCATAGAAAGAAGAAACAAACAAAAAAATTATCGCCAGGGTTTCGTCGATATCGGCAACTCGTGCATAGCAATAAGAAAACATAAAATTGTGTATCTATTTTTAAAAACAGAAATCGTAATAATTATTTATTATTTTACAATAATTACAATTTTTTGGTTTATTTTAGGGAGTTTAATTTGTAGTGATGCATTTCAACTATTGTGTTTCAATATACTATATATACAGAGTTTTCAAATTTAAGTCGGCACTGTTGTTAACTTTGTTATTATTGTAGCTACAAAATTAGTTAAATAGACAAAGTAGTAGTATTTTTCCATTGATTTCGATGGAAAAAAAGGACCAAAAATCACATTTCACGATTTATGTCAATTTTTTTTAGTTTATCTTAACTCTGAAAGTGACAACGCTATTGATGATTTTTGAAATTCGTTAAGATGGCTGCTATTTCGTTAACAATACCATTAAGATAAAAAAAAATCACAGGTTTTCAAAAAAAAAAATTTTGCACGCATTCAGAAAAGTGTAATATGATGCAATGTTATATCGTTACTTAGTGTATTTGGTTTAATTACTGTAGACTCTGTGCACTATCATTAAAGTGAATTAACTGAAGCTGAGAGGTACGCCAAAATGTTATAAGCCGCACTTTAAAATTCTTTGGATGGCCTGAACTTAATGGATAGACAACATATCTACTTTCAACAAGATGGGGTTGCTGTCCATAATGTTTGCCAGATTGATATATTATTACAAGATTTTTTGATGACAGATATGTATCAACTAACAGTCCTATCCGTATATGTCCTAGATAATACATTATAGTTAGTTTAAGTTTTTTATCTTCTTTAGGAGGGGCAATAAAAATGATATACATCAACATATATAAAAACAACATTAATTTCAATAACGACACCAATAATTTAAGTAATATTTACAATAATTTAATTTCAAAAATTGCAAGATAAGCTTTATAGTTGTATGCGATTTCATGGTCATTTTTATCTAATAGCCTTATCTTAGTTACAATTATTTTTGAATTTGCATTCAGTGTATATTGTTTGTTTAACTTTAATGTCCGTTGTTTTCTTTGTACATATATTTAAATTCTTTTAATTATTGACTCAATTCTATGTTAACTAGATTAAGTAAGTTATTATACGGTATGCTTATTGGACCAGTGGACTACCACCACTCGTAACCTTTTCTTGTAAGTTTTTTGTTGTTTGCTGTACCTGTTAACAAATTCAGTTAGTTGTTTTATGCGTTTGTGTAATGTTGTTCACTTACCGTAAATAAATTTTCAGTGGCCTGAAGAAGTGCACGCTAGAGGCACGAAACGTAGCCATAAAAACAGTTTAGAGTGGTTTTTATTGCCCCTCCTAAAGAAGATAAAAAACTTAAACTAACTACAACTTGCCAACAGGAGGATAAACTACTTTACCATTAATAATACATTATATCAAACACACACTCAAGAATATATAACGATAGCAATAAAAGTTATGTCAATTTGTTTTGTAATGGTTATACTTTATTACATTAGAAACAAAAAATGCTTAAACAAAACTTTTTTGGTTTGCTTAAACAACGATTTTTAAGTTGGTTAAAATGCTGTCTTGCTTTTCAACTGGTATCTCACAAGGTCTTTTAAGCAAATTTGGACGTTTTATACCTTGCAATTGTTGCTGTAATAGACTGCATCCGCCAAATCTATGAAATCATACGTTTTGATCTGTTTTTTTAGAGACACTCTTCTTCAGACAATCTTATTTATAGAAACTCTGTTGATGTTTATGCATTTTGTCAGATAGGAGGGTTTTGCTTAGGGGAGCAGTATAGCAGTGTTACAGTGTACTTTGCTTTTCATGTTTACACAAATATAAATGTTGCTACAATATACTATATCAAGTGTTTGAAGACTATAAAATTAACATAATAGCTTACAAAACTTCTTCTTACTCAACTAATACTTACTCATAACGCGTCACTGCCAATACAGCGTATTCAAAAGCAAGTTAAAACTTAACCACAACGATAACTGTTACGGAAACAATATTAAACGAAAGTAACGTCAATTGTATTGATAACTAGAATTTATTATTTATACAACAAACAGTTAAAATGTTTACAATTACTATTAAAAAATTGTCATTACATCGCCATTACATTATCACTGTTGCAATGCCATTACTTATCACTGTTACATTGCCGTTACATTACAACTGTTAGGCTGCCGTTACATTACAACCGTTACATTGTCGTTACATCACAACCATTATATGGCAGTTACATTACTAATGTCACACTGCTGTCACATTATAACTGTCACATTGCCGTTATATCACAACTGTTACACTACCGTTAAATTACAATCGTTATTGTAGTTACATTACAACCGTTACATAATCTTTACATTACAACTGCTCCATTGTCATTATATTACTACCGGTACATTACCGTAACATTACAACCGTTACATTACCGTTACATTGTTGTAACATTACAACTTTTACATTGCCGTTATTACAATGCAAGAATAAGTAAGATGTCCGATATCAACAATGTTTGACAATATTATCATACAAATTGAGAATAAAAAAGGCAAAACATGATAAAATAAAGCCCTAGGCAATTCACCAATGCAAGTATCTTTGAATGCAGGTGAATTGACAATACAAGTATCTTTAGCAAGCAAACTTCAGATTCATAGTAAATTAGATCGTTAATAATTGCCGAAAAAAACGTTTGGTAAAGCGTTTACTTAATCAGCTAGAATAGAAATTTATATGGAGAAAAGTTCTAATATTTTATAATCCGAGTGACGAGTTTGTGTCAGCACCTAGCGGCAAACAACTTTAAATCGCGGCAAGCTACATGCTGATAAAATTATCTAGTGCATGTAATTACTCAATTATCAATTTAAATCATAAATTTATTATATCTCAATTACGAAGAAAACAAATAACTAAAAACAGCTAACTACGATATTACTACGCTACTGACCTAACTGACAATCTTCTGACAACTTACTTGGTACAACACCCCAGCGCGCAAAATTTTAATGTTTGTATAGATAGTTTCTTGTAACAAATGTTTAACGTTTTTTTACTTTTTTTTAACGTAGCATGTAACTTTTACTACCAACACTAAATTTGCTACCACGCAGCCTACCATTTTTAAATGCTTCAACTGTATATCATTTCATTCTATTAAACAAATATTAGTTAATTTAACAATGGATTACATTAGTCAAAACTTAACTTATGTTACGATAAGGTTGCAATTTGAATAGGGATTGGTCAAACGTTAATACTGGTTTTTGGGAGTGGTTGTGTACTCCACAAATGACATAAAAACATTTCTTTTTGTGCAAGATAATTGTTTAGCCTATACAGTAGATATTGTGCAAAAATGGTTTGAAGATCATCTAAAAGAAGAAGTTTTATCATGATCTGCCAAATCACCTGACCTCAATCCGATTTAAAATTTGAGTCGCTTCTGAAAAAAAATGAAAACACTTTAACGCGAGTGTAGTGAGAGAAAAGAATGTTAAGGATTTAACGCGACATGTAACTAAAACGTAAAACTCACTAAGAAAACGCCTAAATTATTTTTATTATTAAATTTTAGTATTTAAAAGCTAACTATATTTCAAAAAATAAATTCAACTAATCTTTAAAAAAATTAATTTTTACATTTTGAATAAAATCGAGATATTTAAAATAATTACATTTTAATGTTACTTTTACAAAATTAAAAGCATTATGTTTGACTGGTAGAAAAATTAAAATTGCTTAATAAAGTTCATACTCGTATGATTCAGTTTTTGATACTTTTTGTAATCATTAATTTATTAAGTCCATGTTTTTAAAGGAAACGTAAAACAAATAATTTTTTTTTTAAATAAAAAATGTTTACCATGAAAATATTATCATTATATTATTTATTAATATTTTTTTGTTTGAAAAATATTTCTTCAATGATTATTTATTCAAAATTGGCACTTTCCCGGAAATTACCCGTTAACTATATTGCTGTGTAAATAAATTTAATGTTTTTTATGCAGCTACTTAGTATCCTACGTATTAATGTAGATATTTTTTAAATATCTAATTGTAAACGAAGCTAAAAATTTAATCTTACTGTTGTCATTTTGTTGTTTTTTAATTAATTTTACAAATTTTAATGTGAAGTTTTTTATGATTTTTTATCGTTTTTTTAATCACATATGGAAACAGTAATAAATGATATATATCTATTACGAAAACGATGTACATATACAGGGTGATTCAAAAATGGCGCATAAGCTCTTCAGTACGTTATAGGGACTAATAATTGAAGTGTAGGAAAAATATTCAAAAAATTTTAATTTGACTAGAAATGAAGAAGTTAAGTTGAGACTTCAACTTTGAATTCATGCGGATTTTATAACTTCTCATCATTTCATATAATAATTTAAGTATTTTCTTATAGTAGGTAATAAAAAGAAATGCTCATATCACCTCATTATCCTGAAACATTAGGTTTACTTCTTCGTTGGTAACTACAAAAATGTAGCAGCTAAAATTTTTTTCTGATTTTTCTATAGTTCAAATAACCGTCCTCTACAACGGGCTGAAGAGCTTATGCGCCATTTTTGAATCACCCTGTATAGTTGAACTAAAGGAATTTTGAGTTTTCAGCTCGTGAAAAATAAATAAAAAAGTGTAACGTAAACATGTAATTTTTATTTATTTATCTGGAAGATTCAAATACATATTTCTTAAGCTGTGACTGTGACTGTGACGTCATTTAAAATCTACCTAGTCATCTTCATTCATGTTCATAACTGTACAAGTGTGGCGCAATACTGTGTCCATTTAGTAAACTATTACCTCATCAAAACTTATGTGATTTAGTACAGAAAACTTATTTTCGAGAAAAAGTGGATTTAGTACAGTTTACCTATGAGGTACAAAATTAAAAATAACAATAACTTAGTATCTTAATTTGATATTTATATACAATCGATTTTTTTAAACTTCACATTTGTATCAATTTAAATAAAAACGGAATTACACTTAAAAGAAAAAACGCGTTATAAAAAGAAAAAAAACTGCACAAGTTATCGCAAAATATTCAAATGCCTTGCAATAAAATTTAATTTACAAAACTTTTAAAATAGGTCAACATTTTTCTTCTTTATGTGCGTTAACAAAACATCGGATTGAAAATCGTTAACTATATTGACATGTACAATTTGCGTACTCGAATAAAAATACGTCTACTGAATATTGATTTACCAAAGTTCCAATCTTAAAAGTGTTTGTGAACTTATAACATTATATAAACTTTATGAAAATGTTATTTGTAAGTTAGTAATAGCTTCTTTCTATTTATTTATTATATGTTTTTGTCAATCACTTAAAAGTAAACTTTGTTGGTGTTAATTATCAAAGTTGAAATACTCTGAACTGTAGAAGTGTCAACGTACTTTTAATTCAAGACATGAAAACAAAGGTTTTATTAAAATAGTATTACAAAAACTGAAAGTTGAAAAATAAATCATTTTTAATTAAAATTAATATTTACTTTAATTTAGTACTAGTTTTTAAAAGTGTAATAAATAAAAATAATTGTGTCAATATAAAACTTTTTTCTAAAAGATTAATCATCTTTAATCTCATTACTAATACAGTTTGTATAGTAGTGTTATTCACAATAAAAAAACATTATATTTTATTATAAGGTTTATACTAAATCCAAGTTTTTAAAACAGTATTTTGCTACATATAAAAAAATTAAAGAAAAAAGAAGTAAAATTATAAGATGCAATAGTTCAAAATTTAATTGTGATGTAAAAAATTAGCACAACGGTTAAATTAATTTAACTAATAATATTGATAATTTATTTTAGACAAAAGTTAGTAATAAAACTGGTTAAACCAATTTGATAATTTTCTGAAAATTTTCTAATCTCTTATTTATAAAGTTGAAGTAGTTTTATTGCTGATGCTGGTCAGTTTGTTTTTTTGTAATATTTTGCTAAAGGCACTGATCAGATTCCAAGGTAAAATTTTTCATGATATGACGAGTATTCGTCATTAAATCAGATCAAATATAACCTTATCTGCAATTTTATTAAAGAATTGCGAGTCTATACTGACGTTGATGTGCGCGTATGTAAGAAATAAAGGATTCCACATATATTTTAATGACCAAACTTAAAAACTTGAACAATAAAGTATACAAAAGTGTTTTGTGTACATAAATATTTTCAATAAATTGTTTAGAACCTCTACCGACTCGCTAATTCAATCTTAAGCTTTCGCAGTTATTTTGTTTATGATTATAAGCGATTTTCGGCTTAGACCGCGTCGTAATTAAACACCCAAACTTTTTAGGCTTGGTCCTAGTCTCTCCTTGAGAACCAAAACAAGAAGTAGAACTTGGTCTTTGCCGTATTGTCGTTTGTGAACCCAAACAAACTGACGTTTTGCAAGACATTGCAGCTTGCATCTTCAGAGTGGTAAATGTCACTGTATAAGAAAGAAACCTATTTATCTTTGTACTCTTGAACAATAACTCCTGCGCACTCCGCCGTGAAAGATGAGATATTTGTCACGGTCTTATGCTTTTTTTGTGGGCGTTTAATAATATGTCTCATCTTAACATCAACAAAAAATGTTACAAAAAAATTGTATTTTTAAGACTAAAACCGTTGATTATTTACTAGAAAACGACTAACCTTACGGCGTATTTTATGTTGAAAAGTATGCTCGCTGCTTTGAAATAAGCATCAATCCATTAGCATATTTACTATCATTATCATTTTTTACACGTCAACTAGAATAACAGACAAGCGTAGTCATTCTCGACTGTTATCGTTCTAGTTTTAGTGTCTCATGACCGCTTTCTTTACACGTCAACTTGAATAACAGATAGGTATTGCCATCCTCGACTATTATTGCCTCAGTTTCATGACCTACATAAACATTCTTTCATTAAAAATGTTTAACTTACTTATTCAATTTCTTTGTTTTTTTAATGACTATCACCGTTTGCACTTTACGCATATTTTTTTTAAATCGCCAACCTCATATCAATCGTTGTCTAGGACTCTGACGACTCTAAATGGCTGCCTAAAATTACGAACGTGTATTCTGGTGGTAGTATTCTTTTTACTTACGCTGATCTTCTTTGATGGGTTCTTTAATCTGACTACTTAACTTCTAAATATTGATTTTAGGAGTTGTATCTTGAATTCAACAACACAGCTTCTAACATAGGCTTCGTTTGATACACAAACAATGCGTGGACTATGGTGATATTTATACTCTTATTAAAAGCAGTATTCAAAACACTGATGTTTTATTGTATCTCTCACATTGACCGTTAGTTCTGTAGCGACTGCATTCAGTGTATGTTTTATGGCGTAACTAATGATACGCGCAGGCACACAAAAGATGGACATAATGCCTAATACAAAACGTACAGTCTTTACTATGATAGATTTTACTGCTTCTACGATTGTAAACGTCTAGAACGTTCACGAAAAGATATAGCAAAAAAAAGATATCTCAAAAGATAGTGTAAATGTATAAAAGCGGTACAAACAAATCATAGGTGAGTAATTTGAAGTCGGCAGTGTTAAGAAGATTATAAAGCTTAAATAAATAAGTGATTAACGCGTGTTTGAGATAAATACAACGAATTAAAACTTACGTGACTTTAATAAGCAAGTGTCAGTGTTTAGTTAAAAAGAAGTTAGCCGCGGACATTATTTCTCGAGTGATTGTAATACATAAATTATCGTAAGTGTTTTTCTTAGATATCGTTAGATTTAATTAGTTTGTGTAGTTATAAACGTGTAAATATTTTTAGTATAAATATACTAGTTTTAAAATTTGTTACAATATGGTTTGATTGAACCATCACCTTTTTAAATCTGCGATCACAAAACTAGAAATTGCTTTGATGATTGGTAATCTTCAGATCGAAAACGGATTTTAAGAAGAGATTGAAGATAAAATCAGTTGGTACCTCTTAGTACATATTTTAGTTGGTGTTCACATATCGTGACTTGACATCCGCTGTAATGTAAATTAACAAATACCAACTAATATTACTTGCAGTACCAAAATCGAAAGATTTTCAGATTTTGAACCGCGTTTTGTAATAATACCTTTCACAAAATTTACAAAAAAAATTATAAATTTGCGAAATATATTCATACCGTTCAAAACCCAAAAATTTTTATATTTTAGAACAATATGGCATCCAATATAAAAAAAATATCTGCAGTACATTTCTTACTTATAATTTCTTTTGTTCTAACAATAATGATTACAAAACTTAACAAAACAACAATTTTTTTGTTACAACATCCACATAATCTAATTTCAAGAAACCTAAACATCGTTGACTTACTTTTTAGTTATAACTAGAGCCAAATTGAGAAACTAAATAAAAAAATATTGTAATGACACTTGTTCCAACTGTTACCACTAGCTTTTAAATAGATATTCACTAAAAACACCTAAAATATAAACAAAATAACATTAAAATATGCACAAAAACATTAAAAGTATGCACTTAAATATGCATTTAAAATATATGTTTTTTTGTAAATTTCATTATTTATTTCTTATATTATTACATTTTGTTATTTATGTATTTGTCAAAAATACTATTTTTAATTAAAATTAACGACTGCACTGGTTTGTGCGCCGACAGTGATTCTTTTAAAGGCGTATCGTTACGTTTACGAGCGAGGAAAAACGCGATTCAGCAAGGAACGTTATTTTTTATCTATTCGAAACTATTCGAAACGTCGTTGTATCAGAGTTAATTTTCTACATATAAGTAGTTTTTTTTTCTGTTGAATTTTTCTTATTAGTTATTTTTATTACGCTTTTAGCAGGTGTGTAGACGAAGACTTATTCAAAGCATAAGTTAGATTAAGCAATTTGATTAACAGCAAATCCTTTTCGCAATATGATTAGATAATCTCCATCGGTTCCTAGAGATTGAAAGGGTTTAAACGTATTAATTCCCCATTATAAGTTTTTAGAATTAATTGTTTTTCCCGCTAAGTCCCAGTTCCTTTTGAGTGCTAGCTTGTTTAGTACTTCTAAGCCCTGGTGCTTAGAAACTTCAGTTATTGATGAACCCGGGAAGCGTTTTTGCAGTAGTTCCTGCAAAGTACCTTCAACCGAGTCAGTAAACAATCCGGTTTCGGTCAGCAGAGAACCGATGTTTCTAATGCGATTGTTGCTCAGAGTTTTTTGGAGTCGAGAATTTGTAGATTTGTTTTCTACTTTTCTACAGTACCTTCTCTATGAGTCTCTCTATGTTTTTTTATGGCATTGTTGTATGTTGTAAGACTGATTGTGTATTTATCCCAGTCTCCGCTTTTTTTAGATGTGTTAAATAGCCTTTTGCTTTGTCAAGCTCCCTGTTCCACCAAGTTATCCTGTTAGAAGTTCGTTTGGCAATTTTTAGGCAACTTGCTTCATTTGCGGATTTTAATGAATTAACAGTACTGTCCGTCATTAGTTCTAGCTCGTGCGTTGATTTTGCAACTGTGGGACAGTCCTTGATTTGGCCCGTTAATATTTTGTTCAACAAATACCAGTCAGTTTTGCTCGGGTTTCTGTATTCCATTACAAGTTTCTCGTCTGATTTAATGTTGAATCTAATGTATCTATGATCAGATAAAGAAGGTTCATCTGATACATGCTACAACTTTATAATTTTCCTAGCGTTTGGAGTAGCACGTGTAAGGTCAATAACTTCATTGCGCGACACGGTTATAAACGTAGGCGCTTCTCCGTTATTTATTATGTCAAAATTTCCTTTTAGAATAAATTCTAAAAACTTTTCACTTCTTGGATTTGTGTTTGAGCTCTTCTACAAGATTTGGTGTGCATTGGCATTGCATCCAAGAATCAGCGGTGTGTAAGTCAAACTGTTAATTAGTCTGTTGTCACACCTTCTCGCGCTTCACGCGTGCTACTTTGTAATTCTTTGAAAATTAATCTGATCCGCGGCTTTACATGAGATAAATGCTCTTTTCTCTCTAGGGGTTTGTGGGTGGATATTGATCGTATTCTTAATAATAATAAAAATTACAATGCAAAATGTATATATTGAATTATTTCAAAACATTAACAAACTTAAATTAATATCATGCACTACGCTCACTAACTCGATCTATATAACTACAAATATAATAAAATGGTCGCAATAACATAATAAAAAGTCCAACCTTTGCTGGTGTCGAGTGATTTAGGTGTAATTGTAGCAACGTGGCCCTTCAAAGTTAATTTGTCATAGTAGGCACCATAACTTAACCGTCACTCGTATCGTTCACTGTAGGTCCAATTACACGGATTGGCTTGCTTTCTATTCACGTAAATTTATGAGAACCAAAGCTTTGGTAATTCACATGTATTATGTTTGCCGGCACTAATTATTTATTCGTCGGTATGCACCAAGTTTAAACGTTTATTAAATTAACTTATAAAGTGACACCGAAGGTATCGCGCCAATACTTCCTGGGTTGGCCCGCACCGCTAACCTCTTAATTATGGTCGTCCAGTCTCTGACCCGGACAAAAGGACACTCGTTTCTTTCATTTTTGCACAACACTTACACTACCTTAAACCACAGACTTATAAAACTAACTAGACTATTTTAACATTCTAAAAGTTACGATAGACATAAGAAAAAGGCATTGCACTGTGGATTTCCTCTAGCGTAGGTAGTCCTCTTTAGTCGTAGGGAAAGTAACCAGATTCGATAATGAACTCCCTCCTGATGCCTTCTTTTACTATAGATATTTTAGCTGCCATTAAGTTTCTAGAACATAAATCCTACAGTGGCGTTAAATTTAGTGCATTTTTAACAATGATGCATGTGTGAGGGTTGTGCACAAGTTGGGCTGCAAGCATCTAGACAGTTCAACTTTTTCTGTTCTTTTGTAGATCTATGGCTCCTGGACAAAGGCAATATCAATATCGTGTGTTACGATATAAGCATGGAGGGTCGCTGCGGCTGCCTTACAGTTTTATATATTTATCTGAACGACTTTGAGCATTAGATGTGCCGTAAATACGTCCTTTCGGTTCTGGATTTACATCCATTGTCTTGTAGACATCACTTGTAGCATTTAGTTTTTTGCTGTCTTTTTTGGTGTCAGCCAGGGCTCGGAGAATAGTAAAGACGTCCTACAATGACAAGCAAAAACTTCGGTTTTTCTATTTTTAATAGTCCAAATGAATCGTGTAGAATGGTATTAACGGCATTTGTATAGGATGAAGTTTACTTTGTCGTTTTCCAGGACGGTTCATAGTTTGCACAGTTTAAATACGTTTTTATATACTTTGACACAAATCGTCGCATCTTTAGAAACCAGTAGTTTAGTTCGATCGGTTTTAACGTATTTTCAACACTCAAGTGTCCTGCTTTATCACGGAATAAGCTTATGAATTACCAACGCGCAGCCTTGAGCACCACCTACAGTTTCTTTTTATTTGGCAATTTTCGGTAAACTTCTCTTTTTAGACAATATTCTTTGAAATATTGTTTTGTCTCAAAATTTCTTTCGTTTGCTTCTAGTATTTTTCAAACTTTTAATAGTCGATTGTATTAGAATTGAGTATATAAAATCCAATCATTTTTGGTAACATTAACTTGACGTACTTCCGAAGTCACTGGATAGTGACCGAGTGCATCCACGTGAGACATGCGGGTTCCTGGTCGATATTTAAAATTGAACGTAAATTCTTGGATCTGCTACCTGCTAACAAGTCTTTTTTGGAGAATGTGGTGAACAGTGCGTTGAAATCTGTGACTATTCTGAATTGCAATCCTAACTCGTACACACAAAAATCCTTCAAAGCGTACACCACCGCCATAGTCTCAAGTTTATAAGAATAGTAGTGAGGTTGGTCGATAGTGGTTTTTTTACTAAAACATGCTACGACTCACTCAGTCGTGATGCATTTGTTGAAATATTGCACCGACGCCTACGGAACTTGCATCCGCATAAAGCTCAGTAGGGAGAAAAACATCGAATATTGCGAATATTACCTGGAGGTTAATGCGTTTCAGTTCTTTACAAGCTTGCTGTTGCTCCGCTCTTCAATACCATCTATAGTCTTTCGTGTTAATGTGGTCAAAGGTTATGCCATTTTAGAATAATTTTCGACGAATTTATGGAAATATCAGGACAAACCGATAAATTGTCGCACTGGTTTAACTGTTTGTAGAGGAGCCATCTGCAGAATGACTTCAATTGTACGGCCTTTAGGTCGTATTCCTTCTTCGCTAATTTCTCTCTTGAGATAGTCTATCTTTGCCTTAAAGGAGAAACTTTACTAACTTTTAGCGTTACGTTGTTTCACGTAAAGCTTCTAATGCCACGCGTAAACGTTGCAAGCAGCCTTCCACGATCGTTAAAGTAATTATTATATCGTCTATATTAAGGAACGCCATTTTATTTTTCTGTGGTTCTAACACCATGTTCATCAAGCGCTGAAATACTGATGGTGAATTGCAAAGGTTAAAGAGCATTCGTAGAAACTTGTAATGAGACTCAGGAGTAATAAAAGCCATCTTATCAATGGAGTTCTCATCCATAGAAACTTGGTAGAATCTTTGGGGTAAGTCGAGTCCAGTATAATATTTGTATTTATTGCCATTCTAATCCACTTCTAAGTGGTTTGTCTATCGGTAGAAGCGGATATTTATCCTTCACGGTGATTGACTTCAGGCATCTATAATTAACGCAGATTTGATAACCACCAATTTTTTTAACAAATAACACTGGTATAGCGTATGCGGAATTGAATTCTCTTATAATGTGAACCGACATCAATTCATCAACGATTTTTTTTAGTTTTATTTTCTACGTCAGACATTTGTTATGTGTTATAAGCAATAAGTTTGTTCAAAGTCAACGTAAATTCCACTTTTATTGCGTTTATTTTTCCTAATTCTGCCGTAGTTTTCGAAACTCTGTCTGCAAATTTAGGCAAAAATTATTTCCATTGGAAATACTTGATCTGGGGCGATGTCACCAAACGTTAAGTTGAAATTGATCGTTTTCTTGCGTTTCACAACATTTTAAATCTTTAAGTCGCTTCAAAGACCCCAATTGTCGTATAAACAGTTTTGACGCAACTTTTATGAGCGTGACGATGCAATTGTACAAACTCTGATAGTCTCCTATTACAACGGTTTTTAATGTAACTTGAGGTTGACCAACACGCGCTTCAATTATAACTGTTCCGACAATCCTCACACAATTATCCGTAAAACTTTGCAACACAGTCTTTTCTTTGTTTTCAATTTTTAATCGTAGCTGATTTGCGACCCAATGTTTTATCATGGTACAGAAATTTCCGGTGTCTACTAAGCATTCAACTTTTTTTTGTTTTGCATGAATTGCATGACGTAACGATTTTTTGTAGACTCATTAATGATCTATGCTTTAGAAATATTAATTTTTCTAGTATTTTGAAAGGACAGTTCCTTTGTACGTGCGCTAAACGTTTGCAAGCGTAACACTCGAACTTTGGTTTTGTACATTCTTTTGCGCGATAGAGTCCTTTGCAGTGTAACACTAAAGCTTACTTTTACTTACCTTATCGTAAAGGTTAGTTAAACGTTGATTTCCCTTTTTACCTGTTCTTTTAATGCCATCTTTCCCCACGTACTAAAATATACGTACAATTGACTGGTGTCATAGAATTGCGGCGACCTTGCTGATCAGGCAATGTTTTCCCCGGTGATTCCTCTGATGCTTGCTTCTGCGAGGTAAGAAGGTTCTGATAACCGTAGTTTTAGTGTTCTTAACCGGTCTAACTTGTTGAAGCAGTATTCGCTGAGGCGGCTTTTGCAATAACTTTGCAAATGGCAGCGGTTTCTTAAATAGTTTAAGCATTACTTTATTTATATTTTCTTAGGAGTCATACCATCTTTGAACCATGCCGTCTAGTCTGTTGGCAACTAGTTTTAAAATCGTAAAATCGTCCTAGTTGTAGCATTCGGCCAAATCATCTACTCGTTTGATCCAATTATTAATCGATTGTTCTAGCTTTTATGGGTCGAACACTAAAATCATCTCTTCTCCAGAGTGATGAATAAAGTTTGGTCGGTTTTCAACATAATGTAGACGCCTTCGAGTTTTTCTATAGCTTTCCTTTTACTCTCTCGTTTTTTTGCTGTCTTTTTTTCTTCTTGCGTTTTTCTCTGAAAGAATTTGTCGAACTCGAACTAGAGCTAAAACTAGAACTAGACGACGGGTATTGTCTTCTTTTGGATTCTTTATGTATTTATTATTATATTATGTATTAGAAATACCAACACGTCTCTGTTTACTATTTTTTTTCCTCGCCTATCATTTGAGATACCGCCAGATACCGCTAAAAAAATCCAGACGTTTTACTATTTGCATTGCAGTACTTAACCGTTTAAACAAATGATGTAAGAAATGTAATTTTTTGATATTTTTAGTTTTCTGAACAATATGATTTATTTATTTTTGTTTTCAATTTTTATGAAGCTTTGAAAAAAAGTATATTTTACTGATATATACTCAATTGCGTTTTTTCTGAAGAAGTATTAGAGTACTTTGTTTTGCACCTATAAAAAATTTTTCCTAAAAAAAATTATGAAGGTGTCATAAAACCACTTTGAAGTGATATGTACACGTTTGTATTGACTTCCTAACATGTTCTAATTTTTTTGAAATTGTTCTCTTCGATTTCATTAAGATTAACGAAATATGACAAATTGAGCTTGTTGTCATATCGACTAACCTCTATATTTGTGGGTCTCAATATTGCTTTCCTCTTTAGTAAATCAGTAAAAATTATTATTTTTAACGTATCTTGCTTTCCTTTCAAGATATGAAATTTTTTTCTAAAAAAAAATTGTCGCATGCAAGATTCAAACCTAGATTATATTTATAAATTCATTTTAAATTATAAATAAAATATCTAATAAACTGTTAATGTTAGACAATTTTCTTTTCTTATAGGAAAGTAAAAAGGGTTAATATTTTACTTGCATTCCAAACTTTCAACAGTTTTGTTATAATTACTTTATAATTAACGTGCTTCTTAATCACGTTTGATTTATGCAAATAATCGTTTGCTTAGTAAACAAAAAACCTTGGTAAAATTACGTTTGCAAAAAAAAACAAATAGAAACTAGTAATTGTTATTATATTAAAAAAATTACATTATATCAAACATTTTTACTACCACTAGTAAACAACTTATAAAGAACTATATTTAATAAACATTTGCTAAATAAAAGCAGTCTAGACAACATTTTAAAAGAAACATAAATTTATTATTTAATGTATTAAAAATTTGAGAGACAAACTAAATCGCAAAACTTAAAGCAACTGAATGAAAATAACTTCAATTGCATTTATGCAAAGCAAACACTTTTAAAAAGACGTCTACTTACAAAACCAAACAATATCTGCAATCTTAATAAATTAGAAAGTAACTGCTAACGTTAACTATTTAGTTTTGCCGGTTTAGTTTACGCCTCAATAATTTTTTTGTAATTTTAAAACTTTTAAAATCTGAAATGGTTTAATAACTTTTAAGTTGGTTTAGTTTTGTCTGACAATTAAAATGAATAAAATATTAGTAAAGTGGCGGCCAAACACTATTGGAACAAGTGGTCTAACGCGTTTGAATACAATCGGTTGAACACGATCGTTTGAACGCATGCTTTATTTGAACCCAAGTACATTTGACGGGAGACTTTTGAACGCAATACCTTTAAAAGCGTAGACGTTTTAATCAAAAGTTAAAAACAACAATCAATATTTTTTAGTTTTAGTTTAACAATATGAAATAATTTACATTTATCATTTGTTTTAAACGGAAATAGAAACTAGTGTGTTCTCATTTTGTATATTAACAAAAACTAACTTGTAGTAAAATCAAAACACAGTTGACAACCATTATTTTTGAAATATAAATTTGACTGATACGATTACTTATATAAAATATTTTATCATCCCTTTTTGTACCTAGAAATTTATGTTGTTCTATACTAACGAATTGAATCGATACCCTTAAAAACGCATTTCGTGCGTACATTTAAAACATTTTAGTTTTTATTTTCTTATTTTTTTTATATATCAGCCAGTCGTATGCATCAGATTCACATCTAAATCTAAGAATCCTATATATTTAAATTTCTGCTTAGTATCCTTTAGAATGACAGAAATACAGAATGAATGAATGCAAACCCAATACTTATTTTTTTACTTTGTATAGCGAGATTAAAATGCGCGTTGCGTGCCAACGTCTCTGAACTTAAACTGCTCTGTGTTCAAACATCTCTGCGTCTAAGCGTCATGCGTTCAATCGATCCACAATTCCGGAAGCAAAAGTGAGATTAGAGAACAAAAACAACTTAAATGCTACATTAAAGGTAAAATACTGTTAAATAGCGACCCGCTTTTTTGTTTTGCTTGAAATGATACTATATTTGTTTTTTAATTACGAATAGCAAGTTAAATTTTGTGCAAAAATACATATATGATTGGCTATTGACAAGTTCATAGAAACAATAATTGACATAATCTACACTAATGTCCTTTCTAAACAACTTTATTTAGGTTTAATAGTTTACACTTCATTAAAAAATTAGTTTTTATATAACTAAACTTGCAAGTCGTATAGTTTGTGAATACAGATTCAATATGTACTAAAAATATTTTAAATCTCCCGCTTAAATGACTGTTTTCTATATAATATAAACAGAATATTTATTTCTGAGTCATGTAATTCAAAAATAGAACAACAAGGTAACCTAATGTAAAAAGACAGTATTACAATTTGTGTTATAAACTTCACCTAGTTTCTTACAATGCGTTTCCAGATCGTTAACAACATTATCCATGCTTAATAAATTTTTAATGTCCAGTAAAAATCGAAATTTAGAATTAAGATCACTTAGTCGTGTAAATCGTGTACTGATTTAATGCTGCATGCTGATCACGAACGCTTTTTATAACGCGAGAAATTTCACTTTCTGCTTAAAGGCCGACATCTCAAAACAATTCTCCGGGTAGTTTTCGGCGTTTTCTAACAATGCCCTATTTTCCACAAAGATAATTAGTTTTTTCTCTTGTTCCTTCACAAATATTTTCTCAAATTTCTGCAAGCTTAGTCGCTAATGATTGAAGATCATGGAACGCTTCTCCAAAATTTATTTTATGATCTTGTTATCTGAGTTATTATTTTGCAATAAGATTGTAGCTTTACTTCTGGCGTAGCTTGTGTTAGTACTGTGCTCTGCTAATTTTTCTAATAGTTCTACTAACTTCCAGCTTATCGACAATAACGCTAACCGCTTGTGCTATGGCGCTCGTGATTCACGTTTAATAGTTTTTGAAAGCATTTTTTAATAATTTTTTTCGTAATGTTGAACGCGAAAATAAGAGATATATGTTTTCAATGATTCCAAAACACGTTACAACGATTGAATTTTGCTTAGATGCAATAACTCCTACTAAATTTATTGAATGGTTATCACAAATTATAAATAATACTTTAATATTTTTTGTTATAATTCTTTGTTGAACGCCAGATATGTGGTTTGACATCACGGCAGCATAATCATAACATTTTGATCTACAGATCTACAGTTTATTAATGAAATTTAAATCAGAATCTAATTTTTCCGAAATTAAATTTTCAATTGAAGCTGCATCTTTAGCAAATCTCAAAAAAATTTTTCGATAGAAATTTTTCTGTTGGTAGAATCAATATCAACATACCTAAAGACTGTACATGCCAAAAAATGAATAAATTTATTTTGAATTTGTAGCGATAGGTATGAGACAGTTTTTGGCGTTTCCATTGCATTTTTAATATGCTTTGCTAGTAGTGGATCAAACTGAGCTTTAAGTTTAAATAAAGAAAATAGATTTTTGACATTTGTAATATCTTAAAGTGCTAGATTTTTAACATGATTTCGTATAGGAAGATTTTGTATAATCAGATACTTTATACAAGCTAATATTCGTTGCAATATCTTTAGCCACCATTCTTTTTGGACTGTGTTTGCTTCTAATAATGCATCGATTTCTGTTTTATTAATTAATCTTTTTTTTTGTTTTTTTAAGTTGTAAACGATTTTTGACGATTTAGACTTTTTTCATGCCTAATCAATATATCTTTTTTCTTGTACTTATATAACCAGGGATTGTTACCAGAGATTACCCACATAGCACACGAGATACATTCGGCATACATTGATGAATATCCATCAAGTAATGTACATTACAGCTCCACAGTATATACATACGTGCACATACATGAACGGATATACATTAGAATGTATTTACATGGATCTTTTAAACCACATAATCCGAGTAAGAATTGTGAAACGAGACGTCAGCAGAAGACCCACCAAGGACCTGTAAAGGTTTGCGAAGACTCGGAAAACAGTTTATGAATGTGTGATGAAAAACATTTTTTCATCTGAATTTTCAGGAATAATCTTAAATAAAAAAGGATATTTTGTTTTAGATGATTCATATTAAGGAATTTTTTGTTGATGACTAAAAAAAGTGGATTTGAAGATCAAATTACTTGTTTTCTAATTATAATAATTAGAATTTATGATTTGGTACCGAAAAAATTCGTTTCTTATCTTATTGGTTCATTATAGTAAATGTTCCATACATTCATTTACTATTTTATGTATAATTGATAATTATGTAACTACCTTTATATCACTAACATTACAGACAAGTTTCAATTCTTATTATATAGGAAATTTGAATATTATCGGCAACGCCGCCATTTCTTACCCATAAAGCATTGTGATCACATTATGGTAGTTCGCGAGGTTAGTGATTTAGCGTTTTTCGTTAGTGATATAAACATTTATATACAAACTACTACAGAGGTATTAAAGTTTATGAATTATTTTAACTGTGAGCGCCCTTTGTGATTATATAATTGCTTTCTAGAATAGTTATTGTACATTTTTGATTTTTTTCAGGAAACGATCAATTTAGAGAAACTTCAAGACAGACACTGACATTATTTTTATATTTTTATATATATTTTATAATCAAAAAGTAAACAGTAAATATAATAATTTTTTTTTAGTTTATTTTAACCTAAGTACCAATATCTAAAATAAATATTTCAATCTACATAGAAGAGTATATTTGGAGGACAGTGGATATGCAATAGAGGTTATATCTGATGAAATAACACGTCCATTGCAACTCCATAATCTATACCTTCTGGAATAGAAATGGAGGTACCGTGGATATACAGTGGAGGTCATATTTGACGAAAGGTCACACCCATTATAACTCCATATGAGATCCATAATGTTTATTGTGGATGTACATTAAACCTCCATATTCCATGAACATCACATTCATTGCATATGTAATGGACCTTTTTGTGTTATGTGGGTAATGCATAGCAGAATTTGATGTAATAAACAGTAAGCAATAAAAGCAGTACGTTGCATTCTTTATTGGTAATTATATTAACCAAGATTGATTAATTTTTGTTCCTTCTTCCTTATTACCAACCTATCGAAAAAACAAAGATTTTGGCATTAGACGTTTAGCTGGTGTTGCTACTGCATTTAGATTGGATTTGTTTGAAAATATGTGAAATCCACGGATAATCATTTCTGTGCAAAGCTGGTTTAATATTATTAGAAGATTATTACCAAATTTTAAATAAGCAACATCGTTGAATATCAGAACGTTCGGAATTACAATGTTTTAGCTATATTTTCTGTACTTTCTATTAAAAGTAGAGCTTTGAAACTTCTACTATACTTGGTCCCCATCTTTAGAGTCTTGTATTTGTTCTGATGTGTTATCGCGAAAACGTTTAGCAGCTGTACAACTTGAATCTGATTCTGACTCTCATTTTCCTTCTTTATCTTTCTTATCTTCTGGTTTTTTATTTTGCGATTTGTTTACTAAATATGATTTCATTACTGTTCTAAATTTCTAAGCTTTTTTTTGCTCTAGTTTCTCTTCTAATTCTGAGATGAACTAAGTTTTTTTATTAGCATTGACATGGTCTAAATATAAATTTTAATCAAATTTTAGTAATGGCAGTTAAAAAAAGCTTGCTCAAATTATAGAGTAGAAGAAGATTGTTTTTTTAATAAAACGATAGGGTAGGGTTGCTGCGGGTCTCACTGAATTGATTCTTACTGCTCAAGTTATTTAGAATAAAACACTATTAACTTAAAAAGTTAAAAAAAAATTAAAAAGCTTTGAAATCGCAACATAACTATGCGCCAATCTGTAGTTTCTACATATTAAAAAAAGCAGAAAACTGGTAAAAAAAATTATACAAAGGTTTGTTTTGAAATACTTAATAGCAAATTATTGTATTTGAATGAGACAGGAATAAATTTTCATTGCACAATTGATTATAGTTCACCAGAAAATGTTCCAGTTAGTGTATTAGTTCCTTCAAAAAATAAAAAAGTTATTGTGCTGTGTTTAATTTTAAATGATTCGGTTCCACATACAAAAACAGTAATTGGTTTTTTAATTCTAGTTTTTAAATGAACTTTTTTGAAACAGGTATCAAAAAAGATGAATTTGTACTGATGGATAATGTTAAATTTAATAAAACAAATCTGGTAACTAAATTTTTAAACTCAAAAAAACGTTGCTCATAGCTCTATTTCTTCATACTTTTCTATTTTGGAACCGATTAAATAAGGAGTTAGCGTTATTAAAGCAAAATATTAGAAGAAAATGCTACTTTCTGGATCTAATAATAAATGAATTATTTAATTGATGTTCCGAGATTGCAATTAATATTAAACTAAATTTTAACGCTTTTTTACAATCATATTGAATCGTTAAAAAAAATTATTGTCAACTTCGAGCGCGTTCACAAACTTATTAACTTCCAGAACGTTTTCCGAAGGATGTAGAAAATTCTTGAGATAGATAACTGAAATATATAAAAACGATTCAAAGGAATCACAAGTCTGTTTCGAAGTCAGAAGTATTAAGAAGTGTAAATAAATCAGTGATTAACGCGTGTGTTAGAAATAAATTTAACGCAGTTACATGTAGTTATAAACGTGTAAATATTTTGTAATAAATAATATAGTTTTAAAATTCGTTACAATATGTAATGTTTTCTTGACAAAGTAAATTTGTTTAATAAAAATCTACTTGTATTGTATTTTACAATTTATTTTGCTCACATTGCATAAGAAGCATCGTTTATAGTAATCATAATGTTGGTGTATGTTATCAATTTTTTTCTCTGTTCTTTGTCTTTCTATACATAAACAGTAATTTTGCATGTTTATTTAATCAAGCATTTTGACTTAACTGCGTAACATTATCTTATTTAAACATCTGCGAATACGTTATCTTTCAGTTCCTTTATACTTTTAGTGTCCTTGAAAAGAATGTGCAGTAATAATGTTATTTTGTATTTAATTTTATTTTTGGTGTCAACAAATTACTGAGAAGAAATGTGTAGTTCTTAAAATAATAAATTAAACATAACATTATTTTTCTTCTTTTTATTCACGGTATCAACAATTTCACTTTCTAAATTAATAACTTGTTAATCATACACACGTTGTATTCATTTTTAACCAATAAATTTATATTTGTTTTTTTAAATATCGGATTTTGTCATTCGGTTATCAACACAACTGTAAATAAAATTGCAAACTGGAAACAATATAGTAATAAAATTTTAATATTGTCTATCTCTTTAACTATTTTCTTAAACACTGTTCACAATTTGAATCATACACAGTTCACTAAATAATTGAATTGTCTAGTAGATGTTTTGTGCTCAACATCCCACTAGGTGATTTGACTCGCCAGCTTTTAAACTTGCCCGCTAGCTACACTTGCTTGATGTAATCAAGACGATAGCAAATGGTTAATTAAGTTGTAAAATAACAAGTGTGAGTTGTACGTGCTTTTTGTTAAAAAAAAAATAAACACATATTATTATCTTAGAAAAACAAAAAAACTTATTATATCAGGTAAGTCAAGAAATAAAATAATTTCCCAGAAATCGATAACAGAAAATTGAAATTTTCTAGAAAATTTTGTTCGTCTTGGAATCAGCGCCCCTGTGTGAGTTGCGTGCTCCTTATTTCCTTGTTTTTAAAAACTTAACAAACTGACAAATTTTGAAAAACTTACAACACTTGACGTTTTGACAGTTATTTTGTTGTCTTTTTCAGAAAGACTAAAATTGAAGATATAGGAACTTAAGAAGCCTTTATATTTTGCTGTTTGGGTCAAGTGGGGTGAATTGTCGGATCTATTATGGTGGCGACTTATGCACGAATTTAAATTATCTTCGTAATTTTCTTGTCTGATTGGAGTCTGGTGTCGTGTATTTTCTTCCTCAACAAGGCTTAACTTGGTCTTCAAAGTATATGCTTCCCCGTTCTAGTCTTGATGTGATGTATTTGCAGAAAACCTGGGATAATGTCCTGGTCTCTGCATCTACTCAAAAATGCTAATTAGACAAGAAGGCGTGGGCGTTTGATTTTGAGTGTTTCTCATTTTCGTATTATTTTGAAAAGTTTTTCTCCGTAATATTAAATAATATTATTTTTAAGGTTTTTGCGGCTATGATTTTCCAACTTAGAAAGACTTCTAAGTTTTGAACCGCGTTCTATATTTTCCCATTTTACAAAATTCACAAGATTTAAAAAACTTACAATACTTGTCATTTCGACACTCATGTCGATGTCTTCTTCAGAAAGACTAAAACTGAAGATATAAAATCTAGAAAAGCATTTATATTACGCCGTCAATTATTCTTCACTTGTACACAACAACCGTCCTGTTTGTAAATACATAATTTGAAGTATTGGTGCATTTTATAGTTAGTTTTAGTTATATGAATTAAAAATATTTTTGCGTCAATCAATTGTTAATACTTACATTAACGTATAATAATATATCAAAAATAGACCGGTAATTACCCCTATTACCGGTATGCTTTTAGTTTCTATTTCTGTACGATTTTGTCCAACAAATGAAATCGTCGAGGGGAATTAAGATTTTATGTAGATTGCATTAGTTGACGTTTTTAAATAAAAAGTAAACAAAAAAGAAAATGCAAAAAATTAATAAGATACGTTCAACTCGCTTGGTAATCTGCGACTAATAATTTCGACAATATTAACGATCTCGCTCATTATGCTCGCTCACGCGTTAGGAAATTTCGATTATTAATCGCTCTCATTACCAACCTTGTTTAAATAACTAACACGTTAATAAAATTTTAAACAATCTTGCGAAAAGCGTTCATTAATATCATAGCAACAGATTTATAAACGCAAAATGATTGTGTGTAAATCAGTTTTTGTTATCATTAGATCGGCATGTAAATGTCATAGATTTTAGCTAACGTCTAACCTTTAAGGTTAGTTCTCATCATACCGAACGTTTCCGTTTCGTTTCCATATAATATAAGTACATCAAGTAATGTGTATACATATACATGTTTAGTTTTAATTGCGTTATCAATTAGTTTACTAAAGTATTAAATCAAACGCATTTTTAATAGACGTTGATTTATTAAAAAGATAGAATAATGAGAACGCACATCCGTTCTGTATTTGTTTTTGTTTTTACTAACAACGGCACAGTTTGTACATACAGAAAAATAAACGACAAAACCTGTTATTGCAAATTTATACTTCATTTGAAGTAAAGCTTAGAAGATATGCTTGATTGATTGAGATAAAGTTGGGCATCTGAGAATGTAATAATGTGCCACCAATAATCTTGATATATTTTTATAGGTTGCTAAAATTTTTGGAAAAACTTAAATTTAAAATTTTTTTTCTGTATTTTAAAAACAGATAAAAGTAAACAATTTTAAATAAAACATTATTAAAACATTTTTTTAAAGGAATATAAACATGCAATTATAGTTTCTAAATGTAAAAGTTACACTAAGCAACTTTCATTTTTCTTCTAACCCCCTTCTTAATTTTTACATTTTTAAATTTAGTTTATTTTGTATTACGATGATGTACCACATGTTAAGGATCTGTTTTACAGTTTGGTAGATATATCCTTTAGCAAGATTTATTAAAACTGTCAAAATGTTTTTACTATAGGTAAACCAAAGTATGTATGTTATTTCCAAGACATTCTTTGCAAAAACAAGATTTTTTATATAGAATGCTTTGCAAAATATTGATCGCTTATTAATATTATTTAAAAAAATTATCTTAATAGTGATTGAGTTGAAGTTGTCTACATCATGAAAATATTTCAAGTTTTTTGTTGGAGTATTATAAAATCTCCCAGACGCGCAACTGTGCCCTAATTACACCAACCACGTTTCTATTATAGTTACCAAAATCGTTATCGTCAAGAAACGCACACCGTGTATATACGCAAAAGAGTATATACGATAAATTAACCAAAAAGCAATGCAAATTCAATATTATACAACACACGTACCTACCAATTGAAGAAAAAGTAAAATTTTAAAATAATCTTAAAGAAATTACACTCAACAACAGAGTTTATTAAACCAAAATCAATGCAAATAACATTAAGGCCTAACCGAACAAACATGAAAATGGCAGCTGTATTTTTGGCAATGCTGGTCGGTTGATGGCAACGGCATGCACGCAAAATATTAGATGGAAAAACTACATATACCGAGTTCGCCATTAATCCGGCCTTGGTTTCTAGTGCTTTTGTATAAATGTCAGCATAAAATGTATAGAACTGTACTCATTACTATTGAAAAGCTGCATGGTTTAAAAATATTTTTTTATTATCAATTTTTTATGCTGTTCCATGAGGGTTAAAATTGGATTACAAATACTTTTTAAGTTGATTGTGGCGTTGCCTTTTTAAAAAAAAATTAAATAGATCTCATGGTTTGTTGTTAAATTAATTTTTTTTTAAATTATGAGTATGGCAGCTGTAACTTACAAAAAGACACATGAGAAAACAAAGTGAGTTTTTTCATTTAAATACACCTATAATTTATGTACTCGATTTTTAATTTCTAGCTTTACTTTGTCCAGTGATTGTTTTTATCTATACTAAAATGCAAAAATGTGTTCCCAACGGTCTTGGGTGTTTTTTTTTTCATTCTGATATTAATATTGAGATTTAATGTAATTACGTTATTTAAATAATAGTAAACAAATAAATTATTATGGCAGGTTCTAGTCATTTAAAAAATTATTCAAGGAGTTATAGTTATAAGTTAACTAAAAAAGATACTTCTGAAACGTTAGCAAATCGAAATTGATTATTTAGTTTCCAAGAAGCGATGTTTAGATGGAGAAACCAATAGGAGAGCTTATGAAATGGAAATAAATGGGAAAGTTGCTAATTGTAATTTTGGCTGTGACAATCCTGCTGTAAATATTGTAAATATACTAAATATCCATGAGTTTAATACTGACCCATCATTTAAACAAATCAATGTTTTTAATATAGAATCTTCAAATCAAGATAATTATTTAAACTGTATGTACGATGACATTTACGTTGCTTATGAAGAATATGAACAGGATATTAGTGAAGATTAATCCTAAGAAGAAAAATATACGACACTCGGATCTTTCGGAACGGATGCACGAACTTTATTGAAAACACTTAACTACTCAGAATTTTTACTAGATTTTAATATAGATGGATTGCCACTTTATAAAAGCACTAGACTATTATTTTGACTAATCTTATGTAAAATTAGTAACGTATCATTTTATAAAAATATTATTTTTACAATTGCTATTTTGGGGTTGATAAACCGCCATTGGATGAATATTTAGCTAAATTTTTAACCAATTCTCGACAATTAAATTGTTTGTTAGTTGCGGATAGAAAAATTCCTATTAATGTTAGATCTTTTCGTGTTTATAATCTTGCATTTATAAAAAAAACAGGGCATAATAGATTTTATGGATGTGATAAATGTGCCGATAAATATGGAGATCGGAGAATACGACACATTGATTTAAACGCACCAGGGGTACCAATACAAGATTTCGGTTGAAAATGAATCAAGCTCGCCACAAGAGAGATACACCTTGGCTTTAACTGAAAATAGACTTAGTTGACCAATTTCCAATAGATTATATGCATTGTGTATTTTTGTAAATTGTTATTTCAATGGAAGCACAGTGCTCGCCAATTCTGTATCTTGAAAGAGGATATATCCGCATTGAATATAGCTTTGTATGAGATTAAATTGTATCGACCTTTAGAATTTAATAGAAAGCCAAGATCTTTAGTTGAACTTGAACGGTGGAAGGCTACCGAATTCCAACAATTTTGGCTTTATGTAGGTCTAGTATTACTTATAAAATTTTTACTTATAAAGATGTATAACAATTTTATGCTTAAAGTTTGAAATAATAATTTTATTTAACATTTAAACAAGGATCACAATGACTTGGCAAATGAACTTCTGCGTGCTTTTGTCACACATGCTATATCCATAAGAATATATGTGAAAAGTTTTTGTATTTATAACACACATAGTCTTATTCATTTAACAAAATAGGTAGAAAATTTTGGATCAATAACTGCCAAAACTTGTTTCCATGTAAAAATTATTTTCAATCTCTAAAAAATTCTTTAAGAAAGTTAAATAAACCATTACAACAACTAGTCAGAACACTGGTAATACAAAATCTTGCAGATTATGACTGTAGCATAAAAAAATTATATAAAATTTAAATCCTTAGTCCTCTGTGCCAACAAGAACCTCTGCATTTTGATTTAAGCATACGCAATTATTTCAAGAAGTTGATTTATAAAGATTAACTATTTTTAAATAAAATAAGGGATAATTGTGTACAGTTTCAAATAGGTGAAATTGCCATAATATTATATTCTGCTAAGCTTATTAAATCCAAAAACACATTTATAGTCTGCAAAGAATTAAAAGTGATTAAATTTCTGACATGTCCACTTGATTTTAAAATTCAAAAGTATTAACCAAATTGCTTGAAAAGGAATTTTATTTCCATTAAGTGAGTGCAAAAATTTCTTTTGCGCTTTACTTGAACATACACTAAGTTGATTTCTAGTTTTTATGTATATTTTGTTTATTTACCTTTTCGGATTATATATTGGCATCTTGTAAATACTTACCAGCTATACTTTTATGTATTTACTAATTTTGTATTAGCATTTTTAGATATTTATATTATATTGTGGAATTTTCTGATGAAACAGTAGATAGTGTTATATCTCATTCATGGTTCAGTAGAAATAAAAAAGAAGAATTAACTTGTTTATGGCCCAAAAGAACTACTGACTCAAAAGACCCAATTGATTCTTAATCACAAATTTCTTATATTTTTACATTTGAAAAGCATTAAGTATAAGTCATGTATGTGGCAATATGATTTTGTACATTATTGTTAATTTTTCCTGTTACAATTACTTACAAAAACGCACTTTCTAAAATGAGTGCCTTAGAAAATATGCAAAGTGTGGACCAAAATGAAGTACCAAAGGTAGAAACAAGAAAAAAAGGTACATACAAACCAAAACATTTTGAAAATTTTATTTCGTTCTCTAAACCCAAAAAAAATTTACTTTTTGTGAATTTGAAAACAAAACGTACAAAAAGAATGACAACTGATCTAAACGTATTTTGTAATAACAGCAACTGTAAATCAACTTACGAAACAGCACAACAAATGCCTGAAAAGCGTACTACAAGTCAATATTCACAGGAGAAAAATGATTTAGAACTGATATCATGACAGTATAACGATAATGAAGATCTACAATCTATATTGTCATCCACACCAGTTTCATTGCAATCTTTACGTAACTTTTGTGACCGCAAAAATAATGAGAATAAGTCAACAACTTTTAATGTAAGATAATTTTAATTATTTTTATTTATTTAAAGAATGTATCAACAACTATGAAATTTATGTGTTCATAAATTTAAATTATAAAGCAATGGTTAAGCATTACTGAAGACGGTAATCCACAGAACAGTAAACTAACAAAATCACTTTCATTTACAATTGAAGGACAGTCAAAACATTTTAACAATAATAAATAACGTTGTAAAGCAAGTATTGTTTGTAAAATTTCAGATATCTTATTTTTAACTCATTGAGGGAAAACCTGTGGATGATACCAAAAGCGAATTTTAACTAAAATTGTTAGGGAGAATTTAAACAAATCTTACACATTAACTGGTGTGGCTAGGGATTTACAAGTTTGGCTTAATTTACAAAAACTTGGCTTGAAATCAAGTTTAATATTAACCAAGCCAAACTTTTACAAGTCAAACTTTCAAATTCTTAAAAATAATATTATCTTGATGTAAAATGTATACCCCAAAATAAAGTTTATCGAAGACAATTTACACAAGTCACTTCAGCAAACAGCGTCAACTAAACTGAATTCTAAGAAAACTAAATTTATAATTTATACTTCTTTTGCAACGTTTTTTGTTTATTTAGATAAAATCTTGTTTTGGTTACAACCGGCGATAAGCATAATCGAGTGCACAAAGTACATTTTGTTAAGTTAGCTCAGTGTAAATACGAATAACTAAACATTTGTATTTGCTGTAATCATTTTACTAACAATTTATTTTGTTAATAACAGATAAATATAGAGATTCATAATTAACGCAATACATGAAGACGTTTTAAGATTCGGATCGCACACCATTTACTACATGGTTAGAATCAAAAATCAATCTTGATTTATTTAAATAGACAAAACCAGCCTAAAAATTTTAATTGCAAGTATCACTTTAGGCCAAATCAAGAAAAATATTTATTTAACGCTACAAAAAAAAATTCCTTTAGTTGGTAGTCATTTATAAGAACCACGCTCTATACTAGGTTATCTTATAAATTGGGATCAATCAGAAGTCAAACGGGAACGCGTCATTAAGTATACACATTTAAACCTTGCATTGTAAATACTCTGTAAGGGCAGTATTTATTGCCTATTAGGCGGTCAACGTGAATAAATCTAGTATTGCTATAACCATAAAATGTTTATTGTGCATTTTTTATTATCAAATTAATAATTAGATGATTAAGTAAATGTAACTGTGAATTTGGGTTTATTTATTTTTTTTATTACGCCCACATACAGGCATGGATCACATCTGATTTGATATATGCGCTAGACGACGCGTTGTCTCTTCATTTCAGTTAGAAGTTATAAGGTAACCTATGTTAGCAGTTGAGTAATTGTTTGTATCAATTATATTGTGGCAATAAGGTGTAACACCTGTGGGGTACGTGTTCCAAGGGCATAAACTGCTTTTGCGGAAGGAATAAGAAAAAGTTTGAAAAAGCTTCAAAATTTTAAAATCCCTGAATCAATCAAAGCCTGTATCCACAAACATCAAGTCAAAACAAGATTTTATTTTTTAAAAGCTTGACTTTTAAGCCCAAGCCAAGCTTTTAAATTTCAAGCAGAGCTGCTTGGGTTGATGAATCTCTACGTGTGGCAAAAATAATAAAGTTGCGTTTTGTAAATTAACGAATATTATAGTCCAGTGACATTTGCCACTCTGAAAATGCAAGCAGCAATGTCTTGCGAAACGTCAGTTTGTTTGGGTTCACGAACGACAATACGGCAAAGGCCAAGTTCTACTTCTTGTTTTGGCTCTCAAGAAGAGACTAGGACCAAGCCTAGGTTTGAGTGTTTAACTATGAAGCGGTCTAAGCCGAAATTCGCTTATAATCAAGAATATTATAAACTTTATTGTTGGTATGTACATATTTTCTTAAATATTTATTATTATTATTACTTGTAGGGTTAGTAAGAAAAAACAAATTTAGTAAAGATGCTACCCAACAAAAAGTGGCAACAGTTGTTTAGAGTTGGATAATAACTGCAACAGATAGGAATAGTAGAAGAAATAAGAGACGGAAACCGTAAATGAAGCGCAAACAATAAAAAAAATTAAAACTTGTATTGATTTATTCTATTAATATTTTTTTATTATGTATGCTTATCATATATTTTTTATGTTTTACATACCTATTCAAATACATTTATTTTGTTGATACTCGTAAAATTCGGATTCCTTTTTGTGAACGGCAATCAGTTGACAATAATAATAAACGGTAGTCGTTACAACGACGCACAGTGATGCCAAGTATCAATTTCTAAAATCTAAAAATCTATAAATCCTAAAATTGCAGTTTATATTCAAGGTTTTTTAGGGGTCTCACTAGTTACGTTGGTACCTTAAGCGTTAGGAGCGAACGGTAAACGGTATCGTGCAGTTCATAAAAATTGTTTCGCCGTGGTTCTTCACCATTTTCAAATGTCATTTGGGCGGTAAATTTGAATTTTGGCATGAGTTGTAAATTTTTTTAAAATTTTTATATTATTTTACGTTGTCTAAAAATATCAACTTTTATTTATATTTATTTTATTTAGCACAAAATAACGAGTCACCATATTAAATTTAATATCATTGATCTCAAAAATTTTAATAGGTTCATTTAAACATGTTTTTTAATTTTGACCACGAAATCGGGATTTTGCATCACTGTGCCACAGGTCAACGGTGTAAAACCGCCCATATTCTATATTGGCTCAGCTAGCGGCCGGAGTGTCCTATTGACGTCGGCCCAATATAGAATTCAACAATCGGGTCATCGTCGATATTAACGGCAAGCAGACATTCAGCCGCTGATAGCCCCTAAACAAAATGTTTGCTAGAAAGATTACATAATATACAATAAATACAGTACGGAGCAACAAAACAACCAAAATATGCACATCAAACTACAAAACATGTAGCGGAGAAAACAACTACCGCACAGTTAAATGGTTCCAAATTTAAAAACCTCTATAAAACTTTACAAAAACTTAAAGAACTTTAACCAACACTTAAACACGACATAAAATATTGTGAGAGATTATAATGCCAAACATCTATGAGAATTTGTATCTTAAAGTATTTTGGACAATATTCTGACTTGACTCCAAAAGACTTGTATTTGATTTAAAAAGTATGAATTTAAATTTTTTGAATGATTCTTAGGTAAATTGGGAGCATGAGTTGCCCGCTCTATATCTTCTATTTTATTAAGTTCTTTGTCATTTAAAAAGGAAACACTTTTATTTGAATATTGAATCATTTCCATTGATGCGTCTGCTTCATCGGGCCTTCTATTATCCTGAAAAGAATTAATTATTTTTAAACTATAATATGAAGCTAGTTTTCAAATCACTAACAACGACCAATTTTCTGAAATAAAAAAAAACCTTTTTTTGTGAAGCTAAAGTTAAAAATAGAACAATTTATCCTAGCATTTGTATGATTAAAATTCTAATCAAAACTGCCTATTCAAAAGATGTTGAAGGTTTGTACGTCTTGTTTAAGAGCATCATATATTATTAATTTATGTCTACTAGCATTAGAGATTCACCAAACCAAGTAGCTTGGCTTAAAATGTAAAAGCTTGGCTTGTGCTTGACAATCAAGCTTTTCAAAAAAAGTTTGACTTAACTTAATGTTTCTAGATACAGGTTTGGCTTGGTTTTCAAGTTTTTCAAACTGATAATTTAAATTTATTTTTAAGACATCGAAATTGAAAATGTATTGTTCTTAATGCTGGTGTGCACATTGTTGATGATGTACCAAAGAAAATTGCTGAATATCTAGAATTATACAAACTGTCATTATTTTCGTCGGTTTGCATCAACCATGGTTGTCAATGCGGGTGTTGATATTTTGGCACTAAAACGTGTGGACAGATGGAAATCGACTGAAAGCAACAAGTTATGTGACAAAAAATTACTTAAAAAAACTATTGTTGTTAATATTGGGGGTTTCATTTCGAGGTATAGAACTTCAACTACGACACATTTTTTTTAGATACAATTGATTTGACAGTTGATGGCAACTTCATAATAAATAAACTCACGCCAAAGCAACGCTTAAAAATAGTTCAAACTTACCTTGAAAATGATGATTTAGGTCAGTTTGTGAAACTAATTGTTTTTGCAGTACGCTTACTCTAAATAATTATACGCGTCCTGAAAAATCCTAATCGGCGTTCACCGAGCATGCGGTGACAGCTGTAGTGCGTAGTATTGAAAAGAATTTAAATGAATTGATTCGTTATCGTGCACAAAAATTGAGACTTGATCCAACATTTTTATTGAAGATTCTGCATAAAGATCTCGAAATTTATCTTGTCCAGGAATTGAAAACATGCGATCAATACAATTAATACACTAAAAGACACATTTGATGAACAACTATTTCAACTGGCAGAGTATTTGAATTCAATGGTCTATGCTAATAACCTAGATTCTATTAAACATTAGCAAGCTAACATTTAACGTGTTATTGTCTAAATGCATTCAGATATGCCGCGAAGAGTGATCCAAAATTGGATCTCCAGATTATGCCATGCACGCACACAACGCGGTTCAAAATTATAATAAAATATTAATAGCATAAAATTATCTTTTAAATAAAGTTACACTTGTAGTCACAGATTTTTTTTGTTAGTTTGAGTTCAAAGTTCTATATCTCGAAATAAAACATTTTTTAAAACAAAAATTGTTCAAATACTCCAATTTTGGGTAGGCACGCAGGTAGACACCGTGCCCAACAAGGTAGGCATCTGTCTACGCAGGCCTTTTTGTCGCCGTCGCTGGTGAGTGTACAAATGGTGTGCCGTCTATTTCAGAAAAAGTTGCAGTTGTAGTACAGTTCTAAGCATTTAATCGAAAAAATGTATCCTCAGTGAAAATAATAGTTTTTGACATATACAACAATAATAACTCGTACTTTTTACGTTAACAACGTTACTAATAAAATAAAAATTTCACACTGCAACTGTTCGTAATACAAGTCAGTAGCTTGTAAAAATTTACTTTTAAAATTAATAAACTCTTTCAGTAAATTGGTGTTTACATTCTACAGTTTAAGAAACAGCAAATGAATAAACAAGTATGTTCATTTGATTTGGAAAAGTCAGTTCGTGTTTTAAAAAAACCTGTGGTATATAATTGCATTAAATATTAAATTAAACAAATCTATAAATTATAATAAAGTACGTTGAATATAAAGTTAATAGCTAAAACGAGTATACATCTCAACACCATCAAAACTTAGGTACTACATTACTTTGTCGATTATTTCCATCTATTTATAGAGTGCAACCGCATACAAAATGTAAAGCCAACGAAGGTATCTTTTAACAGAATTTTATACTAAGGCAAAAAACAAATAAAAACGTTTTTAAATTAATTTTATTAACAAATACACGTGAAACGCATTAATACTAATGCCGCCGGTAATTGTTTCTCATATTACGTTTAATAAAAGTAAGTGGAAAATTTTATTTGTGCGAGAAAATTTCATTACTTTATTAATTAGAATGATAATTTTATAATTTACGGAATTGCCATGCCATGTTATAGCACAGCCTTAAGTACACATTTGGAAATTTTGACAGTTTAAAAAACCAACGATTTTATCAGTGGGTTAATGTAAATCGTTCTATAATAGATTGATAATTACAAATTTTACGTCAAAGTTTCCTTTCATTAAAAAAACTAATTGACTTGTGACGTTGTCAATTGTCGTCAAAAGTTAATTGTTTCTGATTGAGTAGAAATGTGTAAGACTATTTTTATTGAAACTTAAAACTTGCGACATATATTTTACGATTATTATACTTTTGCGTAAATAGATAAAAAAAATTGCAGTGTAAAGTATTAGTAAACAAATTTGTAAAAAATTGCATTTATAACAAATAAAGTTACTAAAAACGAAAGTTGCACCTCGTTTAAATTATATATTTTTTACAAAATTACAATGTAATTTAAAATTATTTATTGAAACATAAAGTTTATTTTCACATTAAATACTCAATTTAAAAAATATTTTAATTATGTACTTTAACTACTACTCAAAAATAAATGCTGTTCTCTGCTGTTTTAAAATTGTTAATACATATTTTTAATTTATTTTACGGTTTCTATTTTATAATTTTGCGTTTATAAAATATTTAGAAATATAAAATTTTATCAAAACTGCATCAATTGTACACAAGTCTCTAAAAACATAGACCGATTTAAACTGTTTTGATAAAACTAATAATTTTTGTAATTCATTCAACTTTCGACGAGGATAACAAACATAATTTTTTGACCCGCCCTTTGTAAAATTTTTTAGAAAATTAAAAAAGAACCACTTAAAACCATCACGAGTGTACTGTTTATGGTACATTTGTTTAATAACCCAGTAGATTTTAATAAAAATATACTGTACTAATTTTTGTTAGATTATAGACTTTAATTCTTCCTACACACGTATTGTCACATTGCGTTTTTATAGTGTATTGTTTCTGAGCGCGTCATTTTAAATTCAAATGTTTCCTTAATAAATTGTTTAGGTAGAAACTTACAAAATTATAATTAAACTACAACAAACAACATATACAATACAAATCAAATATTTAACAACAATTATATATATAAAAAAATTACACTGAAAACGAAATAACAATACTCTACTTGAACTGCGAGAGTATTTAAATTTTCAAAAGTAAGTTGCTCATTACGCAAACCCGTTTAAAGTGATATTTTGCGCTCTTAACGCCAAAAACTGAGAGGTAACATGAGTTGGGATTAAAACCAATGTTTTCATTTAGTGAATAGTCATAATTTTTTTTTGCAGAACTTTAAAACTCTTTTATTTGGTTTGAGTGAGAAGCAAACACATTAGGATTTATGGTGAACATTTACGAGGATTTATTAGGATTTTCTAAGAATTGATAAAGATATGTGCGGATTTCTTACAACTTTGAGAAGGTACTGAGATGTACAAAGAATGTACTGAGATGTAAAATTATAGACTTACTAAAGATTTCGAAGATTTCTTAAGATTTACCGAAGAAGAAAATGTATTTGAGAAAACACATGCGCATTATATTTTCTTGTACGTCGATCGTCTGCTAATAGCAATATTAACGTATAATAAAGTATCAGAAATAGATCGTTAATAACCCCTATTAATGAACGAGTTTGAAGCAATGAATGAATTTCTATTAATGAACGATTTTGTATAGCAACCAATGAAATCGTTAGCAATCACTAATATAACGATACGAAAAAACTTTAAAACTAACTCGTTTGTTAATCGGCCACAAATAATCTCGAAAATATTAACACGTTCGCTCCCTACACTCGCTAGATTATTTATTGCTATCATTAACCACATTGTTCGTTCAATAACTATTATGTAACATTTTGGGTTTTGCTTTATGTGCTTGTTGCAAGTGTAGTAAATTGCATAACAACGAAGTTATAAACAAGGTTCTTGAACTATGGCATTTTATTATCTACTAGTTTTATTCCTATTTGCAGCGTTTAAGTAAAAAAAATTTAAAAGACAAACATTTATTAACAATGTTACAAAGCAGAAGACAAAATACACTTTCAAGCAGCAGATAAATATGAACATGACTTTTAATATGAGATTCCGCATATATAATATCTGAGATGCTGTCTCGTTTTCATATATTGTCGAAAGCGACTTCAAAATCATCCGAGATATAAAGTTGAAAAAAACTTTATGACGACTACTCGTTATGTTTGCATTAATCAACATAAGTTTTAATTTTCATAATATTCTAATATAACGCACGACGCTATTGCTAGTCCACAGTAAATTACATCATTTACACAATTTAACAAAATTACAGCAGTAAACAATATTTTTAACGATCTCAAAGCTGTTATAATTTTCTCGAGGATAAAGACAAAAGTTGCAGAAACACAAGAACATGACACATCATTATTTTTTTTATAAACGTGCATTTTCTGATACCTGCATGCAGGGTCAAATACATTAATAGACGCCGTAACAAATTTTGGAAACCTAAAAACTAAGATTGAATATAACCGTTAGAATTATAGCTCAATATATACAACAGAAACATTCATTAAAAATGTAAACAAAAAAGTGAACCATGAATAATAGAAGGCGAAAGAAAATACGACTTAATGACTCATTAATAACGATAAATGTTGAAAACTGAAATAATTCAGAAAGTAGCTTAGTTATACATCTTTGGGACATTTCCTATACAGAAATTGGAAAAAAATTGATGATTCTTTGTAGAAGTTTATTCAAAGCAAATCGTATACTGAAACGTGAAGCTGCACGGTCGAGCGTTGCATGTGAGTGAATTATTCTATCAAACTTTCGACGAGAGTAACGTAAATTATTTTTTGTGTTTCTCTTAGTAAAACTACTTTTTTTTAAAGTTTTTATCAGAAACATGTTAGTACTACATTTGTTACCAAACCGTTCAAATTTTTACATTGACTCTAACCTCGTTTTTTTACAATTTTGACTAAATTTTAAAATTTCTAAGCTTTATTTGCCCATTAAGTAACTACACTAAAGAACGAATATTGACGTTTGCAATGCATCACAAATAGTAATTTACGTAACAAGCGCCAAAAGTACATCATAGCATAACAAACGTTAAAGCAACGCAAGGGCGCACAGCCAAGAGCTGCATGTGAGTGAGTTATAATATAAAACTTTTGACGAGAGTAAAGTACATTATTTTTTGCGTTGTCCATTGCAAAAATATATTTTTTTTTTAAAATCTGTTAAATTTGTCATTAACTTTAAGATCGATTTTTTAAATTTTAACTAAATTTCAAGATTTTTTAAATAATTTTTCAACCTGGCGCATACTCGTTATAATATAATAATTGGCTTTAAACACTTAGTTTTATGTGAATTTCTAGTCTTAATTTTGCCACTCTAGATCTGTTTTTCCCCATTACTTAACTACACTAAAGAACGAATATTGACGTTTGGAGTACAAAAAAAATTGATTTGCTTTTACATCGAATATGTATTTAATTAGCTAACGTATGTTTTGTATTTTATATTTTTTATTTTTGTTAAAAGGTAAAGTAGAAATTTGTTAAGTACTTACAAGTTTATTTAAAATGTAAACATTGAAACATGTAAGTAAATACATAATACAATTATATAAAAGATGTATATATAAGTAATTACAAAAAATTACTAAAAGTAGAAAGATCTAAGAAGATGTACCGGAATTGATTAGGATATACCGAGATTTATTAGAATGTAGTAGGATTTACAAGGATTTTTGTTGGTTGGAGACAAAATTAGGCAGGTTTCAAAGTACTTCTGATTGTTGAAATATTTGCATTTTAAAGTCTACCTTCAACTCTAAACAGATTACTCTTATCAACAATCGGAAAAAAGGTACTTAAAGAATGTTTGGCGTTGTTGCGCATATACACGACCAGGGTTAGTTGTTTATCTCTCTCACTTAAATTAATTACAGCAAAAAATTAAAAGTAAACAAACATACTGTATCGTATATGACAAACTGTAATTCGAATCTTTTCTATTGTTAGAATTATGAAATGAAATAAGGTAGTTGAGTTACCCTTCTGATCGTTATCTCAAAGTTTATCAAAAATCTTAAATTTTGGCAGCTCGCAGAATTATCGCGGATACTAAACTATTTGGTATCCTAAAATCATATTGAATTATACGTAAACCTAAATTTATCCAAAACCCTAAATTTATTCGGAGTCTTAAAACCCCAGGACGAATAGAGTTTTACCCATGACAACCACAATAGACTAATTTTGTAACACTATGACTTACCTCAATGCAATAGAATTTTCCTTTTTCCACGAATGCGATAAGTTTTTTTACAACAGTTGCGGACATTCTTCTTTACGACAAATGCGGAAATTGTACCAACAAAAGCAAAATTACAACATTATATGTTACGACAAAATGCATTACGATGAACCAAGTAACAATGTGATAAACTTATGTTTTATAATTCTAATTATTAAAACATAAATACGAAAAGTACATACCTTAAACTTGTTTTGATGCCGTAGATTAATCCAAAACATTTATAAATACTCATAAACTCAACAGGAATTATTCTAAATTTTCACAATGCTCTTCTTTTGCACAAAATTCATACAGAATGCATTTTATTTTTTACGAAATGACAAAGGTACTCCAAAATTTTCTAAAACGTTACGTTTTCTCTCTACGTAAAAAAATGTGACATGAAACATTCTCTACACTACGATAACCTAAACCTAAAATAAACCTATACACTGTAAACCAACCTAATATTTGTTTTCAAAAACTATAAGGTCTAACTTCAAAGCTTTAGCATGCCAGTTACCCCAAAAACTACTATCAGAATCAACTAATTCAAAAGTTTAAGAAGAAAGTTTTTTTTTACTTTTTTTTTACCAATATACTTAGGTGCAAGTTTTGAATTATAATACTTAGAAACTCCGGAAAGAACATAATTCTAAACCATTGCCCAACAAATGTTGAATCATTTCGATAACGCAAATTATAAGAATTCTTAACCTTCTTATACGATTTATTAATGAATTTAACACCCGAAAGGGATAAAACAATGCCAATTTGTTTTATATAGTTGGTGGAAACTGCATTAGAGTATTCTAGTGCTGATGAGTTTAAATAGGACGAAACAGCTGTCCACTGGTTTCTAATGATGGTTTCTGCAAATAAATAAACAAATGTTTGCACTTGCGTAGTATAGTTAAAAATATTATACCGCGTATAGTTCAAAAACATTTTTTTTAAATTCGCGGTTGAAATATTTACTATCTAACTAACAACTTTATAGTTTTCTACATGTGGATTAACTCGTACGTAGCTCCGTTCTTATGAGATGGCGTTTAGCCTTAAACTTATTAATGACATTTTTACATATTTTATTTGGGGCGCCCGGTGATTTTCTTCTTTTAGACGACAGTGATAGAAAGCAATGATTGAATACCTTAGTATATGAATTTTGCGTAAAAAGATTGCAAAAACCAGTAATTTTTAAAATATTTAAAAAATCAAATAACGTCCTCATATTTGCGTATGTTGCAAATCGTGAGCCAGTAATCTGCTAGTCTACTTTGTACAATACAAAAATGTTGTGGACAGAAATGTCTTCGGAACATGGGAAGTTTATTCACCTGCTACATTTTTCTCATTGTCATGGCACACAAAGTTGACGCTTTTGCTCACTGTTTTGATCATTGGTTTGCTGCTTTTCTTTTCCTTTTTGTTAGACTATTTTATTAAGTTTGGTTACTTACAAAATAGACAAGTGTTGGAGGTACTACGTCTTTGGATAAGTGGTTTGATTATTTTGCTACCGAAAATTTGTAGAAAATGTCGCCGACATTTCAAAACAACCCAACCGTTGGCCAACGTCTTGTATTCCGGGCAACATTGTAAGAAAAACATAATTTATCTACAACGTCAACGCTTACGTTGGTTTTGTTATAGAAATTAATTATCTTAGGTCTCATATGATATTCGAAACCATCGCCAATTGTATCCTCAAAGTGTAATCTAGAAATTAGAACATATTTGTTTTTCTTAACATACAATACCATGGTTCCAAAAATACTTGATTTTACATGACGCTGTTGGAATTGACCACTTGTTGTTTTTTAATGTTTCCACTATAAACAACTTATAGTAGCTAAATCTTGCAATAATGAAACATTGCTGAACCCATTACCTATAGCGGTGGTTCTCAAAGTGGTCCTTATGGATTTTCAAAGGTCTCCCAAATCATTCCGGAAGTCCGTGAAAAATTAAAATTGATTTGGGGGTTCCTGAACAACGTCAGGGAATCCGCCCAAGATTTAATATAAAATAAAAAAATTGTGACACATCTTTATTACTATGGAAATTAAAATAAATAACAATGAATACATTATTAACAATTTTTAGGTTTTAAGTAAAATATAAATATAGACAAATGCATAAAATACAAATAAAAAGACATTGCCGGTACCTGCACCAACTAGTCTATATTATGAACTGTAAAAAAGTCGTGCATTTAATCAACAATTTAGTTCTGTGTAATGCATGATGTGAAGTGCATACAACAAATTTTGCTGGTCTTGGACAAAAAAAGTATAATTTTTGTATTGTTACTTTTGTTATGTAAGTATATTTAAACAAAATAAAGTCTGGGTATTTAACTATGACGCGGTCTAAACTAAAAATTTCTTATAATCAGAACCAAAATAACCGCAAAAGTCTAAGATTTTATCAAATGTTTTATTCATTTTTTATTTTTACGTCACCATTTACCATTTAACACATCAAAGTTAAATTTGTAATTTTTCTATTATGCATTTAAGTAGTTTTGTCACTCAGGGTTCCGTGGGTAAGTATTGACTATAAAAAGGGATCCGCGAACCTAAAGAGTTTGGAAACCTCTGGTCTGTAGTGACGTTACTTGCAGTGTTGTGTATGAATGAGATCATCGTTTTTAAATAATCAACGTTTTTGTTACTGATAGAATCTGGTTGTGTTCTTGCATAAATTTTAATATTACTGGTGTAATATGTTTTAAAATCGATCCGTGCAAAAAACTTAATACCATACATAGCCGTTTTAGATGGTATATATTGTATAAAGTTACACACCTCGAAACGCTTCCGATTATTCATTGTCACATTAACTGTTACTGAATAACACGTTTTACTGTTTTTAACGAACATCTCGAATAATTCCCGCACTAAAGCTAACCAATCAATTTTTTTTTATCTCTGGACTCTCGATTATCAAACCTAAAACGGCAAAACATGAATGTAAAACGCAGTGGCGGCTGGTGGTCAAACATACAAGAGCGTCATATAAAAAACACAATTATCGCAAAGTCTAAAAAACATTCTTACATTAACACGATTTATATTTAAGATCAATTATATTTGAGATTAAGATTTAAGATATTTATCTATCTTTACAATTACCTAAATTATCGATAAAAATTTACAGTTTTTATTGGAAAATTTTTTAATGAATAGCATAGAAATACGCACTTTCTTGTCACATAGTATTGCCGATTGCGTAGAAATGATTAAATTTTTACATAGAACATTGCTTATTTTCCACGTTTGTCGCAAGTAAAGTTAATCAGTTATTTTTTTAATATATGCATCAATTTTTACAAACATTTTTATTGTGGTCTTTAATTGACCTTCGGCAAGCGCTGACCAATTGTATTTGTAAGCAAATATTAACGCGATCAAGAGTAGCATAATTCATACAACTTTTCTTGTAATCCGTGAATTGAATGAAACAAAAACCAAAAGTCGTCTATTACAAATGAATACTATAGATCAACTAAGAAAATCGATTGTAAAATTTGTCATATGTGATAAGAAATGTGCATTCTACCATCTGTGTTTTATACACACGGTGCTGCAAAGATAATAATAAATGACGTAAGGCACGTAAACATTGCACTGCCACTTGGTAGGCGGAATGATCTCTGGGCTCAAGACCGCTAGCAAGCATTTAAGCCTTTTCTTTTTTAACTAGCATGATATTGTATTATGTGTGTCTTACTATTGACTACAATAACTATGTCATTTACGATTCGACTTCAATATTATGCACGCGGGCACACGTAAATGTGAGCCTCCGGTAAATTCGCAAGTTTTCGTATCTCAATTCACAATTTAAACACATGAAGTTCCAACTCCGACAATTTGATTTAAACGCAAATTTTCTGTAATTTTTAAAGTAAATAAAATACCTTCTTTATTCATTTTTCCGGAGGGTCATTAACCAAATGACCTAATAGAAAAGCCGTCACTGCTAAAACGCATTCAGCTTATTGTCATTTTGAATATTTCAACACCGTTTCCTGTTGTGTTTTACAGCTTTTCTGATTTCAATCGGCCGTTTTTATAAAGTTTAAACAAATAAAGTAAGTGTATGAATGAATGGATTTCCATCATATCAGTAATACGTGCGCTTTTTTTTTGTTAAAACAGAAATGTTAATCGATAAAGGTGGCAAATTCATCGGTGTGAAAGAAAACGAAAAAAAACACTACTTAGTGTGTTTTTTAGATAACATATTGTAGAACAGTACGTCCACTTCTTTAAGCCAACCATAATTAGAAATGTAATAATAAAACAGGTAAATAGAATTATAAATTAAATAATTATATAAAATAATAACAACTTAATAGATATTTTATTATATGTTATACTAAAACCTTATAAACAAGTTAGATGTGTACAGGGTGAGTCTTTAACCGCGGTTCTCAAATTTATTTCGAAAACTAGCATTTGGTCTAGCAAATATAGAGAGTTCACACTGAAAATATTTTCACTTTTGAAAACTCTTTGGCGGTTACAAAAAATCGTAATTTTGTCGATAATTTTAAATGTAAATATATTATTAACCTACTTAGTTCAAAAGCTTATCTGATTCAATATAAAATTATCTATTACGAAATTTCTAAATCTTCATGCTAAACTATTAGGCGAAGAATAACCTTTATAGACAAAAATAAACGTATTGTCGATTAGAAATGTTCTAAAAACATCATATTTGGCACTTTTTTTTTAATTTTCTTGTTAAATGTGTGACTGTTTTTATTGAAAACTCACAGATTTTTGCATTTTTTTTTTATTAAACGGAAAAACATAGTGAACTTAGTATAGTTGTAAAGTATATAAATTAGCAAATTTATCATAAAAAATTTGAACTCTCTGTCATTGGAAGAACGGGGATATGACAGAAACTGTTTTTATTAATGAAGAATTTCGGTTGCTTGATTTGTTTTTTGCCTTTTCGTATTATAAACAATAGCATAACGGCTATAGTAGTACCTGCATTTGTGTTTAGTTTGTTTTTAAAAAGTTACTTATCGAGAGTGTGCATTGTGTTTCTATCTGAATGTTGTCAATTTTTACGTTTTGTGTTGTTAAATACTTAAGTTTTGTTGCTACTTCGTGTTTTTATTCGAACTATATTACTTCTTTGCTGTTGTTCTCGTTTGTTTTCAAATACTTTGTAAAAGATGGTTTTCATAAATTCTGAAGCATATGATATGTAACGTATATATTTTCAATGCCAAAAAAATTATGCAGGTGAAGTTGGGAACCATCTCAACAATCAATTTCCCGATCAATGAATTAAAAGGGAAAGTGCGTTTCCTTGGCCTTAGGTCTCTGGGCTTCACATGTCTAGATTTGTTTTCTCTGAGAACATGTAAAAAATTTAGTCTACCAAGATCATACTACTACGCGCAAGATCATGATTTTAAGAATAAAGAACGCCATACGGTCTATTTCGAAGGTGGAATTAGAAGCTGCTGCACTGTCCACCAAAACAGAAACCAATGAGTGCATTCTAGACCACGGGAGGCAAATTGAACACCTTCGCGATTGATGGTTCACAAAAGACATTTTTTAGACATTTCGTGTCATATTTCTCATTTCTCCAATGACAGAGATTTAAAATCTTTTATAATATATTTGCTAATTCATGTACAACTACAATAAACATACTATGTCTTTCTATTTAATTTTTTTAAGAAAATTGCAAAAAAAACGCGAGTCTTCAGTAAAATGCGTCACACATTTAATAATTTCCGTACTATACGACAGTTACAAACTATTTAAAGTAAAACATTTCTAATCGATAATACGTTCATTTTTGTCTATAAAGGTTATGTCTGCGCCTAACAGTTTACCATAGAGATTTAGAAATTTCGTAATAAACAACTTTAATGTTAAATTAGATAAGCTTTCGAACTAGGTAAGTTAATGATTAGCTTTACAATTAAAATCATTGACAAAGTTACGATTTTTTGTAATCACCCCTTGATTGCGCCGCCCCCAAATCGTTTTCAAAAGTAAAAATATTTTCAGTAAATTTCTTATATGTGATAAAGTTGAGAGTCACGCTTAAAGACTCACCTTGTATACCTCTAACTAGTTTCTAGTATAGCATACACTAAAATATCTATTATATTTTCATTATTTTTTATAATTATTTAATTGATAACCTATTCACTTGTTTTATGATCACGTTTCACCGGTATAAGAAAAGTTACGTTTCTGTTGTGTTTTTCTCTTTTTTTCTAATAACACTGCGTTTATTAAAGAATTGGGCACACTAAGTAGTGTTTCTTTTTGCCTTCTCCTACACTAAAGAATTCATCAAATTATGAAACGCATCATTAGGAATTTTAGTAGTTTTGTCGTTCAAATTTAAACTTATTATTTGCTAATTTGTGTAGGTGACTATTACGTTTAAAATGCAATCATCAAATTTAAAAACATCTCGTAACTTGGTGAACGTTGCCAATTACTCCTAGAAAGCGCATAACTTTCCGCTTCTCTAATCTATCTATTTTTTCTATTATAGGGTGTTTTTATCCATATATAATTGTCAACAATTTTTCTGTTCCTCTTTCTGACAGCAATATAATATTTTCATTTTGATCATCTAACGATATACTTGCATTTGTATCGTCTTGTTCACTATCTTAATTCTCTTTTCTTTCTTCGATAGTTCTAGAATAGGCTGTATCATAATTTTCTTCTAAGACTTCTTTAACTGCTTCTTCATCATGGTCTTCAAAAATATATCTTTAAAGGTCTAATACTGTTATACACATTCTTTTGGAGGCCATTATTCACTGCAAGAACAACAAAAATCCTAAATAGTTACGACAGTAATGTATAACAGGCAAAAATGATCGCGGGTATTTCACAGATATAATCAATTTTTTTCATACATTTTTAGTAGCTAAGTATAAAATATTTACAGATGGTTTACTTAAAACAACAAAAAATTATTCTAATGAATCAAATTAAACTTACATGCATAATCGCAGCGTATCGCTCAAATACAAATGGCACTTTTCTATAAACACTTCACTCTCAAAAGTTCGCACAAATACTAACCTTGAAGATTTTCTCGAGGCACATCTCCACCGTTACGTAGGTTTCCAAGCTATATATGAGAAAAAATTATCGGTATATATCTCTTAGATACGCGATACTACTATAGAAAGTTAACTCTGTTTATAGGATTTTAGATCTGGTTATGCAACTGTTCATCAAAACTTAACATCGAAGTATTTTTTCCGTTCTCATAAGATTACTCTGTTTGTGAATTCTTTAATATATGTATTAACTTAACTAACAGCGATAAAACTAAACATTTTATATATTAGATAGCTATACCCGTGTTTAGATTTTTAATCTGTTTGTTCTTTTGGATATGCAATATTTTTAGTTTTATCGTCTGGTGCGTATACAAATAGGTCAAACCGTTTTCCAACGCGTGTACAAACTATATACAGTTGTCAATGTAACACTAACCAAATTTATTCCACATTTGTAGTGATTGTCCCTACGTTTTGTTAATTCGTTTTGATTTATTACAGTATCGATTTATGTATAAGTAGTAGTTTCTTTTGGTATATACAACTGTTTATTTTCTATGCGTTAACTTTAAGAGATTTTTCTGTGTACGCTCGTGAAGATTACGGATCATCTAAATAAATACACATACAAATATATGATATATTTTCATAAATAATTTATACCTAAAAATATTAAGTTTTTTTAAATTTAATTTAATCTTTATTTTTATGCATTACATACAGGACAAATATACTGAAACGTTCGAGAAATTATTTTCAAGTTTGAGAGCCTTTACAAAATTTTTATCTATTTCCAGAACGTTCACTGAAAGATATAGAAAATTCTCAAACGTTTGGCCAAAATGTATATATGCGGTAAAAACAAATCACAAGTTAGTTATTTCAGTAATTCGAAGTCGACAGTGTCAAGAAGATTATTCAAGTTTAAATAAATAAGTGATTAAGGCGTGTCGAGATAAATACGACGAATTAAAATCGTGCGTGACTAATATAAACGATAGGTGTAAAACGAAGTTATCAGCGGACTTTATGTTTTGTGTAAATGATGGTGTTATATAAATTAGTGTAAGTGTTTTTATTAAATATCCTTAGATTTAATTAGTTTGGGTAGTTATAAACGTGTACATATTTTTTTAGTATAAATAAATTGGTTTTAATAATCGTTACAAAACAAACATTAATTTTTTATATACCTATAAAAAAATGTTTAAATCTTTTTTTTCTAAAAAAAAAGTTTTTTGGTTTTTTGAGTAACATTTTATCGTGATCAGATGAATAGTATAAGAACGTATAGAAAACAAACATAAAAGCTTTTATTTTTATATTTATAGAAGATAAATCATAGCGCCGCTATACAACAAATTATTAATAAATATTTTGATGCACAAAACCTATCTGGTATTCTGAAAAGTGCAAATAAAATAAAACAAAATCATTAAAATTGTTAAGCTTATTTTTATTCTAAAAACCAACAAAAATGACTATTACAATTTTACGTGTAAACTTACCAGTATAATGTTTTATCTAAATATCTTAAGTACGTACGTTGAAACTTTTTAAACTGAAACTGACTAAGCTTAAAATTTTTTAAAACTCATATTATTGTAAGAAAGTCTTATAAAAACACAATAACTGAAATTTTATTGTTGTTTTAAAAGATAGTTCTTTGCGACGGTATCATAATGTATTTTCATCGACGCTAAATACAAATAAAACTGTTTTTTACGAGTATTTAAGTATTTCGTCGTAATGATTATAACGTTTAATAACAAAATTAAAATGTATACATAGTGAACAAAAAAATAGCAAAATATTTTTTTTTAATTATCAGTTAAAAAACTTATTCGATGTAAACTAAACCATACAAATACAAATATTTTGTTAGCTTTTCTAAACAATATATATTTCTATAAATATAAAACATTCTTTAAAAATTATAAATTAAGGTATTAATAAATTGTTTTAAAAAATTCAAATTTGATAATTTTTTATTGAATTTATTTTATTTAATTTTAAATAAACTATGTATTTATTTCGTTTTTCTTTGATTTTGTCAGATTATGATTAATAATTTAAATAAATTAAATTTAAGTTTGTAACAATACTAAACAATTAAGTTAAACATTATGAATGTATAACATAAACACATAAACCACGCTTTTTATTATGTTAGTCGTATTTCTGTTACCTGTTTGATTATCGCGTACTTAATTAATGTTAATTATAAATAATAAACATTTTGCGTATACTTCAAAAAGATTTATATTTGTTACATTTTATAATAAAATAATGAATGCGTAAATTACAATATAACAAATAAATTTAAATGATTATTACAATTTACTATTTATAGTATAAGACAAAATAAAGTAGTACATACCACAAACAAATAATTTTTATATTATGTATCGATTTTTAAAGTTTGTATATATAACCTGTATATAATTAAGTAGTTGCTATTACCGGTTTACTTTTGAACCAATGAAATCAACAAATTTTTTTCTAACCAATAAAATTAAGGTTTTTATAAGGTTACGTAGATTGTATACGTTTTTAATTAAAAAATAAATAAATAAATTCCTCTGTACATTATTATAATTATATGTTTTAATTAGATTGTTTACAATAATCGCAGGTTAAGTAGCCCGATCAGTAAAATGAAAACAAAATGATATAATTTGGAGTTACCAAGTTGCTAAACGAAGCTGATAAATGAAGTTCTTATTAACAATAAATGTGGTCTACATCGTTATGAACACAAAAATTGTCAATTGGTTTTCATCGATGATTTTTAGTTGCTTTTGCCGAACATGCCTAATATAAAATTTGTGACGTTTGTATGTTATATATAACAATAATTATAAACAGAATTTAGTTTATTACAATAAAAGTAAATCTTGTACAAAGCAATACTTATATAACTACATTGTTATGATACTTGTGTACTTATTTCATATACATATTTAAAAATAAGACTAAGAGCATTAACCATCGTTACTTTCATTGACATTACCTTCTTCATCTGAGAATTTAATTCTTTTTTAACAATTTGCAAAACATTTCTTATTATGTTTTGCTAAAATACGTATCAACTTTTATCGGATTCAAATTGTAACGATAAGTTAGTGAACAGCATTATTTTAGTAAATAATTTTGATTTGCTTTTTACAGCAAGTTCTGCCTGTCTGTGTAAATAAAGAATTAATCTGATTAAAACTTAATTGACGCGAATGCAATAACAAGTTATTAATAATAAACGATTAATGGAAAAATTAAAAAATCAATTTGCTTTATAATATGCGATTAATAATCTCAACAACATCGACGCTTTCGTTTGCTGCGCTCACTTACGCGTAAAAATGTTTTATGTATCAATTGCCTTCATTACTAACCTTATCAGTTAAATAACTATTACCACGATTATACTAAAATAAAGCACAGTTTAATTTTTTTGCACTATTAACCTTGGTTATTTTATTCATATTTAACTTTAAAAAGTTTTCAATTTATTAAACGTTTCCAATTGTTTTTAGCACCCATACTCGTATAAATACAGTGCACGCCCTTTAATAAAATCACATTGATTATTGGAATTGGTGGTATTTAATAATAATAACTAAATGACATCAAAATCTGCTATCTAAAAAAAATAAATAAATGTTAATGGTCAGAAAACAGTAAATACATACAGCATGTAAGTGATTAACAAGTTAATAAGTTAACTGTAAATAGCTATAAACGGTGGTGACACGTTGAAATTAGTTTAACACCCGCGAATTTCAAAATATGCTTTGAATTATTCGTCGGGATAAAACCACAACGTAAAAGGACATTGGGGGTAAGCAATGTTAATGCAATTATGCAAACGCCACCAGAGTGAACTACTGGACGGCCGTTTCGCTCTTTTGGAGCTCATCAGCAGTAGGAGATACACCCTAATGTAGTTTGCACAATTGCATTGACGCCCCTTATAGCTTATATTTAAGTATGACGAAGTTACAATTCACACTATGAGATGGCTCTGCCATCAAACACTTTTGAATTAATAAGTTAATTTATACGGTAAAATTATAGCATCAATACCAGCAAAAACGTCAATATAAAAACTGTAAAAAAATCTAATTTTTCAGTCAAATATATCAAAAAATCCGGACCATTAAAGTTTGTTGGCTCCGTTAATAAAAAGAAATTAAAAACAATTATCATGTTTAATTAACCGTTATAAAAACTACACATTTCTTCTCAGTAACTTGCTGACATTAAAAATAAAAGTAAATACCAAATAATGTTATCGTTACATAAAGGAAGCCTTACATCAAAACTTCTTTGCTAAATTTTTTGGTTTTTAACGACTGCGCAGTGCCGCCTAAAACCACTGAACGACAAACGTGTTATCATAACCTAGAATTTTCAAACATGGTTTTTTATTACGTGGTTCACTTAAATATCTATAGTGTAAGGTTTAGTTTTTTATAATGATTATTTTACAAAGTTTATGAAACTAAATTTATTTGAAAAAAATTATATTTCAATTACACTAACGAGAACTTGAAAAAAAACGATAACACTTTTTAAAATACTCTAGAACAACTAAATTTTCTGTTGCTAAAGAAACAATTATATTATAAACTCTGTTTAAGTAGTTGTTTTAAAAGTAACTAAAAACTCTTATCAGTGACAACGTAAACATAATGAATAAATCAGAATGAAATCACTTGATATTCACAATATTTTTTAGGAAAATGCATTTTACGACCGATTCGAGTACGCACGTTTTGTTTAGTAGCTTGAACATTTGTTGGATTTCAGTGGATAACCTAACTTTTGAGAAAATCTTAGTTAGATTTCGATTGCTTGTTTGAGTTTTGCGATTTATCTCACGCCCTGATGAAGCCCCTTACGAAAGTGGGCGAAACGTTGGCAGCTTCGGTTGCAACTATGACACGGTCCAAACCCGGAAAACATTCTAATGTTAGTATAGATTCCGGCCGTGGAAGCCTTCGCTATTACATTAACAATCTCTACGGGGAGAATATTTCTTCTAAAACCTCCGTATTTTCCAAACTTCGCCACAAACTCGTCAAACTTTTGTGCAATTAAATCTTTCTTAGTCGCTGTCGTGACCACAACATCATTCCTGCATTCCTCAAAATTAAGTTCCACATTCAGACACGTTCTTCTAAAAACATCCTACACCGTGCTAGTCTAGCGTTGATACGCGAGAGTTAGGCACCATTTCGAAACATCATCTTGAGTTGGCCAACACTCTATCCCCGGATGATTGGAAACCCTTTGACAACATTACTTACCAGTAGTCTGATACCACTCTACGACTAACCACTGAAGGTCATCTCAAAAAGTTTCAATTATTGGAATCCAAGAATCGTAAAGTTTCATCTACTACTAACTCAGTAAAGACGGTTGTCAATTTATCTAGTTTGGCTCTCACTTCAGAACAGGAATCGGTGCTCTCTAAGGGTTTGAATTTTGCGGTTGCTCCCAAACGTATTCCTAAAGAAGATATTAACGCTGGCAAAATCCTTGAATCATCTAAAATTCCTAAATTCAACATTTCTAAGTCAGAAGAGTCAGCTCTAAAAAGCCTTCGTAAGAACCCTGATATTATTGTTCTTCCAGCCGACAAAGGCAACGCCACTGTAGTTTTGAACCAAATGGATTATGTCACGAAAATCAATTCTATTTTGTCTGAGAAAACTTACGCTCTTCTAACCCATAACCCCACTTTAAGGATTGAACGCGAGGTTAGCCAAATCATCAAATCTTCCAATCTACCTCCTGAAACTAAACGCCGACTTACCCCATCAGATTCTAAACCACCTCGTCTATACCGACTTCCCAAAATTTACAAACAAGGTATTCCTTTTCGACCTATCGTTAGTACTATCCAATCTCCTACCTACAAGCTAGCCAAGTTTTTGTCCAACATTCTTTCCGAGTTTACAGGTAAAACCTCTTCTCACATCCTCAACTCCCAGCATTTTATTCAACGTCTAGAAACTATAAAACATGAACCCCAAGATCTTCTCGTGAGCTTTGATGTTACTTCACTTTTTACTAAAGTTCCTATTAAGGATTCGCTTATTATCATCAAACAGATTCTGTCTCAACATGGCAAGGACTTGAGTTTGGTTCCTCTTATTGAAAAGTGTCTATCTTCTACTTACTTCCAATTTGATAACAAGTTTTACGAACAAGTTTCTGGTGCTGCTATGGGTTCTCCTCTATCACCTGTTGTAGCTAACATTTTATGGAATCCTTTGAAACGGTTTGTTTTGGAATCATCAATATTAAAACCCAAGGTGTGGTTTAGATATGTTGACGACACGTTTATTGTTTGGTCTCATGGTCATCTCAAATTGTTTAAGTTTCTTGATCATCTTAACAATCAACACTTAGATATCAAATTTACTATGGAAATCGAAAATAATGGTTCTCTTCCATTTCTTGACGTTCTTGTGACTCGTAAGCCCGACGGACTTCTGGGCCATCCTGTTTATCGCAAACCCACCCATACGGACAGATACCTTCATCCTTCGTCTCATCATCATCCTGCACAGAAACGTTCTGTTATTGAATCTTTGGTCGATCGTTTTCTATTTGTCAACCTGAGAATCTAGACTCAGAACTCCGTCATCTTACTAGAACCTTAGTCAACAATGGTTATGTAAAGCGAGATATTCATAGAGTTATTAATCGTCGTTTACATCAACGTACTTGATTACCTAAGGATATTTCTACTCCCGAATCCAACCCGAAATTGGCCTTTTTACCCTACATTCACAAGGTTACAGATCAAATAGGGAAACTCCTTCGTAAGAATGGTATTAAACCCATATTCAACTCGACAGGCAAAATCTCTCAGATTCTTCCTTCTCCCAAAGACAAATTTCCTACACTTTCATCTCAAGGTGTATACCAAATTCCCTGTTCTTGTGGTTTAGTCTACATTGGTGAAACCGGTCGTTCCGTCATTACTCGCATTTCAGAACATGATCGTTGTATAAGGAAAAGGTATACTTCCAAGTCTGCGGTCGCTGAACATCATTTTGCTACAGGTCACTAGATAGATTTTAATAATGTTACGTTGATTACCAAATCTCCATTCTTTTTCAACAGGAAATTCCGAGAAAGCATAGAAATCATTAAACACCCCAATAACTTCAATCGCGATCATGGTTTCAAACTATCCCCTCTTTGGTTCCCGGTTAGTAGTCATTTGTCAAAAACACGCCCCCTAGCAACCGTAACCCGATCAGGGTCGAGCTCAATCATCCGTGACGATCCTTTTCCTTTAAATACGAAGACTATTTCTTCTTAAGTCACTTCTACGGAGTTTAGAATCTGGCTTGGTTCACAAGTTGATTACCTAACTCGGTAGTGGTTCTTTGTTAGATTTTCGTTTGCTTTTTCAGGTTATCGTTTTCTTTCTTACCTTTTCAGAGTTTAGGTTATGGCTTGTTTCACAAGTGGATAACCTAATTTTTGAGAAGTTCTTAGTTAGATTTCGATTGCTTGTTTGAGTTTTGCGATTTATCTCACGCCCTGATGAAGCCTCTTACAAAAGTGGGCGAAACGTTGGCAGCTTCGGTTGCAATTATGACACAGTCCAAACCCGGAAGACACTCTAATGTTAGTATAGCTTCCGGCCGTGGAAGCCTTTGCTATTACACTTAGTAAGTTAGTTAAAGCTTTAAATAAATGTGAATCGAACTGTTATCCGCGATCCGTAATTATCTTTCTCGAAATCCCAAATTGTAAAATCCAATTTGTATATGATTTCCTAACGACTGTTTTAGCGGTCATATTTCGAATTGGGTATGCTTCTGAAAAACTTAAAACACGATCAACGCAGGTTAAACAATAAGAATATTTGCATGGGCAACGATATTGATGTTTTCAAACCTTTTATTTACATTTTCGTATCTTCCAATACCACTTTTCTATGTTTTCAGATTTTGAATTTTTCGCAAGCTAGACATGTGCGAGACCATAACCTAACATTTTTTGATATAGAAGACCAAGTGTAATTTCATTTTTGTAATTTACTTGTCTTGTTGCTACCCGGATGCTCGATATTGTAAATTAAGCGAAAAATTTGTTGTCGCATGTTTTTTAAAAGTTTGAACTTTTTGTGAATTGTTTATATGTACTTTTACTAACTATTTAAGCAATTTCAAACGTTAAGTTGTACAAACAAGCTTAGATGTAAATCTTCCAGAAAACGTAGTTAAATTAAATTGTTATTCTAACAACTGCGCATTCTTTCTAGGATAACTCTCAAAGATTACGTATTTACAGATGTTTAAATATTACTACAGGAAGATCAAAGTCAATCAAAATACTTGAATAAATAAGTAACACTGCAAAACTAAAGCTAAATATGCTAAACAAGTATTTTTAGGGTACAATGTTTAAATTTATCTACTCTAAGCAAGCGTATAGTCAAAATGCAGTCAATAATTTATGTAAAATAAGTTACTATAAAAGAAGAATAAAATACAATTTCTCTTATCTAATAGGCCGCTCTTCGGTAAAAACCATTTCTCAACGTTGCCTTAATTTTAATCAAATTAAAGTAAAAATAAAATATTGTACAAGCAAAGATTAGTTTAAACCATAAACTCAATGTTTCAAATTACACTATTCTGTTTATTCAACAAACTTATCTGTAAATTCTATTTAAACATTTTCACTGTTGTACATTGATATTTCTATTCTGCTATCATTTTTAATTATTTTTTTATGCTTTAGTGACACTGCCAAACTACGAGCTGCGCTGGTGCCAATACGTATTGCTTCTGTTTTAGATTTGTAGCAGTAATCCATTATCTCAAGACCATTGCAAAATATTTCTTAAATTATCATTATAATGAAATTTACGAGGTGACGATCAAATAAAATTTATAACTGTGTGTCGTCTGCGTATAGGTGTAGACGTATATCTGGAGTAATACTGTACATCAAGTTGGATGTTAAGAGCGTGAAAAGTATAGGTCCCAGTATGCACCCTTGTGGTACACCTTGTCGAATATTAAACTGATCTGATATTTGCGAATTTCGATTTACATGTTGCGTTTTTCACTATAGATAATTTTGATAATGATAATACTTGGTTGCTGCAGTTATAATACTTGAGTTTAGCAAGCAAAAGTTTGTAATTTATAGAATGAAACGCCTTACTGTAGTCTGAAGCATAAGTATTGTTACTTTAGAATTATCCATAGCCAGAACAATATCATTTGTAACTTTTAGCATGCTGTTGTTGTAGTATAGGTTTTTATAGACCCTGACTGTACGGATCTTAAAATTCTATAGTTATTTATGTGTTAATCTTTTGCTACTATCATCTCTAAAATCTTTGAAGTTAATTATGGATCAAAGTTGATCAGGTTATTTGACTTTTAAAACTTTAGATAAAGGACAGATGTATGATTTTTTCCATACATTTAGAACTGAACCTATTGTTAGAGAGTAATAAATTATATTTCAAAGTGTATCTTTACAAAAAGATAAACCAAGTCAAGTATTTTTAAGGTTATATTGTCGGTTCCAATAGCGTTCAATTTGATTTTGTTTCAAAATGTTTCTATTTCATTGTTGGTTGTTTCCACAAATGTCATCTCTTTCTCTATGCCTAGTCTAGTTTTATTATTGTAAAAAGGTAACAGTTTTGTGTTTACTTCTCTACTAGGGGTATTGCCAAAAAATATTAATCAGACCTAAATTTAACAGCAAAGTGTTTATAACATTTTGCTTTTTGTTGTGAATGTTCTACGATTTGAGTAACTTTCATGTTTTTTGCGGGTTGTTTTTATTGATTTATAGTTTTTGCTTTATATAAGCTACTTTTTCGTTTGTAATCGCATTTTCTAAATGGTTTTTTCATTCTTTGTAATGTAGTTTATCTTTCAATAATCCACTTTCTTTAAATTTAAAAAAGCGTTTTCTAAACGTATTATTTGCTTTATGGTATCAGTAATATATAGTTTATATATATTATGTCGTTATTTTAGTGTTCGTAATAATTCATGAATGTTGAATAAAGTTACTATTGCATTTTAAAAAAAATAAGTTTTGCATCAATATTTGATGTATTTTGCATCATAAATAAATTCATCAGATTGAAAATATCGGCATACTCTGATCGTTAGTGCTTCATTTGTACATTTAGTAATATTGTAGTCAATTGTGCAGTATACTCATCTGTAATCAAATATGTTTCAAATATCTTTGGTACCACTGCTGAATATTTTTTGAAATTTGTTTACACGGATATCTATGAGTGTAATTTGTTGAAGATTAAAGACTTCTAAATTATTGATCATGTATAAAAACAAACTTGAGAAGAAAATTGATAACATAAACTTAAATTAAGATTACAATAAACGATATTTTTTCTATGTCGTGGGATAAAATTATAACATTACTCAACTAATAACGTTATCTGTGATTTTAAGAAACGGCGTGTAACTGTGGTGTAATTTAGCTCAAACGAAACGTACTTTTTTTGTGGTTTGTTTGCCATGTAATTTTTTTGCTGCAGTTTAGTAGTCTCTTTTACAATTTTTGCTGTACGAACTAAATTTTGTTTTTAGTTTTGTCTCTTTTATTGTTTTCAAAATGTTATTAAACTTAATACTTAATAACTGTCTTACTTTTTAATAAAAAAGACATTAGACAACAAATTCAAAAAAAAATTTTAAATAGATGATGCATAAACAACGTTAATCTCAAACAAAAAAAAATATGTGCTGAAGAGTTGTAAAACGTGTTTTTCTATAGGTGTAACTCGTTGTTTTTTTAAATTTGTAATATTGCATCATAAATGTACTTTTGCCAATCTTTTGATTGTTTCAAGATATGTCTAAGTGGTAAATGTTTTATTTATAAGTATTACAAAACTGTACTGGTTTTTTTTAAATTTTTGTGTTAGACTCTTTTCTTAAATTAGAAATTAATATTTCGAGAATTTTTTTTAAATATTTTGTTAGTTCTTACTTGTGCATTTTTCAATCTGAGTTTAATACACATCGATCTGAAAAATTAATTCTGTAATTATTTTCAAGGTGAAAAGCTTGAAAGTATGAATTCTTTATTTTTGATAATGAAAATTTTACTCTTATCAGCATAACTACTATAACTGTTTTAATTATTTACAGTACTTATACTATATATAGGTAGATGTTTAATGCTTTTATTAATTGCAATCTGTATTCTTATTTGCGCTGGCATCTATTATGTTTATGTTTATAAAGATGTTTGTTAATATAAATGTTTCAGTTTAACATAACTCTATTTATATGATATTTGCTTGGTTTTGTATGAGTTTGTAGTTTTGAATGGAGCCCGGCCTGATTCGAATCTGAAAAATTTGTAATCGGCCCGAAACTCGGTTTGATTTATGTTTCTACAGCCCGGCCTAATTACCGGCTCGAGATCGAAGCAGGTTTTGTGTTGGCCCGAGTCACAGCCTGATTTTTAAATTTGTTGTTTGATAAAGTACAATTTTAATAATAACCTCAGATCCTAGCTTTAGGTTATCAGAATACCGGCTTAAGCTTAGATTATTTTTGATAAAGTATTATGTGGATGTTCAAATATGGCTAAAAAAGTCGTGTTTTTCGGACCGACTTAAAAAATGTACAGCAAATGTAGGTGAACCAAGTGTTTATTAAACAACTCATAAATCTGTATAAAAGAAATACCGAATTATACAGCTATATTTACGCTACACCAACTTTCAACAAAAAGTATTTATGCAGTTTGATCCATTTAATTGACTACAGATACAGTTTTTATATAATATAATCTTATCTAAACAAAAGTTATACATTTTAGAAAAAATAGATGACTTAACACTTCTCACTTGCGTGGTCCGCGTATGAAAATTGGTTACTTATTTGTGTTTATGTACGTACTTGATACAAAATTCTGAGAAAACATAGATTATATCAAGTGTAATATTTCCTACACGAATTTTTAAAAATCCAATTTTTTGAGCCAAACCATGACTGTTAACTGCACCCGGCTTAAAGTCTAAAATATTTTTTTTTAGTTCATTTATAACAAAAGTTATGTCGCTAACAAAAACTGATAATAAAAATAGTAAACTAATACTCTACTAACATTGTTACAGTAAAATTGTAATAAATATTTTATTGTTAAACTGTGAACTGTGGCGCTGTAGTCTGTATATGTCAAAATATTGTTATTATCCGTCTTACAAACATTTGCCGGTACATTTTTTCTAACCTTCTTTGCTTTTATCGTTGTATTTGTTGTTAATAGGTCTTTAGGTATTATTATCAGTAAATTAATTATTAATTAATAAATAAATATCTGATTATTTTTAATTTTTATAGACGTGAGTGCCTTTTAAATAAACTAACGTTTTTGGAATTCACTTGTCAAATTTTTGACTTTTAGTTTATTAATTCCGATTTTCCACTCAAGGTCATAGTTCACGACATAATGAAACGCCTCTACAACGATACTTTCGATTTAGATATCTAATATTAAAATTGTGTTAGTTATAAAAGGCAAATAATATAACTAAGACGTAAAATCAAAGCCAAAAAATGCAGGTTGCAAATATTTAAATAATTCAAACACTATTTGTAACAGGTGTATACAGTAGATATAAAACTTGTACTTTAATTAACATAACTGTTAGATAATGCATGCAAAAATTTGTTTTACTTTTTACAGTACTACTACATTATAAATAAAAACTACTGATTTAATTTTGAATTAAACAATATACAACCTTATAGCAAGACCCGTTAATGTTTTACATAACGTCATAATGCTATATAGAACTGATTAAGTTAATCTAAATAAATTTTTGTTAGCAACAGGTACGTCTACTATTTTTCGATAAAAGAATTATAAACAAATAACATATAAAGAATGCTATAGTGTGTAAATAATGTCTAGGCATGGTGTAAATAACATTTAGATAACACAAGCATCAAATAATACCTTTAATTTTGCTGTAAATATTTTACACTAACGATTAAATATTCTTTCTTTACCACGTTTTTCTTAGCAAGCTTTCTTGTTTGTTTGTTTGATTGTTTGTCCGCAAAATTTCAAATCTTGTAATCGATTTTTCGACCACTTTTACTGCACTAATCTAGCTAGATTTTTTTGGACATGTGCATTATCGATGACAATACAATATTCAAGCATCAAAAAATAAAAAAACTCTTGCCATAACTTAAAGATTTCTGATCTACGACAGTTGTGTAAGTTATGTTTGTTTAAAACTTTATTAAAATAAATTATCATAAAACTAAAAAGTAGAAAATAAACACTTTATAAAAAAAGTTTTTTAAAAACCACGTTTTTCACGTGGACTAAAAAGTAGAAAATAACTTTTCTTCAACTTAAAACTTGGGTGTATTTATAAGAACTTATATAATTTAAAAAAATACATTTAAATCCGCTCACGTTTTAAGTTGAAGAAAAGTTAATTTCTACTTATTAGACCACGGAAAAAACGTGTTTTTTAAAAAAAAAATTTATAAAGTATTTTTTATGTATTACATTTGTTTTAAAATTTCTTATAATGTGTTTTATAATACTTCGTTTTGTTGTTTTTTATTTAATAACGTTTGGCTGTTGCTCTACAGCTGCGTTTCTCAAACTTTTTGAGGCGTGGAGCCCTTACAAATTAAAGTTAGTTTGGCGGATCCTCAATATATTATTAAACTAATTAATTAACTAAATAAACGTTATCGAAAATTTTAATGTTAAGAAAATACGTAGTAGATACATTTGAAAAACGATTCTCATTGTTAATTGTGTTGGTGTGTTAGTATAATGTGCTATATTGAAACTTATTTTGGGCAAATTTCTTTAATGTTTGGTTTTATAGAAGAAACTTGGAGTTTCCTTTATATCATGTATCCAAGCGATTGCGATACTTGGTTTAGTGGCCACGTAGGAAGAAAGCCTAGTTTTGCTATGTGCTGACGAACAGAAAAAGAACAGAAATAACTTTTCTTTGACAACTGTAAATATTTTTGTTTAAAGCTATGCTAAAATTTTGACAGTGGTCGGTTCTCAAATTTAGCTTTTAGTGTAAAGTCTGAAATCAAATTTATAAATGTTTAATAGTCTTGCCATGGAAGACCATGTGGTTTTCCTCTGACAGCAGAAGGATTTTTTACCCAATTTTTCATATGGAAAGTATTGGGTGACAGAAATACATAAGTGTGTAAGATGCTTAATAATTTTATTTGATTATTCTGTAGGTAGCTCAACTGTTTCCAGTTTTTGACAATTTTTTTTAATATTGGAAAGCAGTCAAAGTTTCCACTTTTTACGCTACTAAGCCAAAATTCTATTTTTTTTTAAATCAATAGTTTTGTCATTAGCTTTAAACACAGCGATATTTTTTCTTTGTAGAAACAGATTAACTTCCTTTAATTTAGAAAATTTCCAGTCATTGCAATTTTGTTCGAAACAATGCAGGAAGCTTTGGTAGCATTTTCGTTAACAGTTTGTGATGCTTGGAGCATAAACGTTTTTGCTCTTACCTCGCGAAATTTGTTTAGGTCGGTATATGACTACCATAAATTTCGGTAGATTCTGCTGAGAATATAGAAGATATACTTTTAGCATTTGACAAACATTTTAAAAATTAAATGATTTGCACATCTGACTGGTTTGTTTATTTTTGTCCACTGAGAGCTGCTCTACAGTATTATCTTTGCACTTTAGTTATCGTGTCACAGGATAATTTTTGTGTCGCTTGAATGTCGCAATACGTCTGATTTCATCCACTTCTTTTGTTTTTTCTATTATCTATGCTCGTTGATTAACTATTGTTAGATTTAGCAAAGGTTGTATATTCAATTTTTAATGCCATTGGAATGTTTATGACTATTATGTTTGTCGATCATAACATTCTTTTTTGTTCTCATTACGTTTTTGTGACCTGTTTGTTGTTGTATTTTGTTTTATTTTTTATAGTAGTAGCCCAATACGATATTTTAGGATTTAGTCGAGCGCGGCAGTATAACATAAGAAGGAATACCTTACAATCTGTTGAGTACTTCCATAATATAAGGGCTTACTTTTATACAGAACAGCCGATTTCAATGACCTGACGATTTGAGCGAGACATAAAAAGTGGAAAGGGCACAACCTTGCAAAAATACGTAACCTTGACATTCTCAAATTTAGTCTTTTTATTTTGAAAGAAATAATGCAAAAAAGACGGAAAAATACAATCTGCCGGTTTCCATAAGCCGAAGTAGCAAAAATCCTCAATAAATTGTACCGCATGCAGCTGGAGTAAGGCATGTATTCCTAACTTCACGCATCTCTTTCCCTTTTACTTTTCACCTATTTCTGGTTCTCTCTCGCACCGTCTCCACTTGCAAGTGTGTTTTTTGTAGACAAGTTATATTTCCAAAAATTGTTAAATTTACACCAAAAACAATAAGAAAATTTATGACGGTTTTGAAGTATCATCGCAGCAAACCGGTCCTTAGGAAATCACGAGTAATGTACGATAATTTAGAAATTTCAGCTAAAACTTCTATAAATTAAGAATATCACGCGCAGTGTTATAAGTTATTCACAGCAATCAAAGTACCTGCTAGTTTTCAAACGTTAGAGCAACAAAAGGCGCAGCGGAATGTGATAATGCACCAGAAGTTTCTGGGAGTGTTCCAAACCACATGTTCCTGTTACTTTCACGACAACTGAGGCTGCTAGTTTATTAGCAGACGAGTAGGTACAGGGCCTTCATTAAAACCCATTTCCCACGTGATCTAAGAGTTGAGCATCACCATTATTTTAGGTTGGTAGTGTGACCACAGCTGTTAACCTTTAGTAACATTATTTGACATTCTCGTTTGACGTTTTGTTTACATCGAGTATTATTTTTCATCGTTTTCTTTATTCTCTATTATTATATTTTCAAACAGTTATTATCATAACTACTCAGCACTATTTGTGTTTTCTCTGAGTAAGTACTGAATAACAACTGTAATTTTGTAATTTTAAATTTTATATTAATAGAATTTCACGATGTTTACCGCTGAACAAGACACGATCATTATAATGGCCCATTTTCGAAGTGGTACTCGCAATCCCGAAGGAACTTGGTCGTATTCTCTTCAAAGTTGCATCGATCAATTCAACGAACATTTCCCAGAAGCAAACTTTACTTATGATACTTTCCGACAACGTAAACAAGTTTTAGTTAATCGATTTTTAAATAGGAATTGCATTTGTAAGGGAAAAGCTACAGGGAGGCCTACTGTACTTACTGCACCTGTTGTCGAAGACATTCGCAATCGCATGGAACAAAGTCCAAATAAATCGGTGGCAAAATTATCTGCGGCAACAGGTATAAAATCATTTTAAGTTCTACTTTTAAGATACAAACATTTCATTTTTAGGATTGTCAGTAGGAACTTTCCACAAAGCATTAAAAAAAGAATATTTCAATGACTCCATACAAGGTTACGGTTTATCAAGAATTACGTGCTTCTGACTTCTTGCAGCGTGTTCAATTTTGTGAATGGTTTAATGAACATTTAAATAACGATGACTTATTGGATTTAACTTTCTTTACGGACGAAGCATGGTTTCATTTAAGTGGATATGTAAATAACCAAAATTATCGCACGTGGGCAACCGAAAATCCACACACTTTTGTGGAAACAACATTGCATCCTTTGAAAGTTGGTGTATGGATTGCAATGTCAAGGAGAAGGATAATTGGACCAATATTTTTTACAATACTGTAAACGCAGATCGTTATCGTGATATTTTGGGTCAATTTATCGAGCAGTTAGACGACAATGAACTTCAATTTGGTTACTTTCAGCAAGATAATGCAACGGCTCATACTACTCTAACTACAATTGAATTTATTCAACAATTCTACAATGAAAGAATAATAAGCCAAGGGTTGTATCCTCCACGGTCTCCAGATCTTACGCCACTAGATTTTTATCTTTACGGACATTTAAAAAACACAATATATAAGAATCAACTGCACAACATTGAAGACTTGGAACATGCAATTACTAATGCTATTCAAAATATTGGAGTTGATGAGCTTCGTAATGTGTTCGAAAATTTAAAAAGAAGAGTTAACACATGTATCACAGCTGAAGGGCAACATTTTGAACATCGGTTATAAATTTCAAATAATTGTTATTACCAATTTTTATTTTAAATAAACAGGTATTGTTAATGTATTACTGTTTTTAATTAATTACTTAACCTTAATTTAAAGGTTACAAATCAAATTTTTCATTTAGTAATTTTTTTTTACGTTATACCAATCCAAGTAATGTTGGTTGCCTAACATATATGTCAACGTGGGATCCAATCATTTATGAAGGCTCTGTACTACAATTGTACAAGTATTCATCCTGCACCCGCATCTAAAAACCATATTTTTTTAAATTACAAGTTTAATTTATTGATACGATTTAAAAATATGATATTTTTAATAATGATTTATTTTTGAACAAAGAAAGTATTATTTATGAAAAACAAAATATTTAAAAAAATTTTAATGCAAAAATTTCAGGTTCATGATATTTATTATCTGGTTTATGATTGAGACAATATTTTCAGGGCAGGGAATTAATGACTTTAAACCCGTAAAGTGCTTGATTTGTGGCAAATTACGTTAACGATTTCGTAGCCGTGAAGTTCCATTAACTGTCAATAAATTCCGAACTGTTGATCTATAGAAAAGTGCAGCCACGGAATATAATGCTTAGTTGAAACACTGTATACGACATGGTGGGAATAATTTATCAAGACGTTGTTTTCAATGACGATACAATGTCTATCGCATTTTAACTGCCTATGAGAATGAAAATCCGGTTATCAACGAAACTATACAAGACAATATTTTGAAATCAGCGACTGCTAATGAAACTACACATGGTAATTTTGCGGAATTATCACCGATAAATAGAAAGAGATCTCGAAAACTCATAGCCTTTAACAAAGTAGTTATAGAAAAGCGTCTATGTTGTAAAAAAGTTAAAATCGCAATGACCTTGGTATTTCTTAACTCAATAAAACTACAGACATTTTTTTTATGTTAAAAGAATTGGATGTTACGTATATGTTGCATATGCATTAAATATTTGATGTTCCAGTGTGGGTAGGATTTTATAGTAAAATTTCCATAGATGATTTATCAGTTTAAAAAGTTTTTTATTTAACACTAATAAACGACTCTGCTTTAAATAACTCGACTGTCTTAAAAACCCTGAAAATGACCCAGGACATTGTCAAAGAATGTCAAACTCCATACATCAAAATCGCTTATTGCAAGCGTAAGTTATTGCATTCATGCTTAAGAATCCTCGACAATCGACAACATTTTTATTCATTTGAGGACTTCAGATTGAAATGTTTTTTTTTTCAAAGCCGTTGGCACCTTCATAGAAGAATGTAGTCTAAGCTACATCATAACCGAATGTAATGGTTCATTTCTAGGTTTTATTGGCCAAAAAAATTATGACATGTGCAATCGGTTAGATTCTCAAATGGCATTATTACTATAGCAATTACAGTTTAAACCGTTTTTCGAGAACAATTATGTGATAATCCAAGAATCAGTATTAGAATATCTCAACATATTTATGCAGTATAGAATTATTTTTCTACAAGTACTAAATATAGAAGTATAAAATCTAATTCATTCTTATGAGCAATATAATATAGACACTTTGAAAAACAAGTACCAAAAAACGGTGCAATTTTATGCGATATACATCGATTTTATAAAATTTTATCACATGGCTATTTTTTTACCTCAATTAACTGCAATGCGTAGACAAGACACATCTGGGTCTTCGAGTCAAAATAGCTACGGGCTTTCTTACTGATTCCGGTAGATTTAACGTTGGAACAGAGGATAAATAGCGATGCAGCTCGTCGACTTACTTCAATCGTTAATTTGACAAATTCCATTGCTGCTAGCAATAAATCATAGAGCCCGAACGCAAATAATATCCCACCTAGTAACTCGTGTAGCATTTAAAATGAGCCATCAAAACATTGCCACTGATTTACACCCAAATCGAATGATAAAACATCGTAAACAAATTAAGGTTTTTGTGCACAGTATCCAAAAAACCTTGAACCCATTCTCTCCTTCAATAGATAAAAATCAACTTGAAAATATTTTAACTGAACAAGCTACCACTCTAAAAATAGCAAACAGTTTATTGAACGCAGTGTCAGCTGGAACTTTTTTTGAGTTCTATTTATAACACAGCGTAATATTAATTCAGACAGATTTCACCAACTATTTAAAAAGAAATTCAGTATTGAGATTTACAAGTTTAAGAAAGAAGAGAGTGATTAAGTAACATTGCACCGAGATTTATTCAGTCGGTTATTGGTTTTATTGCTAAAAAGTAACCTAAATCCTAAAAAAGTACTTTGTTTTTTAATAACTTTAGTTCTGCTGTCACGGTGCCATATTAATAATTTTTTTACGGTATTGGTTAATTAGTTGAAAAAACAAGTTGAAGAAATGGATCTACTGTATCCCATATAATTGTTCATGGTTTCTTTTTCTTAAATACCTTTAAAAAAGTGCCACGCCGTTTTGGCGATATATCAAAGAAGATATTGCAATGTATTGTCAAATCGAGTCATCATTATATTTGATTACTTCACGCCTTCCATCAAAGATAATGAGCACGCTCTTCAAGGTAGTGTAGATAACAAGGTCCTCAACAAACGACAACAGCAGATTTTGCAAAAGATTTGAAAAATGTTAAATTCACAAAAGCTTTTGTAAAGTTTTAATTGATCATTAGGTTAATCAGGAAATGACTAAGATTTTTGGCGACAAAAAAATATATCTGAATCATGATATGTGTCATGTAAACAATCGACCACGAACTTTCATGTCCTGATCATGAAAATGCAGATATAAAAATAGTATGTTTTTGGCATGTCAGATAAAAGAAGATTTGACTGTTACAGTCAGAACTTCAGATACTCACATTGTTGTTATTGTGTTGGCCAATATGGAACATTTACAAGCTAAGGTAAAAATTTATATATATCTTGGAGTTAATAATGCACGCCGATATATTGATGTTTCTGCTAGCTCTTTAAAGCTAGGTCCCATATTTTTGCAAACACTGCTAGCTTTTATGCGCCGACAGGATGTGATTTTAATCCGGCATTTCATAGACTAGATAAAAAAACCTTCTACTGTTATTTATGAGTTTGGAGATTTTTCAGAAGACATTGACAGATTTAAAACACAAGGATTTTAATATCGATGATTTTTTTAATATCATTTACTATTTTATCTTCCACTTATATGGCTTAAAAAAAATTGGTTAAAGTCAATCAAGCTTGCGTTGAAATCTTTAATAAAACATATAGTGTGTTAAACACATACAACCTTTTTCATTCATTCGTTCAAATGTTTGTAATTACGATGCTTGTGGCTTACCACTTTTTGCAATCAGAGTTACCACAGCATTTATTGCAAACAAAATATATTGCGTGCTTGTAGAGAAATGCACACCATCAAAATATCATTAACATTTTACCCACAAAGTACGGATAGACATAGAAATAGTTGTGTTATAAACATTTTTTGTTACACTGCAGCTGAAATAAACGACGACAATTTGCAATACGGTTAACCGTTAGCTCAGATTTATAAAACTTGGTATGTATGGTATATAAGTATAGTTCATTCATTTATTGTGTATTAAAATAAAGGAATGGCCCGTTTCAACGTGACCGATTAAACGCGACCGTTTAAACACGACTCTTTGAACGCGATCGTTTGAACGCAATACCTTTGAACGCAAAGATTTTTTAATAAAAGACATTCAGACGTAGAGACGGTTGAATGCAGAGAAACTTAAACGCAAAGACGCTTGAAAGCGCATTTTTATTTTCTTATTCAAAGTATGAAAAGTATATATTGAGCTTGTGAGAAGCAGCTTTATTTTGTATCTTTCTTATTTTTAACATTTACATTCGACGTATTAAATACATTTCAACGTTTAAATTTATAATAAAAAAAAACTTGCGAATAATATTTAAAAAAATTAAGGAAATAATAATTAACCCATTGAATTAAACGAAATAATATACATAAAAGTAACAAGTTGAAAAAATGGATGTACAATGTGTGTCAATGTAACCAAAACTTGGAAACTTCGATTACAGCATTAACTCGGTTTAAACCTGACATTTTTTTGTTTCTATTTTTTCGTTTGACATCACTTTTTACTGTAAATTTAAATGTTTTTTTTTAATAATAAACTTCTTTTCATATTTTACCAAAATTTTTCAATCAATAAAACACATATTTTTCTGTCTTTCTGTATTTTCATTTAAAAATTACATTACATTTACTGATTTTACATTTTTTATTTAAGTAAATTTAAATCCATTTAAAAATGAAGTTTTATTAGTTTTCTCTATTTTTTTTCTTTAAACTTTCCTCCATTACTCCGTGATAGATGGGGATGTAAACCATAAGCTTTAAGTAGCTTTTAGTAATGTTGCAAGTGGCGTTCACACTTAATAGTGTGTCAATTTGTGCGTTCAAAGTATTTTGTTGACGATTTATGACAATTATATTATTTATAAAAATGGAAGACTACAAGCGCCAGCAAGAAATACTGACGGCACTTATAGAAGATTCTTTTGAAGAACATTATGTAGCATAATATAATGACAATGAAGATGCAACGATGATAGTGATACAGAACAAGAACTTGATAGTGGAGATGACAAACTTCTACAAAAATAAAACTTCTAAAACAAGTAAAAGAGTCACTAGTTATTTGGAGAAACTTTTTTGACAATTAAATCATAAATATTATAGTTATTAACACAAATTCATATTTAGAAAGCGTAACTGTAAAATACGATAGTCAAACATATACAAGACCTATTACCAAAGTGGAGATATAAATAAGTTTAGGAATATTGATATTCAGTGGGGTGACAAAAAATAACCAACTTTTTTAACTTCGCCTGAAATATATTGACTGGCAATGTCTCTGCAACATTTTTGCATACATTTACGTTACCTTTGATTTGAGGATTTGAAAACAAGAGAGGAAAGACGACTTTTTGATAAGTTAGCCGTATTGATTTTTTTAAAAATAAATACAAGAAGTCACAATGAACAAAAAGCTAAAGGCTTAAAGCGGACGATGTCTTTCTACGCAATCACATGCCTAACAAACCCAACATATTTCATAAAACTAATTCTATTGTTTAATTTTTTTCCTTATTTTATATTTTAGGTTTTTTCACAAAATAAATTTGATAATATCAAAATAATAATATATAACACTAACACTATTTACAGCATGTTTACTGTAGAACGAAACATAAAATTAACATAACGGAAAAACACAATGTAGGGTATTAATTAGACTCTATAGATTGTCAAAGATGCTACATTGGACAAACGAAACAAAAAGTCAAAAATCGTATTAACAACCATAAATACGACTATAAAACTAAAAAAGGAAAAACAGCGTTACCTGTACATCGCATCGATACAACATAATTAATAAAAAGTATTTTCTTGTTTCCAAATAATTACCTTCAAAATTAAAATAGTTATTTTTAAGTTGATTACGTAAATTTTTGTATGTGTTATATTTTTATGTATTAGACGTGAAGTTAGAAAAACATTTTGAACACTAATTCTAAAAATTTGTAAGGAATTAATGCTTAATTAGTGCTTATTAGTGCTTCATATTAGATCATCAGCAAACATTTACGCTTCGGCAAAAAATGTTGAGCACTATTTTAACAATCCTACAATTTTAGGTGTGGATAATAATTACAAGAAAAGATTAATTTCTGAAATTATTTTTATCAACATACACAAAAATAATATTAATTTTAATACGGACATTAATAATTTCAGTAGTATTTATAATAATTTAATTTCTAAAATTACGAAAATTTGTTAGGTGTTTTTCACGGTTATTTTCTATTTTAAATTCTATTTTTGATAATAGATTCCCTTGAAATAAATGTTTGATTATACATATCATAGTGTTTGTTTTCCATTTTTAATTGTAATTGTCATTTATTTAAACTTATTTATTGATTTTAATGATTGACTATTAGTAGTGCCATTTTTGTTATTATGCTTAGGTTGTGTTTATGTTTTTGAAACTTCGAAACAATTGCTCCAATTTTCTGTGTAAGTTCTTACGTTAAGTGTTGTTTGTTACATCTGTAATTAAATACTGTATAACTTATTTGATCAGTTAGTTGTAGTACTTACTATAATAAATTACAGCAGTCTGAAGAAGTGCAGAGTAGTAGTTTTTTATGCCTTTCTTCAATCGAAGAATTTAAATTTGTTAATTAGTTAGAAATAACATTAATGTAAATCTTTATGTAATATCGTGAGCTTGACGTATTTTTGAGAATCAGTAATGTATACGATTAATATTATGTAAATGTAGTAGACGCCGTCTGTTGGAATCACGGATAATGTTATCAATCGAACGGATCACTACATAGAAAAAAATGTTTCTAGTAATTATAAGTTTGGTTTGTATTAATTTTCTTCTTCTTTGTTGCTATACATAAACAATAACCTATTTTGCATAAATTTGTTAACACATTGTTGGACACAGCGGCTATAGCCGTCTTCTTAAAACGTTCGTGGCGTGACAGGACGGCTATACACGTCGTGCGTTTTGTCGCGTATTATGACTGAACGGCTGTAGCCGTCGAATTCACCATACAACTGCATTGTTGTACAAGGCTTGTGTCACAGCACAAAGTGTTTACATTTTCAAATTGTCGTATTCTAACTCGTGTTTACGAATCTCTACCATTTAACCATACCAACGCGCGCATGTACTACGTAATACCGCAACAGCGGCTGGAGCCCTCTTCGTCACACAAGTTTGTGAGTCAGTTGGTTTGTGTCATATAGCGTACAGTTTTCTTTTAGCTGTGTTATTTTTAGTTCTAAAGTGTTATAAAAATCATAATTATTTGTTTCTCCCGGCATGTCTAAATTCAAATAATATGGTATTATAGTAAATATCCTGAAATAAGTACGTTTTTCATAATTTCCACTGTTTTAGCTTTCCATTGCATTTCACTGTTAGCATATTGAATAAATGTAGAAAAAATCCTAAAGCAAACAAATATTTTTTATTGTAACCTTTTGTTTTAGGAGACAGATCCGTATGAGATAGAGCAGCAGCGTCTGCTACAGTTATTTAGTAAAGTCTCGACCAGTGAAGAGGAAGAAAATCCATTTAGTGACAATAGTGAATATGGTTCAGATCCAAATTTTAACCCTGATGGTGAAAGAAGTAGCTCTGGCGGATCTGAAAATTCCATTGCAGATTTTCCAAATAATGAAGTCCCGTCGAGACAAAGTAATCATCAAAATTCAGATCTAGACTTTAAGAACGACCAAGATTCATAAAGTGAATCTGACAGTCACACTTCTAATGCAGGAGACTGGGTGTCCGATACAAAACAGATTCTCATATTTGACTTCGATGAAGATGCTGTTGGTTACAAGGTGAATCTTGATCCACAAATGACTCCACTCGATGTGTTTAACACTATCTTTACTGCTGACGTAATAGATCTTCTTGTGCAATGTACTAACAAATACGGTAAAAATATTACGAGTAGCAATCTACCGGCAACACGATACAGTAGAAAACGTGTTTTTCGAGAAGTAACTACAAATGAAATGAAGAGGTTTTTGAGATTGTGTTTATTACAAGCACAAGTCTCATTGCCTCATAAAAGACAGCTTTTTTCTACGAATCCGTTATATTTTCATCCCATTTTATATATAATGTCTGGGCGAAGATTCGAACAAATTTTGCAGTGCTTTTCCTGTGCAGAAAAGGGTGCGCAGCGGTTGGCAAAAATTAACCCTTTAATGAACTTAGTCATAAATCAATTTCAGTGTTGTTTCTCCCCACAACAACAGTTCTCACTCGACGAATCGTTGTTACTACATCGAGGAAGACTCATGAATGAGACATGTAAACCTTTTGAGCAGATTTCCAGTAATGATACTCAGTGAAATGTATGAAACGTCACTGCAAGTTAAAAAAGATCAAGACATCAACAATTTCGAACATTAAGATAGTATTTTAAAGCGCAAGCCAATACTACATACAAACTTAAACAAAAGAAAAAATGGTCATAATTTATTGACAGTGCCGGACATAATGCAAACTCATGTAATCAAAAAAGTACACAAAAATTCAGCAAAAAAAAAACAAATAAAGTAGAAGATAAAGGATATTTTATTAAAAATGCACAAGAAAAATTTATAAGCTATTTGCGTGCTACATACCGTATATTTTCTGAAATAAGAAACTGGAAAACAAGAAGAAATGTTGAATGTACTACCTAAAGACAATGGACTTTTATGTATATGCTATACAGACCATTTAAGACGTTAGTAAAGTTTATGCCAAATTCTAAATTTATTCAAATGTACACTTGCGTAATAATAACAATATTTAGTTTTTTTTTAAATTTTAATTGCTTTGCAGACTCGTTAAAGAAGCGCATTGAAGGAAATTAGGACATTATGTTTATGGTTTTATAATGTAGGCGTCCAGAGAATAACATTTTAAATGTATTATGCAAACGTAGTTTATAAAGTCTATACTTTCTAAATAATCACATTTTAAAAACATGTAGTGCATATTTAGCAACACATTTTTACAAGAAAGCTAAATGTGGTATTTTGATGGGGCTTTAATTAAGATAAAATATTATTAAGTTTTAGAATTGCATTTTAGCATGTTTTTTAAAGCAAAGTTTTTTGTTTCAGTGCTACTACAACTTTGCATAGTAAAGAATTGTATGACGAAATAATTAATTATGCTCTTCTTAATAAAATACTTACACTAGGCTAACTTTTATTATTACAACATAATAAAAAAAATTGATTATGACAATTGCTAAAAATTTTAAATAAAGATAAACGTATAAATTTTTTTTAAAAATTATTGTTTTTATAGAAACAAAAATTATAAGTATACGTTTTAGGTATTATGCAGCAGCCGACAAATTTAAATATACAAAATTATTGTAAACAAACATTTATGGTATGACAATAACTGTCCTTCTCCTAAGGTTGTTTTTATTAATAAAAAATTCTCAAAATGGCGAGTATCGAAAAAAATTTACATTTTTTGAATTAATTTTACATAAAGCAATTACACAAAATGTAATGGGCTGAGTGAAAGTTGGAAATTTTGAAGGCGACACAACGCACAAAAGCAAATTACAACAACCGCAAATAAATTTATTAAAAACAACAAAGAAATTAATGTGAATTAAAAAAAAATAAAACATGTTCGCAGGTGTTTGAGAAAGTTATGCCAGTTTCTTTATGAAATAAAAACATTAAACATAATCTAAAGAAACCAATACCAATTTAATGTTAAAGTGTACAAAATTGTGTAAATCGTTCATAACATTATTGTTTTATGTATGTACAATTAAATTGTATAAAATAGTTGCAATATCTAACACTTTATAAAAGTTATTTAGTGATGTAATATTTTTATAAGTTGAATTTTCTTATATGCATACCTATAATAAATGTCGCAAAAGTTTATAACTATTTTATAAATTAGCACTAATTTAACAATACATATTAAAAAATATAAAAGAAGTATACACAATTTACAGTTCAAAATACAACTGAGATACACAAACATTTAAGGCGTAACTTTTGTTTTAACAAAGGTTAAAGTTTATTTTTGAGTTATTTCAAAGTTTGTTAAAGTTTTTCTTAGATAAATTTTTTAATTTAGTTTACAATGTTTCGCAATAATGTTATTATAATTTACTTATTTTACTAATGTCGAGAACTCATAAAAAAAGTTGTAGGAATGTATCAGATTTATACAACAATGTAATAAAATCATTGCAATTATAGAAACTGAAACAATGTCACAAAAATGTAAACATTACTCAATGTTTAGATAAATTTATAATTATGAGATGAAAAATAAGCTTTTTTAAAAACCTACAAATAGATTTGCTACTCATATTAACAACACTACACGAGTAATCATTGATAACAGAAACTTGAAGAAATTAAAATTGCAAAAAAAATTGTAATTAACTAGGATAAGTCAAATTTGAAACACTTATAACACCGTCAAAACAAATATTCCACTAATGTAACTTCTTCTTTAGCCGTTACTATCCACTGTATATAAGCGTCTCTTATATTTGTCTAGGTATTTCTATTTTTAACAGTCTGATACCAATTGAATCCCGCAACTTTCTTTCTTACTATGTTTAATTCTTCCCATGGTCCCTATAAAGTAATAAAGTGGCTCCAGTTTTCTGTATGTCTGGCTACGTGTCCTACTCAATGCCATTTTAGAGAACCGATTCTTTCTATGATGTCTCTATAACTTTGGTTGTTTCTCTTATTCAGTGATTTGTTTTGTGATCTTTCAGTGATATTCTCAGTTATGTTTGTCTTTACAGTTCTTTGATTTACTTTTAGTTTGTTCTTATCTTACAACTGAAAGAATGCATTCGTTGTAAACTTTTGTTTTTAAAGTCATTAGTATGTTTCTTAATTTCCCGTACGCTGCCTATCCAAGTCTCTTGTCAATTTCTAATTTCTGGTTTTGTTTGCCTCGTGTTATGTATTGTCTTAGGTAAATATTTGATTGCGTCTTGTGTGTTGTTTGTCTACGAATCATAATTGTTTGTTTGTCTGTATTCGGTTCATTTTTAGTAAATTATGTTGTGTTGTTTATGTATAATGCTATTAATAAATGTGAGGCTAAACGCCATCTCGTAGGAACAGAGCTACGTACTTCATAGTTTCCTACATGTGTATAATGCTATGTTTGCTGCTTTTCTGTAGCTGTTCTAGCACGCCTGTTAACTCATATTTATCGTTTGCGAACAATAGGATATCGTCAGCAAACCTCAGATTATGAAAGTGTTCACTTTGTATGTTTAATCCCTTATGTTTCCATTGCAGGTTTTTAAAGATGTCCTTGGTAACTAGAGTAAATAATTTTGGCGAGATTACGTCTTTTTGACGTACTCCTCATTTGCCATTTATTTTATCCATATATTTTTATTGTCATCGTGGATTTATTATAATATGTTTTCTATAATGGTTATATAGCGTTGGGTTAGTATACTACAGCTTTTTGTTGAGATTTTATTATAGCCCATGTTTCTGTCATATCAAATGCTTTTCTGGAATATACAAAAACCAACCTAGCTATTGTGTTATACTTTGTATAATTTTCTATTAACTGCCTTACTTACTCGAAGATGTTCTGTCATATTGTATTTGCTTCAAAAACCAGCATGGTCTTTTGGTTAGTAGATCTCAAGTTTTCGTTTTAATCTATTTGTAACTATTCTAGTGAGTAGTTTATACATCTGAGGTAACCAACTCATCGGTCTATAGGTTTCAAGATCAGACGTATCTCTTTTTTTGTATGGTAGTACAACTACAGCATTTTCTCAATCCTTAGAAGTGTATCCTTCTGTTATCCATTTATTTACATAATACTACTACCTCTTTTTTTGTCTTCGTATTAATTTTTTTTTGCATCTTAGGTAGTACATTATCGTCTTCTGCTCTTTTGCCGTTTTTTATTTAAGACATAACTTTTTCCAGCTCTTCTACGTATAACTCGTGTATTTCTTCTAAATTAACATTTTTTTTATCATTTTACTATAGTTTACTCTACTTTTTTCTTTTATCTCTGGGTTTGTTATTTTAGATTCATATAGATCCTGGTAGTAAGATTCTACAATTGTCAATATTTGTTGTCTATCTTCAACTGTATTACCAGATTTGTCTTTTGTTTTTCTTATTTCTTTCTTGTTTTATTAATTTCTAATGTTAATTCTATTTAATTCGTTTGATGTTTTAGAATGATTTCTTCAATAGTGCATCTTTTTCCATTTTTGATCAGTTTTTGCCGTTTCTCTAATAATCGTTTGGTCTCGGTAGATAACTTGTTTGTAATTTTTTTCTGACACTTGCTACGTATTCTGCTGTTTTTTTAATAATTTTTGTCTTTTTTAGTGGCTTTGTTTATTAGCTCATTTATGGGCCCTGGGTTTCTTAAAAAGTTTTCTTGTAGTTATTACTTATATTTTTCGTTTTCTCTGATTATGTTTTTCTTATTTACTTCTGTCGTTACTTGTTTCATTTTTGTTTATTATTTAACTTACTAGTATAACCCCAGAATTCAATACTAAGCTACCAAATTAGTTTAAAAATTGTTTTGTATATTAGAAGTTTGTTTTTAAATGTTAATTGGGTCTTTCTACATAGTAGCCATTGCATCTTAATCACTTTCATATATATTTCTTTACACTGTTTCGATACAGAGTAGTGACTTTGAAAACGCTGCGTAAGGTTTTTAATGCTAAATCTTTAATGTTGAATTATTTGTTTTCTTAATTATATTAGAAAAAAATGTAATCAAATATTTAAAAAAAAAAATAGTGCATCCATTCATACTTTTGTTTACAAGATTTCGTATCATGGAACCAAAAAAATAAAAGAAATAAAATTCTATCAAAAGAAAATCGACAATGTCAATGATGATAAACCCAAACAAACGCACTTAAGTGTTAATAAATTTCACTTATTTTATCAACAAAACGAGTAATAGATAACAATATATTATTTATTTTAACAAAAAATAAACAAAATTACAGCAAAAATAGAAAATCATTGCAAATGTTTAAACAAACTACCATTTACTGTTAAACAATGACTACTGAGTAGAGCATTTTATCCCAAAGAAACCAAACGAGCCGCGCATATTTGTGTTCGTTGCGTTCCAACCAGTTTCATTAGTATCTTTTCCGCATTCTTTTTTTAAATAATAAGAAAAAACAAAAAAAGACACCAAAGGAAATGTAGGTAAAGCACCTCTTTTTACGACGCAAAAATGCGGTACTGTTAAAGGATATGTACATACGCTCTACATTTGAGAAATTTTGCTCGCATGACTGCATTTTAAAGATTTTAAACGATTAATATGCCTCATGGGCCTTACATTTGCCAAACAAGACACGAAATTTTAAAAAGCCATATTGGTACAAGATCGCTTAGTTATTACCCTACGCTTTTTAGCATACCCAGTTTACAATATTTATTTAAAGTTTCAAAACAATGCATAGGTGTTAAAGTTATGGTAACCTGCAACGCTCTGATTTAGGAATTAAAAGATCAAATAAAAGTAAATTTAATTTTTTTATTTATAAGTATATTTATTTAAAAGAAACATGTCGTTTCTTTTAAATAAATAATATATATAAATCGCAAATATAATTTATCATACATTATATTACCATACTCTTTGGTTTCTCCCTGATTTTATGAACTATCGTTTATCGTTGAATGTGATAAAAATAAAGTAGTAGGTACTGGTGTGTGATTATAGCTAGTTAGCAAATTTTTGAATCCAGGAGGGGTTGTTAATTGATATGCACGTGCTTGGACAATCGTTTGTTGTGGTAAAGAGGTAGATGCGGGTGTATGATTAGCAGAAGTCTTTAAAGGGATATAACGAAATAATATTTGCACTGGAAGGAAACCTTAACATTCAGATGATTAAAAAGAACTTAAAAATTAAAATCTGAGTTTAATGTAGAATAAGGCGTAGTTTCCACAAATTGAACTGATTTATGTCAACATTAAACAATATATTATTGATTTGATGCTGCACTATAATTCTTACTTTTTTGTGTAGCTTAGAATTCTCTGTCTCATCAGCTAGCCTCGTCTGTTTATTGCGTCTTTTTGAGATGCCAGAATTGAAGGGGTTTGAGCTTGGGTTTGAAGCATTTGCATTGCTATTTCTTTATATTCATTGTCTTCCGAATTCATTAGCTGCGTTTTCTAATTCTTCAATTTCACTATTGATAGCACCTTCTTCTTATAATAAAAAAGTTATTAAAATAATTAAAAGTTATAATTTAAATTATGATTATTAAATGTGCAATTTTTCATTTTATTTTAATTCTATGTTAGATGCCTGCAATTCTCGAAGAATGGTTATTTGTACCTATTCAGTTTAAATAAATATGACAATTTTCTCTGTGTAGGATGTATAGATGAGAAGCACGTAGTAAGTCTCATTTCACAGTGGCAGCAAAATTTTAGTATAACCTTACTTCTATTCGTTGATGCCGACTATAATTTCACATTTGTCGATATTGATTGTCAAGGCAGAATTTTACACGCTAACATCTTTAAGAATACAAAACTTTTCAAAGAATTAGAAAAAACACTTTAGGCTTGCCTACGGAGTTGCTGTTATCTAACTTTAATTAAAAAATGCCATACGTTTTCTATAAGAAACTTTTGATGAAGAAGACAATAAGGTCAATTTTATCCCTGGTAGTTAGAGACAAGAAAACAATCCTGGAGCATCTTTTATGCTTATGAGAACTGTTCCTCGCAAGTCGACAAGTACTTTAAAGAAATTCCTAATGAATTTGCTCAATATCTGGCACATACTGGAATCTGAAGCTTTTTCTTTTTGGTTTTGTTACTGTGGGTATAATTTTACCATTTTAAGAAATGTAACGCAATAAAAAAAATAAAATTATAGCATTGTATAAATATTAAATATTTATCAAGATATGTACTTTTGTGTGCATACCTGCGGCGGTTTGGTTTGTCCGGGCTAAAATGCGCTAGTCAGTAACCCATCTTTGCATAGTGTAATGACTTAAAAACATAAACAGTACAGACTAGACTAAATAAGAAAGAATTCTTTTCAGATAAGAAAATTGTGTAATTTAAAAATTTGTTGAATTGTCAGAATGCTCTTAAATGCAAAATAAACAATAGTTCACATGATAAACTCATTTGAATTACTTTGAAAATGCATAAAAAGAAACGTATTATTAGCGCTACAACATTTTTTCAAAATGGCCGAAGGTCACTCATTGGTCGCGTTCAGCAATAGTCCCAACAGTTGTGGAACGGTTGAGTAAAATTCTGGTGAAACGACATGCTACCAAACGCTACATCAAAATCTCATCGAATGACATCAGGGATCGGTCGCCATTTAAAGTAGCGTATTATTTATATGCTACGAATCCAGCGGAGCGAACACGTGTTTGTGCTGTGGGAGTGGAAAACTGTGAAATTTAAGAAATATGGTTCATTAAGAAGAAGAAATTATATATGTACCTTTTAACACACGGAAATGTTCTTTAAAATAAATCTCTTATACAAAGTGGGATATACTAGTTTTATAATAATTTTCTTTTTGCGACATAAAAAGCGTTTCTTGTACATTATTATCTAAAACTATAGATTGTGCAAAGTTTTCGATAACTTGTCTTATTAATGGGATATTCAATTCATCTCCCTTAAGAAACTGTGCAATTTCAATAACGTACATTTCATTTCTAACGTACTATAAATCGCTAAAAAATAGTTGATGTTTTTTTTTATTTTGCTTGCATTTTGACAGATTTTGGTAGCGCAACTGTAACTTAGATTCCAGCAGACTATATATCGCTACCAACTTTTTCGAGGTAGCGGTAACAGCTTTTCCTGCTGAATGTGACCATTTTCAGAACTCGTATGTCAAAGGTGCCGACAGTAAGTGTTACTTATGGTTGTTATGTGGTTGAATACATTTTAAGTAGAACAAAATTAAATAATAAACGTAAAACAAAAAAGATGTATTTAAATAAATTCCCCTGTTTGATTTTATAACTTCATGGCATTTTTTTTAAATAAAATTTTAATTTTTTTGGTTCTGGAAAATGAAAAATTGTAAACAATAGCACGAATTAATGCAATTTTTTCTTTACAAAATATTGGGTTACACTTTTTCTCAAAAATATTTAAGGAAGAAAATAATTCAACATTAATAATTTAGCATTAAAATAATAATAAATGCTTCTTTAGATAATAATTAATAATAATGATGATAATAAAATAGATAATAATTGCATGTTATTTAGGTAACAGAAAGGCACAAATTTTTTCGTAAGATAAAATTGACTTGTACAAATTTATCTTTGTTGATCTTTATTAGAAGCTTTACTTACCTCTTTTGTTTTTAAAAGCTTTATTAATTATATGCCAGATTTTAGGGGTTTGTTTAGTTATCCATTTTTTACTGTTAAGATTAACAACTATTTTTTGCAGTAAAAGTCTTTTTAAAAGTTTTGAAGATGTAGACAACAAAAATATATAGGACAATATAATAATACCTTGTTTAAGGCGTTGTTCGGTTTAGGTATTAATATTATGTCAGCAACTTTAATTCCATGGGCTAGTAATTCAACTTAAGAATAGCATTAAATATATAAGTAACATTTAACTTTTTTTGCAGCTCTTTTAGTATCTTAGGTGTTACTCCATCTATCCCAGGAGCTTTTCGAAGATTTAATAATTTTATATTTTTTATGTTTTCTAAAAATGAACATTTTTGTTTCAAGATCATTGGATGGAGTGTTATTTAATTACTTCTCTATTTTGTCATTTGTTTCATTTTTGTTAAAAGTAAATATTTCTTTTCTTCATCAGTTTTGACTCATCGTGGAGTTGGATTTGTTTTATTTAATATAGAAAACACTTGAGTGTTAGAGGTTTTTGCATTTTTTGCCGATTTTTAGATTAAGTTGTCATATCTGTTTAGACTAATAATATATTCGTAAAGGGGTTGATTTTTTACCTCGGGAGTTTTTTTGGGTCAACAAGTAAGAGTACCGATAGAGAAAGAAGAATAATTATGCTCATGGAATAGTTTTGATATATAAAAGTTGATATCTCCTTTTTCCATAAATTTTGCGCCTATTGTCTGGAAAAAATCTTGAAAATATTTTTTTTTCTGATGTAATGGCGAGAAGGGAGTAAACAACTGTTAACTTATACGAAAACATTTTAACTTGTATGGTTTTGGTTTGTAAGTAGATTGTTTTATATTGGGGTAACTTAAAGTGGCGGATGGATTTCTTAATTATTATGGCTGTACAAGCCTGAACAGCCTTATCCGGACGGTTGGTGAAGTAGATTGAGTAGTTAAGTATTTTGAAATAAAATTTATCTGTAAAATGACTGTTTCCTATTAGCAATATATCTATAAAGTTATGATGAAGAAATATTTCAATTTCCTGTTTCTGCTGTAAATGACTGTTGGCATTCCACTGCGCTATTTTTACAAATTTAGTAAATTTTAGTTGGCGTATTAATAATAATAAATTAAATTAAACTTTTTAAATCTTTACTAAGTTTATTGACCAGCATGTTCAACACCATGCTCTTTTGTTGTAACATTTGAATGTGTGTAGACAGTTGTTTTTGTTTCCTAGCTGAGAAGAAATATTTAAAAAAATTATTTTTTAGGTGAAAGTTGATTCTATTGTTGGTGTTGTTTGGTTTATTTAGAAAACTGTGGTAGAAAAAAAAATATATACATTTAGTAGAGAAGACTTTAAGAAGATTAAAATGTTATTTTAAATATTACTCTACTTTAAGTAATGAATTACTTTACGAATATGGAATAAAAAACAATAAAAAAGAATCAGGTTAAATACGAATGCAAGTTCATTATCAAAATTTGATAGTAATGTACCTTACGTAGAAATTAAAGAATCTGATTGGCTCAAACTAAAAAAAATTGGAAATTACCTTATTTTGATGATACGGTAAAATTTGTTTAGCATAATAGTATCAAAACGCAATCTTTCCTAAGAGAAAGCATTTAGTGGCATACAAACCCATCCATATATTTTTTTAAAATTTAAAGTTTAGTAGTTCTCACATTTATATAAAGAAATTCAACTTTATAAACACCAACACGCACTAAATCAGTTTTCTGTCTTCACCGCAGTGGCGCTGCAATCTTAATCAACATTACCTATAGTCTAAATCTCCTAATAATTTTACGTCAAAGATTATATCTTGTTTCAAAATAATCAAAATTAAACAAAATTTGGCAGGTATAAAAATGTTTTTTAAACATTGTTAATAGTAAGTAAGTAGTGCCGTTAACTAAACATTTTTTTTAAGAATGCAGTATAAATTTGCTAACTTTTAAGATATTTGCATTTTAAAAGTTTTCAAACCGGTCCTGACTATTTAAATAAATGAAGATTGACTGTTAATTTTAATTATGCGGTAAAGATCCGTACTTTCAAACGTCTTGATGTATTATGTTGATTATTGTTTTTTTTTTTAATTTTCTGTCATCTACAAAATAAATCGTTAATAAAATAATTACAGCAAATGGAATTGTTATTTCTTCGTGTTGACACGAACCTAACTTAAGAAAATGTATTTTATGTTCTCGATTACGTTAATCTGCGGTTGTAAACAAAACAAAAGTTTAGCTAAATAAAGAAAAGAAATTGCAATGCAAGTAGTATACATTCTAAATTCAGTTTTATTAGAACTCAGTTTGATGACTTACTTTATTTCTGCTTCAGTTTATCCATTTATTTTTTAAATGTAAGTAGACGCAAAGTGCAATTATTTATATGAATAGCAAACAGTTTTCGGCGACGTGCAGAGGTTTATATTTTAGCCAATAGAGGAAATTTTAAACATTTATTATAAATTCAAAGTAACAAAATTTGATTTTCTTGAATTTTTTGATTACAGAAATAATACATTTAAACATCTGTAAATGTATTATTTTTTAGATATTATCTAACCAGATAAGAATGCAAAGTGATCTATTTCGGAAACTATTCTTCGCAGAGACTTGCGGTAAAAAATATTATGATTAAAGTGGCCAAAAAATCCTGAAAATTCTTTTTAGGTTTCCAAAATCACTGCCTAGAGGTTTAACCGCTATCTAAAACTTGTAAAATAATTTTTCACTAGAATAGACTTACAAAATGTACCAAAAAATACATGTTTTTTAAAGTTAAGCTTTTGTTTAACACTTTTTGACGTATCTATTAAAATGAAGTGGTGGAGAGTGATTCAATGCTTTTTTGTAAATAAACAGCGGTAACTCCCAAACAACTGAACGGATTTTAACAAACTCGGTCTCGTTAGAAAAAGCATTTATTGTTTCATCAAACCTATTGTACTTGTAATATGTGTGATTTTTAGTGATACCGCTAGAGGGCGTTTTTTGTTATAATAACAAAAAATTGCAAAATTTTCTGAAAAAGTAAATACCCATTTTTCCATAAAAATTTAGTGAAATGATACTTTGATAGGGTATTAAAAACCGTATCTCGATATCTTATTCTTACCTAAAAAACGAAGAAAAAAAATTTGTTATATAGTTTTAAAAATACGTTATTACATCGGTATTTATTCTTATTTATTTGTCTTTATTCAAAAATCAATGATGAAATTTCATAATGTTATAATTTTTAAATTAAAAAAAACATGTAGGGACATAATAAGCAACTAAGACCTATTTTGGAATTAAACTAATGCTTTGTTAAATGTTCAAACTGTCTTCCATTACACTCAATGCATTGTTAGAGCCGCCCATATGTGGACATTACAGCAGCTTGAATTTCTGCTTTTGAGAGGCTACGAATGGCATCAATATTCAAAATATACCGTAATCATATTAACAGTTTCGTCATTTGTACAAAGCATTTTAATAGTTTTAGAGCCTTACTTGTGTGTGCGACAAACACTAATTATACTGTCTCTATAAGTATAATTTTAATATTTTTTTGTTGATTGTTGTTGTTGTTGATTTTAGACATTTGTTTTTCCTCTATGGCCTACTCTTCATGTTCTGCCTACCTTGCACTTGCATATTGTATGCAATGATTATTATGCTCTTACAAGTTTTTTTTTTAATTTTTTAAACTAAAAATAGTACTATTTAAAAATTATAAAATTATGAAATTTCATTATTGAATCTGGAAAAAAGACGAAAAATTAATAGCAAATACAGGTGTAATAGCGTCTTTTTAAAATTTTATAACCAAATTTTCTTTCTTCGTTATTTTAGGTAAGAATAAGATAAGATATTAATGTAGTATTTTACTATATTTTTATGGAAAACAAGCCATATTATTACATTTAATTTTTCAGAAAACTTTGCAATTTTTTGTTATATAAATAACGTACTCTGGCGGTATCACGAAAAATCAGACATATCACAGGTAAGATGGGTTTAATAAAGCAATAAATGTTTTTTTCTACGGGACCGAGTATGTTAAAATCTGTTTAGCTGTTTTACAAAAAAAATGAATATATCCTCACTATTTTATTTTAATGGATACATCAAAAAGTAATAAACAAAAATTACTAGAATACAGCTTAGCTTTAAAAAGCATATATTTTTTTTGGTAAATTTAGTAGTTGTATTTAAGTAAATTTAAACAGTTTTAGATAGCAGTTACGCCTTCTGGCGACCATCTTAGAAACTTGAAAATAATTTTTAAAATTTTTTTGTTACTTTAGTCATATCATTTTTTACCGCAAGTCTCTATGACAAATAGTTTTCGAGATACAGCACTTTGCATTCTGATCTGGCCATTCAATTCTTGAAAAAACGTGCATTTCTTAGAATAGTAACTACGCCGTATCTGATAAGATTATTTTGCATTTATTTTTATTTTTGGTGTCAGCAAGGTGCCGACTTTTATTCACAGTGTCAACAACCTTAGGAGGTTTACGATTTATTTTGTTATATATTTTGGTTTTTTTTAAATGTTTTTAAGTTTTATTTTGACATTTTTTGTTTGTATTTATGCTGTAATTTTATCTTTTAAAATAACAACTTCTTAATTAGATACAAAGTGTAAAACACAAAACATTAAAAGATATAAAGTATGTTAAAAATACTTTTATTAAAATACATTTTAAGTTCATCTTTATTAATTTCGTACAATTAAATACAAAGAATGTAAGCCAATTAAGTAATAACCTACGCATGCTTTAGATCCTAATAAAAATATTTTAAATAATTGATGATTGATGGATTTAATTTAACTAAAATTAGAAATCCAAGATATCAAAATAATGATTACTCAACTGTTTAAATTTAGTGCAATTTAGCTTAAAAACCTTGGTCACACTTGTCAATACGCACAAAAAAAAATTACAAAATTTAGAATTCATTTTTTGTAAAATCAAAAATTTCTACAAAATAATTATTGTAATATACTTTGACTACAAAAACAGATTTCAATTGATTTCACATTTTTTTATAACCAATATTTTAAGAATGAATAAAACAAATGCTTTAAACACGCAATGCAAAAATAAATCACTACGCCTATATTCTTATATAAAATTTAAAACCCAGATGCCTAAAAACAAAAGTTAACTATGTGTTATGTAAACAAAGATCACAAAAGTTAATTTATTAACTGACTAATCGTTATTTAATATTTTTTCTGATGATGAGCGTATCTAGCGAAACGCACGTAATAAAAACTTTGGCGTCAATTTTGTTTAAGTATTGTGCCACAACAATTATGTTATTCAATAATTCATTTAGTTTTGTAATATAAGTGTGGTTTTCTAAATACCGTTTAGTAATAAACCGTTTTGAAAACCTAATTAATTTATCTATAATTTACGTTTTGAGTGCATTGATCTTTAATCGGGAATGTTCAAAACCTAAGCGTTTATACCTTTTATTATTTTTAAAATTATTTTTTATTATTATTACATAAATCCTAATTTTAATATTTTTCTTAGTTTCAATTTGTAGTTTAATTTCGTAAACACTTTTCATGTTAATTTAATATTTTATAAGATTTGTAGCTCTAAAGATGTTAGTTTAAGACTAACAAGACGGCTTGTATTAAAATTAAGATTTACAAAATGTATTTAAATTTAAAGCTTTGTTTAACAAATAAATAATAAGCTATAATATAATTAAATTTTATTACAGTATTTTATAAGAAAATTTCAGGCATCTGTATTTTGTAATCAAATAGAAATAAATTTAAGTCTAGTTGATACACTATAATTTTCTATCGTCGATCGGTTATGCAATGTATAGTTAATAAAGTTTATTGTTAAGTTTTGAACCTGCAATTATCAATTATAAACATAAAATTATGCGGTTTATGTGGTCGACAAGTTAGGATTATCTTTTAGTGTAACGTTAAATCACTTTACTCAATGTATATTTATTAAATCAAATCATATTTAGAATCAGTATTTGACGTTGCCTATTTTGTATTTAATGATAAATATTTAAAGCAAATTTTGAATTGTTTATTTAAGTAGAAAAATAATATGTTATTACAAAAGTAAAAATAAACGCAACGAACTAAGATAAACCGACTGAACTTGTGGGTATATTTGGAGTCACGTCTACGTTAATTACAGTGTTACCTAGAATTTCCAAATATTTCATAAAAGAAGGCAATTTTTTTACCTTCACCTGAATCGATTTAGAACAAATCGTATTAATATTTTCATAATAACCATGCGCTGACCTACTAATTACTTTAGAGTTTAAGATATTTATCTTTAAAGAAAATAACAGCAACTATGGTAATTTATAAAAATGAAGTAAACGAAGCCTTAAAATTCTCTCAGACGTTTAAAAAGACGGAAGTAAAATGTGATCACCTTGCATAAATTCCATACTTTTTAGAGGTTAATGCTTCGTGTATAAGCGTCAATTTGGAAAAGTTTATAGTAAATGTAATTGTGATTAAAACTATTACTTAGTTGTCCTCTACGCAATGACATAAAAGTAATTACACTGTTTTTCTCCGTAATTAAAGACGCAACGTCGTTGTGCACGTGACTTTTACTGACTTCAATTTTCGAAAAATTTTCCAAAGTACAAATGCGTTGGTGCAATTAAAAAAAAATAAGAGCAAGACGGTTTTGACCTTGCAAAAACCTCCATCTTGAAGAACTTGTTTTGTGTGTTAATGTACTTCAGTTTAATAAATAAACTTAGAAAATATGCAAGTACACGCATTGCGCATTAAAAAAAAACTTGCTGTAATCCTTGAACGGAATTGATTTTTAAAGGTACGATACTGCTTTTGTAAAATTGAGAAATCTTAAATTACTGATATGGCAATGGTCTTATGATTCATCTTTTTAAACTAAATATCATTGTAAAATTACATTGATTTTTGTTTTAATAAATCTAAGAAATAAAAAACAAAAAATTGTCTAATATCATAATTAGGTTTATAGATGCTATATAAAAAGATTGTATTTATATAAAAATTATTGTTTAATTTTTTGTGTCAAGTCTATTTTTTAAATCTGTTTTTACACACCTTGAATAATTGACTAGATTTAGATAGCAACATTTTGCAAATACATACAGGTTCTGTAAGTTTTGATGAATTTTATCAAACTGTTTAAAATATAATCATCTAACAAACCTAACCATTTACATGTTGATTTAATTTTATAGTCAAGGTAATAAATATGCAAAAAACTACAACTTACAAATAATGTTAACCATTTTTTATTTTGTTACATCCTCACGGGTATTATTGTATGAATTACATATTTATTACAAATTGGAATTAATATTTTATTGTGTAACTACATGATAAAATTATAAAGTTTTTTTTACATGTTGATAGTTGTGTATATAATTGAGTTCTATACAAAAACAATACATTTTACTGTAGTAATTTCTTTTTCTTCGATTTTCTAAGAAAATTTATTTAAAAAAATTATCTGGTATTTATGTGCAACATTCTATTTCTTAACAGCGGTTTTAGTTTGCTTTAAAAATATGTAAAGCAATGTACTTGTTCTATTTTTAGTTGATTACTGTTAATCGAGTATTTAGAAGGATTTGTGAATATAAGCATTTGTTGATTTAATTAGCTTTTGCTTATTTGTTTTTAATTATTTGACTATGTTGTTTGATCGTAAATCATTGTGTCATACAATTTTAAAAGTTTTTAGATAATTTGTAATACAAAGTTCTGGTGAATTAAAACTCTTTAAAAATGACTTAAGTGAATTTGATACTAAGTTAGAGTAATAATTTTCTTTAAAGTGAAGAGTATGTTTTTAGTACAGACACTAACAAAACATTGTCAACAATTAAATACGTTTGGTTGAAAAGGTTCATAATAAAATTAATATTTCAATGACTAATTTAACTAATAATGGGACAAAAACTACAGTTGTTATAAACTTTAATCAAAACTGAGCAAATGTGTTACGCATTTATTTTTATGGCTGGTAAGTTTGACATTGCGAGAAAGTTTTGCTGAAATGTATATTATTTTATGCAGTGACTTTATGTGTATTTGAATCAGTAAATCTTCTTTGTAACACAACGGAACATCCACTTGGCGTACTTGGCTGGCGGTATAACTATTGGATCACTTTTTAAGCAATTCTTCACTATAGTATTCTGCGGCTGCCGATGACTTCCGTTCTCCATGACGTTTTATGTATATTAAATCGCTACCTGGATTAGCCAAATTAGAGTTTTCCGTGAAATGTTTATTTTGGCAATTTTGGATAGTAAATTATAAAAGTAAAGCTCCGTTAAAAATACTTTTATTGCCAGGTACACTTGATCATCTCCATTTTAAATAAAGCGATGTATATATTATACATCTAGCATTTTTGATTTTCTAACCTCATAACCTTCTGACGATCTTTTCAAAATAACTTGTAATTTAACGTATTGTGACCGGTCAATGTTTTTATATATTATTTAGATTATACACAACTTTGATTTTGCTGACCATAAAGTAGAGGATTTTGGCCTTTTAAAATACGCTAATAAAATATTTTTCTAAGTGCTGTGAGCATTATTCTCCATGCGCTAAAATTGAAAACCTTAAAATTTTTTTTTTTTGATCAAACTAATTATCCATCTAATTTGCACATATTTTTTTCTGCTTGTTATCAAGGGTTTTGCTACCAAGAAATCACCAAATGTCAAAGGAAGAGAATCATCTGGATTATCACTAAGAACGGATAAAATTCTTGAATTTAACCATGTCTCTATTTGTGCTAACAACGTAGAAGTTTCTTTATAAGTCAAAATACTATCTTCTATGATTCGTTTTAAATGAGTTTTTGCACAACGAAATTTTGTTTCCCAGAGTCCACTGAAATTTGACGCTCCACTCCACTCCAACATTAATAATTCAGCTATCTTGTGAGGTAGTTTAGATTTTGCACTATTAAATATATTACGTAACATAACATCTGCTCCGACAAAATTAGTGCCATTATCACTATAAAGATTGTGAAAAGCACCTCTATGTGAAACAAATCGCTTAATGCAATAAAACCAGTTACGGCTTCCAAGTGGATCGCACGAGTCGCCATGCAAACAAACAAGCACATTAATCTTTATGTTATAAGACCTGCGTAGTCTACTCCTGAATTCTTGAATGGTCTGCTTGGTTTTAGTCGAGTTTTTGGTAATTGACCTATCAATTGTGTAGTTGTTGCTCTTAAACAAATTGTACAATTTCTGTAACATTCTTTAACCATATCCCCTGCTCTTAATATACAAAATCGATTTCTTAAAAAACTCATCATGTCTTTAGATGAGTTTTTAACTGGCTAAAGTGATACTTAGCGGGCATAGTAATTGGATCTTTTTGATCTTAACTTACATTCGCTTGATTGATAAGCCCTCTTACTCTTAAAATGCCATCTTGGTCAACAAATAGATAAATAGTGTATAAAGCGCTACGTTTCGCTACGTAACCTTTTGTTTTAATAAAGTAATTTTTTTATAAACTTGTTCTCTTAAACTTGCTTAATACAAAATTGTAAAGTTTGGTTTAACTCGTCAGTCGTATCAAACTTTGGATATTATTTTCTTTCAGTTAATGGTAGTTTTATCTTTAGAAATCTTCGGCATAACGAAATTACTTTTAACATTTTAGTTAATTCTGAAAATTTCATCTACACAAAAAATTATTATCTATTTGCACCGTTGCTAAGGATCTCACTCGTTCTTCTTCCTGTGTTTCTGCTACATCAAGACGAGGGTATTGATCACTATCTCCGGCAGCCAGTTAGATCCGTTCTAAAAGTAATTCAAATGTTTAAATTAATCTAAGAAGGAAGAAATAGAACAACTTACCATAAATTAATAAAGTTAATGTTGTTACGCACGGTAACAAAATCACGGTTAGCGTTTTTTCCATTTTTTGTCACCGTTCCCAACAGTGATCAATAAAGAATAGTGATTAAATCACCAAAAGTGTAATATAGCTTATCACTACTGCTCTTCTGCAACGATTGCATTGGCAATTTAACTACACCACTAGTAGTCAACATTGCGTAATCTATAATAAAATATCGTATTACAAAATTCATAGTTTTTAGAAGAACTTGTTTAATCAAATACATGAACGCAAAGATTTAAAGCGCCAAAATAGCAAAACAGTTACAAAACGATAAAAAAGCAAACTGGCATAGCTAAAAAAACAATGTTTGCTGCTGTGTAAGAAAGGTTGTAATTTAGTTATAGCAGGAATTAAACGTGATAACTTTAAATCGCTCTTTGTAGTTATTAAATAAGATATATGTATGTCTATAAAAAATCTTAAATCGATATCTTTGCAGCATATTATTAACTACAATGTTAAAGAAGCGTAGAAATCGACCTACTGTGAACTTTTGACTTTACCAATAGTTTTTTTAGACACTATTCATAAAATCAAAATAAGAAATACCTATATTGTTTAAAAGACAATTTAATATGTTTCAATGTGAGTTAAAAATTATTAAAAATGATTATTGTTTGTATGTATTGCAATCGGTAATCAAATGGAACGTATTTGTTATAACGACAATAACAAATTTGTCAAAGATTAAAATTATTGTTTTTACAAATTTTAATGCATATTACATTGCAAAAAACCGCCCAAGTAATTTCTTTAATCGAAAATAGATTTAACTAGCGAGTTGTTGCTAGACCACTAGATATGACACGCGCAGCGGTTTATAGAGTGTGCCAACGTCATGAATAGACTGGATATTTTGATAGCAAACTGAAAGAGACAGAAAGTAATATACTATATTAAGAAATCGTTGCTTTAATGCGGTTCAAGGGCAAAAACAGCTCTGTGAAATACAAGAGGTGGCTATTAGTCAGTGGAAAATAATACAAAACCCACAGGAAAGTAACCTGACTTCTAAAACACCTGCAACTGGTCTAAAACTTACCCCAGCTCATCGTCAAGCACGTCTGCGTTTTTCATGGGATCATCTGAATTGGACATTGAAACAGTAGAGGTCTGTTCTGTTGCCAGATGAGACCAGAATATGCTACTATGTTAGCGACCAAAGAAGAAAAGTGTACCGGAAACCTGGAGAGCGATTTGTGAATTGTGCATTAATGAACGGATTGGTTATGGAGGTGGTTCTTGCATGATCTGAGGTGCAATTTTTATGGGAGCACAAACCGACATTTTTAGGGGCAACTGTGGTCACGGGAGAGAAGGTTTAACGGGTACTAAGTACATTAAGAAGCTTTTAGCAGCTCATGTGATACCTTACGTCAACTACATTAGAAATGTAATGTAATTTCTTCTTATGGACGTGTAGTCAGAAGTCGGTTTTTGGGTTATGGAGCGGTTAACATGCAGTCTCGATATAAACACAATCGAACGTTTATTGGATAGGTTCAAAACGAAAAATTGGAGCTAGATTTCGCACCTCATCCTCTATCCCAAAGCTTACTGTTGCATTAGAAAAAATGCCGCAAGAAACAATTGCAAACTTTATAGATGCCTAATCCTATAAGAGATGCTATTAAGGCAAACAGAAGTCATATTCATTATTACAAATTACTTTAGATAATTATCAATAACTATATTTCTTTTAGTAATAAAAAACGTTAATTTGCTTTATGTCTTAATTTTACTATATGAAGCCTAAGAAGCCAAAATAAATTTTAATAAAATTAAACAGACATTGTCTTTCAATTACCATAATTTTTTTATCTGATTAATTTCTAAAAAATTGTAGTTAAACTTAAAAGTTTACAATGGACCGATTTTTATGCACGCAAGTGTATTATGTCATGTATATAAAAATATATAAAAACACACTTTTTAATTTTTATACATACAGCGTGTTTACGAGAAAGCGATATTATACTTGTAAATTCCAAAAAAATGTTTGAGAATGAGTACGAGTTTCTGGGTTTTGCCGTTGCTTTATCCAAAACTTATTTCTATTACATTTAACTTTCAATAATGTCTAGAGAGCGCTAACAGCAGCTTAAAAATTGAAACCGTTTTAGGTAAACTGCATTTTTGTAAAAGATATCAATAAAATTTATATGAAAAATTGCTCAAAATCAAAAAATATGATATCACACCATATTTGGTAGCTATAAGATATTTTTAGTTTTTCGTGACATTTACTGAATAGTACTGCCATTTACTTAACTTTAGCTTGTATGTCATGGAAACACTCAACAAATAGAAACACTAAATAATAATTAATGTTAAACTATGTATTGAATTAAAAGATTAATATAAGTTTAATCTATTCTACCCAGGTTCCACCATTTTCAGAGCAAATCTCAACTCTTTTTTTTAAAGTTCTTTGTAGTTATTCCAGATAGTTTCAAGATTGATTGAAGTGGAAACTGAATGAGACCACATGGCCCAATCCACTTTTCGGGAAAATATTTAACTATTTAACCACTGCACCAATTTGTGCAAAATTGAAATAATTACAAGGGCTAGCTGTATAAGGGGTTCTCTAAAATTGGAGAAACTTCTCAGGGGAATGAGCAATCACCAACACATTTCATTTTGTGTAGCGATTTTGGTCTGGCCATGTATTTTTTAATAATAATATTTATTTTGATATAAAATCTATCTATTTATAAACCAAAGACACACATCAAGGGCGCACTTGTGCCACTTTTTGCAAATAATCGATGGTACGTTTACCATGTGCCTTCAAAACTCAATTAAAACCGTTTTTTACTCATTTTTTATATATTTGGCTTCAAAATTACACAAAATATCACAAGACGACTATACAACTAGGCTTTGTAATTATTTCAGTTTTTTTTATGTTTCTAGCTCTTATACTTTCAACGAAAAAGCGAATCCTGTAGAGGCTTGCAAGGTATTTATAGCGGCCGTTTTAGAACCCCCTTAATCTTCCAGTTAATAAACGCTTTTATTGCATATTAGTTAAGATTATTAAATTTATTATTACATGCATTTTAAGCAACTAGAATGAACAAAACTAAAATTATCGAATGTTATCCAAACGCTACAAAACACTTAACTATACACGATAGTTTGCTTTCTTGCTCGGATGAAGTGGGAAACACAAAATAATACCGGACCGAGTTTGTAACCATACTAGCATACGGAGTGGTTTCTCCAGTAGTTATTATACTATACCTCAATGATGCTAATTTAATCTTCTGTCAATAAAGTATGGTCCAATTATACTATTGAAAGATTTTGCTCATGAAACAGTAACTCTTTTAGAATATTGACCTTTGATCACAATTCTAAAATTTGGATTTGTATCACTCCAGTATCTACAGTTTTGACTCGTCACAACACCCTTTGTTGTGAATGTTGCTTCATCAAAAAAAATTATATATCGATGGAAGAATCGGTCTTTGTTAAGATTTTCCCCAATTAGCATACAAAAATACAAACGCTTAGCTTCAGCACCCACCTGAAGATTATGTAGAAATCTATGTTTGAATAGAACATTTTTGTTCTCTTTGTATATTTTACAAATAAATGGCTTGTTTATCCTTATTACACTAGCTCGCTTTCTTAAAGATAATTTTGGATTTCCTTGTATAGAATCTATCGCTAATAATGTTGCTGCGTCATCTTCATTATATTTCTTCGTTTGGCAAATTTGTTTAATGACACTTAAGTTTTTAGAAATAATTTTACTAATTTACATTCCTTGCAGATTGTTAAGACGGTATTTGAGAATTTTTCAATAAATTTGGCGATTACATATTTTATGCTGGAATTGCCAGTGCCATAGCATTGGATTAGAAACATTTTTTCTTGTATCGTTGACATTTTTTTTTATGAAAATAAAAAATATTTTATTACTTGATGACAGCTCAGTTTTATTTTAATTTACATAGCATAGACGTTAAAGTTAAAAAACTATTTATTAAACGTAACAAAAAATTTAAAATATTCTATTGCTACCAATTTTAGAATAATACAATATTTTTGAATTATGAGCAAGTTTGTCTTATAAAATTTTTTGATATCTCTTACAGAAAGGACAGTTTACCTACAACAATTTTAATTTGAAGCTGTTTTTTGCGCTCTCTATAAATTTTTGAAAATCAAATGTACTAAAAATAAGTTTTGAGCAAGAAACCAAAACTCGTGTTTATCTTCAAATTCTGAATCGAAAATCTTAATGTAAAATTGTTGTGTTATGCTTCGTATGCTTTCAGGAGCTACTTAAAAAACATACATTTGGCAAGACTGTAGCATACGACGTTATCGCAAAGTCATAGGATGGACCACCGCGACCAATCCATCTATTCGGAAAGTGTTCGTCCAACCATTTTTTTACATTACGAAGAAAGTCAGCAGGAGTCTCCTCGTGCTCATAAATCATGTTATTGCGTTTTGTTAATAACTGGTTCCAATGGGTACTTTCCATTGCCAATGTTAATGAAAAATGGCGAAGATTATAAGCATCAAATACAGTGTCTTCATTGACCTAACGAAAGCATTTGATAAAAGAACTACAACGCCACAACATACCTACGAATATCATAGAAACCATTGTTCAACTCAACAGTAACAATACGACAGTAATTAAAAGTAACACACAAACATCAAATCCCTTACACGTAAAGGCGGGCATACGACAAGGGGACAGCCTTAGTCCATTGCTATTTAACCTTTTAATTGACAATTTAATAGAAGAAGTACGTAAGGTGAATCACAGTTACAGCATGGGTGGACAAAAAGTTAAAATTGTAAGCTATGCAGATGATGCTATTCTCCTGGCTGAAACTGAGGATGGCTTACAACGACTGACGCAAGCATTCAACACCGCAGCAGAAAAATTAAATATGCAAATATCAGTAAAAAAAACTAAAACGATGACGATAGCAAGAGAGCTGCGGAGATGCAAAATAGTGATTAATGACTAAATTATCAAACAAGTATCTGAATATAACTATTGGGGAACTACCGTTTCAGCTTATGGGAACTTAAACAGCATTGTAAGACAACAAGCTAATAAAGCATCTAGAATCGCGGGTGCTTTAAGACATACTATCTGGAAAAATAATTGCATATCGACAAAAACAAAAACTAGAATATATAAAGCGTGCGTTACACCTGTGTTGACTTATGCTGCAGAAACAAGAGCAGAGACGGCAGTAACAAAAAAAATGTATCGAACACACAAAATGAAAATCTTAAGAACAATAACAGGTAATACATTACTGGACCACCGCAGAAGCAGCGAAATTAGAGAAGAATGCTATGCCATGGATATAGTACGTTGGATGCGAACGAGAAGGCGCGGTTGGAACGAACATGTATCCAGAATGGATGACAGCAGGTTGTCTAAGATCGCTAGGAATGGAAAACCACTATCAAGACGTCTGCCAGGGCGCCCCCCCCCTTAATCGGTGGAAGGAGTGCTAGACGTCCACATCTCAGGAAGCGGAGCAGAATGGGTAGAACAAGCCAAGGTCTTACAACAAGAAGAAGAAGAAAAAGAAGAAATACAGTGTCTCTGGTAAACATAGATTTATTAATCCAAAAAATACGACGGAGAAAGTGGCCATCGTTTTGCATCGAATTTAAGATTGTGTTACAAAAATTTAATCCTAGTATGTTGTTGTTATCATAGAAGAGCTTAACTTTAGAAACGTGATACGGATGAAACAGGTTTTATTGTAGAATCAAATGAACGGCGTTGTTACTGGGGATGTATAATGTTAAACTAACTGTCAGGTACTAAGCGAAGGATCTTTGCGTACAGCGTCTAGAATTCGTTCTTCTTGTTTTACCGAATATATATTGCAGAAACTCTTTTTTAGAGTTGCGTTGTAAATATGACAAATTTATACCACATTTATGGTATGGTATATTCTGAACTTTTCGTTATTACTGCAAACAAACAAAGTTTAGTACAAACATCTATATCATTTTAAGTTTAAACAATTTTTGAACTATTTATTGTTTACGTAAATCGGGTTCCAGGTTTATAGACAATTCTTTACTGAGACTCTGTCAGAATTGGTAGTAGTAATAGACGATTAGTAGCCGAGTAATTGCATAGTAAGTAACAATGTGTTTGTTGGATCGGTGTAAAAATAAGTATTTCTACCTTAGTTTGACCTGGCCAGTCGGTTAATACTGTGCAACGTACATATGTGTCGTATTAGACACTTGTCGTATTTGTCTGATCTAGCCATGTGACTTCAACTTTGGAATAATACATTTTCTCAATGAAAGGAAAGCGTTATGCTGACGTAATCGCCAATCGAAAGACGTGCACTGATACTCTAAAGACCTAAAACACTTGTTCAACAATTTACTTCTTTACAGTGCAAATAGCTGTACAAAGTCATAAAGAGACTAGTTTGGTTAAATAATCAAATTTATATTCTGATTTTTAAAACGTTTGGTTTATTTTTGGAACGCACTACCAAATACAATGCTTTGTATAAAACTCAAAAAATACGGTTAAAAATTAGAAACAATATTTTCTGATATGTGCTTAAAAGGTTTGCTGGTCGTGAATTAATAGAAAATTTTTGATCTTCTATAACCTTTGAACCATGTGTTTGCTTAGTGCTTCGTATCAGAGCACCAACACTAACAAAGCACTGATTCCTAACAATTTTTGCTGATGCTTTAATATAAAGTTCTGATAAGCACTAACAAAGCACTAATTTTTAACAAACTTGCGGAATTAGTGTTAAACATTTTTTGCTGGTCGTAAAGTAAGTAGAAAACTGTTACCCCCTATAACTTTCAAAAAAAATATTTGCTGATGATCTAATATGAAACACTAAAAAGCACTCATTAACCACTAATTTGTTAGCAATTTTTATAATTAGTGCTCAAAATGTTTTGTTAACCTCACGGACCTCAGAAGTCCGATCTCGTGAAGACGGATGATACAACATTTTACCATTCAGATTTTCGATTTAGAATTGAACGAAGAATGTCGCTTTTTTGTCAATTTATACACACCGTGTACAATTACTAACTACGGGGTGCGCCAAAATAATTGAAGTTATATTTCCCGCTACAAAATTTAATAAATAATTAAATAATAAGTTGATAGCAATGTATTTAAAATGTTATGTTGAACCTTTTGGTAAACATTTAGTTCGACACTAATGATTTTTAAAATATAATTAACAGGTTTTACTAACTACACAAATTTTTTAAGTAGCGGTAAATTCAATTCAAACCCAATTATTTTCGCCCATCCAGTCCTTAATTAATTTTGTTTAGGTAAAAAATATTATTTAATTTAAAATGATTATTGTATTATAAACGAAGATGAACAAAGCGAGTATTCATGGCGATTGCAAGATGCAAATATTGTTTTATTTCAATGCTTTATTTTTAATATATACAATTTCGTATTAAATAATTCTTGTGTGGATTTTCCACAATACATGATCTCGGATTATTATGCATACTTTTCTTAGAAATTAGGTAATAATAAATAAATTTTAAATTATTGCGTTTAATTATTATTAAGAAATTATAAATGTATTTTACAACTAAATTAAATAGTACATTTTAATGTGTAACTATGGTTTATTTGTTTGTAAAACAAATTTATTATAAATTGTTCTAAAAAGTATATGTACTATTATTTTGAATAAAATAATGTGTACTAACGTGTTAAATTTTCAATAAACGCCTGTTATGAGTATAAACGCTTAACAAAAATGGTTTATTGCATCTACTTACTAGTTAAACACTTATATAAGTAGTATTAAATGCATTCATAATAATGTATTTAACTTTAAAGTACTATCTATCAAAAGTTTGTTTCTTTATTTATTACTAAAATGTACAAATATATGTAAAACACAAAATATTTTATATTATACAATAAAATTCAATGAACTCATGTAATTAAGTCTAGGCGACATGCAAACTACTGCAATCAACACAATCTTTCGTTTATTGTTCCATACAGATAAATGCTTTTTGATGCTAAAAGAACATTTACCAAATGAGTAGAAACTTTGATCATGCCAGTTTCAAATATAGTTTCATATGTAATAATGCAGCTAATAAAATTTTTGATTTTAGACGTCCCATCATCAATAATGCAATCAAGAATGTATTCAGTTTTTTGAAGTTTTTGTAATTATTTTCCACAATGTCTCTCAAGTTAAAATAAATTGTACTTACTATAAATATACATCTAGTATATATATATATACATATAAATGTTACTTATCTTCCTATTTGGTATTATAGTTAATGACTTTTTTATGATGTTCACTTGAGATATGCACGGAGTTTATTCACATATTAATGCACAAAACGTAGCGTGACAAAAAAAAACCTAAATTTTTTTATGCTCCTACTACCATTAATCATTAAAAAACTACTAACTTCAAAATAAATTTGAAACAAATTAGGTAGATAAGTTTTTTACCATCAAACATAATTAAAAATTCACAGATATCGCAAGTCTTGCAATTATCGGAAGGTATTGAAAACAAACACAATATTACCTACGTAATATTAATGAACAAAGTTTATTACAATTTTTATAAACAAAAATGCATACATAACTATTAAAAAATAAAAAAACACAAATAACTAGTATTCTAGGTGCATAGTAAACGAGAGTAGAGTCGCATGATAATTCACTAATTGTTTGTATTTAACGTTTGCCCATGAAATGCCTAAGAATTGTTTCCCATAACCTCTTCATTGCTGGAAGATGATGAATCGGCAACACCAATGACTAATAGAGAATTTTTTGAATAACAAATTATGAGCAAGACCGTTCATTATCAAGAATTGCTGCGCGCTGATAAAACATAGCTTCCAGTGAAATATCTAAAGAGATACGCGATTGCTTTATCTTAAATTCATGCACTTGAACAAACATCATGGCATGTAAATAGGCCAGCGTCATTAATTTTTTCTATTTTTGTGGTTTAATTTGTTTGCCCTTTATCTCTCCAAAAGGAACGGAAATTGTGCTCGGCATTAAATTAGTATTAAAAACTCTAAATCCGAACAGTCCCGGCTGTTGTTTTCCAATCATAGCTTTAGTAGTATGTAATAGTTTAGTGCAAAATGATTGCAAACTAGAGGGTACATCTTTTATACAATTTTTTTCTAGAAAAGCACAAAAATGGGTTTTTGGGCTGTGTTAGTAACACTTAGCTTTTCTTTTCCAAGTGATGTACGGTAAGAAACACAAAGCAAGCAACAAAATCTCAAAACATCAAACTTCATTTGACACAAAATATTTTCAAGGGAAAAAGTCACCTTTGCAAAGCTCAAATAATAATATTGCGCCCACAAGCGAGGAAAGTTCGAAAAATTGCGATTTTCGTCCACTGACTCATTTTCTGCTGGTTTAGATACGTTTGAAAGCATTCGGATAAATGTAATTTTTTCTCTAGACACAATCAATTTTAGAGCCAAAGTGGAACTTTCAAAAATTTAGTCAGACTTTGATTAAATACGTTTGGATTAAATTAATCATTCAATGATTAAATAAACAATTTACATCGCGTGATTCCTGACAATTGTTTACCACACTCTAACTAGTTGATGCGCATTTAAAAAAAAACAACAAAACTAAATGATTACTGGAGTTTTATGGCGGTTCACAGTTCTACAGCTTCTAAGATTATGACACAATTCAAGCTACGTTACCACATTCTTTCAGATGTAAAAGTTGCAAAGTGGAGATTCCACCCTTGGAAATGTGCATCGACAGTTTAAAAATTGAATTTTTTTCAACAGTTTGTCGCGTTTGCGTTTGTCATATCTAAAAAAAACTTTACCGATTCTACAATTTTTTCTTCTATTAAAATGTAACAAATGCACTGACTATAAAAAAGCATTAAAGAGATAAACTTTACTTTAACATAAATCATTTCTCTAGTCTTAACAGATTTATAACGCTAATAATCTTTACAATTGTTTGACTGTTGATATAATTTCGACATTCAAAATTTACTCAAATTTTATTAGACCTACTTTCGTCCTATGTTGATAACTTTACACAGTAAAATCGTTTATGGTTTAAACTAGTAATTACTGATAGGTTTCAGGTTTATTAAATTATTTCGTTTAGGCATTTTAAAATTTGAACATAAATTATCGGTTTAGTAGAACGTGTGTTTTGGTCAAGTTGCTTTTGGTGACTACCACGGCTTTTTTGCGGCTAAGGGTAGCTTTGTCAATGTCGTAATATTACACCATCATCGGAACCGCCACAATTTTTGTATTGAAATGATTTGCTTAATAATTTAAAATAACCAATAAACTATTACCCTAAAACGGTGCAAAATAGAAGAAAGTTGCACATAAACATTTTTATAGAAAACAAAATTTACTATAAAAAAATCGGCGGAAGCATACAATTACGTTCAATAGTTTAGAATGAACAAGTGTGCAAAGTTGCACAAAAATTACATTAAAGTTCTGTAACTCTTAAACTATTAGATATAATTATACATATCCGCGGACTTTTTTGTATTAAATTTAGTGCTCAATAAATTTTTTATGTAAAATTTTCATCTATATTGTACCGTTTTTGTAGCGTACAAGGCGGAAGCTGGCACCAGTCTAATTCTGCAATTACTACAATCATTTTTCATCACTGTTCAAATTAAAACTTATATTTTTAAAACATTAAACAAATCATACGGAATATTTTGTTATATAATAATAAACACTGCATGCAAAAAATACAAGGAATGAAGTGAAATTGGGCACCACCGCAAGTTCCAGACTTGTTTCATTTGAGTGTTTTATCGTTTTGTTACACGACCCTTGAATCAAGCTCTCTATAAGTGTTTTCAACACTAAAATTATTTTAGGGTAAATGCTGTAAGCATTTATTTAATTTAATCTCTTAACGGTCAATGTGCCAGATTAGGATAGTACTGTTATACGTTTTAACCCTGTAAACAATAATTTCAAGTTCCGTTTTCTATTGTAGTCTAGTGTTTTATTTTGGTCTGACGTATTTTAAAAATAAAACTTGTGCTACCATCGATGAGTCATACCAAAAAGTCAAAATAGTTAATCGTGAAAGTGAGGTTATTGTACATGTTGCCAAACTTTGCAGTGAGTAAAATTCTGTTTTGGATAAGTAACTATTATATGAAATAAAAATATTGCCATGTTTCAACAAATATCTAATTCTTAGTAACATGCTTACACGATATAAAAAATACATTTTACCACACAAAACCGTAAAAAACTGTTAGTACCAGATATGGAACATCAGTACAATCTGACATTTTTATTTGTTCCTGATACAGTGGACATTTACTACCATATAAGCTATATAAATACCTTCTAGTAGTGAAGATGAGAGTCTCAATGATTTAGATGAGGAATATGAACAGTCACAAGATATTGTACAAAGTGATAATTCTTCTGTAGATGATGATGATGATGTGATACCGACAAAGATGATTATTCATGAATTGTCAATTTCACTATCTATTTTTATTCTACCTACCCCACTGGATTAACCAGAAATTGAAAATGCAATTTAACATTTCCAAATATTCTTTATAAACAATTTATTAGACAGTATTGTTGAACAAACAAACCTAAACTGTACTCAGCGCAATGCGAACAAGGTCCTAAATCTGACTCGTAAAGAGTTGGAATTTTTTTTTGGTACCCTCATTCACATGTCTCTTTTTGGCTTGCTTAGACATGAGCACTATTAGACTAACCACATTCCAGGTATAAGCCTCAAAATTGACAATGCTATGAAAAAAGAAGGGCGAAGTACTTACACAAAGTAAAATACTATATTTTAGATTATTAGCATTTTTTGAAAAATAATTTTTGGATAAGGTTAGCCGATTTAACAAAACCAAAACATAGATGTAATGCGGTTAAATGCAGTGAAACAATGTTTATGGGTGGCGTTGATTTACTCGACGGTTTGATTCCTTATTATCGGATATCAATTCGATCAAAACGTCGGTACCTAAGATTATTCTTTCACTTAATCGATTGCGTGGGTACGATTTAGAAAAAACTTTAAAGACGCAGATATTTCGCTCAGAAGTGGTTCAGGTTCTATACATCATGGACAAGAACACAAACTCAAAAAAGCGGTATAAGCTTAGTAATCGACCCGTTGAAAAAGATTAGATGTGCGTCATGATCACATTGGTCATTGGCCTTGTGTAGAAAAAAACAAGACAGAGATGCAAGCTTCCAAAGTGCGGACTAAAAACTTTTGTTATTGCACGAAATGTGAAATCCACCTGTGCATGACTAAAACAAGAAATGGTTTTCTTACATTTCACCCATATAGTTGTAGACCATTGTATCTATTTTGGGACCAACCTTCATTTTTTTGTAATAATCAGGAAATATATTTTTTTTACACTACAAAAATGTAATTTTTAAAATAAATTTTAGGTATTGTGGTCATTCAGAGGTTAAAAACGCAAAAATTTTCAAACGTTGTCTACATTCTTCAGTGACAATTAAAAATATAAAACTAAACAAAAATAGTAAGAGAACTCAATAATTAACGCAGTATTTTTTGGTTACAGCATCTGCTAGAAAGTTTAAAAACACCATTGTTGATGTAATTTTCCGTAAGGTAATAAGTGTCGGTTAACTCGTAATTATCGTCTCGGTTAAAATTGTTAAAAATGACGTTTCTTGAATGACAATGCCAACGTTTTAGATTTTTTAAAGTTTAAGTTATAGAGAGTATCTGGCGCATATTCGGCAATAGCAGACTTAGTAGGCTAAAAGTGAAATAAACAAAAATGTTTTTTGTGCAGTATCAATAGTTCTAATAGTTTTTCTAATGTATACCTTGCCATAAAGTGTATGGAACTTGTTATATTCTACAGGGTAGGAATCTGTTTGGTAGTGCTGGCGCACTGTAAGAACTGCATGTACGTCTAAACGAAAATACACGAATCATGATAACCCATTTATTCCAAAAATCATTGGTACAAAAGTTAGATTGTTTTTATTTTAATGTAAAATAATTTTTTTTTTTTATAAAGTGATACAGAACTAAAATTTAAAATAGCTTCTACTTGAAAAGGAATGGAATTTTTTATTGATACCAACACCTACAGGTATAGGACGTTTTAAATATAATAAAAACTTTTTGTTGTTTAAAATAAATCTGCGGAAGTTTAAACCATTCTCACTTTAAAAAATTATTCTAGTTCATTTTGTCATGGTAGTCACCTAATTTGCATCCTGAAATGATACTTAGATAGCGAACAGTACAAACCAGAAGTAAATATTGCAAGCGCATTAGAGATGAATGAATTTTTATTTCCTGCATAAACCATGATTAATTGATTATTTTTAGAAATCGGTTTCATATTACCTTTGTTACTGTCATATGACCAACTTTTTCGTATGGTGTGGCTAGCATGTATGTAGTTTTAGTCAGTAAAACTATAGGTCTACCTTTTTGTCGATATTTTGCCAATAAATAAATGAAATGCTTTAGTCGTATATCTTGCAATTCTATTAAAACGTTTCGTGTATCCTGAATTTTTTTCCATCTGTAATAATAAATTAAATGGTGTATTCAATATACAAGTAAAACTTACTAAAAACCTTTACTTTTTAAAACTTTGCGTAAAATTGTCAAACTTTCCATGAAATCAACCGTAAAATTCTTCAGTTTATTATTAATTTCTTTTAACCCTAGCGCTTGCTTTTTGATATGTAAAAATCACACACAACGTTACAAATTCTTTCTAGTTGACCTACAGTAAAAATTGATTTTGTTTTGTTTCGTAAATCATTTTTCTTTGGTTATGAAAACAAAGAGCATTCACCTGAACGTACTTTTGCAACCTCCTTTCGAGAAGCTCCGTGTAAAAATTTAGATATTTTTGTTACTGCCATTAATATTTCGTTAAAATTAGCAATAAGTGCTTTATTATCAACGTCTTGTTCCTCAAAGTCTAAAACATTTGCTGTCACTTATAACTGTCGTTTGATTTTGTGCGATTTCTTTTGTGAATGAGCCGATATTCAAATTGGTTTTATTTGTTTTGTGCACTTTGAGTAATTTTACGTTAATTTAATGAAGTTAGTGCACGTTTTTAAATTCATCTTTGTCAATAAAATTTGTAAGAAAATTTTGTATTCCATTAATACGAAATTATTACGCTCTTTAAAAATTCGTATTCCGTATTTACGTTGATTTGGCATTTTCTTTGTTCTGGTAAAATTCCAGATGTATCTAATTTGTGTTTCTCTTTTGAAATACTATTGTAATTAAATATATTTTAGCAGTTTGGTTATCTTAAGTTTGTTTAAAAGTTTATTGTATTAAGTACGTTCTTACTACATATACACTTGAGTCATGTTGAATTTTATAATTTATTACTTCTGATAGACAGTTTTATTATTAGGTTTCAACAAGTTAGTCTTTATGGGTGTAATTGAATATTTTGGTTTGGATGTTCTTTTTTAAGGTGGCATCTTGCCATGAGTAAGGCTGTCTTCTAACACTACTTTTACGTCTTAATTAAATTTGATTCTCTTTCCACGTCTTTGTTTTACTGTTTTCTTTCACAAAGATTTCGGTCACAGCTTTTTATGGAAGTGGTGGCGCACTGAGGTTATAAATATAGGTGGTTTTGGAAAAAGGTAATTCGCAAGTTTTCAAGTTGGGCAACACGTAATATCGAAGGCTTCAACGGCCGGAGTCTATACTAAGATAAGAACGTCTTCCGGGTTTGGACCGTGTCAATGTTCGAAGAACTTGAACAAGCAACCCAAATCTAAATAAATACTTTTCAAAAGTTAGGTAAACAACTTGTGAACGAAGCCAGATTCTAAACTTTGAAAAGGTAGGAAAGAAAACGATAAACTTGAAAAAGCAAACAAAAATCTAACAAAGAACCACTACAGAGTTAGGTAATCAACTTGTGAACCAAGCCAGATTTTAAACACCATAGAAGTGACTTAAAAAAAAATAGTCCGCTTATATAAAAAAGAAGTATCGTCACGGCTGCTTAAGCTTGACTCTGATTGGGTTACGGTTGAAAGGGGGCGTGTTCTCTATAAAGGACTAATGACCGGGAACCAAAAAGGGCATAGCTCAAAACCATAATCACGATTGAAGTTATTTGGGTGTTTAATGATCTCTATGCTCTCTCGAAATTTCCTTTTAGAAAAGAAAAGAATGAAAATCACCGAAGCGTTATCAAAATCTGTCTTGTGACCTGTAGTAAAATGATGTTCAGCAACCGCAGACTTAGAAATATTCCTTATACAACGATCATGTTCTGAAATGCGAGTAATGACGGAACGACCGGTCTCACCAATGTAGACTAAACCACATGAACAAGGAATTTAGTATACACCTTGAGATGAAAGTGTAGGAAATTTGTCCTTGGGAGAAGGAAGAATCTGAGAGATTTTGCTTGTCGAGTTGAAAATAGGTTTGACACCATTCTTACAAAGAAGTTTCTTTATTTGATCTGTAACCTTGTGAATGTAGGGTAAAAAGGCCAATTTCGGATTGGATTCGGAAGTAGAAATATCCTTAGGTAATCAAGTACGTAGATGTAGACGACGATTAATAACTGTATGAATATCTCGCTTCATATAACCATTGTTCACTAAAGTTCTAGTAAGAGTTTCGAGCCTAGATTCTCAGGTTGGCAAATAGAAAAAACACGATGAACCAAAGATTCAATAACAGAACTTTTCTGTGCAGGACGATGATGAGACGAAGCATGAAGGTATCTATCAGTATGGGTGGGTTTGCGATAAACAGAATGGCCCAGAAGTCTATCGGGCTTACGAGTCACAAGAACGTCAAGAAATGGGAGAAAACCATTACTTTCGATTTCCATAGTAAATTTGATATCCAAGTGTTGATTGTTAAGATGATTAAGAAACTTAGACAATTCGAAATGAACATGAGGCCAAACAATAAACGTATCGTCAACATACCTAAACCAAACTTTGGGTTTTAATATTGATGATTCCAAAGCAACCGTTTCAAAAGATTCCATAAAGGTGTTAGCTACAACAGGTGATAGAGGAGAACCCATAGTAGCACCAGAAACGTGTTCGTAAAACTTGTTATCAAATTGGAAATAAGCAGAGGATAGACACATATCAATAAGAGGAACCAAACTCACGTCCTTGCCATGTTGAGACAGAATCTGTTTGATGATAATAAGCGAATCTTTAATAGGAACTTTAGTAAAAAGTGAAGGGACATCAAAACTCAAAAGAAGATCTTGGGGTTCAAATTTTATAGTTTGTAGACGTTGAATAAAATGCTGAAAGTTGATGATATGAGAAGAGGTTTTACCTGTAAACTCGCAAAAAATGTTGAACAAGAACTTGGCTAGCTTGTAGGTGGGAGATTGGATAGTACTAACGATAGGTCGAAAGAGAATACCTTGTTTGTAAATTTTTGGAAGTCCGTATAGACGAGGTGGCTTAGAATCTGAGAAGTAAGTCGACGTTTAATTTTAGGAGGTAGATTGGAAGATTTGATGATTTGCCTTAGGCTGTTTAACGAGAATCTTCCGACGGATCCTTGTCCATTTGAGGGTACCCTTACGATTTTCTTGCCGTCAACATCTGGCAACCTTATGGTCAACCAGAAATCTCTTTCTGGAACTACTATGACTAAAATTTAAGGTAGTTATTACCGTTTAAACTCAATTTATAAACGTAATTTTGCGAATTTGGTGTTTTAAAAGTTTTGATTTTAAACAAAAGGAATAAAAGGAAACCTTTGCGAATTACTGAGTAGATCGATTGTTTGTTGTATTAAAGACTATATGTAACAATATTTTTTTAATTGCGTATTATCAATGTTAAACCCGAAAATTTAGGGATTTTTGGACTTTGGCATCAGGATTTTCAATTTTGATTAAAATATTTACAGAATTTATGTTATCTTGTAATTATTTGATCATTTTTTAATGCAAATACGGCTATGCGACTTATATGGAATTACAGTTATTTTTGTTTTTTTGACTAAATTGCGTCGAATCTTTTGTAGTTTATTTTATGTTTTAAATTTCATCTTATGCATTTGTATTTTGTTTTAATTTAAATTTTGTTTTTGTTTGCGCTTACGCAATTCACTTTAATTTAACTGCTTACTATTTTTTTTATCTTATTTTTGATTTGCTTTGTTAAATAAATTTTAAATTGTTAAATGTAACAAAGGTTTTATTCCGTCGGCCTTCGCGTTATGTGAAGTTTAAATCATTTTAGATTGCAGTGCTTGTGGTTGGCAAGGGCCAGAAGTTCTTTTGAGCTATACACCTTCCTGGCGCCCTTTTGATTTTAACTTTTCTTTTCTTTCAAGTTTTCTAAACGGGATCAAAATTTTAAATATAATCTACACCCATCTTCACTGAGCTCCAGGAAAACTTCGTTTATGTTACTTTAATTCTCGCAAGTTTCATTTTTTAGGTTTTGCACGTAACACACTTCACTAGTTTGACTATGAAGCACTTTTTCTTTAACACTGACTTTAGGCATATTTCAAGTAACAAAAACAACATGAAATCGCTATACGCATTATAAAAACTGGATAATTTATAAATAGTAAATAATTATGAACCGAATAAATAATAATAACAGACCTAAATGATATTCTCAAATTTAATTTTGTTTACCTTACTGTAAAATATGAATCGCTAAGGTAAAAAATACTGATACGAACTGATTTTTCTAACTGATCTCGGTGACAAATTATCATACCACGGTTATATAATGGGCGAATCGTTTCAAGTTTCTGAGCTGGGTAATGGTGAAAATGCTTGCTTTTATATATTGGTCTGTATTTGTTAGTTTTTGATGAACTGAATGTAATAAAGTACCATCTGTTTTTGGTTGTTATCTTTACATTAAGAAAAGTTAGGGTATCATTATTTTCTTATTTTCTTATCCAATTTTCTGGCCATTTGTCGTTTCTGATTATTTTAGTTTTATAATTCTAATGATTGTCACCTGATGAAGAACAAGTTTTTAATGAAATAAGTACCTACACTATTTAGCCTAAAACGGTGTTTAATTTGTAATTAAAATAATTTACTCAATTTAATTTTTTTATGTTTAAAACAGAATCAAGTTAATATTTTGTAATTTGCGTTTTTATAATTTTTTTTAAAGAAAGAAATCAGAAAGTATTGTATTTTAATAAAAGAAAATGTTTAATTAAAATTTTAATTAAATGCTGTAAAATTTTAAATACTATTTTGTTGCTTATGCATTTAAACTGCTTGTTTAAGGTTTTTTGGGTTTTATTTTTTTTGTCGCGTAAAAGTATTTTTATATGTATTTTATTTGTTTTTTTAATGTGTTGGTAATGTATACCTCCTTTGCAGCGTTTTTTTGTTAATCATAAATCTGCATCTTTTCGACCTGATAGCTGAGCTTTTTGGTTTTGTTTTTAAGACTTTGTATGTTAACTTTTATATTGGTTTAATTTTAATAGTGTATACATTTTAACAGTGGCAGCTGGCCCATGAGGAGTCTAGGGCGTAAGACAGTTTTAATATTATGTTTCTTTAGCACCCTGCTTATTTTGTCTGTCGAACCCATACAGTATGGTAAATAAGCGATGCTAGTAGGAGGTGATAAGTCTTCTTTGATATTTGGATTTATTGCTCTTTTCTAAGCGTTTTGGATCTCTTTGAACCCGTATCCATTTTGTTGTAGGCACTCTAACAGTGTTTTTTTTTCTTTTTGTATTAACAGACATGAGAGAGAAGCAGCTAAGCGGTTACGTGAGAATAAGAACATTTTAGTATTGATTGCAGATAAAGGAAACGTTACAGTCGTTATTAACAAACAAGATTACAACGACAAAATGACGAACTTACTCTCAGATGATTGCTACATACGTCTACAGAGAAACCTTTTGCACTAAGGTAAACTCCGCCATCAAAAACTCCACTACAATAGATATTAACAAGAAACAAACTTTTATTGTCAAAAATCCGGTTATGCCACGAATCTACGGTCTTCCCAAGATACACAAAGAAGGAGTCCCCCTTCGATCGATAGTGAGCACTATCAATTCACCAACCCAATCGTTAGCACGTTATCTAGCTGCAAAACTCTTGGCGTTGACAGGAAATACAGAAACTCACATTAAAGATTCTACAAACTTTGTAGAGAAAATTAAGAACTTGCGTATAACAAAAGAAGATATTCGAGTCACCTTTAACGTAGTATCTTTTTTTAGTAAAGTCCCGGTCGACGAAGTGTTGTTTTTGCTCAACGAGAGAATTACTGAAGAAGAAGTTCTGCTTATCGAACTCTGCCTTAAAAACACTTATTTCAGGTATAACGACAACTTGTTTAAACAAGTAGAAGGAGCTGGCTTTCTCTAGTTATAGCCAATATTTACATGGAATATTTAAAAACTGAAATTATGAAAAATGTTGAGTTAAAACCAAAAACTTGGTTCAGATATGTTGATGATACGTTTGTTGTATGGCCTAGATGTACTAAATCAGTTCTTTCAACATCTAAACTCTGCACATAACAGCATTACATTTACTATGGAGTTAGAACATAACAACAGTCTAGTTTTTTTTGATGTACTGGTGATATTTTAAAATTGGACCATCTCTGCTGTACACCACGCCGCAAAATATCTTTTCTTATTTTGCTGTTTTTTATAAGTTGCAATAATTCTTCATTTGCATCTGCCTCCTCATCTTCAACTAAGCAGTTACACTTTTAGACATTACACTTGCACAAATGTCGTCATCTGTTAAATTCTCTGCAACATTTATGCTGTTATCTATTGCCATACAGTCCTTGAATTCGCTTGTCGTCATGTCGTGCGACTGAATATTTAAATTTTCTTTTTCTATATCTGCTTTGGAAAACCTATCATGTCTGAAACAATTTTTAATCGTTGTGTCAGATACTTGGTTCCAAGACATGGTAATAAGATGTAAATTCAATAAATTTGTTTGCTTCGCTAGATCATATAGATACGCAACATATTAATGTTGCGTATCTTTCATATTTTCCAGAATTGTAAAACGCATTCTTTTCGATAATAAGCTTTTATGGTTTTTATAAAGCATTTATCACACGATTGCTATTATAGTTGTATTGGCCGGTAAAAAAATAACTTGTATGTTTTTTAATTGACAATTTACTTTATGTTTTGTCAACTAAAAGTGCAAATTTGTAAACCAAAGTTTGTGCCACTTTAATAACCATTCGTTAAAAATTATGAAAATCATTCGGGCATTAGCATTTGAGTAGTAATCGCCTGGTATTTTTTTTTACTTCTTTAAAACACCTCTTATTTTTACTTTTGTCAATCACTAAAAGTTTTTTTTCTTAACCGACATATTTTTTAAATATATATGTATAATCTGGGAGTACGCAAAAAACATTATTCGGAGTAAATTCTTAAGCAATTTTGGGCGATTCATATTTGATTTAGTATTGTGCATTATTGAAATTATCAGCTTTTTGCTCGTTGTGTGTTTATTAGTATACGATGTTTTCCTTTTTGTTTCAACGATGGAACCATCCTTCCGATGCAACAAAATTCTGTCTTCCCATTTCCTTTGTAAGTTCTTCTACTTTCTGGCGCAATAACGGGCCATCTGCACGTACATTTGTTTCACTAACATTAGTAAACCACAGTTTCAATGCAGAATCCACTTAATTATCTTTTTCAGAGCGGTTTCTTTAAGTGTTTAAATTCTCATTTTTTACTGCAAAATTTTTAATTGCGCAGCAGCATTTCGTTGACTTATTTTTGGCAACTTATCGTATTGTTGTAAACTGTTAATTATTTTTTCTAAACCAAGACCGTGCACTTTTATTGCGTCAGCCATTGCAAACTGTTAGAACAACTGATTCAAGCAACTAAAATTTTATTTTTGGCAATTTATCGTATTGTTTGTAAACTGTTAATTATTTTTTTTAAACCAAGATTGCGTACTTTTATTGTGTCAGCCATTGCAAAGTTTTAGAACAACCGATTCAAGCAACAAAAAAAGTTAGTAAATCGATTGAAACTCGGCGCATGCAAATTTTTGACAGCACGTAGTTGCCAATCTAACGATAACTGATAATCAGAGTTCAGACCATATTAATTACAGAGAAAAAGAGCCTGCTGTTAATTGACCTTGCTAGTAAACAAAACATGTTCTTCTTTTTAATTGAATTTACATTCACCGAATAAACTTCGATTAAAAAATTTATGCAAAATAAGTTATTGTTCATGTATAGAAACAAACTTGAGAAGAAAATTGATAACATTAACCAACATTATGATCACTAGAAGTAATATGTTTTCTATGCAGTAGTTTACGTCCCGCCCGTTCTTTAATAAAGTGATAACATTACCCGACTGATAACATCTATGATTGTAATAAGCGGCGTGCACTGTACATGAAACTAGCGACTAACATAATAAAATAAACCATCAAAATTTTGTGTCATGGATTTAAAAGCGATTAACAAATTTGCCATGGAGATCAGTTTTATTAATCAATAACGCATCACATTTAATGATCAGCATGAGATATCGTCAACAATGCCATTTTAACAACTGCCTTTATTCAGCCAAAAATTAGCGAGATATCAACGTGCAATCGATTTCTGGTCTTTGTTTACTTGTCACGCTGTGATCTGACGAGGTTACTGCATCTTATGTAGTTGCTTTAACTGATGTTAGTGTCCGATTTAAGACTACCACGAGACCTAGAATAGTTAATAATATTATACTGACGGCCAACTTAAAGAACACTTACATTCTGGATTGAAAAACGCAATCTAGGAATCATAAACGGTCAAATAATACCCATGTGCCCGTGTACGCACCGAATGAAGAAGGTATATTTTTATAGATTTTTCTTTTTTGTACGTATTTTCAACAAATGTCCCAACTTTCTTGAACTCTGTTACTAAAAGTCACAAAAACCACTTAAATTGTTTATGATTAAAGGTAAATATTCTTATTTAGTCTTCCCATTATAGGTAAAATAGCTTTCCAGGAGTTTCAATAGCAATGCTATTTTTATATTTAAGAGTTTTTTTATCTTATAGATAAGGAAGATTTTCTAATAAATTAATGTGTGATTGATCTACCGTTTCCACTGTAAAAAAAATAGTTTTTTGAATTACAGCAACTTTAAATGCAAGTGCAAACTGTCAAGTGTCAATCTGAAAATGTGCGCTTAAGTTCCAACTGATAATAAAAACGCTCTACGCAAGCGTCCATATAAACATTTCTTAAATTTTTAAGACCTAAAAGTTGAAAGTTTGCAACTTTCAAGATTGTGTAGTAGGAATTATAACAACGAATTAAGAATCAAGAAAGTGCATAAACGCTCTCGTTAAATATTCCACATTCATCTTATTTTATAAAAATTGTGAATTAAGATTTCACTATTAAACATAAAAAACTAGCACAAACCCGAACAAATTTCAATAATTATTTTCGTTATGTATAAACTATTTGTTAAAAACTGTTTTTTCTATAACTGATTAACATCTTATTCCAATAAATAAAAATCATAAAATAAAGCTTACATAAAAAATATAAATCATTTGAATTTAGAACATATTTATTGCTTTGAATGTACCACTAGCCACGCCTGTTGTGCCATTTTTTGTATTTTTATATTGAAAAGAATTTTTTCTTAAACTGTTAGTTCTACTTGTAAGTAAATTTTCTGTTAGTACCTTTACTTACTATGTTTAAAACATTTTTTTTTATTTACTTTTAAAACATTGCATACGTATAATTTTTTTTTAAAATAAAATGTAGCGTTTTTATTAACCAAGGTTAAATTTTTATGTATAATCTTAAACTTAGTTATTTAGTGTACTTTTGTATTTCCATTTATTAGCCTATATTTCGTAGTTTTCATCTAAATTCTGAGAATTATGTAGGTTATAATTAAATTATATTATGGGATTATGTTATATTAATTTTATTGCAGTAATTCATTTTTTTAAAATTTTTATATAATTGTATATTGTTACAAATAAACTTTGTCACAGCTTTGTTAAATTGACTTACAAAATATTTGTATTAGTTCTGTTTTAATTTATAGGTTGTATTAAAATAAGTTATTGTTAAAACAAACCTATTGTTTTACAAATGTTTCTTTTCAAAATAGCAGTTAAGTACTCTATTTATTGTTTTTTCGTTGCTTTTGTGTGCTTTATTAAAATTTGTAGTTTTACTAATCGATCGTTTGATATTGTTTTGTATAGACATTATACATCTAGAACCTTATAACACGGATAAAATAAATTTTACAGTATGAAATTCAAAGCTTTTCAGTATGTTCATAAAAATTTTTGTTTTAAAAACTAATTTGCTGTTGTTCTCAGTTGGAAGGTGGGTATTTTCCTAGGCTTGATTCGATTACAAGACCTTCAGCTATAATAATAAAAATTGAGAAACACGCATTGATAATGTTTTTATAAAATATGAAAATTTAGATACAAAAAGTTTTACATTAAAGAACTATACGTCTGATTACTACACTTGAAATTTTGATAGAAAATAAACTTTACAAGTTACTACTGAACCTCCTATCTCTTTTATAAATTATTATAAAATTTATTATTAATAAGGCAAGAGATCTAATAGTAATTGTTACATGTAATCAATGAGTTTAAGTTTAGTAGCAAAAAAAAATAAAAAACATAAAAAATGCTACGAAAACTTCATAATTCATAAAAATAAAACATTAACCAAAAAAATACAATAGAAATAAAACTGCTGGTATTCTTTAAGAGCTACTAAGAATACTTGTGAGAGAATGTCTTGTTCTAAAATGTGAATATTAAAATCACTATACTATATAATGATTTTTGCATTTTTTTTATATTCTATAAATTCTTTAAATGATTTTAGAAAATTTAATTATGTTAATTCATGCAATCTGTACGTCGCCAAAACTTCAAAAGTATTACCATTACTCATTTGGGTACTAACATTAATAGTCTTCAATTTATCTACAATTTTAGTTTCATGTATAATGTCATTTTTTACTATACAATAACTCTATCTATAATGTTTAATTGTTTTTTTTATAGTAGGTACATGTCATAACCAAAGAACCGCGCTATTCATGTGTGCAATTTGTGCGGCTGGTGGTAAAGTCAATTAGTAGTTTTATTTAATATACATATGTATCCATTTTTACAAACATCAGTAACATTATTTTTACACCATAATGAGTCATGTGAAAACAATAAACGTACAAAGCAGTAAAATATATTATTTACTTCAAATTCACAAATCCAATTTGACGAATCATACATAGATTCTTTAAAATTATTATGGACTTCTTTATTTTTCTGTTTACTGGTCTTACGAATTTAAAGTAAAGGCTGAGGATGAGCATTTAATTTAAATTTTAAACGTCTAAATTAATATTAGCTGTTAATTTTTTAATGTCTTGTACCACCGTCATTATGAAACTAAAACGATAAGTCGTCTATTACAAATGAATACTATAGATCAACTAAGAAAATCGACTAAATAAATTTGTCATATGTGATAAGAAATGTGCATTCTAGCATCTGTGTTTTATGTACACGTGCTGCAAAAGTAATGATAAATGACGTAAGTCATGTAAACATTGCACTGCCACTGAGTAGACAGGCGGAATGACCACCAGGCTTAAGACCGCAAGCAAGCATTTAAGCGTTTACTTATCTTCTTTTCTAATTTTCATAAGATTGTATTATATGTGTCTCACTATTGATACAATATCATTTACAATTTGGTTTGAATATTATGCACGCGGGCACACGTAAATGTGAGCCTGCCGTAGATTCGCAATTTTTTTTATCTCAATTCTCAATTTAAACGCATGAAATTCAAGCTCTGATAATTTGATTTAAACGCGAATTTTCTGTAATTTTAAAGTAAATAAAATATCTTTTTTATTCATTTTTCTAGAAGGTTATTGACCAAATGACTTAATAGAAAAGTCGTCACTAAATTTAATAATCATTATTGAATAAATAAATAAATAAATAATAATAAAATAATAAAAAAGACTATTCCTACTAATAATAAAGAAAACCAAGCGGCGTCCCAATATGATGCACAGATTACAACTAAAGAAAAGCCACAAAAATTAGAACCTTTGATGAAACCTAAAAGTTGAAAGTTTGCAATTTTCAAAATTGTGTAGTAGGAATTATGACAACGAATTAAGAATTAAGGAAGTGCATAAACGTTTTCATTAAATATTCCACATTCATCTTACTTTATAAGAATTATGAATTAAGGTTTCACTATTAAACATAAAAAAGTAGCACAAACCCGAACAAATTTCAATAATTATTTTCCTTATTTATAAACTATTTGTTAATAACTGTTTTTTTCTATAAACTGATTAACATCTTATTCCAATAAATAAAAATCATAAAATAAAGCTGAAACCAACACTGATATAGGCCTGAGCAAGGTAGATTCTATTCAAGCTGATCCAAGTTATTGGTCAAAGGCACTAAGTACGAATACTATACAAATGTTAGGTGAAAATTGTCCAAAACAAATAACACGGTTCAACTTTCTTTGTGATTCGTCGGGTCAAAGATTTTCTTCTAATTATTATGAAAGACGTTTACAAAGCAAAAAAAATTATCATAGAAATTGGTTACTTTACTCGATATCTAAACACGTGGTTATCGGTTTTTTGTTGCAAACTTTTCGATGTGGAAGAGAATATCTAAGTAGACACGAAAAAATTAATCTTACTTTAGTAACTATTAAAAATGGACAGATGTTAAGCATTAAAAAATAAAACTACAATTGATAGTCGCAATCAAAAACTTTTTGTAATCGAATAACAACGATGGTATAATATAATTAAAATAATAGTATATGTTATTCAATGTTTAGCTCGGCAAAATTTAGCTTTTCGAGGTCAAGACAGTATGTTGTTTCATAATAAAAAAAAGTAAATTTGATGCTATAATGAGTGATCATTTTTAACGAGCTACTTCACAAGCTAACAAAACGCCCACGTCTCTTGGTGACAAAATCCAGAATGAAATCGTATCAGTTCTGGCAAAGGACCCAAACTACAGTTTTGAATTTATGCAAGCAGAATAAGTATTTTTAAATAATATTGAACTCTACTCCGGATATTGCACATATAGAGCAAATAAGTATTAGCACACGTTTTGTCCACTTCAACACATGTTCTAAAAAATTTAAAATACGCTAACATTTTTTAGCTTTTTGCCCTATTTGTGATACAACTGGCATTGATTTGAGTTCTTTTATAATAAAAGAGTTAAAAAATTGGATTTACATAAATATAAATAATGTGAGGGAACATGATAACGATTCCAATATGCGTGGTAAAAACTGCGGTTTGTAGAAAATTTAACACTATCAGAAACTAAAAATTTGAATAATTTTCACGAAATGGCATGCAAAGTGAAGCAAGATCATTTTATTTCCAACTCTATGCAGCCCACTACCCCTAGAAAATACCGAAGACAGGGTAAAATTGTGGCTTCACTTAATTTTGCATATTATTTATATTGTAATAGTAAACCTTTAATAGAATTAAACGATAAGACTGAAACGGTAACGTAATAAACAACCAGTTACATATTTAGAGTAAACTTACATTAGCCAATTATGAAAAATTGGTAATTGTTGGCATAGTCTGACAAAGAACCTAGCAGTGGCGGCTTCTCCATTAGGTCATTTGGTCAATGACCCTCCAAAAAAATGTTGAAATGCTTGTCCAGATATATTTAAATTAACTTTAAATACAAATGTTTATTAAGGAAGTATAGTGCGTTTGTAAGGATTTTTTAACAATGGCCTTGTTATTTAAATCACAAGCTAAGTGATTATAATGGTGGCTTGAACTACGCAATCTTTGTACAATGACTGGAAAAACAACTTATTTTAAATCCACCTCTAAAAAGTCTTATTGTAATGGCAATACACTTTACCACTTTAATGATATAAATAAAGCTGGCTCAGAGTAATCGATAAGAAGATAGTCGATCGTGATTTGAACCAGTTGGAATCTTTACAACTAAAATATAAAAAATAATATTTACATTGTTGGATTAGCAATATTCCACATCAAAGTTATTATGTAGATAAATTACTATCATGCTGTGGACATACTGTTATTGGATTTTCTCCATATCATAGCGCCTTACATGAAAAGAAACATTTCAATGAAGTAGTGACGTTTAATCATGTGTTACACGTTTGTGGTAGAATTATATTGATTAATGAAATATTTATTATAAGTTGAATGCTAAATTGCTATGCGCAAGTACAAATTTTAACAGCTGATCTTGTTTAGAAAGTTTTTGTTTTCTGTAGGTTTACTAACGAATAAAGCAAAATAAAAAAAAAATTAAAATACTGCAATGTTGAATAAAAATTTGTTGATGTATTATAATAAAATTTCTTTGTTTTAAAAAATTTTCAATATTCCTTTTATTTGTACTAGTAATTATTAGTTCCATTCGACAACAGTAAAATCGGAAAATATAATAAATAAATAAAAGTAAAACATCAAATTGTATTTTTTAGCCAATATTTACATGCAGTATTTTGAAACTAAAATTATGAAAAACGTTGAGTTTAAACCAAAAGCTTGGTTCAGATATGTTGATGATACGTTTCTTGTATGATAGATAGATAGATACTTAAACGCCAAATCTTACCACCATCCAGTACAGAAGAATACTGTTTTACGTACTTTAACTAAAAGAGCTATACGTGTGTCAGATAATGAAAATCTATAAAAGGAAAAAGAAACACTGTTGGAGTCCCTACAACAAAATGGTTATAGGTTTAAAGAGATTCAAAACGCATGAGAAAGAGCAATAAATTTAAAAGCCAAAGAAAAGTTATCACCTCCTACTAGCACCGCTTATTTATCTTACTGTATGGGTTCTACAGACAAAATAAACAGGGTGCTAAAAAAACATAATATCAAGGCTGTCTTTATGACTAAGGATACCCTAATTACTTAAAAAAAAGGCTGAAGACAAACAAGGAGCTCTAAAGCATACCGGAGTTTACAAAATTCCTTGTTCCTGTGGATCAAGTTATATAGGACAGACGCAACGCTCTATTAAAATTAAAGTAAAAGAACATATGGTTGAATGCAAACACCGCAGAGTTATAAAATCAGCAGTAGCAGAACACGTGTGGAACCAAGAACACGCGCTAAACCATGACCAAACTAAAAAGTTGGCTAAAACTTATTTGTACTTTCCCAGATTAATCCGCAAAGCTGTGGAAATAAAAAAAGCATTCATATAATATGAACCGAGAAGACGGTATAAGACACAGCAAATCTTACCTACCAGTATTACATTTTCTAAGACAAAGATAAACCTTCTTAAAAAAGAAGGAAAGATAAGGTCTGTTAATTAAGCTAATTGCTAATGATATAAATAAAGTCACTTACACTTTTTCTTTTAGTAATATTTACCACTCTGAAGATGCAAGTTGCAATGTCTTGCAAAACTTCAGTTTGTTTGGGTTCATCAACGACAATGCGGCAAAGGCCAAGTTCTACTTCTTGTTTTGGCTCTTAAGGAGAGACTAAGACCAAGCCTAAAAAGGTTGGGTGTTTAACTACGACGCGGTCTAAGCCTAAGCTTGCTTATAATCATAAACAAAATAACCGCGAAAGCTTAAGATATTAGTTTTTACTGAAAAGTGTTATATTGAATGCCTTATTATCTTTAATGACATCACATGTGTTACTTGTGGTTGATTAAAACTGCGATTAAGAATACCATAATATTTTTTTATCTGCACATTTTCTGTAATAAATATTTCTGCACACAATGTTCATATAACTTGTACTGAATTTATTATTATTTACCGATTGACAAGCAAATAAATGCTTTGCAAACGAAGGCTCGTCTACATTTGACGCCATTTTTTATTTATTTAAATATGTTTAAGATTAAAAAGTGCTTTTATTATTTAGAATTTGCAAATATGGGTCCTGCCAAATAATTTCTTTACCAAAACACAGAGATTCAAGTTTTTCTCCATTTATTACGAACCAAACTACAACTTCTTTGTAAGGTGCCATTTCTGTTATTAAGTGTAATTAATTTTTAATAAGGTTTCTTAAAAGAACCGTAGGTAACTAAAAACATAAACATTCTAGATAATCCAATAATTTAATTAATTAAGTAATTTGAACAATGAAATATTGTAATTTCAGCAGAGGTCTTGAATTACTTAAAATCAATGTTTTTGAACTAAGACACACATTTATAGAGATTTTTTTATAATTGGCATAACTACCGTATGATGCTTTCAGATACAGTAGAATCACGCCTTGTCGGCACCTTTGATGTTTGTTCCAAAAATTTGTGTTGCGCTAGTTACCACGAGTTCATTTGAGTGGGAGAATTTTTAGCGCTAAATTTAAATTTTAAATATTTTTAATTCAAAGCGTCGGTCGGTGCCATTCAGTTTTTCACGCCTGATGTCATTTTAAAATTACTTCTTATCAAACAGTACAGCAATTTTTGACGGCCCAATCTTAATGTATTATAATTTTAAAAGAAAAACAAACTTTTTGTTATATTATTTAACCTTTACATAACAAAAATATTTAACGTGCAACATCTACTATTAATTAAATTGTGTATTGAAATCAGAATAAACAGAACTTCTAATGCAATTTGGAAAAACTTATTAGAGTATCTAGAACTCTTCGGAGCAGTTTTTGTTAACCGTAATTGCGATTTTATAAACGTGGCAGCATGTGTGACACTTATTTTAAAGAAGTGTTCATCGCAATAGTTACAGAATTGCTTATCAGTTATTTTTGATAACACGATTTTTTCTTTACACACAATTTTTCGAGAGACATCCAATTTTCTCCGCAATTTTAATTTTGCAGTCAATGCTGATGAACATCTGAAAAACAAAGAAAAAATAATACTTTAATAAAGACTATGTATTAATCTATACCCTTCGAGGATTTAGCTGGAATCGTTGCTAAATCTAAATAATAAAAACTACAATCAGGTTGTACTTGTAACCTACAATGACACATTTGATTAATAAAATAGAAACTTTAAACTAATAAACTACGTACTCTACGTCTCATCCTCAATTGTAGAACTTGATGTGTGTATTAATTGATTCGATTTTGAAACTGAAAGAAAACGTTTTATATGTACACGATTGGTTTTAGAAAAAAACTTATTTATCAATGTTAATTGTGTTAATTTTAAAACTTACTACAGTCTGTCTATGGTGCAGACTTCTAACCGTATTGATTTAAATAACTAAACAGTACCTCATTTTAATCAGTTTTTCAGCAATGACGAAAACATCCCATTTTCAAAATTACTGCTGCATATTTTGACTTAGTTGAAACAATAGTTACCATGCGAAGTAATAACATTCTGCTGAACTTTCATTGTTTATTATTTTGAAACGAATATACACAACACTCTGTCGATTAGAGATTTTACTACTCCCCTCTTCGTAGATGTGAAATGGTTGGATTCAAAGTTAAGATATCGACCGGTGTGTGTACACACGTGCAGGTTGTGCAATACAGAGAAAGGACTACGAGAAGAAATCAAAAAACATTAGAAACGATCTAAGGCAGAATGGTTATCCAGAAAAGATTGTAGGAGAGCTTTTACAGAAAAAGCAATTGAACACCAAGGAACAACCTAAAACAGAAGAACTGCCCAATTCACTGCTGAGCATCCCATATGTCAAAGGTTTATCAGAATCAATAAAACGTATAGGAAAAAGCTACAACTTAAATACAGTGTTCAAATCATCGACCACCATTAAGAGTATAATTTCCAACACAAAGCCACAAACAAGTCGAGATTCCCAAAACTGTATTTACCAAGTTCCATGTGAATGTGGCAAGTCATACGTGGGGGAAACCAAAAGACCACTTGACATCAGACTGAAAGAACATCAGACGCACACACAGAGAGGAGAGACTTCCAAGTCTGGCATCGCGCAACATTCGTGGGATAACCAACATCGAATGAAATGGTTGGAAACAAAAATCATACACAGAGAGGAACATTGGTACAAACGGAAATTTAAAGAAGCAGCATTTATCAACAACAACAAAGAAATTTTCAGCTAGCCAAGTGTCGAGATAAGCAACATATGAAAACCACTAATCGAACCTCTAAAACAACTTAAACTTCACTAAGTAATTTTGTTTAATTAATCTGTTACGCTAAGTTGATTTTGTACATTTGAACGCTTCATCGAACATGTCTTTAGTATATAAGCTCCAGTAGTTTCTAAGTTTGTTAGTATTCACCGGATGACGATTGCAGATACCACAGCAATCGAAACGTTGTGTATATTCGTTTCAAAATAATAAACAATGAAAGTTTAGCAGAATGTTATTACTTCGCATCAAGCAACATTGATTAATACATTCAAACAAATAGTTACTATCTTTTTTCATCAAATCTGTACGATCGTTATTTCTAAGCCAATTTTTACATTTAGATAATTCAACCGATGTATATAAACGTATAAATTTACATTTTAAAAATGTACCTTATTGCATCAGCTGGTATACAAAAAAACTAAGGTTCGAATTATTACTACTATTATTTTAGCAAATAGATGATAAATATTACATTACACAAAAACTTTAATAAGATTAAACTTAACCCTCTATGGTACGAATTTTTAAAATACAATAAAAAACTCTGTGGCAGTTAGTTATGTAAGAGTAATGCCCGTATTCATAAAAGCAAGTTATATATTTAACCCGGCATTTGCCGGTAATGGCAGTTAAAATAACCCACTACAAACATTTTCGTATTCATAAACATTGATTATATGTAACCGGCATCATCCTTTACAAATATATGATGATTATGAGTTTAAACAACGATATAGGCTAGACAAGGAAACGGTTATTTAAATTGCTGAAATTATTGGTCATCAATTGGAAAGTGCAACTCTGCGAAATCAACCATTATCGCCAATGAACAAAACCTTAATTTTTTTAAGATTTTTCGCTACACGATCGTTTCAGCAAGTAATGGCGGATCAAATTAATGTAAGTCAGCCAACAGTTGCAGAATAATTTCTGTAGTTACTCGAGCTTTGGCATCTTTGCATGAAGAATTTATTACAATGCCAAGAACAGATGAGACCCGACGTAAAACTCAATTGGATTTATACTAACATTAGAATGTCTTCTGGGTTTGGACCGTGTCATAGTTGCAACCGAAGCTGCCAACGTTTCGCCCACTTTCGTAAGGGGCTTCATCAGGGCGTGAGATAAATCGCAAAACTCAAACAAGCAATCAAAATCTAACTAAGAACTTCTCAAAAGTTAGGTTATCCACTTGTGTAACAAGCCATAACCTAAACTCTGAAAAGGTAAGAAAGAAAACGCTAACCTGAAAAAGCAAACGAAAATCTAACAAAGAACCACTACCGAGTTAGGTTATCAACTTGTGAACCAAGCCAAATTCTCAACTCCGTAGAGTTCTTCTTCTACGGAGTTTAGAATCTGGCTGAGGAATGGGATTAAAAAACCAAACAGTACTACAAATCATTACTGCTACAGCAGTTCTACACAATTTATGTATTATTTTAAAAGACGAACTGCCACATGAACTACCTCCAATTGAACAAGTCGACCTTAACGTTAACAAAAATATAGTGTTCAACGAAAATCTTAACAATAATATATATAGAAATATTTTTATAAATAATAATTTTTAAATAACAGTCTAACACAAATTTTCATTAAATTGTATTTATTGGATTTTTATAATTATAAATTGTTCATTACTTTTTTTAATTCAATTTCTTTTAATTGAACTTCCTGCATCAGCAATTTTTCTTTTAAAAGAAATATCTTTCGATCTTCCTCGTTGTCTTTTTCCTTTCTGGTTTATTCTTGTTTTTTAACCATTATTTCTTTCTGTTTTATCTTTAGTTCCTCTTGTTTTATTTTCAATTTCTTTTTTTTTTAAATTCTATATCTAGATTTCTATTTGTCGTTTTTGTATTTGTTAATTTTTCTAATGCGCTATAAACAATGGATGCAGATTTTCTTTTTCTACCCCTTACATTGCTTCCTGTTGCTACAGGTTCTTTCAAAGCAATAGCAATAGGTACCTCAATAATATCTACCGTTGCAAATGACAGCTTCGTTATCGGTTTGATTATTTAAACAATCAACAGGATTCTCAATGGCAACAGACATCTTATCATTTGTATCGTGAATTGTTTCTTTGATGTCTATTGGTACAGGTTCCATAGTGTGGTATTGTGAAATACTGTCGAACGCATTGTCGTCAGGGCGAAACTGCTTTTTTAACATACTTATCAGTCTTTCCCCACAAGGACCCAAATTAAAACTGCCCCCGCCAGTCTTATAGAATTCAGCCTATAACAACTAATATTTGATTAATTCTCGACTACAGCATTTTGTTTTAACTGTGTTCTAACACAAAATAGCTATGTTTTGGTACAAGCTTAAATAGAAGTATTTGTCTTACCTTATCATCTGCATTTTGCTTTCTTGTCTTTCTTTTAAAATTATCATAGCACGTTTTAAGTTGACCAGCACTCCTCGAAGCCAAAGCAGACGCATTCAATTCATCGGCAATTCTTTGCCAACAATCATTTTTATCTTTTACTGTTGATTCATCAGTCTTTTTATTTTCAACGATAACAATAAATTTTGAAACTACATCTATTAGTAAACTAATTTCATTATCAGAAAAGTTTTTGCCTTTCTGCCGTTTAATCAAACTCATTTTAAATGAAAATCAAATAACAACAATAATAATAACAAGATTGGAACGGATAGAATATTTATACAAACGCGAACGAATACTAAACAAACAAGATTATTTTTGACGGCGTGGTCTAAACCAATCAGCTGTTTCACAATTACATAGAAAGTCCCTATTAGTTACTAGAAAATTTAATATAGGATTGTTTAACAAGCGTTTACAAATGTCGGTTTAAATAATTCAAATTTTATTTGGGAATACTGATTAATTTTTAATGTTCATTATATTTAAATGCTACATTTGGTAATGCACGATTTAATTGACGTTTATGAATATGGGCCTAAGACTATTAAAAATAACATACCACAATTGAAATTTAAATAGTGCACCCCTTTGTAGGGGTTTGGAACTTTAAAGTAACATTGTGCTTTTATAACGAAAATTTAATTTGCGTTATTTAGATTTATTTGGAATAGTTGCACATTATTGTGCCGGGTAATATGACTGTAGCTCTAAAGTAAAAATGTACAATTATAAATAGAATAATAATTCATCTTTATTATAGTAAAATTATTTTATTTTTCATAAAGTGATTACGTAGTATCATTAGGATGTATAAAATGTAAGGAAAGAATTATTGTCCGGAGTAAAGCACAAAAGAACTGAACATTTGGAACATATAACTTTTGGTACACCCTTGCAGTTGTCACATCTGACTGTTGCAGAAGGAATAGGAGCAGTTGGTCCTCGAGATGTTTTGACTTGATGTTCTCTGTCAACGCTACTATTGCTGGGTCTACCTGGACGTTTCTTGGTTATCTTGTTTTTTTTTTACAAAGACATTCTGCCAAATTAGCTTTATATTGAAGCAAGCTCAATTGTTTTTTCTTTGGAGGTTAACATTGATCCGCATCGCGGCGATACAACAGCCAAGAAACAACGGCTGCTAAGTTAAACATGTGGCATACTAATCTGTGGTACCATTTCCGGGAACGAATTTTGATTCGGTATAAAGCTAACAATGTGTCTAAAAGATCAACACTTCTCATATGTTTATTATAGATAGTTACCACTGATGGTCAGGTTACAGCCAATTTTTCTTTCTTTTTCTTATCCCACCTTTCAGCATTTGTCAAAGGATGAGCTGATGCAAATGTACTCAAAAGAGTTACACCTTTATTATCGTACCACTTTACGTCTCAAAACTGCACTCTATCTACTTTTGCCTCTTTCTCCTCAAAGCTGCCTCTTGCTTTCTTTTTTAGGATGTTGTCACTAAAAAAATTGCAGTTGTAGATCCTATTTTCTCTTGCTGTGTATTCCCAATTGTTCAAGTTTTATTTGAAGGTCTATACTACAGAACCAATTGTCGTAATAAAGTTTGCAGTTCATAATCTTTGGAACAATAGCAACAAGTTTCAGTACTATGTTGCCGCTTGCACCAATATCAGTAAAGTCTTGGATTGGAGATATGGTCCCAGTATATACTTGAAAATTATATACTATCCCTTTGTAATCACAAAGAACAAATAATTTGTATCCCCAGCGTTTAGGCTTCTTTGGATTGTATTGTTTGATGCTGCTTCTTCCTTTGAATGGAACGATTTGTTCATCGACACATAACTTTTGATCCAAGGAAATTTTATTTAGATTTGCTAGCAATCCAGTAATAAGGGGACGGATTTTGAAGTGCTTGTTATAACCAGGTTGTCCTGCTGGAATCTGATTCTCATTATTATTGGAGTGCGTAAACTTTTTTATTGATTCCCAACGGTGTAGCGACATCGTATTGCTTACGCAGTCAACACGGCATGTTGCACTCCAGTATAACCTTGTTCTGGGTAATGAAAATATAGACATGTAAAAACAAATGCCTATAAATTGTTCCAGCTCTTCTAAAATAATATTTAGAGCTTTATTTGGGTTGATCCCCACTTCGTAAAGGTTAGATTGGTCTACGACAATCTTTAAAGTTTCCTTGTCAAGTAGACTTCCAAAATAGTAAATTAGTTCTTTCACTCCCTCAGCGATTGGTAGTTGCCCTTTCCATTGAGGTAGAGCAGTATGCTTCTCACATTTCTTTATGTAATGGACTGCTTGTTTGCTTTTCGTTTTTTTATTGTACTAGGGGAAGTTGTGGGCCGCATTCGTTTAGCAGTGAAAGTACTCGGCTGATCTATGTCCGTGTCAGTAACTCGTTCAGGATCTTTACTGCCTGCACCACTCTCGTCCGGGGCAATCTCTGATGAATTTGAATCTATATCGGCAGGAACAAACTGTTCCTCATCGTCATCACTTTGTATTTCCAATTCATTTTCACTTTCATCGGCAGGCTCGACAATGGTTATTTTTTACGTCCATAAAATAGAGCCGGTTCTATTATATTACTATCAATCTTATCTACCAGCCTAACAAGATTTTCTGTAATGTAGACAAAATACCTGTAATTAGATTTACGATTCTGATTTTATAGTTACCATTGTACACTGTTACTTTGATGTCACAAACATATTATTTGCTGTAATTTTCTAATACTTTACGTAAGAATATAATTTATGCAAAATATATTATCTGTACTTACCCAGAAAACAAACAGTATTTTTCAAAACGTTGAAATTTGTGTTGAAAATAAACAATAAACCAGTATACCACTGGTAGCATTAGTCACGCACTATAAGTTGAAACAAGTGAAACAAAAAGGCGCGCTAACAGCAGTCACGTGCAAGACCAAACGTTTTTATTGGCTGACGTAGATTGTTACTTTCACGTAGACATGTACTATTACGGTAAAAATGGCGCGAAAATAATTTCTGTACAATATAAATGAGAACGTTACTTGCAAAGAACACGGTACCATAGAGGGTTAAAATGTTATGAAACCAGTAAACAATAACAAATACTAAAAACGAGCTACTGCTCTAGTTACCACGAATCGATCATGCTCCGTGAAATTTAAGGAAAAATATTTTTGAGAGTGATCCTACTGTCAAAACATTATACGCTTGTTTGTAAGACGGTGTGTTTGGCTTACCAGTTGTTAGGCGCAACTCGTCGGTGAGTGATTTATTTACCGTTATAGAACGGTAAGTACATGACAAGTAATGTGACAACGCTATTCTTATTTTAATTGAAATTCAATATTTATAATTGCAATTACAAACTTCCTTTAAGCTGCGATCATGTGTACTAGATTTTGTAATATTTTTGTGTACCCTTGACGCTATCGACTGGTTGGCTGAATTACACAGAGCTATAGACCCACATAAATTTATGTACTTATTTAATAAATAATTATAATATAAACTAAATTTTGTTATGTATGTGAAAAACTGACTTTATTAAATTAAACTGAAAAATTTATTTGTAAGAATGTACAAATTACTTTAGTGTAACCGTCCAAAATCCAGATAAACTGTGGGTTTCACAAGTAATATGTACTTCCTACGCCAGATATAAGCCATTGGTTACTTAAATACAAACTTTCTTTAATTTTTGCTAGAAAGAATAGAAAATTTATATTTTTTACTTAATAAAACAGAAAGACGCAGGAACTGTAAGAAGAAAAAACATAATCAATTACATGACAAACGTTATCAAATTCTTCAACTGCCAAAATTACAAAAAACGAAGACAGTAAAAGTATTGCTAAACGTACCTCTTCAAAAAAATTAAATTGAAAAACTCTATCTGCATAATCAACTCCATTCAATTACTTGATTTTAGGCAAATAAAATAGCAGCAAATTACTATTAGGCATTAATAAGAAAAACCAGATGTTTATTGTGTATTGTGAGAAAATTATAAGCTTTGTAATTGTAAGAATTTAAAGTAAACATAAAAATATATTATACAAAATTTAAGCAACAATTTGTTAGTCAGTGTGGTTAACACGTACTAATTTTAAGACCCGATTTATTACATGCATTTTTTTATCACACTTGCAAGCAGTAAACTGATAAAGCGTTTACTTACTGTTAGAGATAGCAAGACGATTTTATTTAGAATATCCATTTCAAAACTTAAATAATTGTCTATTGTACATCGGCAAAACTTTAAAAAAAATGAATCTTAATTTTGATATGTTTTCTGCAATATAATTTGTAGGTAATATTTACTAAATCTTGTAATAATTATTACAAGATGGAAACTGTTTTTAGTTTCTGCTAAATTGAAATTCAGTACTTCGGAAAGTATCTTAAGCATCTAAAAATTAGATGTTGCGTTTAATAAAAACTTAAATAAATAAATTTTAAAGTTTTACACTTTGTTGTTTAAAATAGCTACGTTATTAACAAAAAACTGCTTTTTAGTAACTATTTTGGATAATCTTCTGTCTAAAGTTATACATTTCTAAACACAAATTAAATAAATTCTTCTATTTAGTTAATTTATATAAAATAATCACTTTGTAGGGTTTTTTACAACACATTTATTATTAACAATAAACAGTTTACGTTCAATGTTAATTTACTTTATCTAGAAATTTAGGTTAATTTACACTTAAGACCGCAAACAGCATTTTTTATCAAACGAATCACCTTTACAAATCTAAATGAACGCTACTAATTGTAAATAGTTAAATCATAACAACAGTAAGAATAAGGTTAATTAATAAACAGAATTTCATGTTTTCATTAACACTTAGAAATCATTTCTTTGGCAAAATAATAGATTCATCATGTTAAAAACTTAATAAAACGTCGTTTTACTTAGAAATCTTGATTAATAAATTCAATCTAAAAATTAAAAAAATGCATTTTTCAATGTGTTTACTTTCTAATACAAGCAAATTCTAGTGCAACATTATATCGAATACAAGTTTTAGTTTTACGAAATTATATGTATGTATGTTTCTATTTATACGCTATATGATTAGTTAAATTTGTATTTATATATTTGTTTGATATATTACAAATAAATAAATAAACAAACATTTTAATAATGCATCATCTCTTTCCAGAAAATACATATCGCTTACATAAACATTTTAAAAACAATCTGTAAAAATACCTCAGATGCAAAAAAATTATACGTGTAATTTTTACGTGCGATTGGAGTAAAACTTCTATGTCGTCTGTCACAAATATTACTGACAAAATTAAACCTAAATTACAGTAAATATAACTTTAGGTTGTAAATTTTTGTTTATTTATGAAACAGTATAATGTTTCTGGGATTCGGCCATTTTAAATTAGAAAATGTAAGCAATTCAAATGACTAATACGCGAATGTATAATTGGTTGCATAAGCTGTAGTTAATTAAATATTTGTGTATAGCGTATGAATAATCTTGATTACTGTACAAATATCTCGTTTTAATTTTATTATTAATACGTACACTGCGTTATCAGTTTCCAGAAAGCGATACTAGAATTTACAATGGTGCAGACAAAAAATTGTGTCTAAGGCTACAGTGCATAAACTGTAACTTTCTTAGTTATTGTCCTACAAATATTTTACAACTAGTTGCGGTTTAATAATGCAAAAAACATATAAAACTAGCTATCGGTGCCTGGAGACCGATACCGCACATAACTAATAGTGGTATCATCTCAGTGCGACATCGGTCCCTTAAGACCGATATTGGACTAATGTCTGGAACCAGTTCTTGCTTGTTTGTTATACTAAATCTGTAAAAAAATAATACTGAAGCAAAGTTCAATAATAAAAATGATTTGAAAATATCTTGAGGGAATCAGATTCAGAAACACAAGGTGACGATATGTATGGAACGATATAGTTGTCTCAACTTCAAAACTCACTTTAAAAGTAGATGCAGTCACTTACAAAGCTGTTCGTAACAGATAATCTCTTAAACCTCATACTTGACGAAATTAATAGATTTGCGTGACAATTGCTTGATGTGGGTTCCACACATAAGGTTAGATTGAATATTTCGAACCGGATTGTACTGCAGATCCAAAAACTTAATACAACATAAATTGTCGAATGTGATAGGAATTTGAGTAGCTCTTGGAGAAATAGCAGCAAGAATTTGCGGAAAACCTCCTAATTGTAAAATACTAATAAGTTCTTTTTGTAAATTTAAAACGTCAGCAATAGTGTTCTTCCCAGTAACTATATCGTCCACATAGATATTGTTCTGAAGAACGTTTGAATCGTCGGAAACTGATTAGAATACATTTGGGCAAGTTCCTGAATAAAACAAGAAAAGAGAAGCTGAAACACTCTAAGATACAGCGTTGGATTGGTATTATATGATTCGAGAATCAGCAAGAATACGCCAAAGTATGCTTTGGTAGTTTATATGTTTTTTAAAAGTATCTGTCTGATGTCACATGTGAATACAATAGAAAAACATCGAAATCGAGAATACCAAAAAAGGCGCATTATTTAACAATAAGTTACAAAAACCTTTAGCGGAAGTATCAAAAACAACACGAAGCTTAGTGCTAGTAGACTCGGTACGTAGCACACAATCATGTGGAACGTAACACGCGTTTGGATATTTGTATTCTGCATTCCAATGCAACGTCCGTCATGTGTTCTGATGTTAAGTAATTTAATATGAAATCATGATAGTCTTGATTTGTTTAATCTTGATTCCAACAAAAGGAAACGACATAACGCAAGCCTATAAAAGTTGGGTTCCAAATGTATAAATGTTAACGATACTATGAACTGAACTGTGTCGTCGCGAGCGTAATTTTTAGAAATTAAATTTTCCATTGCTGATCATCTGTTGAAAGAACAGTAGGTTTGACAATGTTATCAATTTTCCAAAACTTTTGTAATTGATCCAATAAAGAGTCAATTTTTACATGACAGTTTAAAAGCGTAGTGACTGGTGAATTCTCGACAAGAACTTTTCTTAAACCAACCAATAATTGAATCAACAAGTTCACCTTGTTGTCCTATTACTTTTTTACTTTCCTATAAGAAAAGTATAGCGATCGCAATTTATTTGCAAAAAATTTTGTTTTGCAGAATTTTACGTTTTAAGGTCTTTTGAATCAGAAAAACGTATTTTTGACAAAAAAATTTAGGTGTCTGTGTGTGTACAACGTGGTACTCACGATATCTCTGAAACAAAAAGTCCTAGTAACTTGAAATTTGATATGGAGCTGGCTTTTCATAACCTCGCAATTCCATTAAAAGATAAGTTTGATAAAAAAAACCGTAAGTAGGTGTATTTGCCATTTTTAACAGTTTTTCTTATATAATTTTGTACGTATGTAAATTATTCGAATTACTTTTAGTTTCTTATAGAAATAAGTCTTCCTAACGATTTATTTAAATAAAAGAATTTCTAACATTAACAGTTTATTAGATATTTGATTTATAATTTAAAATGAATTCCATATACAGTCAAGGTTCGAATACTGACTGCGACGATTTTTTTTAGAAAAAGAAAAGAGAAAGCAAGATACGTTAAAAATAACAATTTTTACTGATTTACTAAAAAAGAAAGCATTTTCGTTTTTTGAATTCTTTATATTCTTTTAACTTGGATGTATTTCTTCTATCTAAAAAGAAAAAAATATAAAGAAATTTCTTATAGAAAAGTTATGTGGTAACCACACTAGTTTTTCTTATGGCAACCATGTTGTTGTCTAAGAGCAAATTTACAAGTTCAATGACAAATACACCTCCACAAGTTAATAGCTTTTTATCAATTTAACCAATTATTTCACAACTGGTATTTTTTTCAAACAATGCATAAAAATAATCTTATTTTATTTTTATATACTTTTTGAAATCATCATATTTTACTATAATTTCCAATCTTGGAAATGCAAGAATTATTATAAATTTAGTAAAGATATTTTATAATCCGGGAATATTTTTACAAAGCTACTCAAAAAATTGTCGTTTTTAGTTAAAGAAAGTTGTTTTCACAAAACTATTAAAAACAAATAGTTTTGTTATAACAACTGTTCAAATTTTTTTAATTTATAGTCCGGTTACGATTGTCTTTTATCAACCAATTTAACAGGTACTAAAAAAACTGATTTTAGCCGGTTAACTGTAAGAAAAATATCGGTTATACAAATAAACGGTTATTTTTGTTCAACTTCATTATATAAGCATAAATAAATAAGTAAAATTTTTATAAAACTTAGCAACGCATATATCAATTTTTTGTTTTTAGAATATAGGTTTTTAAAGTGTAGTATGTTTAGTGTTGTTAAATTTTGCCTACCTTAAAGTGTTGATTGAAAATTTGTAGTGCGCACTAGAGGTCGTTAGTATACTTTTGTTCTAAATTGGTTTGTTATGTTGCTGTGCAGTGTACTATAAAATGTTGTTAACAAGATTGCCATCGTTTTTCAATTGTGCTAATATTTTCTTTCTTAACAATGTTGCCAATATTACAAATTATTTTATGTAGTTGGTTGTTGTTTAACGTTTAAAACTTAAGTAAATAATCATACGTACAATGACAACGTAATATAGAACTTTAAGTTTTTATAGTATGTTATGAAACTATTTATTTATTTAACATTTATTTTGCATTGCTGTTGCTTTAATAAAAAAGTGTAGTTGTAGTTTTTGTAGTTTTTTGTACATAACAAAATATATTTAGATATATTATTTATTACAATGTAATAAAATTTTTCCGTGAGAGTAGATAGGTAGCAACGTAAATATTTAAATTGTTTGCTATGCAAATACAGTCAAACCTGCTAAAATTTGCCGAAACTAAGTAAATTTTCCGTTTTATGCAATTTTCCGCTTTGTGAAATTTTAGTTGAATGGTAAAACAATTTCCTTTTAAAATAAAACGGTAAAACTTTATTTAATAAAACCATAAATAAATGTAATGGTAAATTTTTAATGTGTTTTAAAAAATTGGCAATTGTCGTTTGTTGACAATTTTATTTTATAAATACTCTACGGTTTGTTTTTCTGAGTTGGTTTTTGAATTAAAATTGTTTATTAAACAGTCGCTCTTACCTTTTAAACCCGACAAAAAAATTTTGATTTATGTTTTTTTTACAATCAAAATGTTTTTGAATTTTTTTTGTTTTTATAGTAACGAAAAAAATATTTGTAAACGTAAAAACGAATTTCATGTAAACGTGCTTTTTTTGATAAAAAAAGTGTTATTAAAACATTAAACCGAACATACTTACCGTCAAATTGTCTAATGATTAGACCTAATTTTATACTTACTGCCTGAAGCATATGTTTTTTTGAATTGAAAAACCACAATAGCAGATTTAGAAACTTTTTGTAAATGTTATTTTGTTACATTCCTCATTGACAAGTTTATATTTATGGTATTTTGTAGATTAGAGTCGCAATTTAAAAACTAATATTTTTATATTTTGTAACGGTTTATAAAAGGTAATTTGCAGTTATGAAATTTAAGTTTTTAACAAGCATTGCAAACATTTTCTTAAATTACAGCAATTACATTATTTATAGCTTATTATACTAAAACCTGTCATTTGTGACACTTTTGAAGACTTCTATTTATTTCAATAAGCATTATTAATGTAAATAAAATACTCTATTACATATATAACATTTTTTTGTCTTTACAAACACCTAAAATTTTAATTAACGGTTGATTGATTCATTTTCTAAAATATCGGTGTGGTTTTTCCGTGCTTAATTTTTATCTAGATAACAAATCCCTAAAACTCTATTTGTGAGATTAAAATAAAGTAAAATGCAAATTTATTGGTAAAAGTTAGTGTTTATATTTACTTATCACAATTATCTGCATTAAAATTATTTTTCTTATTTTGTAACATGGCAACGTAGTATCAGTATGCAATGCGCCACCTCTAATCTGCCGCTTAAATTTAATTACTATAGTTGAAGTGTTGACCACATTAATGAGTTGCGCTTCAGTACAGGCAAAAAAGCTAAACAAACACGCAATCTTTAAGAATATTTCAATCAATGCTTGAAGTGATTAGATACTTTGCAGTACCGTCAATACAAAAACAGATGTCTATAAGATATAATAACAAATCGTTTGTTTTAAGTGTTTAAGCAACCGTAGATACTAGTAATAATAATATTGTCGCTATAATGTGTTTCAAACTAATTGCTTACCTATATATGCATATATCTACTGAAAATCTGAAAAATGAATCACAGTTTTAACGTTTTAGTAATCAAATCTTTATAGATTTGTTTATTAACGTAACTAAACAAATACTATGACAGTTATTACTATTCTAATTTGATTTTATATTAAGTTTGATAATAGTATATTATACACCAAAGTTGAGAAGTGTAAGCGACAAATCATATCACAAGACGCAAAGTGTTCAATGATATAAGTCATCTAGTTATAACAATTTTTTATTTATTAGTTTATATACAATTTTTTTTTATTATTATAAAATTATTAAAACTTTTTTAATTGTTACTAAATTAAATTTAAAATTTAAGATATTAACTGTGAACTAAAAATCAAGTTAATGTTTTATTTTGTGATTGTGGCAGTTATCACTAGTTTAATACAATTCATTTTAACGTAATTGTGATTTACAACTCAAAAATAAATAGTTACGTTTTTCTTGTTAATAATTATAATTACTGAAATTGCTTCAAAACATTATTACTTTAAGCATTGATTATATACAAAATATATTTAGTTCATTAATATTCGTATTTAGTTAAGCGCAAATAACTTACATTTCTAAAAACAAAGTAATTTGTTTAATTAACGATTTAAATTCTTTAAATAACATTTCTTGCCTCGGGTAGACAGTTTTGTTAACCTTTTTTATTCAAACTATTATAGAATTATCAAAAAATATAAATATGTTTATTATTAACTAGTAGTATTATTTACCTGCGATTAAAAAAATGCTACTTTACAACCTATTAAAACACGTAATTATAAAAGCAAATACAACCATTAGTAATAAAATGCTTTTATAGATACATTTTGATTTTGCGTCATTTTTATCAACTACGATTTCCAATTATTGGTACCACAAAAAAACCATAGTATGATTTTAATTAAATGTTATATAATATAATAGTTATGTTGTTAATGTCGTCATAATAAAACAATTGTAAACAACATTTAAAATTTTTGTGGATATAAAGAAAACGTAAAAAGCCGTTATTTATTTATAGGAACTAATAATATTTTTTAAATTTAAGTATTATTTATTTGTTCAGTATTTTCAAATACAATTGATTTAGTAAAATTTTCAGTTAACAAATAAAAATAATATTAATTTATTAAAAAACATAACATGTTGGAATTACTAATTGATGCGCGTTTTATTTTATGTGCATTTTTAAAAGGTGATTCAATTTTTAATGCATACATTCTCGTTCCACAATTTATATTACTGTTAAAGCAAACAACTTCAAGTACAAGTTTGACTTTCACAATTACTCACTTAAACTATTAAGAGACTATTTACTATTTTACCATTAGTAAATACAAGATTGTTTTATAAAAAATGGTATTTGTTTTTCTTTCTTTAACAAAACAATAGAACGTGTTATCAATTAGTTTTTATTAAACGGTAGTTCTAAAATTAGCAGTTAGAAAAATTAATTACAATTAGAGATGTTAAACTTACGTATTAATAGGTTAGAAATATTTTTTTAGACACCAAAATTCTTTAGGTAGCAAACAACTAGTGCGCTAGATTATGGGTGTCGTTTTAGTTATAATAATTAGATAAATCGCGTATTACAATTTTTAGTTATGTAATATTCTAAATTTTTAAATTATAGTACACTTTCTTATAATAACTACTAGAATTTATAGGTTTAGTAAACTATGCGGTTTTGAGTTGCAAAGTTCTCAAATCAAGCTAAAACTTAAGCATTTATTACGAACAACCTTGACTTAGACTGTTTGGTAAATATTGAAGTATAAAATAAAAACTTAAAATTTATTATTTTCTACAACAGATAATACGATACTTTGTATGTTTATTTGCAATTAGGCAACGTTTATGCATTCTGTTTGAACAATTCTATTTCCGTACAGGTCAAAGTCATTTCCATTATTGTACAAAATAATAAATTATGAAATCAAAGCTTAAAGATTCATTTAGGGCTGTGTGGATGCTATTGCGTTAGTTTTGACGGTACCTATTGAGTAAATGAAGTTTGGTTTGTAAAGTAAATATTTTAAGTTACGTTTGCAAACGTTGATGTTTAGTGGTGTAATTAAATGTAAATATCTTTTAGGAGTCGACTGGAAAACCTGCTTATTGACCGCATTATAGAAACAAAATTCCTGACGTCATAGATTTTTGTATCGTCAAATTTATACCTGCAAATTATTTACACGCAGAGCAATGCTTTGATTTGGCTTTAGATCTCTAGCCAATACTAATTATGTTAAACTCAACCAAAAGTATTAACTCAAAGCCACTGTATCTTTTTAATAAAAAAACTAACTAGATAGTGTTGTAACAATTACTCAAAGAAAAAAAGACTTTAAAACTTCATTAAAAACTCTTATAAAATAAATGATTCTGTAGAATACTTAATAACAGCAATTTAACAAGCTGCCTGGTATTCAACTCCCAATGCTGTGTTGTCCATAAAACAACAACAATTGCTTTAAGTCGTCAAAGATAGAATTAATCAAAAAAAAAAAAAATTGAAAAAAAATATAGTTTCAAGTTCAAGTTTCAATTACATATTTTTTGGAAAGCAACAACAAAACTTAACAAACCACAAGAATACATACTACCAGTAAAATAAAATTTTAGAACTTAGGATAGAATAGGATAACTGTGGTTACACTCACTCACATTTATAATGCTTTTCCATCTCTATATATCCATAACTATTTTTATTCTAAAACCAGAAAAACTATCGTCATACCGCTCTATATGTTTATTACCAATATTGTCAAAACTGTTCAAAAAACTTTCTTTGAAGAGACTAAAGCTTCAGTTAGGAAAATTAAATATTATTTCTGACCGTCAATTTGGATTTTGAGAACAACATTCCACAATCGAACAAATACACAAAATAGTTGATACAATAAATAAAACATTTAAACACAAAAAGAATTGTTCGATTTATTTTTTAGATGTTAGTCAAGCGTTTGATAAAGTCTGGCATGAGAAATTACTATACAAATTAAAATACAAGTTACTTGCTTTTTTTATATAATATCTAACGCAGAAGTATCTTATTGTTAAGCATCAAAATTAAAGATTAGAAATGTACTCAATTCAATCTGGGGTTCTACAAGGTAGTGTTCTAGGCCCAATTTTTTTTACACTTCAGACTTTTCACACACACAACGAATAACAACTGCTACTTTTGCTGATGACACAGCCATTCTAGCAACAAGTATTCTGGCCGAACGTGTTTCTGCAAAATTACAAACGACTTTCAATAAAATACAACTATGGTGTAAAAAATGGCAAATAGAAATGAAAGAAAGCAAATCATATGTCACATTTACCTTCTGTAAAAAAATCTGGCCAAGTCTCATTTTAAATGAAAAAGTACTGCCAAAAACAGAGACTTTATAGGCTATATGTAGGTATGCACCTTGATTAGTGTCTAACGTGGAAACACCATATATTTACTAAAAAAAAGCAACTAGGCCTTCAATACTCTAAACTCATGTGATTAATTAGAAAAGAAACCTTTACTTACTAAACAAAACTTTTATTTATAAAATGTTTATTCGGTCAGTGTGGACGTATGGGTTACCGTGAGTTATTCTAATATAAAAGCAAAAATTTTACTCAAAAACTATTCGAATGATAATCAACACATTGTAGTATGTTACAAAAAAATTTCTCTAACAAGTACTTGCTGTATGTTTACCAAGTGGAAAAAAAATTCAGTTAGAAATAATTGAGTAGGTTAAAAAATTATCTTAACCCGCATGCTGTAAATCTACTGGATAAAAATCAATGGTTTCGTTCATTTCATCTAAACATAGCTGCAAGTGATCAAACATTTGTTTATTGCTTTTGAGCAGATTAAAGAAAAAGGTATAGTTTTTTTTCTTTCTTTCTTTTTTTTAGCACCACTGCTAATCCATTCCGGAACATAAGTCTTTTCTTGTTTTTTTTCATTTTTTTGTGCCAACTGATGCCAATTTTCTCTCGTTTTGTTTTTAATGTTATGGAGTCATCGTCTTTGAGGTCTTTCAACACATCGCTTATGCTGTTTTGGTCTCCACTATATTATGCGTTTTGTTTATCGATGTTCGTTAAGTAATGGAATTTATTGAATGACAAAATTACTTAATTTGCAATACGAATATATTTAAATTAACTTAAAAATGTTTGCATGTATTGACATCGATCTATTTTTTAAACTGCATGACGACTCAGAAAAGACTAATTATTTTCTGTCATTCATCAATAGTTGCAAGATGCTAAGATGTTTTTTCCAAACATGCCTAATAATTCTAGGTTATTATTTATAATTATGTAATGCAGTTCTTATTTTACTCCGTATTGCGTTAGAATTATATTAGTGTAAACACTTTGTACTTATATTATAATAAACAGCACAACATAAATAATACAAAAACAATATAATACAAGACTAGTGGCAAACCACTGATTTATATTGAAATAATTAATTATAAGCAAAAGCACTTAATCACCGTTATTTTCATCTGTGTAGTTGATTTTCTGTTTCATTCTACAATTTGTTTTGTTATTAATTTTTTTTATGTTTATCTTCTTATATTTAAACAAATGTTGCAGTAAAAATTGTTGTAGCATATTAGATCCATTTTGCATTTTTTTAAGATATATTTGTTATTTAAAAATTTATTCTATTTGCTTGGTAATTCAAATTCACATGTTATTTTGTTGCATTTTCTAAGAAAAACGTTTACTTGACGACACTGTTAATAATTTAGGTTTCGGTATAAATAGATTGTTTTTATTTATTGGCTGCAGAAGCAAAATCTTGTAATTAATTAATATTTTTATTGATATTTACCTCGCTCATATTAAGTTTTGATTAAAATTAACTCAAATTTGCAATAATAAGTTTATTATTTTTTGCGTTATTTTTTCTTGTAAAAAATTTAATTTTTATTTGAATTTAATTAATAATTAAATATATAGTCGTGGAAAAAGTATATTGTATATATTGTATAATTTGTGCATTGCCAACTCGTATGAATTGCAGCCTCGCATTTGGCTCGGCTGCAAATGTTCATAACTACTGGCAATGACAATCATTCTTTATTAATTATACAATATTTTACTTTATTATTGTTATTATAATTTATACATTTTAATCTTTTACAGAAAATTCATTTTTATATCGTGTAGATAAAAAGATAATTTTGTAAATTTATGTTTTGTTATGTATGTTATGTTAGACATTACTTTTATATATTAAATAATCATAATTATAACAAATATGTGTTTTCTTTTTAAACAAAAACATAACTATATGCAATTATATAAATATTTATAAATTAGCTGAACATCAAAATCTAATGTTAGTCATACTGTAAATTGTTTAACCCAGATAGCATAATAAAGATGTAAATCTGAGTTTTTAGTTTATTTAAACTAAACTATATTGTATGCTGTTTAATGATGTAGTTTTTATTTATTTTATTATTTTGTATTTTAAGTATGTAAAATAAATAAATACATTAATTGCAACTATTATTATCATTGTTCTAAACTAAATATCAAAAAACACTATGAGTTCGTTCTGCTTTAAAAATGTAAATCATAAATACAACAGAAATATTTATAGATAAATAAATAAACGCATAAAGTGTATTTATTACCTGCAATTGATTACAACATAAAATGCCAAGTCTTTAATTTTTGTACGGTATTCTATATTAAAAACATTTGCAACTATAAATTTTAATTTACATATAACTCAACCTATAAATTAAGTGAAAGCGTGTTGTGCATCTGTTAAAAGCAAAAAGTAAATTTTATTCACATTTACTTGTGTTTTATTAAGTTTATTATTTCTTAATTGGTTTTGTAATTTAAAGCACACTAAGTATAATGAGAGTTTAAACTACAAATCAATAGTGTTTTAACTACGTTAATGACGTAGCATTAAATGCTGTACGTATGTCGTTATTGCAATTTTATTGTCTCTATAGTTTCTAAATGCATTTAACACCTCAAAAAAAATTTAATATTGTATTATTATTGATCATACTGTCTTTCTGTTTTTTGTCATTTTTCTATTTTTTTTTGTTTTCTTCATATTTTTTAGTTGTGCTATTACTTTGAAAGTTTTTTTCTTTTTTATATACAGCGCTCGCCAAAAAGTTAGTACCAAATGAGTTTTTTTTAAATTTTTTTAACGGCAATAATTTTTGTATGTCTGAAAATCTATTTAATCCCTATCAGATATAGCGAATGATTTTCACTTTGCTAAAAAATGGCGTCGAAACCTTCTAAATTCAAAAATTGCTATTTTTCGTAAATTGAACAAGATTTTAATAAGATTTTTTTTTCGTCTAATAGTTTTAGCTTACCGAACAATCTGAAGACCAGAAAACATTTTTTTCTTTAACTTCCGCTAAAACAAAGACTTTAATTGTTTGGAATAATTTAAAATTTTTACATACCAAGACTTGATTTCACAATTCAATTTGATTTTGTTAAACACGTTAAAGATTTATAATTTGAAAAAACAATAGAAATTGCTAATTAGTCTTTTAGGTTTACGGGAGAAATATTTTCCATTGAAAAATAATATCTATTTACGTGACTTCTAAAAACTCTAATTTATCCTTGCTGATTAATTACTTCCAGATAAACCCTGTAAATGTTCTTTTACAATTGTCTAAGTAAGGAGAATTCTCTTTATTCAGTTTACATGATTTAGTCAATTAAGTAGGCAGAATATGAGACGGCTGTGAATTGTTTTACTGTCAAGAAAAATAACGTAATTGTTTTCATCATTGACAGTTGCTTTAAAGATTGTTATTTTCTGTTTTCTAGTCATTTTTAAGTTTATTCGATTAAAAATTAATCAAAATGAATAATTATTTAACTAAATAAGACAAAATCGAAATTGTTTTGATTGTCGGTGAGAATTATAAAACCGGCAACAATTTTTAACGAGCGATATCCCGACAGACGCATTTGCCACTCCACTATTACCTACTAGTATTTTAAAGAAATTTGAAAGTTTAGATAGTTTTGATAATAAGTTTAAAGTTCTTGTAATCTTTGTGTTAATGTTGAAAAACATCAGCTTCAGGTAATGCAGACTGTTGTCAAAACTCTACAAACTCCTCTTCGAAAAATCGCCTAACTGAACCCAGTATCCAGCACAACGACCAAAAAAATTTTGAAAACAAATAAATTCAGCCCTTACAAGCCAAAAGTTATCTACACGTTGCAAGATCAAGGTTTAGATGCTCGGCTATATTTTAGCTTTTGGATTCAAGCACAAATAGAAGAGGACAGATAATTTATTCAACATGTGCTTCTCTGGCACGAATTTACATTTTCGTCAAATGGAACTGTTAATTCTCAAAATTGTTGGAGGTGTGCTGACAAAAATCTCTATTATATCATAAAAACACTAGACCAATACACATTCAAAACAAATGTCTGGTGTGGAATTTGTAATAATCAAATTATTGGAGCATTTTTTTTCAAGAAAATTTGCTCCAGAATGGTTTTTTTAATGTAATACAGAATATTTTATTAGATTCTCGCAATAATATGTATTTTCAGCAAAATGGTGCTCCAGCGCATAGTACAGTTGACGTTTGTAATTTTCTTAATTATCTTTTTTCCCATAAATGGATCGGAAGATTTTTGGAAATTCTTTGACCTCCGCGCTCTCCGTATGTAACACCATGCGATTTCTTTTTATAAAGATAGCTCAAAAATTAGGTCTAGAAACGCAAACCTTTCAGAAATATTAACCATCTTGAGAATACAATTAGTGAACGTGCCGCTGAAGTATCGCCTATTATGTTGAAGCATGTTTCAAGAGAAATATATGAACGAACCATACCATGTATTGAAAGGAACGAAGAGCACAAAATAGCAATTTTTGAATTTAAACAATTTTAAAAAACGCTATTTTTTAGCTAAGTAAAAATCATTCGGTATATCATATAAGGACTATATAGGTTTTCAGACAAGCACAAATTCTTGGCGCAAAAAAAATTTTAATAAAATCAAAAATTCAAATAATCTATTTGGTGCCGACTTTTTGGCGAGCACTGTATGTTGTCATTTATTTTGTAATTAGTGCAAGTAATGTTTCAAAAACGCACAAAAATTTTAGTGATAAATTATTGATTTCTATTAATTATTTATTAAAACATTAGTTTTGGTTATTGTGTTGTATTGTGTCAGATGTTTAATCAATAAAATCTGTTAATAAAATTCATTAATTTTTTTTGGAAACATTTTTAACGCACTAACATTGTAACAATGTTTTAAATCTATTAAATTAAAACGTTTTAAAAAAGCTACATTGTGGTAAAAATATTCAATTAATAATACACTTGCCCACTGTAAACTTTTAACTTTAACTACATTTTTTTTAGAAATTATGCTGTTTGAAAAACAATTTACGTTAAATTTTATTAAAATTTATTTTGATTTTTAAGGTTACATATAAAGAAATTAAGACATACAGCAAATTAGCGTTTTTATTACTAAAAAAAGTATGTTTATTGATAATAATTATCTAAATTAATTTTTAATAATAGTTATTGCCCCTTCTTGCTCTAATAACATCTCTCATACGATTAAGCATAGATCTATTTAAGTTCGCAATTGTTTATTGTGGGATGTTAAATCGCTCTTCTTCTACTGCAACAGTAAACCACGGGATCGAAGTTGGAGCACGAAGTGTTGCTCGCATTTTTCGTTTGAGTTCATCTCATAAATGTTTGATCGGGTTTAGATTGGGACTGCGTGCTGGCCATTGCATAACCTAAAAACCAACTTCTGTAATGTAGTCTTCCACAATTCTTGGTGTGTGCGGCCTTGCGTTGTCAAGCATAAAAATCAATTTATCTCAAATGTAGTCGACGTAATGTACCACATGAACTGCTAAAACTTCCTCGATGTACCTAGCACATGTTAAAACTCTTTCGTGACCACGATAAAAACAGGGTCAGTTTTTTTTCTATAGAAATTACTCCAAAAATCATGCAAGAACCACCTCTATAACTAATCCTAGTTTTTGAGTACACTTTTGTTTTCTGGTCGCTACCATAGACGCATATCCTAGTCTCATCTAAAAACAGAACAGAACTGACTTTCACTGTTCCAATGTCTAGTTCATATGATTCCGTGCAAAACGCAACGCGACGATTTCTTAATGTTGTTGACACAATAAAGTGTTTATCTTTGATGTAAATTGCTTTTTGCCTGTTCTTAGTTGCCTATCAAATCATTCAGTGTCCTCATTAAATAGGCACAATCTTCAAATCGCTGCGCGTGTCATATCCAGTTCTCTAGCAACAGTTCCTTGGCTAAATCCATTTTTGCTTAAAGCAATTTTCGGTGTAGTATGCATTAAAATAACACATTTAAAAATTAATCAAATTATAAAAAACAAATAATGTGCTAATTAATTGCAAAGGCAATAATTTTAATATTTCAGAAGTTTGTTATCTTTATTATAACGACCACATAAATACGTTTTTTTCGTTTACCGATTGCTACACATAGAAACACCCTTGATAAATTTAAACTTATATTGAAACATTAAATTGTCTTTCAAACAGCATATCTGATGAGTAGTTTCTGAAAAAATTATTGTGAAAGTCAAAAGTTTACAGTGAGCCGATTTCTATCCACTCAAGTGCATAACAATATTAATTAATAACACATTGTTTTTTTTTTAAATTTTAATAAGGTTATTTGAAAAAAACCGACAAAACTAAAAATTTAAATAATTATGGCAAAATGCAAAAATATCGTGTTTTTAAAAAAAACAATTTTAATAAAAACTAAATTAAACGATTTTTTTAGTTTTTGAAAATAATATTAGTTACAATTTGATTAATTATACTATAGTTATGTACCTGTACTTAATTCTCACGAACCACTTATTGACAGAAATTTTTTACAAATCAGAATCAGAACCAAATAAAAACTTTTATTTTATTTTGTCCACTACGAAGCTACAAAAAAAGAAATTTAACGGCAAAGAAACAGATAAATTGAGTTTGACCGTAAAGATACTTATGAATTCTAGTGAAGAAGACGACAGTTATAAACTAAATTATTTTTAAAAATAATCTAATATATTTGGTCTACTGCTACAGACGATATACAAATGACATTCCGTTTTGTTATTGTTGATTTTTATTCTCTTTGTGTTATATAAAAAATTATTACTTTTTACATAGACATTTTAACAGAATTATACTTATATTAATAATGATTTAAATACAAATTCAAATTCAAAGCAGTTTATTATTCTAGAAAAATCATATTATGATGATATTAAGCAAGTCAAAAAACAAAACAAAACTGAGAATTAATTTGCACAAAAGAACAAATTAAATTAGTTTCTAATATACTTATATATAACTTAAAATACATGTAGCACAAATTCATTAATTAAATAAAAAGCATTTTCTAACATATTCTTTTTATACGTTTTACATACCATCGATAGTTATTAGATATACTGTTAAGTAACACATTGGTAGAAAAAACGTTCAAATGTCCGACTGATAAACGTTTACTAGATATTAAAACGTTTTTAAACGTGTAATAAACGTTTATTAGACGGACTTTCGAACATTTATTATACCAATGTGTTGCTTGGGATATATATATTCCGCTTTAGAAATTTAAAGTTTGTGACTTTCTGGAAGCTATTTATGTAGTTCGATAACAACGGGTGAAATTGCATGCTGGTTGTTTCTTTATAGTTTATAGCAAGCTTGTTTATTGAAAAATAATTATTTGCATTATACAATGATTGTGTGAGGTCTTTTTGTAGAAGGGTCTGCTGCGTATTATATTGCAGTAGTTACATCGTCTGCAAAAGCACAACTGAATTCAAAAAAATATTCCGTTATATTATTGCAATACAGTAATAACAAGAGTGGCCCTAATACACTACCTCAGAGAACGCCAATACTGACTGATTCATAACAGTTGAAATTTGCATATAGCTTTATATTACTTAAATAGCTATATAATAATATTGTAACAATTACCACGCAAACCATACTACTGTGTTTTTTCTAACAAAACTTTCTAATTAACACAAAGGTCTTGGTTATGTCTAAGCATATTGCCATGACGTTGCTATCAAGTCGGTTGTATAATCAATTTAAAATATGCTAGAGCAGTTATCGTTGATTTTTTATGCCTAAATCCGTGCTGATTATTTGTTAGTAAGCTATTTCATTCTAAAAACGTTATAGTTCTCGTTGCTAACATTTCTTCTATTTAGAAAAAACTAATAGTATCAAAATTGACTTATAATTTGATCATTTATTTGAATTACTTTTTTTGAAAATCGGAAATATTTTGACTACATTTAATGTTTCGGTAAACTGACCAGTAGACAAACAATCTATGTAAGAGAGCAGTTCACATATGTATGTACATACTATTTTTTTTATTATTGTAGTAAAAAATGTATCGATCCCAATAGATTTTAGTTTTTTTAGTCTTATAATTGTATTATACACTTCATTTTTTGTTACGTGTTCTAAAGATACCGAATTCCTTATTACTGAATTATGTGGATGACATAATAGTTATTTAACGAACAAGGTTGTTAATGATAGCGATTAATAATCGAGACATTTTAACGCCGTGAGCGAGTGTAGCGAGAGAACGCGTCAATATTGTCGAGATTATTTGTCGCCGATTAACAAACGAGTTAGTTTTAAAGTATTTCCGTTGATCGTACGTTGGTAAAACGTGTATAGTTATAAGGAAAGTAAAGCATACGTAACTCGATGTTATATTTAGTAGTCGTGCAATATCGTTAAATCAGTGGTTGCTAACGATTTCATTGGTTTCTATACAAAATCTTTCATTAATAGGAATTTATTTATTGGTTCAAAATCGTTTAGTAATAGGGGTCATTAACGATCTATATCTGATACATTATTATACGTTAATATTGTTATTAACAGACGATCGACGGAAAATTATGATAATTGTCTGTTATATTTATTAATGATATGTTTATTAAATTCGTTGGCAATTTAATTTTTATTACAAATATTTGTACCGTTTAGGATTCGGTTATATTTTTTTTGTTGTTGTTATTTCTTGCTCTATTGTTTTTGTTATCTTTCAAACTGTTCTTGTCTTATTTTCTGCATCAATTACCATTTTTTCGTAGTATGATTTTTTAACTTTTTTAATATTGTTACAGTGCAAGTTTTTGATTTGTTTATAGTAGTCGTTATCAATTAAATTATATATTAATATAAATAATTAATTTATACATGTTTCTTAAATTTATAAACGACTTTCTTATTGTAGGAGTTATCCAGCTTTTTTTCTGTTCCCGTTTATTTTATGTATGATAACTATATTAAAACTACTATCAAAATAAAATTGTCAAATATTGATAAATGACGAAAAAGCATTATCAATGCAACTTTTGTAATCATAAACATTAAACCAGGTTTCTGATTTACGATAGTTATACATAGTTGATTTGTTTTGTTTATGTATAGTTTTCTTTAACTTTAAACTGTTATTAGAATTAGTAAAAATATAATCACTTATTAATCGTTAAAAATATAATCTAAAGCACTAATTGAGTTTTTCCTTATCCTACTTGCTTCTGAAAATACCGAAATTAGATTAAATTAATTCATAATATCGTTCAGTTCATTGTTTTTCTAATCAAAGCGTTTATATTTAAGCCACCGCAAATAATAATTTTATATGTAGTTAGTTTGTCACAAACTATAAACGTCAATTCTTCAAATTTATCTAAAAATATATTTACCTTTGTAACTGGAGATCTTAATTAGAGAACTCCAACTTTCAGTCACACAGAACACATCAGATTTTTCATCTTCAAACAATACTTCAATCTCATTTACCTACTTTATTTTTTATACATTGTATATTTTGGTGAATAATAGTAAAACTTGAGTCAAATAGCGTCTTTTGACTATTTTCAATTGTAAAGTTAGTTAATTGCTATATTTCGTATTTAGTTTTTCGATTTTTTTTTATCAATGTGCTTTAGAAGTACGTTGTAGAATGGTTTACTTCTAATTTTATGCTAAAATTTTGAGCAGCGCGAGAGCAATTAACATACTTAGTAACGCTTGTACAGATTTTATCCATGTAGTCGTTACCACAACACTTTTTTTACATTGCGAAGATGTATGATTGAAACCAGCGCAAGCTAAACATCTTCGAATGCTGAAATAAATAAACATACAGCAGTCCCATTTTATGTTTAACTTTTCCAGTATCATTCAATTTTTAAGTCGCCTCGCCTGTAAAATCTCTATTTCGATTTCATCTAGTTTTGTTATCTGTTAGATTTCTTTAAATGTTTCATTACTCGTTTGTTGAGTTCTGGTTTGTATCACTATAACTTCCTTATTTTTTACCATATCGTTGTATGTTTTAACCGTGTTTTTAGGTTCATTTAGACGTATTCGAGATTGTACACTGTCTTTATTATAAGTTTTTTGCAATTTTATTTCCTGATGCAAACAATCGATTTTTAAATATTTTTTTTAAATAGTAGTAAAATTTTAAGGTCATTTCTCTTTATATATGATAACTCATCATCATCTATTTGCGCTTTCATTTTATTGATTTCCAATTTCAAACATTTCACTTCATTTAAAAAAAAACTTCATTTTCTAAATGTAAATTTTTAATTATAGTTTCTTCTTCATTTTGTTAAGATTCCTCGTGTTTGTTTAGTTTACAAATCTTATACTGATGACATATCAGTTTGGATTCATTTAAGATCATAAAGTTTTTATCTCTAGATTCCAAAATTTAAGAACAGTTTCTATGGTATATGTTATCGCACTTTACACACTTTATGTTTGCAACTGTAACTTTTTTGTACATTTTTTACACCAGTTCTCATTTTACGAGCTTCGTCAAACACCTTTGCCTCGGTTGACATGATTAAATATTTGATAATTAAAATTAATTTTTAAAATGTTAGAGTTACTTGCATTTTAATAGTTTTTATTATCAATTTTGCTTTTACATAGTTCACTAACAGCTGCAACTCTGTTAAAGTTATTAATAAATTTTAAACTTTGACGTTCTGATTGCTTAGTTTGCTTGGCAGAATTGTCGTACTTTTATATAAAATAGTTATTTAATTAACGACAAAAACTACAATAATCATTGTTTTTATTTGTACAATTATTTGATAAAATCATTAGAAAATACACAATTTTAAATTTGATATTAAAATTATAATGTGCGTGTTAAAAGTAGTCTAATTTTAAAAAAAGTACGTTTTTCTCATTTTTTTTATCTTTATCAAACTAATAAAAATGCTTAAAAAACAAATTAACTAATTAGCAAAATCTTACACAAATTTTAGTAATGTTAGTTTTTTCAAAGTTGATATCTCTGCATTGTAAGTTGACGTTACATGAAAAAAAAATCTAAATAACAATTGAAATTCAAATGTTGATGCCAAGATAAAATAAAGACGTCTTAATAATTTAAAGTTATTTACTTATAAAGGTATAAAGAAATCATTTTGTATGAAATTTTAGTTTAACACAAAAACTTCAATATTTCAAAGTGTAAGAATTGACAATTCAATAAAATACAAAAGTTTCCCAATGTTATTTTAAAATTAAAATTATACAAAAAATATTAAAATTGAATTAAAATAGAGAAAATAGCATAAAACACAGGTCGTAGAATACATTTCAATCACTCGACTGTTTCATAAACTCGCCGCTGCGCGGCTCATGTATGAAATCCGGTCTCGTGATTGAAGTTCGTTCATTCTGTAACTTGTTTTTAATATACTATTGCAATCCTTAAATAATACCCAAAAGTACAAATACAATAAAATAACTCATTCTACTATACAAATTTGTTTTAATTTAGACGGCATCACAAGCAGTAACGTTAATGTTACAAATTTTAATTTATTTTTGTATTTATTTAATTTAATTAGTTTTGACAACTTTTGAAAATTGATTAAAAAATATGTGTTAATGTTTTATTTAAATAATCTTGAGTTTTCAGTCAGTGGCGGATTAAAGCAATTCGGATCGGCAAGTTAAATAGATCAAGGGTCCCATTTTGGGTCCCACTAATCTTATTAAACTAAAAAAATACATACACAAACGTAGATTTATATTTAGTATTATTAAAAATTACCGAAAAAAACTATTTAAAAGGTTAAAAAATAAATAAATTTATGTCCTTTTCTTGATTTTGCTTCGGCAAATATCCTCTATGATATTACTTAAGCTCAGAGATTGCGCACTGTGCTTTCTATAAATAATATGCTGTTATTAAGTCTATCTTCACTTAAAGTCAATCGTATTGTTAACAACGTTTGAAATAAAGTTGTCACTTTTGTCAAATGTGCTTGTAATTTCATGTGGGCAATAAAATTCAAATAATCGAAAACACTTGAGATCTACCGAAAAGCAATTATATTTGTCCATTAAACCAGCTACTGCTCGTTCTAAATCTTCATTGCTTGTGCTTCTTAAAATATTAAAGAAATAATTTTACAACCTTACTTACTTTACTGTTTCAGTAAATCTGTTAGTTCTCTCGTCTAATTCATCTACTGCTCCATAGTTACCTAATCTATGTTTGTCAGTTTCAGTCAAATTATATTGCTCATCATCCTAATTTTTTTTTAATTGAAAATTCTGGATTTTCTGATTTCATATTATCCCAATCAGCATTACCATTTAGTAAAAACCTTTCGTACACGATTTCATTTTTAAATTCGGTATTTTGAAAAGAGTTCTTGTCATTGGTTTTGTCAGCAATAAATAAATCTATTTTTTTTCTGTAACAAAATTTGTGGTAAATTAATAAGTTGCAATACAAATTCCTACCAGAAAATGTTAAAAAAATACCTATCGACGCTTTTAAAGTGTTACTTATCATTATGTCTTCACTCGTAGCATCCTTTCTCAGCTTCTGTATTTAGGTATTCAATTACGCAGAATTTACGTTTACAGCAAACGTCTAAATTTGATAATTATTATCGACTTTTAAAAATAATGTCCATTTTCTGTGAGAACGAGAAAGATAATTGTATATTTATTAAATTACAGCAAAAAATACTTTGATTGGCAAACTTGCATTTTCTTCCGCAGCATGATCTAATAGTAAATTTAATTAATCGGCAGCGCAATAAACGTATAGTGCAAATCTAATAGTGATCTACGTACGAGAACCGTAAAATACTTTGCCGGTTTGCATTCTTGTAAGATTACACTTTTAATATTATTAGCTGTAGTACTTAATAATTCATTTGTAATTGTTTTACTCAAATGTTTATTACGAGTAGAATTTCAGATATGACCTCGTAGTGTTAGTTTGTGTTTTGATTTTAATTGTACAACACTTAAATTTCAAAGTTAGTATTTGTGTTAACATTTTTTCTATGACTACAAAAACCGATTTTTTTCTGCAATAGTTATCACTGAGTCATGTTTTATATCACATTTTTAAGAAACATGTTAACCGCAACTGAACTGATCTTCAAAGATTCCACAATATGCTTTGAGTCCTTGAAACTCGTGCACCAGGAATTCTATTTAATGTCTTCATTTTCAAATAGTAAACAATGCTGATATTCAATGTTTTTTTCTAGGAGAGTACGGTAACGACAAATATTTTAATTGTTCACTTAAAATTTTTTTGAATAGTTGAGCATATCCATCTCTACGGGCTGACATGATTCTTGTAACATCAGAGGTCTTTTATCATTATCCGTTAATTTTTTATTTTCAAATAGAGTTTTATTGTTTATAAAAAAATTTTATCAGAATCATCAAAATGTTTTTTAATTTGGAAATTATTTTGACGTTGGTTTTCTTCGTGCGCTTAAATAGTATTTTAAAGGACTAGTTTCATAAGGGTCCGTTTTAGCGCACGAGACAAAATTTAGAAAACGACCAGCGAAGCGGAGAGTTTTTTAATGGTCGAGTGCGCCAAAATATCTTATGAGACGTATGCCTCATACTATTTTTTCTATTTTGGAAAGTATATGTAATAATACATTTAAATTACATATTTACTCTTATTTTACTATTTATGATTATAAGCAACTTTCGGCTTAAACCGCGTCACTGAGTGACATTTAGCACTCTGAAGATGCAAGCTGCAACGTCTTGCAAAACGTCAGTTTGTTTGGGTTCACGAACGACAATACGGCAAAGGCCAAGTTCTACTTCTTGTTTCGGCTCTCAAGAAGAGACTATAACCAAGCCTAAGTTTGGGTGTTTAACTACGACGCGGTCTAAGGCGAAAGTCGCTTATAATTATAAACATAATAACCGCGAAAGCTTAAGATTTTTTATTGTACTGATTAAAAAAATTATTTTTCTTAATAATAAGTTCGCGACGTTTCAAAATTGACATGTTAGATAGTTGGATTGCTGTATTTTTATTGTCAACACCAGTCTAACAAAACCCACAGTTCGAGTGCTATAAAGTGTTACTTTAGACAACTCAAACAAATTCTTTAAAGTACTTGTTAGAGTACCAAAATAGAAAATGGACCATTTTAAAACTTGCGTTTTTGATATATCTTATTAAAACACCCAAATGACGTCATCTACGTACTTTAATAAAATTGGTATAATTTTTCTACAAAGTGACTTAATTTTAATTAATTTACAAGTAATGTCAAATTACTCGTACTTAGTACCAATCTCGACAAAATTCCCTAGATTTTTATAATTTCAAATTTTCATTTGAAATTGATTATTTAGTGTATGTTTTTAGTTTTAATTTATAATATAAGCAGTCGAAAATATACCTACACTAACATACCTAGTAAGCGATTACTGTTTTAAATACATATATTTAAAAAAAAATTTTAAATGGTTAAGTTAATAATATAGTAAGAAAATACAAACAATATAATCTATCTTTATTTATAAACAAAAAATTATAAGTAAATACATATATTTGCCTAAATCGATCTTTATTCTTTTAACAAGAAAATTTATTTTTACAAAAGATTTTATTCAAAGTTCAATGAAACACCTTAGAATATTTATTATTTTATTACATGTTTAAGTTGTGACAATGATTGATGATATTTATGTACAAAACAAACTGGTCATTTAAAGGTAATGATGTTTTGTATGTTTGTAGACCAACAAAAAGCAGTCATAAGACTTTTATTAAAACTAACTCTATTGTATGATTAAAGTTAGTTAATCAATGTGTTTTTCTTAAGAACATAATGTCTCGTAAAATTTTTACAATAATTTCTTTTATATTATTTTTTTATGATTATACAAATACATAAAGTGCTTATTTACTAGCAATGTAAGTAAAACAAATATATTTTTACAGTTATAAGTATTAAATAAATAAAAATTTTTAGATATTTATAGAAATATTTTATGCCGTCACAACTCATTGCGCATACACTAAGAACTAAATTTATTATGTTTATAGAACAATACATATATTTAGATTTATAGAAACTATTGAGTTTAGATCAATAAGTTTGTTATTTAAAATAACTATGGATTTTATAATAGAAGATTACTTTTTTTAAACTACATTAATACATATATTCAATCAATAGAAAATTTAAATAATATAGTATACAGACTTATTTCACTTATTTTTTGTAGTTAAAGAAACATAGACAATCTTTAGAAAGTCTGTAATGCTAATCCCTATAACGTAGGTTATTTATAAGATCAGCAAGCAAACGAATAACTTTAATCGCTATCATGGTTTCGAACTATCCCCTCTTTGGTTCCCGGTTATTAGTCATTTATCAACAACACGCCCCCTAGCAACCGTAACCCAATCAGGGTCGAGCTTAACCATCCGTGACGATCCTTTTCCTTTAAATACGGAGACTATTTCTTCTTAAGTCACTTCTACGGAGTTTAGAATCTGGCTTGGTTCACAAGTTGATTACCTAACTCGGTAGTGTTTCTTTGTTAGATTTTCGTTTGCTTTTTCAGGTTATCGTTTTCTTTCTTACCTTTTCATAGTTTAGGTTATGGCTTGTTTTACAAGTGGATAACCTAACTTTTGAGAAGTTTTTAGTTAGATTTCGATTGCTTGTTTGAGTTTTGCGATTTATCTCACGCCCTGATGAAGCCCCTTACGAAAGTAAGCGAAACGTTGGCAGCTTCGGTTGCAACTATGACACGGTTCAAACCCGGAAGACATTCTAATGTTAGTATAGATTCCGGCCGTGGAAGCCTTTGCTATTACACCTAGACTTAGGCATGATCCTAGTCTCTTCTTGAGAGTCAAAGCAAAAAGTAGAAATTGGCCTATGCCGTATTTTCGTTTGTAAACCCAAACAAACTGAAGTTTTGCAAGACATTGCAGCGTGCATCTTCAGAGTGGTAAATGTTTTACATTTTTACATTTACAACTCTGAAGATGCAAGCTGGAATGTCTTGCGAAACGTCAGTTTGTTTGGTTGTCAGTTGTTGTCAGTTATTTGCATTAGTAGATGCTAATTATAATTTTGTATTTGCAGATATTGGCTGTCAGGGCCGCATTTCCGATAGAAGTGTTTCCAAACACAGGTTGCTATTAAAAAAATGACATTTTCCTGACCACGGAGTTCTTTCAGGACGACAAAGGATTATACCATTTGTTATTCTGGGCGATGATGCACTTGCATTGCATAAACATGTCATGAAACCATATGTAGGTTTTCATAAAAAAAGTTCTTTACAACGAATTTTTAATTAGAGACTGTCAAGAGCAAGAAGAGTGGTTAAAAATGCTTTGGTGTTTTTCTATTGTTTTTCGAGTGTTAAGAAACCAATACTACTATAACCACATTTTTTTGGATTACTCCATCGTTTAATGTAAGATGTATTAGAGGATGACCCATATCTTATGCTTTTTTAATTACAAAGAAGAAGAATTTAAGGTTTTTGTGAGGGTCAGTAGGCTAATACGTTAGCTTTCAGTTGATAACACTTCGCATATAAGCTGATTAGATGCTGCTAAAAGTTTCTTACCTTTAGTTGTAGTTAGTTTAGATTCTTAGTGTGTGTGCTTTGTGTTATAGTCACTTCCAAATCTATTCCTTTTGCTATTGAGAAACTCTACATATTGTTCTTTCTTTATGGCATATCTCGGTGGGCAGTATATTTCCTGTAATTGTTAATTTATATGTTTTTGTTTTAGTGTTAACGGATGTGGCCTGTATTTTTACTGTTTGGGAACTCATCTTTTGATGATCGATTCTTTTATGATAATTGCACTACCTTCTTTTGTTGTATTGTCAGGCTGGATCGTGTAATATGATTTATATTCGTTAAATTTGATGTAAGACCTTTTTGTGAAATTAGTCTCAAATATACATACATGTATTTTTTCTATGTTAACGACTGTTTGCAACTTTTGTTAATGTTGCAGCAGCTCATTGGCATTCCATTCTATATTCTTAATTGATTAGCCATTTTTAGATTTAGGAATGGTCGTTGTTCCAGTTTGAGAGTACTTTCATACATTTTATTCAACTTTTCGAGTATTTGTTGTCAATGGATGAATTCGTTTGATTTGTTTTCTTCTCTTGCTTATCTGTTTTGTCGGCTACTGTTTTAGGTTGAATAGATCTTTGAGGTTCTTTGGGTAAGTTTTGTTTCTTGAGCTTCTGGTCCTTAATTTTTTACGTTTTTTTTTAACTATACACCCGTGATAGTTAGCTGGGTGCTGTTTTCCACAAGAAACACACTTTGGTTTTGGTTTTTTTTGTTTTTACAATCTGCTGTGCTGTCTTTTAGTGCACTTACGACATCTTAGTTTTTTAGCACAGTATTTTTGGGTATGACCATAAACTTGGCACTGTTTGCACTACGGTACTAATCAATTGGCTGAATTTGCACTTGTCAGTAATGCCAAAGATTTTGTTTGCCATCCTCGTCATTTCTGAATAACAGCATGTACATGTTCAGTGGTTGTTTTGTTTTGTACTTTAGTTTTATAGTAGCTTCAAGTATATGGTACTCCATCTTCTCATATCCTTCACTATTTCATTAGGATAGCAAGAATGATAGAGATTAACTGCCATTACCTTAATTAGTCAATTTTGCTTATTTGCCATGAATATTCTTTCTTGTCTTAGTGAGAGCTTGATACCATTGATAGTTTACATAAATATGTACATCAAAATCTTTTAATATAGTCTGTAAAATTTAACATTTTCAGTTTCGGATTAGCGCTTTATTTAACACCGACATATATACACCATTGCCGTTTCCTTCTTACATGTAGGATTTCATCAAGTAAAGCGAGCACGTACATTAGTTATCTGAATTAAGAATTACACTACACGTTTGAAAGTATTCGTCATAACAACCATTAGGTTAGAAAGAAATACCAAATAAAGCAACCATGCGCTTTCTTAAACACATTTAAAAATTTTACAAACAAGTTTTGAATGGGATTATTCATTCAAATCATCTGTGGAATACTACATTTTCTTCCTTTACCTTAGATGTTGAATTTTGTGTTTGTGTTTGTCGTACTTTTGTGACACCTTTTATATTTGGTCGGCGTAACTAACAGCTGGGCGTGCTGATTCATTTTAACACGATAACTTACGTCGTGAACTTGACCGCCGGATATCACTAGCATAAAATGATAACTTTAAACAAAAGTAAATTTAATTGTTATTAATATTTTTTTAGAGCATACATTAAAACAGTAAATTTTAAATATTAGAGAATATTCAAAATTAATACTAATTACGAAAACCTCGCAATTAAAAACGTATAAATAATAGAAATTTAACGCTATCAAAACATAAATATAATTATAGAAAACAAAATGCATTAAAAAATGTAATGAAATATAACCATAATAAAAAAATACATAAAATATTTATATAATTTAGTTATAACAAATGCTTATACTTTTTTTGCATTTTAAAAGTGTAAAATTAAACCACATGATACAAAGCAAAATTAATAAATAATTAATAAAAAATCATATTTAGTATTTGTGTATAAGCTATTTTATGAAAATACATTAAATAATGTTTTGTTAAACTAGAAGATAATTGAATAGCATTAAATCAATCAGATGGGTTGTACTTTGATTTGTATTTTATTGAATTATTTGGTATACTCTTTTATTTATGGAATTGAACTTTATGTACGCCTCTTCAACACGCAAAACCATAATAATATTTACTTATTAATGTTTAATTTTTTTGCATTAACGTTTGAACACAGCATAAATACTAAATAACTGAACAAAATTTTAACAAAAAATGTAAATTAAATAACACTTGTAACAAATTTTTTTTTTTAAATTTGCTAATGTTATTGCACATATTATAGTATTGTTATTATCTTTATACAATCACTAATTCATTGTTCAATAACATATAAGTTAGTGTTTGTTTTATTATTAAAAGAAAATTACTATTTAATTTCTTTAGCTTTTAGTAATTGTATTCATCTGTTGCACAAAAAAATTATTTAAGGTGTTGTGTTTTACTTTTTTATTTATAACTATTTATAACTTAATTTCTAAAAATCTATAATATAATATCTATAAATAAAGTTTTTTACTTTGTAAACTTCAAAGATTAAAACTATAGTAGCATTAGACTTTGTATTCAAGAAAAGCTTAGTTGAGCAATTATTGTAAATTTTTAGAATATTTATTTTTAGAGTTAATAAAAATTTAGGTATGATAATTGTATCCAAAATATTAACGCTTATCTTAATTCGTTTTATTTATATAAATTTTAATACTGTTTATAGTTATTGTTTTATTGTATGAAAATCACGGCTTACTTTTATTAACAATAATTTAGTTGTTTTTTATGGTGTATTTAATTAAAAATAGACAAATTATACATTTTTGTAAAAACGTTACTGTAAGTATTTTAAAAGTGCAAAAATCTTATATAACGTTTATCACATTGATCATGTCAGCTAATTTATTCAACAATATTTCAATAATCTAATAACCAAAAAATAACACGGAATATAGAAAACAAACGAAAATTATTCACTAATAATTGACGTCAACACTAGAAAACCGCCATTTTATCAAAACATTAACAAATATTTTAAAAAAACAAAAATATAGTCTTATAGCAGTAGTAGTAATACGAAAAATTACAAACAACTATTACCGACCTCTTACAATAATATTAAACTTAGCATTTAGATATACCAAGAATATATTATAAATTAAATATATTTTATTAAGATACTTAATTAATAACTTTTTGTATCAATAATTAAAAAATTTATACAATAATTGTATTGTATTCTACCTTTATTAGCGATTAAGCAACGTTGCAAAATAATCAATTATGAAAGCATAATTTATAAGACTTGAACAAATATTCCTTGCATCACAACTATGAAATTTAAAAACAACATTATTTAGGGCCGTGTGGATGCTATTGCATTAGTTTTAACGGTACGTATAGAGTATTAAAAATTGTGTTTTTAAATTAGATTATTGATTGAAAACGTTTGTATATAGTAGTAACTTTCTGGTAAGGAAATTTAAATATATTTTAGAAAAACTAAATTTAAAGTAATTAGAATAAATCAAACCAGGTAATTTGAAATTCGTTAATAGTTTTATTTTTCTGCAAAATTTATTTTAATAGAACAGAAACGTTAACAGCAATTTGTTAAACTTTTCTTTGTACAGTGTTATAAAAGAGTTATGAGTATTTTGAATCCGCCAATATACTTTATAATGATTATTAAAATTTGCATGTTCGACAGGTTAAGTAATCGAATCAATCATACAAAATTATTAATGCATAAGTATTTTTGTATATTTTTACTCTATATTACATTATAATTTTATAAAAACAATCAATTCGCTACTTTGTTTTTGTTGGTTCCGTTGTTTAATCTTAAAACTGCATATTTAAAAATAACCAGAAATGGGTTGTGTGTGAAATAAAAAAAAACAAGTATTATACAGGGTGTATCTGAAATACGACTACAAATTCAAGGAGTAGTTTTCTTGTGACGTTCAATAAAAATGGTTTTTTTAAAATTTGGTTTAAAGTACCCCAGTTTTAAGATATTTGCTATTCACGTTTTCAGGCTTGTTGTTGAAACAAATGGAAATTGATTGTTGATTATAGCTATGCGGTAAATGGTAGGTAACATCTGTAAAATTTGTAGAATGTTGATTATTATTTTCTTTAATTTTCTATCATCTACAAAATAAATTGTTAATAAAATAATTAAAGCAGATACTAATGTTTATTTCTTAGCATTATTACTGACTTAGCTTAATATAATGTACTTCGTGTACACGTTTATATTTGGTGTAATGATGGGTGTAAAATCCGTGAAACCAATTGATGTATAGTGTGAATTATTGTTTTTTTAAGTAAAATAATTAGAGAAAATTATAATGTTTATTTCTTATCATTATTACTGACCTAGGTTAACAAAATATACTTTGTGTACACGATCACGTTTCTCTTTGATTGTAACCAAAACAAGACTTTAGATAAATAAATGCAAATTCATCATTTTATATTTAGATCTAATATTTTTTTAGCGGCTGTGCCTACATATCAAAATAAATGTAAATTACATGTAAGTTTAAATTAATTTTTCCTTTTTATTAGATTTTATTAAAGCACTCAAATAACGTCATTTGCTTGTTTTAATAGAATTTTTTTTACAAGATTAGTATTAGTGACTTGATTTTAATTAATTGACAAGTAGTTTCAAAATATGTAGTGCATAGTATAGGTCTTTCAGGATCTTATGGGTCGTGACCTTAAGTCCAAAAGTAGAACTAACGAGCGGTAAATTTATATTGTTTGACTTTATGTGCCAAACTAACAACATACTATGATTATAACTATCTACCCTAAATACGTAAGCAGAGACATAAGTAGTAACCAAAAAAATGTTGATTAATTTTCTGGGAGCCTATCAGCAAATACTTTAAACCCGCTTTAAATACAATTGATGTAGAGAAAGTTTTGGATAAAGCTCCCGTCTCACAAGAAAAAGGCAAAACAACAAAAAAAGCAAAATATGGAACATTCCGATAATCTAAAATTAAATTTTGATTATGTTTTTAAAACGAACCGTGCATTTACAAGTAGAGACAAGGAAATAAAGTATTTTACGAACATTTTTGATAAAGAGATTTTGCAAAACATTATTTTGTAAACCAACTCATACGCACAACATTTGAGTAGAAGATCCAACAAATAAAGCGGAGTACCTAGTTCTTCCAAAAAATGGAAGGACATAATCCAGCACGAACTGTAGGCTTTTAATGGCATGCTCATCATTATGGGTATACATGTACTTCCTCAGTTGTCCAATTATTGGTGAGCATATCTTTTTTTGTCTGTCTTAGCAATCAATGATTTCTTTCATGGGGAAAAGTTTACTAAAGCAGTATATGCCTTCGAAATCAATTAAGAGAGGTTACAAGGTGTAGTGTCTAGCTGATGCAAAAACTGGCTACATAAACCAATTTGATATTTATACTGCAAAATGAAATACAACTATAAAAGGAAAAAGATTAGGGTAGCGCATGGTAACAAAGCTGTGTTATGAACTATGACAATTTCTTAACTAGTTTTCTTTTTGTAAATCATCTGGTAAAAAAAAGATATATACTTTTGGGACAGTAAGGTCTGAAAAGAAGGAGCAGAAAGTAGAAGAGAAGGAGAAAGTAGACCACCATACCGCTGAAACTTGCTTGGTACAAGTTTTCCACAATAAGGATAGTTTAGGTAAACAAATAATGCTAGTAGATAGGATAGTTTTACAAGAGTGGTAGAATGGGCTAAGTATTTGAAAGTGTTTTGAAAGCATGTGGTTCCGCAAAGCACCTGCCTTACGGTTTATCTTCTAAGTTAATAGTAGTAGTAGTAGTAGTAGTAGTAGTAGTAGTAAAAGTAGTAGTAGTAGTAGTAGTGGTAGTAGTAGTTAAAAGAAAAGAATCTGCATATATTTATAAAAATGGTGAAAAAGTCAGAGTATTAATCAAACAGAGACAGCTAAAACAAAATCAAACGTGTTATTTAACTAAAAATGTAATAAACTAAAGTGGTTCTAAATACACATGCAATGTTATATAAGAAAAATAAATTTTTACTTTGCCATCGCCGCTTGCAAAATAATTAAACTTAATTAAATAATTACAATGCATAAATTAACTAAACTAAAAAAACATATTCTAATAAATGCTCTGGTAGCTCTTTGCAAAAAGTCTATATTCATTTAAATCATTCACAAGATGACCTGAGAAGATTTACGATAGGGGTTGATCTTGGCTAACAGGACAGCTCGAACGTCATCAAATCCAAGACAATCAAGAATCCGATGTGCTGGGGTCTCAAGAACGCCAGACGATGAACTGCTGTTGTCATCCAAAACGCTAATGCGTTTTAAATGACAACAAAATTCACCGTGTGAAGAAAGGATTCGGACTGCTTTTTGTGCGGGGACCTGCGACATTCTGACGCAGGTAAAAATATCCGGGATAATAAGTTGGTGTTACGCCCTTCTTAGAAAGTGTTTCACAGCCAAGTAACGCTTGGCCGTTGAAAAATACGGAAAGTCGTTGAGCAAAACGTGTTAGTCAAGAAAATTGCACGTGCAAGCCTTGCCAAGAACTTTTGTGCAGTAGATTTCTTCCAAAAAGAAATGTAAGAGAAGATGCTTGAATGTGACACAGAAATAAAGATTGGAGCAAGGACAGTTTCTTGACCACGTGGTAATGTCAAAATCTGTGGTACAAAATGTCTAGGCCATAAGTGAGCATTAGTATAGCTGCACTGTTAAAGATATTTGCAAGAGATTTTTTTTTCTAGGTTTGAAAATGGTGATGAGATTACTGGTCCTCCATCTGGTAGGAAAACAACCACGTTTAATACATGAGTTGAACAAATCAACGGTCGTAGAAGAGAGATTGTCAGAGGGGTTTTTTAGTGGTTTTTTCGTGAACAACAAACCGTTTGCTTTAATTTGTCTTACTTAGGACTTCACCGCGGTATACCGACTCTAGAGCTTATACGTATGCGGTTTAAGCTACGTTGGCAACTTACCAATGACGGCGTCTACAAATCTAAAATTGTAGAACAAAACCTCACGTGGCAGATAAGCAGGAATAAAACTTGCGATTACTAGATTTAGACAAACGGGATCTATGCATTTGTAATTAAGGATTCTCTTAGAGATAGGTACTAGATGGGGGCGGTTAACTCAAACCGTACAAGTTGGTGGTCACTTTCAATTACTTTTAGAACAACACGCCAGTTTAGGATTATCCTGACAACAGAAAGGAACACCAAAATGACGTCGATGTTAATCAAGCTTAACTTAACTTGCTATTATGATAAGAACGTCTCTTAACTCATCAAGAACTCGGTGGCCAAACGCCGACGATTGCCAAGAAGGTGTTTCCAACCAAAAACATGGATACTACAGTACTGTTATTTCTTAAATGGCTCAGTGTAACCACTCCCGCTAGCTTCGAACTATTGAAAACAATAACTGAAGTCTACCGGAAGCGGAAATCTTGTTGGAAGGTGCAGCCGCACTAGTGAGCTTGTACCGTGAACCAAAACTAAACACGTATGGCTCTTGTGTCAGTAATATGTCAATGTCATTGTTGGAGGAAAAATTCATAGCTTTAAAACTCGCTACGCGTGAATAATGAAGATCCACGTTTGCAAACCTCAAAGTTAATTAAGTGCCCTCACAGTCCATAATTGGTGTCGGATATTTTAGCGTCGAGTCTTTTTAGAAACGCTGGGCAGGTGTTCGAGATTGCCTTGTGTTTGATTATGTCTCCTTTATGACCAAAACAAACGCGGTTAGCGCATTAAGGTCTCGATTTGAGTTGGGGTTGTTTTTGTTTTGTGTTTTTCAGCACAATGGCCGCACTGTAAGTCGCTTTTACATTCGGACAAAAAGTAACCGTATTTCTGACAATTAAAACGGCGTGTTATTTGGATATGGTCATTGACCTTGCACTCATTTTAGGCGACGTACACACGACGCGATGTTAAAAGAATCGTAGAACTTCCGGATAGACCTTAAAGATCCAATGGCAAATTGCTTTGTCTTTAGGACCATACCAAAATTAAACTTTTAAGAGTTCATTGGCAAGGTGAAGCACTTCATCGGAGGCATCGTAAAAATTCTGGGAAATTACTTCTTTCATTTACTCAGGAGACAAATTACAAAAAACGTCAAGGGTAGAAATGTGGTGTAACAACTTGTTTTGGGGCTTAACCACAAGACTAGCTTTATCAAAGAATGCTGGTAATCTTGCACGCAAAGATTACTTTAGTAAGACGCAATATATCAGAGTTAAAGGATTCTTCTATGCTGTCTGACAGATTATCGTCAAGGATATCGTCGTCATTTTTACTACGACGCCTGGAAGAGGCTGATTGAAACTCCGTGGCGGAGGAAGCTAAAGGAGTCGGAGTAGTAGAGCGCGAAGCTCGTCGAGTACCGACTGGAAATTAGACTGGCTACCTAATACTTTTTTAGCCTTACACAAGAACTTATTGCCAGAAACGGTTAGGCTTATAACCTGTGAGTCGTTGCCCATCTTTAACCTTGTGGAGGTAAGGGTCTAAAACTTCCTTAAAAGAAACAACTCTCACGCAAAATCAAAATTAAAATAATTATAAAATTACTGTCGGCTTTAGATAGATAAATCAAAATTCAAATAGATTGGTTAAGAGTTGTCTGAATATAACAAGATAATGAGTGGAGCAAACAAATTTGATCAATATGATAAAAGATATCAACTAGGACGTAGGTCCACTAAATAGTGGCACCGCATATAGTACTATTTACTGGACATTGCTGTAGTCAACGTATATATACTTATAGTTTTAAATAGCAAAAAGATCATTTGACTTTTCGAATGAATTAACTTAGCTAAACAGACAATAAGATTATTTTCTTTGCACAAAAGACGTTACAAATCACCTCTCTCTATGTCAAATAAGCGACAAGTGCTAGAAGAAGTAAAGCTCACAAGCGTTGGGAATTACCTCCCTTAAGAAATTAGAAAATTTAGAAGAAGCAGATTGTGCAGAACGAAGCCCAGAGAAAAAACGTCAAAATACGCTTGCTCAAACTATTATGTTTCTTGTGTCATTAATTTCTATTTATTATTGACAATTAGTTGAAATGTAGTAACAATAGTAAACAGTAGAAAGTATACTTCTCAGCTATTTTAAAGTTTTAGCAAAGTGAAAAAAACATTCCTAGTGCTTATATGGGCTATATTCAAATTAATAGTTACTTATTTAATGTTTCCTGTGTAAAAAGATGGGATTTTAAAAAGTCCTCGAGGGAAAAACGTTTGATTTAGGCAGGTACGAGTTGAATACAATATTTTATTGCTCGAACAAAGACTACGAGGCCACTAAGGTCTCAACATATCTCAAAAATGGTTTGACGTTTATGTTGACAAGTGCGCAAAAACTGTCAAAAACGGTTTACAATAACAAACATTAAAATTTATGACAGTTAAGAACAATAAATATTTTATATGTCTAAAGGCACGGTCTATCTACAAAGTTTATTCAGAACGACTAAACGTAACGACTAATTGCGCGAATTAGTCATATGCACTTTGCGTTGTTTCGTCTATGCAACTTAAGACGCGGCGTTTTAAAGTCAGCAGCAGTTGTGAATTTTGTGTGCTACTTGCTAATTAATAATAATGTCAAAAAGTAAAGGAAACAGATTGAGATTTTCAAAAAAAGAGGACGAAAAATTAATACACGAAGGATCTTTTCACTCGCTACTATACGACGCAAAAAATAAATTGTATAAGGTTTACATTATCAAAGATAACATATGGAACGAAGTTTCCAAGAATCTACAGAAAAGTGGTAACTATTTGATGTTTAAAAATCAAATTTAAAAAAAACATACATTTATTCGATTTAAATTGTTTATTTTGTCTGTTTTGATTCAAGTTGAAGATTGTAAAAAAAGATGGAAAAGTTTGATGGATGGTTTTTGGAAAAAAGAAAAAGGAGTATAAGCAAGGGACTGGATCATTAGCCAGACCTACTAGTAAATGGGAACATATGGATGCTTTAGCTTTCTTGGAAACAACTGAAAGATTTAGAAAGTAAAATTTTTTTTTTATGTTTTTTTGACTACAATTGTTAACTTAAATAATTTGTTTTAGAACTTAAAACAACTCAAATGTAATTATACATGAAGAAAACTTTCTAAGAAAATCAGAAGGAGAAGATGTAAATATGTTTAGAGGCATTTCATTATGTTGTGAACTGTGACCTTGAGTCAAAAATCGGAATTAATATACTAAAAGTCAAAAAATTGACAAGTCTATCTGAATTCCAAGAACGTTAGCCCATTTAAAAAGCACTCACGTCAATAAAATTTAAAATAATAAGGTATTTTATTATTAAATAAAAATTAATTTATTTATAATAATATCTAAATACTCATTAATAATAAATACCAAAATAAAAGCAAAGATAGGTTAGAAAAATTTACCGGCGAATATTTGTAAGATTCAAAATTTTTATAAACATTGATTTCCAATTTTTACTTGGATAACATAATCCTTGCCTGAAATTAATATCGGCTTCTCTTTCCTTTATCAGAATTAGAATTTGTATCACGATTATCAAACAATTTCTTTTTGCAGTAATTACAATCAAGTCTCTTATTTTTTTTTTAACTAAATCTTGCTACACATCTTATGTCAATTTGTAATAATTGATTGCTTAATTGGGTAACATGAATTTGTTTTTGTATACCAACGTCTATTCTATTGCTTGTTGAAGTTAAATTTATTTGTGCCTCCGGTAACTGTTCATTTCATTTCTGAATTAATCATTAAATTTTTTATGTTTTCAAACATGCATCAGTATAATTATCATCCTTGCAATTATATGACATATTATGGTATTTTATGTTTGCGTTCATAAGAGGTTTTAAAAATAGATAGGTAAAAGTTTTTTGTTATAAGGTTTGTAGGCTGAATTCCGTAGCTACGTACACTTCCAAATAAATTGTCAATGGATCTTAACTCAAACTCCTACCTAATAAATATTGAAAATCTTTTTTTTTGACAACATTCCAAATGTTCAAAAAATTTTAGTTGTGAATATTCATTTCTTTAAGCAACGTGGTTTTGGATTACCTCTAAGATTCTTAACTTTAAAGGCCATTGAAGATAAAATAAGAATTGCTTCTTCTGTTCAAAATTTAAAATGGCCAAACGTCTTAAAATATTCCACACCTCATTTTTTTCCCATTTGATGCTTCTTTTGTGCTACCGTTTAGGTATAGAATCGAACAGCTTATCAAGAAACAGCAACACTTCAGAAGTATACCTTGTACCATGTCTTAGGAATTTTAAATAGGTAATCTTTAAAAAAATTATTAACAACAAAAATAATTACAAAGTAAAAAACTGATCTAATTTTTCGGCGAGATTAAGTGTTACTGCTAACTTCTGGCTGAATATTTGTACGGCGTATTTTTTTTTAATTTAATTTTTGCAGACATGTTGATCTGTTAGGTGGTTTAATGCTCGGGGTCCGTCTATCACGGTTCTTGGCGTTGTCAATTTCTAACAACAATTTACTCCAACCATTATCTAATAAACAAAAAACTCTTCAAATATTTTACTTTTTAACAAAAATAATTTACTATCAGCTGCAAATCTCGAACAATTTCAATCAGATTCAATTGCGTTTTCAATTTTTAAATTGTTTATAAAATAAAGTCGAGTCTTGAACACACACTAACACTAAAGTAATAATAAGTTCTAAACGAACAAGAATATTACTAGCTGTAAGTGAAAACGTTTTGCATACACGGTAAACACTAACACAAAAGTAACACTTAAATCTTAAAGGAAGAAGTATATTATGAGCTGTAAATGTCAAACAAATGTCAATCACAGATTCAATTGTGTTGGCAGTTTTTAAATTTTTTATCAGAAAATGTCTTAAATACACGCTAACACTAGTTTTAAACGAATACGTCAACACGGGAAACTGTAAAAGTGTCTTGTAAAAACGCGATTGTAGCGTTCATGTTTCTTAGATAGATTAGATAAATTATGCTTTCTTGTCGATTGGCGTTTGATTTAAAACTGTTGGTAAAAAAGGAAGTAACTTTAAGCAGATGGTCAGAATTGATTTCAACGACATCTCTCGGATGAGAGATAAATATAAACAGAATCACGTGACTTTCCCAAGTATACTCATTGGGGTTAAACGTCTGAAAATGAAAGGTTTAAGCCTGAAAATGACAAAAAACAAGAAATGCAAGAAGAAGACACTCGAGAAAAACATATCAGAAAAAGAAAAGAAAGACCACAACCGAAAAACAATTTGATACCCTATCAAGAGGAAGAGAAGATCGTACAAAATTAACAAATTATGCAAACAGCATGAGACCATAACAATATTGTCTACGATGAATGGACAAGTTGCAATAGGCGTATAAAATATACAAGTTTGACATAAAATGCCAAAAACTAGTTCTGTACCCTGGTTTGATCTCTGAGATATGGTGCCAGGTAAAGCGTCCTCTTCTGGCATAAATTCTTTACTATGTATAACTTTATAGATGAACGATTTTTGAAAAATTCTACTATCACCTTCCTTTCCATAAGCACCAACATCAACCCATGTGAATATATATCGGGCATCAACAATAGCTAAAACGATTATAGAAATATAAGACTTGTAGTTAAAATACAGAATTCCGGTTTCTTTTGGGCAAACTACACGAATATGTTCGATTGCTCCACAACAATTTGGGAAACTCCAGTTCTTGTAAAATTCACTAGCAATTTGCTTCAAATCTGTTTTTGTAAGCTCTGGCAAATAAATTTGAAGCAATTTGATGCGTAGTGCGGCCAAAACTTCTCTCACTATTTTACTGATGTGGTTATGAGACATTCTGTAATTAAAAGTCACGAATTTTAGTAATGTTAGTTTTTTCAAAGTTGACATTTCTGCATCGTAAGTTGGCGTTACATGAAAAAGAAATCAAAGTTATTGTAACTTAACAATTGAAATTCAAATGTTGATGCCAAGATACAATAAAAACGTCTTATTAATTCAAAGTTATTTACTTATAAAGCTATAAAGAGATTATTTCGAATGAGATTTTAGGATAACACATAAACTTCAATATGTCAAAATGTAAGTGTTGCCAATTCAATAAAATACAAAAGTTTCCCAATGTTGTTTTAAAATTAAATTTATACAGAAAAAATTAAAATTGAATCAAAATAGAGAAAATAATATAAAACACACGTCATAGAATACGTTTCAATCACTCTACCGTTTCATAAACTGGCCGCGACGCGGCTGGTGTATGAAACCCGGTCTCGTGATTGAAGCACATTCATTCTGTAACTTGTGTTTTAATATACTAATTTGAATACCGTTAGATATATAAGCGACTACATCAACAGACTGATTTTTGGAAAGCTTAAAGTATTCTCGAAATTTAGTCTCATCAATCAATTAAATGCCTTTTAATCAAAGTGATGAAACACCCTTCACTGCTTCTATTTAAAAAAATGTTTTTTTTCCTCATGGCTTGCATAGTATTATTAATAAAGCATCTTCTTCCTACTGTTTCTCTCCCATTAGCAGGGTAATTACAGCAGACACTGTCTTCTTCATACCAATAATTAAGTTTATGCTCGACCACACTCACACAACCACACAACATTTAATTAAAGATCGCTTCTAATAATTGCAGAATACAGACAATGACAGAGCGACTAAACGACGCGTCTTGTCGATCCGAATAAACGCTGTAGATAAGATTGTACCTTAAAAACTGTATTTGCAATAAGCGACATCTCGTGGAAGGGTTAAGTATTGCATATCGGTTATTTCTAAATTTACAAAAATGTATTTTTTAGTTGTTGACGTCATAGCTCTCAGAGTAGTAAATTAAAAACGTTAATCAAATCTGAGCTTTCTCTCCACACAGCGATAATAAGCAAAATATGATTTTTATTCCTTAGTTTATTAAGACACTGTATATATTTATTCACCTAAAAACGACCTTTGATACAGTAAACATACAAGCAATATGAAGTGCTTTAATTTGATATAAACAAAAAAATCAAATTTTGTAGTAAAGAAAACGCAGAAAAACAATATATATATATATATGTTTGATTAAAGAAAAAACATTTGGTAAAGATTCAAATTCTTTAGTTAAGATAGACAAATTGCAAGTAAAACCCAAAAAATAGTAACTAGTTTTACCAAACAAAATGTAAAAAAAAAATTTGTTATAAGTTTAAAAAAAATGCAAAGGTAAGTAGTGATATTGCTAAAAACTTTTAAAAAAACACAATGTAACCAAAACTATATTGAAGAGTGTTGACATTCAGCTTTAAATTCTTTGCACCAATGACGCATTAACAATAAAATTTTTAATATTAAATTGTACAAGAATTTATATTTTTCAAAATACAAACACGATGCGTATGAAATTGCAAAGGTTAAGTTTAATTGAATTTTCATTTGTATTTTAATTGCGTGTATAAAAAATATAGTAAAAGGCTTGCGTATGTCAAGCATAAACATTAGTAATTCCAATGACTAACGTCAATCAGTAATGACAAAGAATTATTGATATACATAAACACAAAAGTCAGAAAATCTCAAATATTTAAATGACGAAAATAGCCGCTTTGCAATTTTTATTGCCGCTTTCGCACTTTCACTAAAAGAAGTAAGCGATCGGCTACTTCGCATGAATGTAAAGTATTAGTAACAAAAATCGGGTCATACGCTAGGTGTAATTTCTTATGTAACACATGGTACGGTTGCATATCATAGTAACATATAGTATTGTGCGTTAATTATCTATTACAGTTTTAAAACCGTTTAGAAATGTGCAAGTTTGACCTAAAATTAAATGTCTACTACAATTACTTTCGTTTATATCAAACTGTTGTTGTTTTGTTGCTTGTTAAAACTGCAAGGTTAATAATTTGTATAAACCTCTCTTATAATTTAAGTTCAAGTACGGCCAATCTGATTATTCATCGATTTATATTCAATTATATCAATGACTGTCTACCCATTGACTTCCTAAAAATGTTGGTTAACTTGCATAAGTGGACGATTTATTGTTAAAATATTCATGTTTGGTCACAATATAAATTCAAAAATTGATTTGCGTTTATTCATTTCTTGCGTTGACAAATTTTGTTTCCTTAATTGTTACTAAATATCTGTGACGACGTTTTCTACATGCAAATTGATTTAATTTCGCATGAGTTAATTGTTCATTAACATTTTATGTTGATGTAGTCAAAATATAAACAAAACCATATTTTAGTATGTGCTATACAGAAATGAAATTATTAGAATCTAAACCATTGTAAATTTTGGTTAGTTAAGTTTTTAATCAATTAAAAAAAATTTTACTGCATTAACAAATAAATTCGTTTATATTAACTAAAGTAACAACTTATATTTTGCAGCTCGTAATCAATTTTAGTCTTCTAGACTTCTGTCGTCGTTGGTGAGGCTTATTTTTATATTAATAAACAGTGATACATTATGCTGTTTCCAAGTTTTTTACTAAAATACTTAAATACTATACACTGCGACCAAGATAAGAATAGACAGCAAGGTAATCTTAAAAGTGGAATAAGATACATAATAATTTTTTTTAAAATAACACTATTAAGCAGTGCCGCATTAAAACGTCTCGGGTCTCCTAGGCATAAACTTGTTTAGAACCCCTTCAGTATGGTACTTACTATGTAACTTAAACCATCCATTAAATATCTAGGATAATCGTTTAAGAATTAAACTACATGCAAAAAAAAATTCAAAAACAGATATGATTCAAAAGTCAAAAAATTTTAAATGCATCAACAGAAAACACATTAAACTAAAGACTTTATGCTTTACCTTCAGTATCCAAACATAACCGTCAGAAAATTAGAAAAGGAACTTATTTTAATCCAACTAAACAAATTTTGTAATTAAAAAATGTAATCAATCATTATTTAAGTAACGAGATAGAAACATAATTATGTATTAACTTTTCTAATTTTTAAGTTTTCGAACTTATAAATCAATTCTGAGAAATTAAAATTTCCAACAAAATAAGCAAATCAATATTTTGACAAAATTAACCTTTTTGAATAAAATATTCAATTATTATTTCAAAAACGACCGAATAAGATGGATCGTCGCTAAATAATTGTTCAGCACTACAAGAGTCATTGTTCTCTTTTGAGTCTTCGCTAGAATTTTTGATGATGGCATTTAATTCAATTTGCATTATCAAAAGAATGTAAACTTTTTGAATTTTCATTTTGACAATCAGAAGAATTTTTCTGTAATTGGGCAGTCAGATTAGAAATAGACGATGATACAAATCTTATAATAAATAATAATTTTAGTCCTGTTATAACTTCTTTTGCTCGTTTTGCTTGTGGTTTTCTTTCCTGTGCGCCACTGACATAATACCGCTTCATATTGAACACTGAATTTATATTACCTTTACTTTTGTTTATAAAAGTGTTAGACTGTCACTGGTAAGCACTATTAAGAAGAAGTTGATACTGTCTACTTAATAAAAAAAGCTGATGAATATATATAAATCATTTTAAATCGTAAAAAAACTTTAACTTATGAATGAATAAAGGTTATTCCCCGCTATAATAAAAAATGTTACATTTGTTAAAAAAATCTATTAAATCGTGTAAAACGCCGCCGCTTAATAGGATCACAATGAAACTTGATTATAATAACCGAATGATAACAATATCCAATATGTAACAAAAAAAAATACTAAATGTTTATTTGTTAGAAAACCGTAAATACATATAGCGTGTATCTGACAAGTTGTTAAATTAGAGATAAAATTATAGCATCAATACAAAAAATATCAAAATAAAACAAAAAAAATTCTAAATTTTGAACCAAATACCTAAATAAAAAGTTACAGACATCCTACATTAAATATTTTGTTCAAGCCATTAATAAAAAAAAATAAAAATAGTATGATGTTTAATTCACTGTTCTTAGAACTACAAATTTCTTTACAGTAGGTGATTTTCTGACACTAAAATTAAAAATAAATACAAAATAATGTTATTACATAAAACAAAAAATAATAAGTGCATACAGACGACTCAACAGTAGTGCAATAGTTAAAAATTCCGGTGAATGTACATAATTCTGACCGCTTACTCAGTTGCTTAGTTAGAGCAGTCTCCATTTTATGTAGCGCATAATAACAAGTTTACTAGTAACGTTTTTCTGTTATAAACTTTTCACCACGTGTCATTTTTACCTTTGGTATAACATCTAATCATTACTTTTTTAATAATATCCAAAAATTGTACTTTAAGCCAGCAGATCTTGTTAACCATTCTCAATCTGACTTTGATTACGTAATTTTTGATTTGTTACATAACATAGATATTCAAAGTCAAAAGGAAAGAAAAATTGAATCTAAAGAAACAGAAGATGATGAACAAACATTAATCACCGAAAAAATGAAGAAATAACAGAATTAGTAATGCGTTTAAAAGAAAAGTAGAAAGAGATCTCAAAACAGTGCTTAATGGCAAGCAAATGTAGTAAAGAAAAAAGTTCGACCAGGGGAAGAACATATAAGTAGAAATAAAATTGTTAATAAAAAAAAATTTAAATTTGAAAGCACAAATCTTTGCAGAAAAAGTTGGAACAAGAAACAAGACAAAAGATTTTCAAAAAATTTTGGGAGATGGCTGATTATAATAGGCAATCCTCATTTGTAAGAAGCTGTGTAAAACGGATTAGAAAAAAACGTGTTACTGTGAAAGAAAAAATAAACTGTCATGAAAAAAATCCTCATTTTTGTACATCCTCCCACTAAAATCAAACAAAAACGTAGAAGTATGCAAGAAAATGTTTCTTAATACCTTTTTCATTTCGAATATGTGGGTTTGTACAGCTTTAAAAAAGAAGATGATTCTATCACAGGTACTGTGACTCCAAACAAAAGAGAAAAACATACTAATCGAACATTTTTAATTTTGGATAGTGTAAAACAAGAAGTTATAGAGCATATAAATTTTTTTCCAAAAATTCTTTCTCATTATTGTAGAGAAAAGATCAATAACTTGTTGTTTTATGTTGAAGATGAATTAACAATATCCAAGATGTACTGTTTTTATACAACGTGGGCTAACGAAAAACAACTGATATCTTTAGCCACAGAGAGAAGTATAGGGATATCTTCAACACCAAACTTAATATTTGATTCTTTAAGCCTAAAAAGGATAGATGCTGATTTTGAACTTAAACCCAAAAAACTGCAGATATTATTGAATTCTAGAACAAACAACTCTTACGAAAACAACAGATAAGGGAATTAAAATAAGCTGATAAGAAAAGATGTAAAACTGATTAAAAAGTATCTGTCTATTGCTTTTACATTCAAAAAGTTATTCAGTTACGACAGTCAAAAACTTCAGTATTTTATTATAAATGTAAACTCTCGATGTTCAACTTTGCAGTTTTTGATTTATCTATCAAGGGACATTGCTATATTTGGCACGAGCAAATGGGAAAACGTGGTGCTAATGAAATATCTAGTTGTTTATATGACTTTCTTCTCAATCAGATTCGTGCTGGTAAAAAAGAATTTATATTATATTCTGATAATTGCATAGGCCAAACCAAAAATAAAATAGTCACGTTGCGAAAACATACAAAGTTTCCATTTCCTATCGGTTCTTAGAGCCCGGGCATACCCAAAACGAAAATGATAGTGTTCACGCACTTATTAAAAAAAATGTTAGAAATTCAGATTTTTATACACCCGATCAATTTATAATGCTAGTTAAGCTGGCTAAAATAAAAAAAATTTTTGACTTTAAGAAAATGTGCGACTTAATCAAAAACTTTTCAAAAGATACCAATAACAAAAAAAATATTTGGAACACTCTTAGAGATATAAACATTGAGGAAAATACAACTTCAAAGATGAACCATTCTTTACAGTAATCAAACCAAAAAATACAAGATTGTCTAACGGGTACGAGGGGTCTGTTATGAAATGTTATAGAGCAAAAATTTCATTAACAAAGAAAAAATATCAGTTTTTACAATATTTGAAGCAAAAGGTTCCGGAAACATACAGATGGTTTTACCATTCTTTAGCTTTTGATAGTAACAGAGATAACAAAAAAGACTCATCCTAAACAATTATAAAATTGGTTTTTACTGTATTTTTAATGTATTTTTACTTTTGTACATTTATAGTAATATATCATTTATTAAAATAGATTTTTTTATACAGAAAGTATTTTTTGGAGATAATTTAACAATTGTAGAATGTTTTTATTAGAAAATATTGTAAGTTCAACCAAATCGTAATAACGAGTTCAATTTGTGACCTAAAACGATTTCCAAAAAATAACATTGTATGTGCCAATACGATTTTTTTATCGAAATGTCTTGCTTTCGACAAAACACTAACCAACAAAAAAATATTTAAAAAAAAGTAAATTGCGGTTTATTATAAACTATATTTGAAGACTACGAACTTAAAATTATTAATATTTGGCGACAAGATTGTTGAATGTTGTCAAATAAAAGATTTGACAATCGTAAATACTTGGTCTAATTACCCGCATGAAGACTATATACATGGTCATCACCCAAACACACAAAGGAAACAATTAGAAATCAAATAGATTACATATTAATTAGTAAACGATACAGAAACAATATTCTCTCTGCTAAAACATGCCCAAAAGTAGACATAAGGAGGAGGAGGAAGGAGATCACAAATCAGTAGTAGCAGCATTTAGAATAAGGTTAAAGAAGATTAGAAAAGAAAATAATAGATGTACGATAAATCGGAAAATATTAAAGAATGAACTAATTCAAGATGAAATACGACAAAATTTAAAGAACTTACAACAGATACATGAAGCGAAAAATGAAACTCGAGAGGTAAATATGCGGTGGTGAAATATCAAAAATGCAATACTGCAAACAAGAAATAAACTAAAAAGTAAGAGAATAGAAAGAAAACAAGAATAGATAACACCGGAAATAATAGGTTTAATAGCACAAAATTATGAGTTGATGAAATACAAAGAAATACAGAAATTGATTCGTAGAAAAATAAAGGACAAAAAAAATATATGCTAGAGAGATGCAAAGAAATAAGAACATTACAGTCAAAACACGCAACCTTCGGAGTACATAAAAAGGCAAGAAAAAGCAATGTGGGCTACTAAAAGATAACAATGGAAATATTATATTATATTCTAAACTAAAAGTAAAACGGTGGGAATAATATACAGCAGAGTTATTTAAAGACTGCCGAACAGATATGCAATAGACCAATAATAAAACATAACCAATAAGAATAACATAAGAAGAAGTTATACATGCAATAACGAATATGACAAACGGAAAGGCCGTACGAGGTAATTAGAGAAATCATAAAATTAATTGGAAAAGAGTGCTTACAACCTTTAGTAGACCTATACAATGTTACATATAAAACCGATGAAATACCCAATGAATGGCTGAAATCCATATTTGTAATGCTATCAAAAAAAAACAGAAAGAATGTTCTGATTACAGGTATACAGGCAGAAATATTAGAAGAAGAAAATGATAACTTAATAATGATTGGCAATATTTCAGTCCTACATAACATTATGGAACGTTTGAAAACAACTAGTCTAAGATACGGCTTAAAAATTAACTTTGTTTTTAAATTAACTTTAGAAAAACAAAGTTTATGGTGTAATTGAAAACATCAAATTTATCAGCACGTCTAACAATAGACAACGTAAATATTAAAAAAATCAACAAATACGAAAATTTGGGAACCATAATCAACGATAAAAATGACCAAACAATAGAAATACAAACACGCATTGAATTGGCGAGGGTTGCTTTTAAAAATAAAAAAATTGTTGTGCCATAAGGATTTAAATATAGAAACTCAAACTAGATTTACAATGTGCTACGTCTTTTTAATACTACTGTACGGAATAGAAGCATAGACGCTCAAAGAGCAAAACAAGATTCAAGCCTTTAAATTATGTATATACCGACGTATGTTGAAGATAGCGTGGACAGAAAGAAAAACAAATAAAGAAGTTTTAAGTCAAATCAACAAAGAAAATGAAGTAGTAACCATCATTAAAAAAAAAAACTTTAGTACTTCTGCCACGTTATGCGAGGTAACAGATATAACCTACTGCAACTGATCAAATAGGGAAAAATAGAAAGAAAAATAAGCGTAGGGCGCCGACAAACTTATTAGTTTAGAAACCTGCGATAGTAGTATGGATGTACGTCTGTAGAGTTCTTCTATCCAAAATTAAAATTACGATTATGATAACCAACTTCTGTTAGCAGATGATACTCAAAAAAGAAGAAATGAAATCACTATAAACTTAATACGTTTAAATGCATTATACACAGTAGCTAAAACGTGTTTTTGGTTATGGTTGAAATTTTAAAAGACATCTTAAGAAGTATACTAAGATTACTACGTATTTCGGGTTTAAACGGTGTTGTTGTTGTAATCGAAATTGTCAACGTTTTGTAAGGAGTTTCAAAAGTAAACGATAATCTAACAAAGAATCAGTACAGAGTTAGATAATCAAAAATAGCTTGGCTTAGAACGTAAAAGTTTGGCTTGGTCTTGTGGATACCGGCTTGGCTTGCTTTTCATGTTTTACCAAGCTTTCATGCATCGTCAAACTTTTTCTTGCTTCTTTCGCAAAAGTAATCTGTGGCCTTGGAACACGTACCCCGCACGTGTTACAGCTCATTGCCACAATATAAACGATATAAACAATTACCCAACTGCCAGCATAGGTTACCTGATAACTTCGTACTGAAGCGAAGGGACAACGAGTTGTCTACTATACCAAATCATTGTAATCCGTGCCTGTACTTTCACGTGTAGTAAGCAGGATAATGAGCACAAAATACTTCCTTTACAGAGTATTCTTTTGACTGATCTAGAGTTGTGAAGTAACATAGTATACAGCGTGTTTCTGATAAACGACGACAAACTTAAGAAAAAGTTTTCTTGTGACGTTAAATAAATTTTTTTTCTGGTCTGGTCTAAAGTGACATTTGCAATAAAAGAGTTCAGACCGGTTTTGTCTATCTAAATAAGTGAAGATTTTTTTTCGATTTTAACCATGTGGTAAATGCTGTGAGATTCGTATTTTAAAACGTCTTCATGTATTGCGTTAATTGTGATTCTTTTTATTTATCCGTCATCAACAAAATAAATTGCTAGTACAATAGTTAGAAGAAATACTAATCTTTATTTTTTTGTACTTACACTGACCTAACTTAACTAAATGTATTTTGTATGTTTATCTGCGGCTGTAAACAAAACAAGACTTCAGCTAAATAAACAAAAAACGTTGCAATGTAAGACGAACAAATTCTAAATTTAGCTTTATTAGAACTCAGTTTGACTACTTGCTTAATTTCCGTTTTCGTTTCTTCAACTGACGCTGTTTGCTAAAGTGATTTGTGTAAATTGCCTTCGCTAAACTTTGAAATTTTACATAAAGATAATTTTATTTTCAAGAATTTGAAAGTTTGGTAAAAGCTTGAAAGCTTGACCTGTAAATGCTGGAGTTGGTTAATATTGAACTTGGATTGATTATTTAAAAACTTGGCTTAATCTTTCGAAAGCTTGGCTTGATTTTAAGCCAAGTCTGTAAATCCCTAATAAAATGTGACAATTAACAGTACCTGCTAAAAGTTTTGGTTAACAGTGATGACTGCAAACCTCCGTTAAGAAACGCACTAATTAGAATTAATTAATTTAGTTTGAGTAAAATTAGGTAAATAATGTATATTTGAAGTCAATTAAATTTAAGTTTATAACAATTTAGAATCTTAAGCGTTTGCGGTTTTTTGGTTAGGATTATAAGCGACATTTGGCTTAAAACGCGTCGTAGTTAAACACTCAGACTTTTTAAGCTTGGTTCTAGTCTTTCTTTGAGAGCCTAAACAAGAAGTAGAACTTGACTTTTTCCGTATTGTCGTTTATAAACTGAAACAAACTGATGCTTTGCAAGACATTGCAGCTTGCATCTTTGGAGTGGTAATTGTCACTGAACGAAAAAGAATAAGTGACGGTATTATATCATTAACGATCAGATAATTAACAAAATTTCATTTTGTGTTGCCGCTTGATTGACTGTGTTATTAGTCGGAGTAAGAGTTTTGGTCCTTTCCAAGAAAGTTGATCTTTGTCTTAGAGGGTGTAGTGCTGGTAGCCAAGTTTTGGTGAGTTTTAAACCGTCTTTCCGGTTCATGTTACATAAATGTTTTTTTATTTTTATAGCTTCGTAGTTTAGTCTGGAAAAATAAAAAAAAATTCTAGCCAACACTTTAGTTTAGTTAAATCTTAGCATGAGTCTTTGGTTCTACACGTGTTTTGCTACTGCTGATTTTGTAACTTAGCGATGTTTTCAGTTAGCCATATGTTCTTTTACTCTAAGTCTGATCGTGAAGACAGTTTTGATGTTATTCTTTTTTTGTACTGTCAAACCTATACAGTATGGTAAATAAAATGTGCTAGTAAGAGCTAGTAAGTCTTCTTTGATTTTTGAATTGACTGCTTTTTTCCATGACTTTTGAATTTTTTTTAACCCGTATACATTTTGTTGTAGAGACTCCAACAGTGCTTCCTTTTCCTTTTGTAATTTATTTTTATTTTACACACACGCGCGCATAGCTCTTTTAGTGTGCGTTTTTTTTTTTTAATAAACGGAATGCTTCAACTTTCCGTTATTTTTCTTTATCACCAGTACATCAAGAAAGATTAACTCCATAGTAAATTTAGTGTTATTATGTGTGCAGAGTTTAGATGTTGAAAAAAATGATTTAGTTTATCTTTGCTATGAGTCCATACAACAAAGGTACCATCAACATATCTAAACCAAGTTTTTGGTTTTCACTTGACATTCTTCATAATTTTAGTTTTAAAATACTCTATATAAATATTGGCTGATAATGGAGAGAGCGGTAAACCCATGACTGCTCTTTCTACTTGTTTAAATAAGTTGTCGTTATAACTAAAACAAGTATTTTTAAGACGATGAGCTTTTTCTTCTTTATTATTGTCAAAACTGACTAGGATATATTTTTTGTTATACGCAAGTATACATTCATAACGACTGTAGCGTAGAAGTTTTGTTTTTTTTACAATGTTGCAAATATCTTGTCGAACAGTTTCAGTGCTCTCCTTAGGTAGAGTACGTACTGCAACTTCTACTCCACATATTATTTATGTCTTCTATCGATGTTGTCTTAGGCGTAATAGCATAGTTAAAACCATTCTTTAATAACAATGTAGTCTGTTTATCCGAAACTTTATCTGTTAGATTAAGAATTACTTTATGGTCATCTAACGTTTTCTTAGACTGTGAAGTACAAAATCTCTCGTATTTTTCAGTTCTTCATTTCTATTATTCCTAAATCTTGTTTGCTGGTATGACAGCATCTATTTTTACCCATGTCGAGTGTTCTAATTTGTTAAACAAACAACAATATGGCAAAGACCAAGTTCTACTTCTTGTTTCGACTATCAAAGAGAAACTAGGACTAAGTCTAAAAAGCCTGAGTGTCTAACTACAACGCGGAGTAAACCAAAAAATGCTTATAATTGTTTGTAGCAATTTGTATCGGGTGTAGAGTACTTGTCTTATTATTTCTTTGATACTTTTTTGCGTTTGCACGAGTTTTTCTGCAGCACAGCAAACCTTATGGCTGCTTTAGTGCGACTCCAGTTTTTCTGCTTTTTCAATTATAAAGCTCGGATTAAAGCGTCATCCAATGTCTCGGGTCAGACAAACCGTGTCAATCTGACAGAGTCAATACTAAACTTTTGTTTCATGATAGTTGTTTTTAAAACGTTAGCTACCTATATTGTTTCAAACGTTTTAGAACACTTTGCAAAATTTCCTATTTTTTTAAGATTGTTTTGTTTCAGATCAGGAAACTGGACGCGACATCAATAAAAAAAGTCGTTGTAATAACGGCATTTTTTTTCATGTTGGCTACTTACTTTTCCTGGCTTAGATTAAAACTGCAAACTCTCACTTAATTGTCTGTTTTTTGAAAGACAACTTCTAGCGTATTCTAAACTGTTTCACAATCCAGATAGTCTAAACCGCAAACAAGTTTGTGTACCGCCAGTTTTCTATTTATCATAAATACTTGGTATTATTATCGCATAACGGTTTTACACAGAGGCATTTCTTGGTAATGAAAAAACAGTTTTTTCAAATATTAAAACAAAAAAAAATTGTGAAACGTCTAAAAATAACAAAAAAAACTTTTACTAACAACCTTAAATTATAGTGTAATAGTATATTATATACCGAGGTTGAGAAGTATACGATTTTAACCTAAACGATAGATTGTATCGTGAGACGCGAAGCGTCGAGGGATATAAGTGGCGCAGATTATAATGAACTTCTCAACCGTGGTATATATACAATTTTTTTTACTACTGAAATTATTATAACCTGTCTGCTTGTTACTAAATCAAATTTAGAATTTAAGATATTAATTTCAAATTAATAATCAAGTTAATGAGTGTGACAGTTTTCATTAGTTTAATAATTATATCTAAAATATATTTAATTCAGTAAGATTTACATTTAGTTAAGCACAAACTTCAAATAACTTAATTTTAAAAATCAAATTAATTTGTTTAATAAACGATTTAAATTATGTAAAGCTGTGTAACAGTGAGTAGTCAAGCTAATGTCTAATTATTGAAATAAATATTAGTTAATGCCAACGTCAAAAAAATTAAGTGACGTGTTTTTTAGTTTTAATACTCAAATTTCAAACAATTATTAAATTAAAATAGTATTTAGTTTATATTATTTAGCTTAAAGAAATATTAAAAAGTGTAATGGTACATTTTTAAGTAAAAATTATAAAAATAAAATTTATTTTGAAAATGCTCATTTTTAGACAAGCGTTGTAAATAATCTAAAACTCGTTGAATTAAAGTATGAAATATGTTTCTATCCAACAAAATCTGTAAATCTACCACTTTCAAACTTATATCTCTTCGTAAAATTGAAAAACTTTTTTGGTAAATTTTGTCAGATAATAAAAAGACCATTACGGTAAATTTGTATTTTAATAAATTTTTAAAAAGTAATTTTTGAAATTACACGAAAGCACTTAAAGTTACTGATATTAAATGTATTAATATTGACAAATTTAAGAAAAGCTCAAAAAAATATATAGAAACGAAATAAGTAATTTGTAAACGTTGCAAACTTGTTACATTTTTTATTTATTTGTACGTTGGTGTCAAACTAATTTACATCCAATCTCAGCTTATTCCACATGCGTAAATATGTTTTTTTCTTCTATTATTTTTTGTTTGCATTTTAGTAAAAGTGTTTTTGTTAAAATAGCAATTACATTCATTTTAAATGTTATGTCTAAAATATAAAAAAAAATATTAGTTTTATTATTTTAAGTAATTACAACATTATCATTTGTATTTACGGTTTCATAGAATTTTTGTAACACCGATTGCAATACATTAAACTTGCGACATACATAAATGTCTTACCTGTAGTATTTTTCGCAACGTTCTTATATGCCACTTATAAGTTCTTGTTAAAATAGTTAATTTTGTAGTAAGTTTGTAAATTACTTCAATTTTGATATTTGTTATTATTGTAACAGCTTTATGAAAAAAAAGCTTTCTATACTACTAAATTGAGTTAATATGTGCAGTTGCACTATAAATGCATCACAGACCTTCTATCTGCAATTAACCCCATTCAAACTTTATAAAACGTCATGTTGTTAAAGAAAAACAAATTTTAATACAAATATATTAAGCAATTTATTTGTTAGAATATAGTAACTATATACACAAAACAAAGCTGATTATTTAAACAATCAATAAGAGTTTTTCTTGTACTACAACTAAAAATTAAACTGTTTTATTAAATTCATATTTGTTAAACTAAACTAAATTTGTTTTATAAATTTCCAACTTTTGCTCATTTTAAATTTAAAAATCTTATTAACATACATGTACTTTTTTAAATAAAATTTTTGATGAATTAAATAAAAACAATAGGCATTTTTTAACATTTTTATATCTGTTGAAAAAAGTAAGAACAAACAAAAAAAACTATTTTCATTATACTACAATAAAAACATATGTATTTTGTACTTGTTTATAAACTATGAAAGGTTACCTTTCCCGTGCGGTGCACGGGAAAAGTGTTTCCCGTGCTCCATTATTGCCAACTTTTAAAAATAACGTTACACTAGTGGCTTTAATTATAAGTTACAATAGTAACGACTAATTTTATAACAATAATTTTTTTATACTTTAGCTAGAGTTAATTCTTTCCTAAAGTATAGTTTCAATGTAATTTAACAGTTTTCGGTCTTATTTGGGTCTTATAATAACATTTTTATTGAAGTCAATGAAGCCATGAAATTAATGTTGGCGATCTGCATTTTTACACAAAACAATCATCTGTCAAAATCGTTATTTGTATTCAAAGTTGAACCACATTCTTTATTCTGAAATTTTTATAGTAAATGCTATTTCAAGTTTACTGGATCGAGTGACATGTAAGATATAAGTTTTCCTTGTAAACAGCTAATTATGGTACATTGCTTTTTAAGGATGTATATAGTAGAAGAAGAACTAACCGAACAGCCTTTATTTTTAACAATAAATTAATTATATGTAACATTGCTGGTACAATTTGAATTGTTACTGATATTTACAGTTTTAGTCGAACTCTCCGATTTGCTTTTGTCCGACGTGTCGACATGGTCCATAAATACCAAATATCAAAAGGACCTCTACGAAAATGGTTGGTATTACTATCGGAAAGAACATTTTTTACATATAAGCCAAACACAAACCTTTGTCAATAACCATTTTTCATCTGAAGCTTCACAAATGAATTTGGTTACTTGTTCTGCTGTTAACACTTTGGCTTTTTTAGGTACGTAACCAACACCTTGACGTTTGAGAAATGCGATTGTTTGTGGAAATCTGTACGAATGAATGCATCAGTGTATTAGTAAAAAATAGAAGTATTACGCAAGTATACTCTGTGAATTGTACTTAGTTGCTAATGTTTACATTTTCTTTAATAGATAAACAACTTTTTGACTCCACAGGGTAGATGGTTTCAAAAGTTTAGCTTTCTCCGACAAATAAACAAGAAAAGCATCTTCACTCACAGATTTTGCATTTTTTTCTTCGCGCTATTCATAGAACAAACGATACTCTTTTTCATATCTGTCTCGAGATTTTTTAGGGCGTAATTCTGCTCGTACTTCTGCTGCTTGCTGAGTAATATTTTCTAGTATTTCAAAATTATGTTCTACAGAATCCATCTTTTAAAATTGTAACGTAATACATAATTAAAATAATAATGCACCGTGCTAGCTCTTATGACTTTATTAACATATAAACAACACACAAACATTAAATTAGAGCGATGAGCAATATTACTAATTATAACCAGGGTCGGGGTATTCTAATCGTACACTAAAGATTTACAATTCTAATTTGACATAATTTGAAATGACAATTTGGACGCCACAATATTTTCTATATTTATAATATTTAAATATTGAAACCAAAAGATTAATACATTAACATAATAACAACAAAAAAACATATTTACATATTTGACAGTATCGAAAGGTAAGTATAAAATCAAAGTTACCTGATTTCAACTTTAATGCGCAAGTCAAATTGGTGGGGTCAATTACGCGTTTCATACGAAATTACGAAATTCTTGAAATGAATGAAATGCATATTTAATTTCCAAATTTTCCGTATTTATCCTGATTGATCTAATATTTGTACAGATCCATTAACAAGAACATCGTAAAACAAACGTAGCGTATGATAATCTTCATTCGCAACATCCAAATCAAATTGCATCAGACGTAACACATGAATAATTTTCACTCATAAAAATCATAATTCGTAGCGGAAATTCTTCGTAAAAGCGACGTTATGACTAACATCAAACGTGCTGCGTAAACCATATCTTAATATCGCATTTCAAACATCTAAATCGTAAAAAGGCGTACGTATCGAAACCAAATTTCCGTAACCATAAACGAATTCACACGTACACAAATCGATAAGCATCGAATAAATCAGAAAGCGTAGTCGTATATCAAAAGCAAAAACTTCCAGTTCGGACGTACAAAAAAACCCTTTATGATTACGGGTTTCTTTAAAACAAACGACGAAAACGAAATTAATAATGTTGACTAAAGCAGACTATTATTATTACATACGACGAACGCAGAATTCCACCGTTCAAATTTAACATGTGGAAATTTTCTGCATGTTATGCAGGACGAAAACGTCTTATTGCGGCGAAAATTGCACCCAAGATGGCTTATGACTTAAAAAGAAGGCTCATAACGCATGTGCAGTGCGTCAAATACATTGCGCAAAAGAATTTACATAAACAGTGAACACAAAAATGTTAATTAAAATCAGACGTATTCAATCGAAAAAAATGTGCACGTTACAAAATATAGACCCACGTCAAAACAATTATGCATATGTATTTTAATTTTTATATGTTTTATGCTAGTTTTGTAGACAGGTATAATGAAAAATATCGTTCATTACTCGGCAGAAAGGGCTTTTCCCGTTTCAAGCATGCGTTCCTGTGCTCGGCTTTGCCTCACACGGGAAATTCGCAAGCTCGCACGGGAAAAGCCTTCTTTTAAGCCTAGTAATGAAATATACTATTTATTCACACTCAGTTAGTAACGTACAGTTTTCCGAACCTCTTAAAGGTTGGTAAGTGAGTGGTTTCCATGGTTAAAAAGACGCGTATGTAATAAAATCTCACGAAGGTTGATAAATGAACGATTTTCATGAGTAAAAAACGTCTATGTAAAGAAACCTCGCGGTCAGTAATGTACACTTTCCGAACCTGTAATTTGTGTGTGTTTTGTTTTAACTAATTTGATAAAATGTCAATCATAAATTAAATATTTATATCGTAAAATACTTACTATGTGTTAATATTTTACCGAAATAAACGATAATATTTTGGAAGTAGGTTTTTATTCATTTTTTATTAGTTTAATGTTATTTATTTGTATTTTAATGGCTGATTGTGAATAAAATAGTATACAAACCTTGGCAAAAGTGTTCCATTTGTCTCGAGAACTAGTTCACCTCGAGGCTATGCCTCTCGGTAAACTATAGTTTTCTCGACAGAAATGAAATACTTTCCGCCTCGGTATGTAATCTACTATTAAATTGATTAAAGCTATGAATAATTTCACTCTTACGACTAATATTTGGACTGATACTGGAAACCAGAAATTTTCTTGGAATTATTATTGATTTTCCAGGTGCAAACAAAATGGAATCAACCGCTGTTGGTGTTTATGATTTATCAAAACCTAACTAATAACGGCAAATAAATTAAAAATTTTATTTTACACTTGTGAAGAAAGCGAGATAAAAACTAATAAAGTACAAGGAATGGTGACTGATGCTAGAGGCAATATGTTTAAAACAGTTAAAATAGTATTAAGCAAAAAACAAATCTTTTTTTGTAGCTGTCTACCAGCGTTTTACATGATCGATAGGCTCTAGTGTGTTATAGTTTGTTAACATCAAGACTGTATTATGTTACCACCCGAAAAATAGAGGAGCTGAATTACTATCATACATTAGCTCCAAACAGCCTCTGTTTTTTTTAATTTTTATGTTGTATAGAAGACGTTTTGTTATTTTATTTATCCGGGCTGTTCCAGTAGCTAAGTGACTTTGTTCTTTCAATGACTAGAAATCCATGGCTGCTAAAATAATTGTTAAAAATATATATAGTTCGATGGTACTGCGACACATTTCAGAAACTCAAGATCTCAAAGGAAGATCAGTAATTTTTTAGCACCACAATGCTTATCAAACGCGTAGCCATAATCTTTAGAACTACACAACATCTAACTTTTATATCAAAATTATGTATTGCTTGCTATAATGTGGAGCAAAGACTTTTATTATTACTTTGTCGATAAACAGATGGTGATGAAATATACCTCATAGCTGAATTTTTTTATTCAAAGTGAAACAAGAGAACGTAGTGTCACTATTTTGTCTTTTTATCTAAATTACCAATATTAGCTAAATTAATGAATTTTTTGATTTCTTGGAACCTGATTCGTGACATAGTATTTGCTACCATCTACATCAATACTTTCGTAATTTCGTTCACTTAGTAATTTATGGTATCTAGTGAAAAGAAGAAGTGTTACTTATTATTTTATGATAATTTTGAAGACAAAGAAGTCGTGACTATTCTTTTGTAAAGAATATAAATTTGTTTAGGAAACAATATGATCATAAACATCAATTTTTTTCTAAAATATTTCAACTGAATAGACGTTTTCTAGATTACCTTTTAAAATTTTCCCAAACAACACATTGGTACAAAAAACGTCTAAATGTCCGGCTAATAGACGTTTATTTGATATAAAAACGTTTTTAAACGCGTTATTAACGTTTATTAGACGGACATTTAGACGTTTTTTGTACCAATGTGTTGTTTGGGTTTAGTCAATAGAAAAAAATTTAAGACTAACTCTCTGTTGGAAGATGTTTAGTTAAACGCAAGATTTTCTACCGTACAACTGACTTACTAGATGACCACAGAAAAATATTTGTTTGGTGTAATCAAATGAGTACAATGTAAAATAATGGGTTAAGAGAAGAATCAAATCTAAAACTAATCTAAGACATTTTATATGATGGATTTTTAAAGATGCCTCCAGTTATTAATAAAATCATAAAGTGCCTGCAATGGTAACTGCCACAAACATACTGAATTTGACTTAAGTTTGCGATATTCTACGTCTGATTGACGTGGAACTCGTGAAGTATGCGGTGAAAAGTATGTTACTAACTGTAAGATTATTCTTTTGGTCCAAATGTTAAATATAAAAATATGTGCTTTTTTAAAAAGCAGTTTGTTTTCTTCTTTTTTTTGTAGTCTTAAAAAATAATACTTAAAAAACTATTAGACCCGTATTTTGAAAAAGTTAATGTTTATTTTACGTGACGTGTCCGGTAGTTTTTGTACCTATTTATAAGGCAGAGTGCGTGCAGTAATTTTGAGTGTTTACTAAACAAACTAATCTGAATTTGTAAAAAACTGTAGGTATTTATAGAATTAGTTTTAATTTAAAATTAAATGTGTTTATTTTGAAGTAATTGCTACAGAATTAGTGAAAATGCCGATAAAGTGTTACGTTTTTTGATGTAATGCATAAAATGCGCATATTACAAACATTGAAGAACAAAAACGATCATTTCATGTGTTCTTCAACAAAGAAAAGGCGCCTAAGTTGTTTGAAACTTGGCTAAATTTAAATTTTACTTACATATGTTTATACTACTTTACTGAAGTTTCTTTTAATATGCTTTCCTTATTAAAACAAAAACAATAAAACATTTCGTGTATTTAAAAAAAGATACTGTGTTAACATTACTATTAAAAGATCGTGAAAACGACCATTCGTCGACAACCGACATCCGACATCCACATACAGTTGCACAGAAGTTTAACTTGCACACGAAGAAAGCTTATTCAAGAAGCAGTCGAAGAAATATTACAGGAAGATACAGAAGAAATAATTAGCCTTGTCTCTGTCAAGATCTGTCCAATGTAAACTTGGAAAAGTAATATATCGAGATATCCAATAAGAAAGCGAAGAAATTATTAGTGATGAATCATTTATGTAGATGAAGAAGAAGAAACATCTGATGATGATGATATCAAAGAAAAAGAAAACATGAAAAAACAAATATTTGTCTTCAAATCCTTTAATAATTTTGCAATATTTGTCATGCTCCGGTAACTAACATTGAAAGAACTACAATTTAAAAGTTAACATTTTATGTCATAAAATTTGTTGGCAATTTGACTCAAAAGAAAATAATCGACGACTAGGGGCTACATCTGTCGTTTCTGCGTTAGTAGGTCAATTAGTGCCGGCAAGCACCACTTATTGAAGCGAAATTGGATCCACTGTACACGTGACGCTAAGCATATTGTGCGTACTTCGTCGAATTAACCAGGAACAATTACACCAAAAGTAATCGACAGAAACAAAGGTTGGACTTTTTATTTTATGTTATTACAACCAGTTTTTTTTTACAATAGTAGTTATATAGATCGATTTAGTAAGCGTAGTACATGATAAAAATTTAAGTTTGTTCATTATTCTTTATCATGTAAAAACGCGGATTAGATTGTATTAAAAAAAATGTAAAAATAGCGCGAGAAGGTGTTGCATCTTAGCTATGAAGCTTTTAAAACATTTGCAAAACAATTTTATAGTATTTTTTTAAAATATGTGCGATTTACTATTAAATATACTTTCTCTAATTTCAAAACAATAGATTTGAATCGTTGAAAAATGTAGATGTTTGGATTTTAGAAGACGGCCAATCTGACTGACCAAGATATTACGCAAAATATGTCACTTAAGAAACATTATGGACTTGAAAACTAACCAAGTCATAGATTTCTTGTCACAAAATACTTGAAAATTAAATGTGTTGTTTAACAATTAATTTTTTTTTGACTCATTAAAGCGAGCTTGATGAAGTGTTCATCTAGAACACGAAACGTCGTAATAAACTGAATTAGTTACTTCTTTCCCTTTCTATATAAAAAAAAAACAAAATTAAATTGGGTAGTAACATTAAAATTATTTTACTGCATTAAGAATCTGTTGATTGATTTAGACTAAGAACTATTACAAGTATGTAACTACATTATTGGCACTACTTACCAAAGGATTTAAAGAAAAGGTGCAATACTTAAGTATTTAAGCTGCATAGCAACTAAAAGTTTGTTGTTGTTTTATTGATTATTATAATCACATATGGTAAAAACATTAATTTTAGCAAAAATCGATGTTTCGAATTTGCTACCAGCTTTTGTTCCAACGGATTTGGTTTGTAACAACCACGCTACTACGAGTAGCTGAAATGTTGGTGAGTGAGCGCGGATAAGAATACCACAGTAAAAAAAATGGGCATTACTTCGCTGTAACGATAAAATCTTTGGCTTAAATACACTATGGGTACGAGTTCGCTGTCCAAAAATTGAAAACAAAGCAAACAACTATCGACGAGCACACGAGCAACTTTTTTGTAAGTGTAAGCTTACATCTAATGATTTAATCGTAAGCACTGCTGCCATAAATATGAACAAATTACTAAAATACTCGAACGGTTCAGTTACAAAAAATGATTATATAAAATAATGACGTTAATGCGTAATGCAAGTAAATCACATTAAACGACACTCGACATGTAGTCGCAACTGATCGATGTCTAAATTGAACAAACACTTGAGGTCATCAACTTTGCAGTAATTATACGCACTAAATCGGTCTACTAGGTATGAGACATAATAATGTCACCCTGAATAGCTGAGCGTGTTAAGAAAGTTTTAAGTCTTAGCTAAATCCGCTGTAGAGGATTTAAAATAAACAAAGCAAGATAACATCCCGTAGCCATTTACTTGTGAATATTAAGTAGAAAGAAAATCGCTTGAAATCCGTTAATGCACGTAGAATTCGCTACAAGCGTACTAATAATGACGATATAAAATTAAATTAAAAAAATTACTTACAATTCAACGGACAAAGTTTTTACTAAAGCCAAAACTACTAACAGCAAATAATATCAAACGGAAAATGGAATCAACCAGTGCCGAGCAAAAAAGCTGAATAATATTGTCAGTGACGCGCTTCTGCCAGTGCATTAAAAGAATTTTGTTGAAATACAAAAAATGTGACACATTATTACTAACGTCACGTAACATAACCTATTGTCAATGTTTAGCTACCGATGTCAACAATACTGTTTCTTTTAACATCAATCATCTTTTAATTTTTTTACAGATAGTCAGAAAAAGAATGAGGTTTTATAATATGTTTAAACGTGTTACCACTAATTAAGAAATAAGTAAAAAAAAAACTACAAAACATCATACAACGTTTTGATAATTTACGCACGAAGATCAAAGTTTTTTATTATTAAATGATAAAACACTAGAGGCGGGTTGCACAAAGCAAATCAAAAATGTAACAACTGATTATTTTTTAAAACAATTGCTACATAGCCAATAAAACCACGTTTATTGGTGATGTAACAATTGATTTCAGAAATAATCACTTGCTACATTTTTGATTTGCTTTGTGCAACCGGCCTTAAGTGTTCTATTTTTATGTATAAATTAATTTCAATGAAATCAGGAATTAAACATTTTGATAATATTAACATAATAAATAGTTACCGTATAATTTTATATTAAAAAAAATTGTAATAAATTAAAAATAATGGTTTCATTTTATTTCCTTTTGCGCATTTGTTTTTTAAATGTTATAAATAGGGAACTTTTGTTCAGTAATCGAAATAATAATGCAAAAAATAAGTTAAAACCGTATTTGTTTTATTTTATTTTTACTTATTTTTTATAAAATTGCCTTAATAAATTCTAATGCAAGTGAAAATCTAAAATAATATAAAAATAGAAATCAGTAAAAATATTGCGCATACTGCAAAACTGTTTCAAATGTTATTAAAACTACAGTATGTAATTATACTTGTGTTATAAGTTATTGTAATTTTTTAGAGTCGTTTTATATACAATATGTCTCACTAAGTTGAAACCATATAAAAAACTTTTTTATTATTAATTTTAGGAAACAAAGTTATTGTTATAAAAAGTTTTGCAAGCTCTAAAATTCAAAACACAATCATCAGATATCATTTTTTTTCAGTTGTATACATAGTTTGTCAAAAATCTGAATGTTTCTCAAGAGTGAACTACCTTTATATTTGACATCTTTTTTTGTCTACAATAACAATGCAAATTAACATGTAACCTGGGATTCATTAACAAACAAATGCCTTTAGTATCAAAAAATGTTTGACATTAACTTGAAACAAAAAGTTAACCAGAAAGAGCCGTTTCAAAATGTTGACGATTTGGATTTATATTTATTTCTAATATTAATATTATGTTAGTTACACACTTAGTATTTGTATGTATTTTCTTATTTGCAAAATAAATGCATATGCATTAATTGCGTATTTAAATTCTAAAATGATTACAAAAAATTTAGAGACAGAAAGATTATTATGTGTTTCATAAACACAAGAGATAAATGTTTATTCAAAAAAATAAAAAATGGTAAAAAATAACAAAACCTATTTTTTCAATGGAAATAGATGTAATTACATATTTAAACGTAGTTTTTAGTTCTGGTAAACTTTTTTTAATAACAATTTTCGATATGGTCCAATATAAAAGTAGTTTATTTTTTAGCAAAATTTACATTTTTTGACAAACAAGTATACAACTAAAAAACGTGATATCTGACGATTGAGTTTTAGGTTTTAGAATATGCAAAAAGAATAACTTTCCTAAAATTAATAATAAAAAAGTTTTTCATATGGTTCCAAGTTAGTGAGACATATTGTATATAATATTTTTTTTAAAAGTAAACCAAACAATGTTTATTGTAGTTTTTTAAAAACACTATTATTTTATGTATTTTGAAAAATTTTTAAATATCAATTTGCATAATTAAAATTCATTTGTTTTTATTATAGATATTTGCATGTGTTCAATAAAAGGTTTACGTTGATTTAATTTAAGAAATAGATCAATGAAAATGAAATTTAAACAAAAAATTCATTAAATAATATAAAGCAATTGACAAATATATTTGTTCTTAAAAATCACCATTTTAAAATGCCAATATCTATAATTAGTTGATATTTGAAGGTTAATAAATTAACACCTTGAGAATGAACGATAAGTTAATTAAATTAAAAATCACAATCAATAACCTACTACTGTGCCAATCAAAATTTGTTTAATATTATCATTGTATGGCATACGTAGAATCTAATGGCGTATTAAATGTACTAGGTCGCTATAAAGCAATTTAAAAAGGTTGTTTGTCACCTTTGTATTTAATAGTTTTATTATGAATGCACTTTTGTGCATCATTTGTAGTTACCTTGAAAATCCGGCCAGTTGGCCATGTATTGTTTGACCGGAAAACAATTGCTTACAACTAACCAATGTCGTTTATGAATATTGAAAATGCATTAACAGACAAAATTAATTGTTTTTGGTGTATTGCAAATAACGTGTACAATAACTTCTTATGAATCAATTGTTTATATAAATACGTGTATATGTATATGTAACAAATAACTTCTGAAAACAATAGGACTGCCAAATAAGAATTAAAAGTAACAATAACAACATTCGAAGGATATATTTATATTTATATGTAAATAATGACTGTATAATAAAATTTTTTCGTATATGTTCTATGTCAAGTCAAACAACTACTAAACCTCCAGCTTTAAGTAGTATCAAAAAGTTTACATTATTTATTAATTTTGATTCAAAATGTAGTTTTCTTCGCAATTATATATTAATTAATTAATAACGATGTTTACTATTATATAGATTAGTATTATAATAAAATATTTTTAATTTGTAAAACAAATATGTATTATCAAAATGTAGTTAAACATTTATAAACACTATCAAATGTAAGACTTAAATAATTTTGTTTGTTAAAATTATAATATTCAACAACTTTTTAAATGTTTTAGTTTCGTATATTGGACACCATTAAATTTAAATAATTTTAATTCAGAACAAATGCAAATAAGAATCAATTGATAAATTACATCTAATTTACGATAACATTTTAAAATAAGTATTTAAATGCTACTATTTATATATTTATATTTATGTGAGTATTTATACATTAGTTGCTTGTGCGGAAGTACGCGCAACTTCGGTATTTTTTGTGTTCCTATAGCTGAAGGATAGATTTAGTTGATTAACACTTTTACTGTTATTTTTTAAAGGCGTGCTTTTTTAAACAATACTGAATGAATACGTAAGTGATTTTAATTAGTCAAATATAAAAACAAACAAAATAAATGACCTAAATTACTTTATTTACAACTTCAAAGTGAAGCCTAAATATATTTTCAATTCTTCATAAGAAATATACTTAACAACAAAAGAAAAACATTCACAGATATCGCAAATCTTGCAATTACCGGTAGGTGTTGAAAACAAACACAATATTACCTACGTAATATAATGAACAAGGTTTATTACAATTTTCAAAAATAAGAATGTACCCACTAAACACAAAATTGATATTGTTTAGTAACAGTTTCAAAACAAAAAATTTATGATTCACTATTGTTTCAAACATAAAAAAAAACCTAACTGCAATAAAATAGCTATAAGTCCATCGCTGTTTCACTTATTTGAATCAGTATAGTTTCGGTATTTTAAATTCAAATCTGTTGCAAAATAAATGTTGCATTCGGTTTACGTTTTAAAATCTTCGTTCTTGAACTGATACTAAATGATCAATAAATATATGATTTTCTTGTTTCAATAATGTACTTAAACAGTTTCAATAATATAATAATACATTTTCGAATGCACGTTTAAAATTTTATTGCACAATAAATATTTTTAAATACATTATCACATTGAGTTTTTTACATATTGCAAATTTCTTTGATGTGGTCTTTTCACGGAAGCCTCGAAAACTGCATCAGTTACTGTTGGGTAGCAACTTTTAACCGCATCTGTAACATAAAAATAAATATTTCATTTATATACATACATAATCATAGAGTTACACAAAATGAGTTACATTTCTTTAATCAAAAACAACACAAACTTAATATAAATATCAATTTAGCAATCATAAGAAAGTTATAAAAACACTGTGAATACCTTTAGCTGTACATAATCGTATAGAAAACTTGAAGAATTGAACTGTAATTATAAATCCTAAAGTATCATCAGATTTATGCAATAATCTACCTTAACGCAAGCATGTGTGTTAATTTACATTTTTTTAATACAAATTAAAACATGATACATAAAGAACAGAAATGATAATAATATTGATTACATTTATGGATTATAATAAAATATTTCCACTATTAATGTATTTTTTAATTCAAATTCAGAAAAATCTACTTTTGCACAACATGTTTTTGATAATCCTCATACTCTTTTTTCTTAGAAAATGTTTCATCCTTTTAATAACATCAATAACAAACAAATTCTTGAATTACTAGAGTTGATTTATATTAAAATATCAATCAAAAATTTCTTGTTGAACTATCAAACCAGTTACAATTATGATTTTAAATTTAAATTTTCTTATATTTGTTTCTCAATTGCAACATTTTCCTTTTTTAAAATAATTTACATTTAACATTTTGTAAAAGTTAGAATTTTTAATTATCTAGTTACAAATTTTCATATTTGACATTTTTCAAAAAATGTAAGTTAACATTTTTTTTGTAATCTTAGCTTTTTTTTTGTAGAGTATTTTGAAGATGAGTTTCGTTATTTTAAAGCTCGAAACATATGTAAAAAATACATTTTCCAATTTAACGAATTTATTATTGGTGGACTGGTAACTTGAATAATTTAAAAATTGACCAATAACAATAAATCTCCTTAAAAATTTATAATTTTTTCTCCTATTAATATTAAACAAATGCGCTACTGACTATAAAAAAACATTAAAAAAATGAACTTTACTATAACATAAATCTTCTTTCTAGAACTGACGCTAATATTTACAATTGCTTGACTGTTGATACTATTTCAACATTCAAAATTTACTCAAATTTAATTTTACATACTTTTGCCTTATGTTAATAACTTTACAGTGAAATCGTTTATGACTTAAACCAGTCATTTTTGATAGTTTTTATTATAAAACTTTATAAATCAGGTTTATTAAATTATTTTGTTTATGCAGTTTAAAATTTGAACATAAATTATCGGTTTAGTAAAACATCTGAGTTTCGATCGAGTTGCTTATGGTGACCACCGCGGCTTTTTTAACGACTAAGGATAGCTTTGTCGGTGTCGTAAGAGTTGTTTTTCTTGCAAATCGTGCCTGCATCAAAACCGTCACAATTTTTGTATTGAAATGATTTGCTTAATAACTAAAAATAACCAATAAACTATTACCCTAAAACGGTGCAAGAAAGTTGCACATAAACATTTTTAAAGAGAACAAAATTTACTATAAAAAAGGGTACAATTCCCTTCAATACTTTAGAAGACACACGTGTACAAAGTTGCATAAAAATTGCTTTAAAATTCTTTTAAACTATTAGATATAATTATATACTCCCGAGGACTTTTTTGTAATAAATTTTGTGCTCAATAAATTGTTTATGGGCAATTTTTATCTATATTGTACCGTTTTTGCTGCGTACAAGGCGGAAGCTCGCGCGGATCTAATTCTGCAATTACTATAATCATTTTTTATCACTGCTGAGTGAAATTAAGACTTATTATATTTTTAAAACATGAAACGAATCATAAAGAATATCTTGTTTAATAATAATAAACACTGCATCTAAAAAAATACAAAAAATTAAGTGAAATTGGGTGCCACCGCAAGTTCCAGATTTGTTTCATCTGAGCGTTTCATCGTTTCGTTACACGAGCCTTCGAATCAAGCTCCCTATAAATGTTTTCAACACTAAAACATAATTTAGTTTATGTAACATATGATTATGATACTGATGTTGTTAATATGAGCAAAATTACAAAGTTGAGAATAATCAATTATAATGTAAAAAAGCACAATTCTTAAAATTTTGTTTCTGTAAGACTTTATTGTGAATTATCTAAAGTTTAGAAACGTTTATTTTTGGATGTACATAAATTAATTCTTGTTTTTTAACAAAAAAAAAATCTTTAATTGTTAAAAAATATTTAAAAAAACATTTTGTTTAACCAGCAGGCCAACGAATTTTTCGTGTACACTCAACTAAACAAAAAACGGAACAGCTTGGTTAGTTTGATTCAAACAGTAAGCGGTGCAAACTAGGCTTGTTAGCAAATATGATCGGCAATCATCTGTAGGTATTTGCGATGTTATTAAAAAAATTCAAATTAAACAAATAATAAACGTTGACAATACCAAAAAGCAGTGGCAACTTGTGACGTTGCGCTTAGAGCGGGCTAATTTTTTTCAAAGTGTGTTTGTAAGTAATGTAAACGTATTTAGGTATTATGTAGATAAATACCAAAATAAATAAATTCCGTTGAGGAATGTATATGGCGTACAGTAATTTAATGTTTTTTAGTTTTCTTATTAAAATGTCTGTATTTACATACTAAACTCGCTCGTTTTATAGAATCCATCGAAATAAAACAATAAACATGGGAAACCAAACAAAACACGTTTTGCAGTTTTAGGACTTCAGTCGTATCTATTTTTACAAATTTTTTCTTGACAGGAAAAATGTTCCAAATATAATAATAATAATAAGATAATTTTGTTATAATTAAAGAATCATAATAATTATGTATTTGAAATTTACACCTGTAATAATTCTTAATTTTTCTTCTCTTAGTAGAGCCTTCAAATTAAGTGTAGGTGCTATGTTTAATATAATAACCGTCTTGTTTTAGGTTACGGCGACGTTTCGTGGTTTTAATGTGACAATTTCATCAGGCCAAATTCTAACAGTTATGGTCGCAATCTGACCACTTTATCAAGCCAAATCCTAACAGTATTTCAGAGTTAAATGTAATGACAACGCAAGTTTTAATCACATTTTAAGTAGTTTTCTAATATCTATTTTTATAAACATTTAATCAACAAAAAATTGTGTTTCTTTTGTCACTCATATCCTGCTTTACTATCATACGATAAATAATCGTTTTATTGTATTTTTTTTAAATGTCAATTAAGGTAATATTACAGTAAAAAATTAGTCAAAAAATATACGGTTTTTAGGTACAGTTATTTTAAAAAATATAAACAATATAAGCCCGAAATTAACAACGAAGGTAAATAAAACTATGTACTTTACTGTAATCTAGGTATAATTAGTAAATAAAGTAATTCGCATTGTAAAAAAGTGGTATTAAGTCGTCATAATAACTGGACATACATAAATCACTATTTTGACGAATTTGTTTATTTATCTCTAAAAATAAATAGCATGTTAAGTAAATATCAGGCTACTTGGTAATATAATTATAAGTTTAACTCTTACAAACTTACAAATTTTGAATTAACTGTACTTAAATATTATTTAGTGATACTTTAATTACAATAGTAACATTTTGCTGTACACCGTTTAACTTTCTAGAATGTTAGTTACATTTCAGTTTGCTTGTTTTGTGTAAGATGACATCACCACCAATTTCATTTACGTTGTTGCCAAATGTATTTGCTTTAATTTGTATATCTACTGTGTATCTTTAAAATTTACGGTTTACGTAAGCAATTAAACAATTTTTATGTATATTTATGTTTTATTTAGTAGTTTAACATATATTAATAAAATTTAAAAAGTACCTGCATTGTATAAAAAGATCAATAGTGCTAACGGCAACATTGTAAGTCGTTATTTGCACAAAACCAAATAAATTTAAAATTCGTTGACATGTAACAGTTGTTGCCATCTATATGAGTAATGTTAAAACATTAGTTAAATAATTTGCCACACAAAACGACTGTAGCGTGCAAATACCCCCATAAAAGCAATGAAGCATTTGACCTTTATGTTCATTTACTGTTTTTTTAGTTTTTCAGTCACTGTTATAGTAAAAACTGACGATAGGCTGTCGTCGTGGAAGACATAATGTAATTTTAAATTTTTTGTTCCACTCCATATACCTTATTGCAATACAATACAGTAATGTCATTCAGATATTAGCTAGTAAAAAAATGTATTTCTCAAATTTACTGTTTTTGTTTGACTTAAACATACGACATAATGAGTATGACCTTCATGTTGTCGACGAATTCTTGCAGTTGTCTAGGCATTGATGCTACAAGAACACATAGGTAATTATTACTAATCGTCTTCCAATGGTAGCAATTAATTGTTTGCGAACTCTAGCGATGAAATTAGCCCCTTGTTTTCCGATAATACGAACAACTTGACCCTAAACGTTTTTTATTATATATTAAAATCAGAATTTTTTGCTGGCCACGGTAACACGCTTAGGTTATTTTGATGTACCCAGTTTTAAACTAACCTGAATCTATGTTTAAGGGCATTTTTCTTAAAAAATATACAACATCAATAATAACATTTGAAAAGATTATAACTAACTTATATTTTGAGTAACTGTTGGGTTATTGTTCGACGTGCATTTTCTAATAGTAGAGAAATTAAGATTTTAAGTATTAAGGAAGCTTGCTTGTTAAAAGATGTAATCGTTCTCTGGGTACAACGTTTAGACAGAAAGCTGCAATAACGTTGTTTAAAATAAAATACAGTAGCTTTCTGTATTAAAGCGACTTTTAATCACCCAACAAACGTTTGAGTCATGAAAACTCACTCAACTCTATACATTTACTCAAAAGTGTTTGCTACACTATTTGGAGATTACGTAATTAACGCCATATTGACTTCATAAAAATCAAATTTTTTTATAAGTGCGTCATTTGAAATTTAAAAAAATTTTTGTCACTAAAAACAACACGATTGCAAAAATCCAGTGGTTCATTGACATAACCAATTCCAGACGCCTTCTTTTATTGTCCTTGCTAAGAGTTTTTTTTATAGCTGCTTATAACAAACACATTTTTTCGATTGAATACGTCTAATTTTAATTAACATTTTGGTATTTACTGTATTTGCTAATTCTTTTGCGCTCTGCATTTACGCATTGCACATGCGTTTTATACCTTCTTCTTAAGTCATCAACCATTTTGGATGCAGCTGTTGCTGCAAAAGGACGTTTTCTTTCTGCATAAATTGTTCACATGTTAAAATTTGATGTATTTTGTTTTTCGTTGTGTAAATATTCCGCTTTTTGTTGTAATCTGTTATGTGATCGTCGTATTTAGAAAAACCCGTAATTAACTAGAGGTAAGTTGTGTGGTTTTACGTTTGTGTTTTTTATGTAACCTTGGTATGTGCGTTTTAGTTTTTCTTTGTCTGCATACACGTTTTTCCGTTACTACTACGTTTTCTAAACGTTTTCAGAACGTCTAAGCAAGTAAAAGTTCGTTTTGTTTGCGCTGCCTTTTTGTAAATGTTAAATGTAATTAAACATTTTACAAACAGTGGAGTCCGCAAACCAGTGACAACGTGAATTTTAATTAGAATTATTATTTATAAAAAATGCATAAATAATGGCAAGTGATAGATTATACGACCAATACCTTAAGCATTTTTTTAATGCTTGAGCTTAGCAGATATATTTTAATCGCGACTACATTGATTTAATTCTTTTTCATTAGTGATAATTACTTGTAATTTTATTTGAGTATCTTGCCGTAATTTTCTCGTTTTGACATCTACACAACAGTAACAAAAATCGGTTTCACAAACATAAAGTATAAAACCGGTGGAAGTTCACTTTGAAAAATTCAGTTTTCAGTTTCACTAAATTAAAATTATAACTTTTCATTCTAAAATTGAGTGAACTAAACGATTTTTTTTAAAAATATTTATATGCCCCAAACAATGTATTATTTCATAACAACATCAAAATTTAAATTACTTTATATTCCAGTTGTAAATAACTTTAGCTAAGTATACTAAAAATCATATTGCGTTATGTGCACTGCAGCAAAAGTAAAAAAACTACTAATTCAATTGCATTACGCGGAATTTTGCTGATTTAGCGTCTACTGAACATGTTAATTAAAAGTCTGCTATGTAGATGGCGGCATTTACACTACAATTTAAAAATTTAGCTAAAATTTAATTTAGAAGCCGGTTCAATATAAGCAACGGTGCACTAAAAATGATCATTTGATTTTAAAAAAATCCTAATAAAATTTATAATTTCAAAAGAAAAAAGTACTTTATAAAAACAAAAAAATCATTTATACTAATTATAACACTGTTTTTATGCTCTATAAGCTTTCTATCAATTAGTTGTAAGATTTGAATATACCAATCTTGCGTATCCAAAATCTTCCAATCTGTGTTATACACTGATTCAATAGTGGAAAGAAAAACATAAAAGCAGATAGTTTTCATAATTAAAATAATTTACCTAGTAAATCTAGGTGTCTTCCGAACCCATAGTTTTAAATGTCACATTTGAAATTCCTGGTTCTTCCGTTTCTGAGTCACCTTTCGAAGATGCAAAGATCTTTACTTTTAGAACATTTTTCTTTGTCAAATAAATCAAAAAAATTGCCATTACCTCGTTGTACGATATTATGCAAATTTCAGTTTGTTCGTTTGGTAAAAAACAGAAAATAAAAATAGCTCAAACAATGTATGTGTGTAAACTTAAAATAATAAAAAACCGAAGCGAATATTTTTCGGTTAATATTAAAATCTTGAAGTTCTATTAATTAAAACTAAAGTCCTAAAAACTCAACTTTTTAGAACAATAACTAAAATTGTAGAATTTAGGTTTTCACAGATTGCATTCGCATTACAATTTTTCACTCCGGAGAAATCCCGTGTTGTCGTTATCACAGAAAGTGAGCTTTTGTCACATGTGGCAGTGACATCTTCAGAACCTGGCATAAACGTTTCTCCTATGTATGTACGACCACAAGAGCCAGGAATAGTATAAATGATGTCAGATTAAAAAAGAATAACGTCTTTTACCGAATTTAAGAATTGACTCGATTTAGGAAGAGTACCAAAGCCATATGGCAAAGGTGTCATCAACGTATCTGTACAATCACTTGGATTTAAGATAAAATATGAATAAAATTTTTTTCTCAAAATATACTATAAATATATTAGCAACCACTGAAAAAAGCGGATTACAAAAATAAGTGAATTTATAACGCTGACAATAAGTCCAAGAGAAATATTAGACTGAATTTTAAGAAATCCGTAAAATGGAAGAGTTTTAGAATCTTTTAATATTAAAGATTTTTTTATTGGCTTCATTAATTAACAAATCTTTAAAAAGTTTGGAAACTACTTTTTCAATATATGAAGAAAGATCTTTGGAAATTTTTGATACGATCCGTCTGAGAGAAGATTGTAGATAATCTGATCGATTTATAATACTAGTGGCGACCTTCCTTTTTAATGCAAAAAAATTAGATTTTGGAATGTTACTTTGGAAAATTCTTGATTTACAAAAAATGTTTGTAGTTTCAAATCAGATTTCTTCTGCAAGAAGAAGGAACTGCTTGGTTAGAAGTTTCTACAGCTGATATAATGTGTTTAATAGAAATTCGATTTTTTTGACAAAACAGCTGTTTCTTTAGAGAAAAATGAGCGTAAAGATAAAATAATCACATTTTTGAGGTTTCATTCTGCATCAACGGCACGATTTAGAGGCACTAATTTGCTGAATTTCTTAAGATAATTATTTGTAACTATCTCTTTAATTTTTTGAATTTTCTTAAAAGAAATTCGATCAATGAGACTCCAATCAGACGGCGAAAGAATCCAAGAGAGTTCTAGATGAGAATCCAATACATTTTTTCTACGCTTAACAAGTTTTTACGGTTTAAGGTTAAGTTATGAAAATATTTGTTTTACTATTGAATTAGAAAGGAACTCTTTTTTACCATTTTTAGACGTTTTAGTTACTCGAAATAAAGATGATTCATTATCACATTCAGCTTATCAAAAAACTACTTATACAGATAGATATTTAAATAGATTGTCTTGCTATCACCTTTTTCAGAAATTATCAGTAGTGAATTCTTTACTATACAAAGCTATTTCTTTAAGTCAACCTCAAAATCTTCAAAAAGAGTTAAATTATCTAACTAATTCGTATCATCAAATTTTATTTGTGAAAACTAAGATTTTGGATAATGTTTCTAATTATTATCAGCGAAAATTAAGAGATCGATTAAAATAATTAAAAAAATTTTTAATAATAATCGACATTCTAGTGTTCTTCAGTCTATAAAAGTAAGACTTTACGGTTTATGCCAGGTTCTGAAGATATCCACTGCGACGTGTAACAAAAGCTCAGCTTGCCTGATAATGACACACGACCAATTATCCAGAATAGAAAATTGTAAAAGAAATAAAAGTTTGAGCAATAAATAAAGCAACAAAAAACTTAAACGACCTATCAAGCTGATGCAGACTTTTATAAAAAAATAAAATTTGTTAATTATTTTTTACTTATTAGTAAATTTTACTTTTAATAAATAATATTTTCTTATTTTTTAATATAGTTTATTAATATTGTGTTTTGTTGTATGCTTCGTCAAATTTATCGATTTATTGTGTTTACTATAAAAGGTTTTTGTCGCTTGCTTCGTCAAATTCATGAATGTTACATGCCAAAGTTAAAAAATAGAGTATAGAAATCAACAAAAATTAATCAAAACAACAAAAGGTACGTAAATGAACGTTTGATCAAAAACAAAATTTGAGGTTATTTGGATAAATACACAAAACAAAATAATAAAATACAAAATACAGAATTTAAAGAAATAAAACAGCACAAATTAATAAATCTTAATTCATTTAAAATCACGGCCGTGTGCGCGTCGAAATTACTCAAATATAAAATGAAATAAACTTATAAAACTAATATATATATATATATATATATATATATATATATATATATATATATATATATAATTTGAATCGAAAATTCGGTCCCGTTTAATAAATCTTTAACTCGGGATTATAACACAGTTCCGCTAAATACGGACAATAATTAGTTACATTAACGTTAACTTCGTGACACTTGTAATTTTTACTTGAAACTCAAAGCTTTTAACACTTAAATCACGTAAATAATATCTTCACAATTAAATAAATGGTGCAACATAAACACCTTGAATTCGTCGTAACTTCAGGAAAGAACTTGTGGTTAGTTCGTAGTGGCCAGGTGAAAGGTACCCCAAACAATTTCTATGATGGCGGAAGCATTTTCTTTTTAACACTTAAATAAAATCCGCACAAATGCGAAGACTGGATGTAGCACAACCCAACGATTGCATATCCAACTTGAAACGTGAGTTTTAATTTTGGAAACCATGAAGTCTACTTAAACCGTAAATTACGAAATTTGGAAAATCAAACTTTTCCACCACTACACTTAATTTTCACGGCTCCAACTAACTTCCGCGGTAATACATAACGATAGGGTAAAAGTACCCTCACCACTCAACTACATCACGGTATCCGGTATTTCTTAATTGCCACCGAAATAATCATGCCTAAAAAAAAATTTTACCTCTTTTAAAACTTCCTATTCCCACTTAATCTCAAAACTTGCGCCGTAAAATCTTTGTAAAAGATAGAACATTAAACGAACGAACTTAACAAAGATGAAAACTATAATTGGCCACGTGCATCTTGACACGTAGCCCCTCGACAGAAACATTTCTCACCAAAAATGCTTAGTTCGCTAAATTGCAGGTGGTTCGCAATCGCTCTTATAAAAGAAACCAACATAAACAAAGTATAGATACCAAGAAAAATTGATCAAATTACATTCCAAAAGGAAGTCGTAAATTATATAGAATTGTTATTTTACTGAGATAAACAAGTAAAACACTAAATCAAAATCAAAACCACGAAACTTTATGCATTCAAAAAAAAATACCAGTAATAATTGTAAAACAACTTGAAATACCAATAATCTTAAATCACACGCAATAAAATAACGAGCAAAACGTTTTCGATGCTAATATTGAACTAATTAAACGTACCAAAAACCAAAAAAAAACAGAAAATTCAGCCAGCTGAATCTATTTACGGGGTCTGACATAAAAAGATTACTGCTGAAATCCCAAACGCAGGTTACAATGTCTTTCTTACTTTTTTAAGAGTTTATAATTTGGCTTGGTTCACAAGTTAATTACTAACTCTTTAGCAGTTTTTAATTAAATTGTAGTTGCTTGTTTGAGTTCTTCGATTTCTTTGACGCTCTGATAAAGCCCCTTATAAAAGTGAGCAAAATGTTAGATACTTCGGTTAGAAAACATTAACACGATCCAAAACCTTAAGACGTTCTTATCTAAACCAAACGTTTCATTGTAAAAAATATTGTATATTTTAAAATTACTTGTATATAGTTAAAGATATTTAACTGTTTTAAAAGTATTTTTTTAATTAAATTGTGATTTAACATTTTACATATATTTATATTTAAGATGACACTGTTAAATTAAATTAAACAGTTAATTTGACTAAACAAATCTTGTACTTATTATTATTGACGTTTCTTCTAAATAAAAATTTATATATGTAATTAATTACAATACGCAATCCTAACTATTCCCATATATGATTAACTAATATTTTGACTTTTTACTACTGTATTTACGAAGAATTTAATTTATTTGGCAATGATATTTATCGAAACATGTCGCTTACAATTTAATTAAATAAATTAATTCAATTTATACAACAATTTTAATAAATAATTTATTATTTAAGTAAGATTAACAATTAAAAATACAATTTACATAAAATGTATTTAATAATTTGCTTTAGCATTTATTTGTATAGTATACGAAAAAAAGCTATAATTCAGAACAAATTATAAATTAAACAAATGATATTATTTAAAAACTTTGTCTATTCAATTAATAAAATTTATTTCAAAAAGTTTTGACATGTTCAAGATCTTTAGAAAAAAAAATTTATACTTAAACACTTAAGTTGACACAGACAATTAAAAGAACTAAAAAATCTTGTAGCCTTGAAGAAATAATTAAGCGTAAAGAACAACACGATATAATATCAGGACAAGTAAAATTAATTAAATAAAAGACAAAAATTCCTGTTAAAACATTTCGTTCAGTTCTTTTAGCGCTACTGTTTATATCAACCACGCACACAATACAAGCTCAGAATTTTAATTTCGTAACAACAATCCTGTAGTTGAGATTACAATTATTTTTAAATTATTCCGAACAGCGTTATTATAAAGAGTTTTTCAAAAGTCGCGCGTAGATGTATTTTTCAAATAAAACATGTAAATGCTTATATTATTTTTTTATTTATTATTTTTATAAAAACATGAATCTTAGCAATTATGTGTGAAGCATATCATCGTTAAAAAGTTTATCACGAGCACGTCTGCAGGCTTTCATACGAACATCAAAAATATTCCAGAATTCTCTAACACATTACCGCATAAAGTTGATCAATTTCGGTCCAAATGTTGTTTTTCAGATTTTTAATTGTTGTTGCTCTATTTAGACTTTACTCTAGAAAACCCAAAGAAGGTAATCAAATATAGTCAACTCGCGCGATTTATGTGTTAATTGACTTGGAAACTTGAACCGCAATAGCTGAATGTCTACACGCGTTGTATGACTCCTGTTAAAAATAAAGATTGTTTGGGCCTATTTCTTTAAGTCGAAGTCACAATCATTTGTTTATAGAGTTCTTAATCAACAGTAACAGCTGTTTCATTTGCATCTTCAAAGAAAAATAAGCTAATGATTCTACCGGTTTAAAAACCGCACCGAACAGTACATTTTTGTGAATTTAGGGATGTTTCTAAAATGATTTGAAGGTTTTCATTTTTTTCCAAATGCAACAATTTTGTTTGTTGAAGAATTCATCTAATAAAAAATGCGCTTCATCACTAAACATGATTTGACTTGAAAAACCAGTATCATGTTTAAACAACTAACTTACATTTTCAGCGTGCATTATAATCTGTTAAGGTTCAATTGTTGTGTTAATTGTAAAAAGATGCAAATGCAGGTCATTAAAAATACGCCAAACAATCGATAGATAAATACCTAATCTATGAGAACGTTGTGATATCCATGTTGAAGGTTCTTCAGCGACACTTTGTACTGTGCTACAGCAGCAACGTTCTTAATAGAGCGTTTATTTTTTGGTCTAACACACCTTTTTTGATTCTCGACGGAACTAGTTTCTTCAAATATTTTTCACTAATCTTGAAATTTTAGATTTAGTTGGACGATTAGTTACACCAAACAAATCACGAAATTTACGACGTGTAAGTTTGGATAACTTTAATGCGTTAATCGATGATTAAAATTGTACATGTGTCTACAGAGCGCCGAAGTAAACAAACTAACTTTAAAAATTGAAAGCGGTAAATGTTTCAACCAATCACAATTAGAAAGTACCGTCCGCTTGAAAAATTAAATTACAATCAAAATTCCTTGATTGCATCGTGTTTGTTTACATTGTTACATGCCAAAGTTAAAACAATGTCACTGCCTGAAATGAGGTAACATAAACGGTATTGTGCCACTAGCTCAATGGAGAAGGGGTGGGTTGTATTTAAAATTCCGTGAAAAATTGGAAACGCGATCGACGAAAAATTGAACTAGAACGGTAAAATAGTCAAAAATCGGTAAGGGCGCCAATCAAGGTCATGATGAGGGTAGCTTCCGAACCCCTGATTATCCGAAAGCTCATCTGGTTGGTTACAACCCCGGAACTTACCTTGAGTTGTAACTATTCTGAGATACACTTAAAAACAAAAATTACGTATGCGGCAGCTAAATGAATAAAAGCTCTTTACATTTAACAATTTAACATTTATTGATTGAATAAGTAATAATAAAAAAAAAATAACAAGTACTAATTAATATCAAACAAATTTGAATAAAAGAAACGGGTAAATGAAATAATCATAAGTAAGTAAAACAAATGAACAATCTAAACACAAAAATTAAAACGTATAAACAGAAAATACTACTATCAAAGCGTTAACTCTACTTTCTTTCAAATCAAATATAACACAACTAAATTTCAAGGCCTTGACCGCATAGATATAACAAACAATTCAAATAACTAAAAACAATACAGGTTATAAAATATATGTCCTAACTTGTTTCGAACTAAACGTACAAACAAATTAAACTTTACAATTCGTTACATTATCCTTTATATGGAATACGAATTATTTTTACATACGCACCAAAACAAAGCTAAATGATTTTAACTTCGCGCAAACACTTTAAGCGTTCATTGAAATAAACAAATTTAACGTTAGTCGTAATTCAAACGGCTCAAATTCAAAGCTTTTACTGCATTTCAATCGCGGGTCACTACACGATAATAACCAAATTCGATAAATACCTTTACTTAATTGTAGAAACCAGGTAAACTGCGGATCACAGTGGTTTTCAAAAGCTACAACCTCAGATGGACTTCGGCTGCTCCCAAACGTACCGTACTCGAATGCGGGATCAATGGAACCCCCAAACAATAGGACACCAGCGGAAGATTTATTTCACAATTTAAACCGCACAACAGCGAAGAAAAGGGATTTTTCTACTTAAAACATCGAAACTTAATCCCTCAAGCGTGATTGTTTATTTTTGGATACCGTGACGTCTATATAAACCGTACATTACGAAATTTGAAAAATTAACATTTTCACCACCATACTCAATTTTCACGGTACCAATTAACTTCCGCGGTAAGGCATAACGATAGGGCAAAGTACCCTGCTCACTCTACTACATCTCACGATCCCCGGTATTTCTAATTGTTCCCTTTCGATCGAATCCTCCTCCATATATCAACTTTTTTTTCGATTACCCTTTCCACAAAGGCTGTGTTCGAAATTTCAAGAACGAAAATACTCTCATTACGAAGTGCGATAAAGAGGTAATCAGTCCCCATTACGTCATATTTATAGCATTTGGACACGGCATTTCGCTTGTTCGTGAAAGTATCAAATTGACAAAATATTATATTACAGGAATTTAAACTGCCTAATAAATTAAGATAATGACTTAATTTTTCCACGTAATCTAAACGATTGACACAAAGAATTCAAAGTACGACTGTACTGAGAATGCACTTGAACAAAGAACTTTTGAACCAACTTAAAACAAACAAACGACGAAAATATATTTAATTACGATTATATCTCAGAAGGGAAACATAAATTACAACTGGAATTCTCAACAAACCAATTGAAATACTCCATAAACAAAATCGCGAAATCACGGCGTAACAAAATACAAAACTTACTCAGCAATATAAACTGTAACTTTGAATTCAAAATCGTAAAATAACTTATTAAACTCAATTTCAAATTCTATTAAAACAAATCCAAATATATTAAAGGAAAAATCGTCAATCCAAATACTGTGTCCGTTACCAAAAATTACTCAAACCACCATTCGTTTTTTTTTTAAAACGATGGTTACGCCGAGCTAATAAATCGAGAAGAGGAAAAAAAAAAGAAAACGCAAATTCAGCCAGCTGAATCCATTTATGGGGTCTATCATAAAAAGAAACTGCTGCAAATCCCAAACGCAGGTCACAACATCTTTACCTGCTGTTTTACTTAAAAATTCGTCGTTATTCAACTAGTTTTTATAAAGACTCTTTTAAACGCCATTATTTGTGAACAAGGTATGTGTATTTATAATTTTTGATTTAAGTATAACCCAAATTTTTGTAGCAAATGAGATGGACAACCCAAGATCTGAAAATACCACACTAGTTATCCCAAGAGAAATAGCTGAAGAGATAAGAATAAACTTAATCCAAAGATAGCACTAAAGTTTGATCTAATTTTTAGAAAAATTATTTAAAAAAGGTGTTGTAATGCTACTTTTAGACTGAATCATGTTCCTGTCTCATGGAAAGTTGCGGAAGTGATTATGCTACCAAAGCCAGGTAAACAATCCAATAATGTCAAATACTATAGGCCGATATCATTACTGCCGATAATCTCAAACTCTTTGAGAAACTGCTGCTACGGCCTATTGCCTAAACTCAGATTATCAATTTAGATTCAGGCAAAAGCACTCGACAATAGACCAGATGCAAAGAATAATTAACATCATTCCTAAACGTCGCTCAAGCTTTCGACAAAGTTCGACATGAATGCTTGATACATAAATTAAACAAAATGCTACCAAAGCAATTGGTAGAGATACTAACGTCATACACCACAGACAGACTCTTCAGAATTAAACAAAAGAAAGAATATTCAGATTTGAAAAAGATAAGAGCAGGAGTGCTCAAAGTAGTGTACTGGGTTCTATCCTGTATTTCTTATATACTAATGATATACCAGCGAGAGAATTGCAGGTTTAGGTGTGCTAATCATAAAATAATTTAAAAAGGCACCAAAACGGTAAAACAAAAAAAAACGGTTATAACAAAAAATATAATTATTTAAACAATACAATAGAAGTTAAAAAAGAAGAAACAATAATCGTTGATGCAACCCCCTTTAAGTAGGACAACCCTTCGTACATAAAATTAAAGTTGTTGGTTTAACTTTTACATTTCAAAAGAACAAATTCTGATTGGTGAATATAACGCAAACATCCAATATCTCGCAATCAAACAAAATAGAGCGCACCGTTTAATAATATATTACATAAAAACAGTTTTATACTTCATTGTGACAACAAACATATAATGTACGTACAGTCGTGCGTGCAAACGACTGACAAGGTAGACAAAAGAAACTCTAAATAGAAAATAAAATACAATTTTTGTCCCGAAGTATATTGTTAGCTAATGGCACACAATGACTTCTACACAATTTTTTAAATTTTGCTGAAAAGTAAGTTATCACGTACATATAGCATTATCACAAATAAATTCCGCAGGTTTAAGCAATCTATAAAAAAATCAAGTGTGCCAAGTTTCCTTAAATTAGCACAGATATTTTGGTAAATGGGCCTTCCAATTCGTTTCTAATCGTATCAATTAAAGCAATGGTTTTGATATCTTCAAATAACGTAGGTCGAATACACATCCATAACAATTCTCACAACTTAATTAATTGTATCATCATAGAAATTTTCTAGTATAAAAAACCATCCCAGCATTAATAGAACGCGTATCGATAACCAAAGCTGCTAATGATAAAATAATAAAAAAATCAAATTGCGTCGTAAAATGACAATGCATCTTTAGCACAAAAAAATTCTCAAAACAATAAACGTAGATGATTTAAGATATTTAATAATGAAAAATATTAAGGGCTTTACACTAACACATGCATCTGAGTTTCGTTCTAGACACACAAGAAGTAACTGATTGAAAATGTAACCACATATGTCGCAAGGACAAATGACTTTCTGTATGTAAAAAATACGTTCCAAGACAGAATTTATACAGTACGAAAATCACATCAAAATATTTTTAACATGACAATGTTACTTATTAAAATCTGTAGCCGTCTGTAGTTAATATTTAAAAAATTCTGTTGTGATAGAAACGAAATAATAATAATAAAGTTATATTAAAATTATAGGATTAAAAACAAGAAATAAAATTAAGACAAAAATTGGATTTCTAGAAAGTAGTTTAAACTTTTCTCTTACTGCTCTTAGCCAGTTTGATCTTGGTCTGCTTATTTTTCCTTCCAAATCGCATTTTGAATTTTGTTTTAGTTGTATTTTTTTCTTAAATAACTTTTTATATGTTTGGAACGCTTTGTTTATTGCTGCATTTTGTGCTTTTTTTACACTAAATATCGTTAATATTATAGTTTCTAGATATTTAAACTTGTTTATTGTTAAATCCATTTGCTACGATAATTTATTCATAACTTAGGCAAGCGCAAGTTTCGGTGTACTAATCCTACACTAAATTAAAAAGGCGCCAAAACAAATATATATTTCCCAATACGGACCTTGTTTAAATCTGTCAATTGCTGAAAAAAAATTGGCAAAACACAACTTTTAACAACAATATATTAATTTCAAACAAGAAAGAATAGGTGTTAAAATCAACAAAAGAAAAAGTAGACCAATAACAATTACAGATTTGTCAACTACTATAGTAATACTACAGCTATAAATCTAATTATATTAAATTGCTAACAAACGTTATAAGTGATTAATCTTAATTTAAAAATGAATATTACTCAATTCATCCCAAGCCTGTTTGCAGTATATACGGGGGATCTGGAGGAGACAATGAGAGGACAACAGACAGGAGGGATAGTGGTAGGGAAAGCCAAGGTATGGTCGTTGGCGTATGCGGATGAGATAGTGTTGGTGGCTAAGAAAGAAAAGGAAATGAAAGAGATGATGAAAACGCTGGAAAAATACATGAACAAAAAGAAATGGAAGTCAACACGGAGAAAACAAAAATAATGGTATTTAGAAAAGAAGTGGAGAAAAGAAAAAGAAAGGAGTGAAAATGGAGGCATGAAAAAGTGCAGCAAGTTACAATTTACATACCTGGGCTACACGATGAAGCAGGATAATAAGGAGGGAAAACACATAAAGGAAAGAGTGAGGAACGTAAACAGGTTAATAGGACAAGTGTGGGGTGTGGGGAAAAGAGTATTTGAGATGGATATAGAAAAAAGAAAATTGTTGTTTGAAAAGTTAATAAAGGAAAGAAATATGGGGTTGGAAGGAGTGGAGGGAGGTAGAGGTGCTACAGGAAAAATACTGGAGATGGGTTTTGGGACTAGACAAAGATATACCGGGGTATATTGTGAGAGAGGAGGTACAGGTAGCAAAAATAATAGTAGAGGCAGGAAAAAGGGCCATAAAATACGAGGAAGAACTGAGGGAAAGAACAGAATGCAAAATACTGCAAGAATGTTGGAGAACAGAGAAAAGTATTACAAAAGAAACGGATACGCGAGAGAAGAAGTGGAGAGATTAAAAGAAGAAAGAGTAGGAGTAAGAGAAGAAATAATAAGGAGAGATAGGGACATCGAAAAACAAGAAAGATGGACAAGGATAAAAGAAAGCAGATATAATAGAAATTATAAGAATATCAAGGGTGAAGAGGTCCCAGAATATTTAAACGATATAGAAGATAAAAACAACAACAAAAAATGATAGCACGGTTCAGATGTGGGAACGAGGAGTTAGGTAACAAATACTGGAAAAAAGAAGAAGAAAAGATGTGCAGGCTTTGTAGAGAAGAGACGGAGGACCTCAACCACATGAAAAATAAATGCAGTTAATTAAGAGAAGAGGTTATGAAAATAGAGTAAATCTTAGACAACAAAGGAAATGGAGCGGAGTAGATGGAAGAAGTGTGGAGAAGTAGGAAAAAGTTAAGAGGAGAGGAGAGATAATGAAAGGTATTTCAAAAAGAAAAATGTAAATTGTAAATAAAATGTAAATATAATGTAAGGTAATTGTAATTAAGGGAAGCACGAAACAATTTGTAAGCGTAAGCAATAAATAAAGTTAAACTTATACTCAATTAAACTACCTCGTCTACTACGCAGTCGCAAAATAATTGACAATTGACAATAATAATAACGAATCGCAAAAAAGTCAAGTATACGCACAAAAACTTATCCCACCGACAATTCTTTATCAACAGTAGTACTTCCACTACTGCCTTTTTTTGGTTTCAAACAAAAATATACGAGGTATATAAGCTTATGTACGACGGTTAATGTTATCTGCCTTTGGCTAAGACTGCGTTCAAATGATTGAGGAAACTTGACGGATGTTACGTCAGTGCACTCAACGACAATACATAAGATTGCAGATGATATAAAGCTTGCAACTGAAAGTAAATTTAAGTCAGTATGGTTTACATTATAATTACATAAAATGAGGCTAAAATCTGGTGGTTAGTAAATACAATTGAAACCTCGCTCTTACATTAAAACAAAATTTTACAACACTAAAAAAATAATTTGTCCACTTTCTCATTTTTCAGGTGTTTATTGTCTTTTCATATTCTATTTATAAGTAGATGTAATTTTTCAGTTTCATGTTTTATTTGTTGCATGTTTATGTTCATCTTTTCTCAGTTTTTAAATGTTAATGACTTTAACATGATTATTTTCTTGCTGGTATTTTAGTTTTGCTATCGATTGTTTTTATCTGGAGTTTGCTTTCTGCATCTTGATCATTTTTAAAAAATAATTCTTTAAAGTGTTCTATCTAAGTTTGTTTGTATTGATGTTGTCTTCATTAATTTTTTTTTGTAGAACATTTTACTGCTTCTGTTACTTTGATTTAGTTTTACTTAATTTGTTATCTATTCATTTTTTGCCTTTTTTTCTTACATTACCTATTTTCTCTTGTTTTTTTTATCTTTTTTTTTGTTTCTTCTTGTCTAATTTAGTTTTGTTTTAGCTTTTTGTATTAGCTTTTTTGACAAATTTTATAACACTTTTTTTTTTAGTAGTTTTTTTTCTCATTGCTGTGCGGAGTTTGTGCTCTGTCAATAACTTTATAACCTAAGACGTATAATTCTTTCTTACATTTTCATTTTTATTTTTTTTTTCCACTTTTCACTTGACATAGTTCTTATTTTGTAGTCTGTTTATTTTTTACTTACAATCTTTAACATTTTATATTTATATTTTTGTTTGTATCAGTATTTTTATTTTATATAATTTTAAGTTAAAATCGATTTGTAAAATTGAACGTAAATACATTATAACTTTTAACTTTATTTTACATAATTCATCAACCGCCAAATTTATGTGTATGATTTTAAATAAATTGACTAAATGTTTTTATAAAATTGCATGATTAAACAGTTTAACTAAAATTTTGAAATAAAGAAAATAAATTTTAATCTAATACAAACTGTCTTGTAATTTTGCATTGTAGTCTATTTATTTTACTTTATTTTATAACTTTAATCTTTTCGTATTGTGTTAATCATCCATTTTTCAAACTGCTACTAGCAGTAGGTCATGTTGAGTAGTAATTAAAACTTTTATTTATATTAGCCTACTTAAATATTTTAATCATTTGTGTTTTGCGTAATAATTTATCCTTGTCTTCAGATTATGACGTAAAATTTAAAAATCATAAAAAGTGCCAAGACAAAACATCTAGGAAGTTAAATATTATAGCATCGCGGTTTAGTAATTTCTTGTAATTAATTTGATCGTAATTGTCTATTACAATTAGGATTTATTAAATAAATACTAATTAATTATATGTAATATTGCAGAAAATAACGAACTGTAAATTTTTAATTAAAATTTGTTTTATTCAGTTTACTCAACTTTTTCTTTATTGACATGTAGTATTATAAAATAATTAATTATAAAAAAAACACTAAAAACAACTAATATTTTTTCTTTTCTATGGGTGCTACGTCCTGGTGGAACTGTTTCCTATATTCATTGGGGTCTAGGAAAAGGTCGTACGATATCATTTGAAATTAATTGCCACAGACGATCAACAACAGGATGACGAGTCATCAGTCCAGCTGAACGTTTTTGCTCTGGTTTATGCATAATACAAGTTCTACAATGATTGTTGTAACGTATGACGTCGACTTTCATCTTAGGCTAATACTACTGGTGAGAAATAAGCTCTAATATCACAAATCAAGATAATTGAAAGTATCATAGTAACATGTTTATACAGCTTATTTCTTACAATTTTCCATTAGGGAAATCCATGGTGTCAATAACTGGTACTGATCGAGAAACTTTGTCAGGAACCAAATCGTTCTTTTCTTTTCGACGAATAATTTTAAAATCAAATTGTTGGAGCTTAACGGTCTAGCCAGCTAATCGACCGGTAGGTTCTATTAAATTATGCAACCATACTAAGGATACATGATCGGTACGGTAGTAGAATATTTTCTTTCACGTTTAGTTAGTGAGTGACTATTGTAACAAATAACATGTTCTTTTCCATCGATGACTTGAGTAATAACAGAATCAATACCAAAATCAGAAGCGTCAGTTGAATCAGTGAAGGGGTACAGAAAAATCAAAAAAATTTAAAATAGGAGCCATATCAAAAATACGTCTAACTTCGGCAACATTAGTAGACAAAGGAATTTGCAAAATTGTTTCTAATTTTAAAGTATCGACTGCTAAACCATTAGAATTTATTTCTATCTCAAATAACGAGGTTCTGAAAGACAAAACAAAAACATTTATCACGACTAAAAATCAAATTTTCTTCTTTTAATCTACGTCATACTTCAGATAATATTTCTAAACGTTGTTCAAAAATTAGAGCGCAAATGATGGCATTCTCTAAATATACAAAAACATAAGACTCAAATTCAGGTCCCAAGTATACGATTGATAAGTCTTTGATGCAAAAGGATTGGCTAAACCAAACGATTAGTAAATTGAAACAATCCACGATTCAGTACGGTAAGGAGGCATATTGATTGCAATCTTCACTTAGTGGTATTTGCCAATATTGAGAGACGTAGTAAATTTAGCATCGCGTAAACAGTCTAAAATCGATGACACGTATGCTTTTTCGGCGATTTTATTGACTTTTCTAAAGTCAACAGAAAAACGATAAGTATTATCTTTCTTTTTAACAAAAGGACCAAGCATATTGAGCTTTTTTGACGACACCCTAACTTAATCATTATCTCTAATTCTGTATCTATTTGTTCTTGAATAAAAAGCAAAACACCATAATAACGTCGTTTAATAGGTTTAGAATCAACTTTAATATGCTGTTCGACAAGATTTGTGCTACCAACTTCATCGGAAACTAACAAAAAATGATTATCTACTAAATTATCCAATTTTTGAAGTTGTTCTAAGGTAAGATCTTAAAGAGAATAAATAAACGGTTTTTTTGCTCTAAACTAGAAACAGTGTCTAAAGTGCTATTCAGCTTTACGAATATCAAGCACAATGCCTGATTTGCGCGAAAAATCAATTTCCAAAATAAGGTTATACGAAACATCTATTAAAACTAAATTTTTCATGATTACAATTTTAAGCTTAATTTTGATTCGAACAGTAACAGTGTCTAAAATATTCAAACGTTCACCATTAGCGACAATACAGAAAGATTTGTTTTGACTTATTCATTCTAACGTACTAAACGTTTTAAAACTTACCAACTTTTTGATCCAATAATTGTGCGAGATGCACCAGTATCAAGTAAGCCAAAAAACTGATGATCAAAAAGATTCACATAAATAAAAGGTTTTTCGTCTGAATTGAAAGTCTTAAACATATAATCGAGAACTCTCATATGTTTACAATAAATTTTCTATTTGAGTTATGATCAAATTAAAGATCGCTTCGTATAAGAAAAACAAGGAAAACTAGTCCAGTTAATCAGTGACGTTTTGTGCTTATAATTAGCACTTCATCAGGCCATTTCACTGAGTTAAAAAGAATGAACTATTAAAATTAAATGGCATAATACAAAATTAATTTTAAACATTTAAGGACACGACATGACATCACGAAAAACAACAAATTTGTGGTGACATTCATTATAGCAATAAAAACATCTCGAAAAATTAAAAAAAAACAAAACAAAATTGCAAATAGAATTAATAACACAAAAAAATCATTAACGCATTTAACGCAAAATAAATAAAATTTATTGTCATATTAAAAAAGCTTTTGAGCGTATATTAAACAGTAAAAAAAATAATGTTGTAAAATAATGTCAATGTCAATGTCAAACGATAAACAGCATAAAATTTTAATGGATAAAGACAAAGATTCAAAAATCATTAAATTTTACTCAAATAAAAGCAAATTTACATATGAGTGAAACGAAAACTTATAAATGCTTTATTAATTGTTAACGTCGAACAACGTGCTTGTAGTTGTTCAAAAATTGGGTTGGCGATAACGATGTGGGCGGTAATAGAGTTAAAGGGTTTTTTCTGCTAAGTGCAAGAAACGAAAATCTACCACGATGGTGAAGATTGAATTGTGATGCCAAAGATTAAACGCCACATAACACAATTTGACGATACTTATTGAAGACTGGATTTATTTGAAATAACGTTTGACCGCAAACATATTGCGAAACAAAGCATAGCTCCTCGTAATTTTAAGTAAACCTGTTTAAAATACCCAAACGAAATACACCACCAACAATTAACACCCTTTTTGTTACAGCGATTGATGATTGCGACTCAAAAATTTTCAACTAACTAATAATCTTCTGTGACTCAGTATCGACACATTTATACATTTTAGTTGCATCAATTATCAACAGAAATTTGTTAAAGAAAAAAATAAATCAAACAAGGAAACAGCTAAAAAGCATGACGCAATCAAAAGCACGTGCAAGAGAATTAGGTGCCAAAGTGTTCCAAGTCAATAAAGTAAACTCAACAAAACTAACCAATAAATTATTATCCTATTAGAACTTTTAAACAAACGAATGTTTCTTGAAAGTAATTAAATCTGAATGGAAAATTTAATAAACTAAAATTGTTCGCTTAGCAGCTGATAAAAATAACTGTTTTAATATAATTTTTAATTTTTAAGAAACTCAGGCGTATTTAAAATTTAAAACATCAAGAATTTGAAATACGTCAATGAACTTTCAAAGTACAATGCTAAACATTAAATTTAAAATAACAACAATGATTTAACATACGTCAATCAACTAGCAATTTTTTTAAAAGAACTCAATAAATGACAAATCCAAACGCCGAATTAAAATAAATCTAGGCTGAGAATGAATGTCCATGGTATGAAAATCAAACGACGGTTACAAATTATAATAAATGTTTTAAGTAATTGTTAACACACTTATAAAAACTTATTAACAGTAGAATAATTTTGCCTTAAAATAGATATTTGCTGTATTATAATCTTATACAAAAGGTGTCCCGTTTTTTGTTTTGTTGAGTGTACTTATCGAGAAGTTATTTACTTGGATCAGAAATATGCCGCAAATTGCAGAAAACGAGCTAACTTTCACATTTTAACAAAAGTACTCTTGTTTAAAAATCCCCAATAATTATCCTAATGCTAAAATTTTTTACCACATAGTGACCACCCAAAAAACTAATTAATATCTTATCTTTTTAATACCTATGTTTGTTTATATATAAAAAGCTACAGAAACAAAAACCCCGGCAGCACACAACATTTTTAAGACGTCTGTTTTATGCCTGTTTCATGTCTGAACGTCTGTGGCTCTAAAAAAGACGTCTTAAGAATATCTACTGTAAGGCGTCTTAAAGACGTCTGACTTAAAACTGTTGAAAGACATTTATTTTAAGATTCTTCAAAGTTTTCTTTATAAATGGCATAGTTGTATCAAAAAGTATGTTGTAGTCTATGTCGGTAGGTGTATTATATTATTTTAACGTTTGGCAAGAAAAGATTTTACGTGTTTTTTCAGATACACTACAGAAATTTTTAGAATTTAGTGTTGGCACTGCTGCGGTTGGCAGCATTGCGCGTCATGGGATTTAACCTTAACGTATAACCACAGTATAAAGTATAACAGAATTTTAAACTTACTTTAGATATTTTTAGTACAGAAATAGATAAACGGATTGGTGCAGTACTGGATAAGAAAATTGGCGTGCAGATGTTACATTTATCTATATGCAGTTGGTCCTTTCTCAATCTAAATTGCATACAGCAATTACAATATGCAAACATTTTAACATGTGCTGGTTTATAAACAAAGTTAAATGTTTTCAAAATGCTATATTTGGTAAATATTTAATATTTTATTCGTTAAAAATATAAGAATGTTATATAATTTTAAGGATACCAGTGTCTAAAACCCAAGAGTTCAATAAGTGATGAAGCAATAATGCCACCTCCTAAAATTAAATAAACCAAATTCGCAGTTGGTTAGTATTGACCGTACAAATATAAGCTATTACTATTAGTACAATATGGTTCTATTACAATTTTCCATTCTGGATAATTCCCCTGTTGTCGTTATCAAACAAATTAAATTTTCGTCACACGTCGCAGCGGACATCTTCAAAGCCTGGAATAATATTCCAATACGAAGACTGATGAAAGTTCAGCTTATTTAATAGCAACAACACAGGAATTATCCAGAATGAAATTATAATACAAATGTAACTCGTGAAAACCTGATTTCTACTAAAATATGCTTCTATTTTTAATTTCTAATTACCAGACATCAGATATCGAAATGGCATTGTTTAGTCCGATTAACATTGCCTGGGGGTGTGTCTATTTACTTTACTATGGTATTTATTTTATCGTTTTGTTAAGGATTATGATTTAAAACCTTTGTTAACATTATTAGTTGAAAGTACGAATATATTTAACAATTAGTTAAAAGTAGACATAAAAGTGAAGATTAACAATATAGTAATTTACTTAAAAAGACATGAAGGTAGCATAATGAGTTAGCAGTTATGCTATGAAAGTTTCAAGGAAATTTTTGACGATTAGTAACTTATTTTATTGTCAAATAATTTTTAGAGGAGGATAAGATTTTGTCATGCCCTATTACATAGCCATCTAAAAAGGTCATGCCTATTACCAAACAGGAGCAGAGTGGACCAATATTATGGAATTGTCAATGTAACAACAAAAGTAATAGTAAGTTAAATTTTTTTACTGAAAACAAACATTTATGATCGTATTGGTAGTGAAAATTTGGCAAGTTAAATACTGTTCAAATCTGTCTTTAATAAACAACTTTAGTGTAAAATATAAAATAAAAAAGGAATCAAAATAGTAAATGTTTGAAACAACGTATATTTGGGTATAGTTTTCTTGCATTGCACATGTTATATGATACAAACATTTTTTTGTTTAGGTTTAGATATCAACTTCTAAACCTTAATGCAACAAAACCACATTTTACGAGGACTGGTAATTGATCTCACAGAGGTAAAGAAGTTAAAAAAAATGGAGCAATTTAGGCTCAATAAACAGGAACCTATTACTAGTAGTTTATTCAATCTACCAGGAATAAATTTTCTCATAAACAAAGAGGAGTTGCAGAAATTTTTAAAAATACTTGATAATGAAAATGATTTTAAAAGTGCTGTAAGTTGATATTCACCCTCACGCCTATAGTAAATATATTTAAATGTCATAAGAATAAAAGATGATTGCTTCAAAGAGTAAAATAATCTAACATACACAGTTGATTTCCTGTTAGCTGTTACTTCTACTAACAATTTGGTTTTTATGTTTGAAATTCAAAACAATGATTTATTTTTTCTTCTTTTTAGGTTACTGAGTTATTCAAACTAGGAGGATCATCTAGTTATAATCTTATTAAAAGGACGCTGAGCCTCATAATGGTACAAATGATTATACTCTCAGGTACAGCTGGATGAGAAGAAAGGGCAATAGGCCGTTTTGTAAATTAAATATTTCAAAATTTCGTAAGTAAAATATAAAAATAATATAAAGTTGAATTATTTTCTCTGATTTACATATCTACTAAAATGTAATTTGATACAGTTTCGACATACAAATCAATAAAATAGTCGTCCAATCTATATAAAAAAAGTGCATTATACAAATTAACATATTCTCTAATTTAGATTAAATAAAAATATAACTTTAGGTCCAGTTGAACAAGCCGTGTTGTGCAAATCACAAAAAGAGACTGAAATTTTCATCAAGAACTGCGTGAAAAGAACCTCCAATAAAAGTTCTCTTATGAAAAAAAGAGTTTGACCTGCAATAAAAAAGTGTTTTATTGCATGTGCAGTTTTACCCAAAACATTTGTTGTCCTAAACGGTTTCTGAAGAGATATCTTAAAGATGTCTAAATAAGATGTCTTCAAGATGTACAGTTTATTAACATTCGACGTCTTCAGTATGTCTTAAAGATCTCTAAAGACGTAATGATATGTCTGCAAGATGTCTTGAATATCATGGCTTGACATCTTTAAGATGTATTTACGATGTCTATGTGCCGTTAGGGAATGGAACCTAAAACACTGTCATAAACAAAATGCATTGCATTTTAAGGCGTAGTTAAGAGCATGTGAAGTTTGGACGACAAAATACTTTTTTATAGAATTTGCAGACGGAACAAATAAAAATATTAAATTATAAGATAGCTCTAATACCTAAAACCTTTTCTATAAACAGATACTATAATAAAAACTGCAAATTAGGCATGCGAAACAATTAATAATTCAAATTCAAATAAATTAAGAATAAACATCTTCAATGAACATAAATTTGTATGTTTTTAATTAATTACTTATCACCTCAGTAAAATTTTTATAATTTTTTTAAAACTTACGTATAACATAAACATTAAGTTTGGTAATAAGTTTATAATGTAAAGATCAATTCAAAGGATCCATAGTTACAGAACAAAAAGTGTAGATATTTTTAAATTCTTATCCCATTTTAACATAATTTTAAACCAAAAACTCAAATCGCCTAAAAACCTTAAAATTAAAAATTAAGAAAAATAAAGTACAATGCAATTCTCTTTGATTAAAATTTTGTTTTAGTACGACCATAATTTTCAACATATAAAAAAATCGTAAAACGTTTTTTTTTAAATAAACACAATTTCTTAAAAAAATATACTAACGTTTATTAATTATAGTGTAAGTGGCACATAATTAAACAAAAATATTAATTTAAGCGCTAAATAAAAGGTTTAAAAAACGTAATTTTTTTAGAAAAGTTGAGGCAAATATATAAAACATGTTCAGTAACTTTTTTTTGAATGATAATTACCCTCTATAGATTATAAAAAACTAAAACCTTATTAAAATTGAATGTATTACACTTTAAAGCGGTTACAGAATGTTTTCTCTTCTTTCTATTGCAATTTTTAACCTACTTTCTGACTGTTCTTACTGTTGACCGCGCATCTAAAAAATATTAGAAGTAATTGCGCAGTTATGTGAAAAGTTTTAATTGAATTCAAGTGTTAATTTTAATAACTTCATATGCTGTAAATATTTTACAAAAATTACACAAATACACAAACAACAACTCTGTTACGTTAAATTCGTTTACTTTTTTAGTAATATTTTACTTAAAGATAATATTTGTTAAATTATCAAATAATTAGTTAAACATTTGTTGCAAACTTAAATTTAATTTAAAAATAATTAAATTTATTATATTTTTTTATTTTCGAATTAGTGTTTACACAGCTAATTTAGTAACAATATTTTTTTAGTTGTTGCAATTTTGTTTTACCGATTAAATATTTTTTTTAATTTTCTTTTTTTGTTATTATACGTCGCACGTAACTATAATCTATGTTCATCAATTTAGTCACAGAACCATTTTATTGTGGATAAACAAAAACTTACTTACAAATAAATTTAAAAAACAAACCTTTAATTCGGTTCAAAGAAATACAAACTGAAATGACTTTTTACTTTCCTATAAAAAAAGTATAGTGATCGGAATTTTTTTTTCAAAAAATTTATATTGCATAATTTTAGGTTTCAAAGTCAAAGAAAAATGTATTTTTGACAAAAAAAATTTGGGTGTTTGTGTGTGTGTCTGTGTGTAACGATGTACCCACGATAACTCTTGAACCAAAAGTCCTGGTAACTTGAAATTTGGTATAGAGGTGGCTTTTCATATTTTCTCGGTTCTATCAAAAGATGGGTCTGATAAAGAAACCAAAAGTAGATGTATCCGCCATTTTTATCATTTTTTTTATATAATTTTGTTTAAGTATGTAAATTATTTAAATTATTTTTACAGTTTTTTATAGAGCTCATTCTTCCTAACAATTTATTCAAATACATTTTTTTTTCTAACATTATCAGGTTATTACATATTTGATTTATAATTTAAAATGAATTCCATATATAATCCTAGGTTCGAATCCTGCTTACGACAATTTTTTTTAGAAAAAAGTTCCATATCTTGAAAGGAAATCAAGATTTGTTAAAAAATAACAATTTTTTTCTATATTTTTTGACTTGTTTATACCGTGTGTCCTATAAATTTTGGAGTATACAGATTAACATAGGAAATTTGAAAATTTTGATTTATATGTCCTTAAAGTGTTTTAAAATATTTCCAGTATCAGAACATATGACAATGTGTACCAGAGAAGGTTTTGCGTAATAATTTTCAAAATTTAATAACAAATATCAAAATCGCACGACTGCGGTAATATCGCCGCGACGTACGAAGGTTCAAATCCCAATGCGGTTTATGTTTCTTTTAATTATATTATTATTTTAAATTAACGATTAATTTTTATTATTAAAGAGACATAATTAAACGTGTTGATTGTTTTTAGTTATAATGGATTTATTATGATAGACATAAATAAATGGTTATTATATAACAAATTTAAATGCAAATTTTCGAACTTTAGCAAAGTTCGTCAGACAATATAAATTAAATGAATTTGACAATAGTAAAACTAAGGTAACTAAAAACAATAACTATAAGGGAACTAGATAATTGGCGCAAGTTTATTTAGCTACAGCATTTGCTCGAAGGTCTAAAGGAAAACCACCATAAAAACTCTAGACGTAGCTTAAGTGTAATTACACTTAACGGCGATATTACCGCAGTCGTACGATTGATGTTACTACACCAAAGTGATTATTATTGATACGTTGTTTACATCTGTATTTTAAACTAACATTTTTAGCACGCAATACATTTTAGGAAATATTTGTTATTGAATTTTAAAAATTATTACGCAAAACGTTCTCTCTTATCTTATTTAAATTAACTTTGGATGTACTCACGATAACTCTCGAACTAAAATTTTTAGTAACTTAAAATTTGGTATTCTCTCTACTTTGTCAACAAATGGGTTTGATAAAGAAACCGGAAGTGGGTGTATCCGCTATTTTTAACAGTTTTTCTTATATCATTTTGTATGTATGTAAATTATTGGAATTATTTTTACAGTTTCTTATAGAGATAATTTTTTCTAACAATTTATTCAAATAAAAATATTTCTAACATTAACAGTTTATTAGATATTTAATTTGTAATTTAAAATGAATTCACAAATATAATATACTTTCGAATTTTGCCTGCGACGATTTTTTTTTTACTGATTTACTAAAGGGGTAAGTAATATCAAGACGCACAAATACAAGGGTTAGTCGATATGATCTTAATGAAATCAAAGAGAAAAATTTCAAAAAAATTATAACATGCTAGGAAATCAATAGAAACGTGTACATATCACTTCAAAATGGTTTTATGACAACATAACCTTAAAAAAATATGTAGACATTCCTTCATCATTCCTTATAGGAAAGTTGTGTGATCACACCAGTTTTTTTTAAGTGCAAATGTTCGGAATTACTTGCAGCTTGAAGTTAATTCACGGTTCGGTATTAGCCCTGCTAAGAACTCAAAAATCGCACACAGTTACCTATGTTATTTGGTCGTCTATAGAACAAGCTGGATATGCTCACTGCCTACATATTACACACCGTATCTGCATTATATTGTTTTTGCCAAATTCATCATATAGTATGTTATGCAAATATCCGTAGTAACTTTCTTATCGGAATTACTAAATTCTTCTTTAAAATAATCATCTTACTGTTCTCTATATTGCATTTTCTTTTGTACTTTAATTCTTTGGTTCTTTTATTAGGTTAAAGTAAATATTTGTGAGTGTTAGTTTTTTTTATTGATTTTTTACGAGCACCAGCAGATTTTGTCCTAAGTTCTAATAATGAAAATGACTTTATTATAAAACATGATTTCTTCGTTAGATTTAAAAACAACATTTACGGGTTTTAGAGTTTTTTCTCTAAAAAAATTAAAGTTTTTAGCAAGCATTTAGTTTTTGTTTGTGGATATGTCTAAATTTAATAAGAAAATTTCTGTTGCCGTGAATTCGTTTATAGCTTTAAGTGTAGCAATTTGGTCATACGCTTTATTCAATCTAATGTAAACAATTGATATTGAAAACATCGCGCTAATGTAAACACAAAATTTACACTATATCAACACATGAAACACTTGGTAATTTAAACAGCGTGTACAGCTTGATGACGTTAACATCAATTTTTGCATTAGTTGTGTTTGAACTTGATTACCTGAGTTTATGCATCTACTCCTAATAAAATAAAATACTTAAGTAACAAGTAAAACTATCAAAATCAACAATTTAGAAAATTAAACTGTTGAAGACTAATATTGAATTTAGATGCGCAGAAAACTAAAAAACTTCTAAATTTATTCCATTTTAGCGCTTTTCTCTTCCGGAATGACAATAAATATGTAATCAGGGAGATCTTGTAGACGGTAAGAAACGCAGAGTGGTTTAAATTAAGAAAAAGTTGAGTTATTTAAAGTATTTTTACCCGTTTCAAAATTTTCTAAAAAATCACATTTTTTGAATTTTTGATTTTTTAATTTTCGTATTTGTATTAAAAGTTGAAAAAAACTAACAATACTTTGTCATAGCATTTTTTAAGTTTTACAAAATGACGTTTTTGGAAAAATCTTAAATTTTTTGATCTGCCTAGTCGGTAGACTTTTTTATTAGAAAATGATAAAAAATAACCTTTAATATTTTTTTACTCTTTAATTTAGTAGGCATTGAAACAATTGCCGTATTTTTATTTCATCTGTAACGTTATTGTTGATAACGTAGCGTATTATAAAGTTCTTGTTGAAGTAAAGACAATTTATTGCTGATATTTAACAAATGCGCTTTTTAAAGTAATTTGATCTAATAAAAGCATGATAACCAACAATTGCATTTTTAACCGGCGCCGGCGTAACAAACGTTATTGGGCGATTGGGAATCTTTGTTTAAAAAACTATTTAAATTCCGAAAGGTATGTCGACCTGCTGCAAACTAATTAGGACGATGGATTGTATGCATTACCTTTAACAATTATTAACAACTGTTTTACTGTAAAAAGGGCATACTTGTGTATAGCAACCAATTTGAACACTCAAAATAATTTTTTGACACTTTGTTTCAACGCCAATTAGATTAAATAGTAAACAAATGTTAAAACTTATTTTTTTCTAATTTTTGGATTTAGAACCATAATGTGTTTTAAATGCAGTAGTTTTTATAACGTAATGCTGTTAATTTTTTTAACAAATAAGAAAGTTTAAAAAATCAAAAGTTTCATTTTTTTTTAATTTTGAAAAAGACAGCAATCTTACATTTTTGCGACCGTAATGTAAACATACTTTAAATAACGCAACTTTTATCTGGTTTTTGTCCTTTTACAAATGAGCAGAAAAAAACTATCATCCAATAATAATAAATGTAATTAATTAGTTTAAGATGTAGACATCAAAATTGTCAAACTACGTTTTACGCCCGACGAACTGTACAATTTCTATAAAACCAGCTGAAACGGACAAAAAATTCTTAACAAAAACTTTTTTAACAAAGAAAAAAGAAAAAGTTTTAAGAAATAAGAAGTTTTGAAAAGAACGTATCATGTTAATGATGTGCGCAAATGCTGCTGGAAACTATTTGTTAAAATTATTAACTAAATCTAAATCCCTACTAGCATTTAAAAACATAAAATCCATATCTTTTCTAATATCGTACAAAAACCAAAACTAAGCATGGGTTACTAAAGAAACCTTTTTAGACTGATTTTTTTAACCATTTTTTCAAAAAACACTTAAAGAAACCCATACATGGAAAAATTGAGAGTTAAGACGGTTGATGGTTATATAGATAGAGGTTTTGTTTTTTGACACAAAACTGCACTGTACTGATTTACCTGATGAATCAAAATTTCATCTATGTTTCGAGTCAATCAAGTTAAGTTTTTAAATCTGATAGAATCTTGAAAAATTTTTAACTGAAAACCGTATCCTTTTCGAAGACACAAAATAAAAAATCTGAAAACCAATCATTTTATTAATATTATATATTATAGACGTCTACTGACTTCTGGCATGTTCTTCACGCAGCGTAGATCTCCATGTGTTGCTTAATCTGTATCCATCCTCACGGTTGAAGTTGTTAGAATTTTTCATTACTTCTAGTAATTCGAGTATTATTCGCTGGTGATAGTGTCTGCTTCTTGCTAATACCTTTACGTTTCCGTAATCAATCCGGTGATCTCCATTCTCATGTAGATGTTTTGCTACTGCAGATTTGTCTGTGCGTCTGAGTTGAGCGTCTCGTTGGTGTTACAAATTAGAGTGTATGTGCGGCAAAAGTTACATCGGCCAAACAGGAAGGAGCATTCAGTTCAGAGTTAAAGAACATTTTTTTAGGCACGTCTCAAGTCTTTGCCGTAAAGATTCGCGTACATTTCTAGCAAAATGACAGGACGCACCAATCTGCTGATACCATATAGTCCTTCTTGTGTTTTCCGGAACATTTTTTTTAACTGTGCCAAGGAATTATTTAAAATGACTATCAAAGAAGTAAGGATCTATGATAAAATCATCTACAATTCCTTCCCATACATTGACCGTCCATCTATGTTGATGATCCAAAACTCTTAAAATTTGAGGATTTACAATATCATAGTAATGAAAATTACGACGATTTACTCGGCCATTACTATGAAAGGTAGCTTCCTCGGTAAATAAAACAGTGCATATAAAGTCTGGCATCTCAATTTTTGATGCAGTTTAATGTGGTCAAGATAATATTTACGGCTTTTTAGTACTCTTTTTACTAAAGCAGCACTAATTGTACTAAGTTCTTTATTAATTTGTTTGATGCTAGCATTCTGCCTCTTCTGTTCTAGCAGTTTATCTTTGAACAGATGTAGTTTACCGATCCTGTTTGTTCGAATCAAACCAATGATTTTTATATACGAAGACTTGGAGCATGACGATCAGGATATTTTTGTTTATAGACACAAGAAGCTAAAAGACATTTTTTTCACATTCACTCAAAATAAACACCGTATTCACTAATTCGTTCTGTTTAAAATTTATTTTAAACAAAGTTCAAAGAAATAAAAAGTAGTAATAGGTAATAATGTGATAACAAACACAATAAGTAACTTCTACTAGCTATTTGTCTTTTGTTTAATAGAAGCAAAGCCTATTAGAATAAACCTGCTTGATTAAAATAATACTTGTGATTTAATTGAAAATTTATAAATATCTCCATAACTGTAATTTTAGGGGAAAAAAGTACTAGTGCAAATCGATAGAAAATTAAAAATTACGTTAGAAACAGTTGAAAGAAATCGAAGATGCCATTTAAAAAAATATTAGTTTCAGCAATTTGAAAAGTTTGAGAATTAGCGCTCTCATGCAAAATAAATATGGCGAATTAAAAAAATCTTTTAAAATATTTAGGTACTTCTGACATTTATCTACGAATTTACAAAAACAAATTCCATAATTTTAAAAAACACCAGTTTTGTGGTCATTTCTTTCTGAATCTGCATCTTTAAACAAATTGCTCTAAAATGGCAACACCGCAATCAATTAAAACAATTTAAAAAGTATTTTTTATCTAAATTAAACCTTCATCAAACAGTATAAAAAAATGATGAGTTGTTGTTTAAAAAAGTGTACTTTTATGCTGCCCAGCGAAAACTAAACACCCTGTATAAACAAAAATATTTTTAAAACATGCAGCTTGGCGTAGTCTATACATAAATATATAAAAAATATAACGGTTTGGAGCGGCTGTATCTAGACAATGGTAAGACATTTTTTCTTCTAAATCGATAACGGATAGAGATATCGTGTTGCATTTTTTATTCAAATTTAGCTAATTTTATGATGGCTAAAAATCTGTTACGAAAATAGTACCGTGCACTTGGATTTCTTTTACAATTTTTTGATGAGGAGGAGCATCAAAAATACTTTAAGCGTCTGAGAATTGGCTACGTTTCATACGGCTGTGATTTGTTTTTGTCCCTTTTAAGTGAAGAATTTAAACTAGTTACATAAAAATTAAAAATTAAGAATTTTTACCTAATTAATTTATTTCTTAATGTTAGTAATTATTGTAACTGTTTTAAACTGTAGTTCTGAACACACCTTTTTATAAGCTTTATCTAGGCCTGAAGCAGTGCGCACACAATCTCACAAAACGTAATCAATTGTCAAACATTTCAAGTGTTTTTGATACCCCTCCTCATCAAAATATTCTAAAATAAATCTAAGTGTTAAGAATAAACTAAAAGGGAACAATAAAAACATCTTTCCGTTCTATTTAACTTTTTCCAAAAATCACAAAAATGAATAATCGTTCCAGATAACGCTTTTTAGTTTATTTATTTTAAACTAACCGTTTTAATAAAAAAAATTGTCGAAAAACTATAAAACTTCTTTAAAAGTAAGTAGAACAAAAATATTTAAATAAGTTAAATACTTGAGATATTAAAATGTAAACATTGAAAAAATGCATTGGTTTCTTTCTTCCTTATTATGACAGATACAAAAAAATATCATGAATCAAAATAATACCTTATCACTAAAAGTTTCAAATTATGTTTTAAAGGTATGCTCATTGCAGTTACGTCTCCTAGCGGTAGATTTATGAATTTCAAAATAACTTCCAGCTATTTTTTTTGCTTTAATTATATATAAGAATTATTTTCCCAAATTTCTAGGCTTTACCATTGTCGAGATAGAACCGCTCCGTGCCGTTATCCGGACACTCGGTATATACGTATGTTTCTTGCCTTTGAAGTCAACGAAATTCAATTTTAAAAAACAATTTCTAGTAATCCGACATTTTGGCATTCTGACACTCCCTTGTTCTTGTAACTGTAAAATTATCAATTGTAATTAGATTTAAAATAACAAATAAAATGTATTAAATACAGGGTGTAACTGATATAACGCATAATCTTTTAATGAGGGTTAGTTGTAATAATTTAAAGCATATTTCTGTTGTAAACGTATGGCCTCTTCCTAATAGTTTTTGAGAAAATCCAATGTTAATTTTTAAATACGTTCCTGATTGAACCCGAATACAAGTAGCGTGTGACACAGGTCAAGATACGTTTAATAATAAAAAGTACGTACCAACCGTATCTGAAAGTTATAATAGCTGTTTTGCTAACGGTTCAGGTTTTTTTTGCACGCACATAAAAACACACGTTATATAAAAATAATACCTAGTGTAGACAATGCAATTTTAATAACGAGTAATGACATTTGCATGATTGCATTATAAGTTAAATAAAAAATACGGCAGATTATAATTTTAATTTGATACTTAATGTTTTTTGCAACTTTATTAACGATAAAGAACTTATTAGTACAAATAGCCTAGACACTCGACTTTGTTCCAGTAGTCACCATTTTCTAAGCTTGCGTTTTTTTAGGCATGTTCTGTTTTATTAATCATAAAACGAAATAGATTATTATTTTAATATAAAATTTTACAAAAAATTTTTGAAATGTTAGACCACAGGTTCATAAAGCAAATGTGTTCGAAATAATCGTAGCTACCCCCTATTGAGAGATTATGCGTTATATCAGTTACACCCTGTATAAAGTGAAATTTCTATTCACTGAAACAAGGTAAAACGGTTACGAATTAGATTAAAAATTTAATTTATCTTGTTGTAAAACAATTATAGCAATCGGAATATAAAATTTATTTTTATGTATCTTTCAACTAGATTCTTGTAGAGTGCATTTATATCCCAAAGACCCTGTATAATTAACTTAAATTAAAAATTAGTTAATATTATTTTTCAAATACATTTTCAATAAACAAATACGTTGAACTTTTTTTTAACTAATTTTGTAAAGATTAAAACAGTTTTTGTCGCTAATTGTAACTAGTTTGCATTTATACATAAACTTATAAATAATGTATTCTGTATCGGTATACATACAGTTTTTTTAATGACATTAAAAAAGAACTATGAATAAAAAAAATCAAATTAAATAAGTTGACTGCGTGTTAAATCACCGTTTCATTATACAACGATTTTTAACTTTTTCGAGTATACTATAATACAAAATACCTACGTGAAAATCAATACGATTAGAAAATAAACCTGTTCTAAATTTGTAGTAAAAATATTACAAAAAAGTTGTATTTAGGGATAGGAAAAGTAAGTTAATACACGTAATACCAGCTTAATAACAAAAAAAAGTAAACGAATAAAAGTTTTAAGTGCAGATTATCTATCCTATAGGTTAGTAAGTTTCAAAATGTAATCAACTTTAATGCTATCTCTCATATAGTATATTAGAAAAAAACATTTTAATTAAAATGTTTGTTAAAATTGCATAATTTTCATGAAGTACTCAAGTCATAAAACAAACTTTTTTAAGTGCTTATTTTCTTTTTTAAATAACATAAACGTAAATAATTTTTTTATTTCAATAATTTTTAAAAGCACGTTTGTAAACAAAATATAAAAGTAGATACATAAACAAAATTAATATCAAATATGGCTATATAAAATTACAAGGTTTAAGATTCATTATATCTGATAAAAACAAAAAAAATGAATTTAAAGTTTTAACAAATAATTAAAACAGAATTGTAAATTTGGTTATAAGGACTAGAAATAATTAAAAGTTTATAAATAAATTTTTTAGTGTAAAATAATGAATGTTTAAGTAATTTTTAAATAAACAATAAACTTTTTTTAAATAAATTTATTACAAACATATTTTTTTTTGTTGTTTTTATCTTCTTAGCCATGTATTTATTTTGTTTTATTGTTGTTTCTGTTACCAAAATTATTTAAAATGTTTGTTGTTTTTTGTATGATTTACTGTTAATTTATGTATTTTATTAACATATTACGAAACCTTTTGAAGTTTTTTCTATTTATATAACGTAAATTCTATATTAGGTGATTTTACTAAAATACGAAAAATTAAGAATAGATCCAAATAATCTTGTGTTGTTAATTAGAATTTTTTTAGTTTTAGTTCTCTTGTACACCGTAATTATATATAGTGTGTGGCGTTAAACAATTTTTTTTTAAGATTTGGTTTAAAGTTACCCAGGTTTGAGATATTTGCAATTAAAGTTTTCAGACCGATTCTGACTATCTAAACAAATAAAAATTGTTTGTTAATTATAACTTCGCGGTAAATGCTGTAAAATCTCTGAAACGTATTGATGTATTGTATTAATTATTCTTTTCTTTAATTTTCCATCATCTACAAAATCAATTGTTTATAGAATAATTAAAGCATATACTAATGTTTATTTCTTAGTATTATTACTGACCTAGTTTAACAAAATGTGCTTTTTGTACATGATTATGTTTATCTTTAGTTGTAACCAAAACAAAACCCTAGATAATTAGATGCAAAATTCAGCTTTCTTAGAACTGAGTTCGACAATCTGATTTATTTCTGTCTCGATTTTATAACGGGTTTCTTTAGTTGATGCTAATTGATTTGTGTTAACGTAATTGTATTTTATAATATGTTTAGTTTCAGTTTTCTTTATTATGTACAACAGTGATACAGTTTTAATATATGGTGAGTGTAATTATAACCTCTACATCACACGTAGATTGTGGGTTGAGCAATATACTAATAGACGATTACCATTCAATAAACATTATTTTGGCGTGTGTGGAAAAACTTAGAGAAGCTAGAGGTGTTCTTCCTACTTATGAAGACAGTGTTCGAAAAAGGCCACCCCATTTATTAGTGACGCAAGAAGAATAAAAAAACCTTAATATTTGTTTTTCTTCAATGTATTGCAGATATTGTAAATTGTAAAAGATCGGATACAAAGTAGCACTAAAGAAATAGGCCGCCTAGTTAACGTGTTCCATAGTACGTTACATTGTATTTTAAAAAATTATTCTTTGTACTCTTACAATGTTCAACGAGTCGTGCAGTTAACCGACGTTAATTTTAAACTGCGACTTAAGTTTTGTGAGTGGTTGCAGCAACAAGCAAAAATTATATTTTTATATGAGTGTTGTTTTGCACTAAATAAAGTGCTAAATTTTTACAACACGCATGTCCGGAATGAAGCAATCCTCCATGAAATTCAACAAAAAATTTAGTGGCAGTTTTCTATTAATGTATGAGCGAGTACTTTAAGAAATAGTTTCACTGGACTATTTATTTTACCAGAAAGTTTTACAGGCTTGTACTTTTACAAGAAACTTTGGCACAAGAATTTAATAACTTACCCCTTAAAATTTGCAGAACAATGTGGTTTATGTACAATAAAACTCCTTCGTAAGTAAGTCGCCCTATTTTGATTGAGTCGTTGGATTGGAAAAAACTGCATTAGACGCTGGTCAGCACGTAGACTAGATTTTACCGTTTTAAGCTTTTTTTAAAGTTATGTGAAAGGTGAAGTATAGAAAACCCCGTAAATAACAGACAAGAGCTGCAAAATCAATTATTCGTGGTAGCAAATGATTTTAGACAGAATGTGCAATTAAGTAACAAACAAGTTTCGGCAACTTTTAGACGTTTGTGTTTTATTTAATAGGGGAAGTATTATCTAGTGTACTTAAAAAGAATGTAGAGAATAGCAACTTTATTTAACACAAAAATGTAACTACGTTTTATCCGATAACATTATTCAGCAAATCGCCGAGAATAAATTTGTTAACTACATAAACAATCTTAACCTAAAAAAAATAATATACCTTTGGCGGATTTAACATTGATTCAAAACATCGCCGAAATCGTAAAATTTGTTAATTGGGACGGGATAACTTCTGAAAAAAGCCTCCAAAGACTAATACATTATCGGGTCTTATTTGAAAATTATAACGTAAAATCTTCCAAAAATGATACCTAAGGAACAACATGAACTAACCCAAAATACAATTAAAAAATTAAAAGCATAACACACAATACGTTCCACGAAAAAAATATTTTTTGCTAAAATCAAATGATAATCTTAATAGCGCTAACATAAACAAAACTTACTCGGAAATACGAAATAAAGCAATATTGAATTACAAACTAAATTTTTACGACTGAAATGAAATAAAATAAAATGAAATGAATAAGTATGGCATTAAGTTTTTTATAATATCTAACGCAAAGATCAGCTACTTTGTCAATAAAACGATTAACTGTGCAACCCAATACCCTAATCTAAAAAAACTACTAAAGCCCACTTTGAAAGTTTTGAATCTTACTTAGCTTATTGTGTACTTAAACAAAAACGTCACAGCAGACAATTATTTTTCATCTGTTGAATTACTAAACTAGCTCAAAGAACAAAGTCTTACCTATGTGAGGATTATAAGAAAAAACAAATTGAAAATACCAGAAAGCTAATTGCATTCTAAACACAGAAAAGTGCATTCAATCAAATTTGCTTTTACCAATGATAAGACTTTACTCCCTTATGCGCCAAAAGACAATAGGTCATTTGTAGTAACTTTTTGATGCATCATAAAAAAGGCATTTTAGAAGACCGCGAGGACAAATTACCAGAAGTGATTGCCTTTTAGAACGTCACAAAAGTAAGAATAGATTTATTAGAATAAAAATTAAGAAATAAATTAAAGATGAAAGTGAAGCCACCGCCCTACTTACAAATAAAAAACTGTGCAGAAAAATCAACTATTTAGAAAAATTGGAAACAAAGTTTGATAGTTATTTAAAATCGATAAAATTAGATATTAAATAAATTAAAAGACAACGATGGATTGAAAATAAGTCTTTTTTTGAGTGCAATTGGAGTTGAAAAGATAGAAGTTTTTACGAATTAAATGGGTTAAAGAAACAAGCAGCCCTTTGTAATTTTACATTATCAAAATGTTTAACTTCTTACATGATTGCAGAGTAATTATTGGTATAAATAATAAAGTTAAAAAGCAGATTAGTTTTAGATGATAATTTAGAACTAAAGAAAATAATAGACTTTTGTAGAGCCATAGAAATTACTAAAGAGTACTCAAAGACTTCAAATCCAGAAACAAATGTTGATATGATTAAACTAATTAGCAATTGCACTAAATGTTCACAATTACATAATATAATAAAATATGTACAAACTGCAGTCGAAAACATCATTTTGCCAATTGTTGTACAATCCAAAATGGATGGCAAGGAAAACAAAAAAATCCGAATGATGACTACAGAATATCAAATTACCGTAATAGACCACATACCAGTCATTATAATAGAAGAGGTCGAGGAAAATTTAATTATCAGCAAAGGATTACAATCCAAATAAAAATGGAAATTACTGCAATAAAATCCAAGTAAAATAATCTGACAGTGAAAATTAAGAAAATTTTGTGGGTATTTTAGGTAAATTATTTATACATAAAATTGATTCAGACGAGAACCATAAAAAATGATGGTAAGTATAAAGAAATGATAATAGACAAACAAACATCAATAAATATAAAAATTGGTACAGGAGCTGATGTAAATATCCTACCACTAGCAATGTATAATAATCTAAATAAAAATAATGTAAAAGTTAAAAAAACTCAGTCTACTTAAATTTCTTTTGGTAACTTTAGAATAAAGCCAATTCAGTTGAATTTGGTGTGACCCGTATTTTAAAGTGTTTTTAATTAGCATCTGGAGGCTTCTTGTTTTGTGTGCGGTGACAAGTTGGTTCCGTGACCAAAAGAATAACGTTTAAAATTAGTTTACAAGTAAGTGAAATAACAATTTATAAAGTTTGGAAATAAACAAGGTTAAAGACTTATTGATCGGCAAAATTCAAGATAAAACAAACGCGCTAAAAACAGTTGTGTGTTTAAAATTTTTCCTTTACAATTATTGATTACTTTAAACGAAAAAGAGAAGATACTAATTTAGAACTTCAAATACCAATTGCACAAAAAGAAATCTTTAAAAATTAATTTTAGAAGTATTTAATAGAGTTGTTCAAAATATTATTAAATTTAATTTTGCAAAAGTTCGATAGAAATTATCAGAGGTAAAATTTTTTGGACATGTGATATCGAAAAAGGGTGTAAAACCAGATAACAAAAATATGAATGCAATTAAAAGAATAGATAGCTTTAAAAACAACAAAGAAAACAAACGTGTACTTAGTATGTTAATTTTTTTTCCAAATTTATACGAAACTGGTCAAAAAATACCAAAAATTTAAGAAACATATATAGAGTCAAGAACATAATTTGGGCAATTTAAAACAAATTATAACAAGTAAACCGGTTTTACAAGTGTTTGACCCAAATAAAAAAATAATAATACAATGTGATAGTTTCAGCAAAGAGTTAGGTTTATGTTTGCTGCAAAATAATAATCCAGCGTCCTATGCATCCAGATTTCTTAATGAAAAAAATACGCTCAAATTAAAAAAGAGCTTTTAGCAATTGTTTTTAGTTTTGAAAAATTTCATTAGTATGTATATGGTCAAGACGTAATTGTACAAACTTATCATAAGCGTTTAATTGCGGTTTTCAATTAAGATTTAAACAAAGCTATCTCAAGACTACAAAGAATGTTATTGAGACTTTTTAAATATAATATAAAAATCACATACATACTAGGTAAAGAAATGTTTATTGCAGACACTTTGTCTTGAGCCTACTTAAATATAAATGCGCTAGATGACCCAGAAATGCAATATGTAATTCTTTCCTCAGCAAATCATATACCGATGTGTGATAAAAAGAAAATTACCTTTCAAAGTAAAACGTCGAAAGATAAAACATCATCTCAAGTTAGAAATTATATAGAAACAAGGTGTCCAAATAACATGGAGAGAGCAGATTTAAAATATTTCTATAATTTGAGAGACAAGCTGCAGTTATCGCAAAAAAAATTATTTTTGGATCATAAATGGTATGTACCTAAAAGTTTAAGATGTGAAATGTTGAATCTAACTCATAAAGGACATTTTGCTATTTCTAAATGTAAAGCGCGAGCAAGAAAAAATTTTATATTTTATTAAATCTATTACTTTTTAATAAATATTCTCAAAATAAAACTCAGTATTATAAATGGTGTTTTAAAAAACTTTGACAAAGCCAAATATATAATTATTATTTAACTTAAAATTAATTAAAGTGACATGTTTCGACAAGCTGTCATCTTCAAGCTTCTAAAATATATGTATATAATCACTTAAATCAAACTTAAAATATATAAATTAATAAACTTACAGATTAATTTGACATATAAAATTATAAATAAATAAGACAAAAGTAGTAATTTAAAAGAAAAGTGAAAAAATATAATTAAAAAAAAAAATTGTTATTATAATTAATAATATTATTCAGTGATTTATTTGGATAAAATTTATGTCTTTTAACAATTTCTTTTATTTTTAAAAAAGTTAGTTTAATTCCTTTATTACAAATGTAAAGAATTTTGTAATCTTTAAGATTGTGTTATCCATTATAAAGTCTAACTCAAAATAGGATTTTTAATTATAATTGTAAATAATTTAATGTTTTTCCCATATAACTTTTTTTTATTTATTAATTATTGGTGGCTACATGTTTCGACCTAACGGTCATCATCAGGCTTCTAAAATTATCAACTAAAGTAAAATCTCAACCTTAAAATTCTTAATATACTTACAATTAATAAATAAATTAATAAATTAAAATTAAACAGTTTATGTCAAAATGACAATATAAATTAAACGAGAAAGGTATACAAAATAATAATATTGTTAACAAGAAAATTAAATAAATATAAAAATAATTTTAATAAAAACAAAAATATTATTTAAGAAAAAGAAAATCATTTTCAAAATTAACAATTTCATTTAAACATGTATCGGGTTCTAAGTTTTTATGTTTAACAATTTCTTTTATCTCTAAAAAAATTTAATTTTAGACTTTTATTGCAAATATGAAGAATTTTGTAGTTACTTTTATTATCAAAACAATGGTTATATTCTAATATATGATTAGCGAAAGAAGATTTATTATATAAATTAATACCAACATTATTGTTTTTAATGTAAAAAAAAATGTTCTGCTATTCTTGTTTGAAATTTACGGCCGGTTTGTCCAATATAAAAGAGGCTACAGCTACCACAATTTAATTTGTTAACACCAGATTTATTCAGAATATCAATTTCATCTTTACTATTGACAAGTAAAGATTTTAAATTAAATTTAGATGAAAAAGAAATATTAATATTATGCTTTTTAAATAAATTTTGAAATTGAAAAGAAGAGCAACCAATGTAAGGAAGAGAAAAATATGTCTTTTTAATGTTATCTGAAAGTGAAGTAAGAGTTGAAATGTTTTTAATACTAATGGAATTAAAAGCTTTATTTTGAAGTTTTTTGATCATATCTAAAGGAAAATTATTATTATTTGCTAAATTATAAATAAAGTTAAGTTCTTTATTAAAATTAAATTTATCAAGAGGTAATTTGTATAAACGATTAAAAAAGAATCTAAAAGATGACATTTTGTGTAAAAAAGGAAGAAAAGAAGAAAAAGCAATGACAGTAGTAGTATTTTTACGATGAATACCAATTTTGACAGAATTGTTAACTCTATTGAAAGATAAGTCTAGAAAATTAAAAACGTTATTAGTTTCTTTTTCAAAAGTGAATTTAATCTTAGTATTCATAATTATTACCTTTAAATACAACCAAAATATCGTCAACATATTTTTTATAGTAAATAAAATGTTTTTTAATTAAATTATTCAAAAAAAGGTTCTTAATTTCTAAGTTAGTAAGGAAAATTTCAGCCAGTATAGGTGAAAGATTGTTACCCATAGGCAGACCTGTTTTTTTAATATAAGTTTGATTATCAAAATTGAAAAAATTTTGATTTAAACATAATTTTGGACAATCAGATAAAAATTCGCAAATATGATCAGGAAGGTTAGATTCAAATAGAAGTTCATTAACAATATTTTAGCATTCTATAAAAGGAATGCTTGGAAAAAGATTAACAATATCAAAAGATATAAGAAAACAATTTGTATCTAAAGTTAAATCAACTAATTCATCAGCTAGTGATTGTGAATTAAAAATAGAAAAAGGAAATTGAATTTAAAGTACATATTTATAAACTAATTCGATAGCAATAAAGTCTAGTAACTTCTAAACGTTACATAACACAAACATTATTTTTAGCAATTTATGTATCAATTAGAAAATGATTTTTTTTGTTTAATTAAAAATTTAAATTAAACTTTTTATGTTACGTTTAATCGTTGAAGATAATTTTAAAGTGATGATATTTTCCTGATTTTGAAGAACACACAAGTGCACATCTAATATAAACCAGTTTCTAAACTATTCATAAATATATGTATTTTTTTAGGTTTTTAAAAAGTTTGCAACAAAATAATTATTATTTGAGCAAAACTAATTTCTTGTTAGCTTGATTTTTGTTATCTACATAGTAGACTATTTATTCATTATTATGTAAGTACGGTGCGAGTCATTACAAAAGATTATCAGAAACACAAACTGTATAATATTATGGGTAATGTTTTCTTAACTACATTTATAAAACTATTAATTTAGTACGTGTGTATGGTATATCAACTTTTATTTTTGCAAATTCATATACCACGATAAATATTCATCAATAAATATGATGTTTTAAGTAATTTTTTTTACGTCAATTAAAAGCTTACTATTATGGCTAATATTTATGTTCTAACAACGCAAACATTTTAGGATCGACATACCGATAACTTACTGAATCGTTTTTTAAATCACTTTTATAATTAATAGTTTTTTTAAGCGACGACATAGTAAATTAAAGAACATTTATGCATCATTGAATAAAATTTGCTTAAACAAATTTAATCACAAAGTCAAGTTTTTAAGATTTTTCTTTATAATTGCTTGTTGAAGGCTATTTTATGTTTTTAAATGCATACTACTGTTTAATTTTTCTTAATTTTTCAATGTAATTAAACGCTAAATTTATATTTCTACACAAAATGTTTTCTTAACAACTACTATTAACAATAATTGAAAAATTACATTTTAAAAAAATATAAATTAAAAAAAAATTTTTTTCTTTATTATTCAATAAAAACAAATTAAAATCTAGTTAAATTATATTATAATCATGTATTTATGAATGACTATTTTTATGTTATAATTAAAACTAGTTTAAATTTTAAAATTATAAAGTGTCTCATCTCTGAAGAGTTTTTTTTTTAGTTTTTTATACTCCGCTGCTAGTTTGCTGTGAATGATTTTTTTTCCGGTCTCGTAAGCGATTCCGAAAACAGGTTTAGGTCCGATATATATCCCTGTTGTGCTCTTTTTAGTTAGCGCATCCGCCATTAGGTTTCCCATAACACTCTGGTCTTTTGGTATCCAGATGACCTGTACTTGTTGGTAAATTGTCAATATTTCCAGGCTATTTATGCAAGTCACATTCAGTTTTAATTTTTATACTGGCGATCTTAGTCTTGGACATGATCGATATCGGACCAATCAAATATGATTTCGAGTAAATAATGTTCCTGACACACCAGTCAATAGCAGCAACTTCATTTGTGTACCAGATAGTTCCTTCAACCGCGCCCGGGTTTTTTGCCCACTCGTCTCGTGATGGTGTTATAACTTTTTTCTTTCTTTTGTGAAGTCGGATCTCATAGTTAAGACTGTTTTTTTTACGCAGCACGTTGTATATGCTCGGTTTGTTTTTCCCAAAACTAGTGACTTCACACTCGTAGCGAATCGCATTTAGCGTAAATTGAAACCGTAGAAACAAAAATCTGCATGCGTTAATTGTGGTAATATCTATATCTACGTCGCACGTATTTTACGATTGACAAATGCACAAATTAATGACAAGTAAAAAAAAGTACTTACGGTTATCCAAGTCATGCGGAAAATAAAGTAAAAGTACATATAGGATCGTATCACATGTAGACTGCTCATCGACAAACAATAAAGCGTAGTCAAATGCATCAAGTATCCGAGTGGTTTTCATTATTCTTATTGCAGGTGTGCCCCTAAGGTTATTTAAAGATCACATAAAGTACAAATATGACATATTCCCCGTTAATTTACGTGTGTTTATATTAACCTGCAGCCTGAATGCTGCTTGTCTTGCTTCTATCAAAACATCGAGGTGTAATGGTAAAAGTGAGAATAGTGTTTCCATGGTTGCTGTAGGCGTGGTTCTAAACGCTCCTGTTATCAGCAGACATGCCATTTTCTGTACTGTGCGTAGCTTAGAAGCTGTGCTTTTTCCGTGTGCCCGACCATCCGTTTGGTTGTATTAAGAAATCTAATAGACTTTGTTGTTATCTTTCTAGATGAGCGTTGAAAGTTAGTCTGATATCAAGAGTAAATCCCAGATATTTAACTTCTTTTGTCATCAAGAGCGTGATTCTGTTTATCTTAGGTAGTTTTGTCATCCGTTTTCCATCATCTAATAAACAAAACGATAGCCCTTTTGGTTTCGTTCATCTCGTTGTTTGCACCATTTTTCGATGGTGTTTAGTGCACTCTGTGATAATGGTGAGATCGTCGGTGTATCCTAAAGCAAATACACTTCCGTTTTTTAGTTTTTATAGTAGGCCGTTCATGACAAGGCACTATTATAAAGGTGACAGCACCCCGCCTTGTAGAGACCCGCTAGCTCCTACAGTGCTACCGTGCAAAATGACTGTTATCGTCCGATTCCTGAGAATTGAGTTTACCCAGTTTTGTAGTATTGTCAAATGCTCCTTCAATATCTAGAAAAGTACCTAATGCAATAGCATTGTATTAGATTTCATTTTCACATTGTTAAATTGCTTGATTTTTCTTGGGTTTCTGTACTCCATTACGAGTTTCTCATCTGATTCAATGTTGAATAAAATTTATCTATTATTAGATAAAGAAGGTTTATCTAATACATACCACATTTTTATCATTTGCTTGTTTAGGGACTAGCGTAAAGTCAATGACTACACTGCGCGACACGGTTATAAGCGTAGACGCATCTCCGTTATGTGTGCATTGGCATCGCATCCAAAAATTAGCGGTTTGTTGCTGTTACTGTTAATTAACCGCTGTATTTCTTCCGGCGGCGGGGGTTTTGTCTAGTCATAGAGCAGGTAGCTGAATCCGATAATAGACTCTCTTCTGATTCCCTTCTCTACTACAGATATTTTAGCTGCCACTAGCTCTCTTGAACATAAATCCCACAATTACATTAAGTTTAGTGTATTCTTTACAACAATGCATGTGCAAAAATGTGCCTAAGTTAAGCTACCATTTTATTGATTCCTTGTAGGTTCATGGCTCCTGAACAAAGGTAATATCAATATTGTGTGTTACGATATAAGCCACTCTCTAGTTGTTTACTGCGCACGTTATTTTTAGGAATCACATTTCTGAAAATGCGGTTTGCGAATCCAGCCACGTATGAAAGTTTTTATGACTTCGAATTTTTCAATACTCATGGTATTTTTAGGGAACCCTTTTGATATGATTGTAAGAATATTCTAGAATGTTTTTTTTTTGGGTTCCTTCGACTCTTCACACTGCTTTACCAATCGTTTTTGTGACGCTAGTGTGCTTTTGCGCCCTTGTTGTTTCGGCAGTTGGTACAAATAACACAAAAAAGAAGATTGTCGACTCACCTATTTGGCTAGCTTAAGTCGGCCCACTTTTTCTTGTGAGTAGAAGAACTAAAAAGAAAAAGTCTGAGTTAAGTAAAGGATGCCCAAACCCGCCAATAGCGCGTTGAGAATAAAAGAATAAAATCCATAATAAGATAATTACGATATTATTCAAGACTAGTAGTACATCACAGTACAGAACCAAAAGCAAAAAAGAGAACAAAATATTAGAGCAAAGTTCGCGACTAAATATGTAGTCGTCGGTACACCCTTAATTATCAGTAAATAAATTATTTAAATTACAATTAGTTTTAATTTATGATTTGATCAAGTTTACTCTAGATTTAAAAGTATTTAAAACAATACCCTATATTAAAATACGCAAGAAAAAAATCATTAAACCAAATTCAACACCGGGATCGAGTGGCATCGGATGTGCAAACGAGATAAAATTTAGTTGAATTAACCATTCTAATCACGTGACGTACACGGCGTATTTCCGAATCTTTTTATAAAAAAGATTATAGAATAGCAATAGTGCTTTAAATGACATCGAAAAATATAATATTTCCCAATCACTTAAAACGTTTGTCAAATTTGGAATTCGAACTCCTAAATATATATATATATATATGTAATACTCCAATATTTAAATATATAACATTTCCAAAAAGTTTTTTGTCTAATTTCAACTAAATTTTAGAACTTTTCAACTTTTAAAAAATTAATAAAAAATTTGCACACAACATTTTTAAAAATAGATTATTTAATACTTTTAAATACTTAAAATAAAATAGTTTTACGATGGATTAAAACTTTCACTACTAATATGACTAAATAAGGTTTAGAACTATTTCAACTCAAAAGAAAGTTATTATTTCCGTTAGTACAAAAAAAAAGAATTATGTCAAACATTCATTATTCAAAAAATATACCAAATAAAACATCGCACTCAAAACAAAATCTACAGTGGTTTCAAGCGACCATCGACCAAGAAACGCAAGAAATGGAATTAGTAAAACTAATTACATATACAGACTGTTTGAGAAATCTTTACAATTGGTAATAGTAGTAGTAATTAAAAATGTATTACCATAACGTAAAAAAGTTATTGTTTAAATTAAATTTAAAATAAATTCTGACAATGAATATAAAAAAATAGAACTCGATATGTATTAACTGCCCAAATCGTAACTAAGTGAACATCTTTTATAATAAAAAATGAGATTAGCAAAGACTAAAAAGAACTAAAAATAACAAACGACGATACGAACACTTTCATTGTAAAATCACCGAAACAACTGCGCGCCAAATTTGAAAGTTTGTCAATATTTCTCAACAGTAGTATGTCAGGAGACAATTATTTAATTTCACAAAAAATTACAGCGACGTTGACTAAAACCAAATTTATAAAAACAGTTGTGTATATTTCTAAACAATGCATCAAATACTATTAAAATAATCTAACAAAATGCCTGAAGAATAACTTAAATATACGAACGTCAACAAATATGTTGAAAATTTGTTTAAACAATTGTATGTATGATGTACTTTACATGGTGCAATAAATTTAAAAATATTTTTAACTACGTATTTTGATAATTAAAATTTAGTTTTAGAATAATTAGTAATATTTCAATAAAAAAGATATTATTCAATATTCTAAAAGTTTCATATAAGAAGTATAAAAAAATATTCAATACAAAAATGTATTGTTATCTGATGAAAATAAGAGTTACTGAAGCATAGTCAATAAAACATCACTCTCACATTAACTGATCAAAATCAAAAATAATTTTTCTAATAACAAATGTTTTATTAATTATGTATTCTATAAGTGTTTTAGATAACATTTAAATGCATGTAAAACACACACACACACATGCAATACGTTTTATTTACAATGACATTTATAAAATCAGAACGATCGAAATTTATTTAAAAAAAAATGTTTTTGTAAAATAAAACATGGTTTGTTTATTGCTGTTTATTTTTTACATAATTGTAATTTTTTCCAAAATCCTAGAAAGTCGTTATGTTTCTTCTTTAATTCATAGAAACAACGCAACATAAAAAAACAAAAATTAAAATGTCTATTAATATTGATTTACTAAGGGTCGGTATTTCAATCAATAGTTTAAACTATAGTTAATTTAACCTCAGGTTAACTTAAAAATACTGTCATATCATTGGTTATTAGTTTTGTGCTAACCAATAATATGATAGAATTTGTAAACTGTTAGTTTTAAACCGTTATTGAAATGCCGGGTTTTAGTAAATTTGTTTTATATTATATTTATATTATGATATTTTTTTATTATTCTACTAATATAAAATAAAATTATAAAAACTTGAATTTGTTGTTTCTATATTTTTTTTTAAATAAGATATAATGATTTATATACGTTTACTTATGTATTAAAATAAATAGCCAAAGTATTTCCAAACATTTAGCAAACAAAAATTCTTAAGAAAATTTTTCTTCTTTTACAAATCTCACATAAACTAAAAGTAAAGCTTCGTTTCCTGGTAATGGTCGCGTTCAGAAATTATATATGAGCTTTTAACATACGGAAATGTTCTTTAAATAAATCTTTTATACAAACTGAGATAGTATCTTCATAATAATTTTCATAAAATAAGATGCGTTTCTTGTACATTATTAATTAAAACTACAGATTGTACGAACAAAAGTACGCTTTCTGCGTAACAATACAAAAAATTATATTTCTTTTACTCTAGAACACTAGGAAAATTTGTTGTATGCACTTCACATCACACATAAAACAAAACTAAATCGTTGATTATATGCACAACTCTTTTATAGTTCATATTATAGACTAATTGGGGCAGGTACCGGTTCTATTGCGTTTCTGTATACACCTGTATAGATATGCCTGTTATTACTTGTATTTGGTGCACCTGTCTATATTTATATTTTACTTAAGACGTAAAAATTGATAACAATTTACTCATTGTATTTACATGTCTCACAATTTTTTAATGTAAATTAAATTTTGCGCGGGTCCCTGACGTTGTTCAGAAACCCCCAAATTAATTTTAATTTTTGACAAGCTTTCTAAATAATCCCAGAAACTTTTGGATAAGGACCATTTTAGAAACTATTGGTCTAGAAGGACTGACGTCACTTCTCTTGCTGTGCTCACTATAAAGTGAAATGTTAATTTTAATATTAAAAAACTATTGCAAAATTATAATGTCTATAAGTGATTATGAAAAAAAAGCAACAACGCTTGCAGAAACTCATATGTATAAGTGAAAATTTTGTATCTGATTCAGAATTTGATGACGAAAAGGATGAAAGTAAAATTGAAAATTCAAAAACAATAGACGAGAATTCAAGTTCGGCATAGTTTTGAAAAAATATTACATCACTAAAGTGTTGTAATTTTACTCCGTCTACACCGACTTGTCGGTGTCACTAAAGTGTTGTAATTTTACTCCGTCTACACCGACTTGTCGCTGGCCAATGGTCATCTTTTATTGTTACGTACAAAAGCTGTTAAAAGTATATTGCTTGACAAAATGTAACGTAAACGGGGTATTTGTCGGTGCTCAGTAAAGAGTTAAATTTGGAAATTCGGGAATGATTTTGGAAAACAAAAAATCGGAAAAATAAACGTCAAAATTAAAGGGCGCCAGAAAATTGTATAGCTTAAAAGGACTTGTGGCACTTGCCAACCGCAAGCCCGCTTCTATTGGATACACCCTAAATAGGACTTACCTTATGAGAGTGTATCACACTAAATCTGAAATAATATAAAATTCAAATAACGCGAAGGCCGACGGAATGAAAACTTTGTTACGATTTTAACATTTATTCCACAAAAAATAAAGAACAAAACAATAAAAATAAAACACAATTAAAAATAATAAGATATAAAATCTTAAGCTTTTGCTGTAGTTATATTTATGATTATAAGCGACTTTCGGCTTAGACCGCGTCGTAGTTAAACACCCAAACTTAGGCTTGGTCCTAGTCTCTTTGTGAGCCAAAACAAGAAGCAGAACTTGGCTTTTGCCGTATTGTCGTTTGTGAACCCAAACAAACTGACGTTTCCCAAGACATTGTAGTTTGCATCTTCAGAGTGGTAAATGTCACTGTCTTACGAAACCTCAGCTTGTTTGGGTTCACGAACGACAATACGGCAAAGTCCAAGTTTTACTTCTTGTATTGGCTCTCAAGAAGAGACTAGGACCAAGCCTAAGTCTGGGTGTTTAACTACGACGCGGTCTAAGCCGAAAGTCGCTTATAATCATAAATAATAAGATAATCAAAATTTAAAGAAACAAACAACAAATAAACAAAAATAACTTAATTACAATAGAAATCGAACGGCCGTGTTCGCATTAATATATAATAAATAATTACAAAATAAAATAGATTCTGTAACTCTTTTAAAACAAAATTGAAAATCTTAATACTATAGTACGAAATTAATAAATTTTTAGGTTTAACGTCAATAAAACAATTTAAAACTTTGTTCCATATCGTCTTTAAGATAACACAAATGAAAAATACCATATAATAATTGATAAAATCGGTAGCTCCTAATGATTTTTATTCTTAATCTGCTTAAAATCAAAGCTTTTAAGAGGGCGATCGCTGCAGTTTATCCCGATAGATGACACCACATGTAAAAACAGTATTAACTTTGCGACTAGAAAACTCGCTAAAAACAAAAAAATATGATTTAGTGATAATGTTGTTTTAAATGTTAGTTTAGGTAATGACAAAATTCTACATCGAACCTAGCTTTACTTAACGAGTATTTTACAATTGAAATCAGTGTAAATTGAATTTTGATTGCAACCAATTACAATTATATTACTTTAATACCTAAGTTAGATAATAACAAGCATTATGTGAAAGTATAAGATGTGAAATGATTACCGTACGTTTTATTTGTATCCGCAAAGTATTTACTTTTGCAATTGCTATAAAAATGGACGCCCTAAAACTTAATATAGTTCAGCACTTGAGCAAGAGATGGCTAAATGTATAAGAATCTTCCAAGACTAAAACCAATAGTTATAACACTATAAACCGTGTGAAACATATAGTATATTCTTATTCCTTTTATTTGTATTTCTATCTTTATATACGCATACCTATAACGCAAACAACTGATAAATACGTATAGAAGCTTGGTTTATACCAAGTTCATACAAGATTGCCGGTAAAACAAAACCGTATCAATTACATGTTTCGTAAATTTTCTTCTATTCAATGTACATTTACTGTTAAATCAAAAAACTTTATTGGCGCTGTAGGCTGCGGAGGTTGTGAGTACTCTAACCAGTGGTAAACTTGCACTATAGTTTGGTTAAAATACTCACAACTTCCGCAACTTACAGCGCCAATTGAAATTGAAGAATTAAAATTATCAACAAACATATTAATTCAGAATTAATATGTTTGTTGGTAAAATTAATTCTTGATTTAAAATTGAAGAATTAAAATTATCAACAAACATTTTAATTCAGAATTAATATGTTTCTCGGTAAAATTAATTCTTGATTTAAAATTGAAGAATTAAAATTATCAACAAACATTTTAATTCAGATTTAATATGTTTCTTGGTAATTTTGTTCTTGATTTAAAATTGAAGAATTAAAATTATCAACAAACATATTAATTCATGTAACATTTTAATTCGACATACATTTTAATTCTCCAATTTAAATGATTGTTATTTTTTTGTGTGTTTAATAAAAAGTGTTACATGAAATAAAATGTTTGTTCATATACTTCATTTCTCAGTTTAAATTAATGTGTTTAATATGACTGTTAGAAAATTTTGAGCAAAATGTATTGCATTACTAAATACGTTTCAGCTAACAATTTAAATGTGTTAAATTTGTTTAACAAACAGTTGTATTGTATTAAAATAAGTAGACAAACATGAAAATAAACTTAATAAAAACTGAAGTTTGTTTAAAATTGTAGCAAAACAAATTTAGTATTTAATAGTAAAACAATAAAGTAACTAAAAGATTTAATTGAAATGTATGTTATTGATTTTTACCACATTTAAAATGTTGGTTTAAAAAACTTGGTGTTTTTAACTGTTAGTTGATTTAAAATTTTACTTGAATAAAAATATACGTTGAAAATAAATGAAGTAACATTAGAAATCAATTAATTTTTATGAATGAATATAAATGCTAGACTAATTTTTGCAACTTACATTTCAAATGCTAGAATTAAAATGTTAGTTGATAATTTTAATTCGTCGCTGTTATCGGTGGTAGCTTTTGAAACTATTTCAGTATAAGGAAATACATGCACATTGTAGTTCTAAATGACGCCACCGATTGAAGCGACCATATAAAATTATCAACTAACATTTTAATTGTATCATTTAAAATGTTAGTTGCTAAAAGTTATTGTAGCATTTTTATTTATTCGTGAAAATTCGAGTATTTATAATGTTACTTACTTTAATGTTAACATTTATTTTTATTCAAGTAACATTTTAAATCAAATTACAATATACTACGCGAAAATTTTTAAAGCAACATTTAAATTCTAACAAACATTTTTAATATGCACAAGAAGTTATTTTATAAATTACGTATAAAAACGGGCAATAAAAAGTAAAACGGCGTTCCATATTAACATGTAAAAATTTAAATCCTAATAATTACCTAAAGTAGCGGTTTTGCATTAGGCCATTTGGTCAATGACCCTCCAAAATTATTTAATATTAAAATGACCCTTTTGCAGTATTGACCACCAGCCGCGATGATTATCCATTAAATTAAATAAATTAAAAACAAAGATTATAAGAGGCTTATGCAGTTAAAATGTATTTTATTTTTTTTTAGGTGTTATTTTTATTACTGTCGTTTTTAAGTAAAATATTAAAAGATAATTTAAAAAAGAGATCGATAATAATAAAGTAGATGCATATAACAATTTTCATGTCAACGTTTGTGCAATTCTCAGATGTTATCTGTATGCCCACGATACGGTTGTTTAGTATTCGGTTTTGACTGTAAAATAATACCCATTAACGATTCAGCTTATCATTCAAAAACAATTCTATTGTAAAAACATATCTTCAAATGTGGTGTATTTTTTATGAATTTTTGGAAACAAAACTTGCAAATAGATTAGATTACTATCGACACACCAACTATAAAAGGATTGCTAACAATTACCTACCTGATAAGCCTATAAATATAATATTTGTACATTTGTTTTTACTAACTAAATACACACTGAAGATATAAAATACTTTAGTAATAAAATCTACAGTAATGGCTGCTGGTCAATGCTGCAGAAGGGCATTTCAACATTAATACTTTAAAAACGCATTATTATTCAATCAAATATTTATATTTAAGCTCGATTTATCTATCTTTGTAATATGCAAAATAATTATTATCGTTTATAATCAATAATATAAACTAGAAACTAGCATAATTGTTAGTATTTCTTTGGAGGGTCTATTGGCAAATGACCTAACAGAGAAGCCACTATTGATAATTAGAAGTAGCAAAAATTCTGTGTTTATTTTCCAATATTTTACATGTCCTATAACAAATTGAAAAATCATTTTAAATTATTTTTTAAATTATATGAAATTCGATATTCAAAATTTGTCTAATTTCAAATGTCTTCTCAAAGTTTTATAAATACTGTCTTTATGAATTTTTAAATTACGTTTCGTCATAAAATAGGACTAAAATGATACAAAAAAGCACTAACAGTAGAATTAATTAAAAATAATAAACATATTTGCACTCAAGTTTTTATAGTGGTTGCATATTATTTTCTGTAATTTTTTTTAAATTTTTAATGCCCTCTATGAATGACGAGTTGACGTTGTATTACTTCTAAGATACTCATAAAACTATCGCATTCCAACTACTATAATGGCGCTTTTAATTTCATTTCAGTTTTTATATGTTTGGTGCCATCTATGAATGAAGAGTTAACGTTGATTTGCATCTATGATGCACATAATAAAAAATATCAAATCCCCACTACTTCGATCGCGCTCTTAAATCTCTCAAATTTCGGTATTTCGTTTACCAATTTTGTTTAAACCGTAATAAATAAATACCTTAAAATTTTGTCATAGTAAATCTAGGACCAGCCTTTTGATTGAACATAAGGTTGCCAGATGTTGTCGAAAAGAAAATCGGAAAGATACCCTCATTAGACAAGAAAGATTCTTAAAAAAAAGTCGCCACAAAAGCGAAAATAAAACCATGACACACAACTTAACTTACACGATTCTACATTACGTAAAAATAAAACCAAACTCGTAAACACGTAAAACATTAAAAGCCGTAATTCTACAAAACAGAAAAACAAACAGATTTCTACCAACAGAACTAAAAATTTACTATGCTCTCTGCATCATTTCTACGGATATCTTCATTTCTTAAAGGTCAATTTACCCTAAAACGCGGACTACATTTTGATGTTTTTGATGCTTGGTACATTTGTGAACCACTTGCCTCTAAAATCAAAACTACATATCATTCTCAAGTAGGTGCACTACCACTTCCATTAAAAACTGTGACGACAATCATTGTGAAAAAAAATAGTACAACAAAAACGTGGAAAAAGGAAGCAAACCGATTTAATTAACACGCAAAAGCACATTTCCTTGACTGCCTTTCTCACGGCAAGAAATGCAATGTTAACAAAACAAAAATAACAATTACAATCATAAATGTTATCCTTGAAATTGAATATTAAAAATGTTTATTGGAAGTAATAAATTATAAAGTGGGCTCCCAAATGTAATATAATAAAATTCAACTTAAATGACTCAAGTACAAACGTCCATAATACAATGAAAATTAAAGTTAAAATAAATTTGAAATGGTGAAATAAATTTAATAACGATGCAAAATTACTTAAATGATAAAAAAAACAAATAAATAAAATAGATTCAAATACCGGGTCTTTCACGAAAGAAATCGCATAAAATCAAACGACGGTTACATTATGGCATTACGGTGTACAAGGTGCCTGCCAAGAATCAGTGTTTTGCTCTACGCGTTAACAATTTTTTTTCTTTTAGAAATAAACTGGTGAACAGTTGACAATACTGTTTTGACGATTACTTGTAATAAAATCGATAGACTGTCGGTATATTTCCCGGTATCTATGCGAAACAAACAAAAGCAAAATTGAATACAAATTACGATAAGATGCTGCATTTTGCTACACTGTTAGTATTATTCCCGGTATATATGCGGCAAAAGAAACAGCTTTTAAATGTCAAAGCGATCTTTTGAATAGTTCAAGAATAATTGTCCCGGTAAAGTCTGTGTTTTATTTTGTTTCAAAAGGTTTAAGTAGCTTGGCACGGTGTTTTACTGCGTTAATTCACATAAGTTGTCTTTATCTCCCGCATTTGTGTAAAACCCACAGACAGGATATTAGGAATAAATAAAGTAATCTAATTCTAACTTAAAAAAACTAATGATGAACTATTTACAAGTGATAACAAAAAAACTAAAAATATTCGATGGTAAATAAATAAAAAAAACTTAACTTACAGTACGAAGTTCTGGTGACGTGAATCGAAAAGTAATGACTAAAACTACTTACAATAAATGCGGTAATGATCGACTAAGCACAATTATAAACAAAAGATGAATTACATGCAATGAGATAAACAGGAAAACAATTGGGTACAGGAATAAATTATGAATTATGAAATGGCGGTTATGCGAATGTATGAAATTGTAAAACAGAAAGAATCAGGCACGTAACAAAGGTTGTTATAATTCTGGATAAGTAAGTTTTAAGACTGCAATGGTTTGAAAGTCAACGGTTTTAAAAAGGTAAATCATGTAAGCGGCGGCATTGTTTTTATGCCGGTTATGATCACGCTTAGTTGATTTTTTAGTGAAAAAATAATTGCGTGCTCAGACACGAGTGCGATAACGAGACTGAAAGAAACAAATACGACGTTTATACGGATTTTGTTACAATTTTTTAATTTTTTTACGTAGTTTTAAACACCACTTAACTTAGCTTTTAAAGAAGTTTCTCTAAATACTCGTAACGTAAAATCTCTTAGAAAACATGATAAAAAGAAATGAACTAAACAAAGATTACGCAAAATTAGTTCTACGAAAAAAATCGTTCTCAACGGTGTCAGCAAAAAAAAACAATAACCTAAATCACTCGAAAATAAACAGAATTTGTTTTGAATTAAAGCAATATTGAATTACAATCCAAATATTTACGACTAAAACAAAACATTTATGACTGGCAAAACTAATAAATTATAAAATGCGCATTAAATAAACTTATAATAACAATGAAAATTGAATTTTAATTCTATTGGCACTCAACAAGTAATTATAAAATGAAATTAAAATTACGCAAAAACTTCCCAAATCACACGTTAACATTATTAAATAAAAACCAAAATAAGATCTAAAACAAGGGTAAATACCGACTTCTTTTCCAAAGTAAACTTACGATGATCACACAAAAGTTACAATACAATGTGTTCTTTTTAAACAAAATATTTTCAAGTCAAAGTAAGCATAAAGTTAAAGTACATACTAAACACTCTTTATAACTGTTAGATACACAATTTTTTTGATATTAAAGTTAAAACATTGTTTGATATTTACAGTAGGCTATGCGTTTAAAAAAATTTGTTGCAGTAACTTTTTTAGTCCATTTATAAATCAAAATTTCAAATTTTAATTAAATTTTTATTTAAAGTTAAACTTAAAGGAAAACGCTTTTTATTAATGTAAATAAATGTTTGTATTTGTAATTAAATTTGAACTTAAAAAACATAAATCTTAAATTTTGTTGGTATACATTTAGTTGTTTTTAATAACGGTGTAAACTATGAGTAGTAATGAGAAAATCAATCATAATTTATAAGTTACTGTCTGTTTTACCTGTAATAATTGTGTTTGCTTTAACCAAAACTATGTATTTATATTTGTTAATAATAATTATTCTTGTTGTCATTTTAATAAGATCAACAACCGTAGTTTTGTGGGTTCTATAAATAACATAAATAAGATTTTGTAATTTTAAAATTTTACAAAGGATAGAAGATTTTAATTAAACACAAATATTCAATAAATATTAATTAATTAGCATTACAAAAAAATACATACAAAATTTGCATTGCAAAGCTGTTGTTTGAATAATACATCATTTTATTGAATACTATGATTGTATAGTTGTTGCTTGTAATCAATAATATTTAACATTTTGCTTAGCAGTATTGTTGACAAAAACATTAATGAAACTTCGTAGTTTTAACTAAGCAAAAATCGTTGTAAAGTCCTTGATTTTTTTGTCCGGATGTATTATTACATTTTTAAAACATAGTTTACATACTTTAGCTACCATATGTTTACTTTTTCATGTTATTAAAACGTTGTAATTTATTTCATTATTAATATGTTTTATTAAATTACTCTACCTTATTAAGCAAATGTAGATGTGAAAGACCATGACTTGTTGAATTATGTTATTATCTGCGAATTTGCAATCAACAAGTTTTTTTATTGTTGCATAATTTGCATTATACAGAGTGTATCTGATTAACGGGTTGTTATGTTAGTATGTGAAATTAGAGCATAAATACAAGCATAAATGTCAAATTAAAAGTTTCATTAAAATATGTACAAAAATCTAAATTTTTGGCAAAATATATCACAAATTACGGAACTGTTGCATTAATTAAGTTTCTTAAGGTTGTTGACACCAGAATAAAAATAAACTGTTCTAAAAAATGCAAATTTTTTCTTTGTTGACAACAAGAATAAAAGTAAATACAAAATCATGTTGTCGGCGTAGTTAAATTACTGTGGCTAAATAAAGTTGCTATTTTGCACATTCTATTAAAGTACACTAGATAATGCCTAAGAGATAACGTATTTACAGATGTTTAAATGCAGATAATGCTACAGTTATATTTTAATTAATGAAAAACACTGCAAAAATAAAATAAACATGCAAAACAGGTATTTATGTAATTTTCGACTACTAAACGAGTCAATTATACTATTCCTTAAAATACCCGCCAAATCATTAATAAAAAACCGCTACTGAAAGTTACTTTGTTGAAGTTTATGAGAGTTTCCTTTCTTTGAAACACGTGCGTTGTGAAAATTTAACGTTTAACTCTCCGAAAAATAATATTTTGGCACTAAATCAAGGATTTATAAGTTCTTGTTGCTGCAGCCACTCACAAAACTCGCTATTCAAAATTAAAGTGGGATAACTGTAGGGGTCGTTAAACATAGTAAGGGTACAACAAAAATTCTTAAAACACGATGTACCGTGCTATATGACAAGTTAACTTTGCGACCTATTTCTCTAGTACTACTTCGTGACCGAATTTCTACAGTTTTCAATACCTGCACATAGTACATTAAAGAAAACAAATATTAATGTTTTGATTTTATTGAAAAGATTTATTCTTCTTCTACTGCTAACACATGAGGTGGTCTTTCTCGACCACAGCCTTCGCAATAAAAAGAACAATTTTAGTTTCTTTGTTTTTGCATACACGCCAATATAAAGTTTACCGAAGACAATTGTTTATTAGGATATCGCTCAAAACACAATCTACGTGTGTTATGGAAGTTATAATTACACTCACATTAAAACAATACTACTGTATTCTGCAGTACATGATAAAAAGAAAATTAAAATTAAATATTATGAAGTACAAGTACGTTTACACAAATCACCTAACATCAACTGAAGAAATTCCTTAAAAAATCAAGGCAGAAATAAAGTAGATTGTCGAACTAACGTTTACGAAAGCTAAACTTTATATTTATTTATCTGACGTTTTGTTTTAGTTACAACCGAAGATAAACGAGATCGTGTACACAAAGTACTTTTTGTTAACCTAGGTCAGTAATAATGCTAAGATATAACTATTAGTATCTGCTTTAATTATTTTCTTAATCATTTATTTTGTAGATAATAAAAAAATCAAAGAAAGCAATAATCCATACAATACATTAATACGTTTCACGAATTTTACAGCATTTACACACTATTTACCGCATAGTTATAATCAAAAATAAATTTCCATTTGTTTAGATAGTCAGAACCGGCCTGAAAGCTTTAATTGCAAATATCTCAAAACTAGGCCACTTTAAGTCTTTAAGCGAAAAATTTACATTCAACGCCACAAGGAAACTACTTTTTGAATTTGTAGTCGTATTTCAAATGCACCTTGTATATTAACAAACATCTACTTTTCAAAAATGTTTTTCAAATTCACAATTATTTTTATTTTTATTTTACAAAGCTTACAAGTAAATGAAGCACTTTAGAACAATCAATAGTTTGCCGATGAATATGCAAAAATTATCAAAACATGTTAAAAACAATGCACCAAAACCAATCAGATATTTGTTACCATATAAATCCAAACAAAAATACGAAAAAGTATATAAAAGCTTTTCATTATAGCAATTAAACAATAAGGTAGCAGTTGTTGATAAAATTGGAATGTGGGTGTACTTTCAAGAATTGATACACGTTTTTTAGATAGTTTACACAAGGTTAATTATTGTTTTTTTATTTTTCACTTTGTTATAGTTTACTTATAATGCCTAAGATCTAAACACTTCATTAAGTCTTCTTATTACTTAATCAAAATTGATATTTTTTTATATTCTTGTTTAGATTTAGATGGTAACTAGTTTTCTATTTCTTTTTCTGCATTGTTTTTTTATTCTAATTGTAAAATCAATTTGACAAGTAGATAATTAAACGGCAAACGATTTATTATTTTAAACTACTAACTACACTTGTAATAGAGACTAAAGTAATTACTTATTTCTAATTTTTATTTTATATAAAATAAAAAATAAAATCTTGTACGCACCGCTGGCTTTACTAGATGATTAAGCCCAATAAGCAATATTCATCTTTCAAAAATGAAGCCCTCGGGCTGCATCACCTGCTTTCTAAGCGTAATCATTGTAATAACCCCCTTGGTGTATAAATAATTATTTATTCTAGACTATAAAATACAGTCCTAGTTTTCTATGAACCAAATATTTACTTTTAAAATAATTACAATGAAAATTAATATTTCAAATTACAATCAACTGTTTTCTTTTTAAATAAACTCAACAGAATATACCTTAAAAAAATCTAAAGTATACTCATCAATAATAAAACAATAACGTTTGCAAAAAAATTTATTTACATATTATCCAAAAAAAAAATGAATAATGTGTTTGGTGGCCCCGTAACTAAGTGCACTCCTGTCTAGGTATCAACAAAATAACATAGTAAATGCCTGCTTGTGGTACCTCGTTTCAAACAACTTAAACTTTGTGCATTAACTGTGCCAGAGTTTGCGGAAAATAGTGCAAAGTGAACAGTCTTTTTCCTATCACGCCCAACATATTTTCGATAGAATTTGTATCCGGTAGGCAAAGTGCTTACGAAAATACATTAACGCTTGTTTTTTGGAGGACGTCTATAGTTTGATGAGCAATATGGAAACATGCATTGTCTTCCTAAAAAAGGACGTGTGTACGGCCATCTAGATAAGTGGTTTTTAAGACATCATCAACATAACGCGCAGCGGTCATAGTATCTCAAATAAAAACAATCAGTAATCGGCTACTATAGACAATAGCATCCAAAAGAATTACTCCAACAGGTCTGTGTACATGTCTTTGAACAGTAAACATTTTCTTAACCTTCTACGGCCATCGTGCATACCTAGACAAAATTGCAATTAGTCGCTGAAAACGACGTTATGCTATTCTAGTTTCTAATGCTGCCGTTCTCTGCATAAGTTCAAACGTTGACAACAGCGGTCCGCAGTCAAAAAAAGCGCTAATAGTAAACGGTATAAAAAAAAGTCTAAAAACTTGAATGCAGCGATATAGTGTACTGTTACGTGCAGAAGCTTGAAACTTCTGAATTAAAGTAATATAAACAAAATTTAGCCGGTGCTCAATGAAGAAGGGTGTAGATTATATTCAAAATTCTGTGATCGTGTGGAACACACAAAAGAAAACCAAAATCAAAAGTCAAAATCAAAGGGCGCCAGAAAGGTGTAAAGCTCAAATGGACCACAGGCCCTTGCCAACCACAAATCCGCTTGCAAATAATACACTCAAATGAGACTTACCTTAAAAGTGTATCACACGAAAAATCTGTAATCTTAAAATTCACATATGCGATGGCCGACTGAATAAAAGCTTTGTTACACTTAACAATTTAACATTTATTACAAAAATCGAATTAAAAATTGGTCAAGCAAACAAAACATTTAAAAAAAATTTAAATCAAATTAACACAAATAAAATTTTAAATTAAAACAAAACTAAATAAAATTTAAAAAAATAACATGGTTACACTAAAACAAAATAAAAATAATTTTAAAACAAATTAATTACATTTTAAAAGAAAAATATAATGCACGACCGGTTCGCATAAAAAAGTACCACAAAGAAGTAAAAAAAAAAGATGTAAACAGATTTAATTATAACGTAAAGGTAGAGTTCGAAGACAGCCTTTCTTATTGTGGAAGCTACAACGACAACAAAAATATCAAAAGAATTAATTATGGTCATAAAGATTAACTTGTTGAAACCTGAGTCATAAAACTATCTCCAGGTAATAAATTATAAAAATGACTCAATTCCAAGTGTAATTTAATAAAAAAAACTAACACCAATAAAACAAGTGTAAATGCTCTCTGAACGTACTTAATACAATAAACTTTTAAACAAACTGCCAGAATAATATTTAATTAAAATAATATCTAAAAATGAAACATAAATTACAACTGGAATTTTAACAGGACAAAGAAAATGCCAAATCAAGGTAAATGCAGAATACGGATGTTTAAGTATCGTAATAATTTCAAATAATTGAATACAAAACTTTACTTACAACTTTAATTGACAAAGATGAATTTCAAAACATAAAATCACTTTCTTAAATTACCGTGGAATTAATCAAACAATCCGAAAGTACATGAAACAAATAAAATCAACTCAATTACCCGGTTTTTCACAAAAGAAACCGCACAAACTCAAACGACGGGTACAGTACGCATAGTAACAGGTCTCTCTGTTTTTTCAAACCATTGCTCCGCTACTTGACGCGTAGTATTAAAACAACCTAGTAGAGCCAGTTGTCTGAAGCGCCTGTTTTGACGCTTTGCGGTACGCCTTGGTAGGCCAGTTGATTTTCTTCGTATTTTTCTACCTTTTTTTATCTACACACAACACACACGCATTACTCTTCTTGCAACACATTTAACACAATTAACACGGCGGTCAATTTTGCGATAAAATAAATTAACATCTCAATAAGCAGCAATTCTATTCCTGTCAAAGTCGCTAACACAATTTTGACGTATTCGAAGCGTTTTGATACGTTAAATACTAATAGGCGAAGGCACAATAACTAAAAAGTAAGATATAAAATTTTGTTCTCGCAAAAAAGTATCGATAAGTGTAACATCACACAAATAATCGGTGCCAAATATGTAACATACTACAATTAATTTACTTTAATATAAAACAAAAGCATAACAAATAAATTAAATAATGCACCGGGGTAGCTCACAAAAATATTTATTTAAAACACATTAAACACAAACTACATAAGAGCAATGAGCATTTTTATATTTAACTAATTAGAGTCGTGGGAATTCTTACGTTACTTAAGATTAATAATTTTGAATCTGATAAATACAAAAATTTATAAGTTGGACGCCACAATATTTTTTATATATGAATGGTTAAATATTGAAACCAAAAACGTAACTTAAAACTAATAATTACAGATATCTACATACGTGTCATTGAAGGTTTTATAACTTACGAATTGCGCAGCTTCTTATTTAAGGTGCGGTTATGACTCATTGAATTGGTGCAATATGATGCAATTTCCATAAATCGTATCTTTCACGAAGATTTGATTGATATCTTGCCTTTTAAATCAATAGAATTGACAATCGTAGATCGTAGTTTCCATAATCGCAGACGTATAAAGATCGAAAACGTATTCATAAGACTTTCATACCCAAAAACATCGTATAAGAACGAAACCAAAAATCCGGAACAAAGAAAAAAAACTAGAACGTAAATTGCGATGAATTATATAATTCGAATCAAAACAAAAATGACTTACCCCTTCTAATTTACGGGTTTTTTATTCTAATTTTCGTAAATACAACAAAATGCAAATGCTACTGACGAATGCGGTGCTACTAACAAATGCGGGCTACAACGAACGCCAGCTTAAATAATTTTCACCATTGGGGCAAAAATTCACAAACACAAATTAAATAAGTGGTAATTCCACTTTTTGCAGCACGCAAAAAAATGTCTACTACTTCACCTCATTTCTAAACGTAAGATGGAGGATAACTTCGTACTTAAGAAGAAGGCTCATACGCATGTCAGTGCGCGAAATTTATTGCGTAAAACAATTTATATCAACAGTGAATACAAAAATGTTAACGAAAATCAGACGTATTCAAACGTAAAAAATGTAAACGTTACATAAGATCAACAATTGACATAGTTACAATCGCATACGAATTATTCTTGTTTGAAAAAAAATTGAAGTAGACGTGGTTTTTTTAATAAGTAATGTATTATTATCATTATTGTGTTTAGTTGGAATCGTTTCTACAAGTACAGCTTTAACTAAAGCAGATGTCAAAGAAATAGTGAAAGCTTAAAAAAAGAGTTAAACTAATAAAAATAATGATGCGGAAATTAAGAATGAAAGTGTAGCGCGTTGAAATGAAGTTTGTTACCAGGAAAATTAAAAAAACGCCAAAACGGTTTGAAACTAGAACCGTTTAAATCTACCTAAGGCTAAAAGAGAGCAAATGACAACACACAGCTGGTTACACAAATATATTTTTATTTTATCACAAAAAGAGAGGTTAGAAAAAAAATGCAAAGTAGATTTACATAATTGTGATCAAATGTAGATATAGATCACAGACAATAATTGTTATGTTATAATTGTTAATGCTAGCTTCCTTCATGTACATAAAATTAAACTTGTCGGCTTAACTTTTACATTCCAACAAGACAAATTCGCATTAGTAAATATAATACAAATATGCAATATTTCAATAATTAAGAGAACCTTTTAATACTATATTACACGCAAAAAAAGTTTTGTACCTAATTGTAACAACAACTTGATATGTACCTACAGTCGTACGTGCAAACAACTGACATTAGAATAGAAAATGCAATATGTACTTATTTTTTTTCTTTCGAAGTGTGCGGCAAGTTAGCAGCACTTTTTCCAGAATTTCCGAAAATTTTTTGAAGTAAACAATGACATACATATGGCGTTATCACAAATAAGTTTCCTTCGGTTTATAAGATCTATTAGAAAAAAAACCTAGATGCGCTAAGTTTTCTCCAAATTCATATTGATATTTTGGTGAGTAGACCTCACGGTTAAAATAGTAGTAGTAAATGGAAGGTTTTGATGTCTTTAATTAACGTAGGTGTATCACCCTTTTCACTACATGGTAGATTGTGACGTCATCATAGAAAATTTCCTAATATGAACTCACAGATATCAATATCTCCGCATTATTGGAATACGCGTGGTTATCCAAAATTGCTCAGAAAGACTTTCACATAAGCAGAGTACTACATCTATTTATAACTGGTGTACGAGTAAATATTTAGAAACGAAAGCCTCGCCGGGTGCGTACGTTAGATAATCACCGCACCACAGACGCCGGAGTAATAGGTTTTGTCCCTTAGATAATTCAATCTGTCAAAAAAAAACTGACAACTACCAATGTAGCAAAAAATGGGTGTTCCGAGAGGAAAATTATACGGTACGAAAATCACACCGAAACACTTTTACCATAACAGGTTCATGAAGATAATGTTTGTCAAGATGAATTTTCTGCAAGACAGAGTGAGTTAGAGAACAAAAAGTTAAAAAGAAAAATGGTTAATAAAATAAATGGATACAGGTGTTCCACTTTACCATACTACACTAAAACCACACGTACGTTACAAAAAAAAGTTGTTTTGAGATTACCAGTTCCCCGAGAAAACCCTAAACAGGCAGCAAACGAGAGTAATGCCTGGAAATTATTTTTTACTAATAAAATGATTGAACTTATCTTACATAACAATCAGAAAATTTCCGGGCAGGCTTAGTGGTGTTGTCGAGCTGACGTATTGAAAAAAAATTAAAAAGAATTGCTGATTTTTTTTTCTAATTTTTGACGAATTTTTATATGTATTACTATAAACAAGGGTTTGAACCGAACCCATACCGGAACAAAAACCGGAACGAACACCGGCTTGTTTTTTCGATCCGTGAACCAGAGTCCGGAACGTCAAATTTAAGACATGAGACCTAAAAAAAAAAACCGTCGCCGCCAAGATTATCATGGAAAATCACCCCCGTCGTTAAATTTGGGACATGAGACCGCACAAAGCGGCGCCTACCCAGGATCGGCCCTGTCTATATAATTATACATACGCGTTCCGGTAAAACAAAAATTAGCACAACACCACTGGGCAGGCTGAAAAATATAAGAATCAACGATTTTGTTGTCCAACATATAACAAAAAACAAATTATTAATTAACATCTGAATTATTTCCAAAAGTATTTGGTGTTCCAATTTTTAAGCATGTTTGTGTGCAAAACGCTTTATTTGAAAAAGCAGTATGACAAATTTGTGCGAATTCGAGATTTATGGGACAAATTTATTGTAAATTGTAACAAATATTATACAGAGCATATTCTACAATAGATGAGCAACTTCTAAGTTTTAGAGAAAGATCCAGATAAATATGGAATTAAAACCGTAATGCTTTGCGATTCTAAGACCTTTCATATATCATCAGCTATTCTGTATATTGGTAAAAAGAAGTGTATTTCCACTGATGCGTTACCAACTCACTACGTTCTCAAATTATGCGAATCAATCTTCGGAACCATTAGAAATGTGACAATGAACAATTGATTTACATTGTCGGATTTAGCTAAAAAAAATTTCTGTAAAATGTTAAAAATGGCAGGAACTCTAAGAAAAAATAAATCTAATATGCCACAAGAATTTATAGCAAACAAATATGATTTTTTGGTCTAAATTTTAATACGATAGGAACAAGATTTTACAGCATTTTTTCTTAAACAAAGAAAAAATGTTATGCTGCTCTATACATTCCGTTTATTTGAAACTATAAACGCGCTAACAAAAAAGACAGTTGTTGTTCTGTTTTATAAATCTACAGCTTTCACCAACTATGCCAAGACTTGATGAATTGAATTGATCAACATTTTAAATATTTTGACGTGGTAATCTGTGCTTATACGTCTCGTTGCATAATCAAGATTTGTAGTTAAATAAGTATTTAATTAATTTATTATCAACTTACATATTTACTTCGTCAACATATCAAACATAAAGATAAGAAACATAATTAAAAAATTTAACTACTTTAATAATAATGCAAATTTTTTTTCCGACAATTATTAAAATAGTATATTGTTCAACAAGTGACGAAAGTTGTAACGTGCACATTTTTTCGATTGATTACGTCTGATTTTAATTAATATTTTTCTGTTTACTGTTTATATAAATTCTTTTGCGCAATGCATTTGACGCACAGCACATGCGTTATGAGTTCTTCTTCTTAAGTCATACACCATCTTGGGTGCGGTTTTCACCGCGTGAGGACGTGTTCGTCCGGCACAACGTGCAGAAAATGTCCACATGTTAAATTTGTACGGTGGAATTCTGCGTTCGTCGTACGTTATAATATCCGCTTTCGTCTGTTTAATTTTTGCCTTCGTTTGTTTAAAGAAACCCGTAATCTAAAAGGGTTTTTTTTAATATGGGTTACGATATACGACTACGTTTCTGATTTATTCGATGTTTTTCGATTTGTGTACGTATGAATTCGTTTATGGTTACGAAAATTTGGTTTAGATACGTACGCCTTTTTACGATTTTGAGGTTTGAAATGTGAAATTACGATATGGTTTACGCAGCACGTTTGATGTTAGTCACAACGTCGCTTTTACGAGAAATTTCCGTTACGAATTGTGATTTTCATGTGTGAAAATCGATAATTATTCATGGTTACGTCTGATGTAATTTGATTTGGATGTTTCGAATGAAGGTTATCATACGTTACGTTTGTTTTACGATGTTCTGGTTATTGGATCTGTACGGATATTAGATCAAATCAGGATAAATACGGAAAATATGGAAGTTAATTATGCATTTCAAGAATTTCGTAATGTTGCATGAATCAGATGAGAAACGTGTAATTCAATTAAGTCACGTGATGACCACCCCCAATGCGCTGAAGTTACGAACAGCAACAAGTGATAACCTAACTTTCAATAACACGTATGTAAATAATTTAAGTATTCGTTTTAAGATTTGTTTATCTGTTTTTTTTTTGGTTTCAATATTTAACCATTATTAATATAAAAAATATTGTGGCGTCCAAATTATATTACAAATTATATTCCAAATTATATTTAAAATTACGTCAAATTAGAATTGTACATATTAGTGTACGATTAGAATACCCTGACCCTGGTTATAATTTGAATAAGGCTCATTGCTCTAATTTAATGTTTGTGTGTTTATACGTTAATAAAACCATAAGAGCTAGCACGGTGCTTTATTTATTATGATTATTATTTATTATGTTTATTATTTATTAGTTTTATTAATTATTATTATTATTTAAATTTATTTGTTATATAAAGTAGTAGTTACAAAATGGCGCCCAACGTGGGGCTAGAGAAAATTCTATCGTACTAGAAATTTTGATTTGATTTTTTTGTATTTGATGTTTTATTAATTATGTTTTATCTGATACGATTTGTCTATGTTTTTATTATTTTGTTTTGTGTATTGTAACTATGTTAATATGTTATGTAAGGTTTATCACTTGTTGGTACGAAGGTAAAATACGATTCAATTTAAGTTTACGATACGATTTGAAATACTACGTTCGATATGATTGATCTGATTTCGTTATTGATTTTGATTTGTAACTTTGGCTACGATTACATTGTTGTGATGATTTATATTCTGTGTACGACTTTAATATTTATGATTTGTTTCGATATTTTGAATTTTCTGAAAATGGAGTTAGATCTTTTAATGTGTATGAATTATATTTGAACTTGTGTGCTTTCGATTTTGTTTTGCACTCGTCTGATTTCGAAATGAATGTTTCTCAATTTGTAGAACTTTCAACTGATCTTTGATTGTGCTTAATCCTGAGATTTTCACCATTGTAGTGTGTGCTCGTGTGAATTCTCAATTTAGAAAAGTGGATTGTTTTGTTTACGTTTCTGCTACGCTTTTGTTTTATGATATTGGTTCGTTATGGTACCGTATATTACGTTGAAATTTGTTCGATCTTGTTTTGTTAAGGTCTTAAAAGAAATTTTCTTCTTTTAGGTTACGAATATGATTTGTGAAATAAAATTCGAAGTGAAACACAGAGTTCATATGAATATGTTTTGTCTTTTGTTTTATGTCAATTTGAGTTTTGTCTAGTTTAGAAGCTCGGCCTTCAGGATATGAAATCAGTGATCATATTTTAGGAAATATGAACTGTTACTTCTTTTTGATATGTATACGTTAGTATAGTTTTGACTTGTTCGATTTTTTTTTGTTTTTGTTTACTTTTCTTGTTTTTTTATAGTTGTTGGTCCGCTGTAAATAAGTTCGTTTTATATTAAGTAAGTTGATTTAACGATTGTTTGTGTTTGCTTATTTGCATTTTTAGGTAGTGTTTTAGTTGTGGGTGTACAACATTATGAGTGGATCCCGTGAAGCTCAAAAGTTCCCTCTTCTTAGATTTTAAATTGCCTATTATCAAATGTGTCAGACTATAGTGATCTTAAGTTAATTTTATATTTTATTGGTACAGTTCTGTTTTAGTGTATTGAAGGTTATTTGTTTATCTGAATTATTTTGTTATTCGCTACGTTTCGAAAGTTTCCTTACGATAAAAATTTTTGAAAGTTGGTATTCGATCATCTGTTATGTTATATTCTTTTCTTACGGTATCTTTAGGACTCACTTAGTATGTGTTTGATTTTTAAATGAGCGCTCTATGATTTGATGTTTGAGAATGTTTGTTGTGTGTATGATTCGAGAGATTTTGTTCCGATTGTTTCGTATGATTCCGATACTTGTGAAGTTAGTCTTATTGATACATCCGTTTCCGATTTCTAGTTCTTCTCAGACAATTACTCATTTTTTTATTGTTTTTTTATTTTGACTAAGTAGATAGTGTAACGTGCACATTTTTTCGGTTGATTACGTCTGATTTTAATTAACATTTTTGTGTTTACTGTTTATATAAATTCTTTTGCGCAATGCATTTGACGCACAGCACATGCGTTATGAGTTCTTCTTCTTAAGTCATACACCATCTTGGGTGCGGTTTTCACCGCGTGAGGACGTGTTCGTCCTGCACAACGTGCAGAAAATGTCCACATGTTAAATTTGTACGATGGAATTTTGCGTTTGTCGTACGTTATAATATCCGCTTTCGTCTGTTTAATTTTCGCCTTCGTTTGTTTAAAGAAACCCGTAATCTAAAATGGTTGTTTTTTGTAACTACTACTTTATATAACGAATAAATTTAAATAATAATAATAATTCATAAAACTAATAAATAATAAACATAATAAATAATAATCATAATAAATAAAGCACCGTGCTAGCTCTTATGGTTTTATTAACGTATAAACACACAAACATTAAATTAGGGCAATGAGCCTTATTCAAATTATAACCAAGGTCAGGGTATTCTAATCGTCCACTAATATTTACAATTCTAATTTGACGTAATTTTAAATATAATTTGGAATATAATTTGTAATATAATTTGGACGCCACAATATTTTTTATATTAATAATGGTTAAATATTGAAACCAAGAAAAAAACAGATAAACAAATCTTAAAACGAATACTTAAATTATTTACATACGTGTTATTGAAAGTTAGGTTATCACTTGTTGCTGTTCGTAACTTCAGCGCATTGGGGGTGGTCATCACGTGACTTAATTGAATTACACGTTTCTCATCTGATTCATGCAACATTACGAAATTCTTGAAATGCATAATTAACTTCCATATTTTCCGTATTTATCCTGATTTGATCTAATATCCGTACAGATCCAATAACCAAAACATCGTAAAACAAACGTAACGTATGATAACCTTAATTCGAAACATCCAAATCAAATTACATCAGACGTAACCATGAATAATTATCGATTTTCACACATGAAAATCAAAATTCGTAACGGAAATTTCTCGTAAAAGCGACGTTGTGACTAACATCAAACGTGCTGCGTAAACCATATCGTAATTTCACATTTCAAACCTTAAAATCGTAAAAAGGCGTACGTATCCAAACCAAATTTTTGTAACCATAAACGAATTCATACGTACACAAATCGAAAAGCATCAAATAAATCAGAAACGTAGTAGTATATCGTAACCCATAGTAAAAAAAAACCTTTTAGATTACGGGTTTCTTTAAACAAACGAAGGCGAAAATTAAACAGACGAAAGCGGATATTATAACGTACGACGAACGCAGAATTCTACCGTACAAATTTAACATGTGGACATTTTCTGCACGTTGTGCAGGACGAACACGTCCTCACGCGGTGAAAACCGCACTCAAGATGGTGTATGACTTAAGAAGAAGAACTCATAACGCATGTGCTGTCCGTCAAATGCATGGCGCAAAAGAATTTATATAAACAGTGAACACAAAGATGTTAATTAAAATCAGACGTAATCAATCGAAAAAATGTGCACGTTACAAAGTAATATTTTTTTAAGCGAGAGAACAGTTTACCAAACGAGGCGAAGCCGAGTTTGTTAATGTTCGCGAGCCAAAAAAAATGTTTTCGACGAGTTCACCACTATACTTTTTTTATGACTCTATAATAAACTTAAAAAAAAATAATGCAAACCATTCTTTATTGAATTAAACAATGCAAAACTATAAATTCTGCTAAAATTGAAATATTTTTTATTTAAATAATGATTAATTACAACATATCAAAGTTTCCGACAATTTTGCAAAATATGTGAGCAGCACAGTTTCCAAAAATGATGTACTTTATTATTAGCCCTCAATTCTATGAATTTACTATAAATTTCTTCATATCTCTTTTTTGATTTTTTGGGTAATAAGTCTGCAGATGTCTCTGCCTGGTTTCTTATCTTTGGTATTTGTAACATCACTTTCTGAATCAGAATTTATAGCTAAATCACGACAAACACAAACTGATGGGGTATAATAGTGACAGCTATATAATGACAGCACACAACTAAACATAGGTTAAAAATAGTGGGTTATTTTTGTCTCTAGTGACGAAAGTTAACGGTATGAGAATATCTCTCACTAAAGATGAAAATTAAGGTTTTGCTGGAGTATGCGGTGATGAAAACTGTCTTTTCATAGAGGGTCATAAAAAAGCTATTTTGTTAGTGGTATGAAAATAATATAACAAAAGCTCATCATCAGCAATTTTGATTTATAAAAATAGAAGTAAATCTCTAGTGGTCATAGAGATGCATAAATCTGAAAAAGTTCATACTGCTAAAGAAAAAACATCAGTATCAAGTTTTATTTTATTTAAAAAGGTAATAAAAACAAAGAAGTATAAAATCAAGTTACATTTTAAATAAGTTTGTCATTCGCAAAAAATAGGTGAACAGTAACATGATTAGATTTGAAATTGGAATAAATTTAAATCAGACCCGATATATCATGCCAACCTCGCTTGTAAAATGAGCCAGTAAATGATAAAATATTTGTAAGATATTGTGCTGACTGTCTATGGTGACACTAGTCGGTGCAGATAATTTATAAAGAGGGGCGCGTGGTAAAAAAAGTCATGTTTCGAACTTATTAGAACCACTGTATTAAAACGTAGTTGGGCCTCTTCCAGTAAATACTACAATCAACAATTAAACATGATTCATTACAGCATATAAAGTAAAGTAAACTCAGGATAATTTTTCATTGGGAAAATATCATTTTATTATTATTCCGTTTCTATTACGTACAACTTAATAGAGAATTCATGCAATATGATTAAACGTAATTAAATGAAGTATTTATTTTTTTATTAAATTATGTAAAACGATATTTATGTTTTATAGTCGACTTCTATAATCACATTCCTAATTAAACCTATTTCTAATTAAGTTGTTAGTATTAAAGACTTTATATTATAATAATTATTGGAAGATCTATTATCATTTTGTAACAATATGTTTGTAAAAGTAGTTATTAATATAAAATACTAAATAGGCTTGAAAAACTGTATTATTATTTTTTTAATAAAGTAATTTTTAAAATTATATGTTATAAATTCACTTATTTTTAATTATCAGTATTTTACTATTAAAAATTATTTAATAAAAACTGGTGTATAAAAAACTGTTTTATTAATGGAATAATACTATTTTACGCTTCATATTGCGATTAATGCAAAACTTTCTGAAATTAACATAATTTCTTGTAATTTCCAAATTAGTTAGTGTCATCTGGAATTTCCAATAAGTATAAACATGTTATATATTATTTGAAGGTAATTATAATAAAAAGGACTTTGAATCAACCTACTTTATAACACAATAAAATATTGTGGGTGTAAAATTAAGAAAATGTTATAGCCATAATTAAACAAGGATCTTTTTGCAATGACGTTTTTGTAATACTACCATTACTAACGTAAAGAGGTGTTTCGCTTGACTTTTCCAATAACTTCTTAAATCATGGCATTATACGGTAACTGCAATTTATTATATAAATACACAAGATTGTTGTAATTTTTTTTTGTTATTGGTTTCACTACCTTTAAGAAACCTGTCACATAAATAATAAGTTGGGCAGGCTTTTTGCATTTAAAGTACATGTAAATGCAAATACAAGCAATATATTATTTAATGCAATTACGTAAATGTAACTACAAACGATATCTATTTTTTCCTCCTAATTATTTTTTAGTTAGACTTCACATGTAATTATTAATTAGAAGCAGTCACTAGTACAATAAATAAATTTCAAAGCAAGCGATTGTGAAAATAATTACGGAAACGGCGTATTTACAGTTCACATTCAATAATTTTTATGTATTACTTTCATTAATTTGTAAAATAACAAATGGTTAATACAATTACATAAATTTATATTACAATGTACATATATAAAGTATAAAAAACTTTTTTGTTATTTAAACGTATAAAATCATTTATTATTTGTTCTGTGTCAGGATTTATTACTTTAAATTGTATGTATGTACAAAACAAAACATTTTTAGTTTTGCATTTTTTTAATTAAATTTTATTTATCTAATATTATTAATAAGTTTTATTAGGTAGAAATAAAGCCAAATTACTTAAATTCGTTTTTTGTTTAATTTTTAATAATTTTGTTAAATTTTTTTGTACGAGTATAATCTTTTAAATCAAAAAAATGAATTAATTTTTTTTTGTCAAGAATGTACCCCAAATTTTTTTACATTGTTGAAGTTAACGTGTAAGTGTTACACAATTATTCTGATTAATGTAGTTGTTATGTTAAAAAAGCTTTAGTATAATGTTTGTTCTCTGTATAAAATTTATTCTCTGTACGTCCACTTTGCGTCGTTTGAGTATGGATAGAATGTCAAATTTTAAACACGATTTATTTCTTTTGGTAAAATTTGAGCATCATCTAGCGTTGTGCACGCCTAACAAGACTTTCTTAAGTAATTCGCGCCCATCCATGTGCATATGAAATCGAATATTGTGGCGATGTGAATGAAAGTTTTTGTTTGGGATAAAAATTGTGTTTTTAGTTTAATTTAGTTCTTCCAAAATTGTCTGTAGCAGGTTTCTATACCTCCACACCGTTTCTTTGTTTGTCAAGATAATAAGCAGATGTTGTAATTTAGAAAATTTCCAAAATGACGTGTCATCGCCTACAGCATTGGGATGCAATTATTATAAGCATTGGAAGAAACTTGTACCAAAAATTACGAAATTAATTTTAGAGAAACTGCGCAGTCGTTTATTTTCTAAGTGTAAGTATTATAATTTCTATCGTAATTCTTAGTATTTTGGTGGTCAGTTAATTGTAAAAACAACCGTACGAATATGTTAAGTTGTTAACCCAATTAATTATAAAATCGTTTTGTTATGTCACATATTTTTATACGATTTTGATTCTCCAAATTTTTGATTTTCATATTTTGTATTTTAATTTACGAATGTAAAGTCATTCCTTTTCTGAATGTAAAAGTTAGGCCCACTAGGTTACTTTGCTGTAGAACGTGTTACCCAGTCAAAGCCGTAGTTTATATTTTTTCTGTGATACCGACCTACGTGCTACCGTTTGGTAAAATTTATATAAATATACTTATGTAGTTTCTTCTTTTTTTTTCACTTCGGTTTTGTCATTTGTTCTATTTCAGCTGCGGGTAGATTTAAACGGTGTCACCCACCCTAGTCTTCATCGTTTTGGTGCCGTTTTAAATTCATTTTATAATTTCACACCACGAAGTTTACGATTCAATTGCCGAAACAACTGAGTTAATCGTCGCTTTTTTAGTTACGAGAAAAACCATGTAATAAATCTAAAATTTGTGTTCTATATTAACGTTTTAATTATAATTTAAAACAATGTAAATTTAGTATTAGAATAGCTTTTAAGCGTTTTAATTAACACACAAAACATTAACAAATATAATTTTCTTTAAATTGTTATGCAAATAAGATAACGGTCATAAAATTATAAATATATGGTTAATTTGCAATTAAAATTATTAAACAATTTTTTAATATAACTTATCTACCTAATTATTTTATACTATAAAATAAATTTTTATTTTAGTTGTAGGTATTAGAATGAATTTACCGAGTAGTACAAGTACATATATTGTTTTAAAAAAACTGTTTTGAATTTTAAAGATGACTATAACAATAACAAAAAAAAATAATGTAAAAAAAAATTATATTTAAAACAGACTCTTTGCATGATAAATCGTTGCAAATTGGCGCCCGAGCAAAGACACCTAGATTTGAAACAAAATGTAAGCACTATTAATTTTGTTTTAAACTTTTTAATTAGCTCTCAAGTAACTTTGTTGAAAATCTACATTGTTTAATCCAGTCAAAACAACTCGAGGAGAAATTAAAAAACCGGACCTGTAAGTCAATTAAGTCTGTAATATAAAGAAATAAAAATTAGTAAATTGATTACAAACAACCGGAAGAGTTAATGAATTAAAAGCCCATTTGATCAACATCCTACAAACCCCACAAAAATTTAAGTAATTGATTATTTCAACGTACGTAGCAATTTCACAATTTATTATTTTAAAAAAAGGACTATCTGATATTGTTGATATTAAGGTAAAAAATAATTTCTTTTAAAATACCTACCAACTGACAAAACAACATTTTTGTAGGTTATCCTTGTATTGTGCATTCGTCTTTTTACATAATTAACAACCAACAGTACAAAAAGTTATGGCTTATATTACACAAGATAAGCATTTGCCAAACTCTAAAACAATTGCATTACGAACATTATTGAAAAAGATTAGGCTTAAGTTAGTTATGCAAACAAAAGTGTATTGTGTTTGTACTATACCCTATTTTATAGGTACAGAAAAAGAAATGGGAACAGCATGCTACTTGAAAAAAAATTATATCATAGCGTGGAGAAGACGATTTCTTTAAGAAATAAAAAAGTATAAGGAACAGGGCAAGAAAATATATTATTTGGACGAAGCTTGAGCTAATGTTGGTCATGTTATTACAAATATTTGGACAGATACGACAATTGAAACAGCACAAGAAATCTTTAATTTTGGATTATCTACTGGATTTCAAAATCTTTATGGTAAAGGCAAACAATTAATTATGCTATATATAGGATCAGATACAGAATTTCTTGAAAATGGTTTGCTTATTTTTGAATTGTAAAAAACTGTCGATTACCATGAAGAAATTATTTCTGGAGTCGGTGCTAAGTAACTTAGAAGAAAGTGTTGTCTAGTAGAACTTATACACCACCTGGAACGTTCGACTCGAAAATTATACCCGGTAGATAGAAAATAATCAAGAAAATTCAACAGCGCTATCTTTTGGTAATGTTTTTTATTTACATTTGGCCACACATTTAGCTACAAATGGGGTGATATCCTGGTAGAATAATTATTAAGTTTAACTTATCTTCGAACATGTATCAACTGTTTCATTTATGTTATGCCTGTGAGACAGAAAGCGAAACTAATCAAACTTAAGCCACTTTGTTACATAGACGCTGTACGTACCTACAATAATAATACCAACTATTATTACTATTTGTTAGTTTTTAGAAAAATTTAAATATTATATTTACTTGAACTACTTATCTCACTTTGCTACTGTCTTGATTTTCCGTTCTGTAAGTTTCCATTGATGACTTTATTTTAATTTTTGTTTCGTTAACGTTAAGTTTAAGACCGATACTTGTGTAACGCACAAATTGGGGAAGTCGAAAAAAAGATTTAATAGATGTTCGGTTTGGCTAGCTTTCGTAGTAGATGGTCGTGAGTCGGATTGTTAGTACCTAAATTCTTTGGGTAAGTCGTGCCTTGACGCCACCTTGTAAATTAAATAGTTTAATTAGTGACGCGCACAAAAAGTGTTTCTTACACCGACTAAAATTTTCCTGTTGTCGAAGGCTTTATTATGCGTGTTTTCGTTTGGGTCACCATCATATTAATTAATAAATAGCTTTAGAATACTTTATAGAATTTTATGTCGTAAAGCATCCCTCAGTGTTAGTACCTTTTGTTTTTAAGGATCACACAGCATTTGTTTTTGAGTGGTCACGATTATGATGTTGATTAATCTAATAGCAAACAGATCTTCTTAATTAGGTGAACTTTTAGAGTTATAAAGAAGAGCTAAAAGAAATGAGCAAAGTTTGTGAAACGTGGTCACGTGTGATTCAAGTAAGTACTAATCTCTAAACGAACGTCAAACCGGAAAGACAAGTTTGACGCCCTTTTTATCGCTTAAGTGCGAATCATATATAAGGATTTCCTAAAAGAAACGTATCCATGAATGAAAAAATTGTAACTCTTACCAAACTTTAAGTTCTACCACTGGCGAAACGCACCATACATCAGTAACGAATGAAATGGTTCGTACTCAACCGGATGCCGACTCAACGCTGCGGATAAACCAATTCACGAAAAATTTGTCTTTACGCGACGAGCTTGGCAAAGTGTCCTAAACGACAGTTGCAAAAATCGGAAAACTGATTTTTAGTAGTTACAGTTGTTTCTCTAAGCATTGTCTCCTATAGAGTTGTAATATTTTTTGTGTTTTGGGTCGCATAATAAACGGTGTTCTATGAATTACATAACATGTAACACACGATAGTAAACCTCTTAATTAAACATAACCGAGTTCAAATGTCAACTACTTAAACTACTTGGTGTTAAAATTAAGTGTTCCTTACATCCGAGTTTGTTACAGCCGAACAAAAATATATGGGTTTAATAGGAACCTCTGACGGCGTTTTCTAATAGGTTCTTTATAACAGAGAATTTTTTATATTTCGTACTTGTTACAGGCGAATTTGACTATATAGTTGCCTTACTTTGATTTATAGTTTTATTATTTTTTAGTGTTGAAAACACGAAGATATTCCTTATGATTCGTTTTATGTTTTAAAAATATAATAAGTCTGAATTTCACTCAGCAGTGATGAAAAATAATTATAAATTATAGTAATTGCAGAATTAGATCCGCCCGCGCTTCCTTCTTGTAGGCTGCAAAAACGGTACAATATAGATGAAAATTGCATATAAACAATTTATTGAGCACAAAATTTACTACAAATTATATCTAATAGTTTAAGAGTTATAGAATTTTAAAGTAATTTTGGTGCAACTTTGCACACGTGTATCTTCTAAACTATTGAAGGTAATTGTACCTTTCCGTCGACTTTTTTATAGTAAATTTTGTCCTGTACAAAAATGTTTATGTGCAACTGTCCTCTATCTTGTACCGTTTTAGGGTAATATATTATTTATTAGGCAAATCATTTCAATACAAAAATTACAGAACAACTCTTACGACACCGACAAAGCTGCCCTTAGCCGCAAAAAAAGTCGCGGTGGTCACCAAAAACAACTTGACCGAAACACAGATGTTTTACTAAACCCATAATTTATGTTCAAATTTTAAAATGCATAAAGGAAATAATTTAATAAACCTGATTTATAAAGTTTTATAATAAAAACTATCAGCAATGACTGGTTTAAGTCATAAAGTTAAGACGAGAGAGAATTCATGTTATAGAAAAGTTCATTTTTTTAATGTTTTTTTATAGTCAGTAGCGCATTTGTTTAATATTAATAGAAGAAAAAATTATAGAATCGGTTTTAAATTGTTAAGGGGATTCATTATTATTGGTCAATTATTAAATTATTCAAATTACCAGTCCACCATTAATAAATTCGTTCACTTTCAAAATGTATTTTTACATATGTTTCGAGCTTTAAAATAATGAAGTTCATCTTCAGAAGAGCCTACAAAAAATATTTACAACTTATAAAAAGTTAAGATTACAAAAATTTTTTAACTTACATTTTTTTGAAAAATGTTAAATATGAAGATTTGTAACTAGATAATTAAAAAATGTAAGTTTTACAAAATGTTAAATGTAAGTTATTTTAAAAAAGGGAAGATGGTGCAATTTAGAAACAAATCTAAATAAATTTAAGTTTAAATCATAATTGAAATTAGTTTGATCGTTCAACAAAATTTGTATTTGATATTTTAATATAAATCAATTTTGGTAATTTAAGAATTTGTTTGTTATTGATGTTATTAAAAAGATGAAATAATTTGGAAGAAATAAGAGTATGACGATTATCCAAAACATGTTGTGCAAATGTAGATTTTACTGAATTTAGATTAAAAAATAGTCGAAAATACATTAATAGTATACATTCTTATTTTTGAAAATTGTAATAAACCTTGTTCATTATATTACGTAGGTAATGTGTTTGTTTTCAACACCTTCTGATACTTGCAAGATTTGCGATATCTGTGAATGTTTTATATTTTTCTCGTACGGTATGTATATATATATATATATATAAATCAAAAATAGTAATGCCGATTAACATGTTCAATAAAAAATATTAGATAATACATATTAGAACATAGGAAATTAACACAATGTGATCTAAAATAGAAACCTCAATAATAATAATAATAATAATAATACGCAAAATGTTCAATAATAAAACTAAAGAACCTTAAGATCTAAAGTGTAGTAAGCTGCAAAATAAGCATGAGTTTTTAAATAAAATGAATTGAGTAAATACTTAAGTTGGCTGGACATTTGTTTAAATAACAAAACTTTTGTTTATTACATAAACATTGAATATTTATACATACAATTAATTTAATTTAATACGATTGCTTTGTTTCGCTAATTAAAAGGTCATTACGATTACCACAACGATCAAAAATCACATAAAATTTTTTCTTTTTGTTTTTTTAAGCTACAAGAATTAAAAAATAAAGGCAAAATTTTTTGAATTTTCAATTTGCCATTCTATTAAAAATATTGTTTAGAATCGGAACACAAAACTATAAAAAAGATTTGTGAATAATTAAGAATAAAGTTATGTGTGTGTTTTTACTCTGAAATTTGTAATATTTAATGAGTTAATAAAATTAAGCAAGTATCCATTATTTAAAGCTATTAAGTATTATTAAACAAACCACAAAGTCTCAACAAAATTTTAACTAAGCTTTAATGCTCTTGTCTTTGCTAGTTGATTGATAGTAACGGACGTAGTTTATCCAAGTTACTTAGCGTAAATTACTAAATTTGGCATTTATTTTAATGAAAATAGATATTTATTATTAAATTTATTAGTTTAGCTTTGTTTAAAAATGTGCTAAAGCAGACCTTAATAGAGTTTCCATATTACATAATTTTTAGAAGCGCGTTATAAAATTACAAAGAAAATAATAAAAAACTATTATTAGTACCTACTATATGATTATACTAATACTTATTTAAAAAAATATATTTAAATTTAGCAAAAATTGCTAAAATTAAACCGTTTTAAAACCTATTTCGTCTATTTTTAAATACGTTTTTTATACATTTAAGTTGTAATTATAACAGCATACATTTTGTTTAATATAAATTTGAATATGTTTAATTTTTATCTTTGGCACTTTTATGACAAATCTCTTACAAAAACATGACAAACATCAAGTTTTATCTTAAAGACAACAGCAAGCAACAAGCTACATTAGTTATTAAATAATTGTAAACTAGTATTGTATATAAACAGTAAAACACATTTTACATACTTGTTCTACATATACGAAACAGCGCAATGAACAAGGTTATCAACATGTATAATTACAATAGATACTATGCAATAGTGTAATTTCTAATACATAGTGTTGTTTTACAATTTTATCAACTAAGCAGAATACATCTAAAAAATAAAAATTGTATTGTTATTGTTTTAAAAAAAATTAGATTAACTGGTTTATTAATATTTAAAAAAATGGGAGTATATTTATGTAACTAATGTATTTTTTAAGAAAATGTTTCTATTTTTTTGGTTTAATATAAATGTTTTTATACAACTTTTTATATATTGAGCAATTATACTCCTTAAAAAATGACAGAAAATTAAATTTGTTTTGTAAACAAAGCCTAAGTAACTCAATCTATAAATATTTTATGGTATTGGTTTAATGTTAATATTTGCGTTAATGCTAGAACCCCACTAATATTTATATTTTTATTTTATACTGTATTATGCTGGCCAACTACTACTCCACTAAAGGTTTTACTAAATTCAAACAAAATAAATCAACTGAATTTTCATTAAATTGATAAATTTAAGCAGTTATAGTAACATTAATAGTGCAACCTGTGCTCTCACTAATGAATTTCTAAAGAATGCCGTCATGAACCAGTGAAGTCGTAGAAACAACTTTTTTTTATTTTTCTGATAGTATTTCCTATCTTCTTGTTAAACTTAAACGCTGGCAATTTTGTTCGGAATCCCTTTGATGGTATGAATCTCTACTCGCTGCAAAATACATTTTTCGTTAAAGCATCTTGTGAAAAGCATATTATCTAAGAGTTTCGTCGCAAGCCAAGACATCTTCAGTTCCATAACATTTACATTTCCCGTTTCATCAATGACCATAAATACTCTTCTTTGATTTTAAAATTGTAATTACTACCTGAATATCATCAAGAGACATTGCATGCAACTCCTCGAGGCATCATCTCAATTACGGGAATAATTTGACCAAAAAACGAAATATTTAACACATACTTAAATGTTTGTAGAATCGTATTATTATCTTTGCCAAAAGATGCAACTGATTCGATACTTCTTTAATAAATTAATAAATCTGAGGCTAAACGCCTACATGTGTTCTTTAATAAACTTATTTTATCTCTGGAGTGTTTTTACTTATTTTGCTTTATACAAGGGGAATTAATAGTGTGTCAAAATAAAATATCTCGTTTATAATACAAATAAAATAATTATTAAAGTTACAGAACCTTTAAACTTTTACATTTTAAAATTATTTTTAACTATACAAGGTATTCTATAACATCAAGACAACACAATGCTGCGTTTTTTTTTTAATTAAACCTGTATATTAATATGTTTTTGGAATTCTATAGAGGTCTACTTTACAGTAACACAAAAACATAAGCACTTTAAGTTTCTCTTTACAAAATTATAAGCAGTTTTAAAATTTTCTTCCAAACTTATGACTTCGAAAGAATAACATGCTTTTGACATACAAAAGCTTGTATCAGAACGATATGTTGATATAAGGTTTAGCACTTTTTGAGGTATCCATAAAAATTTTGAAAACGTCATTGCATAATACAAGATGTTCTGTATTAAAAGTCAAAAATCCTGGAATTTAAAAGCTAATACTCAATTTTTTGAAATGGAACGATCTAATTTTGAATTCGACATTTTGCAAAAAAATTCATTTTCTATTAAAATAATATAGCATATAATTATCCTAAAGAAAATGGTTTTAAAGTTCTTATTTTATTGATAAAAGTGCACTTTTCTAAGGTTATTAAAATTAGATTATTTGATGGTAATCTAGTATGTTATAAAACAATTGCTAATTCTGACAAACAAATAAATTAAGTACCTTTTTAAAAATAAATAAATGCACATTTAAGACAACAAAAAACAATTGCATGGTACAAAGTAATTAACAGTCACAAACAATAATTCTAATAAAAAGAACCACTAAACTTAAAAGCAAAATTAAATAATTCTTGAATTTATAACCATATTTAACGTGACTCCAACCAGAATTGATACATCTATGTAATCGATCTTTAAGAAAAGCAGTAAAATTTTTCTATGTGTTGGGTTGAATATTTTAAAATTCCATAGAAAATGTCAATTTTGGACAAGTCAGGTGATCGTAGAGGCTATTTAATTAGATCGTTTCTTTCAATTCACCTCTGTGATATAGTAGCATTAAGATGATGATAAATAGAACCAGTGTGATGAACCGGAGCACTATTAGGCAAATACCACATTTTGTCTAGAATATTCCGTGAAATAATTTTAAGTAATCAAGCCATGTAAATTTACAAAAACTCTAAATAAATTTTGGCGTTCACAATACTTTCAAAAAAGTGAGGTCCTATTACATATTTTCCGACAATACCACATAATACATTTAAAGACCACTTACTTGACTTTTGGTTTGTATAAAATGTGGTTTTTGATAAGAATAGCAGTAGCGGTTAACGCAGCATCTACACACAGAACAAGGTCAATAAAAACCAACATCAACATTTATCATTTGTTGAGCTCAATTACAAAATGCCAATTTTTTTTGTTTATCATTTTCACTCAACTCTTGCAATAGCTGAATATGACATGAGTGTATTTTTTTTTAATCCTCCGTGTAGTGGACCGACTAATATTTAATATCTACCACTTCTACGTTCCATTAGATTTTCAAAATACATTTCAGATAGTTGCTTTTGGTACATTCTTTAGGCAAACCGACAGTTTTTGTCACTTGTTCTAAGCACATAAAGATATCTTTATAACCATTGCCTTTGAGATAGTCACATGCTATATCATTTTAATAGAGCATTTAATTCTCTGCAAAATGACGAATTCTAAATTAGGTTGTTCCATTAAAAAAACGAGGTTTGGCCCTTTGAAGTTCTGCACAATTACTTTTATGGATACCTCAAATAGTAACAAATCTCATACCAAAATATTATGTGGATACAGGATTTTGTTTTTTGAAAACATCTTATTTTTTAAAGTCATAAATTTGCCTGAATTATTTTAAAACTATTTATAATTTTGTAAAAATTAACTTAAATTCAAAAATCGTATTAATATACAGGGTGTTCTATTTAACAAAAATTAGATTGTGTTGTCTTGATATTCTGGAATACCCTACCCTGTATAGTTAAAAATAATTTTAAATTGTAAAACTTTAAAGACCCTATAACTTTTATAAATATGTTTTTTTTGTTTTGTATAATATGAGAGTTATTTTACTTTGATTCACTATTGACCTACGCTAGTAGTGTCTTCACAAATTCTCGGACTTTTAGGTTTCTTGAAATATCTACGTTTTTATAGACCATTAATATTGTTTTAATCATTGAGAATTTAGACGAGAGCAAATAACTACACATTTGTTTAGACTATAACAAAACTAATTAATGATTTTTCGAAAAACTCTAAAACAAACTTACCAAATCGAATAATACGCCAGCATTACTTTCTTGTTGATTGAATTAACTGCACTATTTTTTTTCATTCTCAAAATAGTCTATATTCTGAATTTTACGCTTCTTTAAAATCTCGTTCAAAATGTTATAATTTTCTTACATTTGGTTTCTCAAAAACAGTTTAAAATAAGCAAAATTTGTCATTTTAATTTAAGAGGTAGTTTGTCTAGCGTTCTTGCACAACAATCTTTTTGGTCCTTTTGTGCACGTCCGTTTTATTACTCTCTCACCAGTTTTGTTTTGTCAATAAAGTCTAGAAGCTTATTCCAAGGAACTTTTTCCAACTCATCATCGCTTAGCTTTGGTTTGCCAAAAATCTTTGTGCGATGCGTTTTATACGCTTTGCATTTACACCACAGATGCTCGTCTCGTCGTCGTTCAAACATCCGCGGCATAAAGGGCTACTTTACAGTCCTATTTTATGCATGTGTTTATTAAGACCACAGTGCCTTGTTATTAGTCCTGTGAGTATTTGATTGTGACTCTATAAGGAAGAGTGTTGTGTGCCCCATCCCTAGAGAGTTTTTCTATAGTTTATTATGCTTCGCTGATAGTTTGCTGCGAGTTTGTTTCTGGTTTTGTAGACGATTTTGAAAACAAATTTAAGTCCGTTGTATGTCTTTGCTGTGCCCTTTTTAGCTAACGCATTGGATATTAAGTATCTCTTAACACTCTGGTCATTTCCAGACTGTTTATGCGTGCCATAACCGGTTTGGATTTTATTACTGGCAATCTTAGTGCCAGTAGTGCTGCTTGACTGTCAGACATGATCTCTGATATTGGACCATTAGCGTATGATTTCAAGTCGATAATGTTCTTGACACACCAGTTGATAGCAGCAACTTCATCTTGAAAAACGGACGCATACTTACCCAAAGTCAGCAAAAATTGTTTCTCATAGGGCCTGCCTACATATATTCTTGCTCCGGTGCCGTTGCGATTTTTGGCTCCGTCTGTGTAACAGATAGTTCCTCTCGTGACAGTATTATTACTTTAAATTTTTTAAGATGTTATAATCTCTTGTGAAGTCGGATCTCTAGTTAAGATTATTTCTTCAAGCAGCACGTTGTGTATGCCAGGTTTGTTTTTGTTTATTAATCTGCAGCCTGTATGCTGCTTGTCTTGTTTCTATCATTACAACAAGGTGTAATGGTGGGAGTAAAAGTAGTGCTTCCAAAGCTGCTGTAGTCGTGGTTTTCATCGCTAAAGCAAATACACCTTCGTTTTCTAGTTCTTGTAGTAGGCCGTCCATGACGAGGCACCATAGTTGAGGTGACAGCACCCCATTTTGTAGACATCAACCAGCCACTTTGGCTCCTACAGTGCTACCGAACAAAGTAGCTGTTACCGTCCGATTCCTGAACATTATGTTGACCCAGTTTTGCACTAGAAGTGTGATGCTTTTTTTTACTATTGCCCTTGCAATTGAGGTGAAAGTGGTATTGTCAAATGCTCCTTCAATATCTAGAAAAACGCTCAATGCAATATAAATGTATTCAATTGAATTTTCGCATATGCTTACTAATTGGTAAAGTGGTAGCTCGCAAGATTTTCCGGATTGGTATGCATACTGATTTCAATGCAAATCCTTTAGTGCCCTATCCCGTATATACCTGACGACTACATTTTCAAGTGGTTTTAGCATGAAGGAAGTCAAGCTGATTGGTCTGTTAGATTTTGCTTGTGCGTACGTAGATTTCTATGGTTTTGGTAAAAATAGCATCTTGACAATCTTCCAGCTGTTTGGTATATGCGAAAGTACTAAGCTGGTTTTGAGAATTTTGCATACTGCAGCACAATGAGACAAATTCCATCAGCTGTCGGTTTGTTTGGTACCTCTAGGTTCTGATGCTTAGGAACTTCAGTTAACGATGAACCGGAGAAATGTTTTTGCAATAAGTCCTTCAACCGAGTCTGTAAACTTTCCGTTTTTGGTCAGCATAAAACTGATATTTTCAGTGCAGTCTTTGCTCAGAGATTTTTGGAGGCGAGAAATTATAGGGTCATTTTATACGTTCTTACAGTACCTTTTTCATGAGTCTTTTTTTGCTTTTTTAATGGCATTGTTGTATGTTGTGAGGCTGGTTCTATATTCATCCCAGTCTCCGCTTTTTTGGCTGTGTTAAATAGCTTTTTTGTGCGTGCCCTTGCTCTACCAAGCTTGCTGTTCCGCTAAGTCACCTTGTTGGGGATTTGTTTGACAGTTTTTGGACAGCTTGCTTCAAATGCGGATTTTGATGAATTAACAATACTGTCCGTCATTAATTCTAGCTTGTGCGTTGATCTTGTAACTCAAGGACAGTCTCTGATTTGGCCGGCTAAAGTTGTCATAGATACTCAATTATTCATAGAAGTCAAAGTTCTGAATTCGAATTTAATTTTTTTAATTAAAACAATAATTTAATATCCGGAAATTTTCATAGTAACTCGTCTTAAAATTCCAGACTCGGTTACTTCGTCGCCTCGTTTGTTAACATTTTGACTCGTCGCTGTAAAAATGAGTTTCTTAAATAACTTAAAATACTATTACTCACACTCTTTTTTAACTCTTTAAAGGTTGACAAATGAGCGATTTTCATAAGTATAAAACGTGTATGTAAAGAAACCCCACAGTCATAATGTACACTTTCTGAACCTGTACTTTAGTGTGTGTTTTGTTTTAACTAATTTAATGAAATGTCAATCATAAATTAGATACTTATATGTATGTCAATCGTGCAGTGCCTACTATGTGTTAATATTTTACCGAAATAAACTATATATTAAATAATGTTACTTATTTAATTTAATGGCTGATTGCGAATAAAATAGTATACAAACCTTGGCAAAAGTATTCGGCCTCGGTGTGTAATCTACAATTATTGCATCGTAGAAAATTTTAGTTTGTACTTTTCTAGATACAAACAAAAAGTGTATTCGTCATTAAAGTTGCCGATAATAAATAGTTATATTTGTACTTAACCAATTTAATATTGCCTTACTTGACAATAAAAAATATTATTACTTGCAACAATTTGGTTAACAACTCTTATTTAATTTTGTTCTCTTCAGAAGTACTAGTAAGATAATAAAATGTTCAGTTTGCATGAGATAAATTATACATAGCAAAGGTTTATATTGAACACTATTTAATAAAAAATACATTTCGAATTAAGATGAATATAATAAATTACGGATAGTATCAGTATGTACAAGATATAGCATGAACTTTACGTAAATGTTTTTTGTAATTAGAAAACGTAGTGTGAGTTTTGTTGTCCCAACTATATAAACAAAATGCACATTGTGCACGTGTGAATTTGTTTTACGTACCGGAGTTGCTTGTTTTTGTATTGTTTTGATTCATTTTTTCAAAAACTTAAGAACACGTGAGGTACTAAAATGCAACTGCAAGAGTAGTTTCCATTTGACGACGTATAAGGAATAACTATTATGTAAATATGTTTAGTAATAGATAACCTTCCGTTGGTACTAAATGTAATAATTTACCACAGAAATATGCGAATGACATCACTATTTTTATTTAAAAATTGTTTGAAGTTACGCTGTTGGAAAAAAGTATCCATTATCTTAAGAATCTTAAAAACCAGGTGCAAACGAGATATTTATAGCTTACATATATTGCATATAAGACAATATTTTATCGTATGCAATACCAATGCAGTGTTATAAATAAATTTAAAAAGTATTTTTGTTAAGGTAAAAACAACCAACCACAATAATTTGAATAGTTCAATTTAAAAAATCTTTGGTTCAAAAGTTTTAGATCAACGATTCCCAAAATAAGCAAGAAATATGTTGGTTCCTTTGAGTTATGGATAGTTCTTTAAATTTTAATTTTGTATGTAACGAAACTACAAATACCAAAAGAAATAATTACGTTTACATCAATAATTATAAACTTTCAGTTTTCAGTAGGAAGGGCAATATAAAAACCATTCTAATTTTTTTATGGCTACGCTTTGTGCCTCAAGCGTGCACTTCATCAAACCACTGACAATTTATTAAACGGTGAACAACATAACAACTAAAAACTATTTTTTAACAGAGACAATTATAAACAAAGAACTTGCAGAAAAAAGGTTATTGAGTGGAGACAGTTCTCTAGTCCGACAAGCATACACTAATTATTCTAGTGGTAGAAATGTAAAAAAATCAATAAATAAAATTTAAATATAGTATATGCAAGATAATGATTGACCTTGAAAAAACTTTCGCCTATAAAAATTATCATATTTTTTAAAATTAAATTATTATAAATATTGCTAAAATTATTAGTATTGTTGTTGAAAATAATACTATTTTTATGTACTATATTGATACATATTATTTCTGAAATTAATCTTTTTGTAAATTATTTTTAACAATTAAAATTATGGGATTATTAAAATCGAAGATATGTCCAGTGTTTATGCGATAGATTGCTAATGAGGTGTTTGCTATTTTTGTATTGCAGTTGTATTTATAGATGTTAATCCGATTTTTCATTTTTTGTTTTGTTTGGCCAATATAAGATATATTGCACTTAGTACAGACTAGTTTGCATACTACATCGTGTTTTTTTTTATTATGTTTGTTTTATTTTTAGTTTTACTGTACAGCATGTAAATAGTGTTTTTGTTGTATTTTTAATGTTGTTTGTTTTCGAAATCTGAATTATTTTCTTTGTTAATTGTTCAAATTACTTGAATGACCCAAAAATGAAATTCTATAATTTGATATATACTTGAATATATGATTAGTTACTGACAAGACAAGTTTACATAAAAAAAAATAAAATTGATATAGTTGTCGTAACCTACACTTTATTTTGCTTTTATGTTTTATTATTTAAACCTTTTACTTATCAGAATTATACTTGCAATTCGTATTGTTTATGAATGCAGATTTAACACTAGAAGAAATCAAACAATAACAAGATCAACAGTAACGTACGATTAATTATATGTTTTAATTTCAAAACATATTGAATATAATAATAAGATATATACGTGCATCATATTTGTCCCGACAAATAAAACGTTTATGTTTGTTAAAAATCATAATAAGTAAATTTTTCACACGTATGTATTTAGTTTTTAAGCATCTTAAAATTACTTATTCGTATGTAATCGTTAGGGAGATAAAAGTTATCTACTGAAGTTTTAGTTTCGTATCATCTAATACTGCCCTTTTAATGCGGTTTACTATATTTATCAAACGTACCGCTTTCAATATATGTATGTTATTTTGACAAGTATGTTGAATTGCTAATAAGAATGTTAGTAATATATCCCCAATTTCATTTGAACCAGTTTTTAGTGGTTTTAATCCAATAGGCATTTTAAATCTCTTTCTGGTAAATGAATAATTTTAATATTTCTTATATAGTTTAAAATGTGGTACTTTCGCTTTTTTTAATAATACCCGAGTATAGTACTTCTGTATATTTGATTCACAATAACCCAGCAACTACTATAAATTAAATACTAGTCGTACACGTGTTTTGACAGCTATGTGTCATTCTCAGAAAACTGATACTAAAACTATAATTATGACTAAAGCTAAGTTATACGAAAGTTATGTGACGTTTTATTACGATACACCGATTTTCACACTAAGTTGAACAATTCAGAAACACCTAACTGTTTCTATCCATTGTTGTCCCTCAATAAACAATTTTTTTTAATATTGTTCATTTTCTTAATTAATTTGAGGTCTTCTGTTTTATGATTATTTTTGAACATATATAGGGCAATACTAAATTAAAAATTTTTTTTTATATTTGAAATGAGCTAAGTGCTTCTTATAACGGGTTTTCAAAGGTCTTTTTGGTTGCCCTATTTATGTTTGATTACAGTCTTTGCAACTAATTTTATATATTACCGATTGATTCCACATATCTATTAGATCTTTTGAGTTACCTAAAAGATTTTTATGTTATTGTTAGTGGTTGGTAATATTTTGTAATAAAATTTTGAGATTTTTATATGTGCAAAAATACGAAACCCAAAAGATCCAATAGAAATGTGAGATAAATCAAGAATATATAACATCCCAGATAGCATGTAAACTTACAGCAAGTTTACTTTCTTCTTGTTAAGTTTACAAATTTTGCTGCAAATTTACAATATTATTGGTAATATTGGCGACTTTGACGTTACGCTCGAGATATTAGAGTAGTTTACTGCAAACTTGCAGAAAATTTTCTTTTGCAGATTTGCATAGGCTTTTTAGGTGAGTATTATTGCATTTTATTGCACTTATTCACCTTAGTCACCTAACGAACGCCTTAATAAAAAGCGGTTTCAAAGAAACAGACACATATCGAGCAATCGACAAACGCAGTAAGGTAAAACCGAAGAAGGAAAACTTCGTCGCAACTTCCTTCACTCCTTACATAAAAGGCTGCACGGATAAAACGGCTAGGATACTTAGAGGGGAAAAAATCAAAGTGCAACAAATAAAATGTTGTCTAAATCCCAAAACTTCGGGCCTAGACTAGACAAAAAAGCCATCGAAATCCAGAAGTACGACAATTTCAATAGGGATAATAGAATCGATCTAACACCAGTATAGAAAAACATGTTCTGGAAGACTAATGAATCGAAACCGTCACTGACCAAAACGGCGTAATATAAAGGCTTGTCAAGATCCTATACCTTCAGTTTCAGTTTTTCTGAAAAAGACAGCGACATGACTGTCGAAACGTCAAATATTGCTTTCTAACTTTTATGAATTTCGTCAAAAGTGTAAATATGGAACGCGGTTCAATACCCGAAAGTATTTATTTGTTATTTTAAGATTATAAACAATTTGACTGTAATCTAATAATAATTTTACATATGTATGTATGTATTTGTAGTTACAAGCACCTATTGAAAATAACTGATTCAGTTTTTTTTTAATGTTTTCTGATTTAAATAAATGTGTTAAATACGGTTGTCTTTTATACTATGCTACATTAAATATAAAATAAAAAAATTGAAACTTTGTTGATAATTTAAATTAGATATACTACAAGCAGTTTGAAACCGTAAAAAACTAATTATTGGAACAACTAGCAATAATGGACGTTTTTAATAGTGTCCTTACGTGGAAAAGTCCAAAAAAATTACAAACTACCAATTTCACCTCTAGAAATGAGTTATGAAAACGCTCATACGCAAAAGATATAACAATTAAAAATTCAGAGATCTATATAAGATTTTGAAATCGCTAGACTATTTTACAACACCAGATAGCTTCTTGAAACAACTGACTATCCAAACTTTTGTTCACGGCTTTAAAGATAACCAAACGCAGCGGAGCTTACGGTTAGCCCGACCTAAAACCTTTTAGCAGATCCTGTGTAGTTTGAAACTAAAATAACCATAAACTACGTTGTGGTTTATTTAAAACATCTATAACACGATATTCATGTTGTGGCACCTATAAAAATAAATAAAAATCTGAAATTATTTATTTATTACAACCATACAGTCAATCAAAAAACCTCTTATTGTTTTCTAACTGATAAAGACGTGATGGATTAATGTTTATAACAACCACTGAAAGATTTCTGATAGCTGCACGTCGTCTATCAACATCAGGTACCCTAACTAAAGCATTAGAACAAATTTCAACTGCAGAAAATTTTTAGTTGGATAGTGAAATCATTTTATGTGCCTGCTTTGCACATTCTCTGACAGCAGCGATACTGTTTTTTTTTTTTACAGAATTTACAAATGAAATTTGCCCCAAATCCCTCCTTGTCGTTGCTTTCTCCACAATTAACGTATACATATTTGTGAGAGTCTAAACAGTTGTGAGCGCTTGTGGTGTCATTTTCACAAACAACACAGCTTTTTCTATCTTTGCTTGTTGATTTTTATATGATTTCATTATCAACTATTTCTTTTAATACTTCTATGACCTCTTTGCTATATTTATTTTGTAATCTCTCAACTATGTTTAACTATTCATCTTTTTAAATATCGTTCTAATTTCCTCTTTTAACCCCTACTCCCTCTTCCCTTAATATCTCTACTTCTTCTCTCGCATACCCGTTTCTTTTATAGTATTTTTCTCTGCCATCTTGCCCGTACTTCAATTTTTTTGCCTTTATCTCTTTTCCACATTCCTGTAGTATTTTGCATTCTGTTCTTTCCCTCAGTTTTTCCTCGTATTTTATAGCCCTTTTTCCTGTTTCTACTCTTATTTTTTCTACCTGCATTTCCTCTCTTATAATATACCCCGGTGTTTCTCTGTCTACCCCTAATACCCATTCCCAGTATTTTTCTTGTATCCCTTCTACTTCTTTATACTTCTGCCATCCCCATATTTTCGCCCCATATATCACCACACTTTTTATTAGTTTTTCAGCAGCCTTATTTTTTTATGTCTACCCTAAACAAGCTTTTCCTCACACCCCACACGTGTCTTCCTGTTTCCTTTCCTCACTTTTTTCTTTATGTGTTTTCCTTCCTTATTATCCTGCTTCATCGTGTAACCCAGGCATGTGAATTCCTTTACTTGCTGCACTTTCTCTTCCCTCCATTTCCACTCCTCTTTTTTTTCTTTTCCCCTTTCTTCTTCTAAATACCATTATTTTTGTTTTATCCGTATTTACTTTCATTTCCTTTTTTTTCATGTATTTTTCATCGTTTTTACCATCTCTTTCATTTACTTTTCCTCCTTAGCCACCAACACTATGTCATCCGCATACGCCAACCACCACATCTTTACTTTCCCTACTTTTATTCCTCTTATCTGTTGTCCTCTCATTGTCTCCTCTAAATTTCTCGTATAAACTGCAAACAGGCTTGGGCTCAGTGGACATCCCTGTCTCAACCCTCTTCTTGTAACAAATTTCTTGCTCTCCTTTCCATTCACTCTTACCATGCTCCTCTTTTCTTCGTAAATTTCCTCCATTATTTCTATTAATCTTTCATTTATTTTTGTTTTCTCCTAATATATTGTCACAATTTTTTCCTGTTGACTCTGTCAAAAGCGGCTATTAAATCTACGAACAGTGCTACCATTTTCCTCTTTTTTTTCTCTACCTCTATATTTGTCAAGTGTTTCGGTGTATGAATGATGATTACGACTCTTTCTTCCTTTCTAAATCCCGCTTGTCCGTCTGGTACCAAAGTTCTTTCCTCTATTTTCTTCTGTAACCTTTCTTATAGCACTGTCGCGTATAATTTGTATGCCGTGCTTAATAATGTCAACCCTCTGTAATTCTTCACTTCATAGTATTCCCTCTCTGCATCTCTCCAGGAATCCTTCCCCTTTCCATATTTTATTGACTATTTTCGTCATTTTTTTTTGCTTTATTTTCTTCCCCGCAAACCCACTCTTCGCCTTGTATTCCATCTTCTCCTGTCGCTTTCCTTTTTTTAACTTATTTATTGCTTTTATTACTTCGTCCTCGTTGATTATATTTCTATCTCTTTTTTTCAGTCTTACTACTGCTTCTTTTCTTTGCCTTTCTTCTCCTTTCGGATTTTGTTTTTTTCTTTTCTTCTTCTTATTCTCCAGCCTTTTCATTTGTCATTACTAAATCTATTATTGATTTTCCCAATTCTAGCAGTTCTTCTCTCTCTTTATTCATCACTTTGTCCTTAGTTTGTCTTTTTCCCGTCCCATTCCTTACTTGTATTCCCCCCTCCTCTCCTATTCTCGCGTTAAAGTTCCCTTTTAATATTATTAATCCCTTCTCCCTCTTTTCTATCATCTCTTTTATGTTCTTTTTTGTCTCTTCCATTCTGCTGCTATAAACCGTCACTATTTTTATTTTTGTTTTTTCCCAATTTTTTACAATTCCTTTTCTCTGTTGCACTTGCTCTTTCTGACTCAACGATTTTCTTTTCATTCTTGTTAATATACCCCCTTTTGCTCTTCCTTTACTCTTCTCTCTTTTTGCATGTTGCACCACCTACTCAAATTCCTCCCGCTCTTTTTCCCACCACACCCATTCTTTTTTTCCATCTATGTTTTATGTAATCCCACTACATCCTGCTCCTTGATGTGTTTTTCTTTGCATTTAGTCAACATTTTTTCTTTTTACGTCCTCCCCTTCACCCTTTAATTTTTTGCCTTTTAGTTACCCTTTTATTCTTCCTTTTTTCTGCTTAGGCTTTTGTCTCTGTCGTTCCATAGGTATCTTTCTTCGTCTATCTCTATTTATCTGTATCCTACCCATACTCTTTTCCATTCCGCTCTTTTTTCCATCATTATGTTTATTATTTCTCTTTGCACTTTCTTTTCTTCCCATGTCAAATCGTGATTTATATAAATTTGTGTGTGCCTTAATTTCTTCTTCTCCACCATCCCCTTCTACTTTTCTTCCCATCCTTCCATTTCCGCCACTACCATCTCATTTTAATTCTCTCCATTTATCATTGTCACCTTTTTTACTTCTACTTTCACATTTAATTTTTCTTCCAGCATCAATACTAAATCCTTTTGTGGTTCTTTACTTCTCCACCCATCTATTACAATATTATTCTGTCTTTTCCATCTTTCCTCATTTTCCGCTTTTTTTCCAATTTTTCTATTCTCTTCGCCAGTTCTTCTTTTTCTTTCTTCTTCTTGTTATCCCTTTCTCTTATTTTTTCTTTTTATTTTGTTAATTTCTTGCTTTATTTCTTGTATGTTTTCTTCCATCTGTTTCATCATCTCTCTTATTGATACCTTTAGTTCCACCATTTCTTTCTATTCTTTTCTCTTTCCTCTTTCTGTTATTGAGCTATTTTTTCAATTTCTTCCGTTATCTTTTTAATGTCTGGTGATCTTATTGTTTTCTTCCCTTTTCTAAATATTAGTTGTCTATCTTTTTCCTTTTCCTCTCTCTCTCTCTTTTATTCATTCCTTTGTCCTTTTTCATTCTTCCATATTTTCTTTTATTACTTATTATGTTTAAAACGACCTACTTAAATTTCAGATTGAGGTATTTTGGATTTAGCCACAATGTTTTAAAAAAACCACAACACGTTGAGGCCGTTTTTTTTGGTATGTATATAAATTAAAATCATTTTATTAAACAACAAATTAGTAATAACAATTCTAAAAAATTAAATAATCATAAAAAGAAAATATATATATTGAGTTAGATTAGAACTTGGTGTTAAAAGTGTTGCTGATTTGATTAATAGTCTTTAGAGTTTTGCTTGTTTAAACTCAGTTAAATTTAAAAATGTTGTCATATTATTGATCACTATTTTTGCGCTAACCAATAATATGACAGAATTTTAAAATTAATAGTAGGTAGTTTATTTATTAGAGTTTAAACCTTAATTAAAAAGCGAGCGTTACAGTTTTATATCAAGGTTACAGTTTCTTGTTTTGCATAGCAAAGCAATCAAAAACTTACTATTTGTGACAACATACTCATGCAAATTGATATTTTTGGCAGTAAGAATAATAACATTGAAAAATTATACCTATACTAATCTATTTGTTTTTATTAGTTTTGAATACAACGTTTCAAAATTAATTTGAGATAAGTGTTCAGTTTATTGTTACCTACTCTACAAATGGCATTACTTTTTACATACTGTCCTTTTTTGTGTCTACTAGTAACTGTATTCCTATCATTTAATTTCTGACAGTGCCAGTATAAGAAAAAATGCACAATAATGAAGTTTAGATTACAAATATTTATTAATCACATAAAATAATTTACCTTATAAGTGAGAGAAAAAATTTATAAGTGGACACTACTTTATAAAACCAGTTCGATCTGACTAACAAAAAAATGTCTAAAAAATCATAAAATTCTTCAGAATTGAACATTTAAATTATTTTATATTAAACAAAAACAAATATTTGCACATGATAAAGTTTACAAAAATCTCTGTATTCTAAAAATTAAATTTATTTTATGTTATTATAGTTAACGTTGAACAAATTTCACTTTATACGCTCATAATATGATTCTCTAAACAATCAATTTAAAAAAACATATAAACAATAATAATAACATATTTAAAACAAAAGTATGGAAAAGCCAATAAACAAATTATAAATTAAGCAGGTAAATTAAGTTTTATTTTATACCGTGCATAACAAAATTCTTCTAAATATTTTTATTGATTTTTGCAGCGTCACTGCTCAAAAATATCTATGCACTAATTATTTACATTTATAATTTGTGAGATTTTATATTTAAAACGTTTTACTTACAAAAACATATTTATTATTAATAGTTAAGAATGGAAACATACGTTTGTCTTGTTTAAATAAAACATTATTAATATAAATAAACAAACTAATTGTAAACTAACAAACAAATTTACTGATATACCAAATCACTGTCAAAATTGCATTACTTTACGTTACAAAACAAAAATTGCATATTCCCAGTAACAAAATAATATGAAAACCATTTTATAAAAAAATTATTAAAAAAACATAAAATTAAAAAACGTTTTTTATTCATTTATTAAACAAAGAACTTCACTTTATTCGTGTTATATGCTATTCATTGGACCACTTCATAATATTAAATAATTCGTTAGATATATTAATTAGAGTACAAATTCAACTTTTTTTAATTACATTTAAAATATTTAATTTAATTTAACGTATTTTAATGTATTCTCGGAAATTTCGTTTCATAGAAGGCGCATATAAATAATTAATAAAGCACTATTACGTTATGTTAACACCATTTATCGACCATATATTAAAGTCTTAATGTAGATGTAAATAGTTAATTTAACATAGCGGCTGTGTTAAAATGTTTTCTTTATGTTTATGTTCAAATAACGTCAAGTTTACTTTTAATGCACAACACATAAAACTATTTACACTTTATCGAATTAAATAACGGCTGTTTCTATAACACAAACATTTAATATTTAAGTTTAAACAAAATTAAACAATATTTTAATTAATGCTAATTTACAAACAAACGTTTTTTCAAAAAAAGTTAAATCATGACTATGTTTCGTCAACGTTATAATTAAATCGTAAACAGTAATTTTTACGTATTTATAATTATATAAAAATTATACGACCTATAACATAAACATTGATTTAAAAGTATTTAAAAAAAATAATATTAATTTTTATAAATACGTATTTGTTAAATATAATGGATATTTGTTTGAAAGCTGTTTAGGTTATAACAGTTATATTACCTAGCTAATGTGTTTTTTTTATATTAGGCATATATGTACACTGCTTCAAAAAAGTTTGTGGACACTTTTAAACGCGACTTGCAAGGTAGGCAACCAAACTTACGTTATAACAGAACGGCTAGTTAAATTTGACAACATTGGCATTGTAGATATTACTTGCAACGATATTACAAAGTTACTAACCATTCTTCATAAGCACCGCCTCAAGCGTTGGAAGAAGATGTTTCTTACCTGTAAATATGTATCTAAACTGTACCCTAAAGTTTAAAATTGTTTTTGGCCAAATTTTCTATTTATGCTTCTATGTGTTCTCTGCTTAAGTTTTAAATAAATGCTATAGCCTTCATTAATAGCTATAATAAATTTAAACTGCATGCTCAAATATAAAATTGCTGTTTTAATTAACCTAAAATTTTTAATATTCCGGATTAAATTAAAGTCAACTTTCCGATTTTCTTTGCAAAGGAAGTATTATTATCATTAGAACGTAATTAGTGGTTGAACAATTGCAATCTTAATTTCCATTACAAATTCTCAACATTTATTCGTAGTTTAAATTTTTTTTGCTTTGTTTACATTGCTTGTTATTTTTTTTTAATTTGTATATAAAAAAGATGACAAAAACTAAAAAATGAAATTTTTATTAAATAATAGTAGTAGGGTTATTATTTGTTTTCTTGAACACTAAACCATTCTATGATCATCTTTCTCTTGAACCGAGAACAAGTTTATGAACTGCACACGTAACATGATTTTTTTACATTTTTGCATTAAATAATTTTTTTTTGTTTTTTTATTTAAATTTTTATTTATAATTAGACCCCATGTAAAGTACGCAATAGCAAACAAAAATTATTGGGCCAATAAAAAAGTACAAAAATTTTGACTTAGGGTTAAGAATGTTCAATAAAAATTTCAAAACATGCTAAAAAACGCCAAAATTTTAATCATTGTTCCATACTATTAGAAAAAAATAATACTAAAATTTCGAAGTAATGCAGAAATTCTAAGTAGACAAGGCGGTTCCAGGCGCAGGCGGGACCCCCGATTTAAAGAAACATCGTGTAAAAATAAGATGAGAAAATACAAATAGCCCAAAATAAAGAAATAATATTGCATCTTGCTTTAAACAATAAATAAAATAAAACAAGTACAATAACTCATTAACAAAATATAACAATCCAAAAAGTATAACTTTTTTACCAAATAATTATAAAACATTAACAATTCATAGTGTTTAAACACTTTTTAAATTTATATTATGATATACTTTTTTCGTTTACTTTTATTTATTATTTTGCTTTTTGACAACATTAATAAATCTACATAGGGTGCAAAACGTTACATTTTGCAAACGTAATGAATTTTGTAATCATTTGGATTTGGTTCATTACATCTCAAATATTTTGGAAAACCTAGTATTGTTGACTATAAAACTAGTATAATTACCTATGAAACAAAAATTTACAAATGTATTCTTCTTCTATTACTAGTACTCATCGTGTTGAAACCAAAATCAAAAATTGAATTGAAATTTGAGAAGAAAAAATACAAAAATTTTCATCAAAATTACGTTTCACCCTACATATCTGGGGTCTAACAAACCCCAGCCACAGAAACTTGTTATAAAAATGTATTAAACAAAGTCTCATGCTCAGGCGCCTCCCAATAACTTCCCAAATTACCCCCCGCCACCTAATTCAGGTGTCACAGCAGTACCTCGTAGACAGTCATCTAAGTTATACGCTATTAAAACGGTCTGGGGTGTATCAAACCCCAGTTAGGTAACGACGTTTGTGATTTTTGCATGACAGGTAAATTGTTATTTTAGACAAATTTGGGCCAGAAAACTTTTTTGCTATTTTCTTACAGATATAACATGTCGTATGAAAAGGAGCAGGAAAATCTTTGAGCTCTGTGTGATGAAGTTAATTATGATGATGAAATCGAATCAGCAAGCGAAGATCAGACAGTGATCATATCTCTAAAAGTGAACATAACCCCGACTCAAAGCAGGATACAACCACAGATGATGACTTGGAGGCAGCTACAAACCAGAATAGTGCGACCAAAACATCACTTGAACAAGAGACAGAAGTTTCAAAAACTAATGAGACCCCAAGAAGAATGGGAGTCTATTTCGGAAAAGATGGCACAAAGTGGATTAAAATTTCATCGCATTTACGAACAAGGACACACAACATTATAACTCAATTGCCAGTTGTCATCTCAGTAACTCTCTAAGTGATATTGTTGTTAAGAGACTTGTACAACCTATTTCTGGTTCTAATCGGAATGTAACCTTTGGCAATTGGTACACTAGCCACGAATTGATGATAAAACTATTAAAAGAGCATAAATTGACATCCGTAGGAACTCTAAGAAAAAACAAACGTTAAATTCCACCCCAATTTGTATCAGTCTAGAACAGAGAGCCAAAATAAAATTTATTTGGCTTTTAAAAAGACATCACACTTTTATTCTATATGCCGATGAAAAAATTGATGAAGCAACTGGGGAGAAAAATTTATCAGAAATTATAAGTTTTTACAACTTCACCAAAAGTGGGGTGGACGTGGTGGATGAACTTTCTGCATCCTACGACGTATTGAGAAATTCCAAAAGATGGCCCCTCACACGTGTTTTCTCTTTTCAATACTGCCGGCATAAACGCTCGTGATATATAGAGAAAATAATTAGGATTTCAAGCTTTCCAGAAGATCGTTTATCAAAGCGTTAGGTTAGGTTTTGAATTAATCCAAGAGTATATCGCTGAAAGGAAAAATAATCCGAGGGTGTCTAGAACAATTCGTCAAAATATTGGTAATTTTGTACCAGATACTCGTGCAATGCCCCTGTCAAGATTTCAAAGCTTACAGAAATGCGTTCTATATGTCTAAGAAGCCGAGATTGCAAGACAAAATATTCTTGCACCAATTGTAAATCATTGTCTCAATTTAGACAGTGAATAATTTTTTTCAGCTTCTTGTAAAAGCTCCAAATTTTTTCTATGTGTTCCTTCAGCATTAGTTGTTTATTTGCAATAGTTTATAGAATAGGGTTTTAATTATTTTTTTTTAAGATTTTTAAGTTACGATGTGTTTTCCGATTTATTGAATTTGTCCCTTTTCGATTTATTAATTATTATGTTGAAATAAAGGTATTTTGATTGAACTACATGTATTTTATAGTCTCCATATGAACAAATTAACAAGATGGAATGGTAAAAATTGAAAGAAAAAACAAGACAAAAAAATACCGGTTGTTTCGTAGTGGGGTCTGTGACACTTCACATATGTATTTACGGAAAACAAAGCCACATATGTAACGCAGGGTTAAAACAATGTTTCACCCCAGTAATGCTCTTTTCTGTTTAAGGCTCCGCAAAGTATAGAACCGCCATTGATAAGTAGAGTACTTAAACTTAAAATTCATTTTGTAAGGTATATTATTTATTGTTGTTTTGTGTGATTATTGTAAGATATTTTTTTTATTTTACGTTTTTAATAATATTCTTTAATATTAGCAGTTTTTTCAATTTTAAGCATAGATATATACCTATTTTATAGGTATGATTGTAGAGTTTTTAAGTTATGGATCGTATGATGTATAATTCAGGTTGCACAATTATTCGCCAACATCACAGGAACTTGTTTATAATGAAATTATAAAAGTTTTAGTTCAGATGGCAATTGAGTATCAAGTTTTTCACGTCCCTCAAGTTAACAGTACAAAGTTAGCAAAATCAAATAAAATATAATTAGGAATTTGTTACTAATTTCTTGCAAAAGAAAATACTTGTAGTTTTCTTACTTTTCTATTTATGCGTTCAACTGGAGGCAAGATAGTAGTACACTATTCTAAGCAGTGTTTTTTAATGAATCGGTGTTCGGTTTAAAATGTGTGTTAAATTTGTGGCTAAATTGTTGTTAATTAATTGCAAAAGAAAAAAGCTGATAGCTTTATTATTATTCTACACATATTTTAAACAAGAAATAGATTCATTAAGACGCTTTTCAGAATGGTGTACTGTTAAGTTGTCTCAAGTTAGCAGAAAAAGGCATAACTAAAAAAGTAAGAAAGTTACAATTTTTTTTCTTTCGCAACCAATTAGTAACAAATTCATAATTATAATTTATTTGATTCTGCTAACTTGAAAGACGTAATTTCGGTGCTTTTCAGTAAACGCAAACCTTTTTGCACAGTTTTAATTAACTATTATTCATTCTATTAGAAATGTGTGATCCATTATTGGATTCAACGAGAAGGACATGGCGCGGAAAATAATCGTCCTTTGCAGACCGCTCATAGAAGTGAAAAGCCATCTCTCTTATCCAGAGTTGAAAAGACAACATTATCCAAGATGCTTGTTTGACTCCATTCACAACTTTCGCCACCATTCTACACTACAGCTACAATGCAGTTTACAAACAATAAGAAATATTTTGAAAGCTGAAGGAATAAGCTACTATCAACCTGTACAGAAACTTGTAATAACTGAAGAAAATGCCTACCGGAGATTGTAGTTTTCAGAAGAACATTATATTTAGATTTGAGAGGTGTTTTTTTAGATAAACAAACCTTCTGCACTTCCCAAGATAGTAAAAAAGTTCTTTGGAGGTCACGTAATTCTAGACATAGTCAAAACATGTGCAATCGAACAAAAGAAGTGGAAGAATTAGTGCTGCTAATTGGGGATGGATGAGTGTTGCTGGCCTAGGGGAATTAACACGTGTCGATGGACGCTTAACCGGTCAAACTTACCGAAAAAATTTGGAAGACGTTATGTTGCCTTCCGTACGAGCAGCTTATCCCGAAAGACCAATTCGGTTTGTTCAGGACAATTCCTTATACATACGGCAGCGGTAGTTCAAGAATTGTTCTTACAACATCCAGGAGTGGAAATAATCTGTTGACCACCTAAGTCACAGGATTTGAACTTACATCGCCATATTAATACCGTGTGGGAAAGATTTCGAGGAGCTAATTTATGTGTCAATTTAATCAATTTGGTGCCAAACCGTCTACGGAAATGTATAATCAATAATGGATATTACACACATTATAAACATGTAAAGTACAAACATTTAAATAAAATATTAAATAATTTTTTATTAGGATTTTTTGTATCTATTTTTGTACTATTTTTTGTACTTTAGTAATGTAAAACATAAAAAAATGCAAACTAAGAAATTGCAAATTTTAGTTCATTACTATTAAATTTATATAATTTTGAAATAGGTAATACTTAAATTAAATGTTACGAGAGAGAGTCAAAAATGCGTTTTACACTTTTCAAATTTTGTGATTTTTTGATTTACAGCATTTTCAAATTTGATTTTATAAAGGAAGATTTATGTATCTTTTAATTTTTTATACTGATAACTTAAAAGGAGTAATGGGAATTTATACTGCAATTGTTTGACTACTAATTACGTTTTAATAATGGTGATAATATTTCCTTTGCAAATCGGAATGTTGACTTTAATTTAATCCAGATATATTAAACCTTTTAGGTTAATTAGTACAGTAGTTTTACATTTGGACATACAGTTTATTATTATTTGAGCTATGGATGGAACTTATTTTATTATAAATTTCAATTCATTTTGTTACGGACGAAATTTTCATTACGTACGACTATGTGTATTGACTTGAAATTAGATTCCGGTTTGGACGCCCCCTACCGATCTTTACGCGTGACTGTCATTTACGACGAGTTCTTTAACTTGACAACTGTATAAAATGGCCGGTGGTACTTGCAAATAAATTCCAAAAACCATCCACCGTAATGGGGACCAATTTATAAGGCTACTACGCTTATAATACATTTGAGTCGTCACCGGGTAAGCTAATGGCTGTCATTTATCAAAACTCTGTTGTAATTTCTCGTAATTTAATAGCCGTTCCGCTACGTGCTGGCATCTGTTCCTATTCGATAACGATTTATGAAGAATCAATTTCAAATAATAATTTCGTCGGACGAATATAATCCGATGCATAAGACGTATGGTTAAAATTTAATGTACCGAAGCTAATTACACTTCGACGAGATTCTACTCAGGCGGCAGATACCTGCGAAACCACCTGTGTTCGACGGGGTATAACAGCATACGTCAACCGGGTTATGCTTTATGTACTTTCGTTAACTATAAGTAATCATTTTGTAGATTTTACTTTCGTGAGGAATTGGTTTGACACGACTTGCTATTTAAGAGTGTTTACAGGATTGCTTGCCGGGGAAAGCGCTTTCTTCGTTCAAGTGAAAGTTCCTGTATTAAGGGTAAGTTGTTTTATGTATTTTGTTTGTGGTCAGCAAGGTCGCTCACGAAACTTTTGCTAATATTAATTCCGTAATTATTAATATTGTTGTTTTACTAGTTAGGTAGTAATTTTACTTATTTTGAGTTGCGCATGCTGTGTACTACCAACGAGCAATTAACGTTAGTGCTATATTAATTTCGTAATTAGTCTCGATGTTTTATTATCAATAAGGTCGTATTAGTACTTCCTTTGTATGCTACGATAGGTTAATATTAATGCAGTAATTATTATCACTGTTTGATTGGCAGTAATGCCGTATTACTAATTATTTTGTGTATTTCGCATATTTTATACAAACAATATTTACTACAAACCATTCTACGCTATCTATTTCAACGTAATTTACTTATGTATTGTGTGTTGCCGATACTACTGGCATCTCTGTAATGAGAATTCGATATACCTGTGATAATCATCAACGATTCTAAATTAAAGTTGTTATTGTGGTTACTTGCTCTTTTATGACAACATACCTTCCTCTTTGGCTCATCGTTAGTTAATAACAAACGTTGACTACTCGAACAGCCGAGTATAGGGTTACGAACCTAACATCGTGTTACAAGTTTGAACCGTTCTGTCTTGAGCGAGATAGAAAAGTTACTTTGGATCAGCTCTGGCGCCCTTAAGCATATTTCCTGTTTCTTTGAACCTCCCCTAATCCCGACTATTGTAAGTTGGCCGTGCAAGGTTCGTAAAACCCAAAAAGCTTGTAACAATTTTTTTTTAATTACTTAAGCAGAGAACATAAATAAATAGAAAACTCGGCGAAGAAGAATTTAAAACTTAAGGGTACAATTTAGATACATATTTGCAGGTAAGAAACACGTTCTTTGAACGCTTGAGCCGGTGCTTATGAAGACTGGTTAGTAACCTCGTAAAGCGCTGCAAATAATGTTGGTAATGCCAATGTTGTCAAATTTAACTGGCCGTTCTGTTATAACGTAAGTTTGGTGGCCTTAGTAGCGCTTAATAGTGTCCACAAACTTTTTTGAGGCAGTGTACGTGTAACTTACATTTTGGTCAGGATGTCTGTTGTTAAAGGTTGTAGCTGTTCTAAATGAAGAGCGGTTTTCCAAGCCATAAATAAAAATAATCTCAACACGTTCGGTGATGCTGTAAGTCATTGTCAATAGAATGAAAATGTGATTCCTACGTCATAGATTTGGTTAATTAAGATTGCATTGTTGCACTAATACTAACAACCTTAGTATAGTGTATAATAATTAATAATCTTTAATTTATGAAATTGTTTTATTGTGTAATTTACATTAAGTGTCTTTTTTATTTAATGACGTTGTTTGCAGTCCACACTACTCGTTTCTTATTTTTTGTGAGAAATTATTTTATAATTATTAAGTAGTTTTTAAAAAAGTTAGGATAAGTTTAATATTTCACCTACCGTTTCACCCCCGGCCACTCAAACTTAAAAGTTTTAAATTGCAATCCTCCACTTATGATACAATGAAACCTCTATTAACGCACAATTTCTTATTCTCCAAACTTGCTACATACAAAACTATATAGCAAACAACTCTCAACAACCAACTCTCTTTACGACATAAGCAAACACTAAAATTTACAGATTTTTTCATATCGCCTTGAGAATTACCTCTCTATAACAGAACCAAAAGTATTATTTTAAGAGAATTGAAAAAATGCGATTTTAAATGTTTTAGATTAATACAAATACTTGTTTATAATTTTAACAGTTACAAATATAAGCTTATCTTAATGATCTGTCAATCACTAAAAGCCGGGTTAGGATTTTTCAAGATGTTCCAGGATTACCTATTTCAATAGATGTTTACTTAAAGACGTTAATCTTTTTGTTTTTATTTTATTTTTTCTTCATTTATTTGTTCTTTGTATTCAAGTAAAGGGCATTTTTAACTTGTATACGCTGTACGGCGAAAAGATAGAGTTAAGCCGCTCCTTCAATTTTATATGATAGTTTAAACCAATGTATAGAGAGACAAGTTTACGCGGCTCAAATTAGTGAAAGCGCGAAAAATTGAAGTACATGGAAAAACGTATAATTTTCAATAAATGTACAAAATTAAAAATTTCTACTTATAACAAATAAATACGGTTGCAACTTTATATATTAATTTAGTTACACGATTTATTTTAAAAATTTATCAAATAACACTTAAAGGGAACAACTAAACAATTAGAACGTGTATAAACGAGTGCTTCATTAAGTTTCTGCATATTAACAAATTTGCCGAACTAAAATTAAGACATATTTAATGGAAGTTTAAACAAAATTTTGTATAAAAAAATGACAATTAGGATAATTCAGATGAATTATCAACGGTTTCACTATAACTTCCATTGCAATGTCAGATTGCCATATTCTGTTTTCTTCAGTTTCAGCATTTTTATTATTGCTATTTTCGTTCCTGAGTTTGGAATCTTCTCTGTTTTCCTACTAGGATAAGAAGCATTATCTATCACAATCACAGATTTTTTTGCCAAACGGCTTAGAATTTATCACAACCAGTTTTCAAAAACTTCTCCAGTCATTTTTTCATGATATTTCATCTAAAAATATCCAGGCAATAATCTCGTTTTTTTTCTTTAAGAATACTATTGCGCGATCTTTTTGAGAATCTATAACGCAAAACCACAATCACATAAAAAGATGAATAAATGAACAATTTGTTTACTCACCGAAATCCAATTTCTTTAATTAGCAAACTTGTCGCAGTCTTGTTTATTTGAGGTAGATTTTTATTTTTCTGCAATGCTGCTAATATTTTATCCAAAGTTGGCTTTTCATTTCTTTTAAAAAAGTTATGTATTAAACGTCGAATAGCATTTTTAGCTGCATCATCAATGTTGTCCAAAATTGATCGTGGTTTGTGATAGAGTTTTGGTGCCTGAAGGTCATGTATTTTTTGATATTCACGAATAAAATTGATTTTTTTTATTGGTGGAAAAAAAACCGTGGAAAAAAAACGCGGAAAAAAAACCGGCGGAAAGAAAAGCCGCCGAAGAAAAAGCTGGTTTATTTACTAGAATAGTTTTTGGTATTTATAGTTATTTGTATACCAAGGAAGGAAAGTGCATAGTTCTGACACGATCGTATAAATTTTATTCATTTTTATAATTATTTTTTATTCTAGTAGGTACCTATCTACATATTAATCACTCCGGTCTAAATCTAATTGTATAACTAATAGCTCTCAAAAAGTCTCCTACACTGCGCTCGCCATTTGCGTGTTGCCGACAAAGATCTGCCAACCGCGATTGCATTACTTCGCAAGCAATTCCTTTTCTTCTTTTTTTTGAGTTACTCCAAGATTTTGTTGTTCAACCTTGGTGCAGTCTGCAGCAACCTCTTGCTGCATCTTTGTGATTTAAAGTCCACACAGAAGAATGTTTATGTCCAACTAGATTGGAGGAGCGGTTGTTCCATTCTTTTGTTGGATCGTTTGTGCGATCATTTCCCTCTAATGTGGGGGTGTTAACATTCCACAAGACTAGTGGAAACATCGCCGAAATGTTGCGCATTCTGATCGCCCCGCCTCCCCCATTTGCTTGATTAGCAACTCGCCTAAAGGTTCCGAAAACGTAAGTGGTATCAAAGTAATTTAAGAGATCTTCAGCTTCCGGAGGTACAATTTCTCTCAAGTACGCCATACCTTGTTGTATATCACCCAGAAGGAGAAACGCCAAACCGTCCATCATCCCGCAAAAACGGTTGAGATGATCGTTTTCTTGTATTGGATTTCAAGCCCCAATGGTTGAATTTTACGATGGATGCTTTGAGCCAAATAATAAAAGCATGGTATGGTAACATTTTCTCTAATATTAGTTTAGACAGCTTCCCTTGTAGCTTTCTCGAAGTCTAAGTGAATCGTCGTAGGGTCGGAATACAGGTCTCGTTGGCTACACTGATCAATGATACATTGTAGCATATCTTCATACGTACTTTGAGTTTTTCTTTCTAATAAACAGAAAGCTGCCGTGATAAAAACTCTATTTACTCGAATCCTTATTGTATACAACTGCATGAAAATGGATGGTGCAAGCAAAAATTTTACGTCTATGTACCACTCTGTTGCCTCTGACAGATGTTGTAAGGCCGAATCCGTAGCAAAAATAATTATTCTCTCTGGTGCCTCGGGATCATTATTACTCAACAAAAATCTTTCAGCCTGGATTCCTCCGGTAGTGGTCCATTCACCTAGAAAAACATATAAATAATTATTCATGTCAACATGTCGCTAAAAAAATGATCGGTGTACCTCCAATGACAAGGCTTCTTAAAGTTGTTGGCATCTGCAGAACATTTCTGGACTTTTGATTCCTGAGAGTTCTTCTTGTAGAATCTTCTAAAGGCATTCGTGTACGCGTGGAGATTTTTAATGATTGTACCGCTTCTGCAAAAATTTGCACGGGCTTGGCTAAAGTGTCTTTGGCCCTGGCTTTCATGTTTCGCAGCGTTTTTGCTACTTTTACGGAATCCACATTAGTAGGATGATTGCGTTCATTTTTTAACACAGAATTAGTTTTATCCACACTAGTGATGAAGGAACCCGTACACTAGAAACAATTAATTTTAGTTTTTTGATTTTGTAAAACTTGACGGTGCACATAAACATCAGTGCTACTAGTCACATAAACATTTTAACAATCGATTAAATCTTAAGAATTGTTAGAGTCATTAAACAAAACTTACCTTAAACGAACTAGGTTTAGAACATCTCCACCGTATAAACCCTTTGCAGTTTCTATGTAATACATACATATATCCTTCATAGCACACTATGTCACAACCTTTCGACTTTATAATTTCCAAGATGCGACCGCTACCAAAGAAACTAACAATATGTTGAAATTTAAGAGCTAGGTATTCAATATATGCCCTTAGAGTAATTATATTGGAATTTTACTAATTGCTTTTTCTGTTCAATACAATGATCTAATGTCTAATTATCTTGAGCATTTGGAATTTCTAAACATCTGTATTAATCACTAAACGACGGTAATTATACAGACTTGTTACCTGACCAGTTACCTACTTTCAACAATTTTCAATGATTGCAATTTGATTTAAAATGAGATGGGTACTTAACATTTTATGTGGCCTTCAAGGAAATTTATTTACCCATATCATCTGATTTGTAAAGACCTAAATTACATCACATTCACACAATCACATTCCTTATCGCGCGTGAAATTTAGTAAAATATTTAAGTGTCAGAAAACGCTTTTGGCCTCTAAATTTTCGAAGAAAAATTTTAGTGGGAATTTTGTTAGCGGTTTTTACTTCCGCCGACTTTTTTTCCCCGGCTTTTCTTTCAAGCTTTATTTTCCAAGCCTGTTTTTACGGCTTTTTTTTCCAAGACTCAGTAATCATCCATTCAAAATTCCGGTACTGGTTTGGAGTGAAAAAAATTGTTTGTTGTTTCCGGACCCTCCTTCTCCATACCCCCCCAACCCCCCGATGTGCCTCACCGTAGTGTTCCGGTAGTGTAAAATTTACCAATGCATCCCTGATTCTTAATGCATGTTTTACAATAGGTTCAAAAAGATATTCCCTAGCGTTACCATCTAACTTGAAATTGAAATTTTATCGTAGCTAGTAAAAAAACTTATTTTACTTAAATGTTTACTGTTTTTATTTAAATTAAACATACGATTTCTCATAATGAGTATGACTTTTTTGATTGTTGATGCATTCTTGCAGGCGTCTCGACATTGATGCTACAAGAACACGTAGGTAATCATCACTAATCGTCTCCCAAGCAGTTTCAATAGCAGCAATTAATTGTTCGTGGTTTCTAGCGATGAAATTGGTCCTCAATTGTTCCCGAATAGTGCAAACAACTTGACACCAAACGTTTTTTATTATATTGAAATTAGGTTCCGGATGTTTTGCTGTACCCAGTTTTGCATCAACCTGGATATATGTATAGAAGTATTATCCAAAAAGAATAAGCAATAGCTTATATTCACAATGTTATTAATACGATGTTACATGAGTGTAATATAAAATAGCCTTAATATAGAACCTTTATCTACATACGAAAATATTTTATATAAAAATAAAATGCAGTTTACTGTTCTAAATCATTCAAGAATAAGAATATATTGATTTTTTATTTTTTGCGGATAAACGATTTGACCTTCTGTTATTGTTAATGTTTATTATTTGTGTAATTTAAATTTTTTGAATAGCATCGCAAACAGCTACAAAAGATTGCCGATTGCATTCGCTAACAAGCCTAGTCTACACCGCTAACTAACAAGGTGTCCCGCTTTTTGGTTTAGTTAAGTGTACCTACGTTTAAATATTTTTTTGTAAATTAGTAAATAAACATCAGAAACTTTGAGAATTTACTTTTCATTTACTTTTTGTATACATTTTTATATGGTAAATTAATGTGCAATAATTAAGTTTAGTTTTTAGCATTTCATATACTGTCATAATACCAAAATGATTAAGGTAGTGTTAAATTTTTCGCCATTTAAAAATTTTGTTTAGTTTGTAAAACTTCTTTATAATTAATTTATTAGTGTCAAATTAAATGTTTCTCAAAAAGTACAACATAACCTTTAATGAGTACACTGTCACCAACTTAAGATAACAATATTTGATAAATTCTGTAGTGGGAAATTTAACTTGGCTCAAATTTGGCTCACCCTGTATACGTAAAATGCCAGTTTTTGTTATAGAACTATGTATTTTGATATGTACGTACAAGTGTTATTTGTGCCACTCTGGTAATCGACTAAGTATGTACTATTTTTAAATGTTTGACAGCGTATGCCACTATTCGAGTACAACTTGTTATTTTGTTACACGATTATCATCTTACAAACAGTTGATGTCAGTATAAATTATTGCAGAACGTTTACTTCTCTCATCCAGTGTTTTTCAATGCTGTTAATGCAGGTTCAAGGTATAGCAAACTCCGCTGTTCCTTTCAACTGCACAAGGTCTTCAATTTATTAATAATTTAATTTGTGGTTTATTAATTATTATCGCCAATAAATTTGAAAAAAACATGTTTGGTACGAGGTCTATATAATAACAACTGTGTTCTACATCTAGTATGTAATGATAATATTTTTTAGTTTTAAACGCTGCTTTTCTAGTAAAAAAACTGTTATAAATTTACGCATAAGTAACCGTCAGAGAAAAATACAGTTAAACTAATGTTTAATGATAATGTAAACCTATTTCATCAAGTTAAATTTTATAAAAGTCTACGAAATAATAAAAATTAGTAATATTGCTTTAAACTGATGATTATTAAGTAAGTTAAGAAAAATTTCTAATTGCACCACTTGGTTTTTTCATCTTTAAATTAAAGTAGAGCAATGTAACTATTACATTTGTGTTACACTTTTTCTCCGCATGAAGAATCATAAAACGCAACCACGAATAAAAAATTTGTTATTGTATTTGCCGAATATACTAATAGAATGTTGCAAAACTAGTAAAATTTCTAATGTTTTAAATTAATGGTTAATTTACACTCAAAAGCATACGCATTACACATTTCTTATCTAATTAATTAATTAAATACGCACCCAAAAATAAGTATGTATGAGTTATTACCAAAATAAATTAGCAGATAAGTTAAAATTATCACGATATCTATCATAATCGTATATAAATGTTTTACTTTTCCAGGTTCAAGGAAAAACTTTGGTACATTTTATAATTTTTTGTTTAATTATTTAGAATTTATATTGCAGTTATGTTGAACAATATTAACAATAAAAAATCAAATTAATTTTTGTTTGTTGTAGCTATGTATATTAAAGCATGTAGGTACAGTCGACTCTCACCAATTCGAAGTTGAAACTACCTAAGACAAACGTCAAATTAATAAAAAGTTAGAAATTACCAAAGGTAAAAATTGTATGTATGTATCTATGTATACGTGAATATGTAGTACGTATGTATGTATGCAGATATGTGTCTTTTGGAGAAAAATCTTTTTTTTTTATTTTGTTTTAAAAAAATCAGTAATTATTTTTGTGGTTGAAATAACACAATCAAACATGGTCGACTGTATAAAATGTCCGTTTAGTATCAGCTTAGAGCAAAAAGTTGCGTGTTGCATTTGTCTCTAACTTACTGATGGCAAACTCTCCAATTCGTTTCCATCGACTCCATCTTTTTCATCATTTTTTCTTGTAGTAATCAAAATTCACATAGAAGTCCCACGCAGCAATATCTTCTTTTTCTTGTGTTTTGTCTATAAATAACAAAGCTAACAAAACAGTAATATTGACTGATGTATTCTCATTGTTGCAATAATTCAGCACGGTCTTTCCAATTTATTGGATTTTAAAGGTTTTAAATATTTTGAATAATGCCTTAATCTGGTAGTTGTAGTTTTGAAGTGGTATTGACAAAAAAAGTTTTACGTTTAATAAGCCATTGTTGTAAAAATAGTAATTGCTTAAAAACACAATAATGGAACTGTTAAGGCAAAAACTGCGCATGTCCGTATTAGAACGCAAGGGATGCCAGTGGTGTAAAAACCCTTTCGGTCTTCGTTGCATTCATTAGGCGAAAACTCAATTTATAATAAACCGTAACGGTGCAGAGCTTGGAAACCTTTATGACGAATTTTCTAGGCACATATGCGCATTGCACAATTTATGCGTTCCAGTAAATGAGTGTGTCATTTATTTATTATATTATAATGTCTTAACTCAACGCCGAAATCAAATCAAAATTTACCGAATTTAAATCTAATGTTATTCCGACGTTGGATGATATAAATGATTTATTAAAACAGCATTGTAAGCTTTTAGAGGAAATAAAAGCAACTCAAAAGAGACATAGTAGCAGTCATAATACTAATACGTTTGCTAAAGTACAACAATCACATTCCTTATTTGTGTCACAAACTTCGTGCCAAAATTGTAACGGCGATCATTTTATTACTCAATGTCCTAATTTTTTACAGATGTCAGTTAAAGAAAAATTTGACAAGGTAAGTGGATTGCGTCTTTGTAAGAAACGACATTCCAGCAAAACCACTTGCAATTCTAAATATGGTTGTCAAGTATGTCGTAAGAGGTATCATACTCTTTTGCATTTTACTCAAATTTCCAATAAAAGTTCTGAATCTAATTAAAGGTCAGAAACTTAATCAAATAGTGAAACTTCTAACGGTATTATAGTTCTCGAAAATTTACAACCTACGTCGCTTTCAGTTTCACAATTTAACAATTCGCTTCCGGACGTTCTTTTCTCTACAGCAAATCTCAGGATAAGAGGTGCCAATAACAAGTGATTTAATGCTCGAGCTATTTTAGACAGCGGTAGTCACGTAAATTTTGTTACTAAAGAGCTGGCTGATAAATTACAGTTAAAAATGTATGCAACGCGTACTAAAATTTTAGGTATAAATTCTTGTGCAGTCAAATCAAACTTTATGATACAAATTTAAATAACTTCATTAACATCTTCTTTTGAAAAAATTGTTCGCAATGTCTCGTGATTCCAAAAATTTCAGAAAATATGCCTGCTAGTTCATTCACTAAGTCACAACTATGTGTTCCTGAAAACATAAGATTGGCTGATAGTAACTTCAATAAATCGCAACCAGTTGATATTCTTATCGGCGCTAGTAACTTTTAAAATTTATTAAGAATCGATCAAATAAACGTAGGTAAAGATAAACCCACTTCACAAAAAACCTTACTTGAATGGGTAGTTTCTGGTCTTTTGCGTTACAATTTAAATTCTAGCAGTGTGTGTTTGTATCATCTTTTAAATCAAAAATATACGCAAACAAGTGATTCTTTAGACGACAGCGTTCAGTAATTTTGGAAGTTGAAGAAAGTGCAACTTTATCCACGTTATCTTTAACAGAGAGATTTTGTGAGGAGCATTTTATTAATACTTTTTCTCACACATCTGATGGTCGTTTTTCTGTGTCAATACCCTTTAGTTCATTTCTATCGTAACTAGACGATTCCAAGGCTTTTGCAACTAAACGTTTTCTAAAACGAAAAAAAAGGTTTTTAGCGGACTCTAGTTTGCATTTCAAATACAGAAAATTTATTAAAGAATATATTGCATTAGGACACATGAAAAAGATCGATGATGAAAAAGAAAACGAGCAATCAGGATTGATTACAGTTTACGGTGTTGACACTCCCATTTCTCTTTCAAAACTAACTAACTCCATTTTACTTGCCTCACCACGCACTTTTTAAAAAAGATTTGTTGACTACTAAATTAAGGGTAGTTTTTGAGGGTAGTTCCAAATATTTCCTTTAATGATGCCCAAATTGTGCGTTCTATACTACAAGATAATTTAATTTCAATATTATTACGAATTCGTCAGCACAGAATTGCTTTAGTGAGCGATATTGAAAAAATGTATCGTCAAATACTAATTTATTCTCCTCAACGAAAGTTTCAAAGGATTTTTTGGCGAGATAATCCCCATTCGATCATAAAAACCTATGAACTACAAACTATTACATAAGGAACTTCTAGTGCTAGTTATCTTGCAACAAAATGTTTGCAACATCTAGCAGAACGCTATTCCGGTACATTTTTTAATGGTGCTTTAGCTTTAAAATCAGGTTTTTACACAGACTATCTTTTAACGGGAGGAGTTACCATAGAACAAGTTGTAAAAATAAAAAAAATTAATTATTATCTTAAATACCACAGGATTCAAAAGAAGAAAATTATTATCTAATATTCTAAAAGTTATAGTTACAGAAACTATCAAACTATTCCTTTAGGCGAGAGCGAAAAGACTAAAACTCTTGGTTTAATATAAAATTCTACATCAGATTATCTATTATACAAGGTTCCTAACAACTTTTAAAACTACAGCAGTACCAAACGAAGAATTCTTTTAATGGTTTCTCAGATTTTTGACCCATTAGTGTTATTACTCCCTTTATTTGTAGGAAAAAATTTAATTTAAAGACTATGGCAATTAAAATTGTTTTGGGATAAAAGCATTCCTGAAAATGCTAATGTAATTAATACTAATGGCGATTATTTAAAGTTGCACGGCTTTTGTGACAGCATTTCTAAAGCATTTGGTGCTTGTATCTACATTAGAACTACGGATAATAAGGATAATCATTATACTCAATTACCATGTTCCAAATCACGTGTTGCCCCTTTGCGCACCGCAATCATTCCTAGATTAGAGTTATATTCTGCTCTATTATTAGCACAATTATTTAATAAAATGACGGACTTGATTATCGTGCATTTTCAAAATATATATTATTGGCCAGACTCCACTATAGCCAAAAACTGGATTAACTCCGCGCCAAACAAATACAACGTTTTTGTAGCAAACAGAATTGATACAATACAAGAGCTTTCGAGTCCAGAAAACTGGCGTCACATTCCTTCCAAGGATAACTTCGCAGATTTAATCTGTCGTGGGGTATCTGCGGTAGCATTAATGTCAAATTCTCTTTGGTAGCATGGATCATCATTTTTTAATTTTTCTCAGAATTCATGGATTAAAAATTCAAATCAACATTTTGAAATGTCTTCTGTTTTGGAGCTCAAATCAAACTTTAGTAGTGTTTCAACTTTATTAAACATTAAAAATTCTGCCATTATTGACAAATAAAAAAATAATTTAACGAGATTAATACGCATTGTTGCCTGGATTTTTCGTTTTAAAATAAACTGTACTAAGAAATTATCGTCACGGTGCTACAAGGCTTTAACTAGCTTAGAACGTATACTAGACTTGCTGAATAGATAGAAATAGATCCCTTCCACAAATGTTTTTGTAATTGGTTAATTCAAAGTACGCAGCAAAATTACATTAAAAGTCTGATTCACTCCGCGAAGTTATTGTGTACTAATGATCTTAATATTTCAGCGTTTCGTTAACTTTTATCAGTATTTTTTGTGTACACAATTTATTTCTTTTTTACATAATCTTTTGAAAGACAATCTGATATTGTTGATATCAAGGTAAGAAATAATTTCTTTTAAAATATCTATCAACTGTCAAAACAACATTTTTATAGGTTATCTAATACATTATTATGAATCTTTCGCAACTAAAAAAACGTAAAACGATACATTTCTCAGTATCTGATAAAAAATATTCTAAATATTTATAAAACCTGTGAACAAAGTCAACCAAGTAGTTTGAAAACAGATCATACTAAATTTACAGCTACAGCAGCCGGTAACGTAACCCTTTATTTTATTTGCATCTTTTATATACTTACATGTGAAGATTAACTTTACTTATTTACATAATTGCTTCTGTATCTACTGTATACAACGTGCTAACTGAATATAACACAGATCACTGCATTCTCTAAAAGTGTACCGTAGATTAAGACCTACATTAGATAATGTTACTGATGGAATGAAAAGTGCCCTAAAGACTTCTTCTTCGTGCATTCGTTTTTTTTATGTAATGAACAACCAAGAGTAAAAAAAGTTATGGCTTGTATTATCGAAGATGAGAATTTGCCAAACTTTAAATAAAGTACGTGACGGACATTATTGAAAGAAGTTGGGTTCAGGTTAGTTAAACCAAAAAAGTGTATTGTGTTTGTGAAATACGTTATTTTATACGCACAGGAAAAAAATAGCAACAAAAATATTATATCATAGCATGGAGAATACGATTCCTTTAGGAAATAAGAAAGTATAAGGAAGATGGCAAGAAAATATACTATTTGGACGAAAAAAAATGCAAGTCATGTTTCTACAAAAATTTGGACAGATACAACAATTAAAACAGCACGACAAGTCTTCATTTCTGCATTATCTACGGGACTTAAAAATCCTTTTGGTAAAGGTAAACGATCAGATACAGGATTTGTTGAAAATAGTTTCTTATTTTCGAATCGAAAAAAACTATAGACTACAATAAAGAAATTAATTCTGGAGTATTCGAAAACTGGTTTGAGTCGGTGCTAAGTAAATTAGAAGAACGTGCTATAATAGTGTTAGATAATGCTTCATATCATAGCAGAAAAGTAAAAAAAATCCTACTTCTTCAACTAAAAAAGCTGATATACAAGATTGTTTGACAAGTAAATCCATTAGATTTGAGGAAAACATGGTTAAAGCAGAACTTTTAGCAACAAAGTCAGTAAACAAGTTGTGTTTTGATTGCCACCGGATCACTGTAGGTTATATCCCATTCAATTAATATAAGGTCACAATTGAAGAGGAAAGTTGCTAAAAAAACACAAGATGTTAACAATCAATTTTTTGAAACAATAGCCAATGTTTCTGCAGATAATTGGAAAACATCTATACAGCATGTGATTAAACTAAAATAAGAAATGTGGTTATTTCATTGTGGAATTGGTTTAGTTGTGTTATGTAAACTCCACGTTTGTTAATTACACGATATTTATATATTCAACTATATAAAAATAGTAAGTTTTTATATCATATGCACGATGTTTTAATTTAAAAAATAAATCTAAATTTTGAAGTATTAGAAAGACTTATAAAGCGTACAAAGCAATAGAGAATGAGACCAACAACAGAGCGAAACTCTTGTCTGCTTTATTATTCTTAGGATTCAATGTACGACTTTAGCAGTGGAGTATGTAAAATGCACCGGTCAGTTGCTAAAGTGTGATACCTGATAGAGAATAATATGGTAATAGATTAAAAAGGTCTATTTATTGGTAAAGAATATGGTTCTTTAGCAACTCCTCCAGATGGTAAGTTCGAAAAGTTTAACGTATAGTTGTTCCTAATTAGATCAATTTTACTATAAGTGAAACTGGTGGAAGTAAAATATTTGCACAATGAAAGATGCTGTAAAGACAGATAAGACGTTATATATTAACTATAGTATTAAAAAGATCAAGTCAAAAAGTAACATTATAATTGCAGTGACACTTGACAAAGGATGTTGCTACATCGAGTCTATCTTAAACAAACTATATAGCACCATGACACTAAGGCTTTTCTCTATCTCTTGTTGTGTTTGGTCCTAATATTGTTCTCATAATTTTCCGTTCTATGATTTTTAGGTCTTCTTCTTCTTTTTTGTTTATTATTGCGATTGTTTCCAATGCACAGGTTATGATGGGTTGTATCAGGGTCTCATAGATTTTTATTTTTATTGGTTTACTTAGCGCTTTGCTTTTTAGTAGTTTTATGTCTGCCGTATGCCTGATTTACTTTCCACAATTTCTCTTTCACTTTATTCTCCTCGGTTTGTCCCATTGTGACTCCCAGGTAATTAAAGCAGTCGACTCTCAAAAATGTATTTTTAAGTAATTTTGTGCGTGCTCGTGTTCTTTCCCTATCTTTATGTATTTTGTATTTGCTTTGTTTATTTTTATATCATTTTTTTTTTGCTTCTTTGTCTAGTTGGTCTACAACTGTTGCAATATCTTCCTTTCTATTCTCTATGATTGCTGTCATCTGGATACGCTATTATTTGTATTTGGTTGGTCATGATATTTTTCTATCTAATTTAGCTCTTCGTATAATGCTTTCTAGTACTAGGTTGAATATGGATGGAGATAGTTCCCTTGTTTCACTCCTTTATTTATTACATAAGATTTCATTGTTGTTCTGTGGAATTTCACTTGCGTATTAGTATTTATTAGGGTCATTTTTAACAGTGCTAATAGTATTCCTAAGTGTTCCAGTTCTCTTATTAGTTCTCTCCTGCTCACTGAATCAAAGTCAAATAATCTGATTACCGTATAGGCAACCAATAATACAGATATGCATATATAGGAGAATCGTTTTCTCGCAAAGTAAAATTATTAAAAAATGGTAAACCATTAACTTTTCCTTTTAACATTACGTCTCTAAACCCGTTTTTGGATGCTGAAGGAATTATACGAGTTGGTGGTAAAATAAGGAACTCCGACTTTTCATACGACAAAAAATTTCCAAACCCAGATTGTATGAGCCTCTAATGGGCGATTTGCTAAGAAAACGTTTGGATTTCCAAAACTACGCATTTCCTCACGTAGGCGTAGATTACTCAGGCCCGATCTTGATCAAAGACAAAAAATTGCGTGCGGTTAAATTAATAAAATCGTATATTTGCGTTTTTGTATGTATGGTAACTAGAGCCGTTCATTTGGATCTAATTACATCTTTAACTACTGATGCCTTGATAACAGTGCTAAGACGTTTTATTGGCCGTAGAGGAAAACCGATTTCCTTTTCTTTGGATAATGGAAAACAATTTGTTGGTGTTGCAAAAAATTAAAGAAAATTTACTCATACTTAAACTCAAAGAAATTAAAGAATATGACTGCTAATTTTTGTACAGATCAAGGTATTTGGTGGGAATTTATATTACCACAAAATCTACATCAAGGTGGTATGTGGGAAAGTGCCGTTAAAGCGGTTAAAACACATTTAAATGAGTTACTTAGAAACGTGCATATAAATTATGAAAACTTTAGCACTTAAGTAATTCAGATAGAGAAAGTTTTTAAATTCTAGACCCCTATTACCTCTTTCCAACGATCCTTGCTCATTTTCTTATTAGCAAGCCTTTATACCAAATACCGGACCCAAATCGTAAGGCCATCTCCGATGATTATCTTGTGTTATACAAGAAAATACAAAAACAAATACAATTATTCTAGAAAAGATAGAGTCTTAAGGTCGTCTCGAAATTGTAAAGGCGTGTCAAATAGTTTCAACGATTTCCAGAAATACAATTAAACTCTCTGGTGTTGCTCAAGGACAAGAATGCATCTCCTTTGCAGTAGTGTATGGGAAAAGTTGTGAATATCCATACAAGTGATGACAGTGTAATACATTCAGTGACTGTTCGATTATTCAACGGACATATTTTAAAGATTTAAGGTTAGTTTTAAGATGCTATTTTTTTGAAATCTTAAGATTTCAAGGCGGCCGGCATGCTAACGCAAAAACTGTGCATGTCCGTATTAGAACGCCAGGGATGCCAGTGGTGTAAAAACCTGACACTTCCCTTTCGGTTTTCGTTGCATTCATTAGGCGAAAATTCAATTTATTGTTTTGCGTAAATGGTATTTATCTTGTATAAATTGTGTAAAATTGTAAATACTAAAATAAACGTTAAGTGTACATATGAATTCAGTTTACCTGTCATTTATTCACACAAAAACGCTACAACAGCAACAAGAAATATATTATTCGTTAATGTGCCACACGGTGCATAAAGTGCAAAAAGTTAAAAACGAAGAACTAGCGATTAATCCAATTCAATTCCTTAACAGACACGTTTTTTTAGACAAACACAAACAAAAAAATTGTTTTGTTTTGTTTTTTGGTATGTAGCGGTACTACATACTCAGCATACTCCCATTGTTAACGTTTGCACTTTCTTCACATTGTTTTTTAAACAATAACGTTTTTCTCTTTTTTGTTTAATGAAAGATTTTTTGTTTCTAGTTTGTTTCTAGCTCCGCTTGATAGTGTAAAATGTTATTCTTATATAAAATATAAATGATAATAAAAATAAATATAAAAACATTAATAAAGTAAATGTAACAACCATTTTATTCAAAGGCTGCATTGTTTCTAAAATGCTTTGCTCAGTACAGTCATTAATTTTGAAAATAATTGTTAATTTAAATAATATATTTGTAAGCCCAACATTTAATCATTAAAATGTATTTTGTTTTTTTTTTGTATTATTTGAGTATTATAATAAAATTTTTGGATATCTGCTTTTGAAAAACCGTACCCTACAAATTACAAAACTAAATAATAAACTGTTAACTTTTTTAAATTTTTTTGTGGTCACAAAAAACCAAACATACGTTAAAATTGTAAATACAGAGCTTCAGCTCGTGTATAATCAATCAACAAATGACAACAAATTATTTGAAGTAATGGATAAGTTCTACAAAAAAAAATTACTTAAAAAAATTCAATTTTCTTAACACAAGTAATTACGTATTCTGTTTTTAAAACTTTATTTTAATTTTACGCTTTTTACAGACTGCTATTAACTATCAAATTATTGTTATACGGCCTAAAGCACACAGACATTTAATTTATTTTAATTCAATGTTTACACCCAAACTATAATTCATTGTAATGTGTTAGTGTTTATGTTATTAGACAATTATTACTATATATTAGCATAATGTTAAAAATCAAACGTTAAAAAATTATATATTTAAAGGTTATAAACAATTTTTGCACTAAAAAGTAATATGCAAATTTATTTATTATTGTTTTAAAAAAAGTTTTTAAAACTTTGTTATTGCCTACAATAAACATAGTTTTTTAATTAATATTAATAACATGGTTTTTATTTCAATTATCGCAAAGTGTATTTATTTGCTTATAATTGTTTTACCTATTGAACGATGGTGTTAATGGCATTGTTATGAGATGACTGTATAAATATTTAGTTGATTTAGTCGTAAGTTGTCTAGTTTATATTATTACGAACCCGCCTATGTTGTAATTACAATTTTTTGTATGTGTTTTCTTTACATGAAATCTGTATATGACGTATATGTATTCTTTTGTATTTTTATATACATTTCTTTAATGTTTTTTATATTTAAAAAAATAAATGTAACTGCTTAAAATTAATTTAGGTAAATTTTTTACAGCGGTTAAGCTTATAAAATAAATGACTATAATACACAAATTACACCTTTACAGTGATAGCTATTGCGTTTCTGTTCATTTTTTCATTATTTCCTGTGTATTACTACATTTTGTATTTGTTCATGTGTTGTACCATGTTTCATTAGTATTTCTTCCAGTGTGTTATTTATTGTTTTTTTCTTGGTCTTCCTGGAGTTTTCTTTTCAATAGATCTAGCATGTAGGTATTCTCTTGTTTTACTGCTTAGCTCCATTCTGCTTACGTAGTCATACTAGTTGTTTTTTTTTTTGATTTTGTTTTGAATCTCCTGCTTCAGTTTTTTCTAGATTGTTTCATTTTTCCATCTCTCCATTTCTGTGATCCCAAGGATTTTCCTTAAGCATTTCATTTCTACAGCTGTTGTTTCTTTTGTGTTTTGGTAGTGTGAGTGAGGCTTCTATTGAATAAAGTAGTGTTGGTACTACTACTGTTTTATATATTTGTAGTTTTGTACTTTTTTGTATTTCTTTCTTTGTAAGTATTGTTCTGTTTATTGAGTAGTAGATGTATGTTACTTTTCTGATACTGTTTGCTATTTCTTAATATATCCTACCGTCGTTGCTTATTGTCGATGTTAAACATCCATATGTCGTTACTTCTTCTAGCTTTTTTTGCAGTAAAAAGCTCTTTCATTGGCTTTTTTCTTGGTTTTCATATGCATGATATTTGTCTTGTTTTCATTCTTATCTGTTCTATTTCATTTGTCCATGATTCTAGTAATGTTTGCATTTGCATCAGTCGGAAATCAGCAATATGTAGTGCGCCTCTATTTTTACTGGTTTTAAGTTTGTATATCCTATAGCTGTTTTTGGGTTTTTTTATGCAAGTTGTAAATATCTTATTTTTATAAATAACAAATGATAGGGGGTTTAATGAATTGTCCTGCCTTTATATGTGAGTGCATATTAAATGGTTTTGATCTTTTTTCTTCTATTTAAATTATTTCTGTTAAGTTTTTAAGCTTTTAATACTATTTGTTAGTTTTGTTGTTGTCCTTAGTTGTTCTAAATACTTCTATATTTGTCCTTTTTCTACTGAATCATAACTGCTTTGAGATTCATGAATGTTAAAGGTAATTCTTTTCTGGTGTTTGCGCTATTTTTAGAGACACTACTGTTAGGCATAGTGCTCTTTAATTTTCAGTTTCATCTTTATTACCTTTTTTGTGTATTGGTATCCATATATTTTTTCCCAATCTTTAGTACTTTGCTGGTTACAGATGTCTTGCATCAATTCTTTCATTTTCCCTTCCTCTCCATTTTATTATTTTGAGAGCTATTTGGTTTGGCTCACTTTACTTATCCTTAGTTTTTTATCGCTTTGTTTACTTTTTTGGTAGATATTTTTTCTGCCATTCTTCTTCTTTTTCCTTTTGGCTTTCTTTCCTTGATTTTAATTTTTATTTTCTAATTTGTTTTTATAATGTATCATCCATAATTCTAAGTTTCCTTCATTGTTATTACCTATATTCCCCATTCTGTCTTTGACGAATCTAATGTTTTTCCTTCTTTTGAGTTTCAGGAATTTCACTATGTTCCAAAAATTTTTTGCTGTTTCTTGCTGTACTTTTTGAATTTTTTCTCCAAATAGTTGCCAGATTCTTGCTTCTGCTTTTTTTACTTTATCTTATGCTTCGTTTCTTTTTTTGTTAAATTTTTCTTTGTCTTCTTCTTTGTTAGTATTTAAATATTTTTTCCATATTGTTTTCTTACAGACAATTGGTTTCGCATCTTTATTCCAAAACTTAATTTGCTTAGTACAAGATTGTCTTGTTTTTTTCTTTCCAAATATATCTTTTGTTATTTGTAATATTGCTGTTTTAAGCGTTTCCCATGTCTTATTTACGTGAATTTCTTGTTTCTGTTTTCTTTAGTATTTCTCTTGTATTTTGTTATCTCGTATTAATTTTTTCTATTACTAACTTATGTTGTGTATTCCGTTCTACTCCTTTGATTGTTTTTACGTTTTCTATACAGTTACCCATTTGTATAAATTATATAGTCTATTAGGCTCTTTGTGTGCTTTTAGGTGCTTCGCAAGTGTATTGTATCTCTTGTTTATAAAATGTGTTTTCTATTTTTAAATTGTTCTCGATGCTAAACTGAAACAACCTGTCCCCATTTGTATTTCATTCTTTTTCTTCGTAAGTTCTTATGCTTCTTAATCTTTTTTCTTTGTCGTTTTCTACTCCAGCATTATAGTCTCCTATTAATAGTATGTTTCTGTTTGTTTCTCTATACTTGTCTTGAGTGTCCTGTAACTCGTCATAGTAACTGTTCATTATATTTTTTCTGTATCTTATACTAGAACATTTGTTTTATTATACTTTGTTTTGTTTCTAAACCTATTTCCACTGCTATTGTTCTTGACCTCACTGGGTTGCATCTTGTTACCTTTTTTTATTTCTTTTGATATTATAATTCCCACGCCTTCTTTAACTTTTGTCTTTTTTGTATTTCCTGGTAATAAGTACCCATTCTTTAATTGTTTGCATCCTTAGTCTTGTCTTTTGTTTTGCTTATTTTAAAAATATCTATTTGTCTTTTTTTTAGTTTGTCTACTAGTTTTTCTTCTTTTGCCACTGTTATTTGGTTGGTCATAAAATTTTTTTCTGCTTTACTCTGTTTTATATGTTTACGTTTGGTATATATGCAGTTTTTCTATTATTTTTGTTATCGTTTCCGGTGATTTTATAACTTTTATCTGTTCCAACGTTTTTTCTTTAACTGATTTGAGTTTATTTGATTATTTTCGCTCTACTGTTACTGTTCTTAAATTACTTCTTATTTTTCTTACAATGTTATCCATATTCCTTGCCGTTGTTATTATCATCTTTTTCTTCCTTATCGTATTTAGGTTTTTGGATCGTGATATACTAAGTCTTGTTTTTTTTTGAGTATTTGTGTTGTAGGTTTGTTATTTGGAGAAGACCGTTTGCGTTCAGATTTTCACCTTCTGCGATTTTTGTACTGTTTTTGTTTCTTCCTTATTTCTTTCTTTCATGTCTTTCCTGTCTTGTTCTTTCTTCTTGTGCTGTTTTCCTTCTCTTCTTTTATTTTGTTTTTTGTGGTCATTGTTGGTTTTTTGCTTGATTAGTATATTTTTCGCCGTTTATTTATATTTTATTTCCAACTATGTACGCTAGTTGTCTTTTCATCTTTAATTCTTTTTTTTACAAGTGATTTTTGTATGTTCGTTCTTCTTTTGTTAATGCTTCAGCAAACCATATGTTTGTATCTCTAACCTTGCTAGCATTGTTCATTATCTGTCTCTTTTTATTGATTATTACCAGTTCCATCAAGATTGATCTATTTTTTGTCTTTTTTGAATTTTCCTAGTCTTCGTATTTTCTGTATATCTGTTTCCATGTTAATAGCAACTTCTGTGTCTCTTAGTATCTGTCTTATTCTTTCTTTATTTCTAACTCAAGTTGTTCTTTTGCTTCTAGAATTCCGTAGATTACCATTTTCTTTTTTCCTAATTTTTTTGTAATATTTCTATCTTTGTTCGGTTGTGGTTAATTGCAATTTTTCAATTTCCTCACTCAATTGTATGTTACCTGAAACAAAAACCAAACTTCCACACACCGATTGGGTTTAAATATTTACACAAATTACGAAAAAATAATAATGTATAAATTTGTTACAAGCTTTCTGTCTTACGAACCTTGCACGGCCAACTCACACAGTCGGAGATAAGGGAGGTTCACAGGAAGTATGTTTAAGGGCGCCAGATCTGATCCAAGATAACACTTCTGCCTCGATCACGACAGACGGTCCAAACTTGTAACTAAATTTGAGGTTCGTAATCCTTATTACTCTGATGTTCGAGTAACCAAAATTAGTTAATAGATAACGATAAGTACAGGAGAAAGAAAAATTAACTAGAGCGATTAACAAATGTAATCACTTTAATGTGTTAACGTAGACTATTAACAAGAGTATATGAAATCTCTCCACTCATCCATGCTCGAATGATTTCTAAGTATAATTAACAAATAAAACAACTTTAATTTAGTAGCGTAGCAAATTAACAGCTATACATAAAATTCTCAATCCCTAAATACTAGAAGAACTAACAAGTATCGTTAACAAGTGTAGAAAACTTTGATGTCGCAACACATAAGATTTACATGATTATATCAAAGTTTCAGTGCATGAGTGCCCGCAGTATCGGCAACACACAATAGACATTTAAGTTAGGTCGAAACGAACAGCACAGAAAATCTCGTAGTAAATATGTTTTTCACGCACAGCATGCGATACAGTTAAAGGAATGATTAAAGTTACCTTATTGGTATATAAGCAATAAATGTAATTACGGTCATTAATATTAATAAAAATTCTGTGAGTAACTTTCGTGACAACGATATAAAACTTAAGCAAATAAACTCACCCGAATTCCAGTGTCCACTTCCGCAAAGAAAACGTTCTCCCCGCTAGCGGCCTGTAATAAATCTTTAAACGCAAATCGTGTCACACACTAACTCACGAAGAATAGGAATCTACAAAATTAGTATTAATAAATCATGAAATATTATATAAAACCCGTTGTATCGAATACTGTAGGTAGCAATTTAGAACAGGTGGCTGATAACCCAATCGACTTCTATTCCCAAGTCAGCATCTACGACGCATTGTTCGACGAGACCTCGAGGTTATTTAAGTAGCAGGCCCCCACAACAGCTTATATGCTCGGTAGCGACATTCATTAATGGTACTTATGCATCCTTATTACTACTTGAAACGCACGATGGGCTGGCAACGTGGTGGAAACCGGCTATCACATTAATATAGAAATTACGAAGGACCCTTAATAGATTTAAGACAAAAATATCTTACCCTGTGCTGAAAGAATCGTAATAAATTCGCAATCGCCTTATAAATTTGTGTTCATCACACGTGATGTTCTTAAAAATTTAAGAATCAATTCGAAATCCTCGGCACCGGCCCGTTACTGTCGTTGACAGCTTCACGATTTTGTCGTAAAATGACAGTCACGAGAAAAGATCGGTAGAGGGCGTCGAAACCGGAATCTAATTTTAATTCATATACAGGGTATTCCGTAATGAAAATTTCGTACGTAACAAATTACTTAAATATGATAATGACACAAATATTTTATTATGATAATTAGCATTGTAGTAACCTACAAGAGAAGATGAGATGGCGATAGAAATTATAAAAGTAGGAGGAAACAAACTCTTGGATAAGTTTTCACAGTTATTCAATATGTGTCTGCATAATTCCACCACTCCTCAAGCTTGGAACAACCGTGCCTTAATCTTAATACACAAAAAAGAGAGTTACAGCAAACATTCCAAACTACAAGCCAATCAGTCTTTTTTTCTACAAACTGATCACAAAAGTTATAGACGAACGCTTTAGGTAACAAACTGGACTTTTACCAATCTTGAGAGCAAACTGAGTTCCAGAAAAGTTTCGGTTCCAACAATCATATGTTGGTATTAAGAATCTTTATAAAAAAAGTCAATGAAACAACAATTCTCTGATACTAATATTTATTGACATTATAAAAGTTTTTGACACCGTAGAACATCCAGCAATAATGACAGCCGTACAGCAGTGCAGAGTCGATAGCAGATACACCAAACTATTGCAATATATGTATACCTATAGTATATAACAACACAACAACTACAGTTAACCTCCACAAACCAACCGGAATTTTTAAAATTGAAAGAGGTATACGACAAGGTAATACCGTTGATTGTAGTATTTTCTGTAAGATGCTACGTGCTAATAAATGTGAAAGACGACTTTCTTCACCGGGCGCCCCTTTCTATAAATTATCTGCACCGACTAGTGTCGCCACAGACGGTTAGCAAAATATCTTATAAATATTTTATCATTTACTGACTCATTTTACAAGCAAGGTAGCCATGATATATCGGGTCTGCTTTAAATTTATTCCAATTTCTAATATAATCGTGTTTCTGTTTAATATTTTTTACAAGTGGCAAACTTATTTTAAATTTAACTACATTTTTAATTTTTTTTTGTTTTTATTACCTTTTTAAATGAATAAAACTGATTTTTTATCTTTAGCAGTATGAGAGTTTTTAGATTTGTGCAGCTCTATGACCGTGATGATAAGCTTTTGTTATATTATTTTTATGCCACTAACAAAATTACCTTTTTAATCATTTTCAAAAAAAATTAGAATTATTATTGAAGTTAAATTTTTTAATTATGTTTCTAATATTTATGTTTGATATGCTGACGAAATAAACATGTTGATTGATTATAAATTAATTTTAAGCCTAATTTAACTACAAACCTTGATTATGCAACGATACGCATGAGCACAAATTAATATATTTAAAATATTGATCAACTCCAAATGTTAACTTCTTATTTTAATTTGTTGAAAGTAAACGAATTTATATTGATGAATGATATTTATTATGTAAAATAATTTCTATTGTCATTATAAATACGTCAGTTGACGGCTTAGGTTATCGGAGAAGCAAACGTGACTTATTACTACTTAAACTATCATACATTAAAGTTGTGGTTAGTCAAAGTTGATGTTGTTGCTGATGTCAACAAAACCTCAAATATTACCGATTTAAAAAAATATCGTTTTTTAATTACTTTTCTGTGACGATTATTTTATTACTTGCATGTAACTATCCATTAAAAATTGGTAAACAAAACAAAACCTTGGACATCATAGTATGTGCTGCATGGCAACGTCGTTATAACGTAACGTAGCTAATTTCCTAGCGGCGAGTATACTCTTTCGGCACGAAATATGTCGTAAGGCTAGTTATCTTCTAGTAAATATTACAATCAACGGTAATACTATATCTCCAAAATTATTCACAACCATCCTAGAGTATGTATGCATTAAAATTTTTAAACTACAATAACATCAAATCAAAATTTAACGGCAAGTTTTAAGTTCATCTTAGATTTGCAGACAATATGCTGATGGCCGATAACATCGAAAAACCGCAAAAATAATAAAAAAAATTAAAAGAAGCTATAGAAACAACAGTTTTAGAAATAAATATAACTTAAGTCTTTAACTATAAACACTTAGCTCATTAAATCAGACAAATAGGTTTGAGATGGGCTAGCTTCTACAAACTCCGCAAAATATTTCAATATAAGGAAATACTGATATGTTATAATATTTATTATTGCTTTTTTAATTTAGTTTAGAAATAATATAATTGTTTATTAAAATAAATCATTGATTTTTTATGTTAAATATCTACTTACTATTATAAATTTTAATAAAGTGTTATTTTGTAATAACATGTTTTTAATAACTGTCTTGTTTTATTTGAGTAAATATGTTATTTGTTTATTTATTTTTTTTTTGAGAATTGTATTATTTATTTCTGATTATATTAATTAATTATAGAAAGGAATACATTTTGTATCATTATCTATAAACCATCTTGAACGTTTTACTCGCTATCAAAAACGTCGAAATGTTTAAACAAAGATAAGAGAACAATATAAAAAGAAGACACGATAAAATTAGATTAGTCTAAAAAAATATTGAAACGGTGTTTAAAATAAGTATAGATGCGGTTATTTTATTGCAAACGGGATTTATTTAAATCTACAGTTAGAGTGATATATAAATTAATTTAGCAAGATGTGTGTTTTATTAATTAGTTAGTTATAATATTCTTAATTTGTTGTGTTTTTAGTTTTAGTCAAGTTATAAATAAAGAGCGGATAGTAAGGCAAGAAAAAATACCAAAAAAGGTGGCATAAAAGGCATATTAAACATGCTAAAAAAGGCACAAATATCTATTAAAATTTACAGCTTATTTTTTGTTTTACAATGTTTATTAAGTACTATTATTTTCCCAAGCACAAATCAAATATTCTTCAATATTTTTACTAAGAAGCTATGGCCTTTTATCATTTAAAATCACATCACAAGATGTTAGTGGAGCAAATTTTAATGCCGATGGTTCTGTTGTTGTTAAAGATATTTTCTGTTGATGCTTCATGACCTCCCCTTTTTGAATCCCAGTCAGTTGTTTAAAAAAGTCAAAGAAAGAGTTTTTTGATGTGACGGAATCCAATTTTTGATTAATTTTTCTTCTTATAGTCCCTGGACATGATCTTATTCTTTCGAATGTAGCAAAAGATTTGGTCATTGCGGTTTCGCTTTTTTCTACCTTCTTTAATTCGTCAGGAATGCCGGAAAAGTGTGTTTTTATAAAAAGTCCTCTCTTAACAGCTTCGTCATTAAAAGCTTTTTGAGATTTAGCAATTGCTGCAGAGGCCGTCTCGTCAAATAAGACAATGTCAGATTACAGTATGAACTGTACCACTTTTTTTTTCAAAATGTGTGGCATAAAAAATGCAAGCAGATAACCAAGTTCCCCATCTTGTTATGATAGGTTCCGGTAGAAGTTTAACACCTGGAAATTTTTCTTTATAGGCCCTTACCCGTAATGGTGCTTTCACAAAAACCTGAAACAAGATCAAATAATCAAAAAGAGAATCTAATATGTTAGAGATTTTTACTTTTTTGGTGACAGAAATTAACTTGTTTACTATTTCAAACTCGTCTCTAATTAATTCACACACACTATGTATTCCATGTGCTAGACAAGTTAAATCTTTTAAATTCGGATAAAATATTTTTAATGCCTGAGCGGATTTGATCATATAAGATGCTGCATCGGTTACGAATAAGAGAACCTTTCCTTTTTTTACACCATTGGGATACAAAAGTCTTACAAACATAAAATTATATAATTGTAATTAATAGATTGGATTATATTAATCAATTATTTAAAAAAAACTTACGTAAACAATCATTGAAAAAAATTGTAACTGTTTTGTGATTGGTCTGTGGAATTTCTTTGGGTTCTACCAAATGAGCTTTTCCTGGTTTTAGTTCAGGTAATTTACCAACTACAAAATTTGCTATATATCGACATCTGCAATGGGTTGTTTCATCAACCAAAGTCCAAATGTAATGGTCCCCAATGTCATTCCTTATTGTCTGTATTTTCTATAAAAGGTAAACCAGCATTTTGATAACTATTAATACTTTAATAAAACTGCTTACCGATTGGTAACATATGTCTAAATAATTTTTTCTCAAAGTTGATTCATCTGGAACAACTTGTTTGATGCATTTTTCGAGGAAATTGCGAAAATTGATGAAGTTTTTTAAGAGGAACTTGAGCCGACACCAAAGCTTCGCACAAATCTAGAGCAAAAGTTGTTTTTGATGGGCCAGGTTTATTCTGTTGATCTTCTATAACGTTTTTTAGCAATAGTTGTTTCATAGTTTTTTTTAATATTTTTTAAATGTAAACCACTACCCAAGTGTTGTTTTACATGGTACTTTTTAGTAGCACCAATCTAAAATAATACATATACTAGTAATTAAAAGCATTTAAATTAAGATAATACAAAGTTACTGATTTTGAACAAACTTGACAAAAAAGGTTTTCCCCGTCGGTTGTTAAATTATTGTCCAATTCATTCCACTTTTGTAAATAGTGTTATGTTAAGTCTGTCATTGTACATAATCCTAGTATAAATTCTTACAATAGTTCTTCTCTATAAGCGGCTTTTGTATTTAATGCTTTCTGGAAACCATTGTTTAACAAAACATGAAAATCCCTGTTGTTATTTATAGGTTCGTGGTAAAACCTTTTTAGGAAAAAATGTCAATTATATAATTGTACCTAATTTAAGTAAAATTCTGTAAAGCGTTATTGTCATCTACCTATTAAAACACTGTTTACACAAAAATGTATATGTAAAAAAGCAATATAAAATAATACTCTTTAAAAAGGCAAAAAAGACAAAAAGGCTCCAGGCATTTGTCTGACTGTCCGCTTTTTAGTTATAAAAATGATCGTGTAAATCCTTCAAATAAATTAAGAATCAAGTTTGCAACAATATCAGAGGATAGTCTTTTTTTTCTGTTATTTTTATTTGTAATCAATAGTATTTTTGGTTATTATTAGTTATTATTGCTTAGTTATTTACCAACACTTTAATAAACCTTTAATGCTGGAAGATGAACGGTTTTATCCTAATTAAAATGTATACGTAATCTATATTTTGTTATTTAGATGGATAATAAATAGTAAAAGATAAAATTGTGTGTTGTATTTAGATTTTGTGATATAAAAATTATTAGTTATTTTATTACCTTATTTGTTCTAACTGAGAGTGATTTCTGTTGGTTACCAACTGTAATATCTGTTTATAGTTCTGTTATTGTTTTTTACTAACCTATTTGTTTAAATTTTGGTTTTAATTTAAATTTAATATATTTGTGGTAATATTGAATATTATTTAATAAAAAAATATTGATTTATTTATATTAAGACAATTTTTTAATAATAAAAATTTCATTTCAAGTTATTATATATATTATACGTGTCTTCTATTTTTTCTTCTATATTTTTCTATATTTATTTTTTATAAGTTCTGGTTCTATGATTTATAATACAATGCACGCGTTTAATAAAATTACATTGAGACGTGGAGTCCTTAATAACAATAATCGAATAGTAACAGTTTTTTTTTTCTTTTTAACTTCTTGTTTTACAAACTACGCTTTTTTTCCAGTAATTTGCTCACACTAAAATACAAATAAATAGAAAATAATATTATCATTGGTATCACACAAAGCATAGCTAAATTAAGTTATTATTCTAAAAACTGCATATTTTTTACAAGTGAAAGGTACAAGTCTTACAACAGAACAAGAAACTTGAAAGTTGGATGTGCATTACAATTTTCAACTAACAGAGGTGAGAACTCATTCTGTATGCAGCATTCGAAGTGATTTCTTCGATTGTATTTTGGGTACGATTGCTGTGGCGTACTGCGTCTTTCTTGCACATTAATTTTTCCTTTATTCTCACCTACGCACTTCAAGTATCTTACTTTGTTGTAACACTTGTAATGTTACGTAAGTCAGTCAAAATATATGAATAAATAACTAATTTAGCAAAAATAAAACTATACATGCAAAATAAGTATTTTAAGGGTACAATGACTAATTTTTTAACGTTAAACAAGCATTTTGTGAAAATTTAGCTAAATATTTATGCAAAATAGGTTGTCCATTAGAAACAAATCTAAGAAAAAATTTGATATAAACTGAAATTATAATTACTATAAATTATGTTTTTTCTATGTAGTAGCATACGATTTAATAACGTGATATAATTACCCGACTGATAACATTATCCGTGATTCTAATAAGCGGCGTCTATTTTATAATAAATTGTCAAAATATCAGTTACACGTATATTAATTAATTATATAATTGTATTTTTTAAGTTTCATTTTTTTTCTGTTTACTTTATTTGCTAGAAACTTAATCTACAAGTTTAACTTTGAAAACATAAATACATACAGTGTGACAAAGTAAACAAAAACCCCGGAAAAATGTGAATTACAATCCAAGTTTTGAACCGGTAAAAAATCCGACCAATCACAATTAAGAAATTCAAGCTGATACAATCCTTGACACAAGCATAGGACACAAGTTTGTATCGACTTGTCAATTGTGATTTTGCAAATCGCTGTTATTTTTTATTATTTTCTTCAGTACTTTAAAACAGTTTTTTTCAAGACTGTGTTTATCTTATTTGTGGAATTGGTACGTATTACAAAATAATAAACATGGATTTACAATAAACATGTGCACAATAGTGCATATAAACTTAAAATTAATTATGGCTTTTAATCATTTAATGCAATTGCATTAATTAATAATTATATAAAGACAGTATAGCTGTAGACGTAATTATTTACGTTTGCTTTTAGTTGTATTATTGCTGATAAATCAAAGAAGACGGTTCATACTGAAGCCCGGAACATTATTAAAAACGTTGTTGAGTTCTTTGATAGACAAAAGGCAGATGGTGTATGGTCATTTCCATTAGAAAAAAGCAACTGAGTTAGCTGCAGCTGCTACAGAAAAATCGGTTTCTTTCATTAGAAAGATTAGGTAATTTTGAATGTATATGTAACTTAATTTGTAGATAATCATTGTAATTATTAGGACTGAAACGACAACATCTGAAAAATCTCACTCTAAAAAAAAGAGAAGTATGGATTCTGCAGTGTTGTGACAGGTACTCATTTTTTGGTACCTAGGTACAGGTACAGGTACATTTATTTAAAAGTACCTAAGTACAGGTGCAGGTACAGATTCGGCAAACGTACCTAGGTACAGGTACAGGTACAAAAAAAATGTACCTTAAAATTTCAGGTACTTTTTAGGTACTTATATATAATCATAAAAAATACAAATTCAGTAAACCAACTCTTATTTGTGCAATCTCATTGAAAAACGATAGAAATCATTACAGCTATAAAATGCATGAAATGATTGAAATCAATCAACGACGCTACTATATTAATTACTGTTGATGACACACACAGTAGCTGGTGTGAATCTCAGTAAAGATATTAAAATTTATACAACTTTTGTAATTGCAGTTTATTGAGCAATGCTATTGTTGTTTATTGTATGAAGTGCATTATTTAATAATAAAAATAGGATTACTTATTCTTTAATGTTTTTCTTAAGGTTTTGGGACTAAATTATAAGATACTGAACGGGAAGGGTAATGCATGGCAGTTTAGTGATACAGTTGACGTCAGCTAGTAAGTACTTCAAGGAACCGATCATTTTGTACTTATTCGAGAAGACTTACTATTCGACAACTTAATTTTCGTTGAGGTCGTGCTTACAGCATTTATGTTATACCGTTGGTTATACCCATCTCGGCTATGTTTATGTAATTTAGTATAATACAAACTCAAATATGTCGTTTTTAGAATAAGTCATTAAGCACGTATTGTTTATATAAGCAGAAATACGATTCGTAATAAATTTTATTATAATGTCATTGTGTTATATAATCAGTTATAATTGTTTGCTTTTTCCTAGAACTCCACAACTCTTTTCTCTAAAAATCATCTTCTATTTTATACAAATTATTACGTTTCGAAATTTATCGCATTCGGTTTGATACCCTGGCTACTCATGTTAACAGTCCGATTGCATTGTTGTAAATGATTCATCCGAGGGCTGTCTTTAAGTGTGCTGTCACTGCCTACATTTGCACTTTTAACAAGGAAGTTTTATACACATTAACGGTACCCTTCCGGGTATCATTAAGGAAAAATCGCGTAGGTCATGTACCATTTTTGGAAGGTTTTAGTAATTTCAAATGTGATTAAGTCCGAAACAAATATATCAAGTGTACAATACATGTACGCTTAAAAGTACCTATTTTATTAGGTACTTAAGTACAAAGGTACTTTCTAAAAAGTACCTAGGTACAGGTAAAGGTACATAAATTAAAAAGTACTTAGGTACACAAAAATTACCTAGGTACTTGTATCTAGGTACATCCCAACACTGGGATTCTGGCATATTAAAACGAACTGTTCATAAAAGCTACACGATAGATAACAAAGTTCTTACGTCGAAAATGTTGGTTAACAAGATGCAGGAGAAAACTGGTTATTCTGGGAGTCGAGAAACCCTACGACATCATCTACACCAAATCGGTTTTAAGTTTAAAAAGTGTCACAATAACAGAAAATTATTAATGGAAAGAAATGACATTGTTGTTGGCGTTCTCGTTATTTACGCAAATTACGACAGAACAATGACTTGGGTGCTATCAAGAAAGCAGTAACATACTTGGATGAAACTTACATTCATCCCTCATATGAAGTCGGCAGTTGCTGGCAATCTGAAGAAGAACCAGAAGTTTACCGAACTGACAGGGCAGGTCCACGGCATATTATAGTGCATGCAGGTGGTTTATATGTATTGGTTAATAATGGTCTCTTGATATTTAAATAGAAAAGCAAATCCGGAGATTATCACGACGATATGAACCACACAAAATTTTTTAATTGGATGCAAAAACAATTAATTCCAAATTTACCTTCAAATGGCATTGTAGTAATGCATAATGCACCCTGTTATAGAGTTCAAATTAATAAGCTACCTAATCAATCTACACGGAAACAAAATATTCGTGAATATCTAGAAGAAAATGGATTACCAACAACAAGTGACATGCGTAAAGCTGAGTTGATAACATTGGTAACAACATTTAATTATAATAAACATATTATGTTAATGAGTTATTAGAACAACATGACCATACTGTGTTACGTTTGCCTCCATATCACTGCGAACTTAATCCTATTGAGTTTATATGGAGTTTAGCAAAGCGTATAGTTGCGATGAATAATGTATCTCAACGAAATAGTAAAATTGAAAGTTTAGTGAGAAATGCATTTGCAGAGATAAATGTATCGGATTGGGAAAAATGTTGTGCACATGTTCAACATGTGGCTAATGAAATGTGGGAACGTGATGGATTACTTGATGAGACGGTAGAAACTTTATCATTTGAAGTAAATACAGGTTAATCAGATGAAGAGGAAGAAAGTTCAGAAGAAGAAGAGGACGAGCATTTTCTTTGATTTATCTTAATATCAATTTATTTTTCTTATTCACAATAATCATTATAATTTATACGTGACAACTTTTATAGTCGAATATGAGATACTTTGTTTACTTCATTATTTGTTCTTAAGGTTTTAGTTGTGATCAGAATATGCTGATGGTTCTTATTATATTTTTTAAGAAGTTCTTTCACGTCTGTATTAAAAGTTTTTGCAATAATTAAGATTTTTCTTGTTTTGTTAAAAATATTTGTATTTATGCACTATTAAATTCTTATAAAGCTTCAAATAAACTAGATAACTATTAAAAGGTGTTATTTTTTGTAGAAAATGCTTTAGTTTTTAAATTCACCTGATTTGGATTTCAATAATTAGTGCCTACGTACAAGTTTCTTATTTTTATTAATTTTCTACTAAATTTTATTTATTAAATAGAAATAAATTTGTTCACAAAATTTTGAAACATTCCACAAATTAGATTTAAATTTGCCGCGCTAATACTTTTTGTGTGGAATGTACCTGTCAAAAAACCAGCGATTTCCTCAGAGCTTTTGTTTAATCAGTTGGGCTGTACGTTTATACATACATTTTAATTTTTTTGTTTCTATTAGATTAATTATTAGTTATTCATTTCGTTTAAACATTTTTATTCATTATTCGGAATACATATTTTTTGTTTACTAAATAATTAAAATAATCAAAGTTTAATAATGTTGAAAAAAATGTGGTGCTTACCGACTACTTTAGTAGCTATTAGTTGTTGTGGGGACAGCAACAAAATGTTTTTTTATTGTTTTCGCATTAATTGTATACAAACTTAAATAAGACAAAACTACTAAATTTAACAAAAATTAAAAAAGTTATAATGCAGTGCGTACAAACTAATAACAATCCTTTTTTAGATTTAAACTTCAAACCGTTTGTTATTGACTACTTTGATTTAATCATAACTGCCTTGCTAGATTCAGTTATTGTACTTTGTTTTCTAGAATGGGACTGTATTATTATTATTTATTAGATTATTAGAGAAACTTTTAATATTTTCTTTTTACAAAAGTTTTTCAAATTGCAATATGTAGTTTCATGTTATTTATATGTTATGTTTTTTGTAACCATCGCACTTTTTATACCTTACAGCTGTACACTACTTGGGTTTTATTAGTATAAAAAATATTACTTAAACAGAAATGTATTTAAATTATCTACACTTTAATATTACGATGCAAAGCTTTTTATAAATATATAAGAATGATATAGTTGTAGTTGACTAGGCAACACACATTACACGTTGAATATTATGTGTACATTTGTGTTTATAGTGAATAATAGTTTCTACGTATGTATGTACTTTGTGTATTTACCAAACATAGACAACCCAACATACAAATCTAATGTAACTTTAGTATTTTTTTGTGTATTGTGACCGGTTAAGCTATACTATTTTGTAATAGAAGTATTGAACAAACAATTAAACGTATTTTGTCAATAATTGCTAAAACGGCGTCAAAGCTTTTAAATATTTAAAACTTTTATTTAATTTGCAATCATTTTTTTTACGGAATACCCATCGTATTGCATTTTTAAAACTAGCAGATAATAGCAATATAAAAAGCATATCTTCTATTATAACAAAACTATTATTTTTTATAATGTTGATTAACTTCAAAAATGGGAATTTTTTAATATTAGCTAAAAAATTAATTTTTGTTTATTAATATTTTTTTAAAAACAACTTTGCAAAAAATTAAACTTGAAATTTTATTTGAGCTAAAAATAGTAAACCATTAATTTTTCGTTAAAGTTTAATAAGCCACATTGTTTGGAACACCTTGTATATAATTCTAATTTTTTTTTAATTATAAATGCTGATTTACACAAAATTTTATTTTTTTTTTAATTTTTCTACGCGTTTCTATCTTGTACCATCGTTGTTGTTTCTTTTTAAGGCGTCAGTTTTAATGTCGTTTCAAACATGTCTTCTAACGTTTTTATTTTGGGTTTTTGCTGTAATAATACACATTAAGAAATACATAAGAAGTAAAAAATGTGTAAACTATGTAAAAAGTATCGCAGAAAATATAGAAAAAATTGGTTACAACACGAATAATTGTTAACGAGAGTTTTTTTTACTTTGTAGACAAATTAAACAACAAAAAAGTATGCATCTATCGTAATGTTATATAACCAAACTGTTTCAAAAACACAACGAAAAATCAACGTATTCTAAGCTATTAAGATAATTGAAATCTAATAATGGGAATTGCGTGTTAAACTCCTAATTGTAATTAATTTCGCCAAAATCACGTTAAAGTTTAGTTTTGTTTGCGTTATACAATTTTTAGTTTTTAGTAAATAAAATCAGTTGTAATTTGACAACTTAGCTTTTATCTTTTTTTCTGAAAGAAGATGCGTAGGAAATATAATTACTTTAAATTTTTTTTATTGATCCGAGCAAATTTATAGCTGCGTAAAAAAATAATACATACGTTGTATCATATTAGGCTTAACAAAATCGTTTAGACTGTTTTACGAATAGATAGACACAACACAATTTTATTTACCAAAAACACAATTGTTGAATTTTGAGTTTCGTTGTAAAAAAAATAATAATACATTTTTATAGTAGATTAAACTATTAAACTAACTTTTTTCTAATGTTTTTCATATTGTGTTCTTTTAATTAATCAGAAAAAAACAAAAAACTGAAAACAACAACGAAACCGTAAAACAGCTTACCACATATTTAGATTTGCCGCTTTAGTTTTTAATTAAAACAGCGCCAAATCGTAATATTTTTATATTAACTATAGTAATAAATACTTAACCGTTGATCGTAGTATTTACTGCAAGATAAAAGTATGCTCGCCGCTAGGAAATTAGCATCGATCTATCTGTTGGTCAGCATATTTACTAACTATTTTGCTAATTGTTGTAGATTACTGCAGAATCTTTATTTTACGTTCTAGCGATGTTGCCATGCAGCACTTGAATTACTATGAAGCTCAAGGTTTTGTTTATCGAGTGTTTATAAGAACCTCATCAATTTTCTTATTGTGAATTAATTTTTTAAAAAACAAAAACTGCGTCAAAACGAATTAACAACTTTTGTTATGTACTCATTGATTTATTATAAATAGTTACATAACAGCAATAAAATTATTGTAACAGAAAAGTAATTAAAAGACGATATATTCATAAATCCGTAATTTTTTGAGATTTGTTGATCTAAAACCATAACCAACCACAACTTTAATGCGTAATAGTTTAAGTAGTGATAAGTTTGCTTCTCCAATAACCTGAACTGTCAACTGACAGATTTATAATAATGACAATGGAAGTTTTCTTACATAATAAACATCATTTAATATAAATTCGTCTACTTCCAACAAACTAAAATAAAAAGACAACAATAGAAATAATCAACATTTCAAATATTTTGACATGGTATTATGTGTTTATACGTCTCGTTGCATGTTCAATGTTTGTAGGTAAATTAGGCTTAAAATTAATATATCATCAATTTACATATTTACTTCGTCAGCATATCAATATTAAGATCAAAAACATAATTTAAAAAATTAACTACTTCAATAATCCTGATTTCTTTTTCAAAAATTATTAAAAAGGCTAATTCGTTAGTGATATAAAAATAATATAACAAAAGTTCATCATCACAATTTCAGTTTATAATGATAGAAGTAAATATTATCTCTAACGGTCATAGAGGTGCACAAATCTAAAAACGTTGGTACTGCTAAAAAAACATATGTATCAATTTTTATTTTATTTAAAAAGGTAATAAAAACAGCAAAATATAAAATCAAGCTACATTTGAAATAAGTTTGTCACACTAGTCGGTGCAAATAATTTATAGAGAGAAGCGCGCGGTGAAGAAAGTCATGTTACACACTTATTAACAGGTAGTTGGGTTGACTTGGGCATCTTCTAGTAAATACTACATTCAACGACTTAACTGTAGTCATTTCCGGGAAAGATGATCCCTACGTTTACTCATACGCATCTGAATTAAGTAAGATTTCGGTGACCACAAAAGTTACTTCTAAATGTAGGGTAAAGCTGGGTAAGATGACTTATTTGCTAAGATGACGAATTGCAATTTAATCTAATTTTACGCTAAGACATGCACTCTCACGCAGTGTATATCTTAAGCAGGCACGACTTGAACCATCTGGTTTACTAGATAATTGTATTACACTAGCAGCGTCATAGAAAAATATACACGAAAAACGACATGAAAGTCATGGGGCAAAGAAAATATGCTAATAGCAATGCGTGCTGTCAAAAATGGCCAAAGCATAAATTCTACCGCAAAACAATTCGATATACCGGAAGCCACTTTAAGGCGATACAGGAAGAACTATTCTAAAGACGTAAGTATCTGAAAGTTTTTGATGTGTGTGCAAAAAATATCTATATTTATAAATTATTTAACAAGAAGATATTTTTTTAGAGCTTTCCCCAAAACGCTGGTTGCTTTAAGCCAACCTTTACAACTGATCAGTGGATGGAATTAAAACAGTATATTAAAGATCTTGATAAGAGGGCATTTAGATTAACCAAAGATCAATTTTCCAAAGTCATTTTTTATTATGCTGTAAGCCATGGTGTAAGCAACACGTAATAGCAAATATGTAATAAATAAGTTTTGTATAAAATTTCATTTTCTTTCATTTTTCACGTTACTTACCTGTTGATTATTAGATTATTGATGGCTAATGTGTATCTTTCATTACTTAATTATTATTACTAATTAGATAAGTACCTACCTATTTATTAAAAGTTATACAATCCGCCATCTTAGCTATAGCTATTCACCATCTTATCAACAACTGATGGTAAAAAAAGGAAATTGACATTTTTCATAAAATCGATCACAGATTCAACAAACCCGGTAATTAAATGAAATTTATTATGTATTTTAAAGGACATATATATTATAGTCTTTTAGTAACTGTACATATTTATAAAAATAAATTCTTAAAATATTATAAATAATAACAAGTAAAAATCTAGTTTTAGCAATGTTAATTGTTTCAAAGCCAAATACTAACTTACAAAATTACTATTTGTAAAAGAACAGTTGTGTTTACTATATCTGTTATATTTAAATAAAAAAAAATGGTGTGGTCACCACATGAGTTTCCTATAAAGAATGATGAAGGAATGTCTACATATTTTTTATGGTTATATTGTCATAAAACCACTTTAAAGTAATATGTACACGTTTGTATTGACTTCCTAGCATGCTATAATTTTTTTGAAATTTTTCTCTTCGATTTTATTAAGATATAAGCGAAATATTGCAAATTGAGCTTATGTTGTCATATCGACTAACGTCTATATTTGTGCGCCTCGATATTGCTTTCTCCTTTAGTAAATTATTAACAATTATAATTTTTAACGTATTTTGCTTTCCGTTCAAAATGTGGAAATTTTTTCTAAAAAAAAATTATCGCATATATCGCAGGATTCGAACCTATATTATACATATTTGTGAATTCATTCTAAATTATAAATAAAATATCTAATAAACTGTTAATGTTAGAAAAAAATTTTATTTGAATAAATTGGTAAGAAGAATTATCCTACAGGAAACTGTAAAAATAGCTCGAATAATTTACATACGTACAAAATTATATAAAAAAAAACTGTTAAAAATGGCTGATACACCCACTTCAGGTTTCTTTATAAAACCGAGAGAATATGAAAACTCAGCTCCATACCAAATTTCAAGTTACTAGCACTTTTGGCTAGAGAGTTATCGTGAGTACATCGTTACATACACACAAGACACCCGAAATTTTTTTCTCAAAATACATTTTTCTGATTCAGGAGACTTAACGTAACGTAACGGAAACGTAAAATTATGCAAAAAAATTTTTTTGAAAAAAAATTGCGGTCGCTATACTTTCTTTATAGGAAAGTAAACATTTTCTAACGTTAACAATTTATTAAATATTTGATTTATAATTTAAAATGAATAATTCCATATATAATTTAGGTTCGAATCCTGCCTGCTACGATTTTTTTTAGAAAAAAATTTTATATCTTGATGAGAAAGCAAGATAACAATTTTTCTCTATATTTTTTTGACTTAAATAATTTTCTTCAATTTGAAAATAAAAAATGTGTAAAAATTCCTTATAGGATGGTCGTGTGGTGACCACACCAGTTTTTTTTTGTTCTACTTTTTTTTGTCTTGTTGCTACTCGTTTTTATGTTATAGCTTTTTGGTAATTTTTTATATACATCTACTTTTTTTATAACTTTTCATTTTTTGTATAAATGATTCCAGAATAAAAACATTATAGATAAATAGTAATAGTTATGCAATTTCTTTTATTAATAATAATTAGAAATATTTTCTAAAATACATAAATAAACAATTGAATATAAATTAAAGGCATGCAATCTTTACTCTGTATATGAAAGAACACAAGAGAAATAAATTCATTACTTTTAATTAGTTCAATAAACTCGATGGCTTATTACGGTATAGTTATATGGTGTTTAATTCACTGTGCTAAAAACATTTCTTTACAGTATCGCATAAGGTAGTTAAATTGGTTACATTAAGTAGCTATTCTAAGAACTGCGCATTATTTCTCTACCACGCCACGGTAAAAATTAATTTCAAAAATTGCAAACAGGGCGACTCACATGCAGAGAAGATCCATTGTGCATAAACTACATTGTTCTCCAAACTTTAAAAGTTAAATCATCAAACTCTCGCACAAAAGTTTCTTGTATAAAAGTTAAGTACTCTATAAGATAAGATAAATCACAGGTAAAACTTTTTCGTAAAATAAATATATAAAGTATTTCTTAAAATAACTCCCAAACATTAATAGAAAACCGCACTGAAAGTGGCTTTGTTGTATTTAATTAGAATTTTGTTTACTCGAAATCAACGACGGGGGGACTGGGGGAACACCCTGTTTATCAGAACCGTTTTGCTTTATGGAATTATATTTAGTGACGTTTTAAAAAAAGTGCTAAAAAAAAATAAGTTATTAATAAAAAAATTACTATTTTCCACGTTGTTTCCGGCAAAATCTACGTACTTACCTACATTTGATGTGTTGTCTCTTTTAAAAAGTATGCTTAAAAAGTTACTTAGTAGTTTGCTAATTTATCAGTGATAATGCAAAGGTTCTAAGCATGTTTTATTTCTAGATCTAAGTATATTGTATTGTTTTTGACAATATCAGATATATTTAATTCTTCCTAAAATAATTAAATATGCTATCATCATAAGTAATTATCTAATTTATACTGTATCATAACCCAGAAAATCAAAGATGAATGGAAGCAAGCAAGGGAAAATATATTCCAAAAGGCGTATTGCCAAGGGACAAACTGCATTTGGTTTGGAACGAATTAGGTAAATTGCATTTTAATTCATACGATCTGTTCAAGTTTGTTTTTAATACCTATATATAATATTTTTCTGTTTAAGAAACAATAAATTTGCTCTTGTACATAGTTCGCAACCTGTTGCTGTTCAATCCTCAATAAATCATGTTGAAATAGAAGAGTTGCCATCAAGGATAAATTCAAAATGAATGTTTTTAACAATTACGATTCACATCTATGTTTTACTCATGAAGTTGAAATTGAAGGCTCAAGGCCGTTTTTAGATATTAGGATAATTCAGCATGACAAGACGATAATAACTGATTGGTTTACTAAACCGATAGCCTCCAATCGTACTATAAACTACTTTTCAAAACATGCTCACCATCAAAAAGTAAACATTATAAAGTCTATTAAAAACAAAATAATAAGATTAAGTAATCCTCAATTCCATATAAAAAACCTTAATATACTAAAAAATTTACTCAAAAACAACAATTATCCTAATAACCTGGTTAATAAAATTTTGTTTCACTCTAACACCAGCAACGGTACACCATCACCATCTATTCAAACTAATTCTATATGTAAATTTTCGAAAATCATTAACGTTCCTGGTCTTACTAAGAAGCTGATTCCTATTTTAACAACATCGGACCTTAAAATAACAACTCATAATAACAATACTATTTACAACATTATTTATTCCAACATTAAAGATAAGACCAAGTTATTAGACAAACATAACGTTGTATATAAAATCGACTGTATGAAATGCAATAAATGTTATATTGGTCAAACGAAACAAAAAACTATTAACATAATTAAGAATCACCAATATGATTGTAAAAATAAAAAGGTAGAATCAGATCTTGCTCTCCACCATATTAATATACAGCATAATTTTGATTTTAGTAATCCTTCAATATTAGATGTAGAACCCAAATTGTATAAAAGATTAGTTGCAGAAATGATTTTTATTACACAACATAAGAATAATGTTAATTTCAACACTAACAACCTTAGTACAGTTTATAATAACCTTATCTCAAAAATTTCCTATACCTTGGGTATGTTTTGGGTTATCTTTACATTGCTCATATTTTATATCACACGACCATAAAATTGTAATGTTAGTGATTTAGTTTGTAGTGGTTTTTCGTGTATTTTTACATTAATTATTTTTTGTTATTTATTAATTTTTGTATTAATGACGTTGTTTGCGGATCATTCTACTTTGTTTTTGTATTCCGTAAGTAATCGTCTACAATTATCAAACAGTATTTATAATAAGTAGAAGATACATTTGTAGTTCTCACTGAATTGTAACTGCTTTTTTACTTATGTTGTTTTCTTTTTAATAAATTCAGTTGGCCTGAAGAAGTGGACACAACAGTTCCACGAAACGTCGCCCTTTGAAAACATATAAAGTAGTTTTCATAGCCTCTCCTACAGAATAAAGGGTTTACCGATCTTAGTTATTTTAAGCATTAGGAGGTCTAAAACACGTTTCTTAATCAATTCAAATTTTTAACGAAATTTCGACCTGCTTGATATCACTATAGAACAGGGGTCTCCAAACTTTTTAGCTTAAGGGCCAGACTGATTGCTCAACAAAACCCAAAGAGCCAAGGTCTAACCAGAAGAATTACTATATCTCAAATCTTTATTTTCTTATTAATGGTATAAATATAAAATATAAATTAAAAACTACTGCTTATGAATTAAATATGTAAAATTTGTACGTGTATTATGTATATACTTATGTACTTGTAATACATAAATACTACAAAAAATACGTCATTCGTAACATTGGTGTTAAGATATTACTTTGCAAGTGTTGCTCCTACAAATATAAACCGATGATTAATATTATTGTACGTATTTGTAGCATATCCTTCAAATTTACGATTGTTTATTTTAGGTATAGTTTTCATTTTCAACTACGTTGCATGTTTGTTTCCAAGAAGTTGCAGATAAATAATTCTCAGACTCGAGTTATTGTTTATTTTTGCGGTTTTTAGGAGCAGCAACTTTTATCTGGCACCCCGGCGCCAATGTACCTTTGTCGGGCCTTTTGTATGTATGCCGTCGTAGTAACAAATTGTGGCGCATGGTGCGCCTCCTCACGTACGCAAATTGTCATGGACATGTCAGTCCGGTGGAAAAAGCGGATTGATTGCGTGTATGTACTGTGGGTGTTGGTGCAAAACCTAAATATTATTTTGATTAGAAGTTACGTGCTTTGTGTATGAATTGACAAATATGGAAAAAAAACGAAAAATAGATAGTGAGTGCAGAACATTTAAAGAGCAATGGGGCTGTCAATATTTTGTAATCGAGTCAAATAATAAAGCAAGGTGTTTAATTTGTAATGTAACCATAGCCGTCCACAAAGAGTACAATATAAAACGCCATTATGAGACTATGCATTCTCAGAATTACTCATAATTTACGGGAAGCTTAAGATCTGAAAAATTTGAATCAATGAAGCGCGGGTTGAAATCTCAACAATTCTTGTTTAAAAAAGTCAATGGTGAACAAGAAGCCGCAACTCGTGCTAGTTTCCGCGTAGCTCATTCCATTGCAAAACATGGGAAACCATTTACTGACGGTGAATTAATCAAGGATTGCATAATTGCAGCGGCAGAAGAAATGTGTCCAGAAAAGGCTAATTTATTTAAAACATAAGTTTGTCAGCAAACACTGTGGCTCGAAGAATTGATAAAGTTGCAGAAAATATATTATCTCAATTAAATGACAAAAATCGTCTCCTAGAGTGGTTCTCTCTGACCCTAGATGAGTCGACGGGTGTTTCAGATACTGCTCAAGTATTAATTTTTATTCGAGGGGTAGATAAAAATTACGAAGTGTATGAAGAGCTTTTAGATGTTCATAGCATTCACGGCACGACTACTGGTGAAGATATTTTTAAAGGAGTTGAAAATGTTGTTCAGAAAAGCAATCTTAAATGGAAAAACTTGAAATCCATTACCACTGATGGTGGCAAAAATATGTGTGGAATAAATAAAGGTGTGGTTGCTCTCGTATCAAAGGCCGTCGAAAATGATGGTGGATCAAAACCATTAATAGTACATTGTATCATCCATCAACAGTCCTTGTACGCAGAATGCTTGGATATGTCAGAAGTTTTAAAGCCAATCATATCGGTTGTCAATTTTATCAGATCGCATGCGCTTAATCATCGTCAATTCCGCGAGTTTATTGTAGAGATCGGAGAAAATGACTTGCCATATTATACTGCAGTACGTTGGCTTACTTGTGGAAAAGTTCTTACCCGATTTTTTGAGCTACGAGCAATAATAGAAATTTTTTTGAACGAAAAGAATCGTCCACTCGCGCAGTTGCAAAACGATGACTGGTTATGGAAGTTATCATTTTCTACTGATTTGACTAAACATATGAACGACCTTAATTTACGATTGCAAGGAGAAAATCAGCTTCTGCCTGATTTGTACACACATATTAAGTCATTCCGACAGAAAATCGCTTTGTTTCAATCCCAATTAAATAAAAAATGTTTCACGCATTTTAATACGTGTCAAACGTTCAGTCAGCAAACTGACACTCCATTTCCCATTGATTTTGCAACTGAAGCTTTGGAGGCGTTAAAAATAAAATTTGAATCTCGTTTTTCTGATATTGACGCAATTGCAAATGACATCAAGATCTTCCAGAATCCATTTATCACTGATATAGAAACCCTTCCCCCAGAACTTCAAATGGAAATTATTGATTTGCAATGTAGCGATATTTTCAAAGAAAAATATCAAAACTCATCATTACTAGAATTTTATAAGAGTCTTCCACTCACACAGTTTGATCAGGTGCATAAATTTGCTCATGGCTATTTTGCCACTTTTGGAACGACGTACCTGTGCGAAAAAACATTTTCCAAAATGAAATACACAAAAAATGTTTACAGATCAAAGTTAACTGACAAGCATCTTAAGTCGCTTCTAATAATTGGCACAAGTAAATTTAATCCACAACTGCAAACGATCGTCAGTGGAAAGTCACAGCTGCATAAATCCCATTAAGTACTTATACATACCTATACTAATTTAATGTTTAATAATTTAGTTTTGTGGATTATTGTATTTTTAGTCTGTAAATAAAACATCTGATTATTATTTTGTATAATTACGTTGTTTGATTTAATTTATCAAAATAAATTAAAGGAGGGGACGGATACCAGCCACGTCAGGCCCGCTATCGCGGGCCGGATTGGTGACGCTCGCGGGCCGGTGTTTGCCCGCGGGCCGTAGTTTGGAGACCCCTGGCAATCATCCACAAAATTCAATTTTTTTTTTCCGATAATTCTGTTTCAAACCCTATGATAAGCTCAAATGTTACAAATATACCAGTTGATGAGTGATTTCAAAACCATATTGCACAGTGGTCTATTAAATTTAATGTTCACCAAAATGCCCTTTCAGCACTACTTGTAATTCTTAAAAAATTCGATATCGTATTAAATACCCCTCTAGACTACTTGCACCTTGTAGTGGTGAAAAAATTAATTTCACTTTAGGCAGAGAAGATCCTGTTCATGCAAGGCTACGTGAGCAAAATATAACATTTATTAAGAAAAAACTTGTGCCGCTAAGAAAGCCAATATCTTTTGGCTTTGTGCGAAAACCAAAAGCAATCAATTTTGTTTAAATGTAAAAAATACACCAAATTTTGACAGTTACATACAGGACCGTTTAACTTTTAAAAAGTTTCTAAACGAGGATGTTTATAAAAATTTTCTGACATTGCACATTGTTATAAGTATATTGGCAAGCAACTTATAGAATATTTGGAAATGCAGGTAAACCTTTGATTGTAACTTTTTATACTTATTTTAAATTCAAGTCATATGTCGATGGAATTCCTAAACTAAAATTAGCTAAAAACAAATAAATTCTGATGATGAAGCAACCATAACGAAACTCAAAGAATTTTCTTTCTCCTTCAAAGCATATTATTTTGAATAAAAATATAACTGAATCGAAAAGCGCGTCTAGTTAAGAAAATATAGCAAGCTAATGATTCATCAGATGTTGACGATGAAGAAAATTCTAAATGGATAACTGGTAAAAAATGTCTATTTTAATAACTTTATGATAAAAATTTTAAGTTTAAGTTTTGAGGCACCACAGCAGTCAGTGCAAAGAAACACAAATATTGTCAAACAAGTGAATAAAATAGAAACGAAAGCAGACCGAGGTATAAACATTCTTTTTTTGTTTAAATAAATAATATGTAATTATAGATTATCTGCCTCTGATATTAAAAAAACTGAACGCAATAAGTCTTAAAGTGGATATGGTGAGAGATGAGGTAAGATCAATTATAACTGACAGTGGAAACTCTCGTACAAAAGACGGAAAGGGTATTGAAATAGATTTTAACATTTCCCAAAGGAGCATGGACCAACTAAAACAAATAGAGGGAATACTGGAGAATTCACATCTGTATTTAGGTTATTTTTGTGAAAGGTATTGGAAAGGAAAGGTCCATAAACGATGCTACAATCATGATTTTAAAACGACCATTTATAAATGACCTAGCTATAAAGCTCGCATTTGGTAGACACAATAAGAAGTGTTTCAAGAAACTCTGTCTTTATAAAATTATTTTGAGTTATTACCATGATAACGAATTATTTCAGAATTAATTTTTTTTTGTAGAAGTTGTACGTCTCCATTTCAGTCACAGAGATTAACAATACCATCAAGAAATAGTTAATTTAGGCAAAACTTAAGGCTAACTAGAAAACAATCGATAATAAATTTTAATATTTATCCAACTAAACGACTATTAAGAACTATCAATAATTAAGTCAAATATCCTTGAGGTGTCTTATGTTTAGGTGAGCATTGGCCCTAAAAACATGAATTTTTATTTCTTTCTTTGCGGTTACGACGCAAATACCTTTTATATACATAATTTATGTTATTTTTTTTAGCCGATACAACCTAATTCGTCAGGTTTCCCGACCAGGAGAGAATCCGAGAGCCTTAGATTGGAGTGGTGTAAACTGGTAAAGCCAATTTTTTTAATTAAACACTATTAAACATCCAAGTTGAAAATTATAAAAAACACCCCAACGTGATCTACACACCACTCAATCTAAGGTTCTTTGCGGATCCGGAAACCCGACGACTTGAGTCGTCTAACCCATCTAAAAAGCAATAAACAATTTGTCAGGAAACATTTTAAAAAGGTTTTATTTAAGATCTTAGTAAGGTATCCAAAAATATTTTTGAAACATCAATAATAAATTTTATTTAAGGCGGACATTTTGTTAAATCTGAAAGATTTTAGATGTATTTATTCAACACCATTAACATTGCAGCAACATCTCCAATGTTGTAATGTAACATATGAGATATATTTCCTAGACATGTTTGTGCTGTGTGGGCGGGATGGTCTTTCTCGCCCATGGAGTCTGTACGTATGAAAAACACAGCCAGAATCTCCAATCTCCACTTATTTAAATACTCAGGACCTCCCGGCAAACTTATATTGCAAATATCTCGAAAATCGGTAATTTTAGACCAAGTTTGTAGTCGTTTATCAGAAATAAACTGAACTGAAATTGCTTGAAATGAAATGTACTTCTTGTAATACAATCAAAACATAATAGACAAAATGATGATAACATAAAGTAATGACTGGATATAAGATAAAGCTACCTTTGAACGAATTCATTAAGTTTACAATATCGTATGATTAAATTAAATTAAATCAGAACCGTAACGGAACCGTTACTACGTTTTAGTCCAGATCCTTGGTAGAAAGCAAACCATTTTTTATAATTTTTATTTGTTGTCTTGTTTTGGTTTTTTTGGTTTATCATTAGAAAATATTGCAAAACTAGTTGCATCTTTCTATGAGAAGGTAGTATTGCTACACATTGACGAAAACCCTAATGAAATTATGTTATTTCTATTTACCTATATAAAATTAAACGTTTCTTTCAATGAGGTTAAACTTTTCTCAAATTTCAAGGTTGGAACAATTTAATCATTTAGGTATGTAGCTTAGAATGAACTGTCAAACATTTGTTAGTCAAACAAAAATTTAGTTGTTTCCAACACACCTTCTGCGTTTCCCAATTTGGAACAAAATAGAACCTAAGACATATCATAGTATACATTATTAAAATCAGAAAAAAACATTTCTCAAATTCAAAATGGGGGCTGAAAGAGAAAACAAAATTGTGTATTGTAACTTTACTATCTAGTACAGACAGCTTCATATTCTTTGTAAAGAAATTACTTTAATAATGTTTTAGTTACAAACCTTTCATCACTCCCGCGCCGTACATAAGGGCAAAGTCGTGTGGTGCACGGCGCCTCAAAACTCAAAAGTAAAAAAAAGATAAAGCAACAAACAACATTGTCCAAACAAAATTTATAATGATAAAAAAACCAATAAGGAATTGCTAACTATTACATTGTTTTTAATTTGTTTATTTTTTTATTTTACTCTTTGAGACGAGGGAACCGAATTAAATGAGAGTACGCAATAATAACATTTATTCGATCGAACACGTAACATGATAATATGAATTGTGTGAACTCAAACAAATCTGATTTTATTCATGTTCCAGCTTGAAATTTGGTTTGGAACGAGCCAACGAGCGAACAAGCGTTTTTTTCTGTCTGAGCTTGCAATGTACGAAACTTTATATATTTAAGCACTGCATCCGTCGCGATTTCATTTGTTGCCTGATGCCCGATCGATAATTAACTTAGCGAAGTGAAAAGGTGCATGGGGTAAAAGATATCTGCTTTTGAAACTTTAGTTTTTTGTAGTATTACAGACTTTATAGTAATGTGTTTTGTGTTGTGAATTAAGATGAGTTTATATAAAAATTATTTTTTATTTTAGATTTATTAAAAAATTAAAAGCCAAAAACTTGCGTCTCAAAAATCTTTTTACATTTAATTATATAAACATCTTAAGCACTATTGCTATTTATAAAAATTTATAAATTTTGAAATAACTTAAAATAACTAATGTTGAGAAAATACTTTCGAGTTTGAGTTTGAGACGTCGAAACATTTACATTTTTCATTAATAATTTGTCAATTTGTTTACTTACGCATTAATTTTTTTACAGTATACAGGATGTCAGAAACAAAGAAGATATTGTCTGGATAACAAAATTTGCTGAATAAAATAAAAAGAGAGGAAGAACTAGAAAACCATGTCAAAATTACGCATTTTTTTTCAAAACCCGAATAATGCAGCTGAATCCCAATATTCTGAACCTCTACTTAAAACAAGTATCAGCAGCAGACAAGAAACTGATCTTCTAAAAAGCAATCCATCAACATCTTCAAGTTTCGCTGATAATGAAAAATCAACATCTTCAAAAATTACCACAACGATGCTGCACTATGACCAAAGAAATTACGTCCTAATAATATTCAAGAATTAGTAGAACGTGGCCCTGCTCATTATAAAAACAAAAAGGATATTTTCCTTTGCAATAGTTACTTCTTTAGAGTTTTACCGAACAAAGAAAAAATTGATGGTTTTTGGTTGTTGTATTCCAAAACAAAAAATTCACTTTACTGCTTCTGTTGCAAAATGACAGTAATTTAAAATCTGTTCGCCTTAGTGATGAATCTGGTTACAATTTAAGTGAACATTTAAATATTCATGAAAAGAGCAAGTTACGTATCGAAAATGTTCTAAAATTGCTAGATCTGTCTAGATGTTTTAATAAAAATGAAATAATTGATTCTGAAATTGAAAATCTAATAAACAGAGAAACTAAATACTGGCAAGCTGTTATAGAAAGAATTTTCTACGTGATTCAGTTTTTAGCTCAGCAAAATTTAGCTTTTCGTGGAAGTAGTAATAAGTTGTTTGAGAAAAATAATGGTAACTTTTAAAAATGCATAGAAATGATTTCCAAATTCGACCCGATTATGTCAGAACATACAAAACGCTCTCAAATAAAAGATCACAAAAACTATCTCGGGGATAAAATACAAAATAAAGTAATCAACTTGATCGGTGAAAATATCAAAGCCAAATTTTAGAACTAACTAAAAAGGCTAAATATTATTTCATATCATTAGACTGCACTCCTGACTCTAGTCACCAAGAACAAATTTCAGTTCAAGATTTGTTAATTTAAAGAGCACGGAAATTAATATCGAAGAACATTTTTTATTATTTTGTCCTATAGATGATGTGTGGAGTGTAGGCTTGACAAAATTTCTTTTGTCGGTGTTAGAGAAAGAAGGCTTAAATATCAACGATTTGCGGGATTAGGGTTACGACAATGGGGCAAATATGCGTGGTAGGCATAATGGTCTACAAAAACAAATTTTTGATTTCAATCCACGAGCTTTCTTTGTTCCTTGTTGCAGTCATACCCTAAATTTAGTCGTCAAGGATGCGACAAAATCGACTACTTTGAGCATCCATTTTTTTTTTAGTTTAAGAACTGTTTGTATTTTTTTCAACTTCTACTAAACGCTGGTCAATTCTGAAATCTAAATTATCTAATGTAACAAATTTAACTTTAAAACTTTTATCGGATACTCGATGGTCTAGCAGAATAGATGCAATAGCTCCTTTAAGGTATCAACTTGGGGAGGTTTATGATTTTCTGTTTGAAATAAGAGAAGGAAACTTTGAAAATAACGTAAAAAATTTGGCTGCATCGTTGGCCAAAAAATTGCAAAATTTTGAGTTCATTTGCATTCTTATATTTTAAGTAAAGTTAACATTGTTAGTAAAATTATTCAAAAACCGAACTTTGATGTTGCTCAGTGTTGTAATCATTTAAATAATTTGAATAACTTTTTGAAAGCTTATCGCTCCGATAAAGGTTTTAATGATCTATTGATTGATGCTAAAGAAATAGCATCCAGCTTAGACATAGAACCTAAATTCAAAAAACAAAGAGGTCTAAGACCGCAAAAAATAAAAAAAAACATTTTGATTATGAATGTGACGATGAACCGACTAAACTTTAAAGTTCATAGTTGATTGTTTATTTAATGCTCTAGATGTAATCATAACATCAGTGGATGAGAGATTCCAATTACTTTCTTCTTCCTCTAATACGGGACATAACTGCCGTGAAACTTGTTAAAGAATTGCAATTTTTACAAAATTTTGATGAAAAAGATATTAGGTCTCCAGAAGAAACTTGAAATATATATTGTTTTGTTTTTATTTGTCGATCAATTTCGTCCTGTGATATATAAACTTTTTTTTTTTAATCTTTTAAATAGTTTTTTTTATTTCTTGTGCTTTTGTATCATATATTACATTTGAAACTAAAATACAGAATATATTTCTGTTCTGTATAAGTTTATATTTATGTTATGTACTTCAATGAAAAACTACTTGTATGGCTTATGGCTTGTACTTGTAAAATATAAAAATAAAAATAAATTTATGAAAATGATTTTTCAATAGTGGATAAGAATACCTAACTTAACCCGTATCTGTACTCACATATGAACGTAATACAAATTTGGGGCGTTATTTTAAATTTCTACAAGGGCGTCAAAAGTGCTAGGCGCAGGCCTGCCTTTGATTACATTAATTTTCGAGTAAAAAAATAATAACATCAAATAAATAACCCTCATAAAAATGCGCAACTTTGTCCCAGTTTAAGCCACCTCACAGGGACGGAATTAACGGGCCCGCTGGGCCGCGTTGCAGGACGGCCTTTTGTGACAAGGGGTCTATAAAATGACTGAAGTGACAACTTTTTTGCGGCATAACTGATTATCTATGAAACTGAATTGGTTCAGGTGCAATTTTACTATTAAATGTCCATCTGGAAAGAATATACAAATATGAAATATAAAGTAATTATTATCCCTAATGTAGGTAAGTACATTCGTCGTGTTGTAGCATGCATAAATTTAAAAACCTTGTCAGTAACAATGTTTCATAAACAAATCCGTAAAACGTCGCCGGTTTCTGTTGTTTTTATACAATTATCAGATGAATTTACAAACAAAATTAAAAAAATATTTTACATTGTTTTTTGTTTTACTCTAAAAAATGGGATTGGTCAAGTTAGCCCCCCATTTTCATTTTTTAAATAATATTCCAGTGTAATGAATTGTGCTCGTTTTGTGCTAATATTATTTTTTGATGTGCTTAAATCTAAATTAATAAAAAAAATTAAAACAAATCCGGAGGTTAACTCTTGACCGGTAGCCCCGCGTGTTTTTTTTTTCATTTGTTTTTTGGTTCTTTATATATTATTTCTAACTGTACTCAATTTTAAATTATCAATCAAATTAAAACAAATCCGGGGGTTAATTTAACCATCAGTCCCCACTTGTCTATTCAATTTTTTGTACAGTATTTTGTGTGTTATTCATTGAATAAGGTTATTCATAAATATTTAAAAAAGTTAAATATAAAAAAATTGGTGGTCAAGTTGGCCTACACATTAGTTTTAATTTTATGACCAAATTAGACTTATATACGTATAAATTTGTATTTATTTGTTTAATTATTACTATAAAATTATTACAAAAATAACAACCGACTGCTAAACCAGAATTTTTATCCATTTAAGGATAAGTTTAATTGAATTTAAAGTTAGCAACAGCAAAAAATATTGTAAAAAAATAGAAAACGGTGGACTAATGGTTAAGTTAGTCCACGGATTTATTTTAATATTATTAAGAATTTAAAGTTGAGCACAGTCAAAAATAATAACTGTACAATTTAGCACAAAACAAGCATAATTAAATAAATAAAAAGGGAAAAAAATAGGGGGCTAACGGTCAAGTGCCATTCTATACATTTCGCGGGGAGGCCAGCACTTCTTAGTTACGCTGCTACGTATCTTTCATAATAATCGAGATCATCATGCATCATCTCCAAAAATAGACACTGTATATGCAATCATTTTTTTTATGTGCTTTTGTAAAATTTCTATAATGGAATTTAAGTTGTTTTAAAAATAAAAGAATTTCGAGAAGATATTTCATTTTTAGTACCTTAGGAGAATATGGGTTAACTAAGCTTGAAGATCTCAATGAGTCGAAAGAGGTCGCCCATTTTAACTTAAATCAAAAATGTCATGGGAAAAGCTTTGTGTTATTGAAAATATAGTTTATAATGAACCTTATTTTAAAGATTCAAGAACAAAACAAATGCAACAGAAAAATTATTATTAAAAACTTACTTCTCATGTTATATACATTTTTGTAAATTCAAAAACTGCCAACGCAATTATAAAAAATTTTAAAAGAACTCTCTGAATAACGGAAGTAAATTTAGTTCCAGTACCTAAGGTTTGAAAAAAATGAAGAGCAAATCTGTAAAATGCACAACAAAATATGTAAATTTATAAAAATTTGCACAATAAGATGTCCCATAATTGTCCTAGTTACTTACTTAAAAATCACTTGGTAAGCAACCGAAATAAATAGTTATGTAAATACAAGTTATCTTTTGAATTTGAACCTTTTCTTCTTCGAGTTAATTGTTGCATACTAACAATAGATTATGTTCGTAGTCTACATTAATTCCATCTGGTTGTTTTTTTCCCTTAACGGTAAATTTTCCCACGGTTTTAAACTGAATTAATTTTTTTTTCTTTACGTCTGATTAATCATTAACGGTTAATAATTTATCGAACAGCTTCTGCTCTTGGTACCAATTTTATTAAAATGCGAATAAAAAAATAATGAAAGATCATTTTTGTTAGTGCATAACCCTTACGACAAACTACTCTGTACACCCTACTAAAAAACGTGCATTAAATCCCCCTTCTAAATATTGCAAAACGGTAAGTCATATCAAACCTTGTGTTTGGTAACATTATAATAAAGAGGGTTGATGGAAGCTATTTCGATGGAGGGTTGTGCCCCCTCTTTGATGCAACGGACATCGATGTTAGCGGCGAAATCAGTCCTGATCGTGAGTCATTCCTATTAAGAAATAATCAATCATAAATCGTGTGTGTCCGTTTACGCAATATTAGTAAAGTGGTGGCGGTTATTCTGTTTTGCAAAATAGATCGTGTTATAATGTTATGTAAAGAAAAATTAAAACCTACTGGAGAGGGAGTATTTACGGTGTATTATTTTATTGATATAACTTTATGCTCGACTTGTTTCTATATATATAATTTTTCGTAGATTTGGATCAAAGAAATTATTATTAGTTTTACTTTCTTACCAATTTTTTAAGTTAATTTAGAACATTTTTGTGTAAATTCCCGTATACTCGAATTTTTGTATTATCTTTTATATAATTTGATACGCAGCCTACATATTGTATGACAACATGCAGGTACTTCAGTGCCTACTAAAATTTCCTTTAGTTGTATAATATGGGTTTCAAACGAGCTGCTTATTTCACCTTGCTTTCAATGTTTTCTCAATTAAAAAACAACCTCTCTGTAAAACCAGAAACTGTATCACCGCAAATTTGATACGTAGGGGTAATTCAATACAGTAAAAAGATTTGCAAAACAACCACCAATTTTTAAAACTTTAAGAAATAAGTATAGAGTCTTCTGATCTATTTAATTAGAATTGCGCATAGCAAATAGAAGTATCAAAACTATTGTGGTTTTAAATTCAAAGTCTGTGTAAGAAAATATCTATTTTGTGTTTAGGAATGAAGTGTAACAGTGATTTGTACTTAAAGTAACTAACTTGAATGTAATACACAGTATTTTCTGTAGTTTACTACTGTAAAGACGTGTTAGTGTGAAGTGAGGGTGCGTTTTATTATTTGGTGATGGGGGCTGTTTTCTTATGGTGAAAAGATTGAGTTAGAAATTCTAGCACCATATGAAATCAGTTCTTAAAACCAGAGTTCCACAAAAACATTTATTTAAATAATTAACATCGAATTCCATTTGTAACATAAAAGAAAAGTAAGTAAACATTAAAAAACTAGCAACAATGTTGTACGATATAGACACCAATTACAATGTAATATTGCACCTTTGTGCTACTGAACCATAATATACAAATTTTCAGTTCAATATATACAATAAGCATAACGTTACTTCTTAATTAAGGTGCAAAGGCTTGGGTCAATAAATTTGTACAAATAAAGTCTTATAACCGACGTACACTTACAAACATACAGACGTACTAAGGTACCCTACCGCTAAATTCTTGGTAAGACTCATTACCTAATCAAACAGATATCATCGCTTCTTTATCGGAAGATTCCCGCTCCATGTCGTCCTTTTTATTTAATTTTATCCAAGTATCGCCAAGTGCCTTAGCGAAATGGTCGTCAACCGACAGACCAGTGCCGTCCATTAATTCGATTACTCTATCGTTCATTTTCGGCGGCGTCTTAACGACAGGGTCCTTTTGTGGTACATTATTATTAGAAAATATTTTTACGTAGTCTTTCCCTAACGAGCGGCGGAAGTGCTCATCAATTATGGGATCGCACATCGAAATACCTAAAAAAATTATTTTTTAAAAAATCGTTAACGGCTTAAAAACACAAACCTGAAGGCATATCGTCCCTTTGAGGCGTTTGGGTAATTACGGAAGCACGAAAACTCGATCTGTATCCAGGATTGTTAATAGTTTGAGAGTAAGACGGCGGCTGTCCCCTTTGGCGAACACTCATATCTAAGGGTGTATCCAACGTGTTGCCGTTTTCATTTTCTGGATTAAATCCTTCGGGAATTTTAGGGTCCGATTTACGCGAATATTCGGGACGCGTACGTCGGTCTCTTTTCCATTTCGTTGTCGGTAGCTGTTTCGTAGAACTGTGCTTATTTGTGTCTTCTGAAAACAAAATTAAAATTAATTATTTCAGATTCGAACCCTTGAAAGTCGCCTAGTAAACGCAATTACAAGATGGACTACGTCCGGTCTCTTGGCGTCATCGCCACTACCACCAATTCAACTATTTAAAATTATTTTAAAATATAATGAATCAACAAAAAATTACCTTTCGTAACCCACGGCTGCCAAAATTCGCATTTATTTGAAGATTCGTTACCTTTGGCCATTTCTAAAGATTGGACGCGTAAAAATTGAGCCTTGATAAGTTCGCGCACGAAAAACGGTAATTCCATATTAATACAATTAATTACGTATTTATTAATTACTTTACATTCAACGTTTACGTTACGCCATTGTTATACGTTCACCTTTAACTGAAGAAAATAGTAAAGCAGCTTCATTCATAAGAATCCGCCAGGTAGACTAACAGGTATACGTAATTAGTTTTTTTTTAGTAATCGCAACCAAAACGTTGTTAAATCAACCAGAAATAAAGTCTAGTTTGGCCTATGTTGTGTTTTGACCGCTTAACTTTTTTTTTTGTTTTTATACACCGGGGTTCTTCACTTCTACAATATAATTTACTACACGTCAGTTAATTACCTGAAGGATGTTAGTATAAGAAGTCGTTGTTACTTTAAGTAAACTATAAAATAAAAATTATTTCAAAGATGCACGGCAAGGACGTTTGAATGAACTTACGTGGCGCCTTTTTACCCGTTACGATGCAAAGAAAACTGACAGAAACGAGACGAGTTTTATTATAAGAAAATTAATATTTTGTAATTTACTGGAAATTTGATGCAGATTTATTTTGCTGTTTTGCTAAATATCTGACGTAAGTTGTTTTAGGAAATGAAAATCCTTATTAAACAGTTTCATAATTTCCCGTCTTGATCAGGTACTATTAGAAGCTGATTTAAAAAGCAACTTGACCTACAATTTGATTAAGAAATTAAATAACGAAAAATCTGTAATTGTTCGGAAAGAAATTGCTTTGGCGTTTCTAGGGCATAATTTCTATCTTGAAATCTTTTAAAGAGTACCAGTAAGTCCGCATACCAAGAGAAGGAATGCTTAGTTCACACCAGTACATCTGTTCGTAGCATACCACACATAACAAACTAAAATAAGCCTTATGTTAGATAACAATGTGTCTAAATTTAATGTCATATTTTTCAGAAGCTACAGATTGTTTAATGTTTTTCGATTATTTTGACGACATTCCAAGAATTCCTTCAGTTTTTATTTCTCTGTGAGAATGTTACAATTGCAATTTTCAACATTGATGATACTGGTTTTGTTGCATTGTGGGTGGCTTGTTAAATTCCCATGCTCATACCGATCTTAGTTCTATTACGTATTAAATTTTTTTTTGTATTCCTACTCGGTTTCAAGGCGGACACATGCTGTAATGCTAAAATGTCACGCTTTTATAAATAATTCCAAATTAAAAATTGCGAATTAACACAAATTAATAAGTCAACGTACCTTTCCCAGACGTTTTAAAGAAACGCGAAAAATATTTTTACGAAATATTTAGTTTTTATGACATTCCATACGTAATAAATACAAATTTTTGGCAGACGGATCAAAACTGATCCCAATTGTAAAGTACCATTCCACTACTTAAGTGGAAATGATAATTTAAAGAATTTATATACCAATACTTATTAGAAAGTCGTTATAAAAATTTGTTCGAGATGATATCGACAATTCGTGTATAAAAAAAGTTACAGTTAATCAACGGAAAAACGCAATATGTATAATCTGGAAAAAATAAAAATCTCTTAAGTTTGGAATGCGTTGAAAGTTATTTTACCCCTCTCCGACTACAGATTGAAATGTGCGATCAAGCCAAAATATCGACTTGCGTCAAAACATCGGTGAGAAAGCTTTTTTAAATCGTTCAATGCATCAATTAAGGTTTTTATGTTATTTACTCATTTTAAATCGTTTTAGTTTAATTGGCAATTTTATAAACAATTTGTCAGAATTACAGTTTGTTCCACAAATATCTCAACAAACTTAGTTTTAATTCTTCATTTTTTTTTGTTTTTACCTTGTACTTAATCTGATTAAGATTAAATTTTAGATAACTGGTGTGCAGTTAATAACCATTTTTGCAATATAAAATGTTGCTCGTCTGTTTAATTTACAAATTCACTTTCTGTTTTAACACAGATCTAGTGATAATTTAAGCAAACAAAGAGTAGTTTGTTCATAATAACATTTAAAAAATACTATTTTTTTAATCTCAAAAATTGCTATTATATAACTTGTTTTTTCTTTATACTTTTTGTACTACGTTAATGATAAGTCATCTCCTCTTAATATTCGGTGAAAGTTAAAAATGAAATGTGTGTTAACTCTGCATTAATCTGTAATTTTTTTCCCACATTCCTCATACTTTTGTATAGCTATCATAGAAATTAATCTAGCGCAGCTTTTGTTTTTAAATTCTAGAAAAAAATTTTTGCCTGTGATGAATTCCTTCTGCATTTGCTGCATTTACTATATCAAATCGAAATAAAATAATATGTATGTTTTCAAAACCGTTGCTGAAGCAGCAAAAACTGTAGGTATGTAAACACGATGTAGATAAACGTTACTAAAACTAAAACACACGATGCTTCCTAAAAATGTCGTATTGAGAATAAAAACCTTAAAGATGCGAACCAAAGCTACTGTAACTACAAACATTAGACCAGTGGTCGCCAACCTTTTAAATTTAAATTTTACATGCGATTTAATAAAAGTGAATAAAAATAACAAAAAGTAAAACACTATTTTAAACAAAAACAAAAAAATTCATGTTCAATGAGAAGGCTGACACTCAGACTCATCTATAATAACAGCAAAATGCCTGGTATTGCCGTTGATTAAGTTTTCTTCCCAAAACTCAAGCTTTTTGATAAATGCTTTTATATCAGAAATCATTTCCGCTAGTTCTTTGTCCCTCCCCTGAAGCTGCAAATTAATTTCATTTAATTTTTCGGTAATGTCCACAAGAAAACCAAAATCTCTAAGCCAGATTGAATTTTCCAGTTCAGGAATCGGTTCATCGCGTTGTTTGAAAAATTGGACTATGGCAGATAGAACATATCATTGAAACGTTTCAGCACTCGTCCTCTACGTAACCATCGGACTTCCGAGTGAAGAAGCAGTTCCCCGTATTAACAGTCAATTTCATCGACCAAGGTTTTGAATAATCTCCTTTGTAACACTTGAGCTCTAATCTTGTTCACAATTTTTACCACCAATTTCATAACGTTGTTTAATTTTAGAAAGTTTCCACATAACGCTTGTTGATGGATAATGCAGTGGTAACAGAAAAATTGCGGAAAATGTTCACCTTTACGACATAACGACACCAGACCCTTATCACAACTCACCATAGCTGGAGCGCCATCAGTAGTCAAGCCTGCCATTTTTAATATGGGAATTTTCTCAGACGAAATAATACTCCTGACCAGTAGTATGTCCTTTCAGTGGAATAAACTTCAAAATATCTTCTTTTATCGTAAAATCACTAAAAACCATCCTTACAAACACGGCCATCTAAAGTTAGCAAATAACGAATCTGCAGCTTCTAAAAATGCCTGCTTTACCATTTCCCCGTCTTCATAAGGTTTCTTCTTTTGTGCAATTATCTGGGACACACGGTATGATGCTTCAGTTGCACCCTTATTTTTATCGACTGCTTTTAAAAATATTGACTGTTGCCTACTTAATTGGTTTTTTAATTGTTTCAATTTTTCCTTTCTGTAATGGAAATGATTTTTCAAAATTCGAATGTACAGTTTTATGATGCCTCTCAATATTCTCTTTTTTCGCAACGGAGATAGAAGTATTACACAACAAACATACATTTTTGCCTTTAACTTCTGTGAACAAATACTGTTCTTCCCATTCGGAATAAAAATGGTACGTTTTCACCTTCTTACTATTGCTTGCCATATTACGTGAAGTTCGGTTTTAAACTGAGTGCAATGTCGGAACTCAATGCGTATTTATCCCATTCAAAGCAAACCAGATCGTTCTCGCTGCGGTCCTACCCGATTCTAGCATGGTGACGTAGGTGGCAGATCGCTCACTGCAGTATCGCCACTGCTTCTGTTTATTGTAAGAATTTGCGAAATTTAAGAAAGCATCTATGATTTTTAACCTTATAAAATATGTTGCGAGCTACCACAATTGCCTTTGCGAGATACCGGTAGCTCGCGATCGACGGGTTGGCGACAACTGCATTAGACGATAGCGACCCAAAAAGAATTCAAGAAAGGTTATAGAAGCTTTAAAAAACTAAGACAACAAACGAAATGATCCATTTATAAATCGCGTTTTAAATAGAATTAAACCATTTTGTAAATTGTCATAAAGTAATAAACATATACCAAACAATAAAAAAAATGAATTAAAAACCTCGAAAATTTCTTGCTGCGTAAGATTTTTAATTTTAATAACATTTAGTCACAACGCTTTTACCTAAAGCGAATCATTCGAAGGTCCGTGGAAAATTAAAATTGATTTGGAGATCCCTGAACAACGCCAGGACGTCTGCGAAAGTTTTAATATAATATAAAAACATTGTAACACATTTTTTTTAATATGGAACTTAAAATAAATAACAATGAATAAATTAATAACGATAAGTGCATACAACAAATTTTCCTAGTTTTGGACAAAGATAGTATATCTTTTTCTATTGTTGCGCAGATGGCGTACTTTCGTTACGTAAGTATATTTGTATAAAATTCATATATCTTTTTAATTTAAATTTATTTAAGAAAAGTTTTGTTTAAGTTGATTAAAAAAATTATATATTACACTTATCAGTACAGCAATCCCTTAACGTTCATTAGGGATTTTTTTTTTATTAAAAAAAATTGAGATTGTAAGTTTTTCTAACACAGTAGTGTTTCTAAAAATTATATTATTAATGATTATGTAAAAGAAGTCCGGACAGCTGTAAGTGAGGTAATACGCACCGTGCTACATAAACCAGCTTTCGACATTACAAAAAAAATTCCACTGGGTAATAATACTGTGCGAAGAAGGATCGACGAAATGGTTCAGTTAGTAGAAAACTCTTTATGTGACTACTTAAAAACATTTGAACTCTCTATACAGCTTGACGAGTCAACATTACCAGGAAACGAAACTTTACTTTTAGCTTATGTGATATTTGTAAAAAAAAAAATTTTACCACAAATTGTTAAGCTGAGTGTTTGGAAACTGATACAAAAGGTAAAACGTTATTTACTGAATTAAAAAGATTTTTCGATTTAAAAGCTATACCCTTGACTAATATCATCTCAGTTGCTACTAAACGGTGCTTCGGCAATGGTAGGCGAACACCGAGGCTTTTTGTCATACTTAAAATAAGTTATACCAAATGATGTATTATCAGTACATTGTGTCATTCATCGACATCATTTGGTCGCAAAAAGCCTTAGTGAACATCTGCATGGATGAACATTATGTTATTACAGCAGTTAATAAAATCAAAAGAAATGCTTTCAATAAGAGATTATTTGCTAAACTTTGTATGATGCTGACTATAATAGTTTGCTACTTAACACAGAAGTACATTGGTTATCTAAAAGTGCATGTTTGAATCGCTTCTATTCGCTTTTTGATTTAGTGTTGGAATTCCTGGAAAGTAAAAACTATGGTTTAGTGCACAATTTAATTATCTCAAAAAATGACATCGCTTATATGACTGATTTATTTGCCATATTTAACAAGACAAATTGAAAACTACATTAAAGTCAATCACAGCTAAAAGTGTAGTATCTGAACCCTAAACCCTAACGTGTAAAGAGGGGAATGTTCTCAGTTTCCAAATTTTTCAAAATTGCAAAATAGAGATGAATATTTGTTTGCTGATTGTCAAAACTTAACGGCGCTTCAATCGTAACTTAACCAAAAATTTTAAGACCATTTGCAAATACTTTAGAAGAATACATACTAATACAAGGGCAACTTATTGAATTATCCACAAATGAGGAGCTGAAACCAATGTTGAAACAAGGATACGACAACTTCTGGTTACAAAAACAGATCCCAATTTTATATCCAGCATTATGGGTTATTGTACAGAAGCTGTCGATTGCTTTTCCGTCTTCCTATTTGGTAAAACGTAGATTCGATGCCGTTATGAGTCTTATCACAAAAAAAGAAACAGATTAGAAATTAAAACTCGTGGAGATCTGCGGTTGCTACTCACAAACATTAAGTCGAACATAAATACACTCATAACATCCCATCAGGTTCATCCAAGTCATTAATTTTTTTTTGTATTGTATTGTATTAAAATAAAAGATGTAATTTGAATAAATACTTCTTCAATAAAATGTTTTATTTATATTTTATTTTGACGTCACCATTTATCATTCAAGTTCAAGTTAATTTGTAATTTTTCTATTATCCGTTAATGTAGTTTTTTTACTCAGGGGTCCGTGGGCAAGTTTTGACTATAAAAAAGGGTCCTTGGGTCAAAAGAGTTTGGGAACCACTGATATAGAGCATTTGAAACCTTACAGATAACTAATTACTAAATAACGAAAACAAATTTCTATTTAAAACTAGGCTCTAATTGCAAATAAAAATATTATTGACACATCCAACGTGTTTCTATCTCGATGGTATGTGCTTATAGTTTCTTTAGTCGTCAGTTTGCAAACCAATTGTGATTGATACTAGTTAAGAAACAAATCTATTATAATTAAAATTAAAAATTATGTTAAAATTTACTAATCCAAACTAAGCCCAACGAAGCAGTAATATTAACAAATACCGCAGAGTTGTAAAGTAACAGAAACCAATAACAATCAAAAACTCCATAACAACAAAAAGTTTAGAAGTAAATTAACGGAAAACCCTCAGTCTAAAACGTGAAGAAAATGTAAACGCGCTATATAGAATCTGTTGAACTGTATCCGTTTTACTCTAATTAGCAACGAACGTTAAAGAGACTCCACAACGTTTTCCTAATTCGACCTTTCATTCATTGATAAATTTAAGATAAAATTTCTGTAATATACTATAGCTCTTGTTTACAAAACCACTTTTAAAACTAGATTTGCTTCCATCAAACGTTTATTATTTCCACTCCCAGAAACCTAACTAATTTATCGCAATTAAGAAAAAACAACCAGACCATAGCTTATTATTTAAACGTTAAATTCCATCGCTTTTTATTACAACATACAATATTTCATAAATAGAAAAAAAATCTGCAATTTTGCATTTTGCGAAAATGCCCGTTATGCAGAAGTTATAGTCATTAGAAATTATCAAGTCAGTGCTTTCAGAATATAACACTGAAACGGTGTATTATAAGAAAAATGTATTCAAATTGAATAGTATACCTAAACCAAATATTTCCCAAATTAATCACCTCTTCGCCCGTCAACCTTGTAAAAATGGTAATTACCCGTGATCTACTTACAATTCAGTGACAATATATTTGAATACATATTGTTCTATTCATCAATTAAAAGTAAACAATTGGTGAAAAAAATACAATAAACGAGATTAGTTTGAAGTCTTTGAAGGAAATTTCGTAATTTGAATAAAATCGACCTTGTTTGTCGTTAAAAGTAATAGAACATAGATTACAGTAAAACCATTCAATTTAAGATGATTGCCGTTAAACGATAATATCGGAATGTGATTATATAAATAATTCCTTTGTACGTTTACCAAACAACATCATTTACTTCGATTACTATAAAACTTTTATTCATTTTCACATTATAACGATTTTAATATTTAATGCTTAAACGAACATAAACATCAATTTTTACCAAAGAGAAAATAAATAAATAAATTTTCTATAAAAAAAACTTTTATTTTTGAATGTATTTGCGTTTTTTTTTAAGTTTAAGTACTTCCGCTAAAATAAAGTTTTTCGCTTTTTTGGTTTTTATGGCAAGATTGCCTTTTATAAAAACCTTTGTAAAATTTTAGTACCATAGTATTGTCTGTCTTAATTAGAAACTAAAGACAGTAAAACTTCAGCTGCTAGAACCGTTTGTGAGTAAAATAAAAAATTTCTCGTTTCAAAAAAGACTATTATACTATAATCGTTATTTCTGCACGACGGCGTAAGAAAAATTTCAATTTCATAATCTAAAACAGTGGTTCCCAAAGTGCTCCCTACGGACCCCGAAAAGTTCTAAGTTTAAGAAACATTTAATAAAAATCCATAGTGACAAAAATATAAAGATTTAACGTTTTTTCAAACAATTAAAGAAAAATATTTGAAAACACCGACATTGCAAGAATTCATAGGGACATGTAAGAGAGATGACGATCGACTGCGTGCTTCTTATAATATTTCTTCAATGGTTGCAAAGTCTGGAAAACCTCTCACTATTGGTGAAGAACTTATTCTACCAGCTGTAAGTGAGGATGCGCACCGTGTTGCACAAACCAGTTTTCGATATTATAAAAATAATTCCTCTGAGTAATAATACTGTACGAAGAAGGATCAGTGTATAGAAAACTCTTTATGTAATTACTTAAAAACATCTGAATTTTCTATACAGCTTGACGAGTCATTACCAGGAAACAAAGCTTTCCTTTTACCTTATGTGACCTTTGTAAAAGAAAAAAAGTTCCCCAAGAATTGTTGTTTGCTAAATGTTTGGAAACTGATACAAAAGGATAAACATTATTTTCTGAGTTTTTTTCTGTATTTATATATACTGTTCGTATAAAAAATACGAACAAAAAATGTGTACGTTCAGACTAAAAGTTAAAAAAGAAACCAAAAATTAAAAAAATCTTCATGAAATGTCTACTAAGAACCAATGTTTCCAGAAGTGGTAATCTACGTAATTCTTGTATATTCAAAGAATGTACAATCATAATGTAGTACGCAATACTTTCAGACTCTGCTAAACGTGTACCTTAATCTTAAATTGCATCTTGTTTTACAATTTCTTTCTTTCTGCCTTTTCTTGTACTCTCCCGGGTGTCAAATTTGAGTATAGTTGGCTTTATCCATTAATCCATTTCTTCTATTATTTTCTATTTAATATCATTTTCTTCATTTCTTCCACCATTTTTTCTCTTTTAAATTAAAAGCTGTATTTTTATAGACTTTTGCAAAACATCAAACTTCTCAGCATTATTATCATCATTTATCTTTTTTGCTACAATGCTTTTTCGGTATTGTTTTGTTCTCGTTATTAAAGTCAGCAATCTTTTTTTTCGTCGTACCCATTGAGTGCGTGATTATATATTTCTTTTTCAATACAAACTCTTTTATTTGTGTTTGTCCCTTATGAGGTAATTACGTTTGATTATTTAAACTACTCTACTTTTACATTTCATATTCTGACACATTAACTTATTCAAATTTATTTTGTTAAAATAAACCAGAATTTGAACTATTTTATAACATTCATGTTTTTTTGACAGACTGCTTTTAGTAACAATAGTTGTATGCAGAAAATATAATAATATAAATATTTAATTACATCCGAAAAAGAATTTGTAAATAACGGATTCACTTTAATCGTTTGGTTCCTAACTTCATATTTTTTAAAAGTCCTTATTTTATTTGTTTTCTTTTAGATAAATTTACATGGGTACGATGTATATTTGTAACAACGGGTTTCGTCAAAAACCAAGGTTTAAACAGGATTAGAACCTCTAAATGAGACGTAGGTCACAATGTCTCTGATTTGATATGTTACCATTCATAGTAAAAAGTGGTAAATAAAAATATAAATTTAACATTTTTCAAAAACGTCTGATCCGTTAGAATGAGAGTTTTTTGTCGGATAAATTTGATGCTTGTTGATGCAGCAAAAAACTTGGTAGTTAATGTGTTTGTTCTGAAGTTTCTAAAATACAAAAACCGTCTACATGAAAATAAACAATAACGTAGACATCGTCGGCTATTCCGAATTCTTAACGACTGTAAACCTATAAAGATCAAAGAAAACTTCGACATTTTCTTGTACGAAACTCCAAGAAAACGTCATAACGATAACTAAAACGTTGCCAAGATTTGTTGTTCCTTCTTGTAGGTTGCTTTCAATTTTGAAGTATTGAAACTAAAAGTTTGCAAAGCTTGAAAACGGGGTGTCGTTCGGGAAAAAAATAAAACCAAAACAAATATTTTGTTCACTACCGTTGATAATCACAAACTGCTAATATTTTAAAAACTCTACAAAAAATACGACAATGGTCGCACACCAAACACGAAGTTTAACAAGTACAGCAAAAATACCTTTAACAAAATTCTTAAACAATGACAACTTATTTGGAACTACCTACCATTGAATTGTTTATGAAACTTTTATTTCACCGTTCATCAGTTACGTTACTTGCAAATGCGGAAGAAAAAATGATAATGTAACAGAAGTGCAAAGTCTGCATGTGTTCATAAGCAGCACAAAAAACATTTTAAAGAAGTTACATGGTCGAATAGATTTTTCTAGGGAACATCCTCGTAAGTTTTCGACCTAACTAAGTTATACGTAAATATACTAAAATGCTTAGGTTCACATTCTTTTCAGCGATAATAATTGAATTATTATTATCTGTAATCAAACAATTCTTTATATTGACCAAAAATTATTGCACATTCACTCTATTCTACTGAATTCCCTTTTTTCACCTTGTAGAATAATTTCAATAATACAATATGCAATATAAAACGAATAACGTTGAGTCGTACTTTGTTAATTACTACAAATTATGAAGTGTACGCAACAACAATTACGTTTATTGAATTTTTCATTACCATACACAAATGACCGAGAAGACGAGCATAATCTAAAAAATGCTATCTTTTAAATGCCGCCTTACATATTATCTCTTTCACATATTTCCGGTTTTATAAAAAAGTAATAAATAACATTAATGAGCTCTAATTCTAGAAATTCAATTAATACGTTATTTATTACGTTCAAAAACGCCAATAACCGCGTAAACAAACAAAATTTTTAGGCAATTGCTTTTTTTTATATCTACTACTACACAATCAGTTTAAAGCAATCAAGCACTAAATTTTTCGTCCCGACACGTAGTTTTAGTTATGAAATACGTCATTGATGCAAGTACCCGTAAACTTACGATCAGGGCCAAAGGAAGGAGGCAAGCAAAGTATGCTTAGAATCAGGGCTAATGCAAGAAGATCGTCAAAACAACCAAAAAAATTATTTAAAGATCAAAACATAAATTTTAAATATTTTCTTATATGGCGCCAATTATTTTGCATCGGTGCGCCAAAGACCTTTCCTCCGGCGCTGCTTAAAATTAATTACTCAATTACTTACGACGCCGTAGTTTTGTGTTTTCTAGTCACAATCGAGCAAATCCATTTACTTTTAGTTGCATTCATTGAACCAAAACTACTTTGGTCTATAAATATTTCATGGTTCTGTGTTCACTAAAATGTAATCAAAAATGTAGTAAACCGTTACATACATCAACTAAAGTTACAAATTCTTCCGGACTTTAGTAAACGTCCGTTAAGTATTATATATCGCCAGACAAATTACACCACCAATGTTTTATTGACATGGATAAACTCAAAAGCGTTATCTCAACAATGTCTAAAAAAAATCAAAAGGTGGCATAGTCTAAAAATGAATAAACTTTATATAAAAATATCTCAATAGGAGACCTAAAAAAACTCAAAATAATTTTGGGCTCCTTAAAACTATTTCTGCCAGATAAAAGCATGGACAATTCAAAATTATTTTCGAAAAGTCTTTTTCAAACATAATTTAAAAATAATTACCGAACGGAAAAGATTTATGGGATTTGTTCATTCTGATAACCTTTATATGAATTTGAGATGTAAGAGAATCATGCTTGTCAAAGAAAGTTGATTTTCAAGAAATACGGTCCCACGCCGAATGTTACTGAGAACAAAACTATTAGACCTAAACAGAACGCTCATAAAGTTGTAGATTGCTTATTTCTTAAAAAAAATAATCTCTACCGTTTCTAAAAAAAATATTTCTTTAAGTTCCAATATATTTTTTGAAATAAAAAAATCCTTTAAACTTCTTCAACCACTGTTGAAGAATTGCTAAATTTAAAGAAAGTAATTTTCTATTGCTCACTTAACGGAAATTTACCCAGCTTGTGGTATAAAACTAAAAATTAAAGTCGTTATAAAACCACAGAATAAAAAAGAATCAGAAGTATATCTCCCAACATTTATATGCAATTCGCCATTTTGCGGGACTATCCAGGTGACACTTGATTTATCCAGATGACATTCTATTTCTGTTGTTTAACATTCAAAATTCATAATTTAAACTGTAACGTTATGTGGTGTGTTTGTAAATGTTACAATTTTATCTGGTTATGTGTCTCAAAATCAAAGAGATGCATCTATGTGTAGTAAAAATAACAACGACAGATTTTAAAGATGCAGTCCTGTGCTAGAGAATATTTTATTATAATTCGAATTCCTAGCCCAACAAAATGGCTGAAAGTCATAAAAAACAAATTTAAAATGTAAAACACCACCACAAAACACGCTGATGATTTTTTATTCAGCAATAAAATTGTCACGATTTTCCTTCCATACCTTGTACCAAACAGTGGCTCAGCTAATAATACTAAACAGTGATAATAAAAAGTATTTTATTTCAAAAGGCAATAACTTAACAAATTTCAGAAATAACTCAGCGATAGAGCTAAAATTAGTTAATTACAGTAAAATACGATTCGCAATATTAAGTATCTATTTCATGTGAAGCTTTAGTTGTGCTTTTTACCACAGTATCAGTCTACTGACAACAAATATTCCCGAAAAAAGTTTACGTTTGTTTTGGTACAAGCGTGATTTAAGAAATTAGAGCAACTATAACAAACGTTCAATAATATTTTTTATTTTTAATTCGCTCACGTTTAAAACGGAATTGAGTAGAAACTCGTGTATTTATACGTTCCATTCACGTCTGTAACGTGTAAATAAAGGATCCAAAGCTGATTAATCACCTCCATATTGAGGACGAAATTAAAAGTACTGAGAGATAAGTTAATTACCGGCGTTTTCGAAAACACTAATTAGATAAAACAAGGATGTGTTGTCATTGTTGGCATACCTTTCCATTAGTAAAATTAAACAATTACTATTAGTGTTTTAGTCTACAAATACATGAATTTAAAAAATCGCTTTTACCTGAAATTGTAATTGCTTGTTGTATCTCTGCTACTCTGGAAAGTACGTACAATGGTGATTCTCCGACATCCATATTAACGAACCGTGAAGGAATGTAACGTTATCACTAGAAAAAAAAATCAATTTTAATTTAGAAAAGAGTTTATACATAACATTCAGCTAATAAATGCAACTTAAAGTTAAAGCAAAGCAACTGTGATTCATCAATTACCATGCATAATCCTATTGTTATGAATTAGTGTTATCAACCACCTTCAGTAACATTAAAACTATGCAAATTGCATTGGCTCAATTGAAATTTGTTTTTGTATGTATCTTTACAATCGAATTTTTTTGTCAATTCAAAGTTTCAAAATAACACATATTTGCTAATTTAATATCTATTTTAATTTATAAAAAATAAAGAAGTGGAAGGAAACGCTCAGAGATCGCCGTTAAAAATAAATTAGAAATTTGAGGTGAAATTCTTTGGGCGAAAGTCGACTTTTAATGCATATCACATTGTCATGTCTAACGAAAATGACACTAACTATAATTTAATTCTTCTTCGACGAGATATCCTCAAAGTGAGTTTTAAATGATAAATGTAACGATAAACTTGTAAAAAATTATTTTTTACTGTACCTATATACATTAAAAAACACAGGTTTTCATTACCCACACAAAATCTAATCTCAAGTAAGAAAACATTTAAGACATTTGATTGATTTATACCGTTTACATAAAAGTTGTGTTTATATTTTTATAATTATTAAAAAATTCCAACAAAGGCTAATATATTATCAATATTTTATAAGGAATTTCAAAAATATTTCCCTCCAGCCATTTAAGCATAAATTATTATGCCGTTTTGCATTTATTAATGGATATTGCCTAACAGTTTGAAAGTGGTATACACTGGCGGTATAAAATTAAATTTTATAGTAACACAAAAAACACCAAAAAACATAAATAAATCGTACAGTAAGTCAACACGATCTGTTTCGGAAGAAGCACAATTGGATTATAAATTCTTCATAAACACCCGAGTAAAAGTGGTATTGTTAAAATACGTGTGATACCATAAGAAATACAAAAAAATGTAGCGTAATTGCTAAATGCCGTAATTTCTTGTATATTTTATTCTACGACAAGGTCTTCCGGTTATTGTTCTGTACTTTATAAAAAGCGTTTCTTCAAATGAATCCACCGTAATTTTAAAACTACCAAAAATATATTTCAAAGATAAAAAAATCAAAAAAAAGCTTTTCGATGTTTGATCATTTGAAAACAATAAATACGTCAATAGAGAATATTTCTTAAATCAATAGCTCCTCGTTTCTGATTTTTATACGTCGCAAAACTAGATACAATTTAATAAATCTTATCGGGTAACTATAATTATAATCAAGCCTTAAAAGTACTAACCAAACAAACAAAAGTAGAAGACTTGTATCAACTAAAACTGAAAGTGTCGTTAAATTTTCGTTTTAATCAATTTACGGCAAATATTAAATAAATTACAAGAAAAACAAACCGGCTACTTCAAGACAGCCATTCCTAGAAAAGCTTTAATCTGACCAAACTATTAACATACGAATGTAGTCATAAATTATAAAAATAATCAGATATTAATCAAAACGTGAAATTTTCAGAAAAAATATACATCAATTTCTATTAATCAAAGTAGTTCTAGAAATAATTATCGTTCTAATATTCCTATACAAACTATAAATAAACATCATAAGATTAGCCACACTTCTATTGTTTTTCGTCTGCAGAACTTTGTTAATCTATAAGATAACGAAAATAAGATGGCAGCATAATCCTCAAAACGTCAGAAGAAGACATGATATAATTCATCGAAAGCAGAAACAATTGATAGTGAACCCTTTTATAAAGTTTTTTTTTTTAACTTTTAAAATAAAATAATACATGTAAAGTTTATTACAATTCAAAAATTACAAATTTACTTTTAGCATGAAGTCGACGTCAAAAAGAAATGAAAACCTTATACAAAACACGGACGTTAACGCATTTCTATATTACATTACTTAAAGGGCTTTGTAACTAACTATAACTCAAAAAACAATGATCTTATCTATCTCATAATAGATTTGATGAACAAGATAAGTCAAAACTGATGGTATTATTCTTGTATTTAAAACGATAATTAATAATAACTTCAAGTAATTAACAGAAAACTAGTATATCCAGCTTAATTTCGTTCTACAACTAATAAAACACTTTATAAAAACATTAGTAAATATATTATTACTGATTAAAGCATTACAGTTGTTTTTGTATTAAGTTTTGTAGTTACCAAAAAAAAATATGGAAAATAAACTAAGAGACAAACATAATTAAAGTGTAAGTAAAAGTATAGAAAAACAAAAATATTATTATAGTTTGCACGATGTATTAACACAATAACCTTTATTAAATTACGTTATTCCAACTAAATAAACTAAGCTTAAAATTTAAAGAAAATTTATCTAAAGTAGTACCAATTTAAAGTCAAAAACAGACAACCAGTTGAAGTTTAAAAATGACTATAAAAACTACCACAGTCCAAAATGTAAAAAGTGAAAGGAGTATCAACCGTGAAAACTAAGTCCCATTTCAGAGTTACCAGTAGAAATCGGTCATATTACGGAAAAATTCCGAACCGACATACCCTTAGAAAAAACGACTAAATAGATCCCTCCAGTTAAAAATAACCATCTGTATAGAAGCGGAAACCATGAAAAAAATACTTGATTCTACAGATTAGAGGTTGAAGCAACACACTTGTACTCCGTTACTAAAAAAATCATTATTTGCAAAAACAAGCTTTAGACGATTATAATGACAAAAACGAACAATACAAGTAAGCATGTGGAATGTTCAAAAACTAAAATTAAAACAATAATAGAAATAATTTCAAAAATAGATAATAGTCAATTACGCAACAAGCGTTGAAAGTACAGCATAACGAACGTTTTTTGTGTTGCCTTTTGTAAAATTACACTCAAAAATTAAAAAAAACATATTTTGGAATCACCAGAAAAATAACATTGGTACTACATTACTAAATCTGTCAGATTTGATATCGACCATAACATCGTTTTTTTCAATTTTAAATTAAATTATTTTGTATCTGTCACATACTGGTTCAAATATAATAGTTTACTTTAAACACTTTGTTCTATGTGTATTTTTACTTTTTACTTTATCACTCTAGAGCTTTTTTTCGCCTATTACGTATCTACACTAACGCACCAATATTGACGTTTGCGATGTTAAAAGCATAAAAAATAATTATAATCAATGGCTCAAAGTAAAATAAATAGAACCAAAACTAATAAGATATTATTTACACATACGAGGCGACAAAAACAAAAAGACTTAACGTTGAATTTCGTATTTCCACCTATAAATTAAATCTTCAGTTGCTTTTTTTCTCTTCTTAGAGCCTTCGATTAGGTGTGGAATTTTTTATTTAATTAAACAACCGTAGTTGTAATTACGGCGACGTTTCGTGGTCTTTGATGTGACCACTTCATCAGGCCAAATCTTTATTAAAAAAGAAAGAAAATTGTCCGGACCATATTGATCAATAACAACTATCCTAAATATATTATAAAAAAGATATTGCAAAACAATTTTGATCAAAATAACACAACAATAATAGACACTTTACATAATAATAATACTATTGACAGACGTTATACGAAATTAATAAACGTTCCAGGATTAAACCACAATATTATAAATATCCTAAAACACGATCAAATAAAAATAGTACTTTATAACAAAAACACTATTTACAACAATTTTTACACCCCACTTAAAGACAAGACTCCAACACTTGAAAAATCGAATCTGGTATATAAAATAAACTGTATTAATTGTGACAAATATTATATAGGTCAAACCAAACAAAAATAAAAAATAGAATAAAAAATCACGAATATGATTGTCAAAAAAAATTAGATAATACAGGCCTGTCAACCCATCATAAATTAATGTCACATAACTTCGACTTAAATAATCCTGTGATATTAGATTTAGAAACGAATCTGAACAAAAGATTCATTTCTGAAATGATATGGATTAACAAACTCAACAACAATGTAAATTTTAAAACAGATTCACAAAATCTAAGTACCATATATAAATATCTGATAAGTAAAATAAAATACAAATATGATCCGACTTAAATCTACAATTAAACAAGAATTTATGATGTCTCTAATTTTTAAGTGAATGTTAATACATATTATTGAATCCAACTATTTATTGAATGCAACTATTTATTTATTAAAAACAGATTGGGTATCACAAACATATAATCATATCTTCATACATTTATAGACACATTTATACATTTCGATGGTTACACCACAAAAATTGTAAATTAAATTTTAATTAAGGACTGATTATTTTAATGTAAATTCAAATGGAGTTTTTAAGTATTCTAATTGTATTTTAAATGTTAGGACAAAGACAATCGATAATTTAGTGGTAAGTTATACATTGTATATTTTAAGTTTTTATGCATGTAAATGTACGGGTATAAAATACTAAATTTAACTTTTTTAATAAAGATTTGGCCTGATGAAGTGGTCACATCAAAGACCACGAAACGTCGCCGTAATTACAACTACGGTTGTTTAATTAAATAAAAAATTCCACACCTAATCCAAGGCTCTAAGAAGAGAAAAAAAGCAACTGAAAAAGACTTAAATAGATGAATGTTAATTATGACGTGTTAAAACCTTTTAAGGAAAAAACAATCAATGATAACAGAAACTAATTAATAAATATATTTAGAAAACACGAATGCACACATATTAATGCAATATCTCCATGCAGTTACACAGCCTGAAGTCTATAAATAAATTAACTAATGTTCAGAAAAATGAAAATATAAGAATAAAAGACGTTCTAGGTAATATACGTCAACCTGAATAAGCGAAAAAGTTTATATGATAATGGACAATTTTATATGTATGTACAAAGCAGCACGGGTATATTGAAATACAAATTAGTTCGATCCGTTTTTCAAAGATGGTTCTGGCTGTTATGAATGTTTCATAACTGCTGATTTTGGTGGTTTCAATCAAGTTAGACATTTGCCAATAATATTTAGTTTATGTAGCTTTAAGTTTCATATACAAAAACCTCGTTTTTTACTGTGCTGAATATGTCAAACTTTGTGCAGCATTTGCGGGAAGTTTTTGTTTTCTACTTTACTTAAAAAAGTTAATGGTGGCAATGCTCCAACTGATAAATCATGTAGAAAATGGTTTCGACGTTTCAAGAATAGTGATTTCAGGGTTGAGAGAAACCTGGCTCACGATATATCCAAAAACAACGAATTGGAAGCATTACTCGATGAAGATCCGAGTCAAATGCAAGAGAACCTTATGAGCTACTAAACAAGCAGTTTCCATACGATTGAATCCATAGGAATGATTCAAAAGCAGACCACAAACAAATGGGTACCTTATAAACTGAACCCAAGAAACGTAGAAAAGCAATTATTCACTTGCGAGCAACTGATTCAATGACAAAGAAAGAAGAAAAATACTACGCTATTCCCGGTCAATCGTTGCTATCGACCACAACATCAACACCAAGACCCAATATTGATGGTTCGAAGGTCATTCTATGTATATGGTGTGACAAAAAGGGCTGCTACAACCTAGAAATTCCATTACGGGCGATCGATATAGGCTAAAACTGATTTGTTTGAGCCACACATTACAAGAAAAACGGCCGTTTACAAACAAAAACATGACAACGCTATGCCTCGTGTCGCAAAAATCGTAAAAAAATATTTAAAAACATTCCAGTGACATATTTTATCGCATCCGCCGTCATCACCGGACATTGCTACTTCTGATTACTGGTTGTTCCCACGGTTGCAGCACGATTTGGCAAGTCGACGGTTTAATTTTGTGGCAATAATCGACAATTGGCTGCTAACTTGGATCGCCTCAAAAGACGAAACATTTTTTCGAGATCGAATTCGAAAAAGAGATTGGAAAAAGTAGTAGCGACATAGAAACAACATAGAAAACACTATTAGCTAACGAAGAAAAATCACAACATACATAAATTAAGAGAATAAATGTTACAGACAATATAGACAACAATACAAAAAAATATAGATAAGTATGACATTTATTCACCACAAACATGGTTTGAACGTATGAAACGTATAGACTCGGTATAGACAATAAAAGACGACAAACAGAATGTTTAAGTGACTACCAAGATATATCAAAAAGAGAAGTAGTAGACCAAAAACTCCATAAACAACATACTTTAAGAAAATCAGTACAACTAAAAAAAATAAACTAAGACGGAAAAAAGGCAGACATGTAAGTAAAAAAAAGTAAAAAAACCAATAAAGAAAAAAAAGGAAGTAATTAGCAACAAATAAAAGAAAAACTGCTATTGCAGTTATGAAGATAACGGATTTGCTAAGAAAAAACATTGCATAAAAAAGATACCAATAATTCGCTTAGGAAACATATGCAAAATCACCTTAATCTATTTTTGTGCCAACGTTTCGTGCTATCACGAGCACTTTTTCAGGACACTGTAATTTATTGAAGCTCATAAGTCAACAACATAGGGTTTCAGTTAATTAATCTATTCACTAAAAAAATTAATTTAAAAAAAATCGAAACATCTCAAAATTTTTATTTACATAAAATTACTTTTTGAAGCCGTTGCCAAACGTATTCGACTTAAACATATTCCAACTACTAAAGTTAATGTTAAGAATCAAGCCTAATGCTACAACAATGTCATACATAGCATCGACTTCAAAAAATAATTTCATGTAAATAAATATTTTGAGATGTGTATTAGTCATATGTAATGTTTTAGGTTTAAAGTTCAAGAATAAGAAAGGTATTTACTCAGGTGTTAAACGAAAATTTAGTCGTTTAATTGTAACTAAATTATATCATTATTTTTTACCTTTAAGTGCATTTTGTTTAAATAGTTTTATTTAGTTTTTTTTATTAATGGATCTGCAAAATATATATTCTGCAATGTCGCAAGATACTATTTTAGGTGTCTAAAAAAAATAAAGACAAGTTTGTCCAACCAAAAACATTTAAATGATGAAAAATCAATAGACATCGTCAAAAGATTTTCAACTGACGAAGTAAAACAACTAAAAAGATATAAATCATCAAATGTAAATGTAAGTACTAGGTTTAGTTAACATTGTTAATATTTAACAATGTACCGGGTGGGCAACTAAGAGTGGCCGCCGGCCATATATCAAGAACGAATCGTCTAGAAAAAAAGTTTTATTAGAAAAGTCCAGAAAAAGTGACTCGAAAAAACAACTGGAAAATCTTTTGGAGCTCCTAAGATTACCTCCAGTAGTTGACATGCTTAAATAAAAAGTTGGGATTTTTTCCGTAATCGGCTTATTTATGGGGTATTCAAAATAGGTATAATTCTCAAATAAAGTAGAAATTTTTTTATAAGGAACTTTTTGTTGTAATTTTAAAAATAAAGTGGGGGGGAAACATCAAAATATATTTTCTTTGAATGTCAATTATTCCGGTTATTTTTAACAAAATTTAACAAACTTGGGTTCGTTAGAAAGCGTTTTCCTTTGTCTATCGATAGTTTTTCACATTCTATATTTGAATAATAGTGAAACCTCTATAACACTTTATCTAAAATGTATAACAAATATTGTGATTTTTCTTAAAAAAGTATGGTATGCTTTTTTTACATGGTGATTCAGAAGATTAAAAGCAGGTTTCATTAAAAACCGCAATTAGTTAGCTTTTGTCTAACAGAAGTTATTAGAAAACAAAGTTGAAATTATAAATTTACTCATCTTGGCGACTAAATTACCAAAGTCGCCGCAAAACAAGTCACCTGTGAAAATGCAGGAACAACATAGTATGTCAGAAATTTTTAAGTTGTCATTGCTGCTATTGTGTATAGTAGACTTCATTTCAAGACTAAAGAACCGCTGCGCAGAAACCAATTTTGTTCCGAATGTCAGTACACTAGCTAACCAAAAAACGTTTCCAACTTTCATACGGCGTTTGTGGTACCCGCATTCATTCCACAATTCATTTTTTAGATAAATTAAAGATAAACTATTACAAATTATGTACATTGTTTACAGCAGATGTTTTTAGTTATAATTTATTTCGCATGATCGTGAAATTCCGAATTTATCCGACGCGCACCTCACGGTTCTTTAGTCGTGAAATGATCTCTACATACTCTATGTTTTAGCCGAGTTAGTATTGTTTATGATTTTTACAAATGAAGAAGCATTTGACATGTTAGCGGTTTACTTCAAATCCAACAGTTGCTAGCAGAGTGTATGCAGTACAATTTCCTGAAAGACGTCACCATACTACAAGAATTTTTCTTCGGTTGACTCACCGTTTACGTACGACTGGTAATATGCATATTCCTGTATACCGTAGACAACGTAATGCTCGTACCAAGAAAAATGTTATAAATCTATTAACATATGTAGAAAATAATCGTCATTTAAATACTAGAGTAATATCCAGAGACTTGAGAATAGGTCGAAGTACCATTAGAAATATTATAAGAGATCACAGACAAGTTACTTATTATACATATATATATATATAAGTGTATCTTATTAGGTACTGCAATGAAAAATATAGTAAAATGTTATTTATAATTAAGAGAAAAACTTATTTCTAATGTGTTCAAAATGGACGTTAAAGTAACTTAAGTAATATATTCGTTTGAGTTTTAGGTTGCATCCATATCACATAATCTTGCATCAAACCTGTTAATTTTGATCAACGGTTAAAATATTGTAACTGGTTGTTGCAAATGATATAGCAGAATGTTGGATTAATTTCGCGAATTTTGTGATCAGATGAGGCTACATTGAATAGTGTAGTGATACTAATGTAAATAGTCATAATATGCACTATTCGTCTAAAGCTAAAAAAATCCTCAATAGATTCAAGAGGTTCAACATAAAGGTCGTTGGTCTGTAAAGGGTGTGGAATTCTAGGTGGACAAATAATTTGCACTTTTATTTTTAACATACCTCTAAACAGAGAACGACATACAATTTTTAAGAAATGAATTGCTACTTCTTTTAGAAGACGAAATTTGATCATATCCTGATAAATAGATAGGCCGTGAAAACCTATTTCATTGACCAGCCAGATGCCTAGACATAACTTGTCTAGATTTTTATTTGTAGAGACGAGTAGAAGACCTTTTGAAGAAGACCCATTTTGAAGATCTGAGACGAGACTAACTATAGATATAGCTTTAACTCTTAGTTTTCCTTTTCTAATTTGTAATTTATAAAAAATTATGATTCCAATTTTTGTTTCCTAATAACTTATATTAGACAAAAATTATCTAATTGCGGTTTCCAATGAAGCTTTAATTCCTCTAATTGACTGAGTAAAAAAACTTATCATTCTATTTAATTTTTTTAAGAAAAATCTTATTTCACTATTTCAATATTAATCAAATATAAACTGTATACATTCTATCGATATACAAAGGAAAACGCTTTCTAACTAGCCCAAGTTTGTTAAATTCCGTTAAGAATAACCGGAGTAATTGACATTTAAAGAAAATATATTTTGGTGTCTCCCCACCACTTAATTTTTAAAATTACAACAACTTTCTTTCGAAATTATTTGAGGATTATACCTCATGTATTTTTAATACCACCTAAATACGGCAAAAAATCCAAACTTTCTATTTAAGAATGACCACTACGCCTCCTGGCGGTAATCTTAAGAGCTCGAAAACATTTTCCAGCTATTTTTCAAGACCACTTTTCTAATAAAACTTCTTTTCCAAAACCTGTGTGACTAATGGTTCCTGAGATATGTCCAACGGCCGTTCATAGTTGCCCACTCGGTACATAAACACCGATTGAGTATAAAAAAAAAATATTCATTAGAATACTCGTTACACGTCAGTCTGATATTAACTGCTATATCAAGAACAAATAAATCACACTAATGTGTGGTTTCTAAATGAAAGAAAAAGTACAAAACAATTCAAAACATCAGTTTTTTCGAACAATAAATTTATTTCCTATTTTGTAAATATCTCAAAATATAAAAAAACACCTTTAAAATAAAACAATTAAAAACCTGTAAAAAAATAAAATGATTGAACAAGAACTTTAAGTCGTACCTCGTATTTAAATTTAAACAAACTTTAAAAAATCAATAACTTAATCATTATAAAATGATTTGTTCTAGTCTAGAAAAATGATAGATAAGTAAAAATATTGGGTTGAGAAAAAATAACTGAATAACGTAAGTTGCAAAAAAAGTTCAAACCTTTGTTGTTTGTTGTACAAAAAAAACTTTTGGCTTTTCAGCATTATTAGCTCAATACTACTAAACCCGTTTAATTTTTGGAAATTAACGATGAGTTATCTACTATACGTCAGGCACAAAAATGCCATCAAAGCAATAGACACAATCAAAATCCAAAAATTTTCGTAAAAAAAACAATAAATAAGAAATATGTACCATCAAAACATTCTTCAAAAACCCTACATTTAGCAAAGAAAAAATACCGTGCACGTCCTTGCGCCATTGTTTAAAACAAACATGTTAAACTATGATTTGCTGTCTTGGCTATTTAATTGGCTCAATTTATCTGCTCCCAATTACTCCTTAACTTTACAAAAAAATTATCAGATAAAAAGAAATTCTTACGAATCTTAAGAAAAACATCTGCTGAAATAGAATCGCATACCAATACATATATTGAACGAGCAAGAAACTGTTAAAAAATGTTTGAAAAGATAAACAAGGTTTCATCGCCCTCGTACGATGAAAATAAATCGAAAGCAACGTAAAATTGTTACAAAATAAAGTAAGATTTGAAACAAAAACTCTACATTAATTTGAATTTGAAATCAATAAGTACACCCACCATTTACCCTAAAAACCATTTTTAATTAGCTGTTTCATGGTGAAAGCTTTTTATCTAAAAATTTCTATAGTAACTCGATATTTTTATTAATAAATTACGCTTGTGTAAATAAGCAGATGTTTCCGACGTTTACAGAGATGGCAAATAATTTCAAAAATGTGAAAAAAAAAGTAACTCCGATGTATGTATTTTTCAGATCATCCTATTTGATAAATACAAAGCATTTAAAATAATTTCTAGTTTCAAAATTTCACTGATGATAAAACAAATAAGTCAAGTTTCGTAACTAAAGATAATATAGTAAATAGTATAATATATAAAAAGAAACTCATATTTTTTTCTTTAAACAAACAAAAAATTAGCTTCGTTCTGATGTAATCAGCATGTGAATAATAAAACTTAAAGTTATAATTTTAATTGGCATTCTATTCTAGTATAGTCCATTGTTCGAATGGTTTTGAATTTAAAAAAAAAAACATTTTTTTAATTTTTTGTGTATTGTACGTAATTGCTACGGGAATTTTTGTTGTGCATGTCCCATACAAACTAGAGTTTTTTAAATTCATAAATTTCAGAAAAATCCGGTTTTAGCCCTCATTGTATTGATTTTTTTACATTAATTCATTTACGTCGGTCTAAAGTTATATAAGGAAGTGCAGAGCGGTAGCCATAAAACCTCTTACAACTCGAGTGGCAATAGAATTTGTAAAATACACCGGATATCCTGCCTGTGCCACCCATCATTAGCAAATAAGTACCCATTTTCCGTATAAAAAAACACAAATCGATAAATTCCGACCAAAAAAAAATGTAATCTTATTTATTTAAAGGGCGCAATTTTCTTTTATTTACTTAAAAAAATTCTTCAACTTTCTTTTGACCGATTACAAATTGATAAATAAAAATGAATTAATATGTACACCACGTTTTATAACAACTGTCCTTTATAAGGAACTCGATATACAGAGCATAAAAAAATTAGGGAAAACATTGACCTCAATAGAAGATAGTTGAAATTCTTTTTAAACAATTGCGTTAAAAAATAATGACGTTGAATTGCGACAAAATTATTTTCTATTTAAGCCTGGGAATTTGAATTCACCTCGAGATAAACGACAAAATAATTAAATTTTATTTTAATTACCCCAAATGAATTGAAATAAACAATCATTACAATAATACTTGGCAATAATTAATAAATTTCCACCCAGAAAATCAATACAAATCACGTGCGCATAAAAGACAACCCTTATTATATACTCACCCTTATGCGAAAAAAATATTAATAAAACAAATGACGGAAATAAACCGTCGATTGTTTTCGTAACCACTATTTAACACACTAACATCTAAAACTCTGCGAAGAATTTGACATTTCGGTCAAACCTGCAATTGTGGTATGTATGGCATCTCAAATATTTACTTTGCTCCTCTGGTGGAAAACACTTGAAATATAGAGTACAATACACGCAGTCATGTCCTTATTTTATCGACGTCTCCACACGCTCAATTATCAACATTCCCCAATTATTACTTATGCCAAAAACAACCTTATAACCGTCCTTCAACATTTCGACATTCGTTTCTGGCATTAAAACAAAAATTAGAAATATTTTTTGAAATGTTTTTGGTGCGGTGTAATTGGGACTTTGGGAAAAATTCAAGCTGATTGGTGCATTCCCCAAGTCGCATCACCAGCTCGAAATGAAAAGTAATTTTGCTTAATTGAGTGAATATATTTACTGTTTGCTTCAATGCGGCGGCCTCGTATAATCAATACTATATTCCTTGACGGTATGCGATTACAATTATGCGCAGATGCGCGTATATTCACGAGGGAAATTTTAAATTTAAATTTGAATTCGCGCATGCTATTAACTAAGCGCAACGACTGAAATGCTAATTTGACTAATATTGATTAGATTAAACTTCATACGCGTATTTTTAGTATCGGCAAACATCGTAATCATTTTATAAAGTCTATACATATTATCTCTGCATTCCAAGAGAGATTGTACAATTTAGCAGCAAAGAAATCAATTTGAATAAATCGGTGTTTCCCAACTTTTTTCATGTACTAATAAAGACCAACATTTTCAATTGTAAAACGAATATTACAAATTCAAAAATGAGCTTCAAAAACGATAGTAAAAACTTTTAAATTTAAAAAATAAACAAGTTGCATTGGAATATTTAAATTTGCTCAAATTTTTTATAGCAATTTAATCAATTATTTATTATTTTTAATTATTATATCAGAAAGAAACATTTTTCAAAGATTATTTTTCAGTCGTGTATCGCATGAAAGTTTAATAACTCTTTTTTTCTTTTTAGTTAGTAAAAACTGCGACAAAACACTTTAATCAATAGTTGCATGGCATAAAATAAAATATATATGCACTCAGGGCTGGGCAGTATTTCAACTACATGCATTTCAAATACGAATTTCATGCGCATTGCTAACGTGTATTTTGCATTTTGTATTTTAAATATTCTTATTTAGAAAAAATATTTTGTATTTCGTATTTCAAATACTATGATGTTATTTGTATTTTGTATTTTAAATTTACTTTAACGTAGTAATTTGTATTTCAAATACTTCTTGTCAGTATTCGGCCTAGTCACTTTATGCTAGAAACTCTGGTTTCTTCTCAATAATCTAATAAACCATTTTAAAATCAATCTACTACTTTATTTCGTGTTTATTTATTGTATGTGTTTTTTTGTCGGAATGAGCCTTAAAAGAGCATCGCAATTTTAATTACAAAACGCTGCAAAAAACTGAGTAGATATCTTTGACGGGATTATCCTGTGGTGCTACGAAATGAAGCTATGAGAATTCGGATCGACTAAAAACTTATTTAGAAATACCACGTCAACTTTTACACCAACACAAAGAAAACTCGCTATTTCTGTCTTTTATATCACTGTTTTAATAAAAGTGCACTTAGCAAAGGAAACAAGCTACGTTTTTATAACAATAAGTTTCTTTTAATTATTTGAGTTAATTTAAGATTCACTTTTAACGCACATATATGGCGGCCACAAGTTCATTTTAATGTTTTAGAATAAAACAGTTATTTTTTTATTGTTGAAGGGACAGATTTTGCTAATCCATTTTTTCAGACGGTATGTGATACAGTTTTTTTTAATTTCCCTCTTTTGTAAAATGTATTACACTATTCTTATTATGAAAGCTGAAAGAAGGCAAAATAACAAAATCACGATCAAGGTACATGCTTTAATAACCAGAAGAATGAACGACGGTAATTTAATGTTTTGCCGAACACTGTAAGAAAAATTTACAAAACATACAAAATACTAAAAAAGTAAATAAAAGAAGTGTTGGGCATTGCCCCAATAAATTTATTCAAGAAGAACAAAAACATCTGAACAATCTGATCGCTAAAGACTAAAACAAATAAAAACCAAATTGTTAGAGCAAAATCCACAAATAGAGGTGAGCTTATCAACTAGAAAAAACAAATTTTTATTGGCGAATTTGGAATTCTAGTAAATTTGAGAAGATCCTATGAAAGATCACAGAAAAATAGAGTCAACAAAGTGAAGGCTCAATTAAGATGCCGTTATTATTCGATTGCTATTGCAAAGTGTATTAACTACTTATGTTTATTCGCCGTTCAATGTAGAACACTTTGGAGAATTCTTGATATATTTGGTTGACCACTAACCTGAAGATCATATGAGAAGTGCATATTTTGTCAGATTTCGTCGGATTTCATATAACGCATGAAATTTAACAACTGATCACAGCTCATAGATATGTACCCGTATTTTTGCCCCCGTACAGTTCTTTTTTAACCCTAGAATAAAAAAGTTATATTTTATAGCGAAAATGGCAACGTGGCGTCGTATATGACGCCACACTAAATACTTTCTTTAACCCAAATGTTACAAGCGTTCTTGTAAAAGAAAGGTAATTACATGTTTCTACAATTTTGGTATTACTTTTGAACTAAAGATGGTATTGTTAACCTTTTTGTCGCTAATTATTAATGACACTTATCAACATAATGTTGTAATAATTTAACGATCCTTTGATTTTCTTGTAAACTGTGTAATTTGTGAGTGATGATCAACATCGTAATATTGGTAGCGATCCTTTTCAAAAGACTATAGTAATTTAGGCAGCCGAATGCATAGATTGATTATTAATTGTTTTAGTTATTGACAAAGGCCTCTGATGACCTTACATGAGCTTTTAACTGAAACAAAAAATTTTTATATTGAAGCAGAAGGTAATCATGCGCCTGAAAATAAATTTTTTTTTGTCTGGCAATACTAATGAGGATCATATTGACAAGGATTTTGGTGACGAAAACTTTGTAGAACAAAAAAATCTTCTAAGAAGTCAACTATGTATACCAATAGAAGTTATTGACACTAATGATGCCAATAATGAAAACTTTGATACGGAGATTGATAGTAACCATAATGATAATAATGAAGATGCATCACTTTCCATATTGTTTGAAAAATCTATGTATCTTGGAAATCGCAGAACCGATAAAACAGTAACTATAACACCGGCTAAGTTGTTTAAATGGACGGATAACTCAACACTCAATAATTTTTCCGATTACGTGAAGCCAGTCGAATTTCAAAACTGCAATACTCCTTTAGAGTTGTTCCAATTCTTTTTCGATAAGGATGTGACACCTAAACCTTTGATATCATCACACTTACTGCAGGTACAATAACCGTCTTGCTGATATCACAGTCAAAGATATTTACTGTTTTATTGGAGTAATGATGGTCAATGGCTATGTTACTGTAACAAAGCGATACAAGAACTGGGAAACAGCTGACGACGACCGGAATAAAATTATCCATTCTGCAATTTCACGTGATAGATTCACGTACTAATGCAAAACATTAATTGCTGCGACAATAATGCTTTAAATGCAAGTGATAAATTTGCCAAAGTTAGGCCACTGTTAAACGCTTTGAATGAGCGCTTTTTAAAGTTTTGTTCTTCTAAATTATTATTACTGCGTAGATAAAATTATGATTCCATATTATGGACACCAGCCAACTAAACAATTTATACGTGGGAAACCAGTCCGATGGGGTTATAAGTTTTGGATAGGAACAACGAGGCTGAAATATATTGCATGGTTTAAATCGTATCAAGGATCATTTTCTCAACATGTTAATTAATGCCAAAGTATTTTTATTTGCAAATGGTATGACAACAGTGTTGTATCAATCGTTAGTAATAGCAGCTCATCCCACTCAATCCATCTAGTAAACTGTTACTCCCAGAAAGAGAAGATAATATACAAGTCAATCAACCAGGCCTCATAAAATCATATAATCAAAATATGAGAAGAGTTAATCGTTTAGACCAAAACATTGGTCTTTATAGAATCTCAATCCAAGGTAAGAAATGGTATTTCCCTCTCATTGCACATTGCATTGATATGTCAGTGCAGGATGCTTGACAAATTCATAGAGAACTAGGTGGGTAATTAGACCAACTGAGTTTCAATTGCTACAAATATTTTGGAACGCATTAGAGGTCTTCTAAACAAGGACGTTCTAGATTATCCAATAATGCGCATGCCGTTCTCGCTAAGATAGAAAAAAAACAAACTAAATGTGCCTATTGCCGTACAAAGGTGCAGTTCGGATGTCAGAAATATGATGTTAGTCCTCACTCTAAACATTGGTCGAGGTTTTTCGCACATATTTATATCTTAACAATTCACAAAACAATAATTATTAGCAGTAATTAACATTTTGAGCTTCCATAAATCTTTTTTCAAAATAAAAACAAAGTTTTATTTCTAAAAATTAAATCCGTAATGTCTGGATTAAATCAAATACATTTTATTTCTCTTCAACCATTAACGATGATACAAATACAGGAAACAATGTAAATTATAAAATATCGACACATTTTCTGCAAATTATAGGTTGTCAGGTTTTGCACACAGCAGCATTTTACCCAAACTTCTGGTTTTGGAGCAAATGTGACATCGTTTACTTGGGCTTTGGTTTTTATCGGTGGTTTTTCCAATCCGTCTCTACTCAAGGCGTTCAACATTACTGCACGTAGAGACCTTGAAATTGTTATCTGTTTTAACCTATTTTCAATAGTGGTCTAATCAATTCCATTGTGAGTTTGTTAAAAACTCCATTCTTAGAATTATTATATTGGACTATAGCTAATATCTGCTTTTGTTTTGTTGGCATTATAAATTACATAAACGTTTATAGCCATTCCATCCGACACCCCATAAAAAACTTCCAATAGCTATCTTCATGTTTTCCTGGCGACTCATTTTGAATGGCAGACACTTTTTCCCGTTTTAGGAGATAAACACACTAAAGTTTTGTTTCCATTGTATAAAAATTCAGACGTAGGAATCATATTTTTCTTTGCCAAAAATTTTTGTGGAATATCGAATTTATTTTTCCTTCGAGTTCCTACCATTGCTAACTTTTTACAGAAAAGTTTTTCAGCTAAATCGAACGATACAAACCAATTGTTCATTGTCACATTCCTATCAGTTCCAACGATTGATTTACACAAATTGAGAACGTATTGGGTTAGTAACGCATCAGTAGAAGTACGCTTCTCTTTACCAATATACAGAATAGCTGATACATAAAAACTCTTAGGATAGAATAGCACATCATTACAATTTTAATTACATATTTATCTGGCTTATTAAGCGATATAACAGAGTGTATCTACTAAGAGTAAACAAAAAATAGTAAGTTGTAGATCTCGTTAAAACTATAATAATTATTTCCTTCGCAACTTTTGGATTTAAGGGTTCGTTTTTGAGATATTACAGATTATCTGTTTTTGCTGATAGCTCCTACGTTCTTTTAATTTTTTTTTGCACAAAAGTTTTTAGTAACTTTTTACATTACTTTACAATTTTTATATTAACTTTTTTCTTTCTTAATTATTTTCAAAAATTGTGATCTTGATTTTTCAGAAACCGCAAAAAAATTTACAAAAACCATGTTTAAGCTGAAAAAATGGTAGAAAAGCGGAAAGGATTTACGGGGAATAGTTGCCAGATAGGTGTTCCCACCACAGTACGCTTTTATCAGTGCATAATCGTTTAATTGAAACTGGCAGTATTAAACCACGCCGTGAAAGTAACAACAATACTCGGCTTACAAGAACACCAGCGTTTGAAGAAGAAGTTTTAGATAGTGTAGAGGATAATTTATCTATTAGCACTAGATCATTAGAAAGAACCATTAATTGCAGTTATACGACCGTTTGGAGAGTTTTGCAGGAACAATTATCACTCCATGATTATCCATCTAGATTGAATGGCGAAAACTATAGACTATTCTTAATGAACTTGCTGGTTGAACTGCTCGAAGACCTTCTCTTAGATGTAAGAATTACAAAGGGGTTTCAACATAACACAGCCCCCTGTCATTTCAGCAGACAAGTTAGAACATATCTTAATGAAATGTTTCCAAATAAATGGATTGGCAGAGGAAGTTCAGTAAATTGCGTTCCATAAATTAACCAGCAAGGTTTTCTGATTTAAATTATCTAGAATTCTTATTCTGGGGACGTATGAAATCCTTAGTGAATGAAACACCAGTTGCTTTGGAGGAAGATCTAGTCACTCGTGTGGTCACAGCAGGTCACAAAATAAAAGTAAAGCCCTACATTCTGAGTAAAGTAGTCGAGCAAAATGTTAAGCGTTGTCAAATGTGTCTTCAGGAAAATGGCGCACAATTTCAACATTTATTATGAATTTTAAAAATAAAAACTAAAACAAAACAGACAAAATAAAAATTATTTGTAATCATTTGTTTTATTCTTAACCAACTTCATTATTTAAAACGAAAGTATCTATATATGTAGAAAAGTTATTCGTAACAACGAATTTTTAAATCTTCATAACTTTTAAGTTAAAAAGAATTTCGAGGCATTACTCTCATCGACTGCCTGTGTAACATTTTCTCGGGGACCGGGTAATATACGTGTGGCTTTAGTGTATTATGGTAAAGTAGATAATCTGTATTCGTTTTTTTATAAACAATTTTCCTTTTTAATTTTTCGTTCTCCAACTTATTCTCCTGCACAAACACTATTTTTATGAACTTCAGCTGAACTCACTACATCACTACAGTTTCACTCTCAATTTCAGCATCATTATCTTCATAATCAGTTTTGCCTCAAGTTCTTACTACTTTTTCGAACTCTGCTTCAGATAAAGCGTTACTTGTAGAAGCTATTTCAACTGAACACAAAAAAATGTACCGGGAACGATAACGTAACGTCGTATTATATGACTCAAACTAAATTTGACATGCATAAATAAAATAAAATCAGAACACAACCCCACCATAATAATGAGCACTAATTGAAGAAAGGATGCAGGAAACATCAACCTACTTTAATCAGTATCAGTTAAAATAACGCATATTAGAGAACAGGTGACTTCGTATATGACACCACATTACCACTCTAGGGTTAAACCCCATTGAAACTGTTTAACCAATGGAAAACTATCATAAAGAGAAGAAGGGATGAAGAACAACGATATGATGAAATTCGTAATGCTTGTTAAGATATAATACAAGAACATTGCCAAAACTATGTTCGACATACGGAAACTTGAGTGAGAGATTGCCCCAACAGAAATAAAACTTTGAACTAATTACCTACATATCGCTATCTTCATTCCAATACCATGTATCAGAATTTTTTGACAAAATGAGTTAGACTGTTTCTGAACCTATTACGCACGCTCAATCGAATGGTTCTAATAACAAGTATAAAAAAAAAATTAGTCAAGTTATTTACACATTTTTAATAGCATGGATCAAAATCTCCAAGTTTAAATAATCTGTAAACGTTACATTTACCCATACGTGGTATTGGAATGAAGGTAGCGATATACTATGTATACATAAATCGATTCTTTGCAAGTATTGCGTTACATAATAGTAGTATTTTTTGAAACTAGTTTATTTGTATACTAATAATTGACACGATTTATTTTAACTAACACTATCATAAAATGCAACAGTATTTATGAAAAACAAAAACATTAATTATTTATATATTCGTATCACTCGAAAAATAATGTCCGCAAATAACTTCTGTTTATCTAAACCGGTATTTTTTTATATTAAAAGCACGTACGCTTACAAGCCCTTATATTTATCTTAGCACACGCGTTTAACCACTTAATTTATTTAAACCGATAAAGTCTTCTTGCGATTTAATTCGACTGACACCAACTTCTTCCAAACACTTTTTATATTATTGTTATCTGCAGCTAGAATGTTCTACGTTTTTCAATCATTGTTTTTTTTTTTAATTTAAAACTTAAAATCATTTGCAGTAACGGAAAAAAGTTTTGACACAGTGAATTTCATTTGATATATTAATTCCAAAGCGACGTAGGTGAGAAATAGTTTTGAGACATTACGATTCATGGTGTTAACTAAAACTATAAATTCGAATAGTACAGATTTTCTACACACGTGGGCGAGTAGACCATATTATAAGAGCTATTATATCACTGACAAACTATTTGGTTTTGTCGCTCGAAATTTTTGAATACTGACTAAAGTTTCAGATGAATAGAATTTTGCATTGCACTAAAGAACAAGAATTGCAATTTTTTCTTGCCTTTTAACGTCTCGTCCATTATCAGCACGTAGTAGCCAGCATCCGTTAAATTTGTCTTTTGTACACGTAGAATTATTCCTTTGAAAGTGTCCACAAAAATGCTCTACAGCTACAAAAACCTGTATGACTATATACAATACTACGAGTTTTCAACCGCTTCTCGCTGACTAGCTCTTGATTGTAATAAATAGCAATCAATACGAGCTTGTCTATTTGCTCAGAACAATTATGATCCTAAAGCTTAATTATAAGCTATTGATAGTCAGAAGTATCCACGGTGTATCTGTGGTGAATACACTCCAAACCCACGGGGTATGTTTTCACCGTAGAACTATAGACACGATTACACGATGTTTCCGCTATGGTGTTAACACTACAATAAAAAAAATTGTTTTTTATTCGCAAACACGCTATATTTGTCCCGCTTATGTAACCAAATTTTTTTTAAACTAAAATCTCAGTATTTTTTATTTTAATTAAAGCTAGTGTACTTAAAAAACTCTAAAAATGCATTATTTTGATTGTATTTATTGGCGAATTTGTAAATATCAGTTACACTATAATAAGCTTCAACAATTATATCCATAAAATTTGTCACTAATTTAATAAGAATCACAAGATTTGCTTATTATTACATGCCGACAAAGCTTTTAAACACGGAACATTACAGGCACAAAACGGCAAAATAATTTAAAAATGCCAAACGACACACTGCAAAATAATGAAACTCACTTCAACATAAAAAAAATAGTTTTTGTAATATGACTTACTAAGTTACACCGTATAATTAAAGCATCAGTTAACAAAAAAGTAGTTAAAAAATCACAGCGATAACATTTGTAACAAAACTTAAATTAATCAGATTCTTCCATTTCTTCGAGATCCCACACTTCTAAGTTCCCAATCTCGTTTTGAATATCAGCCAATCCAGTTAACTCCTCCAAATATTTACTGCTGTTGAAGACTTTTAATAAAAACTCAAAACCATTCGTCGCGTATTCTTGAAGAATTACATCCGAGCAAGCAACGCATTGCTTATATTTTTCGGTAGCAGGTAGCACATGAGAATAAGACGATAAAAACCCACGAATAGAATGGGGTACTATTCCCAACAACGACTCTTCCGGTCCATAATTTTCTCCAAAATCGTAATTATTAGCTCGATAAAATGCTGCTGCGTTGGCCCTAGTTATTCATTGTTATTTTATGTTAATTAGTAAATGTAAAACAAACCCGTTGCGATGTTGTAAAATTGAAATTGCCAGTTCCACAGCAAGTGCTCCAGCGATTGAAGAAATTCCAGGACGGGTGACTGTACATTGCTGATCCAAAGTGCGTTGGCTTAAGGACTAAAAATCTCGTTCTTAAACCTTCTGATCTAACAGTAAAATCTGCAAACTTACGTCTCCAGGAGCAGTAACGTCGTTACAAAAATAACAGCCTAAGTTGTTACCGGGTATCGCCTTATAACCTTCGGTCGAAGTACCAGGCGTTTCTTCGATAGAATCGCCCGAATTGCACCCGTGCCTCATCACCAAATAAGTATCAAAACCTAAAGCAGCATTAATCACGATCTAAAATTCACACTTGTAACGTCGACAATTGCACAACATCAGATTGTTTCACCTTTTTGTAGTAATTACCAAGTAAAGTAGGCAACCACCGACTTTCTCTCGAATCCATTAATAGAAATATTATGTCATGGTTGGAGATCAACTCCGTTAAAATTTCAACACTTTCTTTTGTCTGCAATAACAAACTCTCGCCTACCGGATGCCCAGGCATTGGAATAGAAAGATCGACGCCTTTTGTGTTCTGATATACTAGCATTAAACTTTTTAATTGTAATTTTCATAATGAACTTACCACACCTGGGAAAACTTTTTCCAAGTTTTCAGCTGCGGCAATAGCTTTAGATTTATTTTCTAAACAATTTTCGTACGTAAACAAACTTTGCCGAACTGGGTTAGAAAAAGAGACAATCGAGTTATCCAAAAATGTAATATTGCGAACACCCCATCCCTGAAATAACTAAATTAAAAAAGGTAAATCAACATAAAAAACCTTACCAATAGACATCGAGCCACTGAGCAACCTAACGTACCAGACCCTAACAGTAAGCATTTCGTTAATTTTACTTTTTCTAAGTCTATATTTGGTAAAAGCTGCCATTTAATTAGTTTCAGGTTTAAATCTACCGCAGTTTCTGCTAAACTAAAAAAAATAATTTAGAAACATTTTAAAAGTATAGTTATATCAAACAAATATATAAGTCTCTTTTTAAGGAAGAAAACTCTGGAGAACCAAAGTTGTTTTTAGCAGTAGTAGAACTACAATACTACACGTTTACAAAATCAAATTGTTGATGAACATTTTCACTAGAAGAAAATATGCACAAAGAACATAAACAAAAAAGTATAACCGAATCTAGAGCATTTTCTATTCTAAAACTAAAACAGTTAAACGACAGTAGTCAGTGGCTCAAATGGTTACTGAAATAAAAAGCAACGACGTTAATAATATAGCATAGAGGATGAAGCATTTAGTTGTTTTAAAATCATTGATGTCATATCTAATTCCACAAATATACAAGGTCGCTGATTAGTCTGGAAACGGTCGATTATCAGAGAAAATATACAAGGTATCGAAAAAAGCTTTATATAAAATTTTTAGGGTTCTTCAATGTCTGCTAGACAGTAATAATTTTAATTATACAGGATTGGTCATAAAGGCGTGGCACACCAAAATTGCAATTTTTTTAATAGAACACCCCGTATATTAATTGATATTTCAATTCTTGTCTCAATTTTAACTCAAATTTTTAAACAGCATAATGTACCTAAATTTAATCGTTTCCGGGTTATTGAGTTTTGCAAATAAACACTATTGTTTTAAAATCTATTGTAAGAAGGACAGTAATTAATGAAATGACGGTTGAGAACATTCTGTGGTTTTGAAAAGAACCGATTGCGATGTTTGTTATGAATCCTATTTTAAATTAAAACTTTTTTCGATATATCATGTATATTTTCCCCGATAATCGACCGTTTCCAGACTTATCAGCGACCTTGTTTACATGAAACATCATCCTCACGAAATAAGATCTTTATTTGGAATTCTCTACTTTACACTCTTACAAATATAAATGTCAGCTAGGTAAAATGTAGAAGACCTGCGTAAGTAGCGTAGCTAAAAGTCCTATATGTCAAAGATGTCATAACCGCAAAAAGTATCAACGAGAAAGTCACACATACTTTTAAATTCAAGAAGAATCAAAAGGAAGTGGCTCAGTAATCTAAAAAAATGACTGGAGAAGACCTTACTACGATACAGGAGAACTATCTCGTTCTTACGCCAGTTGATTGATTAGCTTATAGAATGGTGTTGTAACTCCGATTGTAAATTAAAAAAAAAACGAATCATATTATATGGTAATAATAATGTTATGCAACTTTGAACTGCGTAAGCGAAGCTGAAACCCGTGATAGCATATGGTCAAGTATATTATAGCTTCAATACTGACACCATTTAAGTCCACGAAACGGAAAAATTTGAATTACAACTGCAATGGTAGTTAGCCGTTAACCTGTAAACTCAAATCGCATAGTTAACTTGATTTTTAAAAAATTGATAAATCTTGATAGAAAGAGTAATGTTATTTGCTTACTGATGGGTGTTTTCGTTGTGATTTATATATTAAGAGTTTGTTTACAAACGATAATTAACCATTCCTATTCGTTTACTGTTAAATTTATTTATTTACTTTTTTAACTATCCGTTGTTTCTTTAGTTTGTTACCTAAATACAGTCCTTTGTATTTTGTACTAGATGATATATATGTTATTTAGATAAACAGAAAGAAATTTGGAATAAAATTAACTTGTACAGATTTTTCTTCGTTGATTTCAATTTTCTATTTGTGTCCAAGTTAGCGTTTCGTTTAGATGATTCGTAAAGTGGTAATTAGAGGTGAACAGAACAGAATTTTGTGTATTGAATGTCGATATGCGATTTTATCCACAAGTATCGGAATATCGATATTGAAATACATATCGGAATATCTATACGTATCGAAATATCTATACGTATCGGAATATCGGTACGTATCGGAATATCGGTACGTATCGGAATATCTATACGTATCGGAATATCGGCATACAGGTTGTTAATAGTAAATAGTAACACCCAAAATGGCTGTTAGATCTCATTGAAACAAACAACTTTTCTTAGTTCATATTTTTTATTTGGACACCAATTCATAGTTATTGGCGTTTTTTTGTTTTTCGAAAAATCGTCATTACTCCTTTATTTTAAGAAATATTTAAAAAAAACCTTCAGCATTTGCTTTCGATTCTCTAAAACATTTGTATATACAATTATTTTCAATTTCATCAAATAACAAAATAACCACCGATCAAAAATTTCAAAACAAGGTATTTTGGAAACTGCTAATTTAACTACGTCAATTAAAAAAATTCACATGTATCCATTCGATTATTTATACGTAAAAATTGAAACAGACGCCATGTGTTGTCTCTTTGGTCTCGTCAGCATTGAGTGCAACACAGGGTCACCAAGCTGCAATGGATTGTTATGTTACTTTGGAATCTATGGTTCACTGTTCACTGAGCCAATGAACATCGTTTGTTTTATCTTCAACTTATTTATAATTTATTTATAGACTATTTAGACGCCATTTGAGTTTCGTTGGTTTATTTCCAATGTTATAAAAAGTTAATAATTTTATATTAATTCGTTATATTTGATTCTTTGTTTAGTATTAGTGTTTTATTTCGGTAGTGTAAAATGTATATTACGTAAAAAACAAAGTTGAAAAATTTGTTGTTTGTTTATTTTTTGCATCGATAATGGTTCACTTATGCTCGATTGCACTGCATTTTTTAAGTTATACTTTGTGCTAACTAATACTTGATTACTGTGAAACATTCGTTATAAAAATACGGTACAATCGAGCATTAATACAATATATATAATATGACAATATCCAATAAATTCAATTTCAAAATTTCCAGCTCCTAAACTAGATGGCAGTAATAAGGCTTCAAACGTTAGCATTGCAGCTTGACAGCCCTGGTGCAACAGATGTTGATGAGTCTCAAAAGGACGCAGTAATAGCTGGTTTCTGGTAGAGTTCATTTCAAGACTAAAGAACCGCTGCGCAAAAACCAATTTTGTTGAACTTGAAAACGTTTGCACTTTTCATACGGCGTTTAATGCGTGCACATTATTAAATTAAAGATTAACCATTATATTAAGTTGACACATTGTTTATAGCAAATGTTTTTAGTTAGAATTTATTTCGCGTGATCGTCAAATTCCAAATTTATCCGACGCGCACCTCACGGTTCTTTAGTCATGAAATGATCTCTAGTAGTTTTCAAAACTACATAAACAATTTTTTGTACTTTCAATTATACAGTTAGAGATTTTGGCATGTTTTGATTTAAAACATTTTCAATATTCGCGGTTGTAAAATCCACAATCTAACTACATACTTGTCTACATGTTAGCCTTATCCCAATACGTTTCTGCAAGAAAAAATCCGTATGGAGTATCTTGCACCAATCCGCTTTCCACAACGCGGTCACTATCCAAAATAACTGTAATACATAGCGTCAAAAAAAAAATGTTTCACTCGTTCCCAGACCCAAAACCTGACTCGACCTTGAAGACGGCAGACAAGACCAAAACGACTTTCCTCTGTCCAAAAAACTCTCTTTACTACTAGACAAAGTAACAAAAATCTCTACTAGACTGAAACCTTAGACAAAGCCTGTGTTGTTGCTATGTCACAAAGCAACGGGCAATCCGGCATTCTTATCAAACCTCTTCCTAAGTATGTGAAGAAAGTGACCCGATAACAACATTTTAAAAACGTTACGAAGAAAATTCCCACTTAGTCCAAGAACAAGAAGTAACTGGTACAGAAAGCTGAAGTTGCATCCGTCAATTTATCTTAGCCAGTAGCTACATTTAAGTAACATCAATCACATAATTGCAAGAGCAAGTTTGAATGCAAAGTTTATGCAATGTAAGAACCCTTAAACTTCTCCCCCTAACAGTGACTGACTGAAGATATAAACCGTGTTTCGTTTAGGTTCAAAACATAAGCTCACATAGACTCCTATAACAAGGTAAAAAAAAAGTACCAAACAAAATCCCATAAAATAAAACCAGATAAAAATATTTGCTCTTCAAAAAAATACGGATTAAAAACAAGAACATATATGTAAAAGAACCTTATACATTACCATTTGGGATCTATGGAATTTTTCATGTTAGACAATCGTGGACCAAATTTTCCCCTTTCATTTTTTTCCCAACCAATCCATGTTGTGTCACCATTCATTAAGTCGTCAAAATTAATTTTTGGCAAAATTACTGTAAAAATGCAACTGTTAGAGCATGACAGTTCACCGCCTGCTCGATTTAAACGAAACGAAACAAAGTTGATTACACTTCCTTGGAAAAATGGACTAAAAACACAATATTCAATGACTCGTAGAAAAAATATGTTGTTTTTTTACCAATTATACAACAAAAATGCAATGTAGTTACGCATAGGCCATCCCGGGTGATCTGGCAAAGCAGATGGATCAGAAAATGCAAAATAATAGTCTTTTAAATTTGTACTAGTGTTAAAGTCTTTTATAACAGATAAAGGTTGTACTTCTAGTTTATTCTCGCCATTCTTTATAATGAAAAACGTCTTTTGCTTAACATCTAACAAAGTATAATCTTTAAATAACAAATTTATCTGTAACATAACATACATTAGAATTTAGTGCTTTAGCAATTTTTTCTTTGTCACCTTATCAATGCTAAATAAATCTGTAATCAAAATCTTCTTAACTAAGCTAAGGTTTATTTTTGTTGGTGCTAAAAAGCAAAACCAATAATAATAATGGTACTTCTTCAAATCCTAAAATAGTAACTTCATTATGAATATAAGCATATCTTACTACTCAACTGCAAAAGACAATATAAGGAAGAAATTCAATAAAGAAGGGTCTTGAAGTGCTTCCCCGTTTCTATAATATTCCCAAAGTTTGAAGCCCTCGTTCTGTACCAGTTTATTCTTGTCGCAGTCTTTAAATAAATCTATTGTATTTTTATTCATAAGAACCCCACGAATAGGTAGAAACATATTTTGGCACCCGTTATTCCTATACACATTCAGTAGAGATAATTAAACACAGTTATGCGACTTACACATTAAAAGAAGTACTATCAACTTCAAAAAGTGAAGCTTTGCAATGATTCGTTAGGTTAGAATAGTAGCCCCATATGTGTCTGTTTGTTTCATTTAACTTATCGATGTCTAATTTGATTTCTGTTAATTTGTGCCAAAAACTGGGGTTAACGGATGAATTAAAAGGAAAATATTCTAAAACTTTTTCTTGTGTGCTAGTCATTTTATGCTGTGTTAAAAATTCTTTAGAAAAATCGAAGAAAACTTTTTGTTTATTTTTAATTTGCCAAACATTCCATATATAAAAGATTAATGACTTTTGCAATGTTGCCAAGACTTCTTTGAATTCTTAAAAACCTACAGAAATAGACAATTTAAAATACAGAATCAAACTACAATCAGCCTGTTTTCGCAACTTATACAGATACCATTACGTATTAAAACAAGTACAAAAAAAGCTTGAAGAGCTTTGTTAGAATTCCCCTATTCTTCACATCATCACCTCGGCGGCAAGATTTTACAGGTACACTATCTTTTGACTTATAGCCTTTATTAAACAAAAACTGATTTAAGCCAACATTTTATTTAATAAATGCTATTAAAAACTTAAATTCTGCAGATAAACTATATCAAACACGACAAAAGGATCAGAGTTATATAACGTTAGCCAGCAAAACAACGTCATTTTTACGACAGTTTTTAGTGATAAAATGATTAATACGATAAATTCACTAGAAAATCACCTAAATACGACTTTCTAAAGACAGAGACTACTCACCTCATTTTTATAACATTCTTACGTCATATTCTTCAATTGAAATGGACGAGGTTTGAGTCTCAAACTGTAAAAAATAAAATACAATCTGCTAAACGGAAACTGTCGTGACCAATTAAATTTTCCGCTTTAAGCAAGTTTCTGCTATGTAAAGTTTTAGTTAAATCATAAAAAAATTTTTTAATACGAACACTGTTTAGAATAAAACGGTAAAAGTTACAAAAATGTATTTAAAAAACACAATTTTTTAATTTGTTTAAAAAATTAGTAATTGTTTGTTGGCAGTTTTTATTTTATAATTTATAGCATCACCAAAACTATTAGCAGTTGATTCTTCTGTTACATTGTCTTTATTTTATTGGTTTATACACTTACGTTTTTTTACAATTCTAATGTTTTTTAATTTCTACTACTGTTTTTGTAATAAAGTTTGGAGTTACAATTTACTTTTTGCTTCCGCGTAATAGAAGTTTACGCTTTAATAGAATCAAGTATACATACAAGTACGTCGACACAAAAAAAACGTTATGTGCAGGTTTCCGTTTTACGAAAGGTCCGCATTGACAGGTTTCACCGGGTTTTACTGTATTATAGGTTATGCGATGAATTACTTTATAACAATTATAAGAAAACAAAGATAAGAAGAAACACAAAACGTGAGTGTAATTTATCTTCACAAACGAATTAACAAGTAATCTAATTGATAAACCATATTTATTTAAAGCTGTAAATATTTTGATATAGGTTACGTACTGTATGAATTTCGTTCCGGAAATTTTTCCATTCAGAGAATTAGTCAGAGTATTAACTGTTATTTTCTCTTTTTGACATACGCATAATAATAAAAAAGACATTTCCGCTTGAGATAAGAAGAACTGGACATAAAACTTAACGTCCGCGCAAAGTGACGCCTTAATTTTTAAATATTTGCCTTCATCCATTCACGTCATTAATGGGTGGATTGATTTTACTTCATATGTGGTGCCTGTGAGGATCTCCCTGGGGACTTGGGTCACCGCCACCTGTCTGTCCTTTTTAGAATTGTGCATGTCGAGTCTATTTAGTATGTCAAGTCGATTGTGAATATTATGGTTACTTACACTAATTGCCAGCCGTAATTTAGGGTCAAATCAAAGAATTTGAGTGATGGACGATTAAACTTGAAGGCACACCTGCCATATTATGAGTGACAGTCATTTGAAAGCTTGACGCATTCGGGTTTTATCAAGTTCATTGATTAAATTACAAGCGATGTATTTGTGATATCAACTTATATCTAATTTTCTTTCAACTTTTAGCAATTTTAAAGGAGGATTTGGGTATGCCATTAGCTAATAGCATTTCGTCGGTTTTAGTTGCAAATGTCACAAAACCAAAATTTTACAAGAGAGAAAAAATAAGTAGCTGATCGCTAACGAATAAAAACCTTACGTTTTTTTTCTTCATGTATGTTTTCATTATAGTAAAGTCTAAAATAATTCATGGATTTTAGTTTAAAAAGATTTTTTTTTCATTTGGGATTTCGCAAAATTTTGTGCTTTTTACTTTCCTATAAGAAAAGTATAGCGATCGCAATTTTACGTTTCAAGGTCTCCTGAATCCAGTGTTGTAAATTATCTATATAAATTTATATAGATAAATTAATCTAGATTCATATTTTTTATCTATTTATCTGTATCTATATACTATCTAAAATATATAAGTTATATGTATCTGTATATATATAATTTTTTATTTAAATTATTTAAATAAAATTTATAAAAATCCAGTGTTCCGTAAAATTCAAGTTACAATATGTATGTTTTTCTTCAGTAATTTCCCACATTCCATAGTAGTTCTTCAAATCAACTCCATCTATCGTTATTACTAACTAGATTATTTCATCTATTATCTGTTATCTATATAAAGTTTAAATAGTTTATCTATTATCTAATACTAGATAATTCTTGCAAGAAAAAAATTTATCTGTATCTATATAATTTAAAAATTATCTATTTACAACACTGCCTGAATCAGTAAAAATGTATTTTTGACAAAAAATTTGGTATGGAGCTGGCTTTTCATATTCTCTCGGTTCTATCAAAAAATGGGTCTGATAAAAAAAACCGAAAGTGGGTGCATCCGCCATTTTTAACAGTTTTTCTTATATAATCTTGTAAGTATGTAAATTATTCGAATTATTTTTACGGTTTCTGATAGAGTTAATTCTTCTTAACAATTTATTCAAATAAAAAAATTTCCTAACATTAACAGTTTATTAGATATAGTCCTCGCAATTTTACTTTCGATGCACGTCATTAACGTCAGTGACGTAGTTATTCAACCATGTTGTCGGTATTATTATGTAAACTTACTGTTTTCGTACATTCTTAATATTACATTGCGTATTACGTTTTCATTAAATGTTTCTACATTCGTAACAGTTGCACTACGCTTACGTTTTGAAGAGATCTAAGAACCTCGTTGTTAGCAACCGTTGTACATACAGAAATAACTGTAGAATATATGTATGTATTACCACAATTTAAATATTATGTAAAAGGGTACTTCTCACACAGCATTTACTGATATCAATGGACCACCATTATTTCGTTCAAGCTCAAAATAGTACAGTTTTGTATCAAAAATAATTATAAAAAACAATGAGCACTTGGACACAAAAAACACAAATTTAATTTGACAGATGTCAACAACGCTGCAACTGTAGTAAGCACACCAACAACGTGATAAAAAAAATTCCATAAGACAATTCGGTATTTATTTAATTTTTGCTATAAATAGGGTGGTATGAATTTTACGTCATTAATGACGTGCATCGAAAGTTAAATTGCGAGGACTTTATTTGATTTATAATTTAAAGTCAATTCTATATATAAACCTAAGTTCGAATCCTGTCTATGACGATTTTTTTTAACAAAAAAATCCGTATCTTGAAGGTAAAGCGAAATACGTTAAAAAATAACAATTGTTCTCTATATTTTTTGACTTGATTATACCGTGTGTCCCGGAAATTTTAAAGCATACAACTTAACATAAGGAATTTGAAAATTTCGATTTATATGTTCCCAAAGCGTTTTCAAAATATTTCCAGTATCAGAACATATGACAATATCTACCAGAGAACGTTTTGCGTAATAATTTTCAAAATTTAATAAAAAATATCAAAAATATTTTGAGGTCGCTAATTACAGAACTTTACTCAAAATTTAAAAAAAAACAAAATGGCGGATCTAATATGGCAGACAAACATTTTAAAAATGGTCATACTTTATTGAAATTTCGTATATAGGGTATTTTCTGGTCGCTGATTAAGAATTTTTACTCAAAATTTAAAAAAAATAAAATGGCGGATCTAGTATGACTGACAATCATTTTGAAAATTCTCATATTTGTATGAAATTTTGTATATACAATATTTTGAAATCGCTGATTAAAAATTTTTACTCAAAATTAAAAAAAAACAAAATGGCGGATCTAATGTAAAGGTCTCAAAATAATGACTTTTTTTTAAACTATAGTATTGGCAATCTTATAATACTGATTTTATATACAAATTTTACTATTTACTTTTCTACTTCAATATTCGTGGTCTAACGTATGTGCGGATTCATCGTCGCTGCTTAGCATTTCATAGCTCGGCATTTTTAACAGTTTCAGCGACTAACGCCTTTAGCTGTTTTAGTAGCAATTTTTGGATGTTCAATATCAGAGGCTCTGAAGCTACCAAAAGCCTCTGAAACATGTCCTCCATATTTTTAATGCGATTACATATTCGCGCGAAATCCAGCCGATATTTTTTTATTAATTAATTGCAAAATTCTTGAACTTCTTCAGACATTTGTCCAATTGGTAGAATTGAAGCTTCAGGAATCGTGCTGCTGTGAAGTAGAATCTTGTGTACCGTATAGTTGGCACACAAAACCAGGGATACAGCTGCACATACAAACGAGCCGTTTCTATGCAATATTTCTCATACTTAGGGACATTATTATATTATATCAAAGCCGCATGAAAGAACTTGTAGATGACGTGAAACCTTTTTATCAACGACTGGTCTGACCCAGTAATCGCTGCAGTGATATAACACCAATTTGATTAAACATATTATTGATGTCTAATTAATGTATAATTTAGGCACGCTTTACCTTGCAGAGTTTGGTTTTGTGTTCTTGCGTAGTTTGGCATCCGTTTCCAGTCACAATCTATTTGCAGCAAAAAACCTGACATGCATCTTTTGGTGTTGTTTTAACTTTGTGCGAATTTTATGAAACAGTTTTTGCAAGCCACTTTTTCGCACAACTAAGTAATTATATATAAGTATTTTTTTTTCATCTAGTTTGTTGTCGTTGATATTAACAACATTCACAATTAATATTAACAATTAATTTCATTATTGTTATATTACATTATTTCACTGTAATTATAATTGTTATAACTGTAATGCAATTATACGATTAACATTACTTTATACATTTTTAATGATTATTTTTTACTACTTTACTGATTAATTATAATTATAATAACTGAAAAGTACCACTGATTTGTAAAGTATGTATTGCAATGACATTTTTCAACTTTTTTACAAAAAACTGAATTAAACAAAAATGTGCAAACTTGTGCTGCTTCTGTCACTTTCACATTATTTAAAAATAGTTAAATAATACGGAAAAACTTGTTAGAGAGTGGGATCTCGTGGAACTTTTGACTTATGTAATGTTAAACATTAAAGTTTGAAACTGGAACGTATAAAAAACTTTATTCTAAATGCTACATTAGTTAAACAAAATTAATTGTCAACAAGCTATAACGTTCAAAAGTACTCACTTTTGTAAGGAGAATCCATTTGGTTCCAATTCAGGTCACTTGTACACGAAAAACTTGGTGTAACACTATAGAGCGCTCAGATTTTCGTGCGCGCGGCGCTCGTAAAACAGTGAGTGTCAAGCGCTCCTCGAGCAAGTTTGACGCTGTTTCTAATAGGCCAAGCACCCCAAAAGTTTCCAAATCAAAGACTGGTTCTAGAGACTTTTGACCACCTTTTTGGCATTTGAAACTACTGTGCGACGTACGAAGGTTCAAATCCCAATGCGGTTTATGTTTTTTTTTAAATTATTATATTATTATTTTAAATTAACGATTATTAATTTTTATTAGTAAAGAGATATAATTAAACGTGTTAATTGTTTTTATTAAAGTCGTAATGGATTAATTTATTATTCCTTCATCATTCTTTATAGTAAAATCGTGCAGTGACCACACAAGTTTTTATTAAATACGGCGGACTTTGGCAAATTGCTTATAAGAATTTTTGACGCAAAAAAGGTTTATTATGAACTTAGGAAGCTAACAGGTGACAGGTTGAAATTACGGCTGTCGTTAAAAACGCAGTTTCATCTAAAACTGAACTTACGTCACTTGCATCTTAGACCGACGATATGTCTGGATAATCGTGAATACAACTCTTTTACGATCTATTAACTTGTGTAATTACCGAACGAAAATTCGGACGACTTAAATATATGTGTTATCACGACTAATGCGTGTACATTTACTTGTATCATTGCGGGTTAAATTTATTACAAGTGCAGTCTGCTTCTAATTGCTAAAATCGCTAGATTCGCATTGATTCAAGTTTTCATTATCTGCTTACTTATTAAGTTATAGTGTCATATTGCTATACAATAGTTATTATATGTACGAAGTGTTGCCAAATCTAAGAAGCCTACAACATCATTTTTATCTGTGACATTTATTGACGAACTCTCAATAACTCGTATCTGTGTAGTTTACACTGTTTTTTGACTTTTTTTTTTCTTTTTGTTGCACTACATGTATTTGTTGTTATAATTGTTTTGCAATTTGTTTACCTTCGTTGTTCGAAAGATATGTAAACGGGATCTGTAATTAATTAGTCCCCGTTTTGGCGCTCTTTTATTTATATTAATTAGCACACTAAAGACGCGTCTGCAACCTTCTCTCCAGAATATTGAGTTAGCAGTTTTTAATTTTATCATTTAGGTACCGTTATTTAAGTTATTTTCAGTAAAAGTATTGTAATAGTGGATAAGATTTATGTTTTTTAACATACATTCTACGTAAAAGTTTTCGTTAGATTTTACTCTCTGGGAACAACAGGTACCTAAGTTTATTTAATGCCACTGCACATTTACATCTATATCGACCTACTTAATTTCGTTATCTTCAGAATGGTTAAATTTTTTGAATCGACACTAAAGTTAACGAGATAAAAAACATAATTGAAAAATTGAAACGCTGATACTTTAAGACAGTACCTAATTGATTTTTTTTATTAATCAAATACGCCAATTAAAAGTTAAAAATTAATCTTTTTGTTATTTTTATTTGATATTGATAATTCTTTCTTATGATAATACTTAAAAATTTTTCGTTTGATGCTAAAATAACGTGTTTTTCAAATCTCCAGAAACCATTTTTGTAAGCATTCTACCTACCAAAGACTCAAAATATTATATGCTTGTTCATGAAACCCAAAAACTGTATTATTATCTATTAATCTTAAGCGCAAGTTTACGACGACATTGCTCTTTTACACAAGTTGATGTTTTTATATGATTCATTTACAGCACTTGCAAAATCAGAAAAAAATAAACGCCCAAGAATTTCTTATCAAAACGTTTAAAAGCAGGCCATGAACATAATGTACTCTGTAACAAATTGCGAAAATTTTCCATTGTGACGTGCAGTTTTGTTCCTAGAGATTCTTATTTAGAAGATGCTTTAAACAGTGCAATATTTTTCAGGGTCAGAATATTGGTCAGAATCCATAAACGCGAATTGCTGAAATGGGAATAATGGAGAACTACCGCAATTTCTTGCACAAACAAGAAGATCGCTAGAAAAACATAAAAAAATGTGTTTTGTTATCTTTATTTTACATGTGTCGACGCGGCAACGTTGCAATACAAAAAACCAAAAACCCAATCACCCCATATATGTTCTTAAGAGCGTTTGATCAGTTGGCGTTCTGATTTAAGTAACCAATTGTATGCTAGAAAATGGCAGAGGGTCCTACTAACCTTCCAAATTCTGATAATTTAAACACAAAAAATGGAAATTTTATTTGTGGAGTTGTAGAAGGTAGGTAGAAATTTGAAAAGTTTAATTTGGGACAAACGTTTGCCAAAGCAAATAGTTTCACTATACAGTTTACGTCTAAATAAACGATTGGGTGATTTATTACTTTAGGTTTTTATGGTAGACCATGGACTACAGAGCAACGGAAAGACTTGTTCCAAAAGTAAGACTACTATTTTTATTCTTTTATTATTAACTACCTTGCATTATTCAGATTAAAGAAATGGGGCTTAGATTCATATGTTTATGCACCAAAAGATGACTATAAACATCGAGCTTATTGGAGGGAGTTGTACACGGTTGAGGAAGCAGAGCACTTGACAAGTTTAATATCAGCAGCAAAAGAAAATAATGTAACTTTTTATTACGCTCTATCACCTGGTTTAGATGTTACTTACAGTAGTGCGAAAGAAATAACAGCTTTAAAGAGGAAATTAGAACAAGTAGCTCAGTTTGGTTGCATCGCTTTGCATTATTATTTGACGATATAGAACCGGAAATGTCTGAAGCAGATAAAGAAATTTTTCAATCTTTTGCACACGCACAAGTTTCAGTTACTAATGAAGTTCATCAACATTTAGGTCATCCAAAATTTTTACTATGTCCTACACAGTATTGTGAGTCTAGGGCTATGCCAAATGTTACTAATTCTGAATACTTAAATACGCTAGGATCTAAACTTGCTCAAGAAATAGATGTAATGTGGACTGGTACGTTTATTTTATTATATATGTTGATATACTTGGAAATATTTGTAAATAGGTCCAAAAGTGGTTTCTCGAGTACTATCAGCTGAATCAATACAAAAAATTACAGATGTTTTAAGGAGGCCACCTGTTATTTGGGACAATATTCATGCAAATGATTATGATCAGAAACGGGTGTTTTTAGGTCCTTATTCAGGTAGATCTCCCGATTTGATAACAAAATTAAGAGGTGTTCTGACTAATCCTAATTGTGAATATGGAGCCAATTTTATTGCAATACATACTTTATCACAATGGTCTCGTTGTAATGTCAATGGACAAAGGGATTTAACTTTGAGTAAGTTGCACTAATTGGTGTATCGTTATTAATACAAACCAACACAGATGATACTGTATCTGCCGATATAAAGCTTGAAACTGAAACTGAAGATGGTTTATCAGGAGAAGATGTACCTGCCACTTTGTCACCAAATATGTATCATCCAAGACTGGCACTACGAAATGCAATAAAAGAATGGCTGCCCGAATTTTCTAAGCCAAAAGCTGCTTGGGGTCCTATTGCTAAACCTCAACCTGCGATTACAGGTACAATTTATCATTTTTTACTATTAAAACTATTATAAATAATACTTTTTAGTTGTACCTGTACCTATAATACCTTCGATAAACACTTGTATGAGTCTTACTACAACTACAACAACCACATCCAGTGGTATGGCGGCAACTCCAATAGTTAATACAACCCAATTACAAGCCTTAGCAGAAGTATGTAGTACTGTAAGTATAAGTTTGCATTATTTATAACCAATTTTATGATACCATGCTTAATTTATATATTTGAATGTTTCTGTTACAAAAGGCAGATTGAACCAAATTATTGAAATATTTTGGTTTTACATCTGCTGTTCACGATAATAAACGATTTTCATTGATTTTTGGATATAATAAACCAGCAGTTTTCTATGGGATTTAGTATACCACTGTTACTTGTCTCTTTGCGGGTGGTTAGTACATTATACTTTCTGATCTGTAAATTTATCTATTACTTAATCTCTTCTGTGCATAAGTATAAAATATTGTAACAATTTTTAAAACTAATTTGTTTATAAACTAATTATTTACACGAGTATAACTAAACGTAACTAATTAAATCCAACGATATTTAAGAAAAACACTTCATTCATTAATTTATATATCACTCGAATAACTTCTGGTTATCTAAACCGTTGTTAGTATTTATTTTTCACTAGTACGTCCGATTTATTTACTTTAGCACACACGTTAATCACTTATTTATTGAAACCATTAATACTTCCAATTGAATTCGAAAAACTGACTTCAGCTTCCTTGGAATGCTTTTATCATATTTCGGTTATCTGGATCGATAATGTTCCACATCCTTCAGTTATTGTCTCGAAGTTGACAATTACTTCGAGAACGTTTCACTGCCTCTTTCTTAAGACTGCTCTGTCTCAGCACAGGACACAACTGGAGCGACACTGATAGAAAGGATCGTGGCGACAGCGGCAGTTCTCTCTATTCCGGCAACTTCTTTGAGCATAAAAGTAGCAGTCAATGCACTTTTTTTGACTCGATTTTCTACTTGGATAGCAACTGCAGACCAGCACTTGAATGTCTATTCCTCGGAAGATCTCCAACATATTTCGAACTGTCTTCCCATTCAGTTGATCTAAGCCACAGCCAACCTTGGGTATTGCCAGTTTCTTAAAATTGTAGAATTCCATTTCCCTCTTGAGATTTCATTATGCTCGCCACAGATTTTCGTATAACGGCTTCGCACGTAACTACTTCTTGGTGACCAGATAGAAAATGAGGCGTTGGTCATCACGTAGTTTTAAAACCTCCAGGAGGGCTCCGCCTTCGTAGTTAATCTAACCGTCCAAACTTAAATACGCCTGCAACCCCTCTGGACATTTCATGATTCTCGGTCGTTTGAAACGGTATTGTTGTTTCTCGGTTGTAATTCCAAACCTAGCCTTTCCAGAACTGCTCATAAATTTATCGAAATCTATTCCATCGAATTGATTTCTGGTTCTGCTTGTGATTACCCTGGTTTGGACCTGGGCTTGCGTAACGTTGTCATCGCCAGCAACCGGAGCTAGACGATCGATGTGGACCACTTTTGGCTTGCTTCTAGGAGGTTTTCGGATCTTAATCTTTTCCAGCAAGTTCTTCTGGTCTTCGTCCAAACTGGAGGTCGCATAGCAGTCGTATTTCGCGACCGAGCATGACATAGGATGGTGTTTGGCTTGTGCTTTCACGAACAGAAAATCGGTAATCCATTAAGAAAACGTGCAAGTACTGATAAATATTGTGAACTAAGCATTAGGGTCGCTTTTACAAACATGGTATAAACGTCAGATTAGTTTTAGTCAGGCGTTCGTTGAGTGATTGAATTTAAAACGTTATGCAGCGTTCTGTCCAAATTATCTAACCGAACAGGTGAGATTCCTTAATACTTAAAACTATTTTAATTTCACCATTATTACAATATGCACGTCGAACATTAATCCAACAATTACTCAGAATATAGGCCAGTTACAGTATTTTTAATTGTTATTATTAATTTTGTTTATTCTTGAAGGATAGTGCCCCTATACATTGTTACGCTCTTTAATAGCGATGGCTAACTCAGTTGATTCGGTGATTGGATCGTGTGTTTTGATGTGCTAAATTATAAAATAAGTTTAAAAAGGTCCCAAAACGGTGATTCGGTGATTAGGTTGGTAGATACCGTTTAAATCTACCTTAAGCTGAAATACAATAAATGACAAAACACAGATGGTAAAGACGAGTATATTTTTTTTATCACAAGTAATAGAAGGAACGAAATACTTTACACAAACGTGATCAAACACTAGGTCGATATCACAGACAAAAGAAGAAACAAGCCCTCTTCGGTTGAACAACACGCTGTACAACAAAGTGAACTTCTTAGCATAACTTTTACATTCCGACAGCAAATAAATTTATAGTTATAAATTATAATCCGAAAGTACAACTCTCGACAATGTAGAGAACCAGAGCGCACCGTCTAATCTTATATTAAAACAAAATTTTATCGTTGTGACAACAATCGAATATGTGCGTATAACCGACTGACAACGCAAAAAGAATTAAAGTAGGAGATAAAATACTCAAAGCTTAGTTTTTATTCGAAGCCTGCTACTAGTCAGAAGCTTCTTCTCAGTATTTCCTAAAATTTGCTGAAAAATAACTAAGCGTACATATGGTGTTATCACAAGTAAATCTCATACTACATTATACGATTACTGAAAAACAATCAAATGCGCCGAGTTTCCCTTAAATTAAGTACAGTATTTTAATAAGTGACCCTCCAATGCGGTGACCATTACATCCAAACACTTGAAGGTGTTAACTACAGTGACGTGACGTCATCATGGAAACTTTCCCAGAGTATCAGCGTATTATCTCTACAGTCAAGGAACACGTGTGGAGGTATGGAAATCTGCTACTGACAATTGCGGAAGAATTAAATCAAACCACAAAAATAGGAAACCAATCCTAACCCCAATAAAGACTCTCCTTCAAGCCGTAACAATATTTTGACTAATACTCGCATGGATGTGTGTGAATAATTAGCAATGAAAGCCTCGTTGGGCGCACATAACGTTAGCGTTATTCCAACATTACCGGAAAAATTATTGTTTTACGATTTGCTTTTTATCCTTGTAAGTGCGGCGGTAAGTGGGCGTTCCGAGAATTAATTTTATACAGGGGTGCAAACAGCATACCAACACACTTTTAACATAATTGGATACAGCAATATAACCTGAACGTGTTACAGTGGCCAGTAACTTGATTTCAATATAATAGGGGTTAAGTTGTTCGTACTATTCCGGAACAACAGGGGGTCAATTTCATCGCCAGGGACCGCGAACAATTAATTGCCGTAATTGAAACCGCGTCTGAGACGATTAGTGATGATTACCTACGTGATCCTGTAGTATTAATGTCTAGACGACTGCAAGAATGCATCGACAATGAAGGATCATTGTTAGCAATCGTATATTTAATTCAAATAAAAACAGTAGACATGTAAAATTAGTTTTTTTTATTAGTTAGGATCAAATTTCAATTTCAATTTAGATGGTTATGTTAGGGAATATCTTCTTGGGCCTACTGTAAAATATGAATTGAGAATTAAAACTTATTTAAAAATTGTTTTTTTATGTCGTTATCTCTATTTTTTAATACGATAAACTCTGAATGACTCATTACTTTATTGCACCGTAGTGAGGTATATGGAGCGCAATAAAAAATTTAAAATTACATAATTTTTGCACGGCAACTGTCTATTATCCGTTTTTTAGACTACAAAAGCGACTTAAAACTTAAAATAGTAAATGTATGTAAAGGTAAAATACTTCATTGTTTTTAATTCACATTCCTGAGAAATACAATAAGAACGATTATTTATCGTATTATAGTAAAGCAGGATATGGGTGACAGTGATAGTGCCTTCTCTGCCCCTAAAAGAACGTAACGTGTAAATTAATGACACATTAAGTTTGATTTATTTATTTTTACGAAGATTTTACACGAGAATATTTTGTATAATAATAAAATGCAGCAAATATTTTTTTTTGACACGAAATCATTCTACTGTTAATAAGTCTTTATAAGTATATTTTTATTATTATTATTATTTATTATAATTGTATATATAGTTATTAATAGGTTGTTACATGGGTGTAATATAAAACGTGTTCAAAAAATAGGCTTAATAAAGTTTGTAATGCACCATTTCAATATGGAACTTTTATTACACATAAAAATAAAATAGAGTTTACTGTTTCAAATCATTCAAAAATTAAAATATATTGCTTTTTTAGTTTTTTGCGGATAAACGATTTGACCTTCTGGTATTGTCAATGTTTATTATTTGTCTTATTTAAATTACTTGAATAGCATCGCGAATGGCTACAAATGATTGCCGATCGCATTCTAGTTTACATCGCTAACTAGGTCAATCGTTTTTTGTTTAGTTGAGTGTACATATACTATAGTCAGTTTTTGATGCAAACGTTTTAAAGTTTGTAACCTTTGTTTGGTCAAATTGCTTAAATATTCAGGTGTTACTTTTAATATACAAATGATTATACTTTTTTTGTAAGCTTGGTGGCACTGTAGTACATGATATTTCTGTTTACTGTTTAGTTACCTACTTTAGTCACGCTCAATTGATACGATGAAAAAGTTTCTTTTTTGTTGTGTCCCAAAGACTTATATGGACACAGTTTAACCGATTTTTTTTGTAATGCTGTTACTTATCTTTTTTTTACTTTCAGGTGTCTACCGACAGCCTTGTAACTCCTATACCAGCACCAGTAATGAATTCTTTAGTATCCGAAACAAAAGTAGTATGTAACGAATCAATTCCGAATCCAATAACACCCGTACCAATACCAATACTTCCATCGAATTCTAATAAAACGATTACAATCTTAAATGGTGCTCATATAAAAATTGATAAAAACAAAATTTTGGAAAAGACTATTAAAAAGTGTGATCAAAACGGAGAATTAATCAAAGTAGATACTTTACCAAAAGATGAAGTTTCTATGAACACAGATAGTAGTACTGAAGGTTCTAGTCTAAGTCCATCCGAACCAATGGATTGTAATAGCACGCCGAACGCATCACCTTCTCACGTAAACAAATGTTGTAGCTCCAGCGAGGATGTAGCAATGATCGAGACTTCGGTAAGATTTAAATTACATGTAACGATTTTTATAGAAATTTCTTTAGACATCTAGTGGAAGTATGCAAATTGAACCAAACGATGTTATTAATAATCAAATAAATTTGGAGACCAGGTATTTAGGCAATTAATAGTGTTATTTTGGATTAACGTTTTTATTTAGGAAAGAGTGCGAGTTAACTGTTGAAGATTTATCTTTACTATGTGACCTTTTTTATTTACCTTTCGAGCATGGTGGTCAAGGCTTGCAATTATTACAAGAATTTAATTGGTTGAAATCAAATGCACCTTTAGTTATGACGTCGGGTCAGCTTAAGAATAAGTCGCAACCTGAAGTATTTAACAGTAACGTTTTTAATTGTGAAGCTAAGGTTGGTTTTATAGGTTCAAGAATGGTTCGCACGAGCAGATAAAATGAACGAAATGGCTCAAGCTGTGAATCGACTGTTTCAACATCTGAGTGGATGTAACAATAGGGAATTATTGTACGATCTATATTCTTATGTATGGGATATTCGCGGAGTTATATCCTTATTGAATTCTTATATTAAATGGCTTGGTGAGTCGAAAGTTTCAGTACATTTATTATAATTGTCCTTAATAACTGTAAAATAAAATACCCACTATATTGGTTAATGCGTCATGCTGCGTAATTAATTTTTGTTATATGTTGTGATTAGGATTTTTTACAGTGGCATTTTGAACTTCGATGCTGATGCGGAAAAATATGTTTATTACAGGTCTGGCCAGGATTTGCGATGCGTTAATTTATTAATGTGCTAGAGCGTCAGTTTTTAAAAAAAGTGGGTTATTTTTATTTTATAGTGAACTTATATGTACGTATTTAGATTTTTTTTTACTTAAAACACTTTTGTATTTGTGCTTGAGACATTTAACAATTATCATTATTTACGCTGTCTTATTTTAAACTTTATAGTAGTGAAGAGTTAAAAAAAAATGTATTTTAATCAAAACCAGTGTGTCGTGTCTTTCTAAACTACAAAATTTTCAATAAAAAACTTAAAAAATGAAGTGTGATGAAGATAGACGTATACGCCTCTTCTAAACAATTATGCTAGATATTCCGGAAACGGAATGATGAAATATTTTAGGAAGATGGATTATACTGATTTTCATTAGAACGCAAATTAACAGATTTACGTATTTAGTTCTTTTAATCTAACAAATAACAGTGTCTGCTTTTCTGAACTAAAATATTTTGCGGGTCATGTCATTTCCGTTTGAATGAGAAATGTGTTAGCGAAAGATCAAAAGTCTTGAGTACTATTAATAATAACTAAGCACGGGGAGTTAGCATGTTATAACAAAAACCAAGCAATGTAGTAATAATAATAGAAACAAAATGCCTAAACGGTACAAATAAAAGTAGGAGAGAAATATTATTATAAGAAGAAACAACTAAATTAAAAAAACATATTTAGAGTGAAGACACAAATATTGGAAGAAGAGAAATATAAGAATTCAAACTTAACAGAGGAGTTAGTCGGGGATATGTACTATTTTTACATAATGTATACAGTCAGGAAATTACATACATACAAAATTTTAGAAAAAGGACGCGAAAGAATGATAGAAAAATAGTTGCACAACAAAGAGATATCTGATTGTAATGGGTGTAATGGACAAAATAAAAGATAATGTAAATAAACTGTTACACAAGTTTAAATGTTTGAGAATTACACCGCCAATGGAGATCAAGATAGAAACAAAAACGTTAATTTAAAAGGAAAAAACCAAGAGTTATGTAAGGTTAGAAAAAGTTAGAAAGAGCTAAGAGCAGAAAATTGGTCACATTTATAGAAAGAGTATCTAAGATGTCAAAAAAAAGACTGAGTTTTAGTGCATGGGACTAGAATATAGAAAATGAAAACTAAAAACAGATTATAAAAACCGCTAAAAGAGCAAAATTAGGAACAGCCATTGATAAAAAACGTAAATGCAATTATAGTAGGTACAAATATCTGAAATACTTAACAAGACGAAGAAAACATAATTCGATAGTGTTAGCATTGGGTTAGAAATGAGTAGAGAAAGAAAAAAATGAAAGAGCGTAAGTGGAAAACCAGAAAAAAAATTAATGGGATTAGTGGAAATTTAGAGAAACGGGCAGCTATAGCAGAGATAGAAAAGAGAAGGACTTATAAAGTAATCACGGGTTCGAAAAAGGAATTAAAAAGAATGTTAAAAGAGAAATTAGATGTAGATACAAAACTTAACAAGGCAATGGTAATTAACAAGGGAAAAAATAATGAAATGAAAATGGAAGTGCAAAACTGGGAAACAAAAGAAATAATAACTGCAAAAACAATACGAAAGAATTGATATAGATAATCCGTTAACAAGATAAGAATACGAGTATAATGCAAAACGAACAAAGAAACATAGCCAGAGAAAATAGAGTAAAGGGTAAAAGCATGAAAATAAAATATTAATAGAGCAGGACAGTTTTGGAACTACCTAAAAGAAGTTGCAGTAGTATTAGAAGAAACATGCTTAGAAGAAAAAGAGTGGAAGAGAATGGAAGAAGAAATTTCAAGTAAGTTATGTGGGAAGTGCAATATGTAGTAAGAAATACTAAAATAGGGAGATCGAAAAGGCAAATAATACAGCGTTAAGAAAATAGTGGATCGAAAAAATGTACGAGAACTAAAAAAACAGAAATAATAGAATAATGTAGAGAAGTAGAAAACAACAGTGTATGGCCTCGGCATGAAAGAAATTAAGAAAACTCTCGAAGGCTTAATTTAAGAGACGGAATAGTAATCGATACAGAATGAAGGTAGTAATAATAAGAGAAAAGAAAACCAGTGACAAAGTAGAAAACAAAGAAGCAAAGAAGATGTTAGAGAAGTACAATCAAATTGAGTAGCAAATACTAAACGATAGTAAAGATCGAGAAACGGAAGGGAAATCACATACATAGGGATGAGGGAAACAAGTGAATAATAATTTTACAGTAACTAAAATGGTAACTTCGGAAGAAATTAAAAGGTGTAAAATAGGGAAAAACGTAGAATCGGACCATCAGTCACTTAATTATCAGAATGAAGAATGCAATGAGGCAAAGAGTGTTTTTTTGTGTTAAAAAATATGGCAAAGAAGAAGAACAAGCATAAGGAGGCGCTAATATCTAAACAAAGAAAAAAAGAGAAGAAAAGGCTCAAACAACAAATGCTAATTATAGAATGGAATGGAATTTAAGGACTCGTGGAAGGAGAAGCGGACACGGTTTAGAAGGAAACAAGGGATGGAATAATTGAAGAGGAAATAGAAAAGATGAGGCAGAGAAGATAGTAGGAAATCTAAAAAAAAAGGAAAATCAGCAGAATAAGCTGGAAAACAAAATGCATATACGGACGAGAAAGAAAACATATTGACACTATCTGTTAGTAATATATGGGGAAGAGACGGATTAGTGGATAATACGAACAATATGCTCAATATATATAAGAGGAGAAAACTATAGATGAGTAAGTGTGTATACGACCCACAAAATAAACGCAATGGTGTTCGAAGAGAAACTATAAACAAAAACATAAGAAAAAGGTTTATTACCAGACGGAGAAACAAACTTTAGCAAGGATGGATAAAAGGAACAATAAACACTAGTGTTAAATATATTTGTTTCACTATAATCAGCAACTACAATAAATTAAATACTTCTCGCACACGTGCTTCGACAGCTATGCTGTCATCATCAGCGACCTGATACGGTTACAAGCAAGGATATAAAGACGTTGGACATTCTATACATATTAAAACACTTGGCAAATTGTAGAGAATTGGAGAAAAACCTATAAGAAGCTGTCTTTGGTAACGAAAATATAAAAAAGTATTTGAATATCGAACGAAACAATAAGCAAGTGAAGAATTTTGGACGAGGAAGGAGTAAGGTGGAGTTATTGAGCTATAGTCCGTTTGCGGCATACACAAGTGACCTGGAAACAGCAATTTATATGAAGAAAGCTTAGTTCTAGTGGAAATGGATAAGATGAAGGAAAGATAAAATATTTAGAAGCATTTTTGAGAAGAAAAGAATACATATAAACATAGAAAAAAACAAATTTATAGTTTTTAGAAAAAGAAGATGAAAAAGAAACAGAGGGCAGTGGAACTTAAATGGAGAATAGATAGGGACGGAGAAAGGACAAGGACAAAGTTTTTGCCAAGCTAATTACAAATGTCCTATGGAGCAGAGATTTCTGAACAGGAAGAGCATAATGAATTACAAATATTGGAAATGGGTAATACCAAAAGAAACAAAGTGGGAAAGAAAAAATGAGATCAATAGCAATAAAATATGGTGAAGAATTATGGTCAAGAGAAGTGAAATACTATAAGAGAATGACGTACGCAAAGAAGAGAGAGAGAGAGAGACGTCCAAAAATAGAAAAGGAAGACAAAAATAGGCGAGACAAAGTATAATGGAAAATATTGAGATCTAAGGACGGAACATCTGTCAATTTATTTAAAAAGATTGATAAAAACAGGGAAAAGAAGATGACGGCAAGATTCAGATATAGGATGTAGGAATGAAGAGAGAGCGAACTACTGTATGAAACACGAGAATAAAAAATACAGAATGTACGAACATGAATAGGAAAATAAAACTCAAGAAACAATTATCACCTAAAACAGATTAAAAACTCGTGCAGAAGAAAAAGGCTTGTTAAAAAGTTTTTATATGTATCTAGTTAAGACGTTGGGGTCTTTTGACCAAACATGATATGTAAAGAAAAAACAAACCTTTCTAGAATATTACTTTGACGTGTAATTGTTAATTTTTTGTGTCGATTAAATACTTAACAATATTGATAATTGTTAACTGTTTTTTTAACTATGTGCTTTTGTATCAACCAATTAATAATTTGTTTATTTTCTAAAGCTGGAGGCCAGTTTCCCGCATCTATGCCATCCTACACCCAGGGGAATTACACATGTATGCATTTTTGTGGAGCTAGTATGCCCATTGCGTAACTTTTTTTGCGTAACATTTTTTTGTACGTCTATTATTGAGTAGACAGCGAAGCGTCTGGGTATTATGTTATTTTGTTTTTTTTTCTCTTTTAGTTATTGGATAGACGGGTAAGTACTGGTGCATTTTTTGCGTAAAGCTAAATTTAAGCGTAACTGAGCAGGGCGGCGAGCTAGCGCGTTTTTAATACCAACTAAAGCTAATACGATTCTTTTATTGGTTAGGGTTTTCGAAAGGCTGGAAGGAGACCTTTATGAGCGGAGAGCAGGAACCGTGGGTGTTTAGAGGGGGTCTAACCGCAGATTTGCAGGTAAGTTCTGTTATTTATAGACTTTTGAATTACTGTTAAAAAAAAGAGGGTTTTCGGTGGTACGTATGCAGAACTCTTCTTTCTAAGGTTTTTTTATTGATACTCTTGAGAAAAGCAAGCGCCGATAGGCTCGCACCCCACGATGAGTTATTATTTTGTACTCTTAAGACAAAAATGTCCTTCATTTATTATGGAAAATATGCTCACCATTTCCAAAATAAATAACTTAGCTTTAGCTCAGTATAGACTGTATATAAGACTATTTTCAAGCTTGGTCGTTTGTTGCTGCAACAAAAATGATTTTGGAGAACAGCAGAAATGAGTTTGCGTTCGAGCTTTAAAAATAGTTAATAGATTTGTAGTGTGCACGATCGTTCTGTAGAATCATATAAATTGTGCATGGGATCTGAGATTCCTCGTAAAAGGATGATTACTTTCGTTGATAACGGTATAGGTTGTTGCCACATTTATTGCTTTAGTGAGAATTTAATTAATATGCAATTTTAAAATTATAACATAATTATTTTCAAAATTTTCCGAAATGTTATGATACATATGTAACGTACATACATAGAACCCATTGCTTCGTGTTTAATTATCGATTGTAATAATAGCTCAATTACATCAAGGTTATTGGTATTCTGATTAAAAGTAGCCGTGGATCGTCGTATCAATACGCCGATACAAACCACAAGTTATCCATACGTATTGATATAAATTGCGTATCGATATGCGATACACAAAATGCTATATCGCTCGCCACTAATTAAAAGTAATCTTTAATACACCGTACGATACATACCTTTTACTATAGGTTTAACATTTTTGTGCAAAACAATAATTGCAATGATGTCTAATTTAGTAACGTAAATTATAGCAACATATGTTCGACGCAATGTTGTCAGATCAATATCCTAGGGGAAATACAGAATGGAGACGTAAGGGGCCTGTTTATTTAGGTTTGTAAAAATCACGTGGTACTCAATCCTCTTAACGCAGTTTAAAGAACCAGAACCTGATTTGTCAAACGATGTCTCTGTAGAAAAAGACTAAAAATTCGTGTGTAAGATCGGTCAGGATTGCAAAGTGTGTATGAAATGTGTTTTTCAACTCTAAGGCTTCGGTCAACTTTCAGTCGGACAAACTAGAAAATCTTGCGTTTGATTCAAATTGAAAAGGAAAACGTGTCAACAATCGACAACTTACTTATTTGTAGAACTAAAAAGAATATTAATTTACTGTGGGCAGGACCAGGAAAGCAGATGATTACTCTTGTAATATTTCTGGTTATACTGCCTGTTCGATCAGATTTCCACTTTATAGTTTTCGGCCTCAATCTTTGTTAGTAGAAAAATCTATTGGAAATTTAATTCTGTTTTGTTTAGTAGTTCCACATGCTGTTACATACAAAAGCGGCTTAAAAAAATTGCTTGAATACGCTAACATAAATGAAGAAATTGCCGGTGCTCAGTGGAGACGGTCGCAAGTCACTTTAAAACAAATCCGTGATTGAGTGGGAAACTCTAAGCGTAAAATCAAAATAAAACAAAAGTCAAAAACAAAAAGGCGCCAGGAAGGTACATAGCTCAAAAAGGGGATTTGGACTTTGCCAACCAAAAAGTCAGCTCCTGTTGAATACTAAATACTAAATTATACTAAAATCTGTAATATTAAAATTATTTTATAAACGCAAAGGCCGACGCAATACTAGCTTTTTACAAAGTTAAATATTTAACATTTATTAAATTTAAATTAAATGCAAACAAAATAATGAAAATAATTACATGAATTCAGATGGAATCGCAAAAAAATAAAATAAAAGTATATAAAAGGAAAACAATATAAATAAGTAGATTAAAACTGAGTTTACAAAATGTAAAAGTTAAATTAATATTGCAAGGCCTTGTACGCAGCAAAATAAATAAAAAATCATAATACTACTGTCTTGATTTTTGACGATATTGACGTCGATATTATTATTTAAAAAATGTAAAACTGTGACAATTCGTCTTGAAAATAATGCAAGCGACCAATAAATCGTTAATTGAAAGTTCTAATAATGTTGAGAAAAACATGTTACGTGGTTTTTCTTGTAACTAAAAGAGCGACGACTAACTCAGTTGTCTTGGCAATGGAATCGTAAGCTTCGTGGTGTTAAATTATAAAATTAATTTAAAAAGGCGTCAAAACGATGAAAGACTAGGGTGGGAGACACCGTTTAAATCTACCCGCAGCTGAAATACAAAAAAACTTCAAAACAGAAATAGTAACACAGAGTATATTTATTTTACAGCAGTTCACGTTAGAAAGAACTATAACATTAAATGCAAATAAATTTGATCAGACACTACTACGTATATAACCAAGTGACCTTGTCGGCTTAACTTTTACATTCAAAATAGAAACAAATTCACTTCGTAAATTAAAACAACGATACGAATCTAGAAGATCTAATGAATCAAAGCGCACCGTGACACAACAAAATGATTTTATAATTAACACGGTTTTTTATAAGCTTGGGTTGTATGTATCTATATATGTAACGGAATCTTTGAGCTAAATTTTCACCGGTTTCTAGAAGTCTGATCAACTTGAAACTTTGCACACGTCTCAAGGACCGATGACAATGCAATAATTCGATACATTTCCATTCTACTGATTAGGATCGTCAGGATTAATAAATTTCTTTACGGATATTCTGCATGAGAGTAACAAAGACAGAGCGCGTGAACTACGCGGGCGCGCAGTTTTGGACTCTGCTTGTGGCACTCGTCCCAGCACGACAAAGCCAAAGACTTTTTCAAGATAGCTGCGTTTTCGTCTTGTTTGTTCCTTATGTATATGTAGTTTATTTATAATATTCATAATATATTAATAACCGTGATTCAGAAAAAGGCTTCTTATTTACATCAAAATAATCAGGACAAAAATTTCAATTTATTGATTTTCGGAACAAAATTTGATAAACAACACGGCCTTGAAATTATAGTAGATAAAGAACGAATTAAATTACGGAGGCTCCAAAAATTTGTAATCACAAAGTCTTACCGATAGAAATGGAAATAATGAATATGAATTAAAAATAAAAAAACAAAACTGGAACATCAATTAACTAGAAATATAGAGAAAAGCCTGATCGCGTTTAAATTGTGTTAGTGTATTCTACGGTTACCGCTCCGTGCCGAGAGTGGGTAATTTGCGCGCCTGTTGCCTTTCTTGGATGTGGTAGCCCTTTCTCAGACTCCCTCTTGAAATAAGTTCTTACTCACGATTACTTCTGTTTCCAGTACGATTCCTGCATAGCTTTGGACTTACAGTCGATAAAGAAGGAATAAATTGTAATTAAAACATATCTAATCATAAATTCTCACCGACTAAAATAAAAATAACAAATAAAATAAAAATAACAAATTTTAAGTCAGAAAAACAAGGCCAGAAGTTTAATTAACTATCCATATGGAAAAAAACTAATATAAAAAGCGAACTAAAAAATGAAAAATAAATAATAGTTTAAAACAACTAAAAAAACACGCTTTTTTAGCTAGCCGAACTAAAAACTAGAAAATAATTTTTAATTACAAAGAGTTTTTAATTGTGTTAACGACCTAATAGGTACGTACAGTCCTCACTACAATCGACTGACTAACAAAATATTAAGAATGAAAATAAGAAATATAATACAGTTAGTTTTCCTCAAAGCATGCGACTAGCTAGTGGCACCTTATCAGCATTTCTTAAAACTTAATTGAAATCTAACAAAGATGTACATACGGCGTTATCACAAGTAAACACTTTTTTAATTCATACGATCACTGAAAATAAGCAAATGCGCAGTTTCGTTCAAATTAACTTCCTAAATTCGGTAATTGTTTCTTCCAATATGATGATAATTGTATTCAACTCCTCGATAGTGTAGGTGGTGTTAACTCCAGTGACGTGACGTCATCACCAAAATTTTCCAATTACAAGATATGCTTATCAACTCCAAAGATAAAGAACACGGGTAGAGGTATCGAAACCCGCTACAGGCAATTACGGAAGAATTAAATTAAACCACGAACATCAGAAATAAATGCTTACCCTATATGCACACTTTCACCCGCATCGCCGCAATATTCTATTTTATATCCAAATGGTTGTGCGTGAAATACTTAACAATGAAAGCCTTGTTAGGTGTACACAACGCTAGATGTCTGCGTTCTTCAAACTTTACCGGAAATTTAAAAAAAAATTGAAATTTGTCATTTTTCTCCCTAGTTCATCAATGAAAAGTGGGCGTACCGAGAATAAATTTTATACAGGGGACAAACATACTAAACCATTTTTAACATAACAAACAAGTCACAAACTTTATTTTGTTTAAATTCAAAGTTTGCGAAACGTAAAATAACAATAGCTTTTATGCTGCGATTATAAATACCTTAAATTTTTGTAGCTACAGGAGATGGGCTTTCGGTTGGTTATAAAGCCCTCCTGAAGTTGTTACTTAAAAATTGTAGTGGTTTCAGGTTTGCGATGACCCATAGGAAGGTTTTTAACCGCTTCAAGGCGAAAGGGAATAATACGACACAGTCGGCACTTAATACAATAAATTCTATGAAACTTGAATGATACTCTGGCCCAAATTAATCGTCGGAACCGTAAAACATACGAATTAGGAAAACTTCACTTAAAACTTCATTGAACCCATAATAACTAGGCTTGGGTGGTCCTATCAATATATCGATACGTTGCGTCGGGCATATCAATACGCCGATACAAATCACAAGCTCGTATCCCTGTTTCAATACTTATTGATATTCCGATACGTATCGACATTTCGAAACGTATCGATATGTCGATATGTACTAAAACTATTGTAACGGATAAAAGTGTCGTTAATTAACAACTTTTTCTCTAAAATTACGTAAGTATTTTTAACCTCAATTTAAAAAAATTGACAACTTGGATACATATTGTTATTCCGATGCGTATCGATATTCCGATACGTGTCGATATATCGATACGTATCGATATTCGACACACAAAATGCCGTATCGTCGACTACTAAGAATAACCCACTGTAACTGCCTCCCCGAAAAAGGTTACTCCGAAATCTCATAACTTGAGAAATTTAACTTCTTCAAACGAAAATTACTCATATAAATAAACTTGGTTTACCAGCACTTCAATTAAAAACTGTGATGTAAAATTTTCAAGAACAAATTAGACAACAAGACGTTGACAAAGGTGCGAAATTAAATCAAATCCCAGTACGCGTGGGTTTGATGAGGTTTCTCACAAGAATCCACTAAATAATCTAAAGATAATCAAATGTAAATAACCAAAGCAAACGAGCGTACTGCGATATAAAATTTCAATCTAAATATATAAAATCGAAAACTAATTACTGACGGAATTATTAAATTACAATTAAGGTGACATTTTGAAAACGTGAAATAACTTCAATAACTTAATGCGAAATTACTCAAATATCTGGTCTTTCACAAAAGATTACGCACAAAATCAAACGACGGTTACAATGCATTGATTTTTAAAATACCATCATTTTTACCAGTCAGTTCCTATATCAACTTTTGCACTCAACTTCTCTGTGATATTGTTTTGTTTGCCCGAATGTATAATTTATAATCATACTTGGTCAGCCATATATTGCTTTAGCTAACTTCTCCTTTGAACGGTGTCATTCATTCATCTACCGCTTGAAATTCAGGTGTCATAACAATTATATGTTTATGATAATTTTTGAAGAAGTAGTATTCACTTTGTACAATTTATCAAACTCAACATAATCACGTCGTAGCATTGCGTCATCATTGACCTGTAAGTTTTAAAGAAATTATACGAATTGATTTATCGACATAGCTGATAAAGACCAGTAGTCTGGTCTGGTTTCTAATCTTCGGTAAAGGAAAATTAGAATCTCGGTTAATATTAAAAGGATTTTTAATTATTTCAATGGATTCCCTAATTTTTCGCTGATAGTAATTAGAAACATTCGCCAAAATTTTAGTGTTTTCAAACATAATTTGATGACCCGTTTCTAGCATGTGTTCCGCCACCGCTGACTTAGAAGATTGTTTAAAACGATTACACCTTTGATGCTTAATACGAATTCTCACGTTTCTACCCGTTTCTCCTATATATGCACGACCACAAGAGCAAGGAATGCTATAAACACCGTCAGATTGAAAAGGAATAACGTCCGTCACCAGATTTAAGAGTCGACCCAATTTAGAAAGAGTAGAACACCGAGTAATAATGTTATGTTTAGACAACATTTTTCTTACATGGTCCGTAGTACTTTTGACATAGGGTAGATAAGCGATAGACACCGCTTTAGCTTTAGATTTAGATTCCGTTCTTACTGTTGGTTTTGCAGACATAAACTTTGTAATAGATTGTTCAATACTTTTTCTATTATCGAAAAATGTTTGACGTCAACATATTTTCCTTTTTAGAAAAGTTTTACTCACAAACATCAGGAGCCGTTATGGGTTCCCCGCTTTCACTAGTTGTTGCTGATATATTTATGGAAGATTTAAAAAAAAAGCTTTATCCACATTTTATCTAAAACCCAAATGCTGGTACAGATATGTTGATGACACCTTTATCATTTGGCAACATGGTCTTTCTATGCTCAAAGAGTTTTTATGTCATTTAAACTTAATTCATCAAAATATTCGTTTTACTATGGAACTAGGAAGAAACTCTTCTTTACCATTTTTGGGCGTATTAGTTACTCTAAATGAAGGTAGTTCATTATCACATTCAGTTTACCCTTTTTAAAAAGTATCAATAGTGAATTCTTTAGTGTACAGACTATTTACTTAAGTCAACCCCAAAATCTTCAAAAAGAGTTAAATCATCTAACCAAAGTGTTAGTCGCAAACAATTATAATAGAAAAAGTATTGCACAATCTATTACAAAGTTTATGTCTGCGAAACCCAGAGTAAGAACGGAATATATATCTCAACCAGTATCTATCGCTTATCTACTCTATGTCAAAAGTACTACGGACCGTGTAGGAAAAATGTTGTCTAAACGCAACATTATTACTCGGTGTTCTACTCTTTCTAAATCGAGTCAAATCTTAAATCCGGTAAAGGACGTTATTCTCGAGGTTATTCCTTTTCAATCTGACGGTGTTTATAGGATTTCTTGCTTTTGTGGTCATGCATACTTAGAAGAAACGTGGGAATTCGTATTAAGGAGCATCAAAGGTGTAGTCATCTTAAGCAATCTTCGAAGTCAGCGATAGCGGAACACGTGCTAGAAACGGGTCATCAAATTATGTTTGAAAACACTAAAATTTTGTCGAATGTCTCTAATTACAAACAGTGAACATTGAAATAATTAAAAATCCTTATAATATTAACCGAGATTCTAGTTTTCCTTGACCGGAGATTTGGAAACCATCGATCGGCGGTCGGTCTATAAAAGCGAGACCTCCCGGCGCAATCAATCAGTTTGTTTCGGGCTTCGAAGATTTCTACTGCAACGTGTGACGAAAGCTTAGCTTGTGTGATAACGACAACACGGGAGTTATGCACAATGCAAAAGTGTATTACCAGTAGTCTTGACAATAAGGAAGTTTTTTTTATCAAGTTTATCAATAAATCTATTAGAAATAGTGACAAACATATATTTAAGGCTTCTAAAGTCAATTTTTGGGACACAGGTCTACAATTATAGTTTTTGTTTTGTTATCTAAAGATGGTGTATCGTCAATATTTATTTGCACTCAGTTGGTTCAAATTGTTATTAGGTTTCGAATTGCACTCATTGCCCCCTTTCCTGGATTCGCGTCACCTCTTTGTATAATGGTTTTTTTCTGTAATTCAATTGAAGTAATCGATGATGAATTTTGTTTTGATACTGCGATGAAGTTTTCTCGATTTTTCGGCTTATCTGGCAAGAAGATCATCAAATAATTGCGAACAGATAAGTGCGATAAAACATCATAAATTTGATTGAATGTCGCATGACGGCGCTTCCGATGTTAGAAAAATATATCCATTCAATGTTATCATTTCTTACTTGTTGCCTAGCTTTTCAGTGATCGTGCGGCATTTTAAACGTCTAAAAGTTACATGTATTTTAAACATTTTTTTCCTATTCAAAGTGCTAATAATCATTGTTGAACTAGTGATGTAAATAATGAAACTTATGACGCCTACATTAATTGTTATCTTCTGTTGGGTATATGTATAAACAGAAAAAATGTATTGAAAATAGAATTTTACCACGTCATTTGTTTTGTCTTTGTAGAGACTAATTCCTGTCGATTCCGGAAACGATTTATTTTTATACAAAGCGCCCGATGTTCCTACTTCTCGTGTTTATACGATTCGTCCATATTTGGTCCAAGATGAAATTCGCGTTTATGAAGTTTGTACACGAACATGCAAAGATGGCCTAGAAGATAGTCATTCATATCCTGAAGGTTTCAAAGATTTAAACGCCGATAGAGTGGTGGGTCCGTACCTTACATTACATCCAGAATTCTGTATGGTAGTTGAAGACGAAACCGGCGTTGTTGGTTACGCATGCGCAGCTCCAGATTATAAAAAGTTTAGAGTAAAAGAAGAAGTTGCTTGGATACCCGACATGTGTTCGAAATATCCAACAAACGATTCCCATAAAGATTTATCAAAACTGGCTCAGGTTTGAGGTGTTTTATGCCTGTACAGAATTGTACTGACAGATAAAACTTTACAGGAAAGTCTTTCGCATTTTCACAATTTTAAGGATGAACTGTACGTTTCTAGTTCGACACATCCTTCTAGTATGATATGCAGTTTATTGCCATCTGTTTTGGACCAGTCCGTAAGCAAACGATTAGTTACGTGTTTATTAGCCGCACTAAGAGCAAATGGTAAGTTTGGTTCTTGTTTTTTTTTTAATCTAATGGTATTCTACTAGGATCGTTTGGTGTACACGTTGTTATGAATATTATGGACAACTACACGCATGCGTTTTATGGAAAGTTGGGATTTGTGGAAAACACGCACGACGCGTTAAAGGGAAAAATTGTGATGGGACGCACTTTTTAAATATTGGCACAATGAAGATACCACCTTTTTGACTGATTGATTTTTAACTTTGTATATATTTATTCTTATCAAAATTATTTTGTAATATTAAAGTAATTCATATTTATAATTCGTATAAGGTGATATGTAATATAATTAAGGAACTAATAGTTAAAATTTTTTACAAATGTTAATTTACGAATATATTTTAACTCGCCATTTTAATTTCGTAGTTTTGATGTAATCTATTTGTCAAAATGTTGTTAAAAGTAATTAAAAATCAAACGCCATCGGAATTTGTGTGTTTTAGGCAGAAAACGTCGAACTAATTCATCACATATTTATTTACAATTTATTTGTAGTTTTTTTTATTGTTTACACTTGTTTATCGAAGTATTAATAATAAAATAATTTTTATAATTTTTTTTAATTTGCATGTAGTGGAATCCTAAATTAATTCTGTTGAAATACATGGATTTTTCATATTCGGTCTTTTAAGACCTAAACGTACCATACTTCTGTTTTTGGGTCTTTAACTTAATTTCCTTAATTTTTTTACGAATCTTATATTGTTACTTGAAAGTTTGGCAACAGCGCACAAATTTTATATTTGAGCTACGAACATGAGATCTCACGACCACAAAACCTACGATCATTCGATTCTCAGTCGCATCTGTGTTATAAATAGTTTTATTATTTAACACTTTCGCAACCAGAGAGGTCACTGATGGACAACGAGTGGTAAATCTATAACCAAGTCTAATTAAGTGACGCTCTGACCTTTTTCCATAGGGGGAAACCTTACATAAGCAATGAATCAGAGACCAGCACCCAGTAGTGTCAGATGCTTACCCACTGTAAACCTCTTCTCAATAGCACATTGACACCGCTGTTGCATAATTTCAGAGAGCTACCTTGTCTTATTCTTCCTTCCTAAGTTGGTTTGTAATGCTTAAATATTTATATACATTTTAGACCTATGGTCAGTACTATCCAATCTACTACTTACGAGCTTTGTCCTACGTTCTTTCTGAATTTACAGGTAAAATCTTTTCTCACATTCTAAATTCTCATTTCATGCAACGTTTAAAACCCATAAAGCTTGATTTCTAAGATCTTCTTGTGAGTTTTGGTGTCGCTTCACATTTTACCAAAGTTCCTATTAAAGATTTGCTTATTATCGAACAAATTCTGTCTCGCCATGAAGTTTGGTTTCTCTTATTGATACGTCTACTTACTATCAATTTGATAAGTTGCAGGTGCCGCTATGGGTTCGTTTATCTTCTGTTGTAGCTAACATTTTTATGGAATTCTTTGAAACGGTTGCTTTAGAATCATTGATATTAAACACCTAAGGTTTGGTTTCTAAAATTGAATCTTTGAATCATAGCTCTTTTTCTATTTGCTAACCCAAGAATCTAGATTTGTAACTTCATCTTACTAGAACCTTAGTAAACAATGGTTATGTGAAACGGGATATTCAGGCAGTTATAAATCATTGTCTACATCTCCGTACTCGAGTACCTAAGGACGTTTCTATTTCCGATTCCAATCCGCAACTGGCATTTTTACCTTACATTTATATTAATTTATATTACAGATCAATAGGAAAGTTTGAGAAAATAACACCCTAATAACTTTAATCGTGACAACGGTTTTGAACTATACCTCCAGCTGCTCCCACCGCGACAATACTTCTATAAATACGGAGACAACTTCTTCTTTGGTCACTTTTATGGAGTTTAGAATCTGGCTTGGACAAGAACTTGATTACCTAACTTTGTCTCAGTCTCCGCTTTTTTTGGCTCCCTGTTCCACCAAGTTATACTGTTGGGGATTCGTTTGACAGTTTTTGGACAACTTAATTCAAGTCAAGTCATTAGTTCTAACTCGTGCATTGATCTTGCAACTGTGGGACAGTTCCTTTGACCTACTAAAGTTTCGTTGAACAAATCTCAGTCGCTTTTCCTCGGGTTTCTGTATTCCATTACGAGTTAACCGTCTGATTCAATGTTGAATCGAATGTATCTATGATCAGATATAGAAGGTTCATCTGATACATGCCACATTTTTATCACTTTGCTCGCCTTTAAACTAGCAAGCGTAAGGTTAATAACTTCACTGCGCGACACGTTTATAAACGTAAACGCATCTCAGTTATTTATTATGTTTGATTTGTGTTTGTGCTTCCCACAAGATGTGGTGTGCATTGGCATCGCATCCAAGAATCAGCGGTTTGTTGGTCCTACTGTTAATCAGCCTATGAATTTCTTCTGGCGACGGTGGTCTTGTCTGGTCGTAAGGAAGGTAACCGGATCCGATAATGAACTCCCTCCTGATGCCTTCATCTACAATAGATATTTTTGCTGCCACTAGGTCTCTAAAACATATATCCTACAATTTTTGTACAATATTGCAGGTGCGAGGATTGTGCACAAGTTGGGCTGCAAGCAGCCATCTACCTGGACAGTTTAACCTTTTTATCGTTCCCTTGTGGATCTATCGCTGATCTGACCTTGCGTAACGTGGTTATTGCCAGCAAACGGGACTAGACGATCGATATGGACCACTTTTGGCTTGCGTCTGGGTGGTTTTTGGATGCGATATATGACGTCACTAATGCGTTGCATGACTTCATAAGGGCTCTTCTATTGTTTCTGCAGCTTCGGCGCCAAACCACGTCTTGTTTGGGGATTATACAACCACACCATGTCGCCAGGTTGAAACCTACCATTTTGTGCCTTGACTGGTCCTCATTCTGTCGCTGGCAATTTGCGTGTGCTTACAAATTGTCTCATGTACTTTGTCTAGCTTCGTAGTCATCTCCAGCAACTTTTGCTTCCGGTTTTCGTCCAAATTGGATGTCGCATGGTAGTGGTATTTCGCGACCGAGCATCACACAGGATAGTGTTTGGCCTGTGCGTTCGTGAACGGATGATCGGTATGCCCTAGGAAAAGGTGCAAGTACTGATCCCAGTCTCTTTGGTGTTCGGACACTAACTTGGCTAAGTATTTTTCCATTGTTCGATTCATCCGCTCAACCATGCCATCAGATAGAGGATGGAGAAGCGTCGTCCTAGTTTTCTTAATTCCCAACAGACGGCAAACCTCTTGAAACGGCGCAGACTCAAAGCTGCGGCGTTAGTCGGAGTGTAATTCCAACGGAACTCCAAACCGACAGAAAAACTCTTTCACTAACACAACCGTGACTGCAGCTGCTTCTTGATTGGGTATGGCGTAAGCCTCCGTCTATTTTGTGAAATAATCCATCACCACCAGGGTGTATATGTTTCCCGAATCAGATTCTGGGAACGGCCCTACGATGTCAATCGCTACTCTTTCTCAAGGGTTTCCCAAGTTATACTGCTTAATCGGTGCTTTGCGTTTTCTTACTGGACCCTGATGCGCAGATCTTGTACTTACGGCACCATTTTATGATGTCCTCTTTGCAGTTCACCTTTCTCCTTTTTTACGTCAAAGTGTCCTCCTGGTGTACCATCCTGGAGATGCTTCAACACTTGTGATACCCGGTTCTTTGGTACTACTAACTGTAGTCTGTTTTCCGTGTCCTTGACACTTTCTAGGGATCACTTAAGAAGACCGTCTTTTACTGTCAAAGAGTTCTACTGCACCCATTACGCTTTGATGATCTGCCCAAAGCACTCACTTTTCTTGTTCGCGACACAACTGCTGAGGTTCTCACTCGTTATCAACCACAGCAGTTCTCCGAAGGCATTCGACTTTTCCTTCAAGTCGTGAACACTAGCTGCAGTCTGCCGACCATGGTATTCTGGACAAGGCATCAGCGGTTAGATGACTGCTTCTGGCGCGGGGTTCTGTGTCGTAGTCATATTTTTGAAGTCTCTCCATATATCTTGTCACTTGTTCTTCTAGATTATTTAACTGCAATAGCCATTTTAAAGCGGCGTGGTCCGTCTTAACTAAAAATTTTCGTACATACAAAGATTTGTAGAAGTGCTATACGGACTTTACGACTGCTAACAATTCTCTCCTAATCACGCAGTATTTTTTTTTGGCCTGGACAAAAACCTTGCTAAAATACGCGATGACTTGTTTTTGTTCATCTTGAACCTGCGAAAGGACCGCGCCTATAGCCAGACTGCTTGCGTCGGTATCCAAAACAAATTTTTTATCTTCTCTTGGCGAAGTGACTAGGGCCTGTTTTAGTTGATTGGAAAGCATTTTTGCAGTCTTCATTCCATTTAAATTAAGTTAGCCGTCCTTTTTGGTCACGCCGTTAAACTGTTTGTAGTTTACGCAAACCTTGTTGATCTATCTTTCTTCTTTACGAGTACCACTGGGAGCGCCCATGGGCTATTTGAAGGTTGAATCACACCTTCTCTCTTCATATGCATAACTATTTGTTCGGTTTCTACTCTTTTTGCCAAAGGAAGTCAGCGTGTTGTCGTATCGGCAAAGCGCTTCCGATATTAATTTGATGCTTTACAACCTTTCTTTGAAATTACTCTCCAGCATGAACACATCTTGATACTGCTGAATCAACACTTTAACTTTAACCAGCTGGTTTTGGCTGTGATTTGGCATTTGGAGATAAGAATGTCCAATAGATGTTGTAGGCAATTCTTCGGCGACGTATCTTCGTTAGAGTTCAAGCATCTCACAATTTGAGATACTGGATCTGAGTTGACATATAAGATCCTTAGTGGCATCGCGTTTTTCACTCGTGCTAAAGTTCCACCAACGAGTACTCCTTTTTCAACTAAGTTGCTCTCCATTGGTTCAATCGCGCGAATGTATCCTTTTGAGAGATTTCCATCTAGGCGTGCAATCACCACACTTTCAGTCGCAGGCAGAATCGCGTCTTCACTTAATAATACGTACTCGCACGGCTGCCTTCTCCTACGAATGAAAAGGAATTTCTTCTCTGCCGATCTTCAGGACATCGTTCTCCATACCCAAATGGAACCCATACATCTTTACAACGTCCATTCTTAGGGTAACTGCTGTCTGGTACCAATACTTGATGGTCGAGTACTCTATTTCCCAAATTAATGGTCACTTGTACTTGTCCGGACTAGGTATTTCTTCGCCCGTCGTGTTCGAAGTCGTACTTGTGATGTCTTCTCATTTTCCCGTAATATGTTCGGGTGAATGGTGGTCTTTGTCGCTCCTGTGTCAACCAGTAACTGAACACTTCTTTCATTGATCTTGCCATCAAGATAAATGCTATGCCATTGCTTCATATGCGATGCCATCTAAATGGTAATCTCCGCGGGCATGGCTCGTTGAGGTCGACTTTTGCCCCATTCGGTCTACTCGTTTCAGTTTTCCGGCCGCTTTTTTGGTTTTCTTTTGGGCATAGTACAGCGTCTTCGTGCGGGGCTAACTTCACCGCATCTTCAGCACGTCACTTCTTTTCCTCGAGCTACTTGTTTACGAAATACACGTCGCGCTATTTCTTTAATGTTATCTTGTGTCTGCGCGGGCATTTCTGCAACACAGCAGTGTTTATAGCTGATTCGGTGCGACGTCTGCTTTGCTGCTTCAAATTCCAAAGCATAGGTTACAGCGTCATCCAACGTCTTTAGTCGAGCTGACCGGAGAGTCTGCTGCATCTCGCTGTCTCGGAGGCCGTCTACAAAGGTTTGAATAGCCAACTGCTTCAAGAAAGTATCTGATGCTATAGGATACGCAAGCCGTCTTAATCTGGCGATCTTAGCCTCAAACTCTTGAAGACTTTTGGCAGTTTTCTGAACCCGATTTTTAATTTGAGCTTGGTACATTTGTTGAAGATGAGCATCTCCATATCTCTTTTCTAAACGTGAAATTAAGAGTTCGTAATTTCTTTGTAGGTGGTCAGGAATAGTCTACAAAATTCCAAGCGCTTCACTACGTAAAGCCACTATTAAAGACGTCACTTTATGCTTGTTGCTCCAACTATTAGCTGCAGCTAAGACTTCAAACTGATTATAATACGTTGACCAAAGAGTTTTTCTATCATATAATTTGTCTGGAATCTTAAACTTGTGCGTGGCTTCTTCTTGATGGTCTATTAAATCTTCGCTTGTGACGCTGGCTTCACGATGACAATTTATTTGGTTCATTCTTTCTTCAAGCAGATTTATTCTGTCTTCTAATTTGTACTCTATATTGCTTCTATTTTGTCATTCACAGATTCGCAAATTTCTTCTTTTAAATTCAACATATCTGCTTGAGTTTTCTCTTGAACAATTTTAATTTGATTCTCTATACTAACTTGTATTTGTTCCTCAATAGTCTTTATTTAATTTTCAATGTTCGTTCGTATTTATTCTTTTAAACTTCTAAAATTTTCTTAGGATTTTCGTAAGACTTTTTTCCATTTTTCTATTCATTGATTCTTGACCATTTTTGATTGATTCGAGAAATTCAAATAATTCTGAAACCATTTTAACTGCTTACAAACGCGTCACCGGCATAAATTGAAAGACGAATAAAAAGTTTAATAAAACAAGATTTAATAACGCACGATTCTTTCTTATTAAATCCACTACTTTAACGAACTGGAACACTATATATATAAAATTACAAACACACGCGATCATGTATTAATCACACAATGTTTCGCTTACAGGTGCTCCACATTGACTCCAATGTAACGAATTTTAAAACTAATTTTTTATAACGATATATTTACACGTAACTAATTAAGTCGAGTGATATTTAAGAAAAACACTTACTAATTTATATATTACTGTCACTCAAAAAATAATGTCCGCGGATAACTTCTCTTTATCTAAAACTGATAATTGTTTACATTAAAAGCACGTACGCTTGAACGCCGTTATATTTATCTTAACACGCGTTAATCACTTATTTATTTAAACAGTCTTTTTAATACTTCCGACTTCGAATAACTGACCTACATCATTCGAAAACGTTCTGAAAGTTGACAATAACGTTTCAATAAATTAATTAATATCCAGGAAGACTATAATTGTATAATATTATTTAGAAGAAAAAGTGCATTTAACGCGTTTGCAATTACCTACTTGTCTGACTGACGATTTATAATTGCTTCAAATAAATTGCTTATTGCTTCGCAGCATTCCTTACATGTAATTAGGGACGGCTCCAGGTTTTTTAAAATAAGTGGACACAATATTTCTAGGGTGGGCACAGTAATTAGCGTAATTTTTTTTAAGTAATTTAAAAACTGTTAGCAAAGGTAGTTTTATTTAATACGTAAAATCTTTACAAACAGAAACAAATAAAAAATTCGAACCGAATTTCATTAAATTGGGGGTTGAATAATTGAAAGCGAATAAACGTTTACTTGACTACTCAAAAATTTATATGAAATCCAAAATTATTACATTTGACAAAGCAATACACACATATGTATAATCGTACCTAACACAGCTAACACTTATTAATAACTTACAATTTCATAACTAAGTATTTTTAATATGAAGATTACTTTCAGGGGTGCCCCGTAAATAAGTACTTCAACGAATCACGTATTTAAATTCATTATAGTTAGAAAAATAACAATAAATTTAGAAAACTGTTTGCTGTATTCAAATTACCGCGTCCCGTAACGGTAACATTTACAAATTATTATTTTTTTGTTGTAAATCGACAATTTTCTTATGAAGTTTTATGATCTGAAAAATAATATAAAAAAGTGACGAGAAAAATAACTAGAAAAAACGCTTACGCTTTCGATTTCTTTTCCAGCGATTTCTTGTTCGGTTCTTGGCGATTTAGTTCGACGGCTGACTTGTGTCTGAAGATACTTCATTTGGCTAACAACTTCATCAATTAATTCTTGAATGTTAACTTTTTTAACTTTGCTTTTTTTCTTTTGGTTTTTAGATTTTTCTATCATTGTATCAAGATCTTCTGTTAAATTTCTTCTTGACATCATTTTTTTACACTCGGGATCTATGTCGTAGGGAGGTGGTGGTAAATCGTCCAAATTTATGTTTTTTGGTGATTCGAGTTTTTTCTTTAATCTCCACTTACTTAACGCCTTTAAATTTTTTTCTTGCTGTAAAATTTTTTCTTGATCGGCTAATAAATCGGTTAAACGTTTCAACCAGACGTCTTTTAACGAGTTCTCTTGAATGCGATCGTTTTTCTTTTTGTTATTCCACGATGAATGAGATCTCAGCGAAATTTTTGAACATCCCCGTGTAATTTTATGAGTTCTTTTAAAAAGGCCGGAGGGTAATGATGCTACAGCGTTTTTGTCTGCGTTATTTGATAAATTTTGGACGATGATAGGTACGAATGCATCTTTCTCGTTGGTTTTTGGCAACGGTTCAAGATTTTGTTTATCATCATCTTTTGTAACAACAGAACAGCTATCAGGCGAAACTTCATTTATTAATTCTATGTCTGTTTTTTGTTGTTGCAACTTCATATATTCTTCTTTGAGAAAACTACAAACGGTTAAGATACCTTGGATAATAACATCTTGAGGTGGGTACACTAAAGGGTTTCCTGATATTTGTAATACCTTTAGTTTTGGGACAACTCCTAAATAACGATTTATTAACAGTTTTCATTTACTACGTACAACTTACCTAATTCGACCGGCAAATACTCAATTCTATTATATTGTAGAAGAATTGTCTCCAAATGTTCATGATGAGCAACATTGGATGGTAATGTTGAAAGTTTGTTCTTCCTTAAATCCAACCAAGTAAGTTTACTTAAGTTTATAAAAAAATCATTTGGCAATTCTTCTATTTCGTTTTCTTCTAGATACAACATTTTTAAGTTTGTCATTTGCAGAATATTCTCCGGTATCTTTTTTAATTTTTGATTAGCATTATCCGAAATAACGTCCATTAGTGACATTTTTATAATTTTGATATTCGAAGTATTTAAAAAACCGATTTGTCACATTTATTTAGTTTCTATGGTTTTCTTTAAAATATTGATTGCTGAATAGAGTTAACGTTATTTAGTTTTCTTTCTTTCTCTGTTCTTTTTAAAAATCGATACATAGTATTTTACTAGTGATGGTATTAAAAAGCATTTATTTCAATGGAATTTATTGCTTACATATTTTTAAAAATAAGAAAATACTGTTACGTATTGAAAAACAAATTTTATTTACACGAGTTCATTTTGATATGATAAATATAACTACTTTTAGCTAACACTAATAAAATGCAACAGTATTGAACGAGTTATTGTCAACTTTCAGAACGTTTACCGAAGGATGTAGAAAATTCTTCAGACAGAATAACAGAAGTATATAAAAACGGTTAAAAGGCAGCATAGGTCAGTTTTCGAATTGAATCGAGAAGATTTTGTCGGTTTAAAATAAATGAGTGATTAATGCGTGTGAAGATAAATCAAGTGTCGGTGCTAACATAAATACGTCGCTTACGTGTTATTACCCTAAACAAGTACCAGTTTTAGATAAAATTAAAAAGTACGAACTAGTGATAGTAATACATAAATTAGTGTAAGTGTTATTCTTAACCTTTCGGAGGTTGCGTCAAATTTTGGTACAAGGACGGTCGCGCGCGGACTGTCAATCCGCTTGAAAATTTGGCTATAATTAATTCATTTTTGTAATAAAAAACAACAGTACAACAAAAACTTTAATCCAAAATCTATTTGTATTGAAAAATAAGAACAACAACATCTGATGATAAAAATAAAGTTCAGAAACTAAGAATAATATCTATACAATTTTATTCGTTTTTATTTCCAATAACAGAACACTCACGACAAATATTTAATGAATGTTCCAAGAAAACAAATTTTTGACATTTTACACATGAAAATCGTGTGGGTCTGTTTTTTTTCGGTTGCAATATGCGCAGCGACCACGAGCATTATCTAGAACTGGGCGATCTGGAGGTTCTTCTACTCCTAAAATCCCCCTTATTCGAACTTTCGTGATATTTGAAATTTTTTGATTTGCACGGCGTCGAAGATGACCTTCAATCAGTTGAAAACATAATTTTCGAAGAAATAGTCGTCGTCAAATATTCCAGTTTGAGTTGTTTATTGAATGTAAGATAAAAGAATTAATTCCCGCAACATTCAACAACGAATAAAAAACAACCATGGGCCACCTTCGAGTGTTTTTTAAAACATCATAAGCCGCACATAGCTTATCAAGGCAGACGCCCCTTTTGGTCTGATTGTAATCCATAATTATTTCTGGTTTATTTGTGTTTTTATCGAGTTTATCATCAAAATGTATACGTGACACCAATAAAACATTTTTGTTTTTCTTAGAATATAAGAGACTAATGTTGCGTTCTTTTGAAACGCAAACATGCTAGATAGAGGAGGACGAATCGAAGGACGAACAAATTCTGGGGGAAGTTCTCTTTTGTTTTTTCTTGTTGTACCCAGAAGAGTCAAGTTGTAATTGTTCTGCAAATTTTCAAGAAGCGTCATACTTGTACCTAAACCAATTGTCAACTGTAACATTTCTGCCAGTTTTTCTTATTGGTTTACAAAGTCTTAGAACTACATCGTTCGGCGAATTACTCACTACGAAGGGGCTCTCAAGTTGCCGGCCAACATATAATTCCAAATTGATAATATAAAATGTTTTTAAATCTGCTAATGCAAACACCTTTATGCCATATCTTGCCGGTTTACTGGGTATGTATGGACGGAAACTACACCGTCCGCGAAATGCTTCGAGTTTTTCGGCAATTGTTACGTATTGAAATGCAGAGTATGCTGTTTTACAGTTATTGACGAAATTATCAAATATTTTGCGAACTGGAGCAAGCTTGTCATATTTCTTTCGTACGTCACGCGTTGAATCGTCAAATCTTATATATAAGAAAAAACAAAATCTTTGTTGTGACATTGTAAGTCGAAATAGCTCTACTCTCGTACCATTTTTGTCTCACAATTCGTCGAGATTCAAGCGACTAGACTTTAGGACTCCACATAAATATACAAGTCCAATGAATGCCTTTATTTCTAATAAACCTGTATCTTTGGCATCTCTTTCTCTTTGAAAATTATTACATTTTGTTCCTATGTGTTGGTTTGTGCAATCTACAATTACATTCAAAACTGTATCGGAAAAAAGTGGGACGAAATTTCCAATTCATTTTTCAAACTTCTCAATGGTGGCTTCACACCTGGAAGATGTTTTATCAGGTTTTCTCTTCTAGTTCGTCCGTATCTGGGTATTGGATATTTAGACCATATGGTTGCATTGTCTTTTTCTATGAATGTTGCTCCCTCAATTAGTGTTTCATCATCACCATCTTCAATATCTGAAATTTCTTGTTCTGTGTCAGTATATCGATCTTTTGTGTCTTAATGTTATCTTCTTCAGACTCGTCTTCGTCACCTTCAAAATCAGCGTCAGGCGTATCACCATCCAACAAGGATTCTGACATTAGCTTTTGCAAATGCCTTTGTTCTTGTTACTAAGAGCACATCTAAATATTTTGAAGACATTTTTAACACATTTGAAAGCAAACAATGTAGGCTCACCTTTGATAGAAAAAAATTACTGAAATATCACTTTGCATAAATAGAGTTACAACTGTTAGTAACAGTCTGTTACAAGCAAGGTCGCGCTCGGAGTGTCACTCCGCAGCAGGCACAATAACGAAATAAATGCACTCACCGACGTATCACTTCTTACTCATCAGTATTAGCACATTTCAGGAGATTACTGTTTACACAATCACAATCTGACCGCGCATTAAGAAACTGTACCAAAATTTTTACACTTGCGGAGTGAGAGTCCGCACGCGACCTCTAAAGTTTAAATATCGTTAGATTTAATTAGTTGCGTATAGCTATAAACGTGTAAATATTTTGTTATAAATCAATTAGTTTTAAAATTTGTTACATTGGTGTCAGTGTGGAGTTTAGTGTAAATATTAGTAGTTTAGTATTGCTTTCGTAATAGAAACATTGTGTGATTAATACGTGATCGCGTGTGTTTGTATATATAGTGTTTTTATTCGTGTTTTAATTTATGCAGGTGACGCGTTTGTTTGTAGGGTGGTTTTCTTACATCCGACTAGTTTTAGTTAGTTTAGTTACTCTAAAATTCAAAGCAATTTTTATTTTTTCATATTAGTATAAATACTAGTTCTAATTAACTGGTTGTATTTATGCTTGTATTAATTATAATGTATTTTTTATTAAATACAGTGGCCTGATGCAGTAGACACATTAGTCCACGAAACGTTGCCTAAAAAACACACTAAGTGTTTTGTTACGCTTTACTAGTAGATAGGATAGAAGCACAATAACTAAAAATATCTGAGTCAACTCTCATAAACCGGTTTCTGCACAAAAAGTTAAGAAATAAAATCTTGTTTTTGCAAAAAAAATTGTCAAAGATAAACAGTTGACATAGTTACTATAGCATGCTTTAAATATAGTCATTCTGTTCCTAAAAAATAAAGTTAAGGAAATAATCTTTCTGGGCGTAACACTTCTAATGTCACTGAGTATATATCATATGCTTATGTACTACGTAAATAGGTACTACAAAAATATCTCATTCGTAACACTGTTAGTGTTAATATATTAATCATATATTACTTTGCAAGCGTTGTTATTACAACTATGGTGCACGCTGCTTGTTCGAATCACGGATGTGATAATGTGATCAGTTTATTAAGGAACGGACCGGACGTATGCTTCTACCTTTGCTACTACATAAAAAAGCATCATTATATATTTATTATAATTTTGGTTCATATTATCAATTTTCTTCTCAGACTCGTTTCTACACATGAATAATAACTTATTTTGCATAAAGTTTTTAATCAAATTTAATTTGGTGCATGTGAATTCAATTAAAAAAAGAACATTTTTTGTTTATTTCAATTAATATCGGACCTATTTTTTTTTGTAAATTAATATCATCTGAAGTCTGATTATCAGTTATCGTCGGTGTGGCGACTATGTGCCGTCTAAAATTAACATGCTTCGAGCATCAACCCATATCTTCGTTATTCGAATAAATTTTATTTCAACACTTCAATTGCTAATAACGCAATGAGACGTGATCATACGCTAAAAGAAAAAAATATTTTACAACAATATATGGAAAGTTGAAAAAATAAATCAGAAGAATGATGCTGCACAATTAAAAATTAACTATGTACCAATAATTAAAAACATCAAAAACAGTTTTGCATGTTTAGCGTTATTTTTGCAGCGTACTTATTTTGACTGACTTAATGTTATGTCCTATGGTTATGTCATTTAAACATCTGTAAATACGTCATATTTGAGTACTTTTACTTTCCTATAAGGGTATAGCGATCTCAATTTTTTTTCAAAAATTGTTTTTTGCATAATTTTACGTTTCAAGGTCTCCTGAATGAGAAAAATGTATTTATTGTTCTTAACTGTCATACATTATAATTTTTCGCTATTGTAAACCGTCTTTGACAGTTTTGGCACACTTGTCAACATAAACGTCAAATTATTTTTGAAAGATTTTGAGACTTTGTGAGCCTCCTAGTTTCTGTTCGAGCAATAAAATGTTGTATTGAACTCGTTCCTGTCTAGCGGTGGCTAGTATTTCCAGTAACTATTATTTTGTAACAGTTATTAATAAGGAACAATAACAACTTGTTACCCACGTTGTAAAATAACAGTTATTTAATAACAACTTTACAAAAAGCGTTCTTGGTCTTCTTTAGTATTTTGTTCTTACATTACGTATGCTACATACTACTATTCCTACCTAACCTAGTACGTACTGTTGAATAACAAGTAATAACCCAGAAGATTTATGGTCTATGAGATTTAAACGCATTCTTTTTCTAATAAGACAGTTCCCACAGGTGAAACAACCACCTAACAAACGAAGGGCAGATTCCTTGTGTAAGTAATTGCAACATACGAAACATGAACAAAATACTATGAAAAGAGTGTAAATAAGATTGAAACAAGAATATTTTTTTAAATAGTAATTAATGACTAACACATGGATATTGGGTAGGATAGGTATGTTTGTACCTACATCTACATATTCTCAAATCATACGGATTACGCAATAACAACTGTTACTAAAATAACTGTTATTCGGAACTGTTACTCCATAGTAATAATAACAACTTGTTACTGTTACTGAAAAAAGTAACAGTTCACCATCCCTATTCCTGTCTAAATTCGACGCTTTTTTTCCCTCGAGGACTTCTCTTCTCTCTTGGCAAAAAAGCGTTCAATTTACACAGGAACTCTATCTATCAAATTCTAACAAAAGATGGGTCTGATCAAAAAACCGGAAGTACAGTTTTTCTTATATAATTTTGCACAATGTAAATTATTCAAATTATTTTTACAGTTTCTTATAGAGATAATTCTTCCTAACGGTTTATTTAAACAAAAAATAAACATTAACAATTTATTAGATATTTTATTTATAATTTAAAATGAATTCACAAATATAATATAGGTTCGATTCCTGCCTGCAACGAATTTTTTTTAGAAAAATATTTGATATCTTGAAGAGAAGTAAGATGCGTTAAAAATAATAATTTTCACTGTTTGCGGCAAGCTACTCTTAATTTCTTAAGTGTGTCGTCAAAGTTGCCAATATTACCAATAAGGTTGTAAACTTGCAGCACGTTTTGTAAACTTGGCAAGGAAAAAGCAAGCTAAAATCAAACTTGGTGTAAATTTACATGCTATCTGGGATAAGCTCAATTCGCCATATTTCGGTTATATCTTAATAACATTGAGAAGAAAAAAAATTATAGCATGCTAGGAAGTCAATACAAATGTGTACATATCACTTCAAAGTGGTTACATGGCAACATAACCTTAAAAAAATATGTAGACATTCCTTTATCATTCCTTATAGAAAAGTCGCGTGGTGACCACACTCGTTTTTTTCTTTAGTGTACTTCGAAAAAATGTGCAGTTTTTAACAACTTAATTTAACGTCTTAGTAACATTGTTTTAAATTTGTTTTTATTTTTGTCAGTAAATTACTGAGTAAAAATGTGTAGTTTTTAAAACTAAATTAAACATAACATTATTTTTTATTTTTTTTTTTATTCACGAGGTCAACAAACTCAGGAGACTATTTAATTTCACCTTTTACATAATCAGAGACAAGCTATATGTATCTATTTCTTTCTAACCATATGTTTTAATGGGCGAAATAAATATGGTATAAATACATTAGATTTATGTAACAAAATAATTTTTTTGCTAAAAATGCATAATGCATTAGCAGCTTTAGATTATATATTTTCAAACGATCTTTCTCCAATATTTCCATAGTTCAGTGCTTATGGTTAAAGAAGTTTTTCTAAGCTTAAATTGATAAAAAATAATTTAAGTTCTACTGTCACAAGAATGACTAACAAAGCTGAGTTTAATCAATGTTGAAAATAAAATAGCTACAGATTTGGACACATCAAATTTAGTTAATGAACTCGCGCTCAAAAAGACAAAAACAGGCAAGCAATGATTTATAAAAAATACTAGCTCTATCTAACGGAATATTGATGCAATCTTTTTACAAATCTTTACAGAACACTGAACGACAACCTTCTGTAGTTAGTTTTACAGTCGCAGTCGACAGATAAGTGTCAATTGTGTAAATTTCCATAGAGTGCTATATTTAATTGAAATAAGCATAAATAATGCTGTTGGAGCCGTGTGCTCTGATCAAATGGGTTACCTAAAAGCTTCAAAGCTATTCAATGTGCCTTAAACGACTTTGAAACAATAAGTGAACCAGCGTCGACAAATTCCTAGTAAGACTACTTTTAAGGTAAGAACAGCTTTTGGTTCAAAATTGACAACTTTTACCTCAGATGAAGAAGAGAAGTTGGTGTCATATCTCAAGAAAATGGAATGAGATTATTTGGCCAATGGGCAACAAAGTTAGAAAAGCAACATAGTTTCTTCAAAAATAACGAAATGGCAAGTACAGATTGGGTGACATTATTTCTTGCACGCCACTATTAGCAAACCTGAAAACATAAGTGAACCTCAAGCAATGTGTTTCAACCGTATAGTAGTCAACCAGTTTTTTGATTTGCTGTACACGGTTTTAGAGAAGTACAAGTTTATCGCAGATAAGATTTGGAACTGTGATGAGACAGGAATGTCAATTGTCTCAATAACAATATATAAAATAATCGCGATAAAGCAGCAAATTAATGCTGCAGAGATATATATGCCACCCATGTTCATCGTTCCGAGAGTAAGACTTAATTCTGAACTTACGAACCATGGTGTTTGGGCTGAGCGCCATCCAAGTGGGTGGATGCAGACCGATATATTCTCTTCTTAGTTTCAAAAATTTGTCAAATTTACCAAGGTTTCCAAGGAATCACCAGTGTTACTTTTGTTAGATGGACAATTTATACTCATACCAAGAATATTGCCCTTATTAAACATGCCCAACAAAATGGGATTGTTTTTCTGTTTTCCCCCGCACTGTACACACCGTCTACCACAGTACATATATTATGAGGTAGAAGTGAACATTTGGTTGCAAAGTCACCCAGGTCGTGTTGTTTTGCAATTTCAACTTGCTAAATTGTTCGGTAATGTTCAAGGCTGTTAATATGGCAACAGCAATCAATGTCTTCAAGAAAACTAGTATATGGTCACAAAATTAACACCGAAACCAAAATCACGTTCACGTCACTCTACAGCAGATAAGTCTTCGATTCTGTTTCCGGAAAACATCATTTCATACCACTAATTCAATTTGATTAAAAAAGTGACACGGAAAAATAGTCATTCTCACCAGCACACCATACAAAAATGAACTTCAAGACGAAACTGATTAAAAAGCAAGAAAAAATCTTCTACATATTTTTTAAGGTTATGTTGTCATAAAACTACTTTGAAGTGATATGTACACGTTTGTATTAACTTCCTAACATGCTATAAATTTTTTTAAATTTTTTTCCTCGATTTCATTAAGATATAACCGAAATATGTCAAATTGAGCTTATGTTGTCATATCGACCAACCTCTATATTTGTGCGCCTCGATATTGCTTTCCCTTTTAATAAACCAGTAAAAATTTTTATTTTTAACGTATTTTGCTTTCCCAACAAGATTATATTTGTGAATTCATTTTGAATTATAACTAAAATATGTAATAAACTGTTAATGTTAGAAACATTTTTTATTTGAATAAATTGTTAGGAAGAGTTATCTCCATAAGAAACTGTAAAAATAATTTAAATAATTTACATACGTACAAAATTATATAAGAAAAACTGTTAAAAATAGCGAATACGCCCACTTCCGGTTTATCAGACCCATTTGATAGAACCAAGAGAATATAAAAAACCAGCTCTATACCAAATTTCAAGTTACTAGGACTTTTGTTTCGAGAGTTATTGTAGGTACATCAAAAGATAATATGTAACAAAGATGTAACACTCCTTGTATAAACAAGTCACAATATGAAATTTTTTTCTAAAAAAATCATCGCAGTCAGGATTCGAACCTAGATTTTATATGAAATTCATTTTAAATTATAAATCAAATATCTAATAAACTGTTAATGTTAGAATATAAAGAACCAGCTCCATACCAAATTTTAAGTTAATACTAGAAATTTTGGTTCGAGAGTTATCGAGGGTACATCGTTACACACACACAGACACCAACATTTTTTTTGTTTAAAGTACTTTTTTCTGATTCAGAAGACACTGAAACGTAAAATTATGCAAAAAAATTTTTGAAAAAATTAATTGCGGTCGCTATACTTTTCTTATAGGAAAGTAAAAAGGTAAAACGTGTAAAGAAGAATTTATGCTTTTCTAACCAGCAAAAACCAACAAGAAAACTATCTTCATCAGGTTCTTCTTTAGATGCTGACGATGACGCAGTATATTTATATGTAATTACTTATATTCTGAATCTTCTAACGATTGGATTCAGTGCTGGAAATGTAAGAAATTGGCTCACTGCTCATGCGCAGGAGAAGAGGAAGGGGATGACAAAGTAGTGCATTTATACGCACTTTGTCAGTAGGTTCTTTGTCTGCTCAATACTTACGCCAACTAGCTATTCATATATGTGCCCTATCTTTATCTTGCCCCACGATGGTGTAGTTGTACTTTTTTTCTTCATATGTATATTTCATTAAATTTTTTTTTTAAATAATTATTATTTCAGTTAAATATTTTTAAATGCTTGTAATAAAGGATATCTAAACATTTTGAGTAATTTCATTTTTTTGTAACTCTAGTTTAAACTTTAAGTAGTACCCCGTTTTGCATATTTTTTTTAATATTTTAAATTATTCAAATATGAATAATATCAAACAGTTTGGTAGTATACGTAATAATTAACTTCATATTTGTTTTAATACTTGCGATAAGTACTAATTTAGTTATGTTTATGACAATTATTCATCTGCATCATTTGTTTTTGCGCCGCTTTGATTTGGTTTGAAACCGAACTAATTAAATCTAAAGATATCTAATAAAACTACTTACACTAATTTACATATAGAACTATCACACGAAGATAAAGTCCGCGGATAACTTTAGTTTAACACTTATTGTTTACTTTAAAGTCACGCACAAGGTTATACTCAGTATATTTATCTCGAACACACGCGTTAATCATTTGTTTATTTAAACTTGAATAATCTTCTTAACCGTCTTCGAATTGTTGGAATAACGGACCTATGATATGTTGCAATTCAACGTCGCAAAAAGAAAAAACGCTATTTAATCAATATTCAAACACGCAAAAATCCAATACGGCGTTCATTTAAAATGAGGAAGCTGATATCAATATCTCGGAAACCGCCATCTTGAATTTTATTCTGACGTGTTTAAGTTTACTTTATAAAATCATGTAGCTTTTATATAAAACATTTTTGATGTCTTTTATAATTATGGAATTTGACTTTTTAAAATCGTTATTTTCAGTTTTTTTACCTTTTAGAATGTTGGATGTTTTTCTTGTAAATCTAAATAAGCACTAAAAAGTGCACAACATTGTTTATTTAACCGACCTCGTAGTTCTGAGAGTTTTCGATATCACAATGGTGGCCCATTTATCTTGGGACACCCTGTATAATGTTATCATTAAATTGCTTTATTTTCGTAGTAAAAGAGTACATAATATATTTTTTAATGTTACCATTTTAATAGTTTATAATAGGTCTATCAATTTAGGTTATAAATATGACAATTCGCGTCATTTTAACACTTACCAATTTCGTTATTTACAATATAGTTTAAAAAAAGAAATAAAAATATTAAAAAATTAATTTACTTAAACATAAAAAAAGAATATAATAAATTATCTAGTACTTTTTAACTGACATACACAAATTAATCCTAAAATAATAATCCAAATTACTTGAACGCCAAAACCAAACGAAACTTCAAAGTTTGCAAAATTCCATCCTTTGCTGATTATGTTTCTTAACGATTGCGTTGGCAAAGCTATGGGAAAACTAAACGCGCAATACTGCAAAACTTTAGACATCCCTTCCAGCGGCCAAATTACACCTGTTTTTGTTATATGTTCATATAATTGCTTGTGAAAAATGTTCAAAACTTACCACTTATTAATATTACTGGATAAAAACAACCGGTAGTCAAAAAGTTGGCACGTGAGTGATTTGTGCAGATTATCGATACAAAAAATCCTTAAACATAAATGTAACGATGTGACCAAGTATTTAGAAGTAGTTACCATAAGTCATTCCGCACACACCGCCAGCTAGTAAAATAACCATGATCTCTAGAAAGTTTCCTTCGTATTTAATTTTATAGATAAAAAACGTTAGAATCATTAATTCTAAAACTTGAATCAATACTATAACCAGTTGAGTTATAAAATGCGCAAGAAGTATTTCAACAGTCGTAACACCCGCAACTAAAGATCTATCCCAAAGTCCGCCGACTCTATCAGATATGATGGTATCTACTGTGTTGGTGATGCTCATGAAAAATATCACTCTAAAAATAAAGAAACAATTTTATGTAATAAATATTTGGTGCATAGATAGTTACGAAAACACTTACGTTAATAAAATTCCAGGTACCAAAAAAGTTGTGAATTTGTCACTCTCTTTACCGTAAAAGAGTTCTTTAAAATCAAACATTGTTAAGTAAGCAGTTGGGTAGCTACACTCGTTCAAAATATTGTTTTGTAAATTAAACATTTCTTCTATAAGTTTAATTTTAATCGAATTTCCTATTTGTTTATCTACAACAGACATAAAGTCAGACGTTAGATACATTTTTCCAACCTTACTTGTAAAATCAACCCAAACAGTAATTTGACTCATATTTAAGTCAGTTTCGGAAGCGTGAATTCCATCATCGATGCGAGCGCGAAATGCGGTAGAAAAGTTTTTCGGTATGTTTAAGACAGCCCACACATTTCCTTTTTCCAACTCTCTTAATGCCACTTCTGTGTTTTCGTACATATTCTGTAAAGTAAGTAATGTTGTGCTATTTTACACAGGTGTTGGTATTACCTTATGAATACTGGGTTCTTTCAGTGTTGATAAAAACCTACAACCTAAATAACTAAAACTACAAGTTTCTTTGGTTGTTTTGATAACATCGCAGCTACTCTTTAATTCTTCATTATTTACAACTGCAATGTTTATGTCTTTAAAATCATCCCCAATTGCTATTAATAATACTAACATAGATAGTACAGGTAAAATTAAACTAAAAAAGGTGCCGCTAAAAATAATGTTTTAGGTAACGTAATATCGACAAATCAATTACGTACCCAAGGTTTCTATAAAACTGCAAAAAGTTCTTTTTAAATAGAGCGCCAAGTCTGTTAACACTGATGTTAATGTTATACGGTGTTTGCTTTGATCTACATCCCTGTTAAGATATGATTATTTTAAGAACAAGTAAAAAAGAACTTACTGTTTTTGTATTAGCGGCAACTGGGTTTAATGATTCTTCGCAAGCGTATAAAAGTGGTGTGGATTCTTCTAATTGTTTTTGGCTTAATCTTAGAAAAACTTTTTCTAAGGAGTTGGTTTTGTAATATATTAAAAGTTTGTCCGGAGAATCTTCGGCTAATAGTTGACCTTGCCGCATAAACCCAACCTGCATAAAAATTATGTCGTTAGCATGTCTACGGATATTGTAAAAATTTAATGTAAAGATGATTTTTAATCTGTTTAACTCTTAAAGACAAATGCTCGGTTGCATAAAGCAAAGTTAGCTATATGGTTAGCTGATGCTGTTGTTAATGAAGTCATTGGTCGTCAAGAACATTCGATTTTGTACTTGACGACCAATGAGGACACTTAACGATATGACCACGTAGTTAACTACCTCGTCAAAGTTAACAACGCTTTATGCAACCGGGCCTTAGTAGTACACGTACACGTTGTGTCTTTTTTGTACTACACAATGGTAAAAAAATTACCATTTATTAAATCGTGTTACTTTGTTACACAACTTACTATACAATGTGTATTAATATGTCAGATAACTACTGTTGCATGTTTAATCCTCGGCTAAGTTAGCCTCCCACTTTTATTACTATCCTGTAAGTAAAGTACAGCGATCGCAATTTTTTTGCAAAGAATTTTTTTTCGGAATTTTACGTTTCAAGGTCTCTTCAATGAGAGAAACGTATTTTTGACAAAAAAAATTTTGGTGTCTGTGTGTGTATGTGTCTGTGTGTGTAACGTTGTACCCACGAGAACTCTTGAACCAAAAGTCTTAGTAACTTGAAATTTCGTAAGGAGCTAGTTTTTCTATTCTCTCGGTTCTATCAAAAGATGGGTCTCATAAAGAAACCGGAAAGGAGTGTATCCGCCACTTTTAACAATTTTTCTTATATAAATTTTGTACGTATGTAAATTACTCGAATATTTTTACATTTCCTTATAGAGATAATTCTTCCTAACAATTTATTCAAATACATTTTTTTTTCTAACATTAAGAGTTTATTAGATATTTGATTTATAATTGAAAGTGAATTCCAGTGTGTATTTTAATGATTGTCCAGTGTTTGAATTTGCCGCTTGTAAAACGCTAAATTGAGAAATGAACTGTCAATAAACTAACATAGTTTGATTATAGTTACTAGAATGACGACGCGGCAAGTTCAAACACCGGACAATCATTAAAATACACACTGTATAATCTAGGTTCGATTCCTGCCTGCGATGATTTTTTTTAGAAAAAAATTCCATATCATGAAGGGAAAGCAACATATGTTAAAAACAACAATTTTTACTGATTTACTAAAGGGGAAAGCAATAACAAGGTACATAAATATCGGGGTTAGTCGATATGACAACATAACCTCAATTTACCATATTTCTGTTATATCTTAATGAAATCGAAGAGAAAAATTTCAATAAAATTATAGCATGCTAAGAAGTCAATACAAACGTGTATATATCACTTCAAAATGGGTAGGATGAAAAAATGTTTAAACAAAAATTGTTTAATGTGTAATACTTAATACAAATAAAATTATAAATAAAATTTTCTATATTCTTTTGAGTTTTTCTTCAATTTGAAAATAGAAAATAAGTAAAAATTCCTTATAGGAAAGTCCTGTGGTGACCACGCCGGTTTTTTTTTAAATAACATTCTAGTAGTGCACGTTTTGTGTTAAATTGTGTTAATATTGAAACGTTTGCGAAGTTGTTGTGAACTTCGAGAACGTTCACAAAGTTATTGTCAACTTTGAGAACGTTTACCGAAGGATGTAGAAAATTCTCGAAACAGATAACAGAAATATTAAAAAACAATTCAAACGATTAACGCGTGTGTTAAGAGATAAGTATAACAGCGTTCAAGCGTACGTGCCTTTAATGTAAACAAGTATTAGTTTTAGATAAACAAAAGTTATCCGCGTTAGATACGTGTAGTTATAAACGTGCAAATATATCGTCATAAATAAATTAGTTTTAAAATTCGTTACAGTGTGTTTGTATATATAGTGATCCAGTTTGTTAAACTAGTGTCGGGCGTTAATAAATTTCAGTGAAACTTTTTATCCGTGTTGTAACTTTGCCGGTAACTCGAAATCAAACCAAAATGTATGCAAAACTATTTCAGTTTCTTGAAAAAAAAAATGGTCAAGAATCGATGAATAAAATATGCAAGAAAGATTGTCCGAAAATTCTCAGAAAATGGAAAAAAATTCTAGAAAAATGGTAGAAAAACTGTCCGAACATTCACAGAAAATGGAAAAAAAATTTACGAAAATTCTCAGAGAATTAAAAAAAAATTATTTCAAAATATCCATAAAATAGAAAACAAATTGATGAAAAATTCTGGAAGTTTAAAAGAAGAAATACGAACGAACATAGAAAACCAAATTAAAATTGTTCAATAGGAAACTCAAGCAGATATGTTAAATTTAAGAGGAGAAATATATAGCGTTTTAAAAAACAAAATAGAGGCAATAGAGAACAAATTAAAAGAAAGAATTAAATTGCTTGAAGAAAGAATGAAATGAATTGTCATGAGCAAATATTTGATAATGTACCATCGGGAAAAAACCACTCACAAGTTTAAAGTTGTACCTGCAAATTTTGATTGTAAAAAAGCGCTTGGAAATTTGCAGACTGTTTCTGACCACCTCCAAGAACTCTTAATTTCACTTTTAGAAATGAGATATGGAGATCCTCATCTTCAACAAGTGTACCAAGTTCAAATTAAAAATCGGGTTTAAAAAACTGCCAAAAATCTTCAAGAGTTCGAGGCTGATATCGCGAGATTAACGCGGCTTGCGTATCTGATAGCACCAGATACCTTCTTGGAGCAATTGGCTATTCAAACCTTCATAAACATCCTGCGAGACAGCGAAACGCATCTGACTCTACGGTTAGCTCGACCGAAGACGTTGAATGACGCTTTAGTGCATGCAGTTTGAAGCAACAAAACAAGTATTGCAACAAGACGGTCATAAACACTGTTGTGCTGCTGAAATACTTGCGCAAACACTAGAAAGCATCGAGGAAATAGCGCGACGAATATTACGGGAAAGAGAAGTGACGACTTTAAACTGCGGTGAAATAAGTCATGTATGACGACATCGTACTAAACCCAAGAAGAAGATAATAAGAGCGTTTGAAAATTTGGAACGAGTTGACCAAAAAAGACAAAATCTTATCTAGTCATGTTCCGGAGATTACCATTCAAATGGTACTCACGTACAAGTCAAAATAACCATTGCTTTGGGAAATGGAATACTCGACCATCAAGTAGTGGTAGCCGACATCACCGAAGGAGTTATCCAGGGAATAGACAGATAAAGAAGTATGGGTTAGATATGAAAAACGATGTCCTGAAGATCGACAGTGAAGAAATTCCTTTTCATTCGTCAGAGAAAGCAGCCGTCTTATTAAGTGAAGACGTAACTCTGCCTGCAAGGACTGAAATAGTGGTGATGGCACGACTGGATGGAAATTTTCGGGAAGGCTAGATTCTAGCGGTTAAACCAGTGGAGGTCGATTTATTTGAAATAGGACTGCTCGTTGGTAGAACTTTAGTACGAGTGAAAAGCACGATGCCAGTAAGGATCTTGAATGTCAACTCAGATCCAGTAACGTTAAAAAAAAAGACCCTGATAGGCCAATGCACGCCAATATCGCAAATTGTTAGATGCGTGAATTCTAATGAAAATACGTCGCCGAAAAAGTGCTTACAACAGCTATTGCACAATTAATGTTAAAACTTTTTTTGTGCGTCACATACTTACCTGGTACGCTTTGATTCTCTAGACTTTTGATTTTCGTATTCTTGTAATTTAACTTAAAAAAGTAAAATCATTCCTTCGTTAATTGTAAAAGTTAGACCAATTAGGTCGCGTTGATGTGCAACGTGTTGCCCAGTCAAAGGCGTAAATTATACTTGGCCTGTGATATCAACCCATGTAATATTGTTTGCAACGTTTATATAACTATACTTCTGTACTGCCTTCGTCCTCTTCAACTACTTTTGTGATAAAATATATTTTGTGTTATCACTTCTGTCGTGTTATTTGTTCTTTTCCAGCTGCGGGTAGAGTTAAACGATATCTCCTTAATTTAATCTTTCATCGTTTAGGCGCCTTTTTAAATTTAATTTATAATCTAACTTCACAAATCCTGCGACCCCGTCTCCGGAAACAACCGTGTTAGCCGTCGCTTATTTTTTGTTACACGAAAACCAGCGTAACAAAGTGCACGTTCTGCGCAACAAGAAATGGTTCAGCAAAAAACTGAACTGAATTGAAAAGGGGTTCGAAATATGTTGGAGGTTGTCCTCTGAGGAACAGGCGTTCAAGTGTTGGTCTGCAGTTACCAACCAAGTAAAATATCATGTCAGGAAAAGTCCATTGACTGCTACTTTTATGCTCAAGAGAATTGCCGAAATACAGAGAGCTGCCGCTATCGCCACGATCGTTTCTACCTGTCGCATCCAGTTTCTTGTTCTGGGACAAAACAGTCTTAAGAAAGAGACAGTGAAACGTTCGTTGTTGTCAACTTCGAGAACTTTCACGAAGTTATTGTCAATTTTGAGAATGATTACCGAAGGATGTAGAAAACTCTCGAGACAGATAACAGAAAAATATAAAAACGAGTCAAAGAAAGCATAGATCAGTTATTTTCGAAGTCGGGAGTACTAAGAAGACTGTTTAAATAAATAAGTGATTAACGAGTGTGTTAAGAAATAATTCTAACGGCGTTCAAACGTACGTGCCTGTAATGTAAACAAGTATTAGTTTTAGATAAACAGAAGTTATCCGTGCACATTATTTTTCGGGCGATTGTTACATATAAATTAGTGTAAGTGTTTTTCTTGAATATCGTTAGATTTAATTAGTTACGTGTAGTTATAAACGTGTAAATATTTCGTTATAAATAAATTAGTTTTAACATTTGTTACAATATTATTTTTAATTGTGCTTGATTCTAAAATATTAAAAAAATCAATATAAATTCGATAACCAACTTCTCTGCTAGCTCCGCGTTTTTTTCTTTTTTTTTAAATTTTTTATTTGTTTAATTGTGCTTTTCTTTGCTTAATTGTACCGTTATTATTTTTAACTGTGTTCAACTTTAAATTTTTAATAAAATTCAAACAAATCGGGAAGCTAACTTAACTATCAGATTTCGCTTTCTATTCAATTTTTTACAATATGTTTTGCTCATCTAAATGTGTTCTTTTTGTGCTAAATGTTGTAAACATTAATCTCGGTTAAACCGATAAAAAAATTTAAACAAAATTCAAAAGTTTACATGTTTACCAACCCAATGTTTTTTAAATTATTGATTAATACACAAGCAAAAAATATTGTAAACAAATTTAAATAAAAACGTGGGGTTAATAGGTAAGTTAGTTCTCGGATTTGTTTTAGCATTTTAAAAATAGATTTAGGACAAAACAATAATGATTTAATTCAACACAAAACAAACACAATCACACAAGCAAAAAATATTGTAAAAACATTAAATAGAAACCGGGAGGCTTATGGTTAAGAAAGAAATTTGTTTTAGTTTTATTAACAATTTAAAACTGAACACAGTTAAAAACAATAACAGCACATTAAACCCAAAACAAGCACAATTAAATAAGCAAAAAAAGTGAAAAAACGGGGGGCAAGCAGTTAAGTTGGCTCCCGGATGGTTTTGATTTTCTTATAACCTAGAATTAAGCACAATTAAAACTATTATTAGTCAAATTTAGTACAAAAAAGCACATTCATTACACTGGAATATTATTTAGAAAATTAAATACTTGCGATTTTTTTTTAAGTTTTTGTTCCCCTTCGCGCGCAATAAGAGTAAAAGTATACTATTTGTATGTGCCTCTAGAAGTAAAGTATTTTGGATTTCATATTCTCAGTACCAAATAATAAAATAATTTAATTACTAGTACATGTTTTTTAAATTTTATTTTGTCAAATTTTTAGTTTTTGAGTAGAAAAGAAAAAGCTTTGAAATTAATTGCAATAATACAGTACACGCTGCTTATTAGAATCACGGATAATGTTTTCAGTTGGGTAATGTTATAATTTAGTAAAGAACAGGGCGGACATATGCTACTACATAGAAAAATCATCATTTATAGTAATCACAATTTCGGTTTATGTTATCAATTTTTCTTCAGGTTTGTTTTTGTACACGAACAAAAACCTATTTTGCAAGGACTTTTTAGCTGAATTTTTACAATACGCTTGTTTAAAGTGAATAATTTAATCATTGTGCCTTAAAAAAATCTTGTTATGTATATTTACTTTTATTTTTGTAGTGTTGTTTATTTATTCAAGTATTTTTGCTGATGTACGTAACATTACTTCCTGTAATTATGTACTTTCATTGTACTTGAAAAGAATATGCAGTTCTCAGAATAGCTACATATTTTAATCACATCTTATGTGACAGTTATTTTGTATTTATTTTTATTTTTGAATTAAATACCGGAACATGATTTCTCTTTTTATTAACGGTGTCAAACAATAGTATATTATTTTAGAAGGAGGAAAAACTTAACTTTTCCAAGCCGAGACGTGGAAAAAAAGCTTTTTCTCCGTATAAAATATGCTATTTTTTCTTCAAACGCTCAAAAATGTTCATAAATCTCCTTAATTGAATAAGTATATTATATATATTATATATATTGGTTAGCTAAAATTAAATATATAAATATCTGTTTTATTTGATTTTTTCCGTAGCAACCCAGTTACTATTTATTTTAATGCAATTTCAAAATTTGTGTATTTGTCGTGTGTTGCACGAATTTAGTCTAGAACACGGCTGGTGGTCAATGCTGCAAGAGAGTAATTTTAATATTAAAACTTTAAGAACGCATTCTTACTTAATACAAAATTTATATTCAAAGTGAATTTATGTATTTTTGAAATAAGCAAAATAAAACGTTACATATTTGCAATTGTAAATTCATAATAACAAAATTTTTAGTAATTTTTTAGGGGGTTATTGACATAATGGAAAATCCGCCACTAGAACACAGTGGTGTAGAAGTAAAGAAATGGACGGTACGCCTCCAAAAATCGTTAACGAAGCAAAAGAAGTAATAAGTACTTTAGGACTAACTAAATCCGGCAAAAAATACAGTATTGCCTACCACCATTTTATTGAATGGTGCACTAAAAATAACATCAATTCCTATTCAGAACGTATTTGAGCCGTATGGCTATGGTCTTGTTATTCTATGATAAAATCACAGTTAATTCTTAAGTGTCGAACAGTTGTAAGTGAATACTTAAAATTATGTGCTTTCTTGAAGAAGTTAAATAAAGGTTATTCTCCAAAGAAGTTGAGGACGTTTACGAAAGAAGAGTTTGAAAAATTCTTAGCGGACGCATCGGCTGAAAGATGTTTAGGAATGAAGCTGTTTTAATATATTAATTATGTATATTTTGTTTATTTAGATTGTATTGTTAGTTAGAGTATTGGGATCATGTAGAATTGATGAAATGACAAAAATAACGGTGGATGACAGAAGATACAGAAAAATTAATTCGAATAAAAATTCCTTATACAGAAACTAGGAAACCTCGATCATTTACAATAGTAGAAGATAAATATCTAAAAAAAATTTGCAACTTTGAGACCAAAAAATATGAATGAAAGAAGATTCTTTTTGAAGTTTCAAAATGGAAAATGCTATAGGTCCGTTATGGAAATACATACTATAAATGAAATAGCAACATAAATGGCAATTTTTTTTAAATTACTCAATTTTAAGGAATATACTGGGCATTGCTCACGACGTACTTTGGCTACTCTAATTGACGTAGGAGGAAATATAGAACAGTTGAAAAGACACGTGGATAAAGGTCTTCTACTGTTACCGAAGGGTACATAGAAGTCTTTGAGGTGCAAATTAGACAGCGCATAGAAAATATTAAATTCTGATACACCACAGATAAGCATAAGTTTTCAATCAAATATGGCATGATAACTACAACATGACTTTAATTTTCAAAACGCAACAATTTTAAATTGTACTTTTAATATTTATGTTAAATATAAAGAAGAATAAAAATCCTTCCTTAGTTTTTTTGGCTGTTTTATAGCAACACTTCCCTCCGCCGTACAGAAAAGTTTATCATAGCAACACTTTTCTCGTTTCTGGGCAAAAAAGTGCGACTTTCTATTTAACTTTTCGCTTAAGTAATAACCTACTTTTTTCTGACGTTTGAAGAAAAACTATTTAATTCAAATACACGCTTTATGTATTTACTACTTTCTAACTAGTAGACATTTATTCGTTTGTTTTTTTTGAATAATGGATTTTGTTATAATTTGGTTATTATTATCAAAAAATTCAAAAAGTCCAAATGGGATTCTATTAAGCGGCGTGTACTGTAGTTATTTTTTATTTTAGCAAAAATGAATAAATTTTTTATCGACAAATAACATTTCATATAATATACCATTTGTCTTCCAAATGAATTTGCTTATTCAAACATTTACCTTATGAACATGACGCACTTCTTCAATGTAATGAGTGGTTATAATCACACTTAGGTATTGATCTTTTACAAGACGAAAAAGATAGTTCCACATACTAAAAAATGTTACTATAATTAGCATAAATCAATAAAATTTCAACAGCTATCTCACATTTCTCTTAATATTGGATCCAAGCCAACAGTAGGTTCATCTAAAATCAACAACTTTGGATTGTTGATTAAAGCAATTGCAAATGATATTCTTCTCTGCTCGCCACCGCTACATTTTCTTATTAATCTGAAAGACATATAAAATGTGATTGAACTTTTTATATACTTCTTTACTTGTTGTGATGCGGTAGCTCTAATAATTTGCAATATTGTACTAATCGCTCGTTAATTATACTTTGAGATATTCCGTGGATGCGACCAAAGTAATGAAGGGATTCAGAAATTGTAAATTCTGGGGCAATTGCAATTTCCTAAAACAAACAGATATTTGAAATTTAAGCGTTAGAAACTACATAAATAATTATGGAACACCATTTTGCTTTTTATTACTAAATTTAATTCCGTTGCATTCAAACAAACTTCAATTTTTATTAAGTTTATTTTTATGTTTGTCTATTTATTTTAGTACATTAAAATTGTTTGTTAAACAAACTTAATACATTTAAATTGTTACGTGAAAAAGTATCTAATGCAATATATTTGGCTCAAAATTTCTAACAGTCATATTAAAAGCTTAAAATTCAAACTAAGAAAAAAGTATATAAACAAACATTTAAATTTCTGTAACACTTGTCATATAACAAACAAAAAAATAGGAATGTATTAAATTGTAGAATTAAAATGTATGTCGAATTAAAATGTTACATGAATTAAAATGTTTGTTGATAATTTTAATTCCTCAGTTAAAATTGGCACTGTAGGTTGCGGAAGTTGTGAGTACTCTAACCGGTGGTAAACTTGCACTATGATCTGGTTAGAGCATATATTTCATTAAACCGTTTGATATCGTTCTATTAAATAGAAGACGCATAGGTAAAGTACTATTTCCTGGTGACGGAATAAAGCCATATTTCATATTAAATTATAAAACCCAATATCTCTAATTTCTTTTACAGAATCAATAATATATTCTTTAGAAACGCATCTGTTTTAGGAAAATTTCAAACAAAAAAACAATCCTTTCTTAAGTTTTTAATAAAAAGGAAATCCTTAATGGATGTTAAAGGATTACTGTACTGATGATTGTGATAAATAATTCTTTTAATCAACTTAAACAAGAGTATAACTTTATTCAAATATACTTACGAAACGAAAGTACGCTATCTGCGAAACAATACAAAAAATTATACTTTTTTGTCCAAGACTAGGAAAATTTGTTGTATGCACTTCACTCACGCATAACATAGCCCCTCAAATCAATTTTAATTTTTTCCAGGACCCCTGGGGGTAAAGACCACTTTAGGAACCACTGGTGTAGATAGTCTAGTGACCTTGTATTGTGAAGCGTCGCGAGCGGTCGGTACTTTGTGCACGGTTTAAAAGAACACTTATGATTGTAGACATTCACATGTTGTCACATTTTGCTAACAAAATCATAAGTATACTTAGTTTTGTATTTGTTTGACTGCTAATGTTGTTTTTTATTTTTACGATACTTAATTCACAAATTCTATAAACTAACAAGTTTTGTCGTTGTTTTAAATAGCTTTCATTACAATCCATACCAACAATTGATGTATTTACGATACAATATGAGTTACTGAGTAAATCATAAACCAGCATTTACAACCATAAGCCAGTGATAACAATACTTTTTTGAATCGTACCATAAAGTACCAACAACGCGACCATCATAAGTCATCGTTCACCATGCTCGGTCACGGAAGGCCAGCAGGTCTTCTACACAATATCAATTGCCTTCATTGACCTAGCATGGCGTAGCGTGTAGAGGAAACCTTAGCAAATTTTTATTTATTAATTTAAGCGCCCGGCTAAATGTTGATTTTATTTAAAGCTTGAGTGAATGATGTGCAATATACAAAAGTTGGTAGTTTTTAATTAAAAACTAAAAGTTTTTGAGTCCATGTAGAACATAAAGAATTTTTATAGATATTTTTATCTTCATAATTTAAATTTTAGCAGCTAATAAGTAAGTGATAAAGCAAAGCAAGTATTAAAGTAACTAAACTAAATTCCAACCTTGTATTTTATTTTAAGTTAAGTATTTTAAGTTGTTATATTTATGAATAAAAATAAAATGAAATACTAAAAGTAGGGCATCTCAAAATAATAGTTACAGTGAACATGCGATATCATTGGTTTTTTTCTTTTCATTCTTCAGAGAAAGCAACAGTGCGAGTGTTCTTAAGTGGAGACGTGACTCTGCCTAGAAAGATTAAAAGTATGGTGAGGATACGCTTAGAAGGAAGTTTCCGTAAACGCTCCTTTCGTACTATCGACCTAATAGAAGGCGACTTGTTTGAAAAAAAAAAACTATTAGTTATTAGAATATTAGTACGAGTGAAAAACACGGTTCCAATAAGGATTCTGAATAAAAACTCGGATTGAGTAACAATGAAATAAAGGACCGTGGTAAGCCAGTATCTAAAATTGTGAGATTGCTAGACTTTAGTTAAGCTACTACAGACAGCTTAACGATGTGATTAAAAAAAGATAGGCACCCTTTACCAAGAATTGACAGTACTTTAAACACCTTGTCAGGGTCCTAGTGGTTTTCTACGTTGGATTTGAAGAGTGTTTACTGACAGGTAGAATTGAAACCCAAGTACCGTGAAAAAACAGCGTTTACAATCAAAACTGATTTGTGGCAGTTCACTGTTATGCCCTTCGGCCTGTGAACGCTTCTGCAACGTTCCATCGTTTGATGGAGACTATCTTGCAAGGACTGTCTTGGAAGACGTGCCTAGTATATCAAGTGGACGTGATTGTGGTCGGTAAGTCGTTTGAAGAGTATTTGAACAACCTGAAGGAAGTGTTCTAACGATTACGTGGCGCAAATATAATACTGAACCCAAAAAAATGCCACGTATCTAAGAAGAAAGTGTAATACCTGAACCACGTAGTATCTAGAAATAGAGTATAGGTTGACCCAGACATAATTCTAGCAGTGCAAGCATGGCCAAAACCAATTGACTAACATCAGGTACAAAGTTTCCTTTAGTTGTGCACCTGTTATAAACACTTTGTGTCTGGATTTGCTAACATTGCCAAATATTTGACAAAACTGACTGAAGAAAAAGCAGAAAACGGAATGTATACTGCAAAAAAGTTTTCCGTCAACTAAAACAGGCCCAAGTTCAAACTGTCAATTTTAAGTTATCCAAGAAAAGATGAATATTTGTTTTAGATACCAATGCAAGGTGGAAGATGGACAAGAAAAAATCATTCCGTATTGTAGCAAAGTTTTGTTTTGTCCACGTCAAGCAAAAAAAATATTGCGTGACTAGAAGAGAACTGTTAGCAGTAGTCAAGTATGGACGCAAATTTTTACAAAGGACAGTTTACGCTACATTGAATTGGCTATTGCAGTTTCGTAAACTGGAAGGACAAGTGGCAGAATAGATTGAAAGACTGCAAGAGTATGACTATGGCACAGAACACAGTAACGGAAGCATTCATCGAAACGCTGATGCTTTGTCCAGAAGACCATGTCCGGCAGACGGCAGCCATTGTTCGCGACTTAAAAAAAAAGATCACGTCTCCAAAGAGCTGCTACGGTTGATGACGAGCGTAAACCTGAGTAGCTGCGTCGCAAATAAAAAAACGTAACAAATACTCTTAGTATTCCTGAACTGGAAAACAATCGACCGACGACCAACCTGAAAAAAAGTGAGTACTTACTTTGGGAAAACATTAAAACATACTGGGTGCAATAGAACTCGTTGAGAGTAGGAGACGGTCTTCTAAAGTGATCCCTAGAGAGTGTCAAGCATACGGAACACAGACTGCAGTTGGTAATGCCAAAGAGCCGAGTGTCAGAGGTGTTGTAGCATCTGCATGATGATACATCAGGAAGACACTTTAGCGTAAAGAAGACATTAGAGAAAATCGCTAAAAAGATTCTACTGGCTGAACTGCAAAGAGAACGTCATGAAATGGTACTGTAAGTGCACGGTTTTTGCATCCGGAAATGGTATAGGGAAAAAGCGCAAAGCACTAATAAAACAGTAAAACGTGAAAATCCCTTTAGAGAGAACACCCGCTCCTCGAATCTGATTCGGGAAACAAATACATCCTGGTGGAGGAAGATTTATTTTACGTAATGGCCATATGCAATCAAGAAGCAGTTACAGTCGCAGTGAAAATGTTTTTATGTCGGTTCAAAAGTACGTTAGAATTAAACTGTTGAAAATTATAAAAAAACTAAGACGACGCCTCTCCATCTTCAATCTGATAGTGTAATTGAACGAATGAATTAATTAATGGGAAAATAGGTACTTAGCGAAAGTAGCATCCAAACACTAAAGAGAATGGAATCAGTACTTACAACTCTTCCTAATGGCATACCAATCATCTGTTCACAAAAGCACAAACCAAAAAAATTTTGTTTCATGTTTGGGCGCAAAATACAACTGCAATGAGACCTCTAGTTTGGACTAAGACCGTAAAAAGAAACTGCTGAGAAAAACAAGTTAATGAAAAGGTTATACAAAGTACACCCAAATTGCCAGCGACAGAATAATGACCAAAAAAAGCACAAAACGGGCGACATGGTGTGGTTGTATAATCTAAATGGTACCCAATACCAGATCCAAAACAGGGTAATAACAAGCAAAACCAGAAATTAAGTCAATGGAATAGACTTTAATAATGTATGAGCATGTATACAGTTCTAGAAAGACTAGGTTTGGAGTTACAACCAAGAAACAACAAGACCTGTTCCAAACAAAGGTATTACGCCATCGCACATTGCGTGAGTGAAGATACCAACAAGCAGTTGGCAAAGTCTTAAAGCTACGTGATGACCGACGTTTCATTATCTATCTGGTCACCAAAAAGTACTCACGTGCAAAGTCGTTATAAGAACATTTGTAAAATATTATGGAATCTTAAAAGAGAAATAGAGTTCAATATTATGAAATTGGTTCAAATTAAAATTTCGGGTCAGCAAAAGTCCACTGACTACTTTTATGCTTAAGGAAGTTGCCGCTATCGCCACAACGCTATCTACCGATGCTGCAACCAGTTTTCTGTTCTAGGAGAAAACAGTCTTATGAAAGCGGCAGTGAAGTGTTCTCGAACAATTTGGAAACTTCAAGACAGTGGTCGCAAAAAATGGAATGTTCTAGATCAAGATAACGTAAGAATATAAAAAGTATTTAAAGTTCTTAAATATTGTTCCTTATTAGTTAGTTTAATTAAAAATCAGTGTTAAATTACGTGTAAATAGTTGGTCAAAATAAAATATCTGTACTTTAAACAAATGTACACTGTGTTCAAAAATGATTGACGAGCGTTTAAACGTTCATCAAATAATTTTATAAATGTTTTTTTCATAAAAATTTATTAGGATTTTAATTGGTATTTAAATTTATTGCCTTAAATTCTTATTCATTACTGACCTCTTAATTATTACAGATTGACATGGATTTTAATGTGGCATTCAAGAATTGGTAAACAGTAAATAAATAACTAGGACCGTTGGAAAAAAAAATAATTGCATCTCAATTTTAATAACCACGTTTATTGTTAAAATGAATTTTTCAATTGGATTTACGGACTTTTTTCAACCGACTTAAAAAAAACTGGTGTGGTCACCACACGACTTTCCTATAAGGAATTTCTAGATATTTTTTATTTTCAAATTGAAGAAAAACATCCAAGTCAAAAAAATCTAAAGAAAAATTGTTATTTTTAACGCATTTTGCTTTGCATTCATGATATGGAATTTGTATCTAAAAAATCATCGCAGGCAGTATTCGATCCTAGATTATATATGAAATTCACTTTAATTTATAAATCAAATATCTAATAAACTGTTAATGTTAGAAATTGTTTTATTTAAATAAATTGTTAGGAAAAATTATCTCTATAAGAACTGTAAAAATAATTCGAATAATTTACATGCGTCAGAGCCATGTTTTGATAGAATCGAGAGAATATGAAAAACCATCTCTATACCAAATTTCAAGTTACTAGGGCTTTTGGTTCGAGAGTTATCGTGGGTACATCGTTGCACACACACACACAGACACCCAAGATTTTCTTGTCAAAAATACATTTTTTTGATTCAAGAGTCCTTGAAAAGTAAAATTCTGCAAAAATAAAAGTTGCAAAAATCTTACGATTGCTATACTTTCGATATAGGGCAGTAAAAAGAAGGCGGTTCTTAATTTGTCGGAATATATATTTTTTTTATGTTCAGTGATCATTCTTTACCACGCTGAGCGATTTTGATGATTATTTTTTTATTAGAAAGAGGGTAATTCATGAATGGTCCCATTTTGATTTAGTCAAATTCTGATGATGGGATCCATGAGAAAATGATCAAACTCTCAAATTTACATCGACATAAAATTCTCTTAAACGATGTGCATTTTCAAGGTTTTCAGTGACTATAACCACTATTGTTAACATCAGTAAAAACAGAATATAAAATTTTTAACCAAAAAACCGACTTCAAAAAATGCACTAAAAAATAATTTAATTTAGTTAAAATTCAACCACAAAATTTTTATTTACATGAAATTACTTTTTGAAGTCGATGTCAAACACATTCGACTTAAATCTATTACAACTTCCAAAGTTGATGTTAACAATTACGCCTAATTCTACGCTAATGTCATAGATGGCATCGACTTCAAAAAGTAATTTTATGTAAATAAAAGTTCGTTGTTTAATTGTAACTAAATTACATTGTTTTCTATTTACTTTTTAGTGAATTTTGTGAAGTCAAATAGTTTTGTGCATAAGAATTTCAATACTTTATATAGGGTAGTGTACTATTGCATAAACCAGTCGAAAAGTAGCTAAGAAGTAACGGTTTAAGTGATAACAATTTTTTTTTATTAACGGTAAATGATGCGCAATATTGTTTGAAGTACATAAAAATTTCGCACATCTAATTTACGTAAGTTCTAGTTTATTGATGCAACGCGTTTTTAATACCAAATATATGGTACGAAAACATTCAGGGAACACGAAGTTTCTAATACAACTTCGGTTGCTTCATTGACGTTAATTCCAGTTTTTATTACACAGCTTGATACGCGTTAATTTTATACAATCATTTTTAACTAATTCTGATAAAAATATCAATTCAGTTAACAATTATACTATATAAAATGTATTGTACCTGAGGCATGTATCCGATGTAAGTTGAAGGAACAGCGGCTATTTCTGGATTGATTCCTAAAATTGAAATAGTACCAGAATCCAATTTTTTCCTACCGACCAAACAGTTCAGCAAAGTAGTTTTTCCACATCCGCTGGAACCTAAAAGACCATATCTATAAAAAATAATTATAATTTCAGTCTATAATTAACATGTTTAGTTGTACTTACATTACGCCTTTTGATACGTGCATACTAAAATCGTTTAAAACAGTTTGCGATTTGTACGCTTTAAATGCGTTATCAACACTCACTGACATATGCAAATTCATTTTTAAACTTAAAAGTAATATTTTTGGTAATGTACTAATTGATTAAAAAAAAATTTAATAGAAACGTATACATGTACTGTTTACCTAAGTGCAATTAGAACTGATTTTTTTATTACTTATTTATTATGTAGTTGTTGATTCGGTTGATTACGTTATTAACATGTCGTAAAGGAGGCACCACGAGAATGTAGAAATGCCAAAGAAAGTACGTTTGGTGTAATTTCTTCTACGTTAGATTATTTTGGAACTGAAACGGTAGAACGTATTACGTTAGTTTTAAACTGGCTCAAATCATTGAAATGTTAAATATAAAAATGTACCGATATACGTAGAAATAAATATTAAAAATTTAGAAATGCGCTCTAGAGGTTTAAATTTCGATCACGTTTGGCATTGCATTAATGCGTATCAACGCAAAACGTTACACAATTGTTAAATAACACTACCGCTTCTTGCGTTAATCGTGTTCCGATATTAAATTTTAATTATGCGAAACTTATTTAAAATAGACACGAACATAAAAAGGATTTGCAGTACCTTTCTTGCAAATCTTGTTAAGCTTTGAACACAAAAATGTACTGTAAAAATAGTTGTGATTACACTTTTCGTAAATTACTCATTGAAAAACAGCGGTAACATTATTTAAGTAAATTTTCAGAGAAATGAATACTTCGAGCTTCTAGTAATGAATTCATAAAATATCAAATTTATAAAAGAACTTTTGATTTTTTATTAGTAATAGACAAAATGAAATGAAATGTTATTTGCGATTTCTATTTTTAGTGAAAGTCTTTAAATAGAAGTCTATCTTTTTTATTCTTTATTTTAGTATTTCAAGATAATGTAAGTTACTTGGGTATAACAAATATCAACTGCAAGATCTGTAACAACTTTAAAAACAGTAACTAAGAACGGTAGAAATCTTTACGCAAAAATACCTTTACGATCGATTTAAAATCAAGAAGATTTTAAAACTTCATCTATTTATACGATTATTATGATTGCAACTAATTTTACTAAACTAAATAAAATACAACGAACACTAATAAAATTTATAGCTAACTAAATTTAATAAAAACAACTTTATTTTTTTTGTTCTATACGTTTCTTCAGTCACTCAAAACATTCTTTTAAGTTTGACAATGTTTCAATACCTAATGTTATCTAAGATAAGTTGCAGGTATACCGTACTATCATTTTAGTATTATTTTATATAGTGTACATATAGCAAAATAGTGTACTAAAACATTTGAGGCAAAACACAAACATCTATAGAATATATATTATACAGGGTATATCTGATTATGTATACACGCTGTATAAAATTTCGTGTTAAAGGCAGGGATCTCGTTTATTATCAGAGATAGCGAGTTGGTTAAATGGACAAAAATGATCCTTGAGTTATGCCTAAATAAATTCAATAAACAAAATTTACCCCCTCTTTAAAGTTTCTGAAATATGGCCGAAAATAATTAAATTAGCGTTTTTGATTTTTAGGTTTAAAATTGTTATTTGTTATTACTGAAAAAACTTTTTCTGCTCTTTCAGATGATGGCAATAAATTTTTGTTATCGTTATTACTTTACTTTATATTGATACCAACTTTTGTTTTTCACATGGTAGCCATTTTAAAGTTTTGTGCCATGAAATAGAGAAAAAAATCTTGATTTCAAAAATGCATAATATGTTCATAAAAAAATCAAATATAAGTTTAAAATTTAAAGAAAACAGTTTTGATTGAAAATTTATTAAGTTGGTCTACATAAAATGAAAGAAGAATTATAGAAGTAAGACATCAAGTTTAGTTTAGTTTAAATGTTTGGTGTGGAATATTTAATAATAACCTATCATATATGAAGGCCATTTAAATTCTAATATGTATCTCACTTTCTTACAAACCGAGTTTGAAAATTTCCTAGACAATCAATTCATTTTCAACAAAACGGTACCTCTGCACACCGTGTGCAAGTTGTTCATTTCCAGACAGATGGTTAGGAACAAATGAACCTATATTTTGGCTGCGAGGTCTTCGGATCTAACACCACTAGACTTTTACTTTTGGGGTTACGTTAAGGATCAAGTGTATTCTATAACTCCGAACACTGTTGAGCATCTAAGAGAGCAAATTATTAGTGCATGTAGAAATTGTCAGAGGGATCACATTAGACGTGTTTCAGAACATGTTTGGAGAAGATGTGTAGTGTGTCTAGAAAATCAAAACGTCAATTTGAACATTTATTGTAGTTAAATTTAGGCTATTTATTAATTTAGAAATGTATTTGTTGTTCACGGATATTGCTATTATTGACACTTATTAATAATTTTTCAATCGGAACGGTTTTCTTCAAACGTTAAACTTGTTTTTGCTTTTTTTATGAGCATGTTATGCATTTTTGAAATCAAGATTTTTTTCTCTATTTCACGGCATAAAACTTTAGAATGGCTACCGTATGAAAAACAAAAGTTGGTATCGATATAAAGTAAAGTAAATAACAATTTTAAAACAAATAATTATTTTCGAGTTTTGAACCGCGTTCCATATTTACACCTTTCACAAAATTTATAAAACTTAAAAAACTTACAAACTTTGAAAAATTAACAATGTTTGACGTTTCGACAGTCAATTCCGATTCATTAGTCTTCCGGAACATGTTTTTCCATATTGGCGCTAGATCGATTCCATTATCCCTATTAAAATTGTCGTACTTCTGGATTTCAAATCCCGAACGGCGTAATATAAGGGCTTGCCAGGATCCTATAGCTTCAGTTTCAGTTTTTTTCTGAAGAAGACAGCGACATGACTGTCGAAACGTCAAAGATTGTTAATTTTTCAAAGTTTGTAAGTTTTCTAAGTTTTATAAATTTTGTGAAAAGTGTAAATATGAAACGCGATTCAAAACCCGAAAATAATTATTTGTTAAAAAATCATGAGGGCGAAAGCCTCAAAAATAAAACAATTTTAAAGCTAAAAATCAAAAACACTAATTTTATTATGTTCCGCCATATTTCAGAAACTTTATAGAGGGGGTAAATTTTTTTTTTTTAATTTATTTAGGCATAACTTAAAGATCATTTATATCTATTTAACAAACTCTCCATGTCTGATAATTAACGAGATACCTGTACTTAACACAACATTTGATACAGCCTGTATATATTGTTATACATTCCATTTTTGGAATTGTAACCGCTCGTTTGAGCTCTTTCGACTTATGTATTTTACATAGCAGTTAGTCACTCTGCTATGCTTTCTTGTTTTTTTTAAATTTTTTATAAGTTGATGTGTTTGCCTTTTCTGTAATTTTCTGCCATTCATTCCTATCCTGCATCTTTTCTTTCGTTTGGTTATTCCCATTTTTTTAATGTCATTTATGACTTGATCTTTTCAGCGGAGTTTAGGTCTTCCTTTTTGTCCAATGTTAAGTCGGTTCTATTTCATGATTTTCTTTATAATTGCTTCGTTTCCTCTTCTTTTGACCTTGCCGTACCACTTCATTATCTTGGCTTTAATTATTCTTGTTATGGTTTCGTTTTCTAGTATTTCATTGACTTCTGTATTCATGAGCCTTCTATATTTTCCGTTATTTTCTTGGGTCTCATTATTTTTCTAATTACGCTTCTTTCAAAAATCTTCATTGTCTCTTCATCGTTATTTTTTAGGTATATGGTCTCTTCGGCATAGGTTACTACAGGTTTTATAGCTGATTTGTATAGCATAAGTTTCGTTTTCTTACGTATTTGTTTACTTTTCATTATTTCTTTGTATCTATGAAAAGTGTTATGTCCGGCTTTAATTCTTTGCCCAATTTTTATGCTTTTGTCGTTTTTATTATTTATTATTACTCCCAAGTATCTATAATTTTGTAACACTTCGTACTTTTGTTTCTCTATTTTCGTTTTTTTTTTCTTCTTCGGTTTGCTCACTTTTCCTTATGATTTTCATATATTTTGTCTTTTCTACTACTTGATTTAAAATGTTAACAATGAATACTTCCCATAATTTTTTATACATACATAGGTTTTTATACATCGTTGATAAGAGAAAAAAAATCCATTTAACTGTGTAAAAATCCAATATGGTGCTCATTTAAGATAAGAAAGTTGCTATTAATATCTTGAAAACCACCATCTTGAATTTTATTTTGACGTCATTTTTAAGTGTGCTTCATCGAAGTAAGTAAGTATTATAATAAATTTTGTTTTATTGTTAATCATGGCTACTTAATTTAAAATGAAAACAATTTATATTTTCCATAATTTTTTATTCGTACAAAGGTTGTTATACATCGTTGAAAAGAGAAAAAAAAACACCATTTAATTGTATAAAAATCCAATGTAGCGCCTATTTAAAATAAGAAAGTTGCTATATACAGGGTGTCCCACGAGGTACTGTACATACTGAAATGGTATGTTCTTTAGGTCAATTTAAGTAGAAAACATCCTATAAACATAAGTCCAATTCACCATAGTTACACAGATACAAGCGTTCAAAGTTTATAACTGATTACACATTTTTTGAAAATTAATTGTTCTTAGTCAATTGGGAATCAAAAGCCGAACAATATGTCATTTATTGCTTTCTTTTCTACTAATGTCACAGTCGATTTTATTAAATGAAGTGTAATTTAAATGCAAAATGGTTTCTCATTTTTCTAACGAAGAGTATGCTGATATCATTTACATTTATGGATTTTGTGATGGAAATGCAAGATTTGCCGTTAAGGAATATGAACGAAGATTTCCCAACAGGAGGGTGCCAACAAACCTTTTCTTCTGTGTTTCAACATGTACGGACTCATGGTTCATTTCCATCAGTTTCAACAAGATCTGACCGTCCTGCTCAGTTAAATATGAATGAGCAGGAAAACATTCTACAGATGGTTGATCGGAGTCCAGGGTTGAGTACTAGAAGAATTTCTTCTCGAACGGGACTCCCCCTTATGTCAGTATGGCGAACATTACATGATGGGCTTTTGTATCCCTATCACATACAACAGGTTCAGCATCTGGAACCTGGAGATTTTGCTACCCGGTTGAATTTCTGCCACTGGCTACAGGTAAATCCACAATTAGTTCCATTCATTTTATTTAGCGACGAGGCGCAATTTACTAGAGATGGAATGAACAATACACGTAATTCTCATTTGTGGTCATATCAAAATCCACATGGCACAACAGAAACTAACTCTCAGCGCAGATTTTCTGTTAACGTATTTTTCTTTAAGGAACGTCTGACAGGAGAAGCATATGCTTACTTTTTGCGGAATGAATTGCTACCGCTTTTGGAAGAAGTACCTTTATTAACAAGACAACAAATGTTTCTGCAACATGATGGAGCAATAGGTGGATTGGGCGTGGAGGCCCGCATGCTTGGCCACCGAGATCGCCCGATCTCACACCTTTGGACTTCTATCTGTGGGGTCATGTGAAAAGTTTAGTATACGAGGTAAAAGTTAATACCAGAGCTGAACTAATACAGCGTATCCTGGATGTGTGTCAACAAACACGGAACAACCAGCAGGTGCTTCGAGCGGCTACTCGGTCCGTTTTAGATCGCAGCCGTCGTTGTATTAATGCCGAAGGAGGTCATTTTGAGCATTTGATGTGATTTTTTTTGTTTGTTTTTTTTATGTTTGTTTTGTAGTTCGATTTTCTGTTTTCAATAATAATAATTTTCAAAAAATGTGTGAGCATTTATAAACTTTGAACGCTTGTATCTGTGTAACTATGGCGAATTGGACCTATGTTTATAGGACGTTTTCTACTTAAATTGACCTAAGGAACATACCATTTCAGTATGTACAGTACTTCGTGGGACTCCCTGTATCTTGGAAACCGCCAACTTGAATTTTATTTTGACATTATTTTTAAGTGTGCATCATCGAAGTAAGTAACTTTTTTTCATATCATTTATAATTACGGAGATATTTGAGTTTTTAGCAACTCGGCCTAAAAAATTGCACAATATTGTCCATTTAACCAAATCTCGATCTTTAATAATAAGAATACCCATACTATCCTACTCTATTTGGAACACCCTGTATATTGTCCTCCTCAACTTTATCTTGGGATTCTTCTTCTTGTTCTGTTTCTTCTTTTTTTGTTTTTTCAAGTAGATAATTTTCCCAGGTCTTCCTGTCTATATTTGCGGTTATGTTTTTTTTCTTTTTTTGGGTCGTTAACTGTTGGTATAGCTTAGTATTGCTCTTATTATCATTCCTTATTTTTCATTAATTTTGCGCCTTCTTTTCTTATTCTCTTGTAATTCTCGTAATGCTCTTGCTTGCAGGTTTTTATCCATTTTATTCTTGCTTCTCTCTTTTTCATTATTAGCTTTTTGCATTCTTCATCAAACTATCCGTTTCTATTTTTAACTCGTTTTGTCCCAATTATCTTTTCTGTCGTTATTTGTTGTTATTTCGTGGATGGATTCTTTCCCAGCCACGTCTTTTATGAAATCTTCTCTTTCTATTTTTGCATTGTAGTCTTCTAATACTATTTATGTATCGTGTTTGGGTATTTTTTCCAACTTTCTTGTAGTTTGTTATAGAAAACTTCTTTCTCTTCTATTGCTGCTGCTTCTGTGGGTGCATAAGCATTTATTATGGATATGTTAGCTATTTTACTTTTAATTCTTAGATATGATATTCTTCCGTCTATTTTTTTTTAATTGTATTAGTTTGTTCATAATTAAACTAAGATCGGTAAACTCTTTATTTTGTAAGAGAGGCTATAAAAACTGCTTTACTTATATGTTTTCTTAGGGCGACGTTTCGTGGAACTGTTGTGTCCATTTCTTCAGGCCAACTGAATTTATTAAAAAGAAAACAACATAAGTAAAAAGGTAGTTACAATTTGGTGAGAACTACAAATTTATCTTCTACATATAAATATTGTTTAATAATTGTAGACGATTACTTACGGAAAACAAAAACAAAGCAGAATGGTCCGCAAACAACGTCATTAATACAAAAATTAATAAATAACGAAAAACAATTAATGTAAAAATACACGTGCCTTTTTACTTATGTTGGTTTCTTTTTAATAAATTCAGTTGGTTTGAAGAAATGGACACAGTTCCACGAAACGTTGCCCTAAGAAAACATATAAAGTAGTTTTTATAGCCTCTCCTACAAAATAAAGGGTTTAACGATCTTAGTTTAATCAAGCATTAGGAGGTCTAAAACGCTTTTCTTTGTTCATAATCTTTTCATCTATTATGAATGCCGTTCCATGTTGACCATGTTTTTTATTTCCTCCATAGAACATTGAGTATTTTGCTTTGTCTACTTTTCCTTCGCTTCCACATCTTACCTCTTGTAGTGCTAATATACTAATTTTGCATCGTTCCATCTCTCTACCTGTTTCTTCTATTTTACCTGTTTCTAATAGTGTTCTAATGTTCCCTGTTCCTATTTTTATAATGTATCTTTTTTTATTTACTTGTTTTTTTTTGTTTTACTGTTTCTTTTCCTTTCTATTTGATTTCATTGCTATGTTCGTCATTGTTATTCTGTGCTTTATGTGTGTTTAGTAGTTTTTTGGGACAGTTCTGTTAATTTTTTTTAATTTTCTTATCACTTTCTGGGGATCTTTTGTTTACCGTCCTTTTTTGTCTATTTGTATCACTTGTTTCTCCATTTTCATGTTCTGCTTCTTTCTCCAAGTCTTCTGTTCTGTATGTTTCGTTATTACTTATTAGTTTGTCATATCTTATTAGCGCTTTATATTCCTTTTTTCTTGCCTCCTTCATGTACGGCTATAATCTTCTTCTTCTTATTCGTGTATTTCTTTAGGATAATCTTTTTCGATCCAGATATCTGTGCCTTTTAGTGTTTTTGCATTTTCTAAAATATTCATTTATGTGGATTTTTTCATTAGTTTAATTATTGTTGGTCTTGTTTTTTCTTCCATCTTTTTTTTCCAATTCTTTTTGCTTCATGTAATTCTTTTTTTATGTTAAAGTTTATTCCTGTCTTCTATATTACTGTATTAACTTTGTCTTGTGTTTTTTTCTCGTTTTCATTCTCGTTGTCTTTTATTCCTTTTATTACAATGATTTTGTTTCTCACTTCTCTTTATAATATACTTATTCTTTTTTCCTGCACCGCCAATTTTTCAAGGAGTATTATTTTTTCTTCTTTTACTCGCTTTATTTCCTGCATTACAGCATCCAGTTTTGAATTTAATTGCTGCATATTTCCATGAGTTTTCTCGAACATTCTTTCAATTTTATTTATTTCCGCCATATTTCTTTCTTTTTCGATACCCTCGCACATTGGTTCCAAACTCGTTATCACGTGAAAATTTAACGAATTATCACAATTTAAATCTAGGTTCGACAAGGTTAAGCTTGGTGTCAAACGAAGCTTTAAGCAGATATCTACTCGCCACAAAAAAACACGTAATCGGAGCAGCCGACTACTGCCTAAATTTTAATCAGTGCCCGACAGCTCATGAGTAGATGGCCGGACCCTAGTACCCCTTAGAGGGATGTCAAAAGAACCGCGAAGTGACACTGATTCACAGTCCGACTACCGTAATTCGAGAAAAACGCCAAGCAGTGCGCAGTACCGATAGGTGATAAACTAAGAATCTACTGCACCGATAAGGCTCAACCAAAGTCTAATTAAAAACTCGAACTCGGCTGCACCAAAGAACATAAGATCCTACCTTATCGGCCTTGTCCTTTCACCAGTTTAAACACAAAAACAATATTTCGTCGTTAAATCACAATTGTTAAACGAATAAATACAGTATCTGGTTACAGGGTTGTTATTGTAGCAGGTGAAATCAGAGCATAAATTGCTGACACGAAAAATAAAAATAAGTACAAAACAATGTTATCAGATATGCGTTGTTAAATTACTGTAGTTAAACGAAGTCGCTATTCTGCACATTCTTTTCAAGTACACTGGATAATACCTCCGCGATTGGATAAAACACAAACATCTAAATATCGTCGAAAATTGTTCGTTACTCGCGTAAACAATTGCACATCCTTTCTAATTTTGTAGCTCTTGTCTATTATTTACGGGGTTTTTGTATACTTAACCTTTTACATAACTCTAGAAAATAGTCTAAAAGGTTAATATGGCCTACGGGAAGACCAGAGTTTAGTATTACATCTTCTAATCCAACGAGCCGTAAAAATTATATTTAAAAAATCATGCGGAAAAAAATATCGTGCATAAACCACATTGTTCTGGGAACTTCAAGAGGTAAGTCATCAAGTTCTTGCGCAAAAGTTTATTGTAAAAGTCTTTCTGGTAAAATAAACGGACCAGTTAAACTATTTCTTAAAATACCCGCCCAAACATGTTGGATTTCATGAGGGTTTTCTTTATTCCAAACATGCATGTTGTGAAAATTTAGCACTTCATTTCGTGTAAAACAACACTCATCTGAAAATAATATTTTGGCAATAAAGTCAGAGTCAAAAGCTTTTTGTCGCTGCAATCACTCACAAAACTGAAATCGCGGTTCAAAATCAAACACGAAATGGAGTACTAAATTATCACAACACGCATGTTTAGAACGAAGAAAACCTTCCTAAAATTCAATAAAATAACTTGCAGTTGCTGTTTTCTATTAACGTTTGGGCGGGTATTTTAAGAAATCGTTTAATTGAGCCGTTTATTTTACCAGAAAGACTCACAGGCGACTTGTACTTTTACAAAAAAACTTTGATTTTGGATTACTTACCTTTTGAAGCTCGCGGAATAATGTGCTTTATGTACGAGCTCCTCTCCGCATGTAAGTTGCTCCGTTTGCAATTTCTTAAAAAAAAAAGTTTACGGGTTGAATTGGAAGAAACGTCACTAGACGCTGGTCAACCCATAAGTCAGATATTAAATCTTTTGGAGCTATGCAAAAACTGAAGTATACAAAATTCCCGTTTTTGCAGCAGCAAATGCAATTATTTACGCGAGTAATTAACAATTTTCGTCGACGTTTAGACGTTTGTGTTTTATCTAATAGAGGATGTATTATCTAGTGTGCTTGAAAAGAACGTAGAATAACAACTTCATTTAACCACAAATTTAACTAAGCGTTATCCGATAACATTGTTTTGTATTCATTTATATTTTTAGTGTCAGTAAATTGCTGAAAAAAAACTTGCACTGGTATCAACAACCTTAGAAGACTACATGTGTGTAATTTACAATTTATTTTGCTAAACATTTTGATTTTTTTAACGTTTTTAGCCAAATCTTAGTGTTTTCAAACATAGCTTTGGAAGATTGTTTAAGACGACTACATCTTTGATGCTCTTTAATAGGAATTCCCACGCTTCTATCCGTTTCTTCTATATATTTTTGTTCGGTAGATGTGAAAAGATTTAATACAAAAAACAAAAGTAAACTATTTCACCCTAACTTTTATTTAGCTATTCGTTTAATGTCCCCTTGGTTTGGAATACCAGTACCACAGCCACTTTCTAATTTAGACGACTTCCTGAGCGAGTTAGAAAACTCAGACGCATTAGTTTCCCAGAAAAAATCTAGTTAAAAATTTTGTTGTCAAGAGATCTCTTTTTTCTCAGAATAAGCTCAACGACTTAATAGTTTGTGAGTGAGTGAGTATTAACCATGTTGTTGGGTCTGCAGGAAGGTTATACAAAATAACCTTGGGTTTTCTTGTTTATGAGATAGAAGAGCTATATAACTGCACTGGGCAAAAACTGTTTGACCTCTCTGAGAAGAAAAAAACGTCATCAATACGACTTTAGTTCCGCCAGAAAATTGTTATTACTTCTTCGTGTTAAATTGACGCTTATAAAGGAGTTTATCAAATCACTGCCAAGATATCGGGATTGCTTCAGATATATGCGTTCAAAGTTCCGAAAATTATCTGACACCAGGTTAAAAAAGGAAGTTTTCAATGGCCTCGGCATAAAATAACTTCGACTATAATATACTGGCGGCGTATAAAGCTCAAGGATGCAAGATCATTTTAAAAAATTATTTCTTACACTTCCATATTGACTATTTTTCTGAAAACTTGGAACCTTATAGTGAAGAACAGGGTGAAATATTACACTAAGGTGTCCGTGATTTTAAGAGACGTTACGTTGAATGCTCAATCAAGAAACCAAAGAAGAAAATCGAAAACGATTTCGTAGAACCATCAAAGAGAAAAAGAAAATGCTTCTCAAAAAAAAAGAGTAGACCTATACGTGATGGAATATTATGGAAGTCATTTTAAAAATATTTAAAACATAATTCCGCAAAAATATCTCATGCAGCTGAACATATTTTTTTTAGAAACTGGTGGTTATTTATGTTGTTTTGTGACATAATAAATGTAATGCTTTTTTTGCTAAATTAAACATAATGCAAAACGTAAGAATTTTACAATTAAACAGATAAGTGAATTTTTTATTGGTAATTGTTTTAAACGGTATTTTACAGCTATCGTGCAGATATTTAACGTTTACATTTAAGAATATATTAAGTGTTAAAAGACAATACTAAAAAAAAAACAGATAAAATTTTTGTTAACGCGCGATATTGCACGTTTTGACTTTATTTATTCCACATTCTCTGAATTTTAAGTAGACAAACTTTATCTTTACTTATGACCATTTTAAAATTGTTATTTCTGTTAAAGTTGTTTGTTCCTAATATAAAACTAATTATTTTTATTCCGAAATTGTTTTTTTCTTATTATTAGTCTCAATTTCAAGTAAATGTAAAAGTGTTAAATCTCAAATACCTTCGAACAAATAATTGATGACAATTAAGTGTCTAAAAAATCTTTTTTGTGCTTCCGTGCGTTTTGATGTATTTTGCAGGCAGCTTAATCGGTCGAAATTTTTACTTTTTTGGCCTAGGCCCGTAAAGTGTAGTAGAATTTTATAACTAGAAGTTGGCACTAATAATAATTCATTAGTTAATCGTCATCTGTCAGATTTATTAACATACACCATTATCTGTGTTATTGTTTAGAATAACAATTTTTTTAAACAATTATAATAATTTTGCTTATATTTTGCAATTGCTAAAAACAATAATAGTTTTATTTTTGTACTAAGTAAATTGTAATGAACTTATGTAATTGTCAAATTAATTTAAAAAACAATTGAATTTTGTCATTACAGGTTTCAGCTTTATCACCATATGTTTTTAAACTTTCTTAAAAATTAATACTTAACAAAGCTATATTATAAAGGTTAGCACAATAAATTTTGCGTATCACATATTCTGAAAGTATTTTGCGACCATTCGCATTTTGTAGACCTCGGCTATGCTCATACTCACAAAATAGCACTTTCTGGACTAGTGATACAAATAACTATTGTTTGATTGTTCATTTCTATTTTATTTTGCAATGGTTAACAATAAACAAAATAAACAATTGTTTGTTTCAGAGCATTTTAGATTTAACAGCTTACTAGCTTAAACTAATTTTATGCTTTTTTTGCAAAAGAGTCGACTGGTGAAAAGAAGAACAAAAAAAAATTATACCAACCAATTTAAAAAAAATTGTCAGTGATTTCACGACAACCAAATGATAATAAAAAAATTTGATTCGAGAAATAGTTAAATACAAAATACAAATACAAAATTTTTGTAATACCAAAAATCAAAAATTCTAAGCACGTTTATAACTGAAAAATGTCATCAAAAAATAATAATGTTCTTACCTCATAACAAACTTAAATAAATACGATAACATTACATAACAATAAGCAATCAAATCTGAAGCGATTAGTGAACCGATTTGGCAGATTTGTTTTCAAGATCCACAAGAACCTGCTAATGTTATACGGAAATTAAATAAACAAAGAGCTATTTATATGACGTATCTCTGAATTATTTGTAAACACAATCTTCTTTATTGTTCATCAACTTATCAAGTTATAGTTATGCATGCCAAATAAGATAAAGATAAATATGAATTTAGAATACTTCCTAAAATTCATATATTATTCATTTTCCTAATGAATTTAATTTGTTACGTAAAAAACAATTTTCTTAATTATAATACAGATCTTTTTTTCTATGATCAAAACATCAACATTCGATACAAACTCAATTTAAAGAAAAATGACAGAAATTAAAGAACTACTTACAGCGGCGTTTTTACACTTACGTCAAACGCGTTAATATTCTTCTTAACTTAAAAAAATAAATTGAAAAAAAACACATTTATTCGGGACGTCCCCACTTTAACACCGTAACAAAAACATAAAACGTTTTCTTTTGGGGACAATAGTTTTGACAATACTTTTATTAGAGAACAATGAATGTACAAAATCAATAGTGAAGTTAATATCGGACATTCTTTGTTGCAGTAATCTATAGATCAGTTTTTTATTTACTTTTTTTACCTTTGTCAGTATTGCAAAATCAATTATGTTTTAAAAAAAGAAATAATTAAACAACGTTGAATTATGTAAATTATTATAAAATTTATTTATTTAAAAAATCTAGCATTGCATTAATTTTTAGATGTGATCTAAAGTAAAACCATACTAAACAAACATCATTTTTTTATAAATTAGTACGGAAGGTAGAAACGTCATTGGGTTTAATGACAGCGAAAGTCAATGATCTATTGACAAGTAACGCCGTCAAAATCCCAACTATAAAATAGGTTAGGAAAATTGTCGGTACAATTGTGGAAAACATCAGAACTAGCGGACAGCTGTATCGTTCTTTAGGAACTCGTCAGCGCTAAGATACACATTTCAAACCATTTTTTTGTTGAATTTTAAATAATTATCACATCATAGTTTTTTATATTTTCTTGCGCCATTGTTTTCAATTGATAATTTTTTCTTGTTATTTTTCTTGTTATTATTATTATTCTTCTACTTCTATTTATTCTACTTCAGCGGCGGTTGATGGTGAATCATATAAGAGAGTCATTCGAAAACGCACATTATTACCAAAATGATCAATAACAAGCTCATTAAAATTTACAAAGTTTGTATAATGAAAGTTTCTTTCTTATCCCCATAGTATTACATGGCAATGCGTCGAAACGTTTTAATTATTTTTAATGCAGAGAAACATCGTTCGCTTTCCACGGTAGTCATAGATAAAGTAAATCAATTATTTTATTTATTATGTACTGTTTTTGCAAACATTTTTATTGTAGTATTTAATTGAATTACGGCAAGCGCTGTCCATTTGTAAGCGAATAATAACGCGACCAAGAATAGCATAATTCATACAATTTTTCATGCCGTGATGTAACCCACTTACGTTTGAAAATTAAAACCCGCGGACAAAAAAAGTAGCGCTGTGTGGCTCTGGTCCTGTAACTGAATGTAAATGTAAGATCATTACATAATTTCGATTTATAAAACAAGTAGTTTATAATTAAAGATGTCAGTAAGCATCGGAGAGTTAGAACATCCCCAAATTTAAGTCAATTAATCGCCTACACAGATATGATAACAGGTTTAAATCCCAACACATATAAACACGTGCACAAACATCTTTATATTAAACAGAAGAAGAGTTAGTTAAATGACGGTTTGTCAGTGGGTACTTGGGTCCTAGTAACGGCAGCAACCCAGCTAAATTTAAAGAGTTCATACAAACCAATGTGGGCCATAAATACACATATACACACACACACATCATAATATATAAAAAAAATGTTTTAAATGTAGACATGAAAGTAACCTATCGCGACTTTAAAACATAAAAGTAGACACTTGTCTATATTATAGGCCGAAGATACACTACTTCACATAAAAGTATCACGGTAAATAAAATACTAGATTACACTTTACAATGTAATCCATACACTAGTGTTTTTCTCTTTTATCAAACCCATTAGAATTACAATCGATAGGTAAATATTACATTTGAAAGGATGTCCTAACTTTTATGTAATCAAATTATAAACGTACAAAAAACAAATAAATTATTATGCATTATTTAAAATTGAAGCCCGAGATTAACACAAATTGATTCTAAAGCAATCAAAGACATACAAATAACAAAAACAGAATACATAGCGCTCATGGACACTGCCCCTGTTGCCTTATAGGACGACGTGGACCTGTGCGCAGATATGACTAACATAAGAATCTGTTGACACGGTGTATAGATAAGTAACAATTTTTTTATTCTTTCATTTGCTATGTAATTCTATAAAGCGATTGATTCTAATAATCAGCGATTACAAAGACTGTTGCTTATTGAATTTTTATTATAATTTATTTAACATGTTCTAGCTTTGTTTTCAATTATCACTACTTCTGTAATGTCTCGTTTTTAGTGTTATCTCGCACAAATTCCAATTTCTGATGTTTTTATCCTGGACTGTATCCTTTATAAATAAATTTTAAAAAATTGCCTAAAATATAATTTAGGTATATCTCATACCATGTAATCTTACTTTATATTCAAAATACAAACACAATTTAATTGTAAGTTATGTTATGACTTATGGTTACCAACACTTATTTCAACAGCAATCGTAGCGTTTGTAATCGCTTTTGATATTGAAGTGTTCCCAAAGTATTTGGAAACTTTGAGATAATAGTCGGGAAAGATGGAATGTTCTAGATCGAGATAACAGAAGAATATAAAAAGTATGTGAAGTAGGTTGGAGTAAATCTAGTGAAAAATCGGAAGTACAAAGAGTTGGTCTAAATAAAGTGTTTAATTTTCGTAAATACAAGATCGTGTAAATGAACGTGTTGTTCCGTTAACTAAAACAGGCCCTAATCATTTTGCCGATTTTAAGTTATCCAAGAGAAGATGGAAAATTTGTTTTAGATACCGATGCAAGTAATTTAGCTATAGGTGCAGTCCTTTCATACGTGCAAGATGCACATGAAAAAGTAATTGCGTATTTTATAATTGTACGGACGGAAATTTTTACTAAGAACGGATCACGCCACATTGAAATGGCTTTGCCGTAATCCGGAACGGCAAGTGGCAAGATGGATCGAGAGATTGCAAGAATATGACTATGATCTATAACACAAAACACCGTGCCGGAAGCAGTCATCGCAACGCTTGTCCAAGAAATCGTCTTCGGCAGACTGCAGCCATTGTTCGTGACTTAAAGAAAAAATCTAAGGTCTCCGAAGAATTGCTACGGTTGATGACGAGTGAGAACCTGATCGGTAGCGTCGTAAACAAGAAAACAATCTTAAAACAAAAGTACTCCTGAACTGAAAGCAAACAGCCGACGACCAACCTGAGAAGAAGTAAGTGCTTTGAGCAAAAACATCAAAGCATACTGGGAGCAGTGGGACTCGAGTGTGAAAGACTCCCTGGAGAGTGTCGATATCATGAAAAACAGGCTGCAGTTGGTAGTGCGGAAGAGCCGAGTGTCACAGGTGTTGCAACATCTGCACGATGGTAAATCAGGAAGACACGTTGCCGTAAAGAAAACATTAAGGAAAGTTCGAGAAAGATTCTAATAGGGAAACTACAAACAAAACGTCATAGAATACTGCCGTAAGTGTACGATTTGTGCATCCAGAAATTGTACAGCGAAAAAGCACCCAGTACCAATGGAACAATATAACGTAGAAAACCCTTTAGATAGAACAACAATTGACATCGCAGGACCGTTCTCAGCGTCTGATTTGGAAAACAAATACATCCTGGTGGCGATGAATTATTTTACGAAATGGACGGAGACATACGCCATACCCAATCAAGAAGCAACTACAGTCGCAGACATTTTGACGAAAGAGTTTTTCTATCGGTTCGGGGTTCCGTTGAACATACTTTCCGACCAATGCCGTAACTTTGAGTCTGGGCTGTTTCAAGAGATTTGCCGATTGCTGGGAATTAAGAAAATCAAGACAATGCCTCTCTATTGTCAATCTAATGGCATGATTGAACGCATGAATTAAACAATAGGAAAGTACTTAGCCAAAGTAGTGTTTGACAAAAAGTTCTGGATCAGTACTTGCACTTGTTCCTACCGATCATCTATTCACGAAATCACAGGCCAAACACCAACCTGTGTCATGCTTGGTCGCGAAATACGGTTGTCATGCGACCTCTTATTTAGACAAAAACTGGGAAAAGAAATTGATGGAGAAGACTACGTCAGCAAGTTGATGTAGAGACTAGATTCGATAAATTTATGAGTATGTACGGGAGTTCCGGAAAGGCTAGGTTTGGAGTTACAACCGAGGAGCAACAAGACCTGTTCCAAACACGAAGAGATTACGCCATTGTAGATTGCGTGAGTGCAGTTCTTAAGATGCCCAGAAAGGTTGTAGTTGTTAGTGATGAGCGATATTTCACACTGTGATTTTTTCACTGATACCAACAAATCACGAAGAACTACTGCTATCAATTTGTAAAAATATCAGACTTTACAAAGTCGTTACTTTTCACATTTGGTCATGTTATTGTAAAATCGTTATTTCGTGTTTGTTGTGAAATTGTGATTTCGTGAGGAATGATATTTAATCTGCACTGTTTACTGGTTGGTGGTTGCAAGGTATCGTTTTCGGCAAGGATATGAATATTAAAACGGCGATCAACTACTGCGCGATGTCGCTACATTTATTGAGCACCGTTCCATTATTAATTTAAATTTCGTTATTCAAGAACGCCACACGAAAGTCGTGATCACGTCACGCTTTAAAATCACTGATATCAAAAAATCGCAGTAACGATTCAGTGTTATTGAAAAATCACGATACCGCTCATCACTAGTAGTAATATTTAAGAAGATTTTTGGGCGGCTAGATAAACTACCAGACAGCAACCGGCGGTCGCTAAAGTTTTAAAACTACGCGATGACCGACGCTTCATTTTTTATGTTGTCAACAAGAAGTAAAGTCGTTATACTTAAAAATATGTGACGATCATTATGGAATCTCAAGAGAGAAATAGAGTTCGACAACGTTAGGAATCTGACAATACCCAAGCTTGGTTACGGTTTAGATCAACTGGATTTGAGCACAGTTCGAACTATCTTGGAAGTCGTCTTCCGTGAAATAGACGTTCAAGTGTTGGTCTGTAGGTAGCATTCAAGTAGAACATCAGGTCAAGAAAAGTTCATTCACTGCTACTTTTATATTCCAGGTTACCGAATTGTTGATAAATATCGAGTCATACACAAATTATTTGTAATTTTGTTATGTTAAAAATGTTTTAGTATTATATTGGTCACCTGTATAAGATTTGTTCTCAGGGCTGCTCGCTGTACTGGTAGGATAGATGTCAACGTATAAGATAGCCATTCTTTCAGTAATGTTCGAATAGCACGAATAACACCTAAAGTTAAGTGCGCCAAAAAAAGGCTTTCATGGCCATTTATTTCAAACGCATCAATACGAGGTTGTACGGAACAGTTTTGTGATTTTGGTCCAATTCTTCGATTTAATTTAATTCTTCCGTAATCGTCTGTAGCGGGTTCTCATACCCTCGCACGTGTCTTGTGCTGTAAAGATAAGTTAATAAAACGATTGAAAAAACATTCCATGATAACGTCACGGCACCATAATTAATCGATATATCAACATCTTCGATTGTTGCTGATGAATAGAAGGCCATTTACCAAAACTTTATATCTGATTTGGAGGAACTAGGCGCATCGATTGTTTTCAGAGATCGTATGATGTTGTGTGAATTGTATTTGTGATAACACGATATGTACGCTTAGTTCTCTTTTAGAAACACTGCGAAGATCGCGCTAGCTAGCAGCATGCTTCGGAGGAAAGGTAACTGTGAGTATTGTACTTCCTATCTTCAATTTCTTGGTGCTTTGTTCAGTCGGTTGTACCTTCGGATGTACGCACATACCCGGTCGTTATCACAATTAACTAACAAGTTTGTTTTGTGTGTAAGATCAGATTAGACGGTGCGCTGTGGTTCTCGGCCTTATCGAGAGTTGCACTTTCGGATTACAATGTATAATTACAAATAGTTTTTTCTTGTTGTCGGAATGTAATAGTTTTGGCCAACAGATTCGCTTTATTGCACGCCGTGTTGTCCACCCGAAGAGGGCCTTACGTCATATTTTGTTTGTGAAATCGACTTACGTTCTTTATATCCATGTAAAAATACTTCGTTCCTTTTTTTTAACTGTGATAAAATAAACTTACTCTTCTTTACTATTCATGTGTTGTCTTTTATATTCTCTTACGGCTCGGGATAGATCTAAACGGTGGCTATTCACTAATTTCCTCTCTCCCTTTTGGCGTCTTTTTGAACTTGTTTGATAATTTAGCACTCACGATCCAATCATCTACGCAACTGAGTTAGTCGTCACTTTTAAAGCTACGAGAAAATTCTCCTAAGAATTTGTTTTTCATAATATAGCTAGATTTTATTTGAATCAAAATTTTGTTCTAAATTACGTGTAAATATTTAATTTTAAATAAATTGATTTTAAAATCTGTTACAATATATTTAATGTTGGCCTGAAAAAGCCTATTTAGTTTAGTTTTCGTTCGTCTTAGAAAGATGTAAATCGACAGTACTTGAAAAAGCAACGTTTATGTATTAGTACTTCTTAATTTCCTTCTTATAGAAACAAAAATTGTCTCTGTCTGCAACTACGAATTGAATATAATCTGTAAGTTTCGAGCACTGCTTAAATCCAAATAAATTCCAATCACCAAACGGCATCGGTTACTCACCCCACCTAAGATTGTGGCAATGCCGTTATCTCGCCTGCTTTGCTATACATTTGGTCGCACAACTGTCGTGGAGGACTGTAAAAATATCGGGTTTCTTAGAAATGGTTTGAAATACTTCTACCCAGTAGTCATATGACTTTTTACATGGTTTGTCTGTGAAAACAATGTTTGTCGCAATCAAGTAACCCTATCAGCAAGCTTTTGTGTGTATTGACAACTAAACCTATATTTTTAGTCAGTAAACAATCTTTGACATGATGGAAAAAACATTTTAAACTTTCATATGCCATGTTGGTTAAAAAAGAACAGTTTTCACATTGGTCGTTAGAACACTTATCGACTTTCCAGATACGTCAAACAGTGATGCTTTGTTTTCGTTTGTTTGATATTTTTTTTTCATTTGCAGATTTAGAAACTTAGATTTCCTAGTTGTCACTATACGTCAGAAACTTGAAGTTTTCCTATGAACTCGTAGGTACTTCACCTACTGCACATTGCTAATGAAGACGTGTGGTGGTTTTACTTTTCCTACGTCAACCCTTAGCATCGTGCGGAAAGTGTAATACCATCTGTGCTGATTGGAAAACGTCAACTCTCTAAATCAGCAGAAAAAAAGGTATTATGATACTATAATGCAATTGGTACCAATGCAAAATTAATAAAGCAAAAATACTATACAAAATAATATGTATTTACGTTCCTCAATTTAAATATTATACAGAGTTTATAATATAATAGTCATAAAACTAAGAAAAAAATCCTATCACAATAATAAGAAAAGATATTTTTATATCGTCACTATCAAAGCACTTACAACGATAACTTATACACTACAAGTTGATGGAAATGCAAAATTTTCATAAGAAAAATCTTATAAAATAAAGATAATATATAATTTATTTAGATTCAGTTCTGGTTCTTAATTTCGCTCTTGCTTCCAAAAACTCCTTGCTGAGAACTTTGTCATCGTTCTGTAAACGTAAAAATCGTCAATTAAAAATTGAAAATTAATTTTATAAAGTTTACCTCTACAACAACAGCACCCTGCCTCCTCTTCACCCGATCCGCTAAAGCTTTGTCTAATTCGTGTGTTTGTAAACTTAGGTGATGCTCAAACTCCTTTTTCGCAACGTTATCTTTGTGTTTTTCTAAAGCTCTTTGAAGCTCCGATTTTTGGTTTAATACATTTTTGCCACTGCAAACAAAACATGTTGTTAATCTGTGATTACGCTTTAGATGTTACACCGCTAAGGCGTGGTGAATTTGGCAATAAATATACATTTTATTGTTTTATTACACACCCAATTAAATTACTTACATTTTCTGATTAAATAGTAGCTCTCTGTGTAGATTTTGCCTTTCTGTATTTTCTAAGTTGGGGTTGGGTGGTTTCCGTGGTATTATGAGGCCTTCTTCGGTTAAATGTGGTTGAGCAGATGAATGAAGTGAGGACTTTTGTGATTCTGGAATCATAGTCGTTGTGTCTGAACCTGTCAACAATATAATTTAAATTAAAATGCGCGCAATTCAATAAGTTCTTACTAGACACTGAATTTTCAAAAAACTGTATTTTTTGTTTTATCATTTTTTTTGGCGTGCACTACGTCTAAAACTAAATTAAAAGATATTCTCTACTCGTGTTCAACGTCATTAGAAATATTTGTTATCCTATTAAGTAGATGTAGTTCAAGGTGGTGAGTTATTTTTAGTTTTACGTTTTATGGAAAGAAAATAATGAATTTGTGCGATGTGAAAAAGTATTATGAATTTCCGGTTTCGCTAAATTAATAATTAATAATGGCAAGTGGGAAGTTGGGCGATTATAGTGCAATAGTTTAATTGCGGTGCAGAATATATTCAATTCCTTTATTAAAATTTAGTGCAATAAATTTCAATGTATCTAAATGTCGGCATTTCCTTTGTCGGTAATTCCCCTTGCTAATTACTTGTGGAATAGGAACTTTTTTTAGACGATTATTAAGTGCTCAAAACTGTTTTCCCGTTTTTCATTTAGTTTATCGCAAATTCGTTTAACAATTTTGTAGGGCGTCTTTAATTTTTTCAATGTTTCGGCTATAACTAAATTTGTAAGATTTCTACAAAGAAGTAGTTGTTTTAATGGTTGTGAAAAAGGTATTATTTGTTTGACTAAAATTCATTTTCCTTGCAGTCGCGTTTTCTATGTCTTTTGCATAAAGGAATATGCTTCGCCAAAAATTTCTATGCACCATAAGTTATTTTATACTTCTTAGCAATAGTTCTAAAACAATAAACAAACGTTGTTTGTAATTCCTCTTTACAGTTACGTTCGTTTTCGTGTTTTCCATGTTTAGTGTAAAACGGAAAGTGTAAAAAAACTTCGTTTTCGTCAATTTAACCATATAGTCGGCTGCGTCAAGTTCAGGGTTATTATAACGTTATTATCTAATAAGAAGAGTTAAAGCCACTGTACATGTACTGAAACGTAACGCCACGATACAAAACTGGAACAGTAACCATTACAGTTTTCATGTTTTGATTGTTTTGTAGTTACGTTTCATGCTGGAAAATATTCAGCAACCTTAAGCTGCCGAAAAATACGTTTCAAAAGTAGTATCCATTAAAATATCAGACCAAAACCAGTAGGTACTGTCATATTTAATTGTACTGATCATCAATATAAACAAATGCCCAAAAAGCTGCAACTGCATATGTTGGAATTACAATAAACTGAAAACAATTCTTTAACCCTCAGAGCAGCAAGAGCGCATTTCATATAACGTACAATAATAAATAGTACAATAATTACAAAAAACTTTTTAAAAAAACTGCATTAATAAAAAGGCTACAAGCTAGAACTAACCTGAAAACATGTAAAAAACAGTTTATGTTATAAAGAAACCAATAGGAGCTGTCCACTAAGACAGTCATTAGATAAAACGAATAAATGAGTAATTTTTAAATATTTACGTCAAAACGTCAAAACATACATATATGTGAAGTGAAGCTCAAGTCGGCCATTTGCAGAGTAGCCAAAATATTGTTATGTAAATTGGTTAACAACATATAATAATGACTACCATCTTGAGAGTATCTCATGAACTACGATTGAAGAAAACTGTACATGAAATTAATACTTTTAATTAATACTAGTTTCTAAGATAGTAGTCATTCAAACTGACCAATAATAACATGTTGCCTGCCTTACATATGGCGGATTTTGGCTTTAGTCACTTGTACAATCAGCGTTTAAACCTCAGTCAACTGAACTTAATTTTAATTTTAAAATTCTGTTATACTTAGGGCAAATAGTGTGGCAGTTCGCAGAACTTGGAGTCGCAAGTTCGACGAACCGGTCCTGTTTAAGGCACAGCGATCAGCCTTAACTGACGACCAACCCACAACATTTATAGAGCGAACTGGGTCGCAAAGAAGAGGAAACTTTTCCTCAAATTGAAAAATATGTTAATTGAATGTCGCCATATTATTTCGCACAAGCAGTCTGATACCTTTGCGGCTTTAGATGCTTGTGTTGCGGATTTCAATATTTAGTTTCATCGCTGAATGTGACACCGCCCAGATAATTGAAGTTCTGACTTGGTGGATAGTCGTATCATCTGCTGATGATTTACACCTAATCACGTAGTTTAATACTACTAAAGACTGCGTCTTCTGGGTAGGTATTTTTATGTTGAATGTCGTTTTTAATCAGGACAATAAACGTTGCAAATCATCTTCGTTTTCGGTCATAAGAACCACATAATATGTTATTTGTATTTTGGCGTTCCCGATTCGATAACCAATGTTGGTTTCTTTCACCTTAGCTTTATTTGGTCTATTATTAAGTTAAACTGTGTTGAACTCAGACTCCTTGTATGCTACCTATAGAGATGGGAACTTCTTCTGTTGTTGTGTTTTGTGTTCTCATTTTTGTTCTTGAATTATAATTTAGTTTTTTTGTTTATAGTATTTATTATAGGATAGTATCATTACTTTATCTGCTAATAGATTTTTTACGTCTATAAGTTGAACTCTATCAAATGCAGTTGTAGTCGTCAGAACAAGGGAATAGTGGCTGGCCGTACTTATTTTCTTGGTAAACAATATTGATTATCATTCACTGCTAAATTATAGTCCGGGACGCAAATATTCGGACAAGTCGAGATGATGAAGCGTTTTGTACAGTGACCTACGCATGACTAAGCTTACTCCCCCACACCTACAATGTTGGGTTGCATCATCCTTTTCCTCCCTTCTCCTCTCATTCTCCTCGACGCCCCAGAAACAGTCAGTCTCCCGCTGTGTTGAAGTTTCAACGTATCATCTTGTTAGTTTCAACCTGTCATTATTTATTCGAGATTACGTGTATACACTTTAGAATGTTGCGTCGTGAAAATGTCTTTCACAAGTGAGTAGAAGAAAAAACAAAACAATAACGTTTTATCGATTGAGAAGAAGATAGAGATTATAAAAAAATTAAAGAGGTGAGAAAGGTAGGTGGAAGTCCAGATTTTAAAGCGAGCACAGGCTAGTTAAAGAATTTCTAATTGCGCCACGGAGTTGGAGTTTCAAAGAGAACGTTTATCTAGTAATTCAGGTGCTGTTGAAAAATTCAAAATAAATTTTACAGATTTTTGACAAATGAAGGATATGATTTAGATGAGATGTATAACACCGATGAAACTAGTTTAAATTGGAAATCATTATCACAAAAACCACTACCATCAAAGAAAGTAATCAGTTCCTGGTTTCAAAGTGAGTAAACAATAAGTAACAGTTATGGTATCCGCAATTGCAAGTGAAACTCATGCTTTGCCTCTACTCGTGATCGATAAATCAAAAAAACCGCGGTGTTTCAAAAATATGAAATATCTTCCTTTGTGCTACAAAGCTCAAAATAATACTTGGATGGACGATGAAGTATTTTATGATTGGTACACAAATGAATTTATCCCAGCTGTAAAAAAAATTTAGAACAAAAAAGAGAAAAACATTCCTCCTATTTGACAATGCACCATTTCACCCAGATTTTGATGATTTGAATGCAGTAGATGAAGATTTGGAAGTGAAGTATTTGCCCCCTAAAAGCTCAAGCGGTTGTATAAGAAAGAAATTTTACAACGTTTACTACTAGCAGATGATGAGGAAAATGTGATACTGTTGCAAAAAAACTTTGTTTTAAATATTGCTGTTATATGTTAGCCGATGGATAGAGGGCCAGAGAATCTTCGAAACGCCTAGAATAAATTGAGAAGAGGAGATTGTTGAGACTACTAAAACTCTTGAGGAAGACTTGGAAGAAGTGATTGGGTTATAAACTCAAATTGCTGGATTTAATGACTGTGACAGAGAAGATGCACAAGCATGGTTAGAAACTGAGGATGACCCAGGTTTCCAAATGTTGAATGATGATAAAATTTTCCATTCTGGATAATTCCCGTGTTGTCGTTATCACACAAACTGAGCACTGCCACGTGTGACGTAAGATCAGCTTGTGTGATAATGACAACATGAGAATTATCCAGAATGCAAAATTGTGTTTTAAATGCAACCCGTGGAAACCCAAATCCTACGATGATAAAATTGTTTCCCTGGTACAAAAAGAGAGTGAGGATGAAAATGCTGATGAAAGCTCAAATGAGGATGAGGAAGGAGAACGAATTAGTCATGTTGAAACCTTTACAGCATTAGAAATTGCGCTATCACGGTTTAAAGAGTAAGAGACAAGCAGCTCAACTTAATTGCTTTTAGAAAAACATATCCGCGATTTAACTTCAATAAAATACGATAAAATATTGTTCAAACAAATCTCTGATTATGTTTTCAGTACTGTAGAGTAGATACATGTACTACAAACATACATAAAATTTGTAATTACATAATCAATAAATGAGCCTCCGAAAAGATCGTTTTTCTCCTTATTTTGCTAAAAGTATTGGCGCCTGTTTGATTAGACAACATTGCACAAACCTGAAATACATTAAAATAAATAGAAGTGGTAAAAATGACGGAGATGGAAGAAATTAAAGAAGTGTTCACACAAATCCAAAATAAATCAGATTTGATGAACGACAAAATAGGAAAATTAAATCAACAAAAGGGAAAACTTAAGGAAGGAAACACAGTACTGAAGAATCAAACAATGAAACAATACGAAAGAATTGAAACCCTTGAACGAGAAATGAGGAGGAAAACGTAATCATAAAGAGAGTAATGGACGAGAAGGGAGAAGGAGAACAAGATACAGAAAACAAAATTAAAATAATACTCAAAGAAATAGGGCTAAACATGCAAGAAGAGATAGTAAACATCAAGAATGGGAAAGGAAAATATTAAAATTAACGAAAGACAGGACAAAAACTGAAATTCTAAAAAATGTTAAAAAAATAAAATGATCCGAAATATGCATTGAACACACGGAAAAGGTAGTAAAGGAAAGGAATTTATTAATACCACATTTAAAAGCCGCAAGGAATCAAGAACAGAAATCTAGTTTAAAACCTAAAGAAGATGGATTCAAAGGTAACGAACAAAGCAATGTACATGGCGATAATCAAAAACAACTAAATAAAAAATGAACAACAAAAACAAAGCAATAACATGGAATGTAAGGACATTAAAGGGGAAAACTGACAATATAATTAGAAAAAAACTAACATATGAGATATTAGCAATAACAGAAACGAAAAAGAAAGGGCAAGAGACAACAAACATGCATAATAGAAACTTAATAATATACAGTGAGGTAAATGAATCGGTTAGAGCACAAGCGGGAGTAACATGCTTGATTTAAAAAAAAAAATACAGTAGATAAGGTGCAACAGTGGAAATACTACAAAAAATTGTAATGAGCGTAGAACTAGTAAGAAATCAAAATGAAACATATACCATTATATTATGTTCTAGAGGAAAGTAAAGGAATTATTATCATAAAAGGAGACATTAACAGCCTAGTGGGGAATAAAGCAATAGATTAAAATGGAGTTATCAGTCGTCATGAAGAGGAGATCGTAAACAGTGAATTATCCCTAGATAACAACAAATCATCATCAACACCATATTCCAACATAAACGAATACGCAAGATTACCGCAGAAGTTAGATCCAAAAATTAACAATCTATAATTGACTACACAATTGTGGCCAAAACTGAAAAGAAAAGAATCAGAGATACAAGTATAAAAAGAATCTTTGAAATAGGAAGTGATCACTACCTAGTACATACAACTTTCGTTGATAAAATAAATAAAGAAGTAAATACCCAAAGGAAAACTATCGTAGAATAAGTAAAAGACCAAATAAGTACACATAAACTCAGAAACTGCAAGAGTAAAAAAGAGTATAGAACAAGTAGAGACTAGAGAAGGAAATAAGAGTAAACAGAGAGATTACAAGGGGTATTAAGGGAGAATATTCAAAAATATAATCACAAATGTGCCAAAAAAACATGTAGTGCTAGGAAGAATAGGAATAAACACAAAAAAACTGAATGGTTAAATAAAAGAGTAAGAGAAGAGGTTAGAGAAAAAACACTGTTGAAAGAACATCTCAAAGATGGAACACAAGAAACGTATGAACAATACAAACTACAGCGTCAGAGAGCTAAAGAAATAGGTGCAATAGCCAAAAGAGAAAGCTGGGAAAAATTCGGCGAAATAATGGAGACAAACAACAAAGAAAACACCAAACTATTTTACAGAATATTAAAAAGACTAAAAACTAATTAAAAACTGCTACAAAAAGTATAAACAGCAAAGAAGGACGCCTAATCAGTGATGACAACTTCATAATAATGGAATTCAAACGCGAGGCAGTATGGTTTAAACATGAACATACAAAAAACGCAAGTCATGGAAATAGTGAGAAAAGAAGAAGAAGAAGTAACACCATGAAATGTACGAATAAATAAAGAATTAATAGAAGAGATCAAGAAATATAAGTAACAGCAGACTATAGTTAACAAGAAAGGTAATCTAGAAGATCAAATTAACAGTAGATTAGAAAATGCGAGAAGATTAGATAAGCTCAGCAAAGGATTCCTAAGCAACAAACAAGTATCCAGCAAAACAAAGATGACAATAACTGGATACTTAACAAGAGACAGAGAAGCAGAACCCAAGCGGCTGTAATGAAATATTTAAGAAGAGTATTAAATACCAAGAGGATAGATACAGTAAGAAACACGGCAATAAAAGAAGAACTAAACATAAAAGCCCTGGGAGAAGAATAGAAGAAGGAAGCTAAGATGATTCGGACATATGATAAGAGTGGATGATAACCGACAGACCAAAAGAGTATGAGAATACAGAACCACTGAAAAAAACAGAACATGCAGACCATACAAAACCTGGAATACCGACATGATGAACATACTGGAAAAGAGAAGCAAAAAATGGAGTGAGGCCACTCAACTAGCCACAGACAGGAAAAAGTGGAAGAAATTTATCAACAACGTAGAATAAACTTGAAGTATTTAAATTAAATGTAGTAAATTAATATAACCTCGACACCTTAGAGGTATAAGAGGTACTGATTATGTTATGTTACAGTTATATGACACCATTCTCCAATGTCTCTTAGTTAGAAGTTACTTCTTCAAAACATAGAACACTTTAAGATGATGATAAAGCGTTCTCATTTTCACAAATTCACTCAAAAGTCGTAGTGTATCTATTACAGAATACTATAACTGCTGTCTTACTAATGTGACAGTAACGTTACCACTAAGATGTTTTCATTCAGTTATAGATATAATTACAAAAAAAAAGATAAAAACCCATAAAAACAACAATCAATTACTTAACGTCACTTAAAACATAACTTTACAGTAACAAACTATTTCCACTGAGTCCGAGAAATAATTAATTTCAACAAAATCATTAAATAACAAAAAGAGAAGTAATTGTATGACTCTAAAACCACTTTACCCAAAAGATAACAAAACGTAGTAAAACGCTCGATAACATTGCTATAAAAAAACTTTTAGTTTATTTAAAGATATCGCTTTTGATTTACTTAAGATAAGAAATTAAACTCGCTTATCATACAAACGAACCGAATAATTGAAATTAGTTACCAAAGTACCAAAGTATATTGCTTACTTGAGTAAACGGTGTGACTTACTTAAAAGTAATAGACTAACCAAAAAGTAACTAAAATCTTGCGTCATAATCTAAACAAAAAATCTTCGTGAATAAATGAAAATATGTCGCGACTCTGATTGGTTAAGATAAAAAATTGGCTCAGTTTAATATATGGTTTAACACAAAAGTTTCAACTTTACTAGTACGATCAGTCCCGCGCCATACATAAGAGCAAAGTCGTGTGGTGCACGATGACGCCGAGGCGCCGAAAAGCCTCAAAACTCAAAAGTAAAAAAAAAGATAAAGCAACAAACAACATTGTCAAAACAAAATTATGCTAGAAATTACATTGTTTTTTATTTGCTTATTTTTTATTTTTATTCTTTGAGAGTACGCAATAATAGCATTTATTCAATCGAATACGTAATACGTAACATGATAACATTTTATTCATGTTTGAGCTTGAAATTTGGCTTGCAACGAGCCAACGAGCGAACAAGCGTTTTTTTTCCTATCTGAGCTTGCAATGTACGAAACTTTATATATTTAAGCGCTGCATCGGTCGCAATTTCATTTGTTGTCTGATACCTGATCGATAATTAACTTGATTATATAAACATCATTGCTAATTGAAGTAAATTCAAACAGAATAATTGATAAGCACTAATATTACTATTTATAAAAAATTATAAATTTTGAAATAACTTAAAATAAGTAATGTTGAGAAAATACTTTCGAGTTTGAGTTTGAGACGTCGAAACATTTCCATTCATCATGAATAATTTGTCAATTTGTTTACTTACGTATTAATTTCTTTACAGTATACAGAATGTCAAAAAAACAGAAGAAATTGTCTAGATACCAAAATTTGCTGAATAAAACAAAAAGAGAAGAAGAACTAGAAAACCATGTCAAAATTACGCATTTTTTTTCAAAACACGAGTCTACTTTGCTAAATATTAATAACAACAATAATACAGCTGAATCCCAATATTCTGAACCTGTACTTGAAACAAGTATCAGCAGCAGACAAGAAACTGATCTTCTAGAAAGCAATCCATCAACATCTTTAAGTTCCGCTGATAATGAGAAATCAACACCTTCAAAAATTACCAGAACGGAAAATATGAGTCAACTTTCGAAAGATGCTGCACTATGGCCAAAGAAATTACGTTCTAATAATATTCAAGAATTAGTAGAACGTGACCCTGCTCATTATCAAAACAAAAAGGATATTTATCCGAGAGATAGCTCGGAGTCGAAGCGTAAGTTTTCCAATAGTTACTTCTTTAGAAATTTACCTAGCAAAGAAAAAATTGAACGTTTTTGGTTGTAGTATTCCGAAACAAAAAATTCACTTTACTGCTTCTGTCGCAAAATTTTTAATGACAGCGATTTGAAATCTGTTCGCCTTAGTGATGAATCTGGTTACAATTTAAGCGAACATTTAAACATTAATGAAAAGAGCAAGTTACATATCGACATTGTTCTAAAGTTGCTAAATCTTTCTAACCGTTTTAATAAAAATGAAATAATTGATTCTAAAATTCAAAATGTAATAAATACAGAAACTAAATACTGGCAAGCTCTTATAGAAAGAATTTTCTACATGATTCAGTTTTTGGATCAGCAAAATTTAGTTTTTCGTGGAAGTAGTAATAAGTTGTTTGAGAAAAACAATGGTAACTTTTTTAAATGCTTAGAAATGATTTCCAAATTCGACCCGATTATGTCAAAACATACAAAACGCTCTCAAATAAAAGATCACAAAAACTATCTCGGGGATGAAATACAAAATGAAGTAATCAACTAGATCGGTGAAAATATCAAATCCAAAATTTTAGAACCAACTAAAAAGGCAAAATATTATTCCATATTATTAGACTGTACTCCTGACTCTAGTTACCAAGAACAAATTTCAGTTTGTATAAGATTTGTTAATTTAAAGAGCACATGAATTAGTATAGAAGAACATTTTTTTATTATTTTGACCTATAGATGATGTGCCGGGTGAAGGCTTGAGAAAGAAGGCTTAAATATCAACGATTTGCGGGGTCAGGGTTACGACAATGGGGCAAATATGCGTGATAGGCATAATGGTCTACAAAAAAAAATTGGATTTCTTTCTTTGTTCCTTGTTGCAATCATACCCTCAATTTAATCGTCAATAATGCTGCAAAATCGAATACTTTGAGCTGGTCAATTCTGAAATCTAATTTATCTAATGTAACAAATTTGACTTTAAAACCTTTATCGGATACTCCATGGTCTAGTAGAATATATGCAATAATATCCTTTAAGGTATCAACTTGGTAAGGTTTATGATGCTCTGTGTGAAATAAGCAAAGGAAACTTCGAAAATAACGTAAAAAATTTGGCTGCATCGTTGACCAAAAAATTGAAAAATTTTGAGTTCATTTGCATTCTTATATTGTGGTATAATATTTTAAGTAAAGTTAACATTGTTAGTAAAATTATTCAAGAACCAAACTTTGATGTTCAGTTCAGTGTTGTAATCATATAAATAATTTGAATAATTTTTGAAAGCTTATCGCAGCGATAAAGATTTTAATGACTTATTGATTAATGCTAAAGAAACAGCATCCAGCTTAGACATAGAACCTAAATTCAAAAAACAAAGAGGTCTAAGACCGCGAAAAATAGAAAAAAAGCATTTTTGTTCACAAAATGAAATAATAAATCTGTTCAATAAACTGTTAACTGGTAATTGAAGTAGTAGAATAGAAGAATGCTAAAAAAAATAAAAACGCTTAAACAAGAAAAGTCGTACGATTTTGGTGTCAATAAGAACTTTATCCATAACAAAAGTCGTCGTTAATAGTTGCAAAAATTCGCAAAAACGCATATTGTATAACTAAACACAGATTAACCAAAAATATGATCTAGAAAAAGGTTGAAGATTCTAACAATAAAATACCGGTGGTTACTGATCCGTTGGTATGTTTATACATTCGATTTTTGATATATTAGAGACATCAAAAACAGAACATACCTATTAATTCTTGAAGAAAACATTAAATAAATAAAAGCCAACAATAGAAGAACAAATACGACTACAAAGACTGAAGGTATTAATATTTGTGTAGAATGAATCAAAGATTGCCTACCGCATAAACTACTTGGAAAGTAGCCTCCTATCCTGTCCAAAAAAGTTGCGCCAAGGAAGTGGTTGAAAACTTGAAAAAGCACCGCACTAATGTCGTCCAAGCCAAAACCATAATATATCGTAAGTAAAAACTTCCAAAACTCCGCACGTATAGCAACGTATTGATTACTTGGCCAAGTTCGTCATCCAATCGTCATCTAAGGACCAACAGTAACAGTAATAATAAACATACCTTCTTGCACTAGATGTATGTACATAACAAACGACTTTATTTTTCCGTTGATACATTTCAAAACTTGCAATGACTATCTTACTTACCAACTCTTGGGTCGGAATAATGTCGCAGACTCACTCAGCAAAAAACAAGTAACGAAATAAAAGGAAAATTATCCATGAAAGCAAAAGTGTTTGCATAAATTTGAATACCCCTGGCACAACCTTGACAACATAAACATAAGTAATAAAACAATAAAAATTTAATGTAAAAAGTATACATCGAGGAAGTAAATAAATCAAAATCAAATGACGGTAGTATTTAAAATTCATTAATAACCACAATAGAAATTACTGTGAAGCAAGATGTAAGGATTGAATAACATGTGGCGCATTTGAATTTTTATTTAAACATTTAAACATAAACAGAAAAATTACTTCAATGTTTAATACAAACACAAATCAATTGTTTAATAAGCAAATGAAGTAAAAACGTTCTTTAACAAATTTAATCACGTAACGGCAGCCTAACGTAATAGTTCATAACATTTTGAAAGTTCACATAAAAGAAATTCACTTTTGCCGTATCCTATAGAAATATAATATCACAATGGATTTCTACGCCCATCAACCAGATGTTCCTACTTAAATGTATGTAGTAAGCACTACTTGAAATTAATACACGGAAATTACGGTACTTTCATGCAAATAGAAAACTATACAAATAAAATCTTACCTATTTCTTTACTTCCAAGCTTCGATTTAAATTCTTCTACTGTATAGTTCTTAACCGGATGCTCTTTTGTCAGCTCCTGAAAAAAAAATTAAAAATCAATTTTTTTTACACTACATACGATGTTACCATATCTAGAACACAATTAAAACTTAGTTTATAAAAAACGATAAAAGTTTAAAAAAAGGTACCGTTTCGCCTGTACAAATAGTAAACGTCAATGTTAGGCATGCCAGAACATCACAACGCATCCGTAGGGCGATAACAGAATTAATTATTTGTTAAGTGATAAAAAACTAACTATGAGAATGAACGTGTAAATACGGGCATATGCACTCAGTCGTCCGTTTTAATTGCAACACGTAATGTTATCTTTAAATAATCAACAAGAATTTTAGTCGGTAAATTGAATGAAGAAGCCTTTAGTTGTACACACAAATCTATCTCATGATAATAGATATCATAGTTTGTATTACTGTAATATAATCGAAGTTCCCTTTATCATTCTACTGGTCAATTTTATCAAAGCGTGGTATTTCCTATGTAGACACAACGAGATAAAATTATGATGTACAGATAATTTGTATGTACCTACAAATGTGATATGACACAAGTACCATTTTCGCTCATACTTAAATGTGTCATTTCGAACAAAACATGTTTACTTTACTCAAACTTTTCATTATTTTGTACACGATGAAAAAATGATTTTACAAATAAAAATTCATTACAAAACAATTTTTAAAAATTCTGATCAACCCGTGTAGTACAAAATATGTGTGAAATATAGTTTATGGTTTTCCTAAATTGATTACAAACATCATAGATTCACAATCAATATAAAACTAAAACGTGACTTTGTTATAATCTATTATTATCACACAGATAATATGAACACGTTTTCAATTTATTCTATAACTCGAATCAACAAACTAGAGAACAAATAATAAAAGCTACAAAACCGGTAAATAAAAGAAACACCAACAAATCAGCATTATGCATAAAGTATTATTGAAAGTGTTGCAAAAATAGAATATATAAGATACCTTAGATATAATATACAGCATGTCAGCGAATTGTGTTACAAACAGCGATGAGGATTATCAAGTAAAATCGTTATAAAGAATTTTGAAACAACAAATAAAAATTCAATGTTATTTAAAGTATGTGAATAAAAAATGCAATTCTCGTATGACTTATTTCAAGTAATAAATAAATATGTATTTATTATTTAAATGTTTATATATTACAAATAAAAATTCATTTGTTTGTCAATTTCGTCTGAATGTGAAATTATATTTTAATCATTATTATACTGATTATGAATAACAAATAAAATTTTATTATTTAATTTAATAATGTTGAATGACTAAAAAAATTAGTTGTTTATAACCGTTAAAACAATTAGTGAAGTTTAAATTCGGTAGAATTTTACTAAAAAAAAGTTTGTTGTAATTTCCATACTACTTTTTCAGTTTTTAACATTAAGCTATGTTATCCTGTAAACTACAAATCATTTCTGCTTTAGGTGTTAGTTATAAAATAGATGCGGCGTGTTAACTAAAAAGCGTAAAATTACCCAAAATTGCAAAATATTAGAAATTTGGATTAATTACAAAAATTGCAAAATGCAATAAATCCAGTGTTTGATTACCAATATAAGTAGATTCGTCAATACCAGAGCTATTAATTTTTTTTTCAAATAAATTTAATTTTTTTAAATAATTTTAATTAAACATTTAAGCATTTTATTTATAATTGTACATCAAGTCCTGATACAAACGCAATGTTTAGTACTGTACTCATCATATCTACTGAAACGCTGCATGTTTTACAAATATTTTTGTTTATACCGAGTGTTTAGTTTTCGATAAGCAGCATAAAGTTACACTTTTTTAATAATAGCAACCCATCAGTTTTTTATGCTGTTCGATGAAGGCTTAATTTAGATAAAAAATCAGTGGCGGCTGCTGGTCAATCATACAAGAGGGTCAATTTAAAAAAAACGGAATGATCGCAAAAAAGTTAAAAAAACATTCTTACAGTAACGTGATTTATATATAAGATCAATGATGTTTAAGATTTAAGATATTCGTCTATAATTACAATTACCAAAATGATAAATAACAAGCTCATTAAAATTTACAATGATTTTTCAATGCTTAGCATAGAAATGCGAATCGTTCTTGTCTCATAAAATTGCCAATTGCGTAGAAATGTTTTAATTCTTTTTACACAGAGAAACATCGCTCTCTTTCCACTGTAGTCATATGTAAAGTCAATCAATTGTTTTATTTAATATATGTATCTATTTTTAGTTTTTACAATTTTTTTCATTATAGTCTTTAATTGACCTCACAATTGGTTTTTACTTTTTCTTTTTAATCCGTAACATTATTTTTACAGCATAATGAATAATGCATCATCTGAAAACAGTAAACATAAAACACTAAAATCTATTATTTATTTCGAATCCACAAATTCAATCTAACGAATCATATACAGATTCTTTAAAATTACTGTAAACTTCTTTATTTTTATGTTTACTGGTTGATCGAATTTGAAGTAAAGGCTGAGGAGGAACATTAAATTTAAATTCTAGATGTGTAAACAATTATTAGCTATTCGTTTTTTAACGTCTTGTACCACAGTTATTATGAAACAAAAACGATAAATCGGGACGAAATGAATATTATCGATCAACTAAGAAAATCGACTATAAAGTTTGTCATATGTAAATCTGTATTTAACACACACGTGCTGCGAAGATAACCATAGATGACGTAAGTCACGTAAGCAATGTAAGCATTGCACTCAAAGATAATTGCATTAACAATAAGTATTATCCTGTATTGTCTTTAGCGTAGGCGGCCCTGCTGAAGACCCTGCGCAAGCATTTAAACATTTACTTATCTTCTTTTCTAACTTGCATAAAATTGTATTATGTGTGTCTCATTCTTGATTACAATAACTATCATCGTAATTCGCAAGCTTTCGAATCTGTTGCGTTTAATTGACAATTATTTAAACGCATGAAATTTGAACGCTGATAGTTTGATTTAAACGCAAATTTTCTGTAATTTTAAACAAATAAAAACACCTTTCTTATTCATTTTTGGAGGGTCATTGACCAAATGACCTAATAGAGAAGCCGCCACTGTGAAAAATATATTAACAGTGACCATAGAAGATTTTAACTAGAGAAGAACTTTCTGTGTGTAGATTTTAAATAAACTTAATGAGGTGCCAGGTTTTATATCCACTGATTTATTTCCCGACAAAGCTACCTTTCATAGTAACGGCTGAGGAAATCGTCGTAATTATCATTACTATGACAATGTAAATCCTCATATTTTAAAAGTTTTAGACCATTAACATAGATTGACGAGCAATATATGGGGAAGAATTGTGAATGATTTTATCATAGGTCCTTACTTCTTTGATGGACATTTAAATGCCGACAGATATTTGGAAAACACAAAAAGAACCATGTAGTATCAGCATGATGGTGCGCCCTGAAATTTTGCTATGCGTAATTATTTAAACAAACAATATCGTGATGGATGGATTTGCCAGGAAGGTCCCGGCAAGATCTCCGGACCTTACTGTCATGGATTTCTTTTTATGCAATGAAAGCAATGAAAAACATAATAAGAACCGTATTCTCTAACGTCACACACGAGATGTTACAAAATCTGCGTGAATCTTTACAAAATTTAAAACCCTTGAAATAATATTTTTTTATTCTTCTTGGTTTTTGAATGCTCTCCCTCTTTATGTTTTTTGTTTAATAGAAGCAAAACCTACTAGAATAAACCTGCTTGGTTAAAATAATGCTTGTTGTGATTTAATTGAAGATTTATAAATATCTCCATAACTGTAAATGTTAGGAGAAAAAAATACTAGTGCAAATCGATAGAAATTAAAAACTACATTAGAAACAGTTAAAAAAAACCGAAAATGCCATTTCAAAAAAATGAGTTTCAACAGTTTAAAAAATTCGAAAATTAGCGGTCTCGTACAAAAAAAGTTAGGCGAATTAAAAAAATCTATAAGACTATTTAAATGCTTCTGACTTTCATCTACAAATTTACAAAAACCAATTCCAAAACTTCAAATTTTTTTCATCTACATCATCAATTTTTCAAAAACGCCAATTTTGTGTCCATTACTTTCTGATGCTGCATTTTTAAAGAAATTGATCTAAAATGACAACGCCGCAATCATTTAAAAAAATTTAAAAAGTAATTTTCATTTAAATTAAGCCTACAATGAATGATGAAAGAATGTTTACATATTTTTTTTAAATTATGTTGTCCAATTTGAAGTGATATGTAGACGTTTGTATTGATTTCCTAGCATGATATAGTTTTTTTGAAATTTTCCTCGATTTAATTAAGATCATATCAACTAACTCTTATATGTGTGCGCCTCGATATTACTTACTTCGTTAATAAATCAGTAAAAAAAATCGTCGCAGGCAGGATTCGAAACTATATTATATTTGTGAATTCATTTTAAATTACAAATTAAATATCTGATAAACTATTAATGTTTTATTCGCCTAAATTGTTGGGAAGAATTATCTCAATAAGAAACTGTAAAAATAATTTGAATAATTTACATACGTACAAAATTATATAAGAAAAACTGTTAAAAATGGCGGATACAACTAATTCCGGTTTTTTTATTAACCCCAACTTTTGACAAAGCAGAGAAAATATAAAAAGTCAGCTCCATACCAAATTTCAAGTTACTAGGACTTTTGGTTCGAGAGTTATCGTGTGTACATACCAAGATAATTTAAATAAGATGCAGTACTCCGTATATAAACAAGTCAAAAAAATAAAGAAAAATAGTTATTTTTTGACGTATCTTACATTCCCTTCAAGATATGGAATTTTTTTTCTAAAAACAATCGTTGTATGCAGGATTCGAACCTAGGATTATATATGAAATTCACTTTAAATTGTAAATCAAATATCTAATAAACTGTTAATGTTAGAAAACAGACAGACACACAGAGACACGCAAATTTTTTTTGTTAAAATACATTTTTGTGATTTAGGAGACTTTGAAACGTACTATTATGCAATAAAAAATTTTTGAAAAAAATTGCGATCGCTATACTTTCCTTATAGAAAAGTAAAAAGTGTAACTTTATGCTGCCTAGCGAAAACTAAACACCCCGTATAAATAAAAGTATTTTTAAAACATGCAGCTTTCCAATTTTTTCTTCACCCTAAAAGCATAAATAATAATTGTAATTTAAATACTACAAAAAACCGTCAGCCGATAACAATTGAATCTTTATTTGCCGCTTAAGATTTTAATAAAGAATTAATTTTTATACATCACCCCTAATTATTCAAATGGCTAATTTTTTTGTGGCAATATTCAAATAATGGATACAATTTTCACTCACAGTTATTTAAATCATTAGATTTTAATTTATCACTGAAAAATGTTAAACAACGATTAAATTTTTATTTTTGTTTTAAAATTTTAAATTAAAATTGCCTGATTACAAAAAAAAAACTATTTTTGACTAAAAAATCCTGTATGAAAAACGCCTGGAAACTAAAACTCCTGTAACATATTACTTTTATACAACTGTGACATAATCAGTTTTTTTATAAATTTATTTCGACTTGTAAAATTTGTCATTAAAATATTGACAAACTCGTAGTAAACGAACATCTTATAACCACTACTTTTTACAAGCACTTTTTCAGTAAATTTGAAAACGATAACGTTAACGCTACAGCAAGAATTAATTCAGTACTATGGTGCTGGTGATGAATGCTACCGTTCAATAATTATACCTCATCTTCCAGTACGAAACATTTGACAAACAATGTTTACAAACTGAATCTATTACAAATGTCAAAAAAAAACAAAAAGAAGCGTAACGAATACGATGCTGCTTCTACTCCTGCATTTTTATTTATATGTAAAAAATGAAATTTTAAATGAAAAGCATTTTCATGAATTTATTCATTTCCACTAATGGGGTTGACGCATTACAAGATTGTCGCTATTAATAATAAATTAAATCATGTCCTAGGCTCGGACCATCTCATCACTTATTGTAAGATGTCAATGAATGTTAATCATCAAATTCTGAATTAAAAAAAAATAGTATTTTTTGGCATCTTAGAAAAATTATCCGACACCCGTAAAATATTGATAATTTTGCAAAACGTGTCATTGAAGCAAATAGATTTGCACTAGCACATTTGTCACGGTTACATTTCTTATCAATCATTAAAATCAACAAATCTTATTTTGTCATTTCAATTTTGTGTTTCTATGTAAATAATTTATATAAACAGGGAAATAAAGACCCGATTGTATAAAGCATTGTTAATTAATGTAATGTAAGGTCATTGGTACAAAATTAATTGTTTTGCTGACATCATCGAACGGCAATAACATGGATATAAACAATAAATGAATACTAAAGCATAAGAAAAATTATTTATATAATTCAAAACTAATTTAAAAAACAAGAAAAAAACATTTACATGTAAAAACTAGAAATAAATATGTATAACCAATCGCCTCTCTCACAAAGAAATAATTAAATGAAATTTCGCTATGAATATAAACAGTGAAAAATACAGCGTATTGTAATTTATATACTATTGTAATATGTTACATACCTTGAAATTTTTTAAATAAGAAAACTAAGCTTTTAATTTCAGGGTCAATTACAAATACAAATCAGAAATGTAACCCAAGCATTTAAACAAGGTCGTTAAAAAGTATTGTACAAAGATAATATACTACATAATAAGGTAATTATCATTAGACTTTGCCTGCAATTAAACTATTATTCTAAAGAAAAAACATAAACAAATATTTCCATAAGAAGTAAAGATAATAAAATCTTTGTGACACAGAAACCGTTATCATTAAATCATATTTGATAGTATATACCCAGAATAGAGAATTATTCTCTATTCTGGGGTATATATAAGCATGTATGATAATTTCCATAATTAAATTAATACAAACTATTACATAAATAATAAATAAAAGTATATAGTACTATTTATAATTTAGTGTATTAATGCAATCGATAAATAAGCAAAACAAAAAAAAACATACGAAATTTTCAAAGTAAAAACAAGGTGAACTATAGAAAATTGAAAATCTATGTACACCTAAGAAAAGAAAAAACGAGACCCTAAAAACCTTTAGATTTGAAAATTGGGTTTAACTCTATCTATAACCACTACACATGCCTTAAATAATTCAGGTAATTTTTTTAGCATTATTTCAAATTGTGAAAAATTATTTTGTCAGTTACAACGTTAACCAAATTTTTAAGTTGCAAACGATTAAAGACATTGGAATAAATCATATAAGCCAGATAACAGAGTATATATAAAGTATTTACTTCTATAAACCATTTTGTGATTTTTTATAATGGAATTAGCACTTAATCGTGGTATACCGTTAACAACTTAGTTTACTGTAGAGTTGATTTAGCTTTATTGCTTCTGGTTTATTCATATTGTCTAATGTTATTTTAAAAACAATAAAATCATTAACTTTTTGAAATCACAAACATGTATTTATCAACATTGCAAAAAATTATATAATTATACATATTATTAAAAGATTTAAAATTATAAAGTACATTCATTATCAACGCATTCTTGCAGACACCTAAACATTGCTGAACACTGAATGCTAAAGATGTCGACTTCAATCGTCTCTCAAATTTTTCTTATGGATTTGAAAATTTAAAAAAATTAGAATTTAATTAATGAATAAATACAATTTTATTCTAGAAAAACTTAACACAAAGAATAAAGAAAGAAAAGAACTAATGCAATAGTCAAAAAAATCTTGAAAAAAAATTGTCTTAAAAACAGAAACGTTTATTTTATAAAACAACCTAAAATGACGATTAAAAAAATAATTTAAAAAACAGTAAAGAAATAACGGTAGTAGTTTTATAATGTAAAAAAATAAAGTGAAGAAACTGAAGTTCATTGATTACAAATATCTATTGATTTCAATTTACTTTAGAAAATCTTAAAATAAAAAAAACAAAAAAAAATGAAAAACACAAAAAAAAGATAATTTTGTTTTATGGGTTTACAAATTTTGTTTAGAAAAAGAAAAAAAATAAGGTAATAAATAAAATTAAACGGTTTGATAATAATAACTATTGTAATAGATAGATAGAGTTAAATCGCGCCTAGATAACTACGTACCCATTTGTATCTCAGTTTAGACGCAGGTAGTATATGGTTTTTTCTTTTCTTGAGTGTACTCATATGTAGTTAAAGTTCTTGAAAAACAAAACTTTTAAGATAACAAAAACGTATACAATGAAGAAGAAATAGAAGGGACGCGAAGAACTAAACATTCTACAACGCTACATTTCTGTGCACGAAGGTGATGAAACAAAGAGAACTGAATGGCTCAGATGTCCGTCCGTTTAGATGCCACAGAAACGTTGAGAAATGAACGAACACTAATATATCTTTAATTTCTTTAGTAAATTTGGTAGTAACTTACATACTAAATCAGTGATTCCCAAAGTGGTCTATATCGACCCCCAGGGGTCTATGACAACCTGCAAGGGGTCTACATCAGCGACAAAAAAAATTGAGGGTCGATGAAATGAAAATGGGGGTCCACGACAGTGGATCTCAACATACACTGATAGTACCTATTTACTTACATTATACTATCTTATAATATAAAGACATATACATTATTTATAAAAGTACCTATGAACTAAAAAAGTTATTATATATGTTTATAAAATTGTTTAAGTTGTAGGATGTAAGCATTCGCTTTGTGGTCACAATACATTTTGAACTTGTAAAAACCTGCACATAATGATATACCAGTATCTTCTTGTTACAAGCATACGCGCCGTCTCAGATCTTCGCGAACTTGCACTGACTTGTTAAATTCGTCACTCTATAAATACGAATGTGAGACAAATACGTTTATTCGTTTCCTGAATCTTGAAAAGGAAAGTGCTAAGAAAATAATTAAAAAAATTTAAACTGGTAGTTTATCATACAAATTATAGTGAATCAGTGTTATTTTGTTTGAGAGTGCCGGAGAAAAGTAAGAACATTATTTTCTATTAAATTTTAGTTTTGTACTCGTAGTTAACAAAGATAGATAAATTACGCCAATCATGACTTCAGTTATTAGTAGTTTAATATTCAAATCATGCAAAATTACATAAGTACTCCTGAATAGTTTCTTTTTCAAAGTTTTAGCAAGCGTTATTATAATTACAGTGCAATCTCCGTAATCCGAACTAATTGCTGCAAGGAGATGTTCGGATTATAGAATTTTCGGAAAAATCTAAAACAAGACAACTGTACATACATATTACGAATGTATTTTATTATTAACATACAATATGTTACCACTTTGAAAGGTAAATTAAGAAAATAAGAAATCCACAACTGTACAGCTGCGTGTTTTTTGAAGAATTTCCAATACACATTCTCATTTGTTTGTTTTTTTTCATAGAATTTAAATGTTTCCATATAGGAAACATATTTCAAAAAAATATTTTGGAATTAAACTACATATTTTGGCCGGTCACATAAATAAATATGTATGTGTGTCAATATTTACTTATTTACGACCTTGCTAGACATTTATTATTCTTTTATAAATACATATATCTTACCAAATAACTTCACAAAAAAAGTAAAAAAATTGTACTTTGTCCATTGGTCGTTACACTGTGTGCAGTTCGGATTACTGGAATGTTCGGATTACGGAAGTTCGGATTATGGATATTGCACTGTACATACTTCTCAAAAATAAAATTTTGTATTATTGTTAAAGTGGAACCAGTGAATTTTTACAGATGACAGTCGAATGTACGTAGAGATAAATCGCATAACAATTTGTTATTATTCGTTGTATAATATTTTATTTTAACATTTTTTGTCATGTTACTTTCAAATTTTCTTAAAGTTCCATCATATCAAAACCTTAAGTAACATTCATAACATTCCCCTTCTCACATTCATTTATAATGGCTGTACGCCTATGCCTGTCATAAAATCTAAAACCATACGATTTTAATTTGACTTTATGTCTTATTTAAATAGATTAATTTTGCCCACAGATGACTGATGCCATGCCCAAATCTAAAAAGAAATGTAGACAGTATAATGATGATTATTTGAAACTTGGCTTCATTCCATCATTGTCCGACAAACAATTGCCTATGTGCATTTTATGCAACAAAGTTTTGGGCAATGACGCTATGAAACCATCTAAGCTGCAGGATCATCTGAGATGTCACCCTGATAAAACAGATAAAGATTTGAAATAATTTCAAACACTCAAAGATAAACTTTAGAAAAGACCCACGCTGGACAGAATGTTCGCTTCGACGTCACAAAGAAACGATGATGGTTTGGGGCGTCTTACAATATCTCGCTACTTATAGCAAAATCCGGAAAACCGCATACTATCGGAGAGAAGTTAATTTTGCCAGTCGTTGAAGAGGTTTTAAAAACTTTTACACAAACCTGCATCTGATGTTTAAAAAATTCCCTTAAGCAACAATACTGTTGAAAACGTATTTATGAAATGAGTTCTGATATTGAAAGCTTATTGTGTAATTATTTGCAAACGACTCATTTCTCTATACAACTGGAAGAGTCAACTTTACCTGGTAATGCAGCATTATTATTGGCATATGTTATGAATCAAGAAATCTACGAAGAACTGCTCTTCGCAAGAACTTTGACAACCGACACTAACGGTGAATGAATATTTCATGTTTTAAAGGATTACTTCATTGAAAAAGAAATCCCTTTATCAAATATAATATCAGTAGCTACAGATGGAGTACCTGCCATGAATGGACGTTATCGTGGATTTATAAGCTATTTAAAACAAAATGTGTCAGGGGCGTTAGCAATACATTGCGTCATCCATCGACAACATTTAGTTGCTAAAAATTTGAATGTTAGATTGCATGAATCTCTTCAATTAGTCATTGATGCAGTAAACCGAATCCGAAGCAACGCGTTGATTACGCGGTTATTTGTGCAGTTGTCTGAAAAAAAATGAAGAACACTTTCATCAATTACTCCTTCACACTGAAGTACGCTGGCTGTCGAAAAGCTTATGTTTGACAAAATTTTTTGCACGTTTTGAGACTATTTTACAATTTCTGGATACTAAAGATAAAATTTTAAAAGACAATTTAACAAAGTGGAAAACAAACATCGCCTATTTAACAGATTTGTTTACAAAATTTAATATGGTTAATTTGCAGTTACAAGGCGACAGTCTAAATTTGATGATAACAAAGTCCATCTTATCAGCGTTTCTTGTCAGAGTTAAACTAATGAAGCAAACTATTGAACGGGGTAAATTTTCCCAGTTCCCCAATTTGTCACAGACAAACTGCCAGAAAAACGACGTTTCAACCTACGTTCAACATTTAAATGCCCTCTATTCAAATTTTGAAACTAGGTTTGAGGATGTTTTGACTATGGTAATACCACCGTGGATAATTAACACATATGATGACATAGAAGAAACGACTGTCATAATACAAGAGGAACTGACTGAACTAAGTACAAACGAAAAGCTTAAGGTTCAGTTTGAAAACGGATATCAGCAATTCTGGCAAAACAACGTACCCGTTACTTATCCCGTATTATGGAATATAGTGAGAACATTTTTAATTTCCTTTCCATCGTCATACCTAGTGGAAAGGGGGTTCAGCGCTGTTACCAATCTCCTAACGAAAAATAGAAGCAGACTGGACATCATTAACCGAGAAGATTTACGATTAAACCTTACAAAATTGACGCCAAATGTTGATAATTTAATATTAAAGCATCAGGTTTATCCTTCTCACTAAAAACATTTACTTATTGATTAGTTTATTTTATGTTCCTTTTATGTTACGTATATTTTAAATAAGATACAAAATTTTATTTTGAGTAGTTTTAATTTAAATTCAATTAATAAATGTATAAAGCTTAACATGTCTACGACACAAAAAAGTTTGGGAACCTCTGTACTAAATAGCGATAAACATAGTTTTGAATGATAAACGTCATATTAACACAAATGAACTAGATATTTTGTCTTAACAAAACTGGTTCTAAGGTAAACCATCAGAATGTTAGGGTAGTTTATAGATACGAAAATAGATAGTACTGACAACAGATCAAAGAAAGGGCAATATAAACAAAGTGATTTAGAATCCAAAAATTAAAAATACATCATGTAGAAATTTCTCTGAGAAAATTAATGCTATAAATTATTGTAAATATACATTAAATAATTAATAGGCGTGAAAACAGGAATAAATTAATAACAATAATTGGAAAAATACGAGGAACCGCATTCCAAACCTTAAGTTTATTCCCAAAGGTTAAATTTGTTAAAATTAAGATTAGAAACATTAGTTAACAGAAAAATTTCACTGATCAACATAAGTAATGCTTAATAATTTCTTCGTGTAAATCCGCAATGAACTTTAATCAACTTTAATAAATATTAAAAATATATGAAGAAGAAAACACACATAAACGTCGTTAAAATAAACTGGATTCGTTCATTTTTGTATACGGAAACGCACAACATGCTTCAATTAACGAAAATATTTACAAAAGGCAAAAATAAACAAAACACAGGAAGCATTAAAAACTCACTAATTTCCATTTACATTTTTTTAGTGACCCATATGCGTTCGTATAAAATATTAAATAAACATATTGTAAACTCTGGTTTAATACAACTGCACTTTCTTCTTGTAATGAAATGCAAGTAGATATTTGTAATGTAATAGATGGGATTGCTGTAAGAAGTGAATGTCGATGTAGGTGACGCAATTGCATATGTTATTAAGGAGTCGTTTTTATGTAACATGTGTTACTGCACTTTTATGTTAATGCATAAGCTTCATCTTAATTAACTTTTCTCATTACTATGTATCTAGAGAATTTGCTTTTTTTGAAAGTGGTTGTATTTACATTTTTTGTTTATTTTATGTTTCGTTTTTCTGTTATATGTAAAAGGCACTACTCGGTTTATTCCTCTATATCTACAATTGTTTTATTTAAGACAACAATAATTAGATTTAAATTAATATGATAATGAGACAATTATTTCTTTATTACAATCTTTTAATCAATATTGATAGGGTATTAAAAGTTAAATTTTGAAAAGTAGCGCACATTTCTCGACAAACCCAAATCGGCCATATTTTTATATGCTACAACCAATTTTTATTGAAGCAAACTGTTGTAAGTTCATGTTTGAAAGTATGCGTTTTATGCCACCAAAATGTTTAATATATGTCACTTAAATGGTTAATAAAATCGTTGTCTAACTTCGTAGTTCTGACACCTGTACGACGAGCTAATTGACAATTGTGTCTATTATCAGATCGATCGAGTGAAGTTAAAGGAATTCAAATTCAATCGAAGCCGGAGTACCTCAAAGAGCAGTCCTAGATGCTTTACAACGTTTTCACTTGCGACATCCCGATTCCCCCACGAACGGAATATGCGCTATAAGCGACGGCGACGTCACCGGAATAATAAGTTTGAAATCAGATCGAAAACAAATCCTCGATCGGTTGCAGATCGCCATGGATCACTTGTCGCGTTGGTGCGCTGACTATAGAATCATCGTTAACACGACGAAGAGCACCACAGTACTCTTCGCTCTCTGAAGGAGTTAAAACGGTACATCGAATCAACCGGAGACGAAGCAAAGTACGGAGGCCTCGGTCTCGTTCTCGACATGCGTCTGTCATAAAAGAAGCATCTCCACAACTTTCTAGCAAAAGCATCATCAGTTACGTCCAAGCTATGTTCGATCATCCGTCTTATCCTATCATCATCGTCCTATCCGTGAACAACAAGGTGCTACTATACAAGTCCGTGATACGGCCGAATCTATCTTACGCCTACATGGCCACACGCGATGAAGACCTACATCGAGTAGTACTAGCGAAACCACCAAGATCTAAAAGATCCCACATCAAGGAACTACTGCAACAGACAGCACAGAAAATAGCAGAAGAGATAACGATACATCCTAACGACGAATTGAGATAACTGATGATATACGACTCAAAGAACGTACGTAGGTACAGGATACCAAAACACGTGCTTCAATAATTCTAGTGTTTTTGGTTAACCGATAGCAACCACGTAAATGTATATAAGTATTTACGATTCAAGGTTCGAAGTAAGCTAGATAAAAACTGCAAAAAGGGAGAGAAATCATATCTCTGTATTAAAATACAATTTGTTTGAAAAGCGGTGTTTGTTACGCCATTTGTTAGAAATTCAATGCTAGAATAGATTCATGGTTTTTACAGTGTTGTATGTAGAACCCAAAAATCCTCGTGGGAGTACTAAATTATAACGAAAAAATTATTGATAAAGACAAAAAAGACTTACGTGCTTCCTTACAAATAAAAAAAACATTTTATAATGCAGCACACCCTTAATTTTTTTTTTACTACGGCCGCTACTGCATTAGTTAGTTAATGTATAAGTTGGACCAAACGCAAAAAACAAAGAAAATGTAATCTACTTTAAAAGCTTTAAACGCAAATGTCCCTTCATAGTTTCTAACTTCATAGACTTGATATGTTTAATTACTAATTCTTATTCATCCACAAGAAATACATAAAATGAGTTTAAACTAAGTTGAACTTAATAAGGTACAAAAATATCAATTAATTAAGTGATGTGAAGTGGTTTTGTTTAAAAAAAAATTCTAACTATTACTTGTGCGAATTTTGCAATAGATGCTGAGCTGGAAATAAAGAAAAGGCTGCGAAAATACTTCGCTTACAAGGTTCATGAATAAATTGGAGGTCAAACTATCTCAACGTGTGCAAGCCGGGGTAGCCGCGGAAACAGCAAAAAAACTTCAGGTGTTGAAAGATACGTTGCAAGAGAAGTTCACTGAATTATAGGTGGTAACCTCTAAAGTCTTCAATCTATTTTTAAGCAACAATGCTATTAAAGAAGACTTGCTTGCTGGCAGAGATGGATGTGACACATATGTGAAGCGTTACAAGGAGCTGAATCTTCGGTGTGCGAAGGTGTTGCCCAAGTATGTTCATGGAGACAATATTTCGGCGACAACTGAGTCGGTAAATACACCACTCATACCAGGTACGAGAAAATTTAAGCTTGCGATAATACAATTCAAAAAATCAGACCCACAGATATCGGCATTTGTTTCGATTTACTGTGAGACCAGCAGTAAATAGTCGTGCCAAATAAGCTGATCTAAGAAAGAAAGAAATCGAGCCTCTAGTAAACAATGTAGAATAGAAGAAATGTAAGAAAACGGATACGCGTCCTTCTGAGTCCTTTTGTTCACTATCCTAAAGTCCGCACAAAACCGAGAAAAAGAAAGAAAGTTCTATTACACCCAGTTGTAATATCTTGTCAAAATAGGAGAAAGAAGGTAGTAACGGTGCTTAATCGGTTCAATCGAAGTCAAGATTTGATGTACCAAATTAGTTTGTCCTAGATCCGATGGTTGAAAACAAATTATTGGTCAAGTAAACTAGTCAAAGTAAGATTTTGTTCCCGAGTTAAGATTCTGAAGAAGAGTTACAGCTCCATAATCTTTTTCGAAAATCCGGTACGAAATTCATCGCCTTCCAAAAATCAATGCTCAGAATTAAAGGTTTTATAGCAATATTTGTGACAGCTTTGCCTTCTGGTCTCAATTCAAGAAGATGCACGATGATCCGTACATTGATGATGCGGATAAAGTAGAGTATTTGATACAAGCTACAGTATCAGGTAACCAAGCACGACAGCTGGTTGACAGTTTTCCAACTATCGGGGGAAATTACTCGCGAATCATATATACTTTAAAATCACAGTTCGGGCGTTGCAAATCAAAGTTTATGTGCAAGAACTTTTAAAATTAATTTTGTATAATGCTTTGACCAGTAGAAAAACAGATATTTGTTACTTGTACGATCAGCTTGAAACGCAGCTCAGAGCTTTAGAGTCGTTGAGAATAACTGTAGACAAATATTCTTCCTTTGATTGAGTCATGTCTGTCTAAGGATCTGCTGCGTGTGCAGCAACAATCCTCCGTGGATTTGTGCATGAGATTCACAGAAGAGTGCAAGACCGATCGAACGGATGGAGTTTCTGTCTGTTACGCATTAGTCTGGAGAATCGTCTTAGAGGCTTAATGTAATTTAAAAAAAAATTAAGCGGAAAATGAGCAATGCATTTTGTTAGCCTCTATAGAATTTGGATTTGATTCGGGGGTGACTATAAGTGGTAATTCGGTGACAGTTCTAAGAAAAATTCCCCGAAATCGGGTTAGCAGTTAGGTCTTCCCACTGCAGCAGAGCTGGTCAATGGCGAGGTTGCCACGTGCATATTTTGTAGTAGCGTACATGAAAATTTGAACTGCCTTAAGAAGCAAGATTATACTTTTGACAAGAAGCAGCAAATTGTTAAGAAAAAGAGGGCATGTTTTCGCTGTTTTAAGCCGCGCCATCGTTCCAAAAAGTGTCGGGTTCGCATTAAGTGCTCGATACGTAAAAAACAGCACGTGACCTTGATGTGTCCTGATCTGGAGTCGATTCTTAGGGTGTCGAGTGGATCACCAGCAGGTGATAATTCACAGGTGAGACAAGAGGTCAATGCTACCTACCACAACAGTACGTATCTGTTCTTACAAACATTGGAGACTAAGATAGTCAGAAGTGGAGTCTCTTGTAACGTGCGAGTTTTAATTGACACTGGATTGCAATGCTCACATATAGGTACTAACGTCGACCGTACGTAAAATAGGTCTATTGGCAATTGGCGATATTCGAATTAAACACTGTCTATTCGGAGGTGTCCAGTGCAAATGCATCAAGGTTACAAATTGACTCTACGGTAGAATAAGTACTCTTGCAAGTTTGAAGTTTTGGATCAGCCAGAGATATGCAGTGCAGTTTCCCCTATTTTTCCTGGTCCATGGATCGAGAAGAAGCGAAGTGTGTTTTGTGCAAATGGCAGAGGGCTAAACGTTTCGATGTGGAACCTCCATCTTTACCGTTGGAGAGAATGCGGGATGCTCGCGTTTTTGAAGTGGCAGGTGTTGATTTGGCTGGAACATTGCATTTGAAGAACGGCAATAAGTTGTGGATTTGTCTATTTACTTGTGTTGTCTACAGTTTGTTTTATGCTGGAACTGAAACGGTTTGTGGCGCTTCAAAGCAGACATACTACAGTCTTTAGTGACAACGGCACAAACTTTGTTAGAATCGAGAACGCGTTTTCGCGATTAAACTGGGATGAGATAACCCGAAAAACTTCGGTGCACTAAATAACGTGGCGTTTTAAGCCACCTTCCGCGGCGTGGTACCGCGGTTTTTTGGCTACTTCGACGTGTCGTTGAGTTGTTGCCGGGCAATTACTGTGTGACTCGTGTAGGCAAAGTTGAAACCGCAAAGGGTCAACAAATGAGACCTATACACAGACTTCTTACGCTTGAGATTTGGGAAGCTACAGATGGTCAAGCGTTGGAAGAGGTAGTCGATTACAAGGAACCTGATGATACGCAAACTAAAGTTGAGTGCTGGGTTAGTGAGATAATGAATCTTAAAAGCAGAGCACGCGTAATGGTCGAGTATCTGTGTTACCTAGTAAGTTACGTAATTAGTTAAGGATTTTTGTAACATGCGAATTGTAGCGCTTTTGTTTTACTTTTATGTAAACGCTTCTTAGGTAGAAGGATGTGGAAAACTCGTATAAAATTGTGATCCGATAACACTACGCGACGCCGTAATATATTAAGCCTGACAACCGTTGTTTTTTTGTTGTCAATCTTGGCACAAAATCAGTCAGTCATCTTTTTCTATTTCCTCGCGTTAATTCATTCTTATAACATTAATTAATTATCCACCTGTACAGAAATAAAGCTGTTGAGAAATGTTCTTGTTTCTATCGAAGCAAGCAAGTTTTAAAAATAATGTCAAAAGTTACGTTTAAAGTACCCCGATATTCTACAAAATTATAATTCTTATTTATTGAGTTTGGGAGCAATGTTTTCGATTTTGTCGAACAGATTTGTTTATCAATGAGCAAATAATACGCAGGAAATTATAAAAATAAAGTCTCAATTACTGGTCTATTACTATAACCAACTAACAAGAGGATCGACGCAAAAACGCATTTAAGGTAATCCCGCCTCTTGGGCCGCGATTAGACTACAGTAGCGTACGATCATACGTTTCAGTTTCTTAACGCCACTTTTTTAATGTGCGATTGTTTATTTAAAAAAAATAGTAGGTACTCTTGATAAGAAATACATTTGCGGTGAAAGTACATTCTTAGATAATTTGTAAACAGATTCAACAAAATCGCCACTTGTATCTTTTTCAAACATATCGCATATTTGATAGATAAGATAAACACGTGCATTATATTTGTTTCGACAAACAACATGTTTATGTTACAAAAAAACTTGTTACTGAAAATCATGGTAACTGAAATATTCATATGTACGTATTTAGTTTTTAAATGTCTTGGAATTATGATACACGCCACTGGATTTTAAGTTACAATCGCTTCATAAGTAATCTCCTTTGGATATAAAAGTTAACCAATGCCATTTTGGTTTCATATCATTTAACACTCCCTTTTGCAATGGGGCTCACTATGATTATCAAAAGTGTGATTTTTAATACATGCTGGTACTATATTAGCTGCGCGAAAAATGATTGACGATCCCAATTTTACGTGAGACGAGTTTATAATTTGTTGTACATAAGATGATATAAACTAAATATTAAATGACACAAATTTCATAGATTATATTTTAAAGAATCATTTTAATCTAATATTATTTAACACTGGTTTTAACCTTTCGTGTTTATAAAGTTTCAGTCATTCTATCAAATCCAGCTTCAAGTAAATACAAGATAATTATGAAATTTTACTTACTTGATTTTGACTGTCGTAAACTTCTCATAGAAGTAGCGCTGTGGGTGCACAAGCCAAAAAAATAATTAAAACAGAAATAAAATTTCATCGATTCGTGTTTAAGACGTTAATAAAAACAGACAACCAGTGCATGAAACTAAATATAAACTTAAAAACATTGCAAACGAAATAAGTTACAAAAACCTATAAATCTAATTATCGTTTGTAATGCTTTTCTTAGTAGTGACCTACTAAGTGTAATTATAACTTAACTTAGATGACGTTAGACTATTTTTAGGTATTAAATATAAATGTTTTAAGATCAAATGGAAACGCGTATAAGCTACACTATAAATAAATACCTTGTTGAAAAGAAAACTAATTTTGAACGATCAAATAAAGTTTGTGTAAAAGTAAAAATAATCAATTACGTAGATGTGCACTATTTATCTCATCCATACGCGGCTATTACAAACAAAAAAACACTTTACCCACTTTAAAAGCTCAACTGATCTATATTTAAGTTAATAACGAAACAGTAAAACTCGTACTATAAAAATGCAATTTTATGAAGTGTTAACGGAAAATAACTGTTAGAAAACATGAAAATACACAACGAAACATGTTCGTACAAACTGAATGTCCAAAGTCAAAGTCCGAAAACTAGGACGGACATTTTTTTAAATAAATTGTAGTATTTCGTTTTCACTTTTTACAATACTGAAATTATAATAAGCTTTTTAAAAATACTACCTCAATATCGACAACGACATGAAGAATTGCGCAGTGAAAGTAAATGACAATTTCTCTGTAATATCCATAGAATATAATTCCAGAAGTAATTCTATAAACTTTCAAAAATACTAATTACTTTTCCGTTACAATACAAAATTTATTAATGGTTTGGTGTATAATAACGTCTAAAATTTTGTTAACATTTTGCAACATTCAGCGAGATAGTTACTGACATAAAATATAATAAAATAAAAATATTGGCAAAATAGATTTCGATAAAGCAAACGAAAAGTTTAAATAACGGTATACACCAATATTAATAAATTACAAAACTATAAATCAACAGTACCCTATTTAGTTTTAGCAATATTGAAGAGAAATAACAATTAATAGGCTAACGGTAAAACAATCTTTAAAATCCAATACAAATGCATTCTCCATTTTATCAATTTTGCAAATTTAATTGAATTCTTGAAATACTAATAGCAGCAACTTTTTTTAAACAACCAAAACATAATTAGCCTTAAAGTTATAATAACTGTAAATTTCGGAATTTATTTTGTAAATAGTTACGTGTTTGAGGTGGTACAAAGGTTAGAGTCAACTGGTAGTTGTCGCAAACATGTCCTGCAAATCAGGTTACAAAATTTGCCTTTTAATGCAATAACTAACAGAAGACCAAAGTGGAAAAACATCGTTTTATGAAAAGTTAGTGTTTTGTTGTGGTTAACTTAACAACTAGTGATACAAAAAACTGTTAATGACATTGAAAACTATATGATTTTACATTATAAGTAAACATTCACGCACTTTCACAAAATCATTTATCCTAAACGCCAATGAACTATACGTAATAATATTCTATTAAATTAATATGCATATAAATGACTATGCTACAGTGCAGCTTGTAGTTAAATTAGAAAATTATGCATTTAAATTAAGATAATGACTATTCTACATGCAGATCTATTAATGCATCCAATACGATTTCTTTTCATTAGTGCAGTTTATAAGATTGAAAAAAAGTAAGTGTACACATCTAATGAAAAAAAGTAAAAGAAAACAGAACTAATTGCATTTTTATAAATAAACAACTAAAGCCATTAAAAAAAATAGTATAACTTTATCAATCACTTAGATGTGAATGAAGCAAAACGTGGATGGTTTCATACCAACATTACTATTGAAATTACCCGCATCAATTGTTTTAAAATTAAAATACATTTATGAACATTATAGAAAAACCAAATTAAAATAAAAAAAAGTATATATTCGAAACAAACGTAGAATATTCGTAATACACAACTGACCAAAGTACGGAAAACTACAAGAAACGTCAATTAGAAACTAATAACAAAATAACAATTTTCCATTCTGGATAATTCCTATGTTGTCATCACACAAACTGAGCTTTCGTCACACGTCTAAGTACACATCTTCAAAGCCGAGCATAAACTGATTGATTGCGCCGTGAAGTCTCGCTTTTATAGACCGGCCTCCGATCGATAAAACTGATTTCCAAATATCCGGTAAAAGAAAACTAGAACTTCGGTTAATATTATTAGGATTTGAATTATTTCAATGGATTCTCTAATTTTTCGCTGATATTAATTAGCGTATTCAAACCAAATTTGATGACCCGTTTCTAGCACGTGTTTCGTCACCGCTGAGTTAAAAGATTGTTTAAGACGAATACATCTTTGCTGCTCCCCAATTTAGAAAGAGTAGAAAACCGAGTAATAGTGTTGCGTTTAGACAACATTTCTATACAGTCTGTGGTACCTTTGACATAGGGTAGACATAGGCGATTGACACCGTTTGAGACATAGGTTCCGCAGTTTTTATCGGCTTCATTACTTTGCGATTCTTTGTTTAGAATGCGCTCTTTCAATAGATGGAAAAGGATCTTTGAGAATTACTTTATACGACCCGTCTGAGAAAAAAGTGTAAATTTTGTTATAATCTGATCAATTCATAATAACAGTGGCGTTTGAATGAAAATAATTCCAATTTTGGAATGCTACTTTGGGGAATTCTCGACTTACGAAGAACTTTTGTAGTTTCAAAGCGGATTTCTTCTGTAAGAACATGGGACACTGCTTAAATAACAACTTCCACAACTGATACAATTTCTTCAATAGGAAGTTGTTTTGGAGCAAAATCCAAAGTTAAAACCTTTCTACACAAAACACCTGTTTCTATGGAGGAAAATCAGCGTGAAGCTTCGTAAGTCAAGAATTCCAAAATCGGAATTTTTTGAATTACAATCTCTTAAACAAGATAAATTTATAGTCATTCTTAAAGCTGACTTGTACCGCCTATTGCCACTTTAAGATAGCGATTCTTTTTCCTACATCTTCTACTGTAGTTTTATTCCCTATTCATAAATTGGTTTTTATCTCTTGTAGCTGTACTCCTAATATTGATCTTTTCATTGTTCTCTGAGTTACTTTTATCTTCTCCATTATCATCGAACCACGTCTGAGATTCGTATGTAAGCGTTAACAAGACGCAGTAGTTGAATATTTTTGTTTTCAGTTAAATACATCTTTTAATTTTCGTTACGCCGCGGATTTATTGAATCTTCAATCAACTTCCGCTATTTGAGTGTCCGACACAAAACTCAGTTTTTGTCTTAAATCTATATATTGTTGCGTTATTAATATTAAAACTAATTTATTTTTACTATAAATATGTACACGTTTATAACTAACCAAACTAATTTAAATCTAACGATATTTAAGAAAAACACTTACACTAATTTATGTATGGCACTATCACTTACACGAAGATAAAGTCCGCGGATAACTTCTATTTAATTAAACACTAACGCTTGTTTACATTAAAGTCACGTACAAGGTTATACACCGTAGATTTTTCTCACACGCGTTAATTACTTATTTATTTAGACTTGAATAATCTTCTTAACACTGCCGTCTTCGAATTACGGGAAATAACTGACCTCTGATTTGTTTGAACCGCATTTATACACATTTTGGATATCCTTCGCGAATGTTTCATATGTTTCGGTAAACGTTCGGGAAAATAGATAACAACTTCGTGAAATCTCAGGAACTTGAGAATAATTTCTCGAACGTTTCAATATTCTTCTAGTATTTCTAGCATATTATCGTTGATTTAAATTGATGGTACATTTTCTCGTTAAGACATAATTTTTGTTTTTGTTAGATTCAGTTGTAGTCCAACCGCTTGGGCTGTTTTCCCGATATCCATTAACATTGTTTTTAATTGTTTATCAATGTTTTTATTGGTACAATCAGAAATAATGCATAAGCAACAGCATCTTCAAACCGAATATGAACCTAACCTTTAGGTTGATGTACTGAATTTTTAACAGATAAGATTTTGATAACCGAGTACTAACAAAACAAAAACTGACACTAGAAAAAACAATTTCAGGGACTAGTAAATGTTATCATCAACCGGTTTCCATCTATTCTATTTTGGATTAAGAACTCCTCCATAGTCCACGTGACGAACACCAAGTAACTAAACTTCTTTCTCAACAGTCGCTGGAAGCGTAGATGGCTAAGCATCAGAAAAAGAGTCGCACAACAATCGAAAAAGCTAAACACTACATGAATGCACCAAAGCCCAACCTGCATAAACCCAAACAAAACCAAAAGAAAGAAGGAGAAGAAGTAAAATTAAAAGAAAGAAAAGAAATTTCACTTGCTAATTGAACATCGTTAGCTTTTGTTCGTTGCGTTGGAATGTCACCTAATACCTAAAAAACCGAAGAACGGATTAGAATATCTAAAGAACAAAAAAAACAAAAAGAAGACATATTCGAAAACAACATCCAGAAGGCGACTAAACGGAAGTACAAGAAACGACGTTACAGTCTATTCCAAACTTCAACTCAAGCACGACAACATCAAAAATTAACAAGCAAAAAAAAAGAGAAGAAGCAATGTTGCAGAGAACACTAAAAAAAAACTGGTGTGGTCACCACACGACTTTCCTATAAAGAATCATGAAGGAATTTCTACATATTTTTTTAAAGTTATGTTGCCATGAAACCATTTTAAAGTGATATGTACAGATTTGCATCGATTTCCTAGCATGCTATAATTTTTTTGAAAATTTTCTCCTCGAGTTTATTAAGATCATATCGACTAACCCTTATATTTGTGCGCCTTGATATTACTTACCCCTTTAGTAAATCAAAAAAAAATCGTTGCAGGCAGGATTCGAAACTATATTATATCTGATAAACTGTTAATGTTAGAAATTTTTTATTTGAATAAATTGTTAGAAAGAATTGTATCTATAAGGAACTGTAAAAATACCAAATTATATAAGAAAAACTACGGATACACCCACTTTGGGTTTCTTTATCAAACACATCTTTCGACAAAGCAGAGAGAATATAAAAAACCAGCTCCATACCAAATTTCAAGTTACTAGGACTTTTGGTTCGAGAGTTATCGTGGATACTTCGTTACACAAACAAACACAAGACACCCAAATTTTTTTTGTCAAAAATACATTTTTCTGATTCAGGAGACTTTGAAACGTAAAATTACGCAATAAAAATTTTTGAAACAAATTGCAATCGCTATACTTTCCTAATAGGAAAGTAAAAAGTTACCAAAAATAAAAGAAAAAAAGTCCAAGGTAAGAAAACAATAAAAAAAGGAAAAAAGACAGACGGAGAAATATACGACAAGATGTAGATGTCTGTTCCTTTCTTCTCTCTGTAGAAGAAAAGAAAGGGGTGACCAACCCTTCAATGCCCAACCAACCGCCCTAGAAGCAAACCATAAAAAGAATTGAAGAAAGTAAAATGGTTGGCACATAGAAAAGCCCTAGACCCAAAAAGTAAGAAATGAAAAGCAGAAAAGATAGAGATAGCGTGCCCAACCAACCGCCTAAAATATAGAAAAAAAAAGAAGAGAGGAAACACAATAGTCCCTTATAGAAGTATGATGGTTAAGAAATTGGGTAGCATCCCAGCCACAACCAACGTAATACCGCCTAAAAAGCCAAACCACAAACCTAAAGACGAATAGCTAAAAGTTAAATACAATTGCCAAAAAGAAACTAACACTGATGACGTTTGCGACGCCGATAACAAAAAAGAGAACCGTTAGAAAGGGAAAACAAAGCAGAATTAGAAATTTGTAAACAAGTAGTTGTAGAAGGAAGAGAAGTAGCACAAATAGAAGTGTTCAACACATTCGCAGAAGTCCTACGAGCTAAACCAGAATAAGGACGTGGTAACGTGTTACAGTCGTGTCGTTCCAAGATACGCGCTTTCTGCACCACACACATTGGACAATACCGAATGTACTACGCCACGCCGCTTTGTATCTCATATGAGGACAATAAAAATGTCGACAAAGAATAGATTTGCCACACTACGATGACCCGAAGTAGAACAGACATGATGGTCGTGAATAATCGGCTTCCGTTGATCACTAAGCACTACTAACTTCCACAGATGTTGATCATTCTGAAATAAGAAGTTGATGGATTGTTATCTTCATGAACAGCAAGACGTAAAATTACCTCTAATTAATAGTGAGTTGTGTGAGAGAAAGAGAGAAAGCCGTTTTAAGGATAGCAGACTCGCCAAAAAAAATGTTATAGTATTGATGCAACGTGGCAAAAGTTATCTTAACAAATGTTACCTGCAACCGCTGATTGAAACTACCAAACCCCTAAAATTCTGCTAGAATATCACAATCCTATTACAGTATTATTGCTAAAACGTAAAAGAAATAACTAACAATGAAATTTAAACAAAAAGAATTTCTTATAATTTAGCGTAAAGCGTGATAACAAGTCAGCGATTCCAGCAAAAATCCAAGTGAGACACCTTACATCAAAACTGTCAATTTTCAGTCCTTATCGGCGGCAGTGTCGTCGTGAATTTTATTACGAATTATCATTTACAGCAAATACGTAAATAACGACAAGTAAAAAATATTTCTTAAAAACTGCTTTAATGGGAGTTTTAAAAAATATGTAAAAAGTTTTGTCGTATTAATTCTTGATGTGTGAAGATTATTAATACTATGTTTAAAAACAGACTAGAAATTTATAAGTAGCTTGTGTTCCTTTAATTATTTTTCTTCATTTGTCTGGTACAATTTAAATAGTACGTTAGGGATTTGTGAGTAGTTCTTGAATTTCTCCGACAATATAGTAAAATATTATAGTGATAATAATGTATTGTGAAATCTATAGTAATGTTACTATGTTTTTTATAAATAGCAGTATTTTTTTGAATAAAATAAATCAACACATTTTAGTGCAATGGTACAATAAATATTAAATGATCGCCACTAAATATTAATTAAATAACAGTACACAATTATTAAAATGTGCATGCATACTAAATAATAAGTAGACACCGGAAAAAATGTTAAAAAAGGCAAAAATCAATTAAGCAAAGTCTTCAAAAAGACGCGGATATAAGATATATCGTCACGTCTTCATAACAATACATTGCTGAATGAATATTTTAATGCGAACAGTCAACAAACCTTATTATATAATATAAACAATAATTTATCAAAAATTGTTAAAATTCAAAAATACCAAATATTTTCCACCTCTAATACTATACGTATATTACTGATTTAATTAGTTTTAAGTTTACATATTATATCTTATCAAAACGAGACATTCAAAATAAATTTGGTAAAAAAAATGTGCCCATTATTATGATCCCTTAATTACGATTCACTACGGCTACAGAACACATTCATTTAAACGTATTTCAGTGCAGAGTCAATATGCGTTGTAAGTTTTTCATTTGTACATAATTCTAAAGGCAAACCTACACAGTCACATAAAAGACAAACGCAAACAAAAAAGCAACCCAGGTGGCAGAGCACCTGCTCTATCTCACGAAGTAGGGCCAAAAATCGCTGACAACATTTAAACGTTAGAAAAGTGAGATTTCGGTTTGTTCAAAAACGAGGTTCTTTAAATTATTGGCCGTTATGTCAATGGAAATAAAATGGATAATCGTTTCGAAAATGGAATTCCGGGCTACGAATACTTTTCAAGAATCAAGAAGAGGTTTAATTAAAGTCAAAAAAGCCACAATTAATAGAAGTAGCTCAGAACAGTCGATAGATCTCTTTATTATGCATGAATACTTCAATATTCTTAAAAAAACGCATCGAAAGTATTCCATCACCTCCAATCTTCAACGTAGACGAGACTAGTTTTTGCCTCGACCCGTCACGCGTAAGAATATTTGGTGCAAAAGGTAAACTTGCCCACAGAACGACGACTGACCCTAGCAGACAGAATATTCCCGTGCTGCTTGGTAAAAATACTGCGGCCGCTGCGAGACTCTTGGATTCCAGACGATGAACATCCTGGAACTACGTATTCTGCAACGAAGAACGGCTGGATGGAAACAGGAACATTCGAGCAATATTTTGAAAACGCCTTTCTAAAAAAACTGGTGTGGTCACCACACGACTTTCCTATAAGGAATTTCTACATATTTTTTATTTTCAAATTACGTACAAAATTATGTAAGAAAAACTGTTAAAAATAGCGGATACAGGCACTTCCGGTTTCTTTATAGAATAGAGAGAATATGAAAAGCCAGCTCCATACCAAATTTCAAGTTACTAGGACTTTTGATTCGAGAGTTATCGTAGGTACATCCAAACATAATGAAAAGAAGATGCAGCACTCTGTGTATAAACAAGTCAAAGGAATATAGAGATAAATTGTTATTTTTAACGTATATTGCTTTCCAATAAAGATGTGAAATTTCTTTCTAAAACAAAAAATCGTCGCAAGCAGGATTCGAACGTAGATTATATAAGGAATTCGACACCCAAAATTTGTTTGCCAAAAATACATTTTTCTGATTCAAGAGACCTTGAAACGTAAAATTTTGCAAAAAAATGTTTAGAAAAAAAGTGTTAATGTACGATACAACGATACGAACAACCGGGCCATTCCAGCCATTTGCTACAACCCATGAACCTTTGCGTCTTTAAATTCTCTCAAAATTGCATGGGATAGAGAGCTTATCCAACGGCAAAAGAAGAATTACAAACAAAAGTTACCAAAGGCACAGTTTTCCAAGATACTGTCTCAACTACGGCAATAAACCAGTGCTGTAATTATCATGAAAGGATTCTAAAAAAAGGTATTATCCTTTTAAGAAAAATGTCATTCCGGTCTACCTTGATAGCCACTGCAAGGACAGTACTTCCCGAACCAGACTTTTTCAAGCTCAAAGAAATTCATCATACGCAGTAGTACTTCCCGAACCAGTACCATCACATTTTTTGTGCACAGTAAGTAGTCACCAAAATTTGAGAGTTTTGAAACCTTTCTTGGTGCATGTTAAGCAAACACCAAAAACAGGAATAGAAAGAAAAATATGTTTAGAGGCGCAAATTGTTACGTCTGAATTTGTTATTGCTAAACTAGGAAAACAACAAAAAAAATTAACCACCAAAAACAAAAATTAGGAAAGGTATGAAACCAGTAAAAAAATGCCGGTATATGAAAGTGACGGGACAGCCGAAGAAAATTTGGAAGAGAGCTAATAGATTCGGAAGATAATCCAGACATAGACTATAAAGCAGACAAAGCAGGAGAAGAGAATGAGTTTGCGGCATCTTAAGAAAAATCCGCAAAGCCACTTAAAATCGGACACTGGTTACTGGTAAAAGTCTTGCCGATGGTTTGTCGAACAAGTAACAGTGGCAACTCCTTGTTTGGAGGTGAAATTTGCAAGAAGGATGCGAACTTCGTCTGAATTTCATTGAGAAACGTCTCAGTTATGACCCTAGAATAGATTGAAAAGATATTACCACTGCCAACATTAGAGAAGAGAGGTTACTTTGTTTTTGATGTTGCCTTTGACAAAAATGTGAACTGATTTTTTTTAACTACTTTCCTTTCTGATTTTACACTTGCTCCGGTCATATTCGCGCGCATTTTAAAGGGATTTACACTTGCCCCTAAATCCTGGAGAAGTGTAAACCATTGACGACCATTGACTAAGTCAAACTTTTTTGTGTAAACAACCCAGAAATGTTTACATATCCTTTTCAACTTCGTTAGGATCATGGTAAAAGTTCATTGCATTTAATGGTGAAACAAAAATCTGACAAGATGGTGAAAGTGAAACTATTGAAATTATGGGATGCACTTGTCCCGGTGTACCTTAACAACAAAATTATTGCACAATAAAGAAGTTAGTATAAATAATAATTCTATACAATTTTACTAAATTGAATTATAAGTAAAGGTTCTTCTTCCGCTACTTTCCCTAACTAGTATTCAATTGTTAGTTTTCCAAAATCTAATAAAAAAAACAGTGTAAATACAAAAAATTCAAAACTTGCGATACTAAAAAGACGAATACTTTAAGTCAATTTACGATACTAATTTTTAAATAAATGGAAATAAAATAAAATAGAAATAAATAGTAGGTACCTACACTATTCTTATTAGATATGGCACTATCGTTCCTTTAATTTTATGCGGTATTAATTTATCCACTATTAATTATTATAATAAATTCTAACAAAAACTATCGAGGTTAATCTTATGTATAGATTCGTTATAGAGTATTAAGTAAAAAAAGCTTGCATTCCACTGCAAAGTGGTCTAGATCAATGACCATATTTTTATAAATTTAGAACGGTGTCTCATCATTAATCAATTGTATTTAGTACAAACTATAATTTTAAAATTGCAAACACGAACCCAAACAAATTGACTGTTTATCCAAACTACGTGAGTTTCTATTTTAAATTAAACGAATATCGTACAAATGTTGAAGCAACTGAAAGTCAAATTCTTACAAGTGTCGGTAAAAGCAGTTTAAGCCAGTAGACGATTTATTTAGTTTTGACAATCAAAAATTATAATTTTTAACATAAATTTTTCTAGGATTAGGCACACTAGCTTCTCTCACATTTTAACAATTTTCTTGCTGTTTAAATGTATTGAAAAGTTTATTAATAATTTATATACGTACATAAATGTTTTTATTAGAGTAAAAGTAGCATTGACTAGCCGTTAAAATAAATCAAAACATGTATTTGCAGATGAATGGATTTTGAATTATGAAAATAAGCAAATTTAAGAAATTAAATTAAATTATTTAATCATATTTATGTAGATGATCAAATAAAAGAATAAATAAACACTACGAGAAATCTAAATTTGTTTTGATTGCCGATATTAATGCTAACGTTAAATAGATAAGAGAAAGTAATGTGTAAATAATTAAATAATTTTACTAAAAAATGATTTATTCAATTTAACTCAAATAGTTTTAGTTAGTTTAAGTTTTTTATCTTCTTTAGGAGGGGCAATAAAAACCACTCTAAACTGTTTTTATGGCTACGTTTCGTGCCTCTAGCGTGCACTTCTTCAGGCCACTGAAAATTTATTTACGGTAAGTGAACAACATTGCACAAACGCATAAAACAACTAACTGAATTTGTTAACAGGTACAGCATACAACAAAAAACTTACAAGAAAAGGTTACGAGTGGTGGTAGTCCACTGGTCCAATAAGCATACCGTCTAATAACTTACTTAATCTAGTTAACATGAACTTAAGTCAATAATTAAAAGAATTTAAATATATGTACAAAGAAAACAACGGACATTACAGTTAAACAAACAATATACACTGAATGCAAATTCAAAAATAATTGTAACTATGATAAGGCTAATAGATAAAAATGACCATGAAATCGCATACAACTATAAAGCTTATCTTGCAATTTTTGAAATTAAATTATTGTAAATATTACTTAAATTGTTGGTGTCGTTATTGAAATTAATGTTGTTTTTATATATGTTGATGTATATCATTTCCGATACTAACCTTTTTTTGAAATTATTTTCAACATCTAAAATTGTAGGATTGTTGAAATCGAAGGTATGTCCAGTGTTAATGTGATGGACTGCTAATGCTGTGTCTGCTTTTTTTGTTTTACAATCATAACGATGGTTATTAATCCGATTTTTTACTTTTTGTTTGGTTTGGCCAATATAACATACATTGCAATTGGTACAGTCTAGTTTGTATATTACATCGTGCTTTTCTATTGTGTTTGTTTTGTCTTTAGTTTTACTGTACAGTGTATTATAGATGGTGTTATTATTGTATATTGCTATTTTGATGTTATTTGTTTTTAAAATCGGAATGATTCTATTTGTTAAATTTGGGACATTAATTATTTTCATGTAAGTGACGTTAGTATTAAGGTTAGTGGTAGGATTGGTGTTAGGGGTCGTATTAAGATTAGTTGTAGGTAGGTTAGTTGGTGGCGGGATCACGATAGTTATGTTAGTATCAGAAAGTATTTTGTTTAATATATTTTTTGGATAGTTATTCTTCCTTAATATGTTATTTAAGATGTTAAGGTTTTCTTTGTGAAATTGAGGGCTACTCAAATTTATAATTTTATTTTTCATGGCCTTGATGACATTAATTTTTTGATGGTGTGGGTGTCTCAATAAAAAGTTAATTGTTCTATTAGAGGCAATTGGTTTAGTATACCATTCTGTGACTAACATATTAGTGTTAACATCCTTACTGAGTCTAACATCTAGAAATGGTAATGAACCCTCTTTTCAATTTCAACCGTGAATTTTAGATGTTGATTGTAACTGTTAAAAATATTTAAAGTGTTTTCAATTTCTGTGTCGGGAATGCATGTAATGATATCGTCAACATAACATAACAAAAGGGTCGGTGTAAATGTCATTTTGTTTTTTACATAATTAAGCAAATCATGCATTGCAAGACTGGCTAGTATAGGTGATGCTGGGTTGCCCATTGCAGTGCCAAATTTTTGAACATACATTCTGTCATTGTACGTAAAATAACTAGAATCAAATAAGAACTCAATAATATTGACAACATTAACTAGTTCTAATGTAGTGTGGCTCTTTAACTCATTCCAATATTCTTTTAACAGTTTTACAGAGAGCTCTTTTGTAATGTTGGTGAACAAAGATGACACATCAAATGAAACAAGCAAATGATTAGGCGGCATTAATGTGTTTTTAGTTTTAGCGATTAATTCGTATGAGTTTTTATATTATATATAAATAAATATGAGATGTTCTGTATTATATTAGCTATGTATTTTGATAATTCATACGTAGGGGTTCCTATACAAGATACAATAGGTCTTATAGGAAGTTCATCTTTGTGTGTTTTGATCAGACCGTAAAACTTGGGAGGTGTACTTGTATACGTTGTAAGTCTTTTATATGTCTTTAAGTCAATATGTCCGTTATCGTATAGTTGTTTGCTGATTTTGTTATTGTTATTTTGAAATTTGTTAGTAGGGTCTATGTCAATTTTGGTGTAGATTTTGTCGTCATTCAGTAAAGTCAATATTTTTCCTTTATATTCATTTTCGTGAATTATGACAGTAGCATTTCCTTTGTCAGACTTGGTAATTAAAATGTCTTTGTGTGTTTTTTTGAATTTCCTCGTAGATGTCACCAAAGTCTTAATAAACCGGTCTTGTGGTGTCAAGGTATTTTTTGTTTTATTATTAATAAAGTTGGTAATCACGTTGACAACTTTTCCCCTTAATGTTTCTTTTCCTTCAGCGTCATGACTAGCAAGTATGTATTCTGTGTCTTTAATTAGGTTAATTATAGGAATATTATTATAATAGTTGTACATAAATTTAGGGGACAACGCTACACATTGGGCGACCTTATCAGGTAACTGTATATCGGTTAAATTGTAAATGCAACCCTGTTTGGTAATATTGCAATTAAAATGTTGACGTTTAAACAGATTCTCAAATTTGTTTTTTAGTTTAATTTTATCGTTTAACGATACACGTTTTTGTTTATTATTTAATATTTTAGTCAAAATCTGTAAATCTGTTTGACGAAGTACCCTATATAATTTAACCTTTAGTTCATTAATAAGTTTGTTGAGGTTATGTAATTCCCAATATGTAATATCGATTTCTAAGTTCAAAATCGATGTTTTAAAATTATTAAGTAATCTATCTAATTTGTTACTGAACGGGGTGTGTTTTGATTGTATTAAGTATGTGCATTTGAAGAACTGTTGTATGTGTGTAGGAGTAACGAGATTAGACTTACACCTTTTTAGATATACCTTGCGATTATTTAATTTAGCTAACTTAATGTGCGACTTTTCTATCTGAATGACTGATTTGTAAGTGTCTTCATTGTAGTTGTTACGTAGAGAGTTGTGCCATGTTGATTGGACGCAGGATGGTAATTCGGACAAAGATGATGCCATTATTGGAAGAAATTTGATTGTTAATGGTAAAGTAGTTTGTCCTCCTGTTGGCAAGTTGTAGTTAGTTTAAGTTTTTTATCTTCTTTAGGAGGGGCAATAAAAACCACTCTAAACTGTTTTTATGGCTACGTTTCGTGCCTCTAGCGTGCACTTCTTCAGGCCACTGAAAATTTATTTACGGTAAGTGAACAACATTGCACAAACGCATAAAACAACTAACTGAATTTGTTAACAGGTACAGCATACAACAAAAAACTTACAAGAAAAGGTTACGAGTGGTGGTAGTCCACTGGTCCAATAAGCATACCGTCTAATAACTTACTTAATCTAGTTAACATGAACTTAAGTCAATAATTAAAAGAATTTAAATATATGTATGCGTTTGTGCAATGTTGTTCACTTACCGTAAATAAATTTTCAGTGGCCTGAAGAAATGCACGCTAGAGGCACGAAACGTAGCCATAAAAACAGTTTAGAGTGGTTTTTATTGCCCCTCCTAAAGAAGATAAAAAACTTAAACTAACTACAACTTGCCAACAGGAGGACAAACTACTTTACCATTATCAAATAGTTTTATTTATTTTTTAATTTTTTTAAAATCTTTTTACGGCAATAATTTGTATTTGTCTGAAAACCTATTTACCCCTATTATATATACCGAGTGATTTTCACTTAGCTAGAAAATACCGTTTTTCGAAATTGTCTAAACTCAAAAATTGCTATTTTTTCTAAATTAAGCAAGATTTCAATGAGTCTGCCAGTTTTAGCTTATCGAACAATCTCAAGACCAGAAAATATTTTTTTTTTAAATTCCGCTAAAACTGAAGTTTCAATTTTTTGGAATATTTTCAAATTTTCATAACCAATTTGATTTCGTTAAAAATGTTAAAAATTCATAATTAGAAAAATAATAGAAATCGCTAATTATTCGTTTAGGTTTGTTATTATTTACAGAAAAGTAATATTATTACATAATTTTAACGTTTTTGGTGCAAGATACTTTTTAATGATAATGAATATCTATTTACGTGGCTTCTAAAAACTCTAATTTACCCATGCTTCAGTCAATTAAGTGGACAGGATATGAAACGGCTGTAGATTGTATTACTGTCAAGAAAAACAAGCTTTTGTGAAACTTAAATCATCGGTCTAACTAAACAATAATTTTAATAACTGTCAAAAATAATCAATAATAATCGAGACATAATATTATTTCAACTAATATACAACAAATAACACTAATAAGTAATTTCTTCTGTTATGTAACTAATAAATATTGCATAATTTTAAGAAATAGCATCAATTTCAAGCTGCAATACACAGTATGGTCGTTCATACATTTCTCTTAAAACATGCCTCAACATTACTTCAGCGGCACATTCTCTATTTGTATTTTCAAGATGGTTAATATTCCTGAAAGGTCTCCGTTTGTAGACCTCATTTTTGAAGTATCCCCACAAGAAGAAATCGCATGGTGTTATATCCGGACAGCGCGGATGCCAAGGATTTTCCGATCAGTTTATGGCAAAAAAAAGAATCAAGAAAATTACGAACGTCAACTATATTGTGCGCTAGAGCACCATCTTGCTGAAAACACATATATATTTCTGCATTAAAAAAAACATTCTGGAAGAAATGCAGGTATCTCTCAGAATTAATATTTTCTCGAAAAAAAAATGCTCCAATGATTTGAATATTAAAGATTTCACACCAGACATTCGTTTTGAATGAGTATTGGTCGCGCGCTTCTTTGACAAAATGGGGATTTTCGTCAGCCCACCACCGACTATTTTGTGAACTAACAGTTCCATTTGACGAAAATGTAGATTTGTAACAGAAAATCACATGTCCTCTTCTATTTGTGCTTGAATCCAAAAGCTAAAATATAGCCGAGCATGTAAATCTCGGTCTTGCAACGTGTAGATAATTTTTGGCTTGTAAGGTCCGAATTTATTTGTTTTCAAAATTCTTCTGGCCGTTGTGCTGGATACAGGGTTCAGTTGGACGATTTCTCGAAGAGGAGTTCGTAGAGTTTCGACAACAGTCTGGATTACCTGAAGCTGATGCTTTTCAACATTAACCCAAGGTTTATAATAAGAAACTTTAAACTTATTATCAACACTACCCGAACTTTTAAATGTATTTAAAATCCTAGTAATGATTGAGTGGAAAATGTGTCTGCGGGATGTCGCTCGTTAAAAATTGTTGTCGCTTCGAACTTCGTCTCAATGTCATTGAGAGACGTCTCAGTTATAACCCCGGAGAGATTGAGAAGATATTACCACTGCCAACATTAGACAAGAGAGGTTACTTTGTTTTTGATGTTGCCTTTAACAAAAATATGAACTGATTTTTTTTAAACTACTTTCTCTTCTGATTTGTTTACACTTGCTCAGTCAAACTTTTTTGTGTAAACCACCCAGAAATCTTTAGATATCCTTTTCAACTTCGTTAGGATCATGGTAAAAGTTCATTGCATTTAATAGTCAAACAAGAATCTGACCAGATGGTGAAAGTAAACTATTGAAATTATGGGATGCACTTGTCCCGGTGTACCTTAACAACAAAATTATTGCGCAAATAAAGAAGTTAGTATAAATCATAATTCTATACAAGTTTACTAAATTGAATTATAAATAAAGGTTACTTTCCCTAACTAGAATTTAATTGTTAGTTTTCCAAAATCAAAAACAGTTCGTGGAGTTTCGACAACAGTCTGCATTACCTGAAACTGATGCTCTTCAACATTAACCCAAGGTTTATAATAAGGAACTTTAAACTTATTATCAACACTACCCGAACTTTTAAATTTCTTTAAAATCCTAGTAATGATTGAGTGGCAAATGTGTCTGCGGGATGTCGCTCGTTAAAAACTGTTGTCGCTTCCCTGTGCGTTTTATAATTCTTGCCGACAATCAAAACAATTTCGATTTAGTCTTTCTTAGTTAAATAATGATTCGTTTTGATTAATTTTTAATCGAATAAATTTAAAAATGACTAGAAACAAAAAATTAAAATCTTCAAAGCAACTGTCAATTATAAAAATAATTATCTTATTTTTCTTGACAGTAAAACAATCCACAACCGTCTCATATTCTGCCTACTTAATTGACCGAATCATGTAAACTGAATAAAAAGAGCTATCTTTGCTTAGACAATTGTAAAAGAACATTTACAGGGTTTTTGTGAAAGTAATTCATAAGCAAGGATAAAATAGAGTTTTTAGAAGCCAGGTAAATAGATATTAATTTTCATTGAAAAATATTTCTCCCATAAAGTAAATAATAAGAAACCTAAAGGAATAATTACCAATTTCTATTGTTTTTTCCAATTATAAATGTTTAACGTTTTTAACAAAATCAAATTGAATTTTGAAATCAAGTCTTGGTATGTGAAAATTTGATAATATTCTAAAAAATTAAGAATTGGGTTTTGGCGGAAGATAAAAAAAAATATTATCTGGACTTGAAATTGTTTGGTAAGCTAAAACTGGCAGACTATGACAAAATCTCATTGAAATCTTGCTCAATTTACGAAAAATAGCCATTTTGAAATTAGACAATTTCGAAAAATGCATTTTCTAGCAAAGCGAAAATCACTTGGTATATCTGTTAGGGGCTAAATAGGTTTTCAGACAAGCACAAGTTATTACCGTAAAAAATTAACTATATTGTTAGCTGACGCCGTTAACTGACGACGTTGTCAAATATCGAAATGTCAGAAAAACAATTGATGTTGTACTTAACAACTAATGACAACCTTAACGACAAGATATTGTAATTAACCACATCGTCAAAATGAACATTGCTTTATGCAAGCGGGCGATAGTACCTATCGTACAAAATTATGTCAATATTTTGATCATCAAGGAATTATCAGTTTGTACAACCATGATCCATCAAAAAACTACTAACGGCTTTATCGACTATCAGTCAACCGAGACTAGTTTGAATATTGTGTTGAATAAAAGTATTGGAACTGTTTTTAAAATTAAACAATCCAAAAAATAGAAAACCATAGTAGTAGCATTGTTTGTAAAAACAATGGTAGTAGTAAGGCCTGTAAGAATCGAATCTGGAGTGATAGAATTTTTACTCAACTTCCGCAAACCATGGAAGAAGCAATCAGATGTAGAAAATAATCAATCACAGCTTTTAGGAACATATCATGCCATTTACCGTTTTAGTTGATCCAATTAAAAGGGAAATCAAGTGAAAACCAACAGTAAAGCAAATGCGTACATAAGTAAATCAGAAATATAATCCTTATTCAAACTAAGTTTAAACACAAACGATACAGTTAAAAATTAAATTATAGGCAACGACAGTCTGCACTTGCGACTCCAAGAACCAAATCCGTTCGCTTTCAAAACAATTAAAAGAACAAATTGCCGAACCGGTGAAGTTGTCAAAGCGTAAAAAGAAAAACTATTTAAGTATTTTCTGAAAAGACAATGACATAAAGTGTACTGCAAAAAATTCACATTACCGGAAAGCACTTTCGTACTGTAGTTTAATTACTTTGAAGTGAAACTATAACACTGACTGCTCGTAGAAACTTTTAAATAAAACGTAAGATGTTTAAAATGGTGTTAGCAATTTGTAATGACTAAATCAAATTACTTACTTAAAAGAAACTACTAAATGTGATAACGTTATCACTATGGAAACACCGCAATTATTAAAACCAAATAGAAACCATTTTCTTTCGATACGTTTTATATTTTATTTTAATTAATAATAACATGACCTCATCAAAATTTTAAGAATATATGTATCACATAATAATTAAAATGATGAATGTGTAAATTAAAATGCTCAACTTAAAACAACACCGCTCATTTAGAAATCAATTAAAATTAAGAAAAAAATAATAACATACCAATCAAATATGAACCTAGAAAGTTGCTACCGATTTCTTCGCAAATAAACTCGAGAAGTAATCGACTTTCACTAAATTCGTCACAATAGAGTAAAATTAACAATCTTCAATTAAAATACGCTCAATGTTAAAATGATTTTGCAATTACATCATTTAAAATTGCGCAAAAAATTATGATTTTAATTACACCATAATTAGAGCACAAACAATAACTTTTCGCCTTGCGTATTCAAACGTAACATCAAATTAAGCCGACACGATGCGTGCACAGTGGAGGAAGAATACTAACTACCTGATAAGGAGAACGTTTTTTATCAATACATTCCAAGTAACGGTAAAAACCGCTCATTCAAATTGCTAATCAACTACACATAATGTAAATTAACTTCTAGAGTTGAAGAAACTATTACTTTTATCGTTATTTGTAAACGTCCGAGTAGTATTCGATTACATAGGTTATAGTAATTATAAATAAAATTCTATAATAATTATACGTAACAACTGCGTTACATAAAACGCGCGTTTAATTATTCGGCAATTAAATCTCATCAAACATTTTGAAATTTGATTGTGTGATAGATAAAATTTAAAAAAGCAATTTGGAATAAACAACAGAAACACGTAATACTGTAAGCCAAAGTGGAAATATAACTACACTACATATCTTACAAAAAATACGTTTTTGCGGAATATCTTTTGACATTTACAAAATGATCCAAACAGTCATAGCGCTCCTGAAAACTCAACTTAAAAAAATAAAAGTTCAATACTGAAACGTTCGAGAAGTTATTCGCAAATTCAAGAGCCTTCTCGAAGTTGTTATCCATGTTCTAGAACGTATATCGAAAGATATGGAACACTCGAGAATGATTTTCAAAATGTGTATATATACCGAAGAAACAAATCGTAAGTCAGTTATTTCCGTAGCGAAGAAGATTATTCAAGTCTAAATAAATAAGTCGTTAACGCCTGTTATAAATAAATCTACAAAGTACGTGAGTTAAGTGTAAACAAGTGTGTAAAGTTATCCGCGTACTTTATCTTATCTTCGTGTAAGTGATATACATAAATTATACTGTAAGTGTTTTATTAAATATTATTAGATTTAATTAGTTCGGTTAATTTAAACGTGTACATATTTCTAGTATAAGTAAAAATATTTTTAGTAGTTTAAATAAATTAGCTTTAATAATAAATTCGTTACAATACTTTAAACTTCTCGTTCCGTCTAAAAGGTACTCAACAAGATTACTTTTTTGTAGCAGAGCATGAAAAAAAAAATTCTAGAAGTTTGTTCTTTTTCCAATATCTCAAAAACCAAAAAACCTGAAATTTATCACTATTTACCCAAATTTGTATTTTACATAGTTTACGTTACACAAAACAAGCCTAAGAAGAATGGTGGTGAAAGCTAGAAGAAGTATCTAACACCAAAACTAAAAACAATATATGTAGTTGCATGATGCAACGGAAAAGTGATAAAAAATCAAAAAGTTGAAGCATCGTTGCTAGTACATTAATTAAAAACTTAAATACTTGACAAAAAAAACAATATAGACCGTTTTTAACAATTGACAACATATAATTAAGCAAAAAGATTAGAGTATCAATAAACAGAAAAACAAGACACAACAAAAGATAGAAAACAAAGCTGAACCAAAACCACCGTTCATGAGACAATGTATCAACTAGTGTTTGCAATGTCAAAATTAAATTTTAATACCGATATTTGATTACTAATAATACCGGTACAAGAACAGTTGTAAAGCTATATTGTATTTTAATACCATATTTGTTCAGTCAATATCGAGGGGTGTGCCGCAGGGTACTCTTTTATACACAACAGAGGTAATCCGGGGGTAATCCAAGACGATATCTGGGTTATTTAGGATTATATCGGAGTCATCTAAGGTAATCCAAAGGGTTATTCGAGGTTATCCAACGGTTATCCGAGGTTATCTGAGTTTATCCAAGGGTTATACAATGTTGTGCAAGGGTTATACAAGGTAATCTAACGGAAATATCTAGGACGAAGCAATTTTCCCTAGTTCCTATATGAGTTCCAAAATATTCATGTACAATCGCTACCCCTCTATTCTATGATTGGATTGCAATCGTCACAGTTACCGGCACGTATGTGTATGTGTGTGTGTGCTGTTCGAAAGTGTTTATATATTTTGATGTTTATTGCACATATATATGGTGAGTCTTGCACATATTTCTTCACTATCGGAGGACGCCATTCCATCGGTAACTACAATAAGAAGAGGATACGGAGCTAGTGAACGTTTTGAAAAAAGTATTTTCAGATTTAAAAAACTCTAGTTATTTCTCAAAGCGAAGAACCTCTAATAAAGTCTGGGTTAGCAGACTCAACAGGAATAACTGGCAGAAACAGAACTCCTAAGAACGAACAAAGCTGTTGAGGATGGTTTGCCTAATGATGAAGTATTTAAGGTGGTGTTCATTACGATTGATAATTAACACAATCTTACACCTAATCATTTCATTTCCAGTTACATCTTTAGAGAAAATAGTAGCACCGTTTCAAAAGAGATCGATGGATAATTATAGCTACGTAATTATGGCGCAGTCTTTAGAAACTGTGAGTCTTTCTGTTTAAAACATGATATTGAAATTCAGCAGATACTAACACTTGTTTAATAATGACATATGTTTCACAACTTCCTATTTCGTTAGAAAATCAGGGTGAATGACAATGGTTCAAGGCAACTTTAAATTCAACTCCAATATGTGTCCAAGATACGATCCATATTGGAACTAAAAAGAGAACCAGATTAATAAAACCTACAATTTTACTGCTGATTGAGAAATACGTTATTTCTTCTTCCCATTTGAAACATCTTATTGGTAACGTATCAAAAGATCAACACTTGCACACCAACAATGATTTCAACTCTGTTAACAAGATTAATTTTGAAGCCGCACAAAAAATTAGCAACGAAAAGGTTATCAAGTTATTAAAAAAGAAAGTTCCCGGGAGCAAAGGAAGTGTAGTCTATTAAACAATTATGAAGAACGTGTTGGACTGATCTAGATGGAGGAAAATTTGATAAGCTTCAATTGTTTCCTTTCAGTTGAGATGAACGCACACGCCTTAATATTGCTAACAACAATTTTTTAACGAACACCAATATGACACTTAAAATATTTGTTCCATGACTATGGAGTAACCAACCATGTGAGCAAGTGTTTAGATCTGCACGCTCTATGAATTCGACATTCTCTACAATAGTGAACTTCAGTCAACTCAAGGTAGTTAACAGACTTAACAAAAGCTTAGTTCATTCAAAATGTTAAGACTGAACTTCAGGGTTCCTTTAATTTTCCTCGAAAGAACACATCAAAGTTGAGCAAAAGAACAAAAATCAATTATAAACTTTTAAATGACACGATGATCGAGGAAGCATCTATTGCAAAAACTTGAGGAATGAGATCTCCACCAAAATATACTGTTATAATATCGCACCCTTGCGACAATAGAGTCACAACTCAAAAAAACTAGTTTTGAGAAAATGGCGATTAAAGTTTTTTGTTCATGTTTTATGAATGAATACGGCCAATACGGGTTTGATTTCTATAAAATGTTGGTTACCTTATGAAACAGGTTGAACTTCATATTCTACCACGAGATGGGGTTTATATCTTTAAAGATCAATAAAATACGGTTAGTTATGTCAGTCTTCTTGCAATAAGAACATTCAATTACTAAGATAAAACAGTGTTGATGCAAATTATCTAACTGTTTTGTTAATTGTAACAGTATTCCTGCAAGAACATGCAATAAAATAAGAAATACAAGATTTTTTAGTTTTTATTAAGAAAACTTATTTGAACACATTAAAGCAAATTTTTTTTCTAAATTTACACAAAAAATAGATTTTATAAACAAAACTAAAATAAAAATATAATAAAAAAGAAACAATTTTGCACTCTTCAGTATGTACGACGTAAGTTCCATTTAACTGCATTTACCCTTTTGTCCTTTTTTTTGTTCGACCGTGTTTTCTTTTCCATTTTGTTTTGAACTATGTGCACTAGGTTTCTTTAGTCCCTTCTTTGCCCTTTGATTTTTTCCGTTTCGCTCATTATTTAGACCAGGATTTTTGTCATCGTTATTGTTAATAGTTATGCTGTCGTTTTGTATTTCGGCGAGTACATCAACTTCGGCACCTTTATGTCTCAAATTGTAATAAAAAGAGTGATACATTCTTTTTATTTGGTTTTTAACACAAAGTTCTACCAATCCTTCATATTTCTTAATTGGTATTTGTAGGGGCTCTTGATACAGTTGGTTTAAAGGTAATTCGTGTTTCATCATTTTTTTAGATGGAATAACCTTTATGAATGTATCCTGGCTGTAGCTAGTTTTGTAGTAAAACACAAAAGGTTCATCGCGTAAAACTTTTATGGTACTGATTTCATTCCAAACTACTTTTCCCCCATCTGAATTCAATTGGAAATTAGTACCAATTTTAGATTGAAGCTGTTTAAGATCGTAAAAATCCTCAAAACCTAATTCAGTGACTTGAAAAGGTTTACCAGTCTTCTTCGAATTTGTAATAACCGCTACCCACTGAGCAGGAACATAAATAGGCCCAGATTTTAACGCCCTTTTTTTCTGTTTTCAATTAAGGAATGCATCATGTCCCCCTCATTTTGTGTGTGTCCCACAGTTAAAAAATTAAGGGTAATAGATGGGATTCCCAATTTCAACACTGCATTCATAAGAACTGAAACCATAAATTTATTCTTATTTTGCCCGGAACAGTTGTCGCAGTAGAAGATAACTGGTTTCTCCTGCCCCAATGTTTCTAAATACTTTAAAACACATGTTCCGATTTCATTAACACCCCTGATTCCTTCTCCTTCATGCCAAATGAAACAGTGGCCTTTGGCATTGCCAATATCATAAATAGTTAGATTGTACGTTGCCAATCTCGATTTGTAGTAAAAATTATTTATTTCACCACAAGGTGTAGGTAAAACAGCCTCCAGATCAAAACATGCCAGAATCAACTTGCCTTCAGAAGCTTCTTTTTTATTTTTCTCTTTTTTCTGCCTTGATAACGTTTTTTCGATAATGTGACGTGTGTACTGATTTTCTATTTTCTTTTTCTCATCTTCACTACTGTTTTTGAACTGTTCACAAATACTACATTGGTCCTTTTTTGGTGAGAAGAATGAAATATTGAAATCATTATTAAAAATTCTAAAGTACATACAGTAATTCCCGTATGGTTTGTTTTCTGTTCTGCAAGACTCCACATAATCACGGTGAAGGTCTGCCACTGTCTTTCCTCCTTCTATGAATTCTCTTGATGTCTGGGCTCGAAGGTAATGCGACTCCATTCTAGGAATGCTGTTGATGTGTTCGACTATCCCTGTTCGAATTGCCTTATCTACTGTCTTGTGTTTGTTATGTTTTCCTCGTTTATCCTCTTCTAAAATCCCATCTTTAACTTTTTCCAATACTGTCCTCACACTTCTATTTGATATACCTAAAGTAGCCAAAAAGAACTGTTTGCAGACTCTATTATCTTCTCCATCTATTTTGAAATAATATGCATTATTTGGTTTCCTCCGCCCATCTAAATGTTGTTTCTTTGAGTTAATTTCTTTCAGACAGCTCAGTAGATAATGTCTTTGTTCTTGCAATTTACCCAATTTCCAGTAATTATGAAACAAATATTCTCTCTTTTCTTTTTTTACTTTTACAGTGCAGTTATAGATACATTTTTCACCACATGTTCCGGAAATAATTCTTGCATTCACCTGATTACCTCTTGAATTTATGTAAGCTTCGCCTCGGTTTCTTTTTCCCTTCAACTGGTTTTTTTTCCATTTTCCCAAATCTAGTTTTCTCTTCTTCCCTTTACTTCGGATTTGGTCGCCTTCTTGAGTGGTATTTTTCGCACTCTTTTTCTGTTTTTCCTCTTCAACAATCACAGCAAGAGTGTCATTTACAATCAGCGGAGAAGCAATACCGTTTTCTATCAGCTCAGAATTCAAACTATTTCTTTCCATAAACATTCCAGCTTCGTTTACGGATTCAACATTTTCTGTTAGTTGATTAATGGTTCGAAGAATTCTGTCACATTCTTCATCAATATTTATTTTCGTTTGGGAGTTTTCTTCATAGGATTCCTGTGACAATAATAACTATAAAGTAATTGCTTATCACAACACTGCAGGGAGTTTAGGAAACAGTTAGCAATTGCAAAAACTTACATTAAATAAATTTTGAGCACTTTGAATGTTTACACCTAAAGATGGCTTATTGTCAGCTTCCTTATTTTTACAACACTCCCTACTGCTTTCATCTGTGATTTCAGGTATTCCACTAAATATAATTGTCTAGAATAAAAAGTAGATTACTCATTAAGTACCTATTCTAAACATTCTAATAGTAATTATACATCGAACAATTAGAGGCAAACGAGGTTGTTAGGTATGAAAACAATAATATATTTTTAAAATAATTATAATATCAGAAATATTATATACTTACAGGTTTTACGCAAATTTTCTGTGCGTTTTCCACCAGTTTTAACATTAATTTTGCTCTAGAACCCATCACTACTCAAGCCTTGTAACATGTGTACATACACCACTAGGTTAGGTAACACTGACTTGTAGCGCGCGAGATAGTTGGGAAATATTCAATAACACTGTTACAACTCGCAATGTAATTGTTTTCAAAATAATTGAGCTATTTTCAAATTAGCTTTCTTGTCTGCAATACAGTTACAACATAATTATAACAGTATTCATGCAAGAATATTGTTGAATTTAAACATTATGTATTTATACAAAGACAGCACTAAGTGACATGTGACAGTGTTCTTGATTAATATTTTAACCACATTATTACTTGATTTGACTTCAAAAATGGCACAATAGTTTACAACTATATTGCAGCCAAAGTGTCTACAAGTTTTATTTCGTCTAAACAGTTATATTTATTTCTACCACGAAAACGACGCGCCCAATCTGTTATGCCACTGTTCCAGCAAAAAGAACTAGAGAAATCGCTGTAGTATCAGCTTCGATCGTAAAATAACGAATTTTAGATTTGTAACACTGTTCTCGCAAGTGTGCGATATGAACATAAAACCCCAAAAACTGACTCAAAATATGAAACAAAATTTGACTGACTTACTTGAAAACCTGAAAAATGACAAATGTAAGGATGCAGAGTCAGTTAACTATTTCAATTATATTTACATTCAAATTAATGTTATTTTTTAGAGTTTGTTTTCTATTCGTTTCTATGTTCTATTTGTTTGCTTTCTATTATTTTTGTCTAATATTCTTATTTAATAAATAGCATATCTGTTACGTATTTGTTTTATTATAATGCGTTTATATTATAACAAAAAATAAATAATATTATGTTTCGTAATAAAAAATGGATTGCGTCTGTTAGTTTTTATTTGACATATCACGTACCTAGTAGGTAGGCAACTGCAAGTCTGTGCAATGTAATCTTAGAAAACTATCAGAAATGAGTTAAAATAATACGGGGTTATCCAAGGGTAATTTGAAACGATCTAAGGGTTATCCAAGGGTAATCGAAAGTATCCCAGAACGATCCGAGCTTATCTTCGGGTGTTTCGAGATAATCCGGAATAAGATGAGGTTATCTTAAGAGGTTATGAGGTACTATTCATGAAAAAGGTTATCTTTAGTACATTTTTTTTCTAGTGGCACACTCCTTGCCTATCACGTACCTAATAGGTAAGGAACTGCAAGTCTGTGCAGTGTAATCTTAGAAAACTATCGAAAATGAGTTATGCTACGGGGGTTATCCAGGAGTAAATCAAGGCGATCCAAAAGTTATCCAGTGGTAATCGAAGGTATCCTAAAACGATGCGAGCTAATCTTGAGGTGTTCCAAGGTAATGCGGAATAATACGAGGCTATCTTGAAGGGTTATGAGGTACTATTCATGAAAAAGGTTATCTTAAGTACAATTTTTTTTCTATTGGCACACTCCTCGCCTAACACGTACCTAGTACGTAGGTAACTGCAAGTCTGTGCAGTGTAATCTTAAAAAACTATCGAAAATGAGTTATCTTTCGTACAATTTTTTCTAGTGATTAATAACAAAATGTTTTCAACAATACGTTTAGAGACAGAACTAAAAAAACTATCTGCAATTTCACAAACAGTAACGTAAGTCTGCGAATTGGGCTAAAAACTCTAATAATGAAAAAAAAGAACATTACCTCAAAAAATTAGATAAACATCCAAAGTTTGTACTTCTTTAATGATGTATTAAAATGCGAAAAGCAGGTTAATTCCACTCTATCTAAACTCAAATATCCAGATTTATAGTACAATAATTATACTTAATCAGAATAGTTCAATATCAAATTTGTTTCTGAATTTTCCGCTACTAAAATTTTTTCATCAACCGAAAGCTATATATGACGATGAATTAAGCAGGAATATTTCCATTCAATCAAGAAGATGTATTAAACGACCGCATTATAGCTTCCAATTTCTTGGCATCTACTAATGTAAGCACAGTTGATCATAAATCAACCTTCTCTAACTTAACATAGAACGAAAAGAAATATAAAAGCGTCTATTACCGTTAACGGTAATGAAGTGAAATATTTAGGAAGTGATGGTTGCCCATTGAAGAAACAATACACAATGAAGGGCAAAATAAAAACCCCAAAAAACTTCAAAAGTGGTTAGAAATTATGTTGCAGTAAATTTCAAAAAATCGTACTATGTAAAAGAAAATTAGAAGAAGGTTTCAATAATGGTCACAAACAAGAGGTAAAAAATACGGTACAATCCATCAAAATTTTAATAGAACAATAGAAAACGTACATGAAAAGTGTATATAAAAGAACAGAAAATCTGAATCACCTTAAAACCGGAAGGCATAACCAATAAAATGCTGAAATATGAAGGACAATAATTCCTCAAAGAAAATAGCGGTTTCTTCAGAAGCATAATAGAACAAAATGCTATACCAAGAAAATAGAAAGATAGTACAACGATTCCCATATTTAAGAAGGGACAGAAAACAACACCGGAAAACTACCGCGGAATAACGCTCTTAAACAGCACTCAAAAGCATTCACTAAACTCATCTTAGAATTAATGACAAAAGATATTGAGATAAGAGAAGAATAGCAAGGTTTTAAAAAAATATATCTACAATTGATGCAATATTTATATTAAAACAAAACACCGAAACATTGTTGGAATTTAACTAACCAGCTTATATATGTTTTTTTGAGCATGAATAAGCTTCGATAATGTACGCATCACAGACATTATGCAGATAATGAAAGAAAACCATGCAAGTCAAAGAATAATACAAATAGTACACGAAATGAACAAAAATGCAAAACAGCAATCAAAGTAGGGAATAATACAAGCGTATAAATAAAAATTAACGACGGTATAAGACAAAGAGACTCACTAAGTCAATTCCTCGTTAATATGATCATGGATGAGATTATAGAACAAGTACTAAAAGAAGCAAGATATATATATATATAACATTGGAAATATTTACGCCAACTCAGAGGGCAATTTACAAAAACTGTTGCATACATTTAAGCAGAAAGCCAAACGACTAAACATGATAATCAATACGGAAAAGACACAATGCATGGTAACAGCCAAAGAACCAATAAAGAGTAAGCTCGGAATTGATCAAAAAAGTATAGAGCAGATTATAAAGTTACTTAGAGTCAAAAATAACAAGTAAAGGCAACGCACAACAAGAAGTAAAACAGTTAACGACGAAAGCGTCCCGTATATGTATAAAAGACATAATATGGAAGAACAAATTTCTTAGAAGCGAAAGCAAAGTAAGAATATATAAGACCAATCTTGACATACGCGGCTGAAACTAGAGCAGGCACTTCAAAGACAATGAAAATGATGAGATCAGTAGAAATCAAATTAATAAGGACAATCCACGGCAAAGCACTATGCGATAGAATCATAAGTGAAGATCTAAGAAAACTGAATAATATACAGGATATAGCAAAACTAGTACGATAAAGAAGAAAACAATGGAACAAACAAGTTGATAGAATAGGAAATAACAGACTAGCCAAAAGTGCAAAAATTAACCAACCGGTGAGGTAAAAAACACAGAGAAGACCACCAAAATGTGGGCATGAATGTTGGACAACGTCTTCAACATTATAAATGACACTTCATCTACTAATTTTAATAATTGAATGACGAGCCTTTTTTTTTTTGATGACCAGTGTACATTCTTTTGGAATGGAATTGACCAATTTGAAAAAACATGAAATAACGCGAAAATAATTAATTCAATTAATTTTTTTGCGTAAGTTTTCTTTTCGATGTGAAGTATGATTTTTTTTTCCACAAGTCTCTGTTGGGTTTAAGTCAGGTGATTGTGCTGACCAGTCCACTCCGTCAACTTTATTAGCTGTCATCTACGATTTCGCCAAGTTTTCGTTGTGGCAAGTAGCATTATCGTCTTGAAAGATAAAGTTTTCATTGCTAAACAAACCCTTGCCACTAAGTTGCATCGTGTGCTAGAGTCAATGTATCAAAAACGACACGTTAGCGACTAACTCCTTTAGGAGACATGACGGACGTTAGATGATAAATTACAAACTTTGTGGATAATTCTTCCCCTGGAAACCTTCTGACATACACATTTCCAGCATGGTTGTTGATAGTGAAAATCGATTTATTATTAAATAGCACAAAGCAAACGATGTTGTCTTTGTTTCTCGAAAACCAGTGGCTTCCGCCGTACTCTACATCCTCTTACTACAAAACTAAGTAGTGTTCCTCCCACAGTAGAAATACACACACCTATACCTGTTACTTCAGACCACATTTCTGTTAATTGGGAGGAATTCAGCTGTCTACCAGACTCATATTTATACCACTTCATCATTACGAATTGAGGTTTTCTTTGGTTGCCTACTACGCGGTTTGTCATCGATTTTTCCAACTTCAGCGTACTTTTTAATAACCCAACTGAATATTAATTAAAGTACAAAAATAAACTTCAAATAACAAAATTGTTGAAAATCTTTAGTTCTACCCTAATCTAGGTTAACTTGACCAGTACATGTAGGTATTTATACGAAGAACGTACATAACATTAAACGATAGACCACTACGTCGTTTTGATATAATAAACCCATTTTAGAATTGTAATCAACAAAAGTAATATAACTCATTCAACTTCAATCAGAATTGGAATCTCGATTTATCGATGATTTGAAAACATACGCAAAATCTCAATTATACAAACTACGTTTTATTTATCAGTTTCAGTTTAATTACAAATCTAACTGGTATCTCATTGTTATGAAAATCGTTTTAAAAGTTTAAGGATCCATCATAACAAGTAATTTTTTTTGGGTAAAATTGCCGATTTAATTAATATTAGATAGCTATGCGAGTAAATGTGTAATAACCATATAAAATACGGGCTTGATTAAAGCGTATGGATACTGAAACTCTACTCACATCTTTGTACGTAATCATTAATTATGTAAATATAAACAAAAGATAAGTTTAATAAAACAGAAATATTACTCGATATTATCACGAAACAAACAAAGAATTTTCAAGGTTTTCATTCCTATCAAGAATCTTTTGATATCGTTTCATAACAAAAAATCGTATATTGATTATTATATCGAACTAGGAATGTAACAAACATCGCATATAATTTATACGCACCTTAGTTCCTATAATTTAAAAATAAATTTTAATAGTCGAACAATACGGAATTAAGCACACACATTCAAATCCAAACGAACGCACTAAACCACATTGACAAACAAGTTGTATAAAAAACAGGAAATTAATCCGCATATATAAAAAAAAAACAGCACGTGCGTTATAAATAGATACAATTGCACATATAAATGGTGAGACAATAGAGAGAACATTATTAAACAATTTAATTGGAACCTCACTTACATAATATTGTAAGATTGAGGAAAAATTTTCATTTGTTGTTATATAAGAAACTACAAAGAAAATGAAATAATAGATGCAAAAATTGCTACAACGTATGTTTTATAGCTTTCACATGATTTCATATAAAATAATTGCGTTATAAACAAGTCTAAGACCGATGGCAGCTTAAAAAAAGAAAAAATAAATTAAAATTCAATCTATTCATCTAAACTTTCTTTATACACAAAAACTTACAATACATATGTAACTAGAGAACGCAAGGAAAATTCGATTAAATTAAATAATTATTGTCAAAAATTATGAATAAAATATAATAGGCCGTTCGCTAATTAACGTAATTTTCAAATTAAGTTGTATATTATTGATTTGAATAAATAAAGTGCTTAGTTGTGATTGGTAATAATATATTGACTAAGAACAAAGAGAAGAACATGAAAGCAATGTGTTCTAATTTTTGCCTTCGGCGTTCTCGTGTTATTAATTATATTGAATAACTAAATAGTCTTTAATTTTTTTCTCAATATAATATTCGTTTTGGGACTGCATTTATACATTATTGCCAACACGATTAATAATAATTCTTGCAAAATAAATTCAACAACATATCTTTAGCCTTGGCACAATGATTAATAACATTTAGCATTATAAAAAACCAATTATAACTGTGGATTTTATGGTCTGCAGAATAGATTTTTCGTAGTTTGTTATTTCGAAAAGTAAGAGTTTAAACAAATAGAAATTCGTTCAGTATACGAAATTGCGGGTTAAGCAATTTCAATGCTGTTATATTACAATTTGATTTTTATTAATAACGAGATTTAAACTGCTCAAGGCCTAGAAAAAGGCCCCTTGTCTAATACTAAACGTCCAACAAAGCTTTTTAAAATGTTCGTTGACTGCTTTTCAAAGAAAATCAAATTTAACTAAAAATAAATAATACATAAATAAAAATTATTCAAAAACAAAACCTAAGTTGCAATAATATAGGAAATAAAATATATTTAGATAAAAAAAGTAATTCTTATGTGAGTTAAATAAAAAATATAAAAATAAAAATGTGTGTATGTTTTCGTCTTGATTTGATTTTTGAGAATCTATTCTATTAAAATGCATATTATATAATACATCAAGTTTCTGTCATTACATTTCTGATTTTTTTTAACGTTGAAAACGGTGTTTTCCCGAAGCATTTGCTATTTGCAGTTTTAAACGAAATTTCAGCATCAATTCAGTACAGTGATATACATATACAATAACGAAATTTCAGTTGGACTTTCTTCTTTAAAACACGCAGTCCAAAAATATACCTACTACAATAAATTATAGATGTAATTTCTTCAATTACATATATATTTCTTGAATTTTTTATGTGTAGGTGATTGCTAGTGGTGAAGAAATAACGATAGTGATTGATAGTTGCTTCCAAACTATAAAAGTATCAAAATTTTAACTTTTTTTAAATTTTAAATAATTTTAATAATGTTGTGGAGGTTGAACATGATTTAATTTTGAAGTTAACCTACACGATCTATTTATTTTGGTTAACAAATAACATGTCCACGTTTTGCGATTTTATGCGTGACTTTCTGTCTGAAGTAATTTGACCCGAACCTACAAACTCAGTGCCGTATGGCACTCAGGCCCGCGCCGTACATAAGGGCAAAGTCGTGTGATGCACGACGGCGCCGAGGCGCCGAAAAGCCTCAAACTCAAAAGTAAAAAAAAGGCAAAGCAACAAACAACGCTGTCAAAACAAAATTTATAATGATAAAAAAACCAGTAAGGAATTGCTAGCTATTACATTGTTTTTTATTTGTTTATTTTTTTATTTTTACTCTTTGAGACGAGGGAACCGAATTACTTCTCGAAAATAATATATTTTCCAAATGAGAGTACGCAATAATAGCATTTATTCGATCGAATACGTAATACGTAACATGATAACATAAATTGTGTGAACTCAAACAAATCTAAAGTACAAAATTTTGTGAATAATTTCCCGAATATCTACATTTTGCAGACATTCAAATATGCAGCACAAATTAAACGCACAGACAAAAGAAAAACTTTGTACTTGCAACATAAAATCAAAAGATTGTATGTTAAATCTTTGTGCAGAGTGCAAATACAAAGCGATTATTGATATAAGGAATGTAACTGAAGGAAAAAAGATGGAAATTTTAGAAACAAGAAAAAGACTCTACCGAAACTTTAACGTAGAGTTTAGAACATTTTTTTTTCAATGTGTCTTTCAAAAAAACACCAAACAGAACAACGACAAAAATCCATTTCTGAGTTGGTATACGACGAAGCCGCCGTGCATGTTGACTTTTCTGAAAAATAGAATGAATGCAGAAATTCAAGCGATACATTTAGGATCATGTTATAATCAAGGAAGCCTACACAGAGTAGTTTATTATTATGAAAACGAATCCCCAGAAAGCTACAGCTAAAGTAAATGTTAAACTGTTCTTTATTTCCAAAAACGACATTCTAAATATTGATACAAAAAAGACTACTGAATTTATTGAACCTATTAAAGGTATCATAGAACTTGGACAAGTTGTAATAACTAACGGAGAAGAAACCTTATCCGTCAGATAACAAGAATTATCTAATATCAAAGAGACAAATTCAACATTGCCAAATAATGAAAATCTAAATATCGGACAGTGGGTAGTCGTAACTTATAATAAGACTATGTAGCCATACTTCTTCCATACACTCTGCTCCTTTTCTGTTTTCTTCTAAGATTTCCTCCACTTTCTTAACCTCTTCTCTTAACGCCCCGCATTAATTTCTCATGTGCTTAAGGTCCTCCGCCTCTTCTCCACATATGTAGTCTGCACATCTTTTCTTTCTCTGTTTTTCAGTATTTATTTCCTAACTCTTCGTTCCCACATCTGAACCTTGCTATCATTTTTTTTCTTCCTTTTAATCCCTTACTTGTATCTAACGTCGTGTGTTTGTTACGCCAATTTTCTTTAAACAAAAGTACTTTCACTGTACATAAAGTTAAAAACATCCAATAAAGTAAATAAAAACCTCAATTAACATATAAACAGTGTTTTGACCATTTACAAAATTTAGAAAAAAACAAGGTGGCCATCAAAAATCTTAGCCTTTGAACATTCAGAGCTGCAAAACTCTCTAGAAATAAAAAATATAATAATGGGTTAAATATCTCAAAAATTAAATAAATGAAAATTGTAAACAAGTCAATACTCCAAGTAACTTATTTTGTTCAAAATACTGGCACTGACATATGTATGGATCCCAAGAAACCGGATGGAATATATGCATGTCACTGGTATTGCCAACTTTAAGTTAATGTTAAGAACATATATCAAGTCAAGCTAAATGCACTTGAATATATATATAAAGAAATAAACTCAAGGAAACCTAGGACCAATAAGATCTAAAAATAAACTTCAAGACCAAACGCCAATTAGTTCCAAGCTCAAATCCATATAGCAGTCAAAACTAACTAACCACAGTCAATAATTTTATCGCGTATAAATCAAAAAACAATAAGAAACTATGTATGTCATATCAAAAGAAACAAACGGATTTGCGCATGCAATACAATATATAAGAGAACTGTAGTTTTGCCTAATTTTTGTAGTTTGTGTAAAGTACACCACGCACTGTCAGCTGCAAATTTGCAAACGCAGTTTCTTCATAATTCTTTTTTACTCAAATAAAAAGATATGCAGATATGGTCTGGAAAAGTGTGGTAGCAAATCTACACAAATTATTTGGAAAAAAAATTCAGAATGTCTGCGTTTAATAATGATTTAGTACGCAATTATGTATCTTATATTAAAACATAGTCGTAACACAGAAACAAACTAATTTGTGGTATTTTCTTTTTATGATATTTTGGAAGTAATAGTTAATGAACAGGTAGGTACAAGCCTACGCCTGTTCAGAGATGAATCGTAGTTGTAATCTAGTAAACAGGAACTTGAAATTAGATAATAATAACCACACCTTATAGTTTATGGTAATCATTATCTAAAATAGTAAAAATAACATGCTGCTAAAAATAGAATTATAGTTTCATTGTGTCAATGAAACACACCATCATAAATATCATAAAGATTAACTAACTAACGTATTATTGTATCGGTTTTTATTAATATGTTTGATTTTATTTAAAAAATATCTTCAAGTATATAAGACAATTTGCCCACCCTTTTTTATCATATTCGTTGTCAGTGGTAGTTGCCTTTCAAAGAATTTTCTTTTTTGAAAATACAAGACTAGAATTGATAAACACCTACCTAGCTGTCAGATTAGGTCTTCTAAGCACAAAAGAATTAATCACGTATACACAGTCTGTGGCGTCAGTATTCTAATCGATTTCGAAGCATTTTACAATATAATCCAGACTTAAAAAGCTCTCATCAAAAACAACACAGTTATGTAAAGTATTAAAAGAGAATTCTCAAATACACTAAAACCCGACTAAAATCCTATGGGTTTAACAAACAACTAAACGCTAAATGCAAATTTACAGTATCGTTCACTGTCGAAAATAGAAGAAAACTCATAGAAACCATCATGTTAGTAAATATTTTAAAACTAGAGTTAAATAAGAGCAATCAATAATAATTGTCACAACAGCTAAAATTGAAGAAAAACTGAATTAATCACTCTCATCGTTAGAGTTCTAAAGTGCAGTCAATAAAGTTTAATCCAAATAATGAAATTAGAATCTGTTCACACGATAGGCCAAACAAGTCGTTTTACAATAAAATATTTGATTAAATCCTTCAACAACTTTATGGTTAAGCTAAGACATTTAGTGAATTCGGTTCCAGAAATATTGCATAAAAAATACAAGTATCCAGTCCCCATGTGAGAACTGTCTGAACTGCTTAAATAACATTAGGCATAGTATATATAAAAATTGCATTCGACGATTTAATCGTAGGCATCACTGCCTTAAATACGAACAAATTACTAAGGTACTCGAACGGTACAAGTCAACGTAAACAAATTTGTAATGAGCTGAAGGCTGAACAATAGACTCGACTGAAAGTAAAGTATTAGTAATAATTTTAAAATATACGAAAAGTAGCTGAAAGCTTAATACAAGCAATAGACCATAATGTAATAAATAACGCTTAAGGCTAAGTATATAATAGAAATGTAGATAAATTACGTGACACAGTTACAAAAGTATAATATAGATTAACGATGTTAAAGCGTAAGGCAACTAAACCACATCGACGACACTCGACAGGTAGCCACATCTGATCGACGTCGAACAGTAATCATACTGGACTTAATTGGTCTATTAGGTATGAGACAACATTATCAGAGAAATACAAATTTTACTCTAATAGTTGAGTGTGTTGAAAAGACCTCGAGCCTCCGCCGAATGCGCTGTAAAGAATTTTAAATTAGCAAAAGTAAGATGGCGTCCGATAGCAATACTTGCGAAGAATTGGGTAGAAAGGAAAACGATTTAACTCCTTTAAGACAAGTAGAGCATCTAGATTTCATTCAAATCGGTAAAAGCGTAATAGAATAATAACGACGACGTCAAAATAAATATATAGAATATTAAAATATTATTTTAAGCAATACTCCACTTTAGGTAATGAACTACTTTACCAATATAAATATGTATATAAAAATTACTCACAGCGAACGTCAACCGAGAAATGAATTCCGGCAAATATTGGACACGAAATACTGATATCGTATCGCCAGTGGCGCTCTGCCTCCAGTACGATATTATGAATTTTGTCAAAATACGAAAATGTGAAACATTATTAATATCATTAAAGTAATCCATTCTTAAAGTAGAGTATAGATATAAAATTGAATTATTTGACTCAAAGTCTTTTCCACAAAATATTATGGTTTTAATTTATTTTATTTTATACATGTTTCGACATTATAAAATGTAATCGTCAGTAATTCTACAAATAGTACAAAATATAGCTAACAAATAAATTATAAACGAGCATACTTATTAATATTATTAAATTTACAAATGTCAAAAATAACAAACTGAAACTATCAATAAACACACAACCAGAAATGATAAAAATAAATTTAAATATAAAAAATAGAAAAGTAAAAGTAAAGTTAGAATTTAGGATTAAGAAGAGGAGAAGTGCTTATATCGAAAAGTTCATTGAGACACATAGAAGAATTATCATTAGAAAGACGATAAATTTCTAAAATTTCAAGATTGTTGAGATAATGGCCTTTATTACAAAAATGAAGAAATTTAATATTAAGATCAGGAGAAAAAGAATGACTAGTAGACAAAATGTGATTAGCAAAGGCAGAACAGGTATTAGAGATATCAGTATTTAAATTTCTATTAATAAAATAAATATGTTCTTTTAATCTAATTTTGAACTTTCTTCCAGTTTGACCAACAGAAGAAGAATTACAAGAAGAACACGAAATTTTGTAAACACCAGATTTATCTAAAGAAGAAATAGGATCTTTATTATTAGCAATATAAGACTTTAAACTATTATTTGTAGAAAAATAAATAGAAACGTTAAATTGTTTAAAGAAATTGTTAAGGAAAAGACAAGAAGGACTGAAGTAAGGAATAGAACGGTAAATATCATTACTACTCGATTTATTATATACCAAATTTTTAAATAAATGGCGAAAACGAATTCTATAAATAACAGTGTTTAAAATTTGAATAGGATAACCATTATTATATGCAAGTTGTTTAATAATGTTCAATTCTTTATTAAAACTAGTTATAGAAAGAGGAATAGCATAAAAACGATTAATTAGAGAACGAAAAGAAGCATTAATGATTTTCTTAATTCTGATGGTTTTAAAATGCTTTCTAAGAATCCTGTCTCTATTTTTTCTTCTTCTTTTATATCTTGCCTTCAGTCTTGTAAATTAACTCTTAATTCCCTAGAAAATCGTAACATTTATCATTTCAAGCTTATGAATCCTTCTATACCGCTCCTTTATGGTCTTCCAAAAATTCATAAGCCTACAATCCCAATACGTACTGTTGTGTCCTTTTGTAATTCTCCTGTAGCTAAACTTGCTCCTTGGCTTAATAACGTAATTAGAACTTATTCTAACTTTACTAATCAATATGCTATTCTTAATTCTTCTGATCTTACTTCTAAGATTAAAAATACTCCCTTTCCTTCTTCATGTTATCTTCTTTCTTTTGATGTTGTTAATATTTTTCCTTCTATCCCTCCTGAAGAATGTGTATCTCTCATTCGTAATCTATTACTTTCTAACGGTTCTTTAAACACTTACCAAATCTTAGATGTTTGTTCTCTTCTTGACTTAGTTTTCAGGCAATTTTTTTTCAAATTTAATAACAATTATTATTGTCAATTATCAGATTTAGCTATGGATTCAAACATTTCTCCCCTTGCTGCTGAAATATTTATGAATAATATTGAAAATAAATTTTTTTCTAATTGTTCTTTTTCTAACATGATTACTTTTTGGTTTAGATTTATTTAGATCTACTTATTTCACGTGACAATGAAAAATTTAAATTTGAAATATATCGTAAACCTACTTATACGGATTGCTTACTTCCTTTTCACTCTAATCATCCGTATAATCATAAAATTGCTTCTTTTCGTTCTTTAATTAATCGTCTTTATTCTATTCCTCTTTCTATAACTAGTTTTAATAAAGAATTGGACATTATTAAACAACTTGCATATAATAATGGTTATCCTATTCAAATTTTAAACACTGTTATTTATAGAACTCGTTTTCGCCATTTATTTCAAAATTTGGTATATAATAAATCTAGTAGTAATGATATTTACCGTTCTATTCCTTACTTCAGTCCTTCTTGTCTTTTCCTTAACAATTTGTTTAAACAATTTAACGTTTCTATTTCATTTTCTACAAATAATAATTTAAAATCTTATATTGCTAATAATAAAGATCCTATTTTTTCTTTAGATAAATCTGGTGTTTACAAAATTTTGTGTTCTTCTTGTAATTCTTCTTATGTCGGCCAAACTGGAAGAAAGTTCAAAATTTGATTAAAAGAACAGATTTATTTTATTAATAGAAATTTAAATACTGATATCTCTAATACCTGTTCTGCCTTTGCTAATCACATTTTGTCTACTAGTCATTCTTTTTCTCCTGATCTTAATATTAAATTTCTTCATTTTTGTAATAAAGGCCATTATCTCAACAATCTTAAAATTTTAGAAATTTATCGTTTTTCTAATGATAATTCTTCTATGTGTCTCAATGAACTTCTCGATATAAGCACTTCTCCTCTTCTTAATCCTAAATTCTAACTTTACTTTTACTTTTCTACTTTTTATATTTAAATTTATTTTTATCATTTCTGGCTGTGTGTTTATTGATAGTTTCAATTTGTTATTTTTGACATTTGTAAATTTAGTAATATTAATAAGTATGCTCGTTTATAATTTATTTGTTAGCTATATTTTTAATATTTTGTACTATTTGTAGAATTACTGACGATGACATTTTATATTGTCAAAACATGTATAAAATAAAATAAATTAAAACCATAATATTTTGTAGAAAAGACTTTGAGTCAAATAATTCAATTTTTTATTATTAACAACAAATGTGCACTTTGTTTGAACAATGGGTCAAAAAAATGCCGCAGCGCAATTGAAAATGTCTCAACCACTGTTATGCAAAATTTTGAAATCACGAGATAAAATCAAACACGTCCTTATTAACAATGCTAATTTTAAACAAAAGATACGTTAAACGGGAAAAGAATAAAGCTGCTCTGAAAGGTTAGTTGGCGAAAGTTTGAGACAAAGATGCGGGAGTAAATAAATCTCTTCACAGACAAAAAGCGGAAATGTTAGCTCAAAAAATGGAAAAGGAAGACTAACGGTTCTATAACATCTATATAAAAAAATCTATAGAAAACGTTGAATAATACCGCGGACTAAAACCACTACCTAAAAAAGTTTTCCACCGCTGTATCTATTTACAACTATAATTTTGTTTATTATTAAATTGGAGAGGATTGGCCTCATGCTGTCTCTTTGTCGGGTTCCTGTCATTCTTCAGTTAGTTCTTGTTTTGTTTTTATTTAGGTATTCTAAGACTTCGGTGTAGCTTTGTTTAATCACGGAGTATTAATAGAAGATTAGATATTTTATCAAAAGTCTTTGTGAACAAGAGAAACTTACAGAGGTTTGTTAAATTTTAGTAATTTTTTGATTATTTGCCGTACCTTAAATATTGTGTCGAAGATATACTTATTCCTTCGGTAACTTTGTTGTTCCTCATTTATTTTAATTTTATTTGTTGTTTTATTGGTTATCACTTTTAATAGCATCATGCTTGTAGTATTTAAAGATTTATGGTTCTATAGTTTTGCGGGTTTTCTTTGTTTCTTTTTGAAGATCGGCATTGTTAAGCTCTATTTTTCTGGGGTTTTTGGGTTTGAGAGAACTAATTTCCAAACTTTTTCGTCCTCCATATAAGTTTTTTATCATTTTAGAGAAGAATTTTTTAAATGTTTTTATTGCATTATTTATTCTGTTTTTAACTTTCTATCTTATATTTGTCATACTCTTCTGTAGTTCCTTTCTTTTCGTACTTAAAATAACTTTTCTTATTTTGTTTTGCTAATGCTTTTACATCGTCTGTGAACCACGGTTAGATATTTTTTCTTATATTAACATAAACTTTTCTAATTCCGTGTACTTCCTTGTCATCTTCGGTTACATATGATTTTATTTTTTTTTATCGGCTTGGTTATTCTCTGTTATTGAACTAACAATGATTTTCTTGTTGGTGACAACATAGGTAATTTTCTATTTCTTGTTTTACCAAAAAGTATATTTGTATTGCCACTTAACTGTGTAGTGTTGATAATGCGATGTTTGCTATGTGCTCATGTTGTTATCAGCATTTTTTGATTATCGTTAATTTCATGTTTAGTAAACCTTTATTATAGTAATGATTTCTTGATTATTATTATTGTACTACGATGTTATTTCTGCGTTTTCCATATTTCTTATCGTATCGTTTTTCTTTCTTTCTATAAATAGTAAAACACCCTATCTTACTAAACGAAAACAAATGTCAAGCAATTAGAATTCTACGTTGTATCGGATGCTAGAATTTAACCTGATTCAAAAAAGGTACGAGTACGTACTCTCAAAAAGCCGAATATCAAGTGTAACGAAAAAACAAAAATGAAGTAGGTACTTAATGGTTTTGAAAAATATGATTAGTATTATTCTCGTGGAATACGTAAAAAACCGCTAAAAACATCGAAACACAATCGTCGTAAAAAAAACTGCTAGAAGAATCCAAAAACAATTAGGTCAATTCCATCACTAAACAACAACAAAAAGATCGTGTGCGAAGACTTAGCAAAGCACCGATGACTAACAAGTTACCTAAGAATTACAAAACTAGCTTTAGGATAAACATTTATGTAAGATATAAGAAAAAATTATTAATACGGTGATTGTTTGAGCGAACGTAGAAGCGAAAGGGTTATATGTAAAATAAACATTATGAGACAATCCATGTAGCTTTGTTATATTGATAAAAGTGGACATTCTCTACAGTATCTCACTAAATGTACACAAACACCTATTCGATGCCGACTCATAACTTCTGTTAGAATACTTCTTTCAACCAACAAAAAATAGATGCTATCGCATTTCCATGATTTGACTAACGAATTGGGATTGTGCATTGGAACATTTTTGCTGATATGTTCCATCCTTTAGATTATCTAAATTTATACAAAACTATTCTTACAAAAATTCCTTTTTGAGTTTATTGTAAAAATAGTAGAATTCTATGAATTAGTTTTTTTCTGGTATAGGTATTAGTGGAATTAATTTAGTTCAATATTATCATAAAACTTATAGATTTGTCTTTTTATATATTTACAAATACGCATTAATAGTCTTTCTCATAGCATTAAAAACATTAGTACTATTATTATTGCATAGAAAACGATGGTGTAATTTCCTTATTATCCCAATTCTACATTGTAGGGTAACAGTGTTAAGTAACCTAATCCGTTCTTTCAACAATAATAACAAAAAAAATGAATTGATTTCTAAATATAAACTATAGTAATCAAACATTGGACTTTAACAGTTGTCTCTGTTACTAATGTCTTAAATTTCATGTCAACATGATTAATTACACACTGGAAAAAGTTAAATCTTTAATTTTCCTTAATTCCGAACTCGTACGGTAACCCCAATTTTCTCGATTTTGATTAATATAAATCAAATTAATTTCATGCAAGTAGAGTAAACTTATTTTTTGGAAAATATCTAAATCCGGTACTAACATCTCAAATTACGCGTGTTTATTATTAGTAAAAATGATTTTAATGTATGTTTACTCAATCTGAATTGGTAGTTTGAAGGTCAGTAAATAAATAAATATAGAATTTGGGCGATGAATTTGTAATATCTAAATATATGCATTTGGGCAGTTGCAAGCGTGCTCAGCTTACCTCGACCTTAATGCCGGATCAAAAAATTCACACTTAAAAAAAAACTTTTCAAAAGTAGATTTTTTCCAAAAACAAATTTAAAAAACGTTGATCATAATCTAATTGTAGAAAATTGCCTGTACCTGTCTTGAAATTCAAAAATGTTGTTTTTTTAGAAATTGCCAAGAATATGTTTGTTAAGAACCCGATAAGAAATCACACGTTTTCAAGGCTATGTAATTACGTGACTGCAAAGAATTATTATAACCTGACCATCTCACCGTTAATTACAAACACATTAAAAAACACTATTCACCTGTACAACATATACATTTTTAACGTCTTTAGATTTTCTGAAACAACAACACGATACCGAACTCATATTTCCTCGCGTTAACTAAATTTAAAAAAACTATCGACATGCAGACGTGCGCAAAGTGCAACGGTGCGACTTCAAGGTGCAAAAATTAACGACTAATGATATAAGAGCATAAAATATCTAGCATACGCAAATGAGATGGACATAAATAAAACTGACATACCAGCACATATCATTATTAGAGGAGGCCAACCAGAAATAACTTCGTAAACAAATCACTGCCCCGCGCAAAGTTCACTTTTAAACTAAACGTAAACAGTTACGGCACAATATTTTTTTAAATTAAATTGGAATTCTATGTACGTCCTTCACGAATTAATACGACGTTTTCACGTAGAAAGTTTAAACGAAACTGTAATGAAACGTTTACTATACTTGGCTACGTTATGGAGTGGTATGACAATTGGGGTCTGCTACACGCCATGTAATTGTCAAGAAGAATAATAAGTATTGTTGAAATTTGATCTTACTTGCTATTGTTATTATTGTTACCAGCTACAAGAGTTTTCCCCTTTATTACACACTATGCGCTCTAGAAATTTCAATTATTCAACAATCATTAAGGTAGCGAGTTAAGGTTGAATAGAAAAGCGTTACCTTAAGCAAATTTCCAATTTTTTAAACATGAATTATCTGGTTATTAATAAACATGGACCTCATTGTAATAAAAATATTACAATTTATGCCAGTTTTACTTTCAAAGTACATCAACTATCAGCATAGTGACAATTTAAAATTAGTTTCCTGGTTTTTACATAGGTATTGTAATTTATGAAACATGGGTAAAAACAATGAATTTGTAAAAGTCGTTATTGCGTCAATTATATTTGAATAAAATATTATTTAGTCGTGTTACGTAAAACTTTTTCGGTCAGTTGTAAGCGAAAGTATGTACATACGTTTAGCGTTATTATCAAAATTGAAATATCGGCAAAAATCGTTGTTTCCTTTTATCTTCTTTTTGACATGTGTTGCTGTCAAAAGATGTTGACTGGCGATAATCAATCAAATTTTTTTGACAAGTAGGTACTTTAAAACATTTAAAAACATCGTTTTAGTCAACGTCACTCATTTTTAAACCTACGTCAGCCTTGTATCATTAAAATCTTGAAAGAAAAAAGTTATGTCATTTAAATATTTCTCCCAAACACTTGATGATTAATAATGTTAATCCAAGTAATAAATGCTCATAGTGAAGTAAATTATTATTATGAATTAAAAATCCATTTCTTTTCCACAGAAATTTTACAGCTACAAAGCGAATAGAATATTACATTAAGAACAAAAAGATGCTACTTACCAAATCAAATACTAAATACATAAATAAATTACAATAAATATCCATCTAACAAAAACGCAAAATAATTTAAGTGAGAGCTTTTTTAAAGAAGTTTTTTTAGCAGGCCCGCGCCGTACATAAGTGCAAATTCATGTGGTGCACGATGGCGCCGATGCGCCGAAAAGCCTCAAAAATCAAAAGTAAAAAAAAATAAAGCAATAAACAACATTGTCAAAACAAACTTTATAATGATTAAAAAATTAGTAAGTTAGCTATTACATTGTTTTTTATTTGTTTATTTTTTAATTTTTACTCTTTGAGACGAGGGAACCGAATTACATCTCGAAAATAATATATTTTCCAAATGAGAGTACCCAATAATAGCATATATTCGATGGAATATGTAATACGTAACATGATAACATGAATTGTGTGAACTCAAACAAATCTGATTTTATTCATGTTTGAGCTTGAAATTTGGCTTGCAACGAGCCAACAAGCGAACAAGCGTTTTTTTTTCTGTCTGAGCTTGCAATGTACGAACCTTTATATATTTAAGCGCTGCATCGGTCGCGATTTCATTTGTTGCCTGATACCCGATCGATAATTAACTTAGCGAAGTGAAAAGGTGCATGGGGTAATAGATATCTGCTTTTGAAACTTTAGTTTTTTGTAGTTTTGCAGACTTTATAGTGACGTGTTTTGTGTTGTGAATTAAGGTGAGTTCATCTAAAATTTATTTTTTTATTTTAGATTTATTAAAACAATAAAAGTCAAAAACTTACATCTCAAAATTTATTTTATATTTGATTATATAAATTGTTAATTGAGGTAAATTCAAACAGAGTAATTGATAAGCACTAATATTAATATTTATAAAAATTTATCAAGTTTGAAATAACTTAAAATAAGTAATGTTGAGAAAATACTTTCGAGTTTGAGTTTGAGACGTTGAAACATTTCCACTTTTCATGAATAATTTGTCAATTTGTTTACTTACGTAATAATTTCTTTACAGTATACAGGATGTCAAAAAAAAAAGAAATTGTTTGGATACCAAAATTTGCTGAATAAAATAGAAAAAGAGAGGAAAAACTGGAAAACCACGCCAAAATTACGCATTTTTTTTTCAAAACCCGAGTCTACTTTGCCAAATAATAATAACAACAATAATACAGCTGAATCCCAATATTCTGAACTTGTACTTGAAACAAGTATCAGCAGCAGACAAGAAACTGATCTTCTAGAAAGCAATCCATCAACATCTTCAAGTTCCGCTCATAATGAGAAATCAACACCTTTAAAAATTACCAGAACGGAAAATATGAGTCAACTTTCAAAAGATGCTGCACTACGACCAAAGAAGTTACGTCCTAATAATATTCAAGAATTAGTAAAACGTGGCCCTGCTCATTATCAAAACAAAAAGGATATTTATCCGAGAGATAGTTTGGAGTCGGGGCGTAAGTTTTCCAATAGTTACTTCTTTAGAATTTTACCAAACAAAAAAAATTTAGCGTTTTTGGTTGTTGTATTTCGAAACAAAAAATTAACTTTAGAAAAATTTTCTACGTGATTCAGTTTTTAGGTCAGCAAAAGCAATCAACTTGATCGAATAAATATACAGCACCCCACTTAAATAGAATCACATTTGGACTTGGGGTTTTGGATAACAATAACCGAATGATAACAAAATCCGATAGTCGGAAAAAAATATGTTTATTGGTTCCAAAAGAGTAAATACATAGAGCGTGTATCTAAGTAATTTAGAAAGTGAAATTATTGCCTCAATACAAGAAAAAACGTCAAAATAAAGGTTGTAACAAAACATTTAAAAAAAGCCAAAATTTTGAGCTAAATAAATCAAAAGCTGCGACGTGTTGCATTAAATAGTCTCCTGTAAATGGAAAGAAGTCATTTAGATTTTTACATAGAACATGCCTGGGAATCTTTAAATCGTATAGATCTTCAAGTTCGGCCCATGATAACTTTTCCAACCATAACTTTTGCAAAAGAATTTTTGGTGTAATAGAACAAGGCGATAGAAAAAGTACCTAAGGTGATCAGTAAGAAAAGACCAAATAAAACCCAGCGTGGTGGTACTCCAAATTCATGAACACCTGGATGCAGATCAGAATCAGGAATGTCCGATAAAATTGTTGGATCAATAGAAATTCACTTCCGCAGTTTAAAGCACCCTGAACGCAAAACATGAGTAAGTTATGAGCAGATATCACGGGCTTTATCAAGACTACCAGCTCCTGTCAGCAGATCATCAACATAAAAGTCTTGTTTGATGATTTGAGAAATTTGTGGATTAGAAACTGCACAATCGATGCCTAATTGGAATAAGCTACGAATTGTCAGAAATGAAGTTGAAGCCGTACCATAGATGACAGTGTTGAGATCGTATGACTTAACGGGATCTAATGGTGAAAAACGCCATAAAATGCGTTGTAAAGACCTTTGGCTAGGTTCTACTCGAACCTGGCGGTACATCTTTTCAATATAAGAAAAGATTGCATAAAAATACTTGAAAACGTACTAAGATAGAAAATAAATCCTGTTGAATTATGGGGTCTACTTTTTGTATGCTGTTAAGAGAATAACCCGTTGTGGTTACTTGAGAACCATTAAATACCACTCGAAGTTTTGTGATAAAACTGTCCTCCTTTAAGACTCCATGGTGTGGGAGATAATAAGAAATTGATGTGAGATTCAAACTAGGCGACATGTGTCTAACTCTAAATATATATAATAATAATATATATATAATTATATATGAATGCTAAATAACGATTGGAAAGTTCTGGATTGGCTTGAAGACGCCGCTCCAGAGATAAAAATCTTTTTTGAGCTACGGCGTAAAAGTCGCCTAATACCTCAATAGATTGTTTTAGAGGAATAGAGACGAAAAATCTACCCTCTTGATCTTTTAGTGTGTTTTGCACAAAATGGGATTCACAACAATTCTTCTTCGAAGAGAAAATTCTGTCAGTTGGATGACTTTCTTTCCTAAAATAGAGATAATTGATCTGAGATCTCAGAAATGTTCAGATGACATTGCACCTGGTTAGGAAAACTAGAGTACATAGGGCCAGACACGAGCCAACCAAACCGAGTCTTTTGAAGGATTGGCAGATTGGGACCTAACCGCACCTGCCCAATGCAGAGCAGTCCGAGAAAGGCTGATAAACCCATTAAAAGTTCGATTTAGAATGATCTACCTGAAAGGAAGGAAGCATTTCAGTAATCTCGTCTAGTAGAAAGCAAGAGAGATTAATCTTGTAAGGAGAATGACAATATAACTCGAACGTATGCGGGAAAGAGAGTCCTTCAACTCAGAAACTGAAATGTTTACTTGGCAAGTAGGCAATCTCAACTTTTCACGTAAGTCTGAACGTATAAAGTTTGATTGGCTGCCCGAATCAAGAAGTACGCGAATAGAGTTGGAGGTTCCGTACGTATCAAGAGTCTTACAGGTTACAGTTGGCAACAAAACCTTGATTGTATCCGAGCAGAAAACAGAAACAATATGGGGGACTCCAGAAGAGGTTGCGATGCATGTCCCAAAGAATCGACATGATGCCTAGCTTTACATGTTACATGTTCTGCACGTAAATTTAGAAACGCATTGAGGTAACATGTGACTCCGAGCAAAGCATATCTTCAACTCTCTAGTTTTTGAAGAACAATCCTTTGGTGTCATGTTGAAAAAATTGCCACATTTGGATAGATAGAGGTCCTTTGCAAAGTAGGCACACGGGACTATATGCAACAAACGATTTTAAATGGAATTTAGATTTTTCTGGCACCACCTTAACTGGCTTGGCTTTTAGATTATCCAGAAGATTCGTATGATGAGAAACGACTTGAATTCATCTAAATTGCCGTGAAGTAGTTGAATCTAATTTTTCCGATGTGACATGTATGACATACGTTTAGAATAACTGCTGTGTGTAGCAAGAGATTGGAGTGCTGTAACGTGCTTGAAAAGAGAATCGTTTACTTTTCTTAGACTGGAAGCACATTTCTTTGTCAAGGGCTCTAGTCATATAATGGATTTTAAATGTTTCCGAATTAATAGTTTAGGCTGATCATATCGGGCTACTAACGAGTTGAAAACAATTTGATAATTGCTAGCAGAAAACTCTAATGATTTGATTACTTCAACAGCGGTACCAGCAAGACAGCCTTTAAGATAATGCAACCTTTGGATATCGGTAAAATCCGAGTTATCATGAATTAAACTGGAAAATACGTTTTTGAATTCGATCAAGTTTTCTAGATCACCTGAGAATCTAGGAATATTTATTTTTGGCAACTGGAACGATGGTGATCTTTGCGATGTGTCAGATTCGCATGAATGTAGACTACCATTAGGCGAATTGCGCCCTGTATTTGGCGAAGAAACGATTAATTTATTGATAAAATATTCGGCACTTCCCCTTGTGGAAAAAGAAAATGTTTTCAAATTCTGAAAAGTCTTGCTCTGCATCCTCATATGAGACATAAAGCGCATTCAAATAATTTTTAAATCTCGTTAGTTTACCTTTGATATTAGTACGGGTTTTAATTATTGAATCCACTTTAATCAAAAGCAAAGTGATTTAAATGGTGATATTCACAAGAATAAGTAAATGATTAAACGTCTAGAGATAAATAATTATTTAGTATTTGATATTTGAAATGAATACTATCGCTACGCGACTGCAAGCGCCTAACTTTGAGTAACCAGATACGGACGGTACTAGAGTTCCTACTTCTCGTCTATCCGTATTCCAAAGGGTCCAACAGATTCACCAGCATCTATGGCGACGTTGGAACAAAGAGTACATCTCCGAGTTACAGAAAAGGCAAAAATGAAAGTCCCATCAATCTGATCTTAAACTGAGAACTTTAATGCTGATCAAAGAAGATAACCTTTCTCTGCTTTGCTGGAAGTTAGAAAGAACCACGCAAATTCATTCTGGCAGTGACAGTGTGAATAGTGTTATTTCTGTGCATACTAATAGTGGATCATTTCATCACTCCTTTACTAAATTATGTCCTCTGCCATTAGAGCAGTAAAACTTTATTATTGTTTTGTATTATTGTTCTGTATTCTGTTGTAGTTGTTATTTAAGTTTTATATATGTTTTGTTATTCTACGCTTCAATTGAAAATATTGTTAAAATGTGCAATAGCCGGGGTCATGTTTGAGATTCACTGTATATTTTGTTTAAGACCGTTTGAGACCTTCTGTTCTCTTTTTCAACCCCTCTACCTATGTGGTTTTGGAGGTTCATGTGTGAGTTAGCGTTAAGCCGTCTGTAAAGTAAGACGTTAGATTAAACATTGTCAATTATTTTGTATCATCATGTTGTAATAAATACCTTTAGCAAAGTGCTCAAGTTTTAATTGCAACAAACAAAGAAAATACAGTCCACAATTCAGTACCTTGCTACAATCGAATCAAATACACGACTCGACAAGCAGTTACGCTACAATGTCTGATTTAGTTTTAAAAACTACTAATTTCTTCTCATTAATTTGCTGACACCAAAAATTAAAAAAAAATACAAAATAATGTTGTTACTCTAAGAACTGCACATTTTTTTCAAATACAAAGTAACTTGAAGATAACGTATTTACAGATGTTTAAATGAGGTAATTTACGTGTCACTCATAATATATACTACAATAAATAAATACACTGCAAAAATAAACTAATATGCAAAACGGTTTTAAAACTATTCTAATTATCTACTACAATTTGAGTATAAATTGACCCAACATATTACGATAACGTTCTGCGTTTAGTATTGAGAAAAAATATTGAACCAATTATCATTCTCTTTCACATTGCAATCCAAACAGCAACTTTCAAAAAATACAATATTGTTTCTACAAAAGTGTGTGAATTTTTGTTTGCCCAAATACGATAATTTTGGCTATTTACATACCCACTTAAATGAAAACATGCTTCGTCCGTAAAGAAAGTTAAATCCAAAAGGTTATCGTTATTTGAATGTTCAGTAAACTATTGACATAATTGTACACGTTGCAAGAAGTCAAGAGAACGTAATTTTTGATAAACCGGATAATCCTAAACATTGAATGCTTGTAATTTAAAAAGAAAACTTAAAATGACTTTATACCTGTTGCTGCAGATAATTTTGTCACTGATTTGTATGATCTTTGTTCCATGCGATTGCCAATATCTTCGACAACAGGTGTAGTGAGTACAGAACGTTTTCCTTTGCAAATGCAATTATTATTTAGAAATCAGTTAATTTAAACTTGTCGGAAACAACTGTAAGTAAAGTTTCCTTCTGGGAAATGTTTGTTAAATTCATCGATGTAACTTTGAAAAGAATACGAACAAGTTCCGGCAGAATTGCAAATACCACTTCAAAAATGCGCCATTAAAATAAGGGTGTTTTGTTTAGAAGTAAACAACGTGAAACGCTATTAATATAAAATTACGAAAAGGCAAGCTTAAAATACGATGTGTTATTCAGTATTTACTCAGAGAAAACACACATATTGCTGACTAGTTACGATAATATCTGTTTTAAAATATAAAAATAGAGAATAAAGCAAACGACAGTAACACTACCAACCTAAAATAACGTTGATGCTCAACTCATAGATCACTTGAGAAATTGGTTTTAACGAAGTCCCTATATTTGATGGCAGGGCCTCTCATATATGTCATTTATTTAGTAATGTATTATATCGGAAACAAATAATTAAATTCATAAAAACCGCATGTTTTATTCACAATCATTATAATAATATCCAAATTATTAACTTATAAAAAGTTGGGAAGTTGATCATTTTTTACCGTTACTGTGCCAGCGCGCGGTCGGGAAGCGACAGTTTTCACTTTCAACCCACGCCTGATCATGGTCGGGAAGTGATTTTACAGTAATTTTTTTAGTAAACGCCAAACTTGACAATTAACTCAAAAAACTAGAAAAATAAATTCAATAAAGAAATGATTGTAAATAAAATAGTATACATACCTAGGTTAAAATTTTCTACTGCCTCGTTGCTTTCAACAGGAATGTAAACTTTTGCACCTTACTTGTAATATACTATTAAATACATATTTAAGTGCATATTTTTAGTGTTCTTACTGCGTATTTCAAGTGTTTTACTGCACAACTACCCAAAATCTATTATATCGAGGGCGTATAAGCCACCATAGACATTTTTGAGAAAATACACTGTCATATTGGCATGAAACTAAATCCAAAATTTTTCAAAAAATTGTAAGCATTGGGTCTTACTCTAAAAGAAAAATCAAGAATTTCAATCAAATTTTCGATTTTTAAAACGTTTTTTTCGTCTTCTCTAAAATTTACTTTTTGGTTGATACGCCCTTCTGATTTGATGCCCTCGATATACTAGCGAAACTAGTTATGCAAAAAATAAATAAAGGTTTTATACATAGATTCTTACTTTATAACAACACTTATTACTAAGAATATTAAAAAAAATCAAGTATAATATAATTCACGTAATATAAATGTAAATTTTTCATACTAGCACAGCAACGAAAGTTATCTACAAAATCAAACGTGATGTAAAAAAAATGTTTAAAATCAATTAATTGCTAAATAAACTTTTAAATCAATTTGGGTTACAAGCTAACTGACACTATTTGACGTTAAGAATGATGTCATTTTAAAGTAAATGGAGTAATCTTAATTATTTGACGTTGCTAATGAATTTTTAATTCGAATAAAAATAACATCGAACTAACCACAGCTGCAACAAAATTATAACCGTTAGTCAACAGCCATGTTCAGGCGATTTGCATTAATTTAATCTTTGGGTTATTAGCATACACACAAACATTTTTTTTTGATTTTTTCGAATTTAAAGAATTTCGTTCTATCGAGTATAGTAACAATAAAGTATAATCAATCTGGTTTAATAAATAAAAAAATTAGTTTTTAGTGGTTATTTAAATTCTGCTTTTGAAATGTCAAACATTCATTTTAAAAAATTTAAAATGGGCTTTAAAAAAGGTTACTACTGATAGAATTTTTTTTCCTAATAGTTGGTTTGTTTGTAGTTCTATTTTACCCTTCAGGTAGAAGAGGCAAATGATCACAAGTTGCTTGAGTTTTTTTCTAGGCCACATTCCGTGATGGGCTTCACATAGATGCCAATTTCTAAACGAATGTAATTACAGTGCACGCCGCTTAATAGAAATACGTTGAGTGTTTGATAACAATAACCGAATAATACCAATATCCTAAATTCAAAAAAAAACAAAACAAAAGTGAATGTTTATTATTGGTGAAGTAGTTCATTGCACAAAGTGGAGCCTTGTTTAAAATAATATTTTATTATTCTTAAAGTTTTCTCCACAGTATTCTGTATTTTTTAATATTTTATTTTAAAAAAATATACATGTTTCGCTAATAACAATTAGCATCGTCAGTATATATAACGAAAAACTAAAATTAAAACATTACAAGAAAATAGAAAAATATCAAAAGAATAGAAAAATGAAAAGAATAAAACTAAAATTTTGAAATAAGAAGAATTGAGGGATTTAAATTTAACATTTCATTTAGACAATTTATAGAATCATTGTTAGAAATTCTATTAACTTCAAGAGTCTCTAATGAGTTAAGAAGAGATGCTTTATTACATACATGTAAAATTTTGTTATTCAAATCTGAAGAAATAGAATGTCCTGAACATTAAATATGATTGACAAAAGCCATAGTGTTATACATACTATTTGTATTTAAATATCTATTTATTAAATATAAATGTTCATTTAGTCTAGTTTTGAATTTTTTACCTGTTTGACCAATATATAAAGAATTGCGAAAAGAACAAGTAAGTTCATACACTCCAGATTTATGTAAAATTGGTATTTGATCTTTATTATTAACTAAAAATAATTTAAGTGTGTTATGTGTCGAAAATGAAATGTTGATATTATGTTTTTTAAAAAGTTTTTGCAAAAATTAAAAACAGTGACCAAAGTATGGAAGAGATCTAAAAACCATTTCATTATTAGTAGGAAAATTGATCAAATTTTTGAATAAATGTTTTATACGAACTCTGTGAAAAATACTATTAATTAATTGAATAGGATAACCATTATTTAAACCAATTTGATTTATAATTTTGTGTTCCTTAGCAAAATTAGAAGGAGACAAAGGTATAGAAAATAGTCTATGAAAGTACGAACGAAAAGCAGCAGTTTTATGAGAAAAGGGATGGCACGAATTAAAAGAAGTTACGCAACCTGTATGAGAAGATTTGCAAAAAATATCAAAATTAAATTTATTGTTAAACCGTGAAATTTTTAAATCTAAATAAGATAAAGAGTTGTTTGATTCAATATCTAAAGTAAATTTTATTTTTGGATGGATAGAATTAATAAAATTACTAAAATTATTTAATTCGTCAATGGTACCATTAAAAAGAACTAAGCAATCATCAACGTATCTATACCAAAAAGAAATTTTGTTTAATATAGAATAGTTTGAAAAAATTGTATTTTCTAAATTGTTCATAAAAATTTCAGCTGCTAAAGGTGAAATATTTGATCCCATCGTCAAGCCTGATACTTGTGAATAATATCTATTGTCAAATTAAAAATACTTTGTTTAAAGACTAAATCTAATAATGAACAAAAAATATTAAAAAATACAGAATACTGTGGAGAAGACTTTAAAAATAATAAAATATTATGAATGTTTATTGGTTAGAAAGCAGTAAATACATACAGCGTGTAAAATTTTGAGTCAAATAAATCGAAAATTACAGACCTGTACCCTCGCTTGTACCATTAAATAGTTTGTTAACGCTGTCAATAAAAGGAAATCAAAAAGAATATTATGATGTTTAATTCATTGTTCTAAGAACTACACATTTCTTTTCAGTAATTTGCTAGAAATAAATACAAAATAACGTTATCACATAAGACGTAGTTAAATGAAGTACTTATTCTAACAACCCAAATGCTTTACAATGCTTGAACAAATAAATAACACTGCAAAAATAAACTAAATATGCAAAACAACTATATTTAGGGTACAATGATAAAATTTTTCCTTATAAACAAGCGTATTGTAAAAATTAAGCAAAAAAATTCATGCAAAATAGATTATTGCTTATGTATAGAAGCAAACCTGAGAAGAAAATTGATAACATAAACCGAAATGATGATTACTATGAACGGTGATTTCTGTGTAGTAGCATACGTCCGGCCCGTTCTTTAATAAAGTGATAAGCTGATAACATTACCCGACTGAAAATATCCGTGATTTCAATAAGGTTGAACTGTATTAATAACTTTTTTCTTCTAAACAGGTTTCCACACGAGAGTAGAATTAAATTACACCATATGGTAAAAATAATATAGAATAACCGTAAATATAAACAAGAGTAAAATCAAAAAATAATCTTAATTTAAAGCAATAGGTCTCGATGTAAAAAAGTAAACATCGATTTTTTGCAAAGAAGGAACAAAACATTTAAGTACATACAGCTAGATTTAGGCTGTCGCAATTCACCACCTAATTGTATATACGACGTAACATCAACAAATTTATAGTTATATCGCTTCATTGTAATATTTTGTAATTTTCAAAAATTAGTTATGGACATCGATCAGACAAATTAAACATCGAGCTACTTTCCGAAATCTAGACAATGAACCAAACAAGCTTGAAGTTTTGCTTGATTAAAGCACACAATCGAACGGTGGACAACGAAGGCGCCGATCAGCTGACGGACGCACTTTCTGGTTTATTTCAAATATCGAAATCATATTTGTACCGGTAACACTTGATCGTTACACGCTAGGACTTCTGGCAAACGACAGCAATTTTCGAGCATACTTCCGCGGAATCAAAATAGGCAGGTGTGAATGCAAAAACAGTAACCACGTCTTGCTTGACTAGTTTAGCTTAGGTTATTGCACAATTTATCTAACGCTAAGCTAGAAGCCGACTATGTCTGACAAGCTACTCAAAAATAAAAGAGAGAACAGAAGCCGTCGCCATATACACGTTATCACAAGCGATGTGACGAGACTTATGCACTGCTCACACGGGGAACGCATGGTGTGCGACTCGTCTCTTAAAAGCAAGCGTAGGATAACTGGAACTGACAATCATCGAGTAAACAACGCGACTTCAGATCGTTTATAATACGTTGTTGTTCTTTAGATACGTTAAACGGTTGATTATAAAACGGTTGTCTTTGATTATAAATTATGCAAGAATTCAGTACACGCCCACAATAATTCTTAATTCTCACAGCTCTAACAGCCTTAAAATTTTTGAAAAATAAGTAATAAAAATTGTACGTCGTCCTCGTTTTGAGGATGCAAGGTAGATCTATCTGCGTCTCAAGAATGTTAATGCTAAGGATCAAGCCATAGAAATTACCCTAATTTGGCGTAAGTAGAACGCGGAATGATAACAAGCTCTACAACACGAGATGGACACGACTGACTCGACGGACGCAGTTCGCGCGCGGCGTTTCGTAGACGCAAAAGTGCGATTAAGTGTAACTACGGAACCAATGCAGTAATATGGTGTTGTACGGTGTCTTTGTTACGGCCTTGTTTTACTTAGCTTCCTCTTTCCTTTTGAGTTAAATAATAGGTCTTGCTCTTAGTCTTGTATTGATATCCTTAATCTCGGTCTTGCTCTTGGCCTTGAATATAGAGTTTTGGTCTGGTTCTTGATCTTGCACGCAAGACTTGCAGTCTTGCATTTTTACACCGTACTATGAATAAAACTTCACAATGTTGTTAAAAAAAAATTTTATAATTTATATTTGATTGATAACGAAAAATTAAGTTACTTTAATAAAAAGTAAAAAATTCTGTCTAACTCATATAAATTATAATAGACACGAAGTGTTTTCGGCTTTTTTAATACTTAAGCCTACAAGTACAACTGCATCTGTAAATGGCTTGAGTATTAAAAAAGTGGAAACGTATTGCTTATAACTTTTATTATTAAAAAGAATGTGGATTAGACAGAATTTTGTACTTTTCATTGATCTACTAAACCTGCAATAATAATGATGATACAGAATATTAACTTACTTTATTTTTAATTTTACGTGTCAACGATCTAACAAGATTTAATTTAATTTTATACTCATTAAACTATCAAAATACAAATACATAAATAAATGTTAATTAATTTCAATTAAATTGTATATACCTACATTTTTTATTGAATGGCTAAATTATAATAAAAGACAAGTAAAAATATTTGTGAAGGTACAAACTTGTTAAAATGTGCTAAAGGATCGACAAATTTTTTCCCCACAGATATTAAATAATTAGCACTATTGCATTTGCAATGCGTCCGTTGTATTTTATAATAGATGTACTTTTAAGTTTTGAGAATTCAGTTGTTTTGGAAAAAGAACTACGCCACGGCATGTTTAAGGGATTTGCATGAGCATTACAAGCGCCGTGCCGGTTTACAATCCTTTGTAGGTGCCTTTATTGTAAACTAAGAAAAGCGCGTTTTTTGGTACAAACTTAGAATTAAGAATTTGAGACTTCCCCACAAGTTGTTATTTCACAAGTTATTTTATTACTTGTATATACTTGTATTATATCATAGAAATGTGAAGAGTTTATATTCGATGAAAAATATTAAATTAATTCAAATAAGCTAATGTTGTAAAAATTCGTAACAGCGTCTTTCCACACTTTAGGAATCGATGACAATTAATATTTTATTGGTTTATTTATTTTCAATTAAATTACATTTTAGCCAAATTTCAAATAGTTTTATTTGGTTTAAGTAAATTTTTCATTTAAGATGATTATAGTGGTTAGTTATTAGTTATAATTTTATTTTTCAAACAAACATCATTTTACTAAAGCCGAAACAACCCTTTTTCAAAAAACTTTTAACTTTCACGTATACATACAATAATTTTTTTGCGAAAACAAATGTTTATTTGTATGTGGGATAAATAAAAAAAGATAAATAATCGTTCGTAATAAGAAAAAAACTGCAAGAGTCTTGCAAGATAGTCTTGTTTTTGCTAATATCTTTCAGAGCTAATCTTGCATCCAGTCTTGGTCTCGCAACCTTGAGTCTTGGTCTTGCTAATGGCGTTGTTATCTTGCTCTTGGGCTTGCAAATCTTGCGAGACTAAAACAAGACTGCAAGATCAAGACCAATTTTGGCCATCACTAACAAAGATGAACACAATTTTTATTTAATAATTTGTTGGTCTATTGGCTTCACACTCTCTCACTATTTGTGCCATCGATTTCAGCAGATAGTCGATTTCTTCTTGAGTTATTGTGTCCCAAACAACTTGCAGCCACTCAACAGAAAATTTTATCTTGCGCCGTTCTTCGTGTCTTCTTCTGACTCTCATACGGCCATCCCTAAACAGAATCGAGATTCGTCACTGAAAGCTACTCTATGCTATTTCAGATTCCAATGTAGTCGCAACCACCACTCCAAACGTTGATGTCGGTGTTGAACCGTCCGTGGCACGACATGATATGGCCGATAGGATTGCAATCCGAAACTTTTGATTCAACGGTAAACTGTTCGAAGGGTTACAGGACGACCTTTCGTACCTAACCATTAATCGGAAATTAATCTGGTACTAGGAAAATCGGTCTGTTATTGCCATAAGTCAAAGATCTCGGTCCTGCAGCTTATTTGTTTGCCTTCGTCCTCCAGTTCCTTGTCTACGACTACTCTGCCCTTCCCTAGTATATGCTTGATAACAGCGCATGATTGTAGATTGGTTCCGGTTAAAAGGATTTGCAATTTTCCTATACGAAAAACCACCTTTACGGAAGCCGTTAATTCGGTAATTTTCGCGTATAATCACGCTCTCAAAACACGTTAAACAAAAAAACCACAAGAGACAACAATATTAAAATTAACCAAGACTCGCATGAAATACACACGATAATGAAGTTGTAGAAACAAAAAAAGTCAGATATGCCATTACCACTTGATCCATTTCAATAACATTTTAATTATTTACTACCTCTGAGCTAAGTAGCTAAATTCTTCCCGCCAAGTTTGATCACACAAAATTTCTACTCTTTTTTGGTGTTGCAATTTTAATGTCACAGAATATATTGCCTCTAAACAAAGAAAAATATGCAAAAATTAAAAAGACCTTTCGATTTGTGTGCACAGCAAAACCATTTAGTAAAAACATTAGCGTTCAAGTGACTGCACATTTCTTGACAACTACGAGAGGCGTATGTGATGTTAGTAAGTTGGTCTTTTTGTAAAGTTTAAAAAATTGTTTAAAACATAAAATGGAAATCAAAAACAAATTCATTAAATTAAAATGCTTTAATCCGCTAAACAAAACTAATCACACAATTAGAGATAAAAATAGACTGAGAAATGTAACATCTTGGATGTTAACTTTATATCCTGAAATACTGAAAGAAGTCAAAATTTGTGATTTTTGTAGGAAAGAAATTGGACATTTAAAAATAGACAATACTAATCAACCTGCCCCCCTGGCCTGTCTTGTTCTCCAATCAAAACTGGTTAAGAATACAGTTCTCAGCCACATAAGCCATCCTTTTCTTTAAACCCAAAAATTGTAATTGAACAATTAAATACTTCAATAGTTAAATTAGAAGAGTCTCCAATTAATGTTAAGAAAGTTCACTCTAAGCATTATTCTACAGAGAAAGTAAAAAATCTAATAATGGTAAAATTCTAGATTAGTCAGTTTTACAAAACCGCAAAGCAAAGTTTTGTACATCAACAAATAGAGTTAAGAAGTTAATGATGCTTAGGTGTCTCCCCGAGAAATAACCCATTATAAAAATAATTCGTGAATTTATTGTACCAAATTATATGGTAAGATAGGCATAAAAAACATTAAAAGAAAAGGGCACTTTAGAAAACTCTAACCCAAAGCCTGGAAAGACTCCTGCAAAGATTCTCAAGTTTTTCAAAATTTGCCGAGTTTCAGTCTATGTATGCACAATTCACCAGAACTTGAAGTTAATGATAGAAAATACGAAATTTCGAGGTTTGACAAAAAATAGGTAACTAATTACTTATAAACACTGTTTGGCAAAAGTTGTGAATGTACATAATGTCCAGGTGTTGCCCCAATTCGGAAAATCATTGAAGAGGTTTTTGAAGAAAATCTTATAGAAAATGTCATTTATTGTCAGTGAGTGTCTGTTGATTTTTGCAGCCTCGAAACTTTACAGAAATCTAATGAGGATTTTATAAATATTTTCTGTAAGAAACTGACCATTTTAAAAAAGCACGATTTTATTGCAAAGCCGCAGTCATCATTCATAAATGATAAAAAAAAAAAATATTAAAGAGTCTGAGTAAACTTAGATTTCTCTGAAAACTATAATATTGTCGTTCAGGACCAAGCTCAAAGTTTCCACTGGGCAAGTGATCATGTGACAATACACCAATTTGTAATTTATTACAGAAAGAATAATAAATTTAAGCATTTAAGTTTTGTTGTAATTTCATCATGTTTGGAACATAAGACTGTTTCTGCGTATACATTTCAGAAAAAAACTTGTCGAATTCATGACAACAAAGTTTCATCTAGTGCCAACAAAGATTACGCTGCACAATATAAAAATAAGACAAACTTTATTTATCAACTTATGTTTTTATAAGCAAGACTTTGGTGTAGAAGCAAAATGGCATTTTTCCGCTACTGCCCATGGAAAAGAACTATGTGATAGAGTTGGCGCCTTAATGAAAAGACTAGCTGCAAGAGCAAGCCTACAACGTCCATATAACGACCAAAATTGTCTCACCTATCCAACTTTATGAATGAGCAGTTGAAAATTTATCTGTAATTAATTTCACCTTTTCCACACAAGATGAGCATGTTGAGTCTGAAAAATTTCTGAATAACCGTTTCAGCGAAGCAGTAACTATTAAGGGAACACAGCAATATCATGCTTACATGCCTGTAAATTTCAGTGTACATATTGTGGATACCACTGACAGATGTACTTTGTAAAGTTGATCCCACAACTTCTACAAGAAGGATTTATGTAATAACATCTGAAGAAGTCATAAAAACTTCACAAATCAACAAGTTCATAATTAATTAATAAGTGTTTAATGGCAGAGGCATCTCATAGTGTAATTTTCTATGTGACAGAGATAACTGTAAATAGCTATAACGGCGGTAACACGTTGGAAATTGATTTAACACCCACGAATTTCAAAACGGCTTTGAATAATTCTGTGGGATAAAATCACAACGTAAAAAGACATTGGAGTGTTAAATCAATTTTCAACGTGTTACCGCCGTTATAGCTATTTACAGTTATCTCTGTCACATAGTAAATTACACTATGAGATGGCTTTGACCTCAAACACTTATTAATTGTTACCTTCGTTATACTTGAATATATAGCTATAAGGGTGTCAATGCAATTGTGGGAATTACATTAGAGTGTATCTTCTATTGCTGATGAGCCCCAAAAGAGCGAAACTACCGTCCAGTAGTTCACTCTGGTGGCATTTGCACAATTGCATTGACATCGCTTTATCCCAATGTCTTTTTACGTTGTGATTTTATCTCGCAGAATTATTCAAAGCTGTTTTGAAATTTGCGGGTGTTAATTCAATTTTAAACGTGTTACCGCCGTTATAGCTATTTACAGTTCATAATTAATGTAATATAGTAAAAAAATTTGTAGTAGGTAGACTGACTAATAGTTTCATGAAACACCGTTTTTTAAAATTACTATTTAACTATAAACCTATTAGCCTCTCACTTTGAAATTTTGAGAATCACTTACCAAAAGTATAAACTATTTGTAGAAAATATTAAAACCTTTTCAAAAATGTAGTTTTTGAGAAAATCAAAATCAAAATTTTGAATTGGATATCTCAAAAAAACTTTTTATAACAAAGTATGTTGTGTTGTACAAAGAGCATTTAAAACTGAGTAAATTGACAGCGGTTCCATCTTTCTAACTCAATTCGGAGAAAAGCTATGATAATTTCAAAATATGTCGGTTAGGTTTTTTTGGCGGATTTTAAGAAACTTTACATAGCCGTAATTTTGAAACCGTTTGAGATATTTGGAAAAAATTTGACATTTCTCTTAATCGCTATGATGACAACCTTCATACCAAATTTCATCAATTCGGAAGTGGTTAGGTTTATACCCTTGTTGATTTGATATTAAATGACCCACGTTCCTGTCACACGCTAAACATACAGATTAAAAATCTTTTTTTTAACTAATGTTAAATAATCCAAACCTTACCGACATAACTGGTAACCAAAAAATCAACTTAAAACGGTTTTGAAACTATTCGTTTAGAACCCAAATTTGCAGTAGTCTAAGAAAGAAACAGATAATAACAAATAATACATTATTGTCTGATTTGTTTGTTTTGGTAGCCGATAAATGTTATGCAAGACTAGCCTATTAAATTAAACAAAAAATTTCAAAAACTTAAAACTAATTCAACTCAACACTTTACTTATATAATAAAAGAAGAAAATGTAGCTCACTCTTGCGCATCTGCCCCTGTATAAATTGATATATGTACCAACACCTGTTTATTTGTTGCCTGTACAAGTTTTTATGTCGTTTTCAGTATTACATTGAAAATAAAACTTTTGTCTCCAAGGATTCGACTGCGACGAAAGTAGGACAGAATTATATTAATTTCCAAATTAGAATAAATTGTTAGCTTTAACGTTAGTTTAAATTCTAAATATTAAATTATCTAATAAAGAACCTAATTAAACTAAGGAACAGTTTTTACACATTACATAAACATCAATTTGTTAACTTATTTATTGTTTTACAGCTGGGAAATGCGGTCGGTTCCTGATTTGAATTTAAATCAATCGACAATAATCTTGCATAAGAGTGATAAAATTAAACATTATATAATTTTTGTAAAACATTTTCTAATTTTTTCAAACGTTATACAATATAATTGTGTAACGTTAAGCATTATGATTTATTAAAATTATACCACCCGCAATATTTTTTAATTGTCAATAAAAACATGCAGCACCCGCATCCTTCATTGAATTTCATTGAAGATAATGATCTATTACGTTATGTTATAATAGTGTTAGATTTCAAGTGAACAATTGTAATTACAAGAGAATAATGTATGTGTGATCCTTCGATTTCAAAGATTACAATTACGTGTACATCAAATAAAACTTTCTCAAAATTATATACAAAGCAAGTCTTTCATATAGTACTACCCAAATATGATAACATGTGGTATGCGATGCACAAGATGGTTAATAGTAAAATTGAACGTATCGAAATCATTACAAAATAAAAAAATATTTATTTGTAGCGTCATTGCGTAGATATTCATTAAGAATAAAAATAATTACAACACAATTATTACAAATGTTATTATGTTTGTGTGGATTCACCAAACAAAAAAATAGTGTTAGATTTTTTAGTCAAAATAAAACAATAATTTTTAATCGATTAGCTAAATGGTTCATTGTTTACAACATTTTCAACTGATTTTGCAATCACATATTCCATTTTAGTAAAACACAGCGTACATAGAGAAAACATTGTTGTGGTCCATGAACTTGATAGTAAAATTACAAATAGATAATGAAAGTCCTGACAAACTGGTTGATGGTTAAAAAAAATTAGTTACAAATTCTTGGTATTTAACTTTTCTTCTTTTTTTAAAAGTTTGTTTGATTGTAATAGTGTTTTTAACCTAACATTACTGGTAGACTTACTGTTAGTTTGACACTACCTAAATATTTTTTTGCGTTTAGCACCATTTTCGGTTCGCCATAGAAACATTCCCCATTCACCCATGTTCCTCTACTTCATAAATCTATGGATATTACACATTAACAATCTTTAAGTATGAAGGTCAAACACATGCTGATTTGTTTTTTGGATAGCCAGAGAATCGTCTACAGAGAGTTTGTGCCTCAATACCAAACGGTCAATCATCACTTTTATCGAGAGGATATTAAAAAAAGGGTCATTCATGTAAAACCAAACATCAAGAACAACAGGTTTTTGCATCACTATAATGCGCCTTGTCACACAACCATGTCAATAAACGAATTTTTGGGCAGTAAAAACATTTCTGTGGTTCCTCAGCCTTCTGATTCGCCTGACTTGAGTCCTTGTGACTTTTTCCACTTACCGATATTGAAAAATCACCTCAAAAAAACTCATTTTGGGACATTCAAAAACATTAAAACGGCTGAAACCGACTAGCCGAAGGCTCTTCTAGTATTCGAGTTTCAGCACTGCTATGAGGATTGGAAGAACCGTCTCCAGCGGTGTATGGCTTCCCAAAGAAATTATTTTGAGAAAGACAATATTGAATTGTAATTCTATTCGAATAAAAAATTGAAAAAATCAGTCTCATTACTTAACTTACACACCCCGTATAGAAAACATTGCTTGCCAAAATCTAATAATAAAATCTACAGTAACTCAAATAATGTCCTCCCTGACCTACATAAGAAGGTCGGTACACCTACAGATCACACACGGGAGAAGGAGTGCTCCTCCTCACTGACCTACACAGAAGAAGAGCCACACATTACACAGAAGAAGAAGGACGAGGAGAAGGACTTCTTCGCGTGACTTAATCCTTCACCTTGCGTATTACTCCTCAGCCGGACCTATATACAAAGCTTCAAATGACCTAAAGTAACCTTACTCATCCGTTACCTACACACAAAGCTTAAAATGTCCTATAGTAACTTCAAGCTATCCTTGTTTTTGGTATATGAAAAACGATTAAAGGTACTTGCAATACAGTTGCGGTTTAGAAAGAGGTTGTTAAGAATGGAAAAGATAAACCAGTTTATTCAAGAAATAAAAGATCGTCATGTAACGATTCAAGAACCAAACACTATTAAGAACTAATTGATCAAAATGTTTATAAGTTAAACAAATCAAAAACTAAATTTAGCAGTGTTGGAATGAATACTGCTTATCATTTTTGTTCGTCGGTAAAGTTATTTGCAACTTATAAACAAAAAATCGTATTTACTGAAGAGGAATGGGCGTGGTTATGGAACTGCGAAAATACATAGACAAGCAATATGTGAACCCATAAAGGTCGGTATGAAAACTATAATATTTGAAATTATTGACCAAAAAAAAAATATTAAAAATTATAGGTGCAGAAAATGAAGAAGTATAGTTAGGCCGCGAATCCTTTTCGGAGATATAGAAATTGGCAGCACTCATAAACTATCGATTAGATCAAATTGTTTCAAAAGAACTTTTACGATACTGTAATTAATGCTGTTATAGATCTATCAGGAGATGCTAAAACTAACATATCTAATGTTTTGGATAAATTTTTATCAAAAATAGACGTGATTTGTTGTATGTTCTATCCAAAAAAATAGTGTTCGATGTTGAATTGAAAAAACTAGTAGTAGTAGAAAAGAAATTCAGCAAATAAACTAGAGGGGGTTAACTATACATTAGGTATTAAGAGCTCGAGTAGTAGTACAAACTGTTAAGATGTGGATGGCTTACGCAGAACAAACCTGAACCAAAGCTGTTGATTTTCAAACAACAGTGAAACGGTTAGTGTAAGAATTTTCCGCGTTAGAATTTGATGCTAACCATGATGGGTACAGTTTCACCAGTACTGAACTGTGGGCTTTGTCGGAAATTTTAGATGAATGTTAGAATCCAAATTTTGTTCTTCTTGTTTAATCAAGCGGATATTGGATTAGAGAGGTTTGCGAATAGGATAAAACGATATATGTGATGCTGATCTCAAGAAGAAAAATAGCAGAAGAAGCAGAAAAGCGCAAGAAGAAGAAAAAAAGCATCTAAATAAATAATAAAAAATAAAAAATGTTCAAGATTTATTAGTTCAGTTGGAAAGGGATGCAAATAAAATACTTGAACGTTATGATTGTATATTAAGCCTAAATTAATTTAAGAAATCTACTAATAAATATATAATTGGTCAAGATAGCGTGTTAACGGGTAGTAAAGTTTTTACTACAACACCACCAAATACTTCGAAAGAATTTCGGATACAATTTTCCAGCAGTAACCATTACATTCACACTGATTGGCGTAAATGTGATTCGTCAATGATCGCGGCATTATAATTAAGCCAAACAGTGACACTTATTGTTAGTTGTGTATTTCACTTTTGTGTGTGCAATGGTTCTGAAAATCTTTAGTCTGTTGATTTTCACCCCTGTTTCTAATAACAATAACAACAACCATTTTGTGCTAAAACATATTTATATTTTAAAAGTAATTCTACAAAGTAGTAGAAACTAATACCACTGAACTTACAGGGTGTCCGAATTCTACCCACTGAAGAACCACAGGACTTTCAACTATGTTTTAATAACAATAACTCAAGTTTTGTACAAACTGATTGGAACTCTGCATTATAACAACTTATTAGATAAAGGTGACTCGATTAACTGCACTCCTCTATCAACCATCTGTACCACATATAATATAGTATACTATATTATTATACTATAGTATGCTCCTCTTGTCACAGAACTCTCCAATTTACCATACTTAATATTATATTATAATTATATTTTTCAAAAATATTTTTTTTTCTATTCTTTGCTATTACTTTTCCCTATTGTGACATATTTTTAATACCTGACACTTTTTTGGGCAATCAAAACTTTTCTAAAAATGTAATATTGGGTTAACCTGAAAGTCTAAGCAATTGATTAATCCTTTCATTTTTAAATTTAGAAAAAATTACATATTGCGAGTTTTTTAATACAACGCTGACGTTTCGCAGTACTTAAGAGTTAAACAACTGCCAGTCATAAAAAAATAACACTGCAAGACGTTGAATTTTTGTTTAGCAGTTTGCTGCATTTTAAATAACAAAATTGAAGTTTTGATTTTAAAGGTATGTATATGTCATAGACACTGTAATTTACTGGTTATACTTCAACGCCAGTAACTTCACAAAAAAACAGATACTCATTAATTCGCTACTCCCCTCATTGTTTGTTACATATTTTGTTTAATGTTTTATATTCAATATTTAATTAACGATTTATTTAGTTTCTTTATTAGAAAAAACATCTTGCAATTATCGATGAATGCCAAAAGACTTTGGAATTGTCATGCAGTTCAAAAAGCTGATCATTATTAATCAATACTCACTTCTTTAAGTTAATTTACGTATTTTGTTATTTTAAATTAAATAGTTTTGTTATTTGACTGATTTAATTACGTAACTCGTCAAACGTATAAATTACAATATTATTTGTGAAAGAGTCTGTGTGAATAGACGATAAAAAATCCTTATAATCATAAACTTCTTTATAACAAAGCACAAGCAAAAGTCCGATAAATAACTCTGTAAGTAATTAAATGTGGTAGTAAAGTTGCAAATTAAATGCTTTGTTTTATTCTGATTACCTTCCAATTACCTTACCTTAAAACATAATTACCTTTAATTCCAATGTTTGCGTTTGCAAAATACACGTTTTATTATGTACGTACATTTGAAACTGATGCCACAGCAGCCATATATATATTATTTTGTTTTAAAATTTTATAATTGTAGTGCAAGGAATATTTGTACAAGTCTCTTTCATAAATTATTATCTTGTATGGTAAAATAATATTGACTTTTACGGAAATGACTTTGACCTGACGGAAATGAGATTGATCATAAAAAAACTCAACGTTGCCTAGCCGCTAATACATATACAATGGATCGTATTACCTGTTAGTCGTAGAAAACAGTTATTTATTTACCGAGTTCCTGTGTAAATTGAGCATTTAAAGATAATAAATTTTAAGAAACCATTTTTGTCTGAAAAGGCGTGATAATAGAGTCCAATCTTGTTTTGATTTACGAATAAACACATACAAATATATTCAAACCTTCGGCAAATTACCATAAGTTTATTTTAAAGAATTACCAAAAAACCACTTTAAAGACAAAAGACCAAGTTGATTAAAGATTTTCAAAGTTTTTCTAGAAACATCTGTTACAGAGATCATGTGAGCATACATGCGCTCGGTACCGCAAACAAAAATTTTCAAAATTTGATTTAACTAAAAAAACATAAACGGATGCATCATGATTTTAACTACACCTGCAGTTTATGGCTACTCTAAAATCCGTTTTATAGCTTACGAATGTTGAAGCTGTTTTAGTAACTGATATGTGGTCAACATAATGTTAGTGTAATTTATATAATCAATTTTAAGTCTCAAAAAGTAATTGTTAATTATTATCAATACTCATATATATCAGAAGAGATAGAATTGTATACTTTCTTAGAAGTGCAAAAAAGTGCACAACGATTAAATTGTAAAATACATAAAAAAATGTTTTGCAGAGATATGGCAAAATATGCAACATTAATCCTGCTTATGTTAAAGACATCTTTTCGAGTAAAGTTACTTTTAGATTAACGGTAGCAAGTAAAATTGACGTAATTAGACTCAAGAAAACCGCTAATTGTGAAAAACACAATATCAATAATGTGTTATAGTACCAGTAAGAAAGCGCACATTTTTGTTACTGTCGCTATTAGAAATAATTTAAATTTGATGTTTGCGCGGAGTAATATTCAAAAAATTAAGTTAAGTAAACACTGTGTAAATTGCTGTTCAAAATTTGATAACGTCACTGCAGTGAAGAATGTGGATGAAAAAATATAACAACTAATAGAAAAGAATGATTGCTTCAAAACAGAGATTTTTTATTTAAAATTTGTGAATAACAAATAAATATCAATCGTTATTTTGATATTTTTGAGTGATAGATTAAAATCTAATCATCATTTCAACAACTGTGAGTGACAAATTAAAATATACTCATCATTTGAATGAATTGGCTTTCGTAGCGCAAGGAAGTGCTAATCTCCGCGTGTGACAGGTCAAGTGATACCGCTTCGGCTATAACGTAATTCTTTCATTCATACAATTATTTATTATTTATTCAATCAGTTTTATTATGTAAAGGATTAAGTCGTATCCAAATAATAAAAGTGTTTACTGATTAGAAGGTCGACATGTAGTCAGCCAATATGGCTGGTACTAATCAACAATACTCCGTGCCTTATGCACAGCCTCAAATAATACAGTATCAAGCACAGCAACCCCAACTCCAAACCAACATGATGCAACCCTAGTTTACAATATGCGGCACCCGTTACGCAATGACAACAAGCTGATTACCAAGCTTCGACAGCACACCACCAATCCGCAGAATGAAGTATATATACCTCAAGGAAAAACAAGCGTAACATGCAAAATCACGAAAACCGCACAGTGAAACAAGAAATCTCCAAACACTCAACACAACTTCTAGCTTAACAAACCGGTTTAGGCGCTGCCAGAACTAGATAATACAATGAAAGCAGATACACAAAAGAATTGAACAATACTGCTGAAAAAGATATACCTTAAAAGTCATAGATAGAGAAGTTAAAATAATGCCGGAAAACGCAGGTTAATAGAACTTAAAGTGCAATTTCATACTTATCAGATGAAAGAACTCTACTAATGTTAGTAAATCAAAAACCAAAATAGAAAACTTAGAGTATAAACTTCTGCATTATATATGTCAAACAAAGAACAACCAAACTCTTGATGTTTTTTCTTGACCTACCGATATCATATACCTATCACAAACAAAAGCAACCACCTCACCAGTAACGGAAGATTCCACAATGCGCAACCTGCCAAAAATAAGGTCACACGAAAAAGTTCTGCACACATCAACCTAGGTGTGTGAAATGTGGCAGTTCACAACCCTCAAAGTATACAGGATGTCGAGTTTACCAGGTGTTAAAACAAAGAAAATTTCTATCACCACGCCCCAGATCCCCTGTTATCCCTACGCAAATTCCAGACATAAATGGAAAACCATTTGCTCAAGTCCTGTCAAACGACCAACAATTTACGCACGACCTAAATGTACCACAAACGTCTCACATAAGAAAAACTAGAAAAGATGATAATACAACTAGCTGCGAATATAAAAACAATGCTAAAGCTTCTCACAACCATCGTCTCCAAATTGAAATAATGATAGAAACACTCAAAACTGCAGAATGGAATGCCAATGGCTTGTCAAACCACAACCTAGAATTACGGGTGTCTTATGCCAGCCATGATCTGTATTTAGTTTTAATATCCAAAACCCATTTTGCAGAAAGAACTTTACAATACCTAAACAGACAACATACTAGCAGAGAGGCTCAGCAATAATTATAAAAAGTACCATCAAGCATTACCAAACAAACAAGTACACTCATGAGTACGTTTAAGCTACCAGCGTGATAATGAAAGAATGGACTAGACCAATTACAATCACTGCTTTGTATGGTCCCCCGCGGCACAGCATAAAACACAAGATTACACTTAGAGCACGCTTTATTACCGGCAGCGATTACAACGCTTACAAAGATTACACTTTTAAAATCACTTCTCGCCAATAATATAAATTATCTCACCACTACGCAACGTACATACTAGCCTACGGACAGGAATAAAATACCAAATCTGCTATCTGCTCGACTTTTCTGTTACAAAAAACATAGTACAAAACTATTTACAAATTGAGTCATTGTCATCATGTCATTCCCCAATCATAGTTACGCTAAGCAAACAAATAAAACAACACCTACATCGTATTATACAAAGTGCGGCATGGGACGCAACCCCATTATCAATAGCGAACGATGTGCATAGTAGTCTGCCTACGGTACTAAAACGAGCAACAGCTGAAAAAACAAAGCTTGGTAGAACACTAAATCACCGTATGATAAAAATACGCTCAATAACGCAACGCGAAATTCGAAAATAATGCTTCAAAACCAAAAAAAACAGGCTGTACGATATTACCTATCAACCCTTTCCCCTACCAAAGCAACAGATCACTCATTATGGAAAGCCAGAAGAAACTTAAAGCAACCACAGCAAGCAATCCCATCAATTCGAAAACCTGACGAAAATTGGGCCTACAGCAGTTATAGCAAAACATCGTAATTTTTACTATCGAAAACTATCGATAAAGGAAAAATAACTATCGAAAACAACCGATAAACTATCGAAAATAATAAACAATGAACAATATATTTCTTATAAACGTTAAAAAATAATAATATAACCCTACACAAAAAAAAATGCATTCTAGACATTCCAACAATAAGCAATGCAACCTTTAAATTTTTAAAGGTAAAGGTTTCAACGCAAAAAATTAGTTTGTCAAGGTTCTTTGGTTTCATTCGATTTCTTATGTCTGTTATAAATAGTCCAGTTTTTGAAAAAAAAACGCTCTGTAGGTACTAAAGTTGCAGGTATACACAAGTACTTTAAAACAGTATCTCTTATAAATCTACATTCAAGTGTATCCCAGAATTGGACAGGGCACTCAATTTGAGGATGGTCTTACTGATATCGTAGCGTCAGACGTTGATTCAACTACTCTAAAATAGAGAAAAGCAAACCAAACTGATGGAAGACCCTCCTTCAGCATTCTGATAGTTATTTTTCAAAATGTGTTCATTTTCTGGCCTATTTTGTTTATTCGTTTCAGCTACCAAATTTCTACTAGCATTATTTGATTAATATCAGATATCCTGAATCCAAGTTTTTTTATTCGTAGATCTAATATTGTCGCTAGCTGAATTGACACTCATTTCATAATGATATAAATGTTTCTGTATCCCTGTCAAACCAGTCGTAATTAATTCTTGTTCAAATTTTGTTTATCTTAAATTTTTTAAGTCATCAAATTTTTTAACTATACCACAAATTAATGGGATTAATAATACTCATACTTAAACCAGGAAAGTCGCCTGACGAGTTGTCATCCTATCGTCCGATCAGCTTTTACTTAGAAGAATCAAATCAATCCTCGTAGATAATAAACTCATACCAAACCATTAATTCGGCTTTAGAAAAGAACATGCCACCATCGAACAAGTCTACAGGATCGTAAGCGAAATCAACCAGCCTTCGATGAGGTTTGGCATACGGGGCTACTGTTTAAGATTAAGAAAAGCTTGCCACACTCTTACTTCCAACTGTTCAAATCCTATTTAAACAGCACTTCCAGATGAAGTTCCAAGATGAGCTAACAAAACTATACTCTATTAATTCCGGCGTACCACGAAAATCATGCAACTGCATCGAGAAACTTACAAACCTCCCTCAGTTAAGCCCAAGACTGTCTCCGATTGCGCATAAATCACACAAATGACCTTCACACTCAAAAAGGAAACGTGTCCACCAGTAACCCTCGACCGCAGACTAACCCGCAAAAAACACATATTCAGCAAACGAAAACAATCGGGCCAAAAGTTCACCAAGGTACACTGGATATTAGGGCAGAACTCGAAGCTAACATAAGAATGTTCTCCTCTACAAAAAACATCTTCCAGCGTTCCAGCTTATCTAGACATATGGGCTGCAACTATGGAGAACTACAAGCAACTGTAATTTGAAGATTTTGCAGAGATTTCAGTCTCTACTTGTAAATTCACCTAACTTACCTATTGCGTACTAGAGCAAATTGTAAATATAAATATAATTTTAAAAAAATCATTTGAACGATGCTTAGTGAATAAAAATCCAATTGTCGTGTGAATGATTCGGAGTGACGAATAAAAATTTATTTGTATAATAATGTGACAAACGAAAATTCCCATAAAAATTGAATCGTTAAGTGATCAATACAAAGCGACAGTTTTTTTTAGTTGTTATCTTTTCAGTATCTGCTAACGACCTTTTGTAGAATTTCAATTATACTTATTATTTGCATGTAAGGATCATAAAAGTAATTTTTTTTTACATTGCAAATAGTTCGTGAATTGTTCATTTTAAAAAGAATAAACAATCTTGTTTAAAAAAATTGTAGCAGGTTTCACGTTTGTATCACAGGATTTAATACGTATAAGTAAAGTTAAAAGCTCTCGTCCTAACGTCTTTACGTATATTTTTAATCAAGCACTGAATTTGGCAATATTGTAATTAATTGCATTTTATAATATTTTGAGCAATTTTACGCTTTTTACTTAACACCACATTTTGTAACCAACACCTAAGGCAAAAATGATTGTTAGCTAACAGAATAACATAGCAAATCTAAATTGCAAATTAACATTTCTGAAATAAACAGTAACAAGTAACAAAATTTAAACCGAATATAAATTTTGCTCCCACGACAACTGTAGTAGTTTTATCCGTCTTCAGCATCATTGAATTAAAAAATAAAATTTTATTTGTTATTTAGTAAAGCAGTAGAATAATAAATGAATTTTTATTCGTAATTTTAAATAATTAATACATTTCTATTTATTATTGAAAATAAGTCAAACAAGAATTGCAAATCTATTTGTCATTCAAATAATTTAAACAACAATTGAATTTTTATTCGTTATATTAATACAAGCCCGTGCCTAGCACTTTTGGCGCCCTTGTGCAAATTTAAAATAACGCTCCAAATTTGTATTACGTTCATATGTGAGTACAGATACGGGTTAAGTTAGGTATTATTATCCATTATTGAAAAATAATTTTAAAAAGTATTTTTTAAAATTTATTTTCATTTTTATATTTTACAAGTACAAGCCATAAGCCATACAAGTATTTTTTCATTGAGGTACATAACATAATTATAAACTTAGATAGAAAACAGAAATTACAACTTAAAATTTTTGTATTTTAGTTTCAAATATAATATATGACACAAAAGCACAAGAAATAAACAAAATATTTAAAACATTAAAAATACTCGTTTATATATCACAAGGCGAAAAAATATTCAGGTAGACGTCTTTCACGATCTCGTGAACTGTGGCGCTGTAGTCTGTACATGTCAAAATATTGTTATTATCCGTCTTACAAACATTTGCCGGTAAATTTTTTTCTAACCTCTATTTGCTTTTATCGTTGTATTTGTTGTTAATAAGTCTTTAGGTATTATTACAAATAAATTAATTTTTATTTAATAAGTAAATATCTGATTATTTTTAATTTTTTGACGTGAGTGTCTTAAATAGACCAACGTTTTTGGAATTCAGATAGATTTGTCAAATTTTGGACTTTTAGTATGTCACTTCCAATTTTCGACTCAAGGTCACCGTTCACGACATAATGAAATGCCTCTAGTAGGTATTGTTATTAATATTTTAGCTAAGTGAATTGAGCTTTAAGTGCTTTAATTTTTGCAAATTGTTTAATTAAATCTTCGGTGTCTAATTCTTTTAGCTGGTCCGTTTCTATTAAAATGATAGCAAGATTACTTAGTCGGTTTTGTCCCATGGTCGATCTTAAATATTTTTTTATTATTTTAAGTTTTGAAAAAGATCGTTCTGCGGTAGCAACAGAAACCGACATTGTTAATAAAATACGAAGTATTATTGCTCGTATTAGGAAAAGAATCCAATTAGTTGTTAATTGTCATATAATTTAAAGTTTCTTCTGGAAACTTTTTCATCAAAATTTTGTAAACATTGTAATTCTTTAACAAGTTCCACGGCAGTTATGTCTCGTTCAATGCGAGTTTTGTCGTTTAATAAATTTTCAACTTTTGACATAATTCTAATTGTTCGTTTTCAGAATAATTTTTTAATTTATTAATATTCCATAAAAACGCGAAATTATTAGAGTAAGAAGAAAGTAATTGGAATCTCTCATCCACCGATGTTATAATTCCATCTAGAGCATTAAAAAACCAATCAACTTTGAACTTGAAAGTTTCGTCGTAGATCGGTTCATCGCCACATTCATAATCAAAATGTTTTTTTTTATTTTTCGCGGTCTTAGACCTCTTGGTTTTTTGAATTTAGGTTCTATGTCTAAGCTGGTTGCTATTTCTTTAGCATCAATCAATAGATCATTAAAATCTTTATTGGAGCGATAAGCTTTTAAACAATTATTTAAATAATTACCACACTGAGCAACATCAAAGTTCGATTTTTGAATAATTTTACTAACAATGTTAACTTTGTAAATAAAAAAAATTATTCCGAAATAAAGAACCACGGTAGCAATCGTAAGCACAGACCTCTGGGTATGCGTTGAATGCAAGTAAATACAAAGACGTGAACTCCGTTAATTTATTAACTATAACTTAATATACTATTTACATTAGAGAACAAAGAACAATATTTGAATTAAACATATTAGAAATAAAACAGGATTTAAAATAAAATATTAGGGCGCCAACCACCTTTAAATTGGTGATGAATAAAAAGCGTAAAATCTTACATCTAATTATTAATTGATATTAAATGCAAAAATAGTAAACGGTAATTTGTTATAAGTGAAAAGTTTTAAACAACACAATTTAATTACTTGAATTCAAAACGTAACAGGTAGTATTAATTTCAGTTGACTCACCACATGATATGACGTTATCGTATATCTTCTATTTTTAGCACATACTTGCTTGAAGTGATAAAATTCTTTAACAGCAATGTAGATTTCCAACCACACCAGCAAGCATAAATCCAATGACGGAAAATCCAGTAATTAAAAGACAAAACCAGAATAAATGATCCAGTAAAAGAAAAGATCCAGAATAAAAAATCCAATAAACGAAAAAATCCAGAATAAAAATAAAAGATCCAATAAAAAGACCCTAAATACAAATAATTAGAATGGTTTTTTGAATGACATGCTGTACTCACGTTACACCTTCAATGCAACGGCCTTCAAAATAAATTCCTTTGTCCTAAATATTGCGTAACATTTTGAAATCACTAAGAATGTTGAATTCAATAGAAAAATTATATCAAAATAAAGGTAAACTCACCAATAATTAGATGGAATGAATAAAAATTAAATTGCATGAGTTTTTACGCTATAATCAAGAAAATGTGTCTTCCCCGCATCACTACGACACGCACGCCAAGCGTGGCCCCAAACGGAAGTGCCAGTTTTCAGCTACACTCAAGTCGGTTAAAACAACGCGACGTTGCCAAACTGAATAAATTTACGTGCAATATTAGTTGCAGAAAATAAACGAATGTAAAATTGAATTTTAATTGTAATGAACTCAAACGGGACGTTACAACTTTACTTAAAATATACCACAATATAAAAATGCGCATGAACTCAAAATTTGGCAATTTTTTGGCCAACGATGGAGACAAATTTTTTACGTTATTTTCAAAGTTTCCATCGCTTATTTCAAACAGAGCATCATAAACCTCCCCAAGTTAATACCTTAAAAGAGTTATTGCATTTATTCTACTAGACCATCGAGTATCCTATAAAGGCTTTAAAATTAAATTTGTTGTATTAGATAAATTTGATTTCAAAATTGACCAGCGTTTAGTAGAAGCTGAAAAAAATATAAACAGTTCTTGAACTAAAGAAAAAAAATTGACGCTCAAAGTTTTCGATTTTGCGACATCATTGACGACTAAATTTAGGGTATGATTGCAACAAGGAACAAAGAAAGCTCGCGGATTGAAATTCATAATTTTTTTGTAGACCATTATGCCTACCACGCATATTTGCCACATTGTCGTAACCCTGACCCCGTAAATCGTTGATATTTAAGCCTTCTTTCTCTAACGCCGACAAAAGAAATTTTGTCAAGCCTTCACCCGACACATCATCTATAGGACAAAATAATAAAAAATGTTTTTCTATACTAATTCCCGTGCTCTTTAAATTAACAAATCTTATACAAACTGAAATCTGTTCTTGGTGACTAGAGTAAGAAGTGCAGTCTAATAATATGAAATAATATTTTGGCTTTTTAGTTAGTTCTTAAATTTTGGATTTCATATTTTCACCAATCAAGTTAATTACATCATTTTGTATTTTATCCCCGAGATAGTCTTTGTGATCTTTTATTTATGTTCTGACATAATCGGGTCAAATTTGGAAATCATTTCTATGCATTTTAAAAAGTTACCATTGTTTTTCTCAAACAACTTATTACTACTTCCACGAAAAGCTAAATTTTGCTGACCTAAAAACTAAATCACGTAGAAAATTCTTTCTATAACAGCTTGCCAGTATTTAGTTTCTCTGTTTATTACATTTTGAATTTCAGAATCAATTATTTCATTTTTATTAAAACGGTTAGAAAGATCTAGCAATTTTAGAACATTTTCGATATGTAACTTGCTCTTTTCATGAATGTTCACTTAAATGCTGCCAGTCATTGTAACCAGATTCATCACTAAGGCGAACAGATTTCAAATCGCTGTCATTAAAAATTTTGCAACAGAAGCAGTAAAGTGAATTTTTTGTTTCGGAATACAACAACCAAAAACGCTCAATTTTTTATTTGTTCGGTAAAATTCTAAAGAAGTAACTGTTGGAAAACTTAGGCCCCGACTCCAAACTATCTCTCGGATAAATATTGTTTTTGTTTTGATAATGCGCAGGGCCACGTTCTACTAATTCTTAATATTATATGGACGTAATTTCTTTGGCCATAATACAGCATCTTTCAAAAGTTGACTGATATTTTCCGTTCTGGTAATTTTTGAAGGTGTTGATTTCTTATTATCAGCGGAACTTGAAGATGTTGATGGATTGATTTCTAGAAGATCAGTTTCTTGTCTGCTGCTGATACTTGTTTCAAGTACAGGTTTAGAATATTGGGATTCAGCTGTATTATTGTTGTTATTAATATTTGGCAAAGTAAACTCGGGGTTTGAAAAAAATGTGTAATTTTGACATGGTTTTCCAGTACTTCTCTTTTTCTTTTATTCAGTAAATTTTTGTGTCCAGACAATTTCTTCTTCTTTTCTGACATTGGCAAAGAAACTAATACGTAAGTAAACAAATTCACAAATTATTCATAAAAATTGGAAATGTTTCAACGTCTCAAACTCAAACTCGAAACTATTTTCTCAACATTACTTATTTCAGGTTATTTTAAAATTTATAAATAGTAATATTAGTGTTTATCAATTATTCTGTTTGAATTTACTTTAATTAACAGATGTTTATATAATTAAATATAAAAGGACTTTTGAGACTTTTTTAATAAAACTAAAATAAAAAATAAATTTTAGATGAACTCACCTTAATTCACAACACAAAACACATCACTATAAAGTCTGTACAACTTCAAAAGACTAAAGGGTAACAAATGAAATCGTGACCGACGCAGCGCTTAAATATATAAAGTTTCGTACATTGCAAGCTCAGCAGGAAAAAGCGCTTGTTCGCTCGTTGGCTCGTTGCAAGCCAAATTTCAAGCTCAAACATGAATAAAATCAGATTTGTTTGAGTTCACACAATTCATGTTATGTATTCGATCGAATAAATGCTATTATTGCGTACTCTCATTTGGAAAATATATTATTTTCGAGAAGTAATTCGGTTCCTTCGTCTCAAAGAGTAAAAATAAAAAACAATGTAATAGCTTACTGGTTTTTTTATGATTATAAATTTTCTTTTGAAAATGTTGTTTGTTGCTTTATCTTTTTTTTACTTTTGAGTTTTGAGGCTTTCCAGCGCCGTCGTGCACCACACGACTGTGCCCTTATGTACGGTGCGTACTGTATTAATAACGATTTTATGTGATAATGCATATCTTTGCTTGAAAGTAAAAGAAAATGTTAAAATGATAAAGTTCCGTTGTCAATGTTTGCACAATATGGTTTTAAAATAGTGAATAGAATTATGCATACTAAAATTGTGTATACTTTACCTGTAAAATAGAGTAAAGTACAATACCTAATTTTGACAAACGTCAAGACACGCTCATATAGATCAGCAAATTGCGATTCGATTTCTTTCCTATATTTTAACGGCCAAAACTCAAAAAGATAACAGATGAATGTTACCTCATTTACATGTTATTATTTACGATGTGTATGGTACCTGCCAAACTAGTTTTAGTTTTTTATTTTGCTTAGTTAAAATATGCAGCACCTTGCAACACTTTCGATCACTGTTATGTTAATAAAATAATCCAAGTCACAAAATTCTTTACTAAAACACCGAAAAACTCACCTTTAGTACCAGCGAATATTGCAACGAACGCTTCATTGCAAATTATCATCTTTAATCGATCTACGCATAATACAGAAGCGTTCAAATACATTATGCTTTTAATTATCTATTACTTTGCAAATTATATGCTGTTTATAGTAAAAAATCAATTTCTTTTGTATGCGTCACGGCAATTGCGTATTTATTACATTAAAAAATGTAGTAAGATCAAGGCCAGAAACATATTAGTGTGTAACTGAGTATAACAAATCAACTTAATTTTCTCATTTAAATAATTATTTTGAACAAATTGCCCTTCAAATTTGAACGAATCAAATATCTCGATAATTGTGTTAATGAAACACTCACCTGTATGATCATAAAGAAATTAACTTTAAGCTTTCGTTTTCGACAGTTTCGACGACGATATCCTCACAAGAACTTCTGTAATTTAACGCGTCTAATCTACAACCGCTCATCCGTCACTAATGCATTTGGTTTATACAGACATGTGTTCAAAACTCGAAAACAAAATAAATTCATGCCACTGATATAGTTGGAGATCTAAAAAGACTTCAACTCACGACAAGGCAACGTGAAGGAATTTATTTGCGATATTTACCTGACCCTTCTGGTTGTGTTAAGAAATATTTTAGGAATTTTACCTGGGGCTTGAATAAACGAATTGTAATGTATTAACCTCGTTTATGTATCGAAGCAATTTGCAAAAAAAACTGTGAAAGTGAAAGAAGAAATTATTGCACGATCGACACCTTTAATATCAAAATCTTTTGGTGCATTTTTATCGAAACGCTCTAATAACTAATTTTGTCTATTTGTTAAACGTTTATTTCGTAGTTTACAAGTACTTGTTAATTAGATAGCAGGGTCAATTTCGTTGACTTTAATTAAAAACGTAGCTGCATCTATTAGCACTACAATAAAAACAAATAGTTTCAGATAAACTTGTTCACAAAAACAAGTTACGAGAACAATTATTATACAGTTTTAATCTTCAATCAAAACTGATTACATTTTTTTGCAAGCCTAATACATTTTTTGCGAATAAACTTTGAAAATAAACCAATTCGTTTAAACACCATTGTTCATGGCCTAATACTTTTCTAGGCATGACATCTATAACAATTATAACAGTTCAAACGCGTTTAAAAGAAATAATTGTTTTGGTTCCTATTAAATATTGTATTTTACAATCAGCACACCATGGTAATTCTTTTCTTGACTGTAAGTACTAAGTTGAGTTATAAATCTATTTAATTAGTCCTAAAAATCAAACGAAACACCTTATCTAACAATTAAAATTCTTCCTTCAGAAAAAAACACAAAAATCATTTTAGTTTCCTTTCGTTGCGCTACATGTGCAGATCTTCATGCCATCGTTTGTTTATAACTCTAACGTTAATAGTTTTAATAAATCACATTTAAGTAACTCAAGATAGAATTAAAAATTAAGTTGCAATAACAATTTTCGTAAAAAGTACTTTAGCATTATCAAATGAATTTAATACCATATTTTAAACATGTAAACGAAAATATTGTAAATACGATAGCTATTTGAATTTTCGCTTACCTTCAGTAGAAGTAAGCATTAAATACATTCCGAGCGTGTTTTGTTTAGAAACTCTAGCATCCGTGTCTATGCTTCCAAGACTAAAGCAAAATTTCGAAACGAATCACTCTATTATGATTGAAAAATCACACAAATTCTTTAGTGGTAAGTTGAAGAAATGCAAAAAAATGTTTACTAAATAAGCATTTTTCAAGGTCACATAGTGCAAAAACTTCACATCATCGCAGAAGAATTTATTCTAGCGGTTGCTATTGGCACCAGTGACGGTTTTTCTATTAGGTCATTTGGTCAATGACCCTCCGGAAAAATGAATATGGAAGATACTTTATTTACTTTAAAATTACAAAAAATTCGTGTTTAAATAAAATTATCCGAGTTTAAATTTCATGTGTTTACATTAAGAATTGAGATACGAAAACTTGCGAATCCACCGGATTACATTTACGTGTGCCCGCGTGCATAATATTGAAGCCGAATCGTAAATGATATAGTTATTGTAGTCAATAGTACGACACACATAATACAATTTTATGCGAGATAGAAAAGAGGATCAGATAAACGCTTAAATGCTTGCTTGCGTTCTTGAGCCCGGAGGTCATTTCGCTTACTCAGTGGCAGTGCAATGCTTACTTGACTTACGTCATTTATCACTATCTTCTCAGCACGTATGTATAAAACACAGATGCTAGAAGGCACATTTCTTATCACATATGACAAATTTTACAGTCAATTTTCTTAGTTAATCTATAATATTCATTTGTAATAGACGACTTATCGCTTTTGTTTCATAATGACAGTGGTACAAGATATTAAAAAATGAATAACTAATATTACTTTAGATGTTTAGAATTTAAATTTAATGCTCGCCCTCGCCCTTTACTTGAAATTCTTAAGACCAGTATACATAAAAATAAAGAAGTCCATAGTAAATTTAAAGAATCTATGTATAATTCATCAGATTGAATTTGTGAATTTGAAGTAAATAATAAATTTTATTGTTTTGTAGGTTTAGTGCTTTCACATGATCCATTATGGTGGAAAAATAATGCTACGGATTTATTCCAATTAAAATGAAAAAGTGAAAAAGCACTCGTCACGGCGAATCACATAAAAAGTTGTATGAATTATACTACTCTTGGTCGCGTTAATATTCGCTTACAAATTCAATTGGACAGCGTTTGCCAAAAATCAATTAAAGACCACTACAAAAATGTTTGTCAAAATAGATACATACATATATTAAATAAAATAACTGATTAATTTTACTTGCCACTACTGTGGAAATTGAGCAATGTTTCTCTACGTAGAAAAAATTAAATCATTTCTATGCAATCGGCAATATTACACAAGAAAGTCGTGCGTATTTCTATCAATTTTTATCGATCATTTTGGTAATTATAAAGATAGACAAATATCCTAAATCTTAATCTTAAATTTAAGTGATCTTAAATATAAATGGTGTTAATGTAATAATGTTTTTTTAGACCTTGCGATAATTGTGTTTTTTTAAATGACCCTTTTGTATGATTGACTACCAGCCGCCACTGATTGGCATAGTTAATAATATGCTGAAAGAATGAACGGATTAACGAATTTCGGAAGTACTTTTTATCGAACGTCTTGTGAGCCAAACACCCCACCACATAGCTTATAACCTAAATGATCAATTAGTAAAGAAAGAAAAAGAAACGTAACAAATTTCTCCGCAACATGATAACACCTTCTGTTCTGCAAAACCGTCATAGGAAACAGAAAAGCTCAAGACGTAAATAGTTAAGAAATTTATAACCAAAAATAGTTTCGAATAGAAAAAGTGTATATGTAAAGATTGATCAATGTTACCATGGAGAATTACAGGAGCTTATTCGCAGGAAAACGTCTCATATTATCTTTAAATAGCTATAACGGCGGTAAAACGTTGATTTTACACCCGCGAAATTCAAAATAGTTTTGAATAAAACTGCGGAATGAAACTACAACGTAAAGGACCTTAGGGGTAAAGCAATGTTAATGCAATTGCGCAAATGCCACCAGAGTAAACTACTGGAAAACCGTTTCGCCCTTTTGGAGCTCATCAGCACTTTGAGATACACTCTAATGTAATTTCCACAATTACATTGACAACCCTATAGCTTTATATTCATGTATGGCAGAGGTAACGATTAGCCACGTTTTATGGAAGAGCCATCTGATAGTGTGAGTTACTATGTTTCAAAGATAACTGTAAATAGCTGTAACGGCGATAAAACGTTGAAAGTTGATTTAAATAGTTTGGAATGTCCTTTACGTTGTGGTTTTATACCGCAGTTTTATTGGACCGTTTAGAAATAGTAAAACGTGAATTAAAAGGTCTAAATCCAGTAGAGGTTTTCGAAAAATTATTCAGTGAAAACGTAATCAACCATATCGTCCAACAAACTAATTTATACGCTGCTCAAAACAATAATCATTGTTTCTTTGTGTCAAATGACAAAATAAAAATATTTATAGGTTTTTTACTGCTAACGAGTTATCAAAAATTACCCAGCAAAAAAATTTATTGAAGTTTGGACAAAAATCTATACTTATTCTTTTGTTAGGTAAATAATATTTTAAGTTAAAAAAAAAATAAAATAAAATAAAAACGTATACTGTTAGAGAGAGAGGAGAGACCCTTAAAGTTTTAAATAGGGGAAGTACTATACGTCACGAGGTAACGTTTAGCGAGTGTAGTTGGGGATTTCCTTGCCTCAAGTGGTGAGACGGAGGGACGCAAAGCCGACTGTAAAAGCAGCGTCACTCTGCGTGCTTAAGTTGGTTGTTAGTAAGTGTGATTAGATTTGTTTTAGTGCGAGAAAAAAAAACACAATTTATACAGAAAGGGGTGAGTCGCATGAAATTAATACTTGGGGTAAATTGATATGACAGACAACCTTATTCATATAATTAGTTGTGCTTAGTGTGATCAACTAATTAATCTGAGCTTAGCGCCACTATATAATTAGTTGTGCTTAGTGTGATCAACTAATTAATCTGAGCTTAGCGCCACCATATAATTAGTTGTGCTTAGTGTGATCAACTAATTAATCTGAGCTTAGCGCCACCATATAATTGTTGTGCTTAGTGTTATCAACAACAATTCGGTCTGAACCGTGTGCCAACCAAATTGTCAATTAATTGTCATAATGCGCTGAGTGAGCCATTTTTCTCCTTTAGTACTTCTTTTCGCGTGGCTCGCCGCCTGAGATTTTGTTTAATTGTTTCAGAGACCCGGAAACAACGTAAATCCGTCCGGCTGATGGCGTGGCTAATTATCTTAAAATATAAATAGTTTTCTTTTGATCTTTTTCATTTTTTCCTTTTTCATTGTTCAAAATATAAAATAAATTGTCACTCAATCGAGTTTGTTTCATTTTCCCGTTCGAGCGGCTGACGGTGCGTATTCCCTATCGTTGCACATATTAGCTTATTTGGTAAGTACACATTTAAATGGAGAAAAGTATACTCGATTCATAATGTTAATTTAAAAAAAAATCCTTAGTTACGGTTAGTTTCTAACACTTTATTCGTCTCGTCAGCAACGTCCCGGAATCGATTTCAGAACATAAACGATATATCAATTTTACTGACAACAGCTATTTAGATAGTAAAGATGAAATGACCAAGTTGGAACCACTAATGAATATTTTGAATTAGAAATTTCAACAGTAGGCGTTTTTCACCAAGACCTCTCTATCGACGAAGCAATGGTGAAATATTTTGGCCACCATTCTTCCACATAATTTATCAGAAGCAAACCTATATATTGCTACCCATTTCATACATATTATGGCGCCAAAGTTACTGCTGAAGAAACAACACAAAAAAATCACTTCTCTTAGGACATAAGGTTGGTCTGGATTTATTGCAAACCGTTGCCGTTCCTTCTGACCAAACTATCTTCTTTGACAATTATTTTAGTAGTCATCTCCTACTACAATTACTAAGGGGAAAGAAGTACTGTGCAACTGGAACGATATAAGACAACAGAACTAGAAAATGCCCACTTACTACACCTAAACTCTTCAATAAAAAATGTCGAGGATATTTTGAAAGAGTGTATGACGCAAATTATGACTCTGTAGATCCTGTTGGCAAAGTGAAACGGTGGCCAGCTGCTGAGAAATCAAAAATTGCCGTTCTACAACATTTGCTTATTCAAACTTTTAACCGATCCATGGGCGGTGTTGATCTGCTCGATCAGTCAATCAATAATTATAGAATTAACATTTGTGGAAAAAAGTGGTGGTGGGTCTTGTTCACCCTCATGATAAATGCTTCGATAGTCAACGCAGGGCGACTGTCCCGGTTGGCAAAACCACAAGACGGTTTAGATTTATTCGCCTTTCAGAGATATGTAGTGCAGCACTATTTGAGATGTTTCATAAAATCGTTATTTGAAAAAACTAAACCATCAGCGCAAGTCAGGTCTAGTATCTAGCAAAAACATTTTCCCAAAAAAACCTCAGTAAATTTTGATTATTCAAAGGGACTTATATATATTTTTCTTTTCACAATAATGTTTAAAAAATAATGTTGTGATCGATTTTCTTAAATTTCAAAAAATGTGTCGTGGGATCTAATGGATTAATACAAACAAAATTCTAAATGAAAATATAAAAAAGGATGGAATGTTTGTTTTTTTATTTACGGCTGGTGCCGGTTCTCGATAGGATCAACGGTCTATATTCTTTAACCATTTCTTACAGGGATAAAATTTTGACAAATATTATATTATTAAATGGATCCATAGCTTTTGTTTAGTCAATTATTATTTATCTTAAAAATTTCTTTGTATTTCATAATTTTCTTTGTTTGTTCAACCCGTTAATCCGACATGAAAAAACAAGCAAAATAATTAAATATAGTTAAAAATGTGTTCGTTTATTTTGAAGAGTGGTCGTAACTTCTGGATTTAGTGATTGTTTTATATGGAGAGCTTGGAACCTCAAAAATAGATTTGCGAGAGACCCACTAAATTGTAGTTACGCCACTGTTTTTAACCCTTTATAGAGTAAGAATTTGGGGCATGAAAGTTACTAAGTTTTTTAACACTTACGTAATAATGTTGTCGTACTAGCGACATAAATGAAAAAAGAATGCTTACTTTTGCCTTTATTTTATTGACAATGTGTGGTAAGTATTTTTACCAGACACCACTCAAAACATGATATTTAAGATTAATTCTTTGGTAAATATATTTACTACAATATTTACATTGGTTACCACTTTCTAGGTTTCGGCGCACTAGACACCGAAAGATTTAAAATATGATAAATATTTTTACTAGATATTGTTTGTAGGATTAACTATTTCAGTAAGGTTCAATATCTGCTTAATCCCAATTAAAAGTGACCCGTCATAGCAAGTGGTAAACATTTAAAGGATTAACAAAGGGAAAGCATTGAATATGTCCCTACACATTTTCAAAAAGTTGTTGCGTTTAAAAAAAAGCTGCAGTTATGCACAAGTACTTGGTCTCCAATAAAGTCGTTGTTTTACTATACTTCCTGTCACTATTCCAAGAAAATCTATGAAAGCACATTCACTAGTTTGCAAAATAATTTGGAAAGAGTCTAATTAAACTCTCTTGCCACAACAGTCTGAACGCGGATTCCCTTCGCGACATCGTATTCATGCGAAAACGGATTTTCAGCTGTAGCTGTAATAAAGAACAAATATCACTCAAAAATCGATGTGGATCGAGAAATGAGAGTGCCACTGTCAAACTTCCTTTCATGTTTCAAAAAAAAAAAAATTGTGGCGATCAGTAAGCCCGCCGGACATATAAACTTACTTGCCGATTAAAGGTTTCCCTATTTATGTCATTTTCTTTTGTATTTTCATATTTTTTGATAGTTTTAATGATTTAAATTTAATATATGCTAATTTATGCGTCATGTTGACAAGGGCGCTGGGACAATATACTAAACCGATAAGTATGCCACGAACTAATTTATTATGTTTGGAACTCTAAGAAAAAATTATGAACTCCTTCAAAAAACATACAGAAGGTAAGCTCACAATTAATTAGACCACATGCAGTAGGTAGTTTTCTTTCCCAGTCAAATCCGTGACAAAATTTTTGACGTAGTTCTCAATTTAATTTTAGAAATAAAAGTCAACAACAAATCTTCTGCCGCCAAAGAAATTCTGTGTTCAGCCTTAAATGCACTTATTAGAATTATCATAATACCCCTCGTTGTAAGCTCCTCAGACGTCTCTAAACGATTCCACATTTATTACAACCCTTAAAAATTCAAAATTGCTCTGCCAAACTTTTAACAAGTTTTCAGGTAAACACAAATTAATTAACAAAAAGTGGAAGAAGTGTATTATGATTAGTAATTTTTAATATTTGAAGTGCACGCACTTTAAATTACTCAAAATTGGAAATTTTTGGAAATAACTCTTGATTAGCAGATCATGCTTACAAAAACAAAAATTTAGCAAATCAATAATTTTGGAATGATTTTTCTAAAAATTCTACAACCTGTCTGATCCTGCTATTTCAAACTATGAATTAAGAATATAATACATTGTAACCAATATTCTCATTTTCGTAGAATTTTTTGAATTTGAACTAGAAATCGTATTGAACGAGGGGTTAACCACATACAAAAGTTGTGTACACATTTGCGAGCTTTTCTCACATTTGTACCATTTGCGACATTTACGAGAAAATTGTGATATTTGCGAGAAAATAGTAACTATTGCCAGAAAATTGAGACATTTGCCAGAAAATTGCGTCAATTGCAACGTATATAAACAAACGACTTCAAAAGATGGTTTAAACTTGGCATTAGATAATAGAAAAATACGGAGTGTGGCAGACTCGTGGTACACACCTCTTTAAGTCTATTTATCAGTATTCATTTTTGGCACCTTATAAAACGAAATGCCACTTCCTGTTACAGCGTAAATCCGTCCGAATTTTAATTTCATATTGAGACGCGTTATATGTTTTTTTAAATCTAACTACTTTTTTGAATCCGATGATGGCACACAAGTCATGTTTGTTTTAAAACGTGAACTATATTTTAATCGTAATGTAGGATTGTTATTTATTTATTTAAACAAAATAGTGATATGAATATAATACACATTATTTTCAAATGGTACCAAAAACTTTGATAAATTTAAAAAAAAAGTTAGGGCGATCTTGGGGGTTCTTAATCATAGGTATGTATATAGGCGTTGGTTGGTTTATTTATAATATATATAATAAATAAAACTAAGTGTTCAAAGTGAATTATTATATTAGAACAAATATGCGACAAGTTGAAAAGTCATCTAAAAAAACTTGAAAAATTGAAAAAAAAACAACGTTAAAGTTAATGCCAAATTTGACAGATTTAATAATAAATGTAGTACCATTATATTTTTGTTTTTTCTTATTTTTTCAAAAAAGAAAATGATTTTAAAAACAGCAATGCGAAAAAATAATGTACGTTACCGCGACCGTCCGGCTATGCGTTGTATTGTTGCGTTTTTTTATTTATTAAAAACTAATTTATTTAAACGATTAAAAATTATGTTTACTTATTCTAGAAATATGTTCACTTTTAAATTAACCGAACTAATTAAATCTAATAATATTTAATGAAAACACTTACACGAATTTATGTATAACCGTTGTATAACACTATCACTTAAGATAAGATAACGTCCTCGGATTTCACACTTGTTTATTTACACTATAAGTCACGTTCACTCGGTTCGGTGTACACTGTTATTTATTTAAAACTTCGCACGTGCTAATCACTTATTTATCTTCACTTGAATAATCTTTTTAATACTGCTGCATTCGCGTTACGGCAATAACTGACCTACGATCTGTCTCGTCGTTATATATAGACATACGGAAATCCTTCTCGAGCGTTCCCTATTTTTCGGTACATCTTCTAGAATACTCCATTTATCGTTTTTGCTCGCTAATAGCGGAACTGTTACTCTAAGAACCCGGACAAGTCTGAATTAATTAATCAAATTCTTGTGAAATTCCTTTAGGATCCACCGGAAGTGTTGTACCGTGCACCTTTGTGTTTCAAAGTATATTTATCTTTTTTGCACATGTAGGAGAACCAATTGCAGTAGATATTTAATTCTATTATCTGCACTGGTTTACAATATTTGAATAACTTTGTTTGTATTTGTTTTTAATCTCCGACTTAGTAGTATTGAGCGGTTTGTCTGATTTTTCTAAATAACTTGTGAGATGGGAATAAAAATTAGTTAGGCTCCAGATGGAATATCCATACATATAATGTTATGTTTGCATCCAGTTCATTAAGAACTGATGAATATTTTTATTATGTGTCAGTAAATCTTTCATAGTTTCATTTTTCTCCATTGCAGTTTGTAGAAACTTTGATGAACCACAACTGACCACCTCGTTAAATCTTTTTTTTTGTTAAGATTTTTTTGACATTCCAATTGTTGTAAAGCATTAGTTTGAACCTGCACTGTTTGAAAATACATATTCATATATTTCCAAACAATAGCTTGCGTCACTTTTTTGTAACCCAGCAGAAACTTAAATTTTTCTGGGTTATTTTTGTATATTCCAAAATAATCTTTATATTCTGTTTTATCCAAGTCAGTCTTTACAAAATTTCCAAGTTCAATAATATTAGTATCGCTAAACGACAGAAATGCTACGAAGTTTAAGAGGCCACTAATTTATAATAAACGTTGTTAGAACAACATTTAACCGACATTCGATATCATCAAAAATAAATCTTCAGGGCTCCTATTACTTTCTGTATCACTCTTACTTAACTGTTCAATCACTCGATGGGACACTCCAGGGGACACTCATTGCAAATTACGTCAAATAAACCGGTGTTAGAGATCAATGAACTATCAACACTAATTTATACTACAAGTATTTTTCCCCTACTCAGGGTTACGAAGTTATATGCTGTAGGAGTAGTAAGAGTTCACTGTAATCAAAAACAAATTTTGATTTGTTATGTAAGTTGGTCCTAAAAACTTTTGTGAACGTGTGATAAGAAACCAAAGTTATAGTTGAATGATTTATATAAGTATTAAAGTCTTGCACTTGTGAGAAGATTGAAACATTTACTACGCAATTGTGAATTTGTGCAGTGGTCAACCCCTCGTTATTGAATAGTCAGTATTTCTTTCAAATAACTTAATCGCAAAGAAAACCTGGTTAACCAAATAATCGTTTAAATTTGCTTGTAAACACGTGCTACTGAGATTTTTTTTTATATTCAATCATAATTAATTTTAATTTGCCAGAGATTTCTTTGTGTTTATCTTAAAGTAGAAAACGTATTTTTAAGCTAAATAAGACTTAATTCAAATTTGTATTATGCAATAATCTTAGATTTAGTAAAAACAACTACTGAAAACAGATTATGACAGGTTTCTGAGCTCTGTTAATTCGTAGTACGGTTATGATTATATCTTTTAGTAACCGATTTAACCGATATATATCAAAACCATTAGCCGGTTAATTTTAACAAACATTTTTTTTCATCTCTAACCAAAACAATAATCAATCTTTTATAAGTTTATTAAACCTAAGAATACCTTTTTCTTAGGTATTTAATCGTCTTTTTAATTATTTAATTTACTCTTTCTGGAGTAACATTTCTAATGTTCCTGCTGGTTATTAAACTAAGCGTTAACCTCTGGTCTCTATCTTTTAGACATTTTGATCATATTTTCTACATTTTTCTATAGGTAGACTCATCATAATAGAATATTGTGTATTTGTTAATATAAATACACTTTCCTGTTTATTAAAAGATTGTTTTAATTTAAAGAAATATATTTCTAGCTATAGATTGTATTTTTAGAAATAAACATTTCATATCACGCTATTAAATAGATAAGCATAGAAAAATCATAACCTTTCATCTACTATTCCCTTTGTTATCACTTTATAGAATTTTGATTCATTGACGTGGTTTTGTTATCAAGTACAAATATATACGTCAGACTATAAGAATTTGTTCTTTTTATGACAAATAATGGTTTTGTTACATTCTTTATATAGTCCATTTATTGATAACGATCTATTCCTAATTTCCTACGTAATGTAATATTTTGATTTGAAATTGTGTCATAGAAGTGCGTAAATGGCTGTTAAACATCATAGTATTAGTGCCAAACTGCAAAATATAATCGGCTACAGAACAATGAAAAATTTGTAATATATGCAGAAAACATAATTCTAAAAGAATCAAAAAAAAGAAAACACCTAAAAATGACAAAAAAAACTTTTGAGACGTTTAAACCCAAATTTAAAACTAGTCTGACCACTCTTAGTTCTAAATTTCAACTCAGTTTTTGTGAAATTTTCAAGCGAAATATATTTTCATTGTACTCTAACACTCTAACGCTAATTTTCTATTTTTTCATAAAATCCTTCTAAGTCGCAAATATTCCATAATTTCTTTTGTGATGATTTATAACGTTACTATATTAAAAACTTTAGAAAGCTCTCCTGAAAAGTCTTTTTTTCTTCTTTCGGTTAATTTTTACTCAAAAACTATTGAAGCTATCATATTAATTCTCTTTTTTTATGGTTTAATAAGATAATGTAATAATTCAAAAATAAACATTTACACAAAAAAACTCATTACGACATTACTTAAATTTAATGAAAAAAAAACAAACAGAAAAAGTTTTTGACATGTTATCGGTAATAATTTAAAAAAAAAACGCATAGAGTAAAAATTCAATTCCATTGGCATATAAGAAAATTATATGTTTATTATATATTGTTTAAAATGAGACTTGAACACAACGCCCACTTGACTGTTTGTTAATTCGGTTGTTTAGTATCACCCACCTTGGTCTTAACGTTTTTAGTCACAAAAGTCACCTTGGTCACACGCCAAGTTCAACTTTTGGTCATAACACTCACCATCCCACAACAGCCACTACCACTTTTAGTCGGAACGCCCACCGACGCTGGTAAACGAGAATGTTTGAAAATACTGTTCACAATTTCTTTAGTGACCACCAATGCAAAATACGACCAAAGTTATTTCTTTGACAATATTTCGATAAAATTTATACTATTTTTTTTTAATAAACTAGCAACTATTGTTTTATTTTTGTTTAATACCGTCAACCGGAGTAAAGGCGATTGCCCGAAATGAAGCCGACCAGTCCGATTTTTTTACTTCTTTTTAAGCATATGCCAACAACGCATAATAAATCAAAATATTTCTATTTGCAGTGTCAACAGATAAACACGTGTTATACTAGTTGCGCTGAGTATTTGTGAAAAGTAACTATTCCAAAAATAATTAATTAGTAAAAACTTTATAATCTGTAAAATTTTTGAAATCAAAACTTTGCACATCCGAATCTATGAAAACTGGTCCGTCGTAATCGATCTAAGTTCTAAAAAACATTTTAAAGAAACAGTGTCCACAATAAGATATTAAAACGTTTTGGAAGTTATTGTCAACATCGAAACAATAACCGAAGGATGTAGAAAATTCTCGACACAGATAACAGAAACATATAAAAAGTGTTCAAAAGAAGCTGTGGTCAGTTTTTTCACAGTCTAAAGTTAATAATACTATCGGTGTAAATAAATTAGCGATTAAAGTGTGTGCTAAGATAAATAGATAGTACCCGTGTCAGTAAAAAATAAATATAACGGCGTATAAGCGTACGTGCTTTTAATGTAAGCAAATACCGGCTTAGATAAACCAAAGTTATCGGCGGACATTATTTTTCGAGTGATAGTAATATATAAATTAGTGTAAGTTTTTCTCTTAAATATCGTTAGATTTAATTAGTTACGTGTAGTTCTAATCGTGTAAATATTTGTTTATAAATAAATTAGCTTTAAAAATCGTTAGAATATGTTAAATTATTTTTTGTACCGTATCAGTTGTATTTTTTTGTGTAAAAAGAAAAAACAACAGGGTGAAGTCGATCACATTAAACCGATTAGATGATTTTTTTACATTATCGTATGTGCTAGCATACGAGTGGTGCCAAAAAGGATACGAAGGGGAGAACTGCACATATTTTATTTATGTTTACGTGTAATTTTTTAGATGCCTCGAAAGTACGAAAAAAAGTTAGGTGCTACGGCACGTTCTTTGTCATACGGTGGCCAACCTGCTCTTTACGATCAGTCTGAAAACTTGCTGGTGACTGCGTTGAGTGAGGTTTCCCATTGATATTAGACGCATCATGCAGTAATATTTAAATAAACGCGGCATCAAAAAAGATTTACCAATAATATGTTAGGAGAAAGTTGCTTTAATGGCCTGATGAAGAAACATCGTCAGTTGACTTGCCGAAGATACAAAGCGAGTGAGACCCGCTGTAACATAGAAGCTTGTTGAAGAATATTTTCGAAATGTGGCAAAAATAATAACCAATATCCTACCACAAAATATTGTAAATTACGATGACAGATTTCGTCAACGACCTCGGGGCTGTTGTGTGTTGTGATAAAAAATAAAGAAGCAAACACACCTCCAAAACCAACACAACAGTTATCTTCCAACTAGCTGCTGCTAGAAATCGCCTTCCTCCATATACGTTGTATAAGGCCAAACATCTTTATGAAAGCTGTAAGCTAGAAGCAATATACAACCGGTCTCCTAAGGGATGGTTCGATTCAGAATTATTTGACGATTGGTTTGTAACCGTGTAACCATATTTTCGAAAGTTAGATGGGACGAAGCTGCTTAGTTATTAGAGATAACAATGTCATCATCACGGTCAGCGTAATCCAAGAATGTAAACAACACCATATTAAATTTGTTTTGCTTCCCTCAACTCAATTCAACTTACATGCTGCACCCGCTTGACGTAGCACATTTTCGCCTTCTTAACGCGTCGTGGGAAAAACCCTGGAGAAGTAAAAGTAAACAAAAGACAATACTTTAACTGAATTTATAGCGTACGGCCTAGTTCACTTCAATCCCGACGCTGTTTTTAGAACGATAAAACTAAAAGAACCTAAAACGAAGAAAAAAACCAGACAGAAACTTCAATGACCACAACGCTTGTAAATTATCTACACTAGCTTAAGATAGGGCCTAATGATGCTCTATGAGAAGAAAGAAACTGAATATACCCGCTGGCAAAAGCATAGACACAAAATATTTGGAAAAAGAGAACCAGAGAGAAAGCAATTCATAAAGCAAAAGATACAAATACGCGAGAGCCAAGAGAATGGCGCCTTACAAAGAACAAATTACCAACAAAGATGATTATAAAATTGACCAAACTTCCGCTGAACCAGACGACACTTCTGATTCATCTTGTGTCTGTGGTATAAGAGTGTTTGTAATCGTTAAAATTATTGAAATATCAAAAACTAAAATAGTAGTAAGCGCATTCTGTAAATATTCATCCAAAAAATCTGCATTTTCCGTTTTTCCTAGCACAGATAAAGCAATTATATCTAGGAACCAGATCGTACAAAAATTTAGTTTAAAATTGCTAATCCTAATCGATTGCTGATGAACCAGTAAAAACTCTTCAATAGTGATTTTTTTAATTAGTTTTTTATTGATCTGTACGTTTCTATCTATATTTTACGTATTTCGCTACGATTTTATTATTTGTAAAGTTTGCTATGTTTTTGTGATTAAAAAACTAATGGCTGTGTAGGTTCAAAAAATTAATTTTTGTGTTATCTTCATATTCGTTTTATTGTAAAATGCGGTAGATGTCGCTCCGACTGATTACTGTAGTATATTTCAATTCTTTACAATTGACTTCATCTCGAGCAGTTCTAAAGTGAAGAATATTCATTTTAGAGGTATGATCGACTTCACCCCGGAGTTAAAATTTAAAGTAAAACATCGCTCAACCCACGACCTCGCTCCAGTGACCTATCGATAGATGAAACATCAACAAAGTTATATTTATAACAACATTAAAATACAGTTATTCATTTTTGAGGTATCTCAAAAAACGTACCTTTTTGATCGACTTCACCCCCGGTTGACGGTATAAGGTATAAGTAAACTTAAAGAATTCATCATAATATAAAAAAGTATAACGGTGTGATCATTAGACTAACATTGTTTGAGAGCTTTAATTTAAACATATTTGACAAAAGTGAGCATTTTGACCAGAGTAGAGGTAGACACTATGTCCAAATATAAAGCTAACTGTTGTCTTATATGTTTTCTTTTTCTATTTCTAATTGTTTATAGATTATTAATTAATTATGTCATTTGTTTTATTTAGATTTTGGTGTAAGATAGATTTTTTCGCTTTTCCGTATAAAGTTACTACATGTGTATCTTGTTTAATAATCTGTAGGTAACGTTTGAATATATCCGGCCTTTTGTGGTAATTAAAGGGGAAATATTATCATGAGTGAAGTACGATGGCAAAGCCCATCTCATAAAATAAATTTAGTATGTATGAATGATAGTATGTAAATGGCCACAGAGATGGAAACGTTAAAAGCTGATTTTATACCCGCGTAACTCAAATAAGTTTTGAATAAACCTTGAGCTAAAGCCACAACGATAAACATTGTTAGAAAAGCAATGTCAATGCAAATGTGAAAATGCCACCAGAGTGAAGCACTGGATGACCGTTTCGCTCTTTTGGGGCTGACAGGTTAACCACATACAAAAGTTGTGTACACATTTGCGAGCTTCTCTCACATTTGTAACATTTGTAAGAAAACTGTGACATTTGCCAAAAAAATTGCGACATTTGCTAGGCAATTGAGACATTTGCAAGAAAATTGGGACATTTGTTGCAGTATAAAAAATTTTGGTATCACTTCCAGTTACAGCGTAAATCCGTGCAAGTTTTAATTTCTTATTCGAACGCCTTATATGTTTTAATTTTTTTTTAACACTTAAACTATATATTACTTGATCGTAATGTAGTTTGTATTTATTTGACTAAACAGTGATATGGATAATGTAATAGCGAAGGGTTCCACGGCCGGAATCTATACTCAGATAACAATGTTTTCCGGGTTTGGACCGTGTCATTGTTGGTTCACAAGTTGATTTCCTAACTCGGTAGTGGTTCTTTGTTAGATTTTCGTTTGCTTTTTCAGGTTATCGTTTTCTTTCTTACCTTTTCAGAGTTTAGATTATGGCTTGTTTCACAAGTGGTTAACCTAACTTTTGAGAAGCTCCTAGTTAGATTTCAGTTGCTTGTTTGAGTTTTGCGATTTATCTCACGCCCTGATGAAGCTCCTTACGAAAGTGGGCGAAACGTTGGCAACTTCGGTTACAACAACAATGACACGGTCCAAACCAGGAAGACATTCTTATCTTAGTATAGTGATATCGATATACTACACATTATTATTTTCAAATGGTACTTCGATAAATGTAAAAAAAGTCTTCGAAATAAGTTCGGACGATCTTGGGGGTTCTAAATAGTAGGTAGAAAGCAGAAAATTTTCCTGGGTTACTTTTGTATATTCCAAAATAATCTTCATTTTCTGTTTTATCCACCAAATCCTTCAAACAATCTATACAAAATTTCCAAGGTATAATAATATTAGTGTATCACTAAACGATTAAAATGCTACCCGGTTTGAGAAGCCACTAATTTTTAATATATTTTTGGTAAACGTTGGTAGAAGAGCATTTAAGCGACATTCGATTTCATCAAAAAATAAATCGTTAGGGCTCCTATTACTTTCTGTATCATGTTTAACCGAATCACTCGACGAGGCACTCTAGAAATTACGTGAAATAAATCGGTGTTAAAAATCAATTATTCATCAATACTAATTTATATCACTGATATAGGCTGTACCGTTGAATAAATAATTAAAAAAAGAGCCTGCCGCAATGTTAAAATTTGAGTGTCAATTCCCTTACCCTTTCCCCCTACTCAGGACTACGAAGCTACTTACTGTAGCAGTAGTAACATTTCGGCGTAATCATAAACAAATTTTGATTTGTTATGTAAATTGGTTCTAAAAACTCTTTGTGGTCGTGTGATAAGGAGCCAAAATCATAGTTGAATGATTTATTCAAGTATTAAATTTTGGCAAGAGTATCATTAATGGTATCATATATAAAACCTTTGTTTTTCAACTCTGCGTCGATTAGTGAAACGCTCTTTAGTGAAACGGCTACGTATTTACATATTTTCTTCTTAATTATAATTTCTTTTGTGTAAGTATTATACGTTTCCAAAAAAATGTGACATTTGCCAAAAAATTGCGATACTTGTCAGAAAATTGAGACATTATTTGCCTAAAAAATTGGGATATTTGCGAGAAAATTGCGATATGTGCAATAACATTGCGACATTTTCGAGAAATTTGTAACATTTGCTACAAAATTGCAAATTTGTGCAAAAATTGCCACATTTGCGTTGACCAATGTGGTATAATTTGCGTTGACATTTGCGGTGACTTGTACATCTCATTTCCGTAGTGATCAACCCCTCGTTTGGGGTTCTTCAGCCTTGGGAGAGCTTATTATTAAATTAACACGTAAACGGCCACTAGTGCTAGAAAACCAAATTATTTCAAATAAAACGTAGACCAGAGCAATAATGCAACACGTGCAAAAAAAGTGACATCAACCTCAATCAGTCCCATTATAATAATAAAAGAATCCAAAAAGTCATCTTGTCCAATTTGAATTTATGAAAACATATTTGTTTGTTGGAAACGTCAACAGATAAATAAAAGAAAAATTATGTAAAAATAATACGCAAGTTATATGAAAAAATGTAATTACAACGATAAGATAAGTTGTTCTAACGAAATGACTTCATCGTTCGCTCTTTGTGGTTATTATAAACACGAATTATTATATTTATCGTAACGTACACAGTACTGACAGTACAAAGAAAAAATGGACTGTACGTGACTTTTTTTAATGTAGCGAGATCGATACAGCACGTGTCACCCAAACTAATTTCTAAAATACCAGTGACTAAAGAACATTCATAAAAACAAACCCCTAAAAGTAAATTTGCATGCAAGGGAAGTGCTGATTACGTTCCATTTAACAGGATGGGTTTCCCTTCTGTTTATCGCAGCTCTAATACATTTCATTGATAAAAATTTCCTGTGACGAGTACTGGCTTAAGGTAGAGCTGTAGGGGTTTATATACATTTTCATATTAATTAAATTTTCGCTTTTTGCGATACCGGAAAATGAAGAGAGATGGACTTAATAATATATTGCTTCCAGCATTGGTAGTTGGATAACAGGTTTTAAATTGCACATTAACGTTACTGGAATAAAGTATTGAGATGTTCCAGAAAAATTCAATAATTGAAAGTCAAATCATAATTGTTGAAGTTTAAGTAAACGCAGTGAAAGTTTTATGTAAAAACTTTCATTTTATCATACTCCTAGATTAGTTATTAAAACCCCTCTATTATGTACAAAATAGTTATTATAGAAACCGGTTTTTTACCTTTTTAAAACAATCATCAACTTCTTGAGACGTAGGCATGTTATTTTGACCATACCACTGCCACTTATTTTCAAACACCCAGTATATAATGAGCACTTAAAATTAACATAACAAGTAAATATATTGAGTTTTTAATTGCCGTGAATGAAACAATTACTTATTTTTAATTTCTAATCGGATTTAACTACTTGAAACATGTATCACAATTTCAAAATTGAAACCGGCGCCATAACAACAAAAGAAGGTTGTTGCTTGTTTATAAACATTCGTTGTGTTAACAAAATTAGACACCTACTGGGAGAAAATCGAACTTTTTAATCAATGTCGGTATGTTAGGGTTTTAAACGGATTATACAAATTACACCATAATAATCCTGCGTTGCCAAACGTTAGTTATTTCATATAACCGTTGAACTATATTGTTTTCAATATTACTATATTTTGAAAAGATCTATTTGTATATATTATTGATATTATGCAATATTATTTATTCATAATCTTTTTAAATTTTATTATAAGGAATATTTTTTTTAATACAAGTTATTTTTTCAAACTAAATACTTTAATTTTGAACTGTATGTGTGAACCATAGTGTAATGTGAACAGTCATTATATCTTTGAGTCATTACGTCATTACACTTTACACTTATTAAGGGGGAGTTGGTAGGTGTAAAAGTGAGGTTAGATTAGTTTGAATTTGTCAATCTAATAATTTAAGCAAGTACTCGTTTAAATATATATTTTTTAAAACAAAAAAAACTAACATGAGAATAAGTGACGACACGTTAATATACAAAGTGTTTTCAATGCTTTCTGTAAAGCTACATTTCACGCTCAAATAAGATTAACTTGAATCTTAATCAATTCAAAATTGTCTCACTAAATGATTTATATTATTGTCTCATCAAAGGTTTGATTAATTAGACTGCATTTGTTTTTAATTATACTAAATGTAGTAACAAATTTAATAGATTTACAGAAATAACTGCAGCTATTTTTCATTTATCATTCTTTTTTTATTAAAACAATTATAGTACTATACCACGGGCTGCTTGACGGTTGTACAGCATTAAGTCCAATTTCTTGTTAGCGACCTTTTACAACGAGAGAAGATAGTAACGTTGGTTGATTAGTTTAGTTGAAGTACGTATTTGGTGTTGAACGAGAAAAAGACAAAGATTCTTTCAAAAGCGCATTCGCGACAGCGTCGTTTCAAAACTGTTGATGAGTTAGAAGTTGATGAGGTAGAAGTTCTGAGCACTAATAGCGTTAGAAGAAACACCATCGATGGAAGGAGAAGTAGAGTGAATGTTCAAAGTTGAGTTGAGAAACTTCTGAAATAACTGAAGTGTGGAGAATGCGTTGCTTATCAGTGAAGTCAAGAATATAGAATCAAAGATTAAAGATAACGTAAACTCTAGGACTCAGTCTGTAAACTCATCATTTAGTTACTACACTTAAGACAAGTGCGACGATTGACCCTTTTTTGTTCACAACCAAAACAGTAAAGAGCTTAAGTTTTGTAAGAATTCGGAAAGAAATATCCATTCTGACAACAATTCTAACAAGTAACACGAAGAGAAGAGCCATGAAAAACTCGACAACGCAGTAGAAGTGTTCTCTTATTGAACCGGACAAAACGACAATATACCTACATGTGTCACTAGCATACGCCAACGCTGGTTTTAGCAATCGAGTGATTCTCCGAGAAAGAGATATGGTTTACAGTTGTCAACTGAAAGTTTAGTTAAAAACGTTCAAGTCACAAAAAATAAAAACTCTGAAACATTCTGTACATCGCAGCTAAGTTCATATATACGCTTCTTGCTGAAGGTGGCTAAAGTAAGAAGCTATAGTAAGAAGTCACTTGTTTTTTTTTCTTTTAAGAGGCAAAATTTTATGTGTGCATTTTGTTCATTTCATAATTACAAATAAAAATTTATTTTCTTTAAAATAGTATTAAACTCATCAGGTTATGGGCCCAGTGCGCGATACGTAATTGTGTTAATGAGATCGTTCGATTGAGATTCGATTCGAGGTTGGGTGTATTTGCAGATTTGTTCCGGCTTACAATATACTCGTATTTGAAAAAGGGACGATTTACAAAACAAATAAAGTAAGTGTTGTACTAAAACCTCAATTTAAATTGGAGCTGCATTTTTAGCGTTCAATTACGTCATAACACGATACTTTTGTGTATATACAGGGTGTTAATACTGTGCGAAATTAGTGAACGGACAAAATGGGGGCTATAAAAAGTGATGAAAAGTATAACATTAAAAAGCTAAAGGGAGCGGAAAATTTGGTAACTTGGCGATGGCATGTTGAGATGGTTCTTCAATCGAAGTGCGTACTCGATATCGTTGAGGGTAAACGGGTTTTGCTTTTAGCACAAGATCCCGATAAACTTACGTATGACGAAAGAAAAACTGAACAAAAATGCTGCGACGACGACCTCACGGCAGCGACAATAACTACCTGTGCATTAACCAGAGACATGGCTCAGCTGGTGTTAACAATGCAATCTTCAGTTGTGATGTGGTCAACGTTAACAAACACTTTTGAACATGGTAATACGCAGCGGATTCATACGCCATGAAAAGTAAACTAAGCAATCAGTGACGACATATATCGCATCGATGAAAAAAGATTTCTTTCATCTAAATTTAGAGTTTGATCGTCAGGCAAGGGAAGACGCAAGAATTGCTAAAGAGAACGCTAGTCAGGCATTTAAACATCAGATCCCTGAATCGATACTGCACTATCGTATTCTATGTTCAATCAGCGATGATTACTTGGTGTTCAAGGATATTTGGAAGACCAGGCCGCACAAATAGCAAATGCTTACAGCGTTTTCAGAGCTGTTATGTTTCAAGTAACAAGAATAATTAGCTGGTGGTTCAGCTGAGGCTTCGCCGGGATCATAGGCATACTCATCACAAAGGCAAGTCTATCGACGGCTCAGGTAAGAGCAGCAACAAAGCAAATGAAAATTGGGGATGCGGAAAGAAGAATCGATATTCTAACTATAACTGTGTTTTGCAAAATCGAGCGAAACGTTACAACTCTGGCATAAACGTCTTAGTCATCAAGACAAGTGCAACGAGAGTAATGTTCTTTCACGTCTGTGCATTGCAGTCTATTACGAAGCGACAAGTGAGTTTTGCAACGGATGTGCGCTAGACAAAACGCATCGCAAACCTTTTCATGACCGGAAGGACCGTGCAGCTAGCGCCGGTCAGTGCATTAATGCGGATGTGGATGGACCAATGTCCGTAGAAGGTTATAGTGGTAAGCGGCGCTACTATGTGTGTTTCAAAGATGATTTTAGTAAATATCGATGTTTGACGCGAAGAACAGCGAAGTGCCAGAGTGCTTGAAAATGTATCTTAGTGAGACCAAACAGGAGGGTCACTGTACAAAAGTGTTTAGTTGCGATGGTGGTGGTGAATTTGATTGTGCCAAGGTGCTAAGTGAAAATGGGATTTGCTTGGAGTTATCAGTGCCACATACACCAAAGCACAACGGCGTTGCTGAACGTGAAAATCGGACAAATGTCGAACTAGCGTGTTCGATGCTTTCGGTAAGTGGACTGCAAAAATCGTTTTAGTTGTGTGCGTGTGTAACAAACCCGGATTTCTAAATGCAACAGGCAAAACTCCTCATAAACTGTGGCGCGGCAAGAAATTCGATAATCTTGACCTTTAGAGTGCTTTTGGTACAGGGTGCTATGTGCACGTTCCGAAACAGTTTCGTAAGAAATTCGATGACAAGAGTGTGTTTGATCATTGTGTTACTTAAATGACAAAAATGTGTAAAAAAATTGTTCGTTCACACGATGTGTTCTTCAAAAGTGAGAAAATATGTATAAAATTGGTGATTCGGTGTCCTCCGAATATCGACTAGTGTCGCATAAAAAATTGAAATCAACTGAATACACCGAAAGTGTTGGTGATTTGGATTTGGAGGAAGAACAACAAAGTCAGACTTCTAGTGCTAAAAAAGACGTTGTTGACGATGCTTCGGAGAAAAATCCAAATGGAAACGATGTCACTATAAGAACGAATCGATATTGCAAATGTGCTTGATGCGCGTGACATGCCTCGTAATTTAGAAAGGCAGCGCCAACGTCTGGCAATGTACAAGACAGGCGAGATAGAAATTGATGAAGCAAATGAAGCGTTGTATCAAGCTAGTGTTGCGAAAGTCGGTAATGGTATTGCACCCGGATCGTACGATGAACCGATGAAATCGACTGAAAGTGATTGATGACGTGATCGCATCGTTGCACGAATACAATACGTGAGTGTTAGTGGAGAAGCCAAATTATCTATTAAAATAATAGATTGTCGTTGGGTTCTTCGTGCTAATCTTGATGCGAGTAGAAACGTTTCAAGTTACAAAGCACGTCTGGTCGTGAAGGGTTATAGAAGAAAGGTATTGACTACAATGAAAAGTTCAGTCCGGTCGCGCGTTATGACATTGTTCGTGTAGTTTTGGTCGAAACAGCACTTCAGAGATGACATGCAGCAGTTTGATGTGAAGACAGCATTTCTCTACGGTAAACTGGAAGAAGAGATTTTCATGTCACAACCTGAAGAATATAACGATAGAAGCGGCAAGGTATGCAAACTGTTACGTAGCTTGTACGGGCTCCACGATGCTGGTCGAAGTTATGACGAAGTTGGATCTCATGGAAAAGAGCGAGGATCCGTCTCTCTTTACACAACGTAAAGATGGAGAGACTCTGATAGCGGTTCTTTACGTAGATGACCGTTTGGTCGTAGTGGACGATGCTGATGAAATCCAAACGTTTCTGTCGGAACTGAAGCAGCACTTTAAGATATCCGTTGGGTCGTTGGAGAGTTCCTTAGGAATGCAGATCGACAGACGCAGCGATAGAATTTTATTATCTCAGCGTATGTTTGAACGTTTTGGCATGAGCGATGCAAACTCTACACCGACACCGTGCGAACGTATTGGCGGTGGAAGCGATACGAAGAATGAGCCTCAAATAGAAGTGTTTGAACACTAGACGGCGTACAGATCAGCGGTCGGGAGTTATTGATGTACTTGATGACAGCGACTAGGCCCGATATCGCTTATGCGGTTTCATATGCGGCTCGCAGAATGCAAAAACCAACTGATTAGAACGAAGTGAAGCGTATGTTTCGTTACTTGTGTAGAACCGATTTTGAATAACAAAAATAATTAATAATATTGAAACGTACGAGGAATTATTTTCAAGTCCGAGAACTTTCGCGAGGTTTTTGTACATTTCCAGAACGTTCACCGAAAGATATAGAACATTCGCGAACGTTTCGCCAAAATATATAAATGCAGTGCAAACAAATCATACGGCAGTTATTTGAGTAATGTGAAGACGGCAGTGTTAAGAAGATTATTTAAGTCTAAATAAATAAGTAATTAACGCGTGTTTGAGATAAATCTACGAAGTATAACCTTGTACGTGACTTTAATGTAAACAATAAGTGTTAAACAAGTGTGTGAAGTTATCCGCGGACTTTATCTTTGTGTATGTGATAGTGGAATTAAATTAGTGTAAGTGTTTTTATTAAATATCCTTAGATTTAATTAGTTCGGTTAGTTTAAACGTATACATATGTTTAGTATAAATAAATTAGTAATAATAATCGTTACAATATTGTTCTTAAGTAAGTTGCGCAGATAAACAGCGTTCTTGAGAAGTAGTTCTTAACCTCCATACATGTCTGCGCAAATCTTCATCTTAAAATTAAGTAACGGTATTATTTGCTTATTTATTTCTGGCGGTAAGTCGTACAAACCAAAGAGTATATAAGTACAAACTGTCATGAAAGCGTTTAATCTCACCATTTTGCTTTTAAAAAATGGATAAAAAACGAAGAACAATTACGCAATGTACGAAACAAGATATAATTTTTAATTCCACAAAAACAAAGAAAAAAATTTTCATTAATAAAAAATGTAGAAAATAAATATATTAATTTTTATAAATATCTATGTAATCAAGGGTGGGCAAAATACACCCCATTAGGTAACTGAAATACAAATTACAGTAATATTGTCTATTTGAAATACTAGATACAAGATATAGAATACAAAATGATGAAAATATAAATAGTATTGTAATTACAATTAAAAATACAAAATACTTTGTAACACAAAAGTAACGTGTAAAATGTCTTTATCTACTTGACAAATTGAACTACTTCTTTTTCTTTATAAAAGGATTTATTTTCCTTTAATAAAAAACTAATTTTTAAAATTGTTCGTCTGATAAACTACGTCTAATTGTTTGTTGCAGACTTCAGACTTTAATTGAAGGGCGACTACATATATATTGGCTACATAAACTTATAAAATTAACAGTTTACTAACTTACTTTAGTCTCGAGTAATTGATGTAATTGAAATACCCAAAATACATTAAATAATGTATTTGAATTACAAAATACTATTTTACATTGTATCTAAATACAAATTACAAAATACAATTGTATTTTAAATACTATATTTGAAATACAAGCAATTCGTTACTGCCCAGCACTGTATATGTAATAAACACCTGATTAAACGAGTTTTTATTTAATAAATACATTATTTTATTGTTTAAATTATAATATGCTTATATATTGATATATAGTCTATACGTACTAAAAGAACTACCCTATTTATTTAATTTTTTTAAAAAGTAATTTATGTGTTGTTTATTATTTTAATCTACAAATAATACAATACTAAAATACAGTTACTCACTTGCATTGGTATTAGCAGTACTAAAGTTTTCAATCGTTCTGTATATCTTATCTTATGACGCAACAATGCAACATACAACGTTGCCAGCTATCTCTTTTAGTCTATTTATTTGAAGGGTTATTTTCGCAAACATTCGAAATTTTAAAATTTTTAATTTCGAATTTACTCTAATTTACAAGACTTCAGTAATTGCAGTAACGAGTACTTTTATTTACGCGCTTTCATTTTCTAGCTTATTCATTGTGGTAGTTGAAATTGGTACGACCGTCACATGCAATGATGTTGTAACAAGAAAAAAATAGAATTTAAAGATTTAGATTATTTATGAATAAAGACAGCGTCATTAATCTAGAAAATATTCAGTGTAAGTAATCTTTTCTTTATAATATGGCAAGTAATTAACTATACTGTTGTAATTTTGTAGATAAGGATGCATGACTGATCAGTATAAAGTAATTTAATCGAAAATGCTGTTCAAATTCTTCATGCAAGTAAAATCTCATTTGTGTAGGGGGCAGATGAGGTACAAAGGTATGCTAACCCTTCAAAATGCATTTGGAAAACATTTGTTATTCACTAATACGTGGACTTCTGGAGTGCTTATGGCAATTGGCGATATATGTGAACAAGAAATAGAGTTTCAGAGAAAAATTCTATCTACGAGGTATGACTGGGGACGTATCGGTAAGAATAGATTTTATTTAAACATGATTTCAATGATGTTATTTAAGGTCGAATGTTTTTAACTGGGTTATTGTTTGGTCCAGTTCATCATTATTTTTATGCTTGGATGGATAAGAGGATACCACATAGATCAGTCAAATTTGTCACTCAGAAGATTTTATTAGATCAAATAATTATGTCTCCTGTATGCATAGTATTATTCTTTTATTCAATGGGTGCTTTAGAAGGTAGACCGTCTAAAGAAACGACAATAGAAATGAAGGAGAAATTTATTCCAATTTATGTGGTAAGTGACTTATATGGTTTTAATTATTGTCTGGAGGAATTAAGAGTTGATAAATTTTATGATAAATTCTGTGTTATCTTGTAATTGTTATTAGGGGTCATTAGTTTATTTATAATTAAAATTTCTTAGTGGTATATTTAAAACATGCATCACATACGTAATGTTATTTTTCGTGTTATTAAAGTTCTTAGTTTGCTCCTATAAAAAACAACATATAAAAAAAAACACATTTTTTCTGCATTATTTAGGTACTCTCATTGTTACTTTTATAATTTACTTCTTTCTTTGCTGTATCTTGGGTTGCATATACATCGAACACGTAGCAAACTAAGTTATAATTTTCATATTTCTATTTTAGTCAATTTTAGTAATTTCATAAAAAAATAAAGTTTTTTTTGATAATCAAGCCGTTTTTCTTCGCTTTACTTTCCTCAAAAAGAATTAAATCATCTAACGAATGTTTTAGTCGCAATAGCAACAGCTGAAAAAGTATTTCAGTTTACTTTTCCTAAACTAAGAGTGGCATTGAAATCTAAGTCACAACTATTCTCGCTTATCTACTCTATGTTAATGGTACTACAGATCGCATTGATATGATCTTGTCCAATCAACGTCACTCGGTTTTCTATTCTTTCTAAACTACATTAACAATGTTCTGAAAGACTTTATTACTTTTCATTCCAAAAAGCGTTCATGGTGCTTTCTTAACACTAGAAACGTCGAAGGGACCAATTTGACCCTTCGTGAACTTTAAAACGTTCTAACTTTGTGTTTCTATAAATTTAAGTTTGCACCAGTTTTTAGTATTTCGATTTCTCAAATAGATAGTCAATAATTAGATTTTTCAAAATAAAGTTTATTTCCGACTTCAAACAAATTATAGAACGAGTGCTTTTCGGTATTTATATTTAGTGGCAGTTCTAGTGTTAACTGGTGGTCGTACGTATATTAAAGAAACTGGCAAAAGCTTAGGGTTTCGTATAAAGGAATACCAAAAATGTACTAGTTTTCAACAACGTAAGTCAGTAGTCGCGTAACACGATCTGGAAAAAAAATCATTAAATTTTGTTTAAAAATGCTAATGTTTTAGCTAATGTTTCATATTATGTATTATCATAGAGGAATTAGAGAATCAATTAAAATATTTAAGAGTTCTTTCAATATTAATTGAGATTCCAGTTTTCTATCACCGGATGAAATCAGTCTAAAAAATGAATCCTCAAAATGCAATCAACCAGAAGTTGTCTATTGCGACGTGTAACCAATATTAGCTTGTAGATAACCAGTTTTACGTAGATGAATTTTCCAACTTCTATTGAAATGGCGACGTAAGCAGACATGACGTTAAACTTTTCTGACGTTTTGCAACAGTATTTGTTGATGAACTTTTTATTATACCTTTAAAAATGTGCCGAAGTTTCCAAATGCTTCGGGAACACTTCACTGTCTCCTTTTTAAGATTACTCTGTCCCAGAACAGAAAACTGGAAGCAGCACCGGTGAAAGAGTTTCAATCGAAATTGGAGGTCGCATGGCAATCGTATTTTGCAACCGAGCATGACACAGGATGGTGTTTGGCCTCTGCTTTTGTGAACATATGATCGGTATGCCATTAGGAAAAGGTGCAAGTCACATTGAGGATGGAGAGGTGTCGTTTTGGTTTTCTTAATTCCCAACAGTCGGCTTCTTGAAACAGCGCTAAAAGTAGCGGTCCTGGTCGGAATCTAATTCCAAGGGAATTCTAAACCGGCAGAAAAACTCTTTCAATAAAACGTCTGCGACTATAGCTGCTTTTTGATTGGGTATGGCGTAAGCCTCCGTTCATTTTGTAAAATAATCCAACCATTCTGGGAACGGCCCTGCGATGTCAATCGCTACTCTCTCCAAAGCATTTCTCACGTTATACTATTTCATTTGTGCTTTGCGTTTTTTCACTAGACCATTCTCTTTGTAGTTCACCCAGTAGAATCTTTCTCGAACTTTTCCTCGAGTCTTTTTCGCACCAAACTGTTCTCCTGATGAACCATCGTGCAGATGCTGCAACACTTGTGACACTCAGTTCTTGGGCACTACTAACTGCAGTCTGTTTTCTGTGCTGTCGACGCTCTAGGGATTGCTTAAGAAGACCGTTTTTTACTTTTAAAGATTCCCACTGAGCCCAATATGATTTGAAGTTTCTGTCTAAAGCACTCACTTCTTCCCAGATCGTCGGCCGTTTGCTTTTCAGTACATGAGTACTCTTATACAGGGTGTAACTGAAAGACGTGGCCAAACTTTAAGAGCGTAATATATGGATGGAAAAAATGAAAAAAGTTTCTATAAACATGGTTCCGGAAATCCTTCCTAAGGGAGATACAGCCCTTTGAAATGTAGTAAGGATTTACAGTTTTTATTTTATAACAAACATTATTTTAATTAAAAGAACAAACAAAATCGAAACATACAAACATACAAATCAGAGCAACTGCTGGAAATGGTTGCCTTCAGCTACAATACAGGCTTGACAACGTCGAACCATCGACAGCCGGACACGCTCAAAAATTCCAGGAGTATTCCGAATTACATCAAAACTGTTGATGATACGTTCACGAAGAACATGAACGGTGGGAACTGGAGTAGTATAAACTATATTTTTTAGGTGTCCCCATAAGAAGTAATCTTAACGGGTTCAAATCGGGAGACCGTGCTGGCCACGCAACAGGTCCTCTGCGAATCCAACGATTCGGATAATTATGGTTGAGGAATTCTCTAGCAACAAGACTAAAATGGGTCGGAGCATCATTGTGCATAAACCATAAGTCACGGCGTATTGCATACGGCACCTCGTCCATAAGCTCAGGTAGATTTTCTTCTAAAAAAATCCTATAATTTTGTCCATTTAATGTTTCTGGCAAAAACATTGGTCCTATTAGATAATCCCCTACAATACCGCCCCAAACGTTACACGAAAATTTTTGTTGATGTTTGGAATCTCGAATAGCATGAGGATTGTTGTCAGCCCACAAATGATCGTTATGAAAATTTATAATTGAATCTCTGAAAAATTTTGCCTCATCCGTAAAAAGCACTAAACACTGAAAATTTGGATTAATGCATTGTTGTAAAAGCCACTGACAAAATATCACTCGTGGCCGAAAATCAGCTTCAATAAGAGCCTGCACTCGCTGAATGTGGTATGGGTACAATAGCTGTTCATGTAGAATTCTCCATACTGTCATATGCGAAACACCTACTTCTTCAGCTACCTTGCGCGTGCTACTTTCAGGAGTCTCCATAATTCTGTTGAGTACATCCTCTTCTAATGCCGGTGTTCGTGTATTTCTTTGAAGCCCACAATCGCCGCTATTACGTTGGAAAGATCCTTTTTCACGAAGACGACGATGGACTGACGCAAAAGTATTCTTATTTGGGCATATTCTATTGGGATACGTGGCAGCATACAACCGACGAGCCAAATTAGAATTGCCATTTGCACGTCCATAAGTGAAATGAATATCTGTCCATTCTTCGTTGGTGAAATTCATTATGTTAGTTAATTAAATTAAGTACCTTCTAACTTTAACAATAATTAATCTAAATATATAAAAATCAATGCCACTTTTCGTTGTAAGTTTATAACTCAAGAACGGGCTCACCTATCCAAACCAAATGTTTAGGCTTTGTTTGGACTATTTAGTAGATGGTTTATGTGAAGTTTGTACAAAATCGGTCGAGCGGTTCTTCATTTATCACATTTTTTGTAACAAATGAATTCAATAAATGGCAGATCATTTTGATAATGGGGATTTTGCTGTCAAATTAAAAGTTTTTTCAGATGGGGACTGTGCTGTCAAATTGAAACTTTTTTCAGTGTTGACAGTACAAGCATGTTGTTATGTCATTCATGCGGCCATTTTATTTTGGACGTGCTTCGATTAAAGCGATGTCAGCGATAATTATTGCTTTGTGTTTATATTTTTAAACATATTTCTAAGTGCATTCATACAAACGGTGAGTCACGGATTATTCAAATGTACTATGTATATGTGTGCGTGTACTTTTCTCAGTTTTTTAAAGCAAATTGTCAGCGATAATCGAATATAACCAAATTGAATATTCAGCAAAAACATGTATATGACACAATCATGCAAGCCGTTTCCAATAATGCAGGTGGATTATATTTCTTGGATGCACCTGGTGGTACAGGCAAAACGTTCGTTATATCATTGATTTCAGCGACTATTCGATCGGAACAGAAAATTGCATTGGCACTTGCATCTTCGGAAATTGCTGCTACATTATTAGTAGGTGGTCAGACCGCACACTCTGCATTAAAATTGCCATTGAATGTACAGGTGATTGCAACTCCAACTAGCAATATTTCGAGAATTTCTGCTATGGCAAAAGTTCTGCGATTAACGTCAATTATTTTGTGTCTGTGTGTGTACAATGGCGAATAAAAAATCACTAGAAGCATTTAATCGAACATTTTTGTACAATTGCGCAATCGATAGATGAATTGATTGAATGTGTTTTTCCGAATATTCTTTAGAATTACAGAAGTCATGATTGGTTGACAGAACGCGCCATTATAGCACCGAAGAACATTCATATCAATGCCATTACTTTACAAATTCAATTCAACTACCAGGTGTAGTCACGACATATAAATCAATTAACAGTGTTATGAATCAAGATGAGGCAATGAATTATCCAATTGAATTTTTAAATTCACTAGAACCGGCTGGTATGCCACCGCATTGCTTGAATCTAAAAGTTGGTTCTTTGATTATATTATTGCGAAATATTAATCCACCAAAACTGTGTAATGGCACCAGATTGGCAGTGAAAAAATTATTGCCAAATTTGATTGAAGCTACAATCTTAATTGCTAAATCAAAAGGAAAAGTTTGTTTGATTCCGCGTATCTCTATGATTCCAACTGATATGCCATTTGAATTTAAACGATTACAATATCCTGTACGCTTATCATTTGCGATGTCCATCAACAAGGCCCAAGGGCAAACACTTCACGTTTGTGGTGTGAAGTTGGAGGAATCATATTTTTTACATGGCCAACTTTATGCTGCCTGTTCCAGAGTCGGTACCTCCAGCCGTTTGTTTATTCATGCTCAAAATGGAAAAACAAAAAATATTGTTTATCCAAATGTTTTGGATTAAGTTTTGAAATAGCTAGCAATTAATAAAATATTTTTTTGTTTGAATAAATGAATTTGATGTTCCGCTTAATTTTTTTTATTATTTCACTTTATACGTAGCGAAGCACGTAACGGGCCGCTAGTAACTTATAAATTATAATAGTAACTGTCACTTACTTAGTGAATAAAATCGCAGCCCGCTCGGATAATAGCTGCTGTAATTCATTATTAAAAATTGTAGTGCATAATAAGTTTTAAGTCCAATTTTCTCGAAAACCGTTGTCTCTAGCGATTTAAAAGAAGAGTACCTTTTTTGCGTATAAAACACGAAAGATGCTAAACTTGGTATTAAATTTAAAAAAAAAAACCGAAATAATAAATTTGGGGTGCAAAATACTCCCACCCTTAAACAAAACTACTCCTTCCTAACATCCTATCAAAATAAAATTTACACCAATGTATTCACAATGAAAAGTACATCTAGAGTGGTTACTTTTGTTCATTTCGACAGCACCGTTCTTTTGTTATAAAATAAAAACTGTAAATCCTTACTACATTTCAAAGGGCTGTATCTCCCTTAGGAAGGATTTTCGGAACCATGTTTATAGAAACTTTTTTCATTTTTTCAATCCATATATTACGCTCTTAAAGTTTGGCCACGTCTTTCAGTTACACCCTGTATAGGGATCGATTTCTTGTTTGCGACGCAGCTGCTCAGGTTCCTACTCATCAACCATAGCAGTTCCTCGGAGACATTCGATCTTTTTTTCAAGTCCCTACAGTCTGTCGGATATGGTTTTTTGGAGAATCTTACAGTCTCATTTCAAAGCGGCGTAGTCAGTTCTTAGTAAAAATGTTCGTTGTCACAAATATTTGTAGAAGTGTTCTATGGAAGTGTCGATTGCTATAACGCAACCATTTTTTTCTGGCCTGAACTAAACTTTACTAAAATACGCGATGACTTTTTTTTGTTCATCTTGCATTTGTGAATTGACTGAACCTGCGAGCAGATTACTTGCATCGGTATCTGAAACAAAATTTCCATCTTTTCTTGGATAACTTAAAATCGGCGAAGTGACTAGGGCCTGGTTTTACTTGTTGGACAGCGTTTTTGCAGTTTTTATTCGATCTAAATTCTACTCTGTCTTCGATCAGTTTTGTCAAAGGTTTGGCAAATCCAGGTACAAATCGTCTATAATAGGTGCACAACTCAATAAAACTGTGAAATTGATGTTTGTCGATTGGTCTTGGCCTTGGGATCCTGATAGGCTGTCTAACAGATCGTCAATTCTTGGTAAAGGGCAGCTGTTAGGTTTTCTGTAGTCTACGTTAAACCTTGTTGATCTATCGTTCTTCTTAACTAGTACAAATGGGGACGCCCATGGATTATTTGAAGGTTGAATCACACCTTCTCTTTTGATATCAGTAATTATTTGTTCGGTTTCTTCTCTTTTTGCCAAGAAAGTTGGCATAGATGTTATCGTATCGACCGAGCGTCTCCAGTATTATTTTGTGCTTTACCACGTCAGTTCTTCCCTTGGAACTACTCGCCAGCGCAAACATATTTTGATACTGCTGGATCAACGTCTTAATTTTAGCCAGCTAGTCTGGACTGAGGTTTTGGCGCTTGGTGGTAATAATGTCTTGTAGATATTGTGGACACTTTGTCGGCGACGTAGCTTCATTAGAATTTACGCATCTCAGAATTGGAGATACTGGTCTTCTTTTTCAACGTTACTGGATCTGAGTAGACTTTCAAGATCTTTAATGGCACCGTGTCACATCTTTACTCAATAAGACTCGCACGGCTGCCTTCTCTGACGAATGAAAAGGAATTTCTTCTTTGTCGATCTTTAGGACATCGTTCTTCATATGCAAATGGAACCCATAATTCTTTATAACGTCAATTCCCAGGATAACTTTTTCCGTGATGTCGGCTACCAGTACTTGATGGTCGAGGTGCGACGCCTGTTGCGCTGCTTCAAACTCAAAAGAGTTAAAGCATCATCCAACGTCTTAGGTCTAGCTAGCCGTTTCGTTGTCCGTCTACAAAAGCCTGTAGTCAATTATTCTAGAAAGTTATCTGGCGCCGTAGGAGGCTTTTTGCAGCTTTCTGAACTGGGTTTTTTATTTTAACTTTATATACTTTTTCTATTTCTATTAATCTAATTAATTTTACTTATTTAAAACGGGAAGCTGATTATTTCAATAAAATAAATTATGTTGACATTAATGAAATAAAATTGTGCTGCATCACAAACATCAATATTCGTTCGTTAGGGTATTTACATAACGGGCAAAAAAAGCTCTATTGTGACAAAATGGAAACTAGAAATCCACATAAAACTGTTTAAAGTCAATTATTACTATATTAGAACGAGTATGCGACAGGTGGAAAATCCATTTAAAAAATCTTGAAATTTTAAAGTTAATGTCAAATTTGACATTAACTTTAATTTAGTAATGAATGTAGTACCGACACTTTTTTTTCTTATTTTTTTTTTTCAAAAAAAAGTATAATTTTACAAAGGGCAACACAAAAAATGATATACGTTACTCTCGTTGATAGTTTCATAGCATAAGACACTCCACACTTACGTTCGTTATGCTATGATTTACTTTCGACGCTTGTTACGCAAATTACTATTGTACGATTAACCAGTGCCAGAATTTGAGAAAAGGGAGGGGGGATTCGAAAAAAATAAAGTCAAGGTATGAAGCGGGAACAAAATTTATAATCAATTATATATACATATACAGGGTTATTCACGCTATACGGCTTGTGGTCAAAATGTGTTACACTGTTTTTCTCGTAACAATAAAAAAATAATGCGACGGCTAACTCAGTTGTTCCTGGAGATAGAGTCCTACGTTCCTTCATGTTAGATTATAAACTAATTTAAAACGGCGCTCAAACGACGAAAGATTAAAATGGGGAACACTGTTTAAATCTATCCGCAGCTGAAAAAGAACAAATGACAAGACAGAACTGACAACACAGCATATATATTTATTTTATCACAGGCAGCAGTCCAAAGAAGACGAAGAAGATAACTTTTAAATTCAAAAATAGAATGACTTTTCATTCGTAAATTTAATTACAAAAGTACGAAAATCGAAGATCTAGAGAATCAAAGTGCTCTGTATTACAATGTGACGCAACAAAATGATTTTAACATTAATTGTGATTGTAACTTAGTATGTACGTACGGTCGACTAACCATCAAACTATTAAGAATTAAAGTAAAAATGTAATACTTACTATTAGTTTTCTCCAGGTATGGACTAGTTAGCTTAGCACATATCCTGTCAGCATTACCTAAAACTCAATTGAAATCTAACCAAAAAAACACGTATATACGGTGTTATCACAAATAACGCCTATTGTACATACCATCGCTGAAAGTAAACGACTGCGCCTAGTTTCCCTTAAATTGATTTTGCAATTTGTTTTTGTAATAATTTCTACTAATACGTATTCTACTAGTATCCAACCCTCGAAGATGTAGATATATTAGTTATAGCGACGGGACGTCATCATGGAAATTTTCCCAATTGCAACATGTGCTTATAAATATAACCTAATTTTCATGATTGAGATACTTCAGAAGTATCTAAGTTATGGAAGTAAAATTTACAGTGATGTGTAACAATAGTTCATATTTTATATCCCAATTATAATAAACTTTACATCTTATATAGGGTGTTCAAAAATTAAAACCTATCAATTAAGAAAATAAGTGACAATAAGTTTATTAATTTAAACAGAACTCCATATTTTTTAATTTGCTAGAAAATGCACTTTTTAATTACTTATCGAAAAGTATTAGAAACAAAATAAAAGTACCAAAAATCTTTTATTATTCTTAACCAACAGGTATCGAAACTAACACTTATTTATATACCAAAAGTTCTAACTTCGAGAACCTTGTGAAGACATGTGAAGCATGATAGAACGTTTTAACATTAAGTTTTTTGATTCATTATTGAACAAATAATGCAACGTGTAGCTTTTTCGTTAATTTATGCACATCGTGTATATACAGGGTTCGCCATTACTCCGGCCTCGGTTTCAAAGTACCTTTGTATAAATGTTAGCATAAAATGTTTAGTACCGTACTCATTTCTATTAAAAAGCTGCAAGTTTTAAAAATATTTTTGTTTATGCAGGGTGTTTAGTTTTTGTTGGGCAGCATCAAGTTACACTTTTTTAAATAACAACCCCTCAATGTTTTTATGCTTTTCGATGAAGGCTTAATTCAAATTAAAATTACTTTTTAAATTTTTTTAATTGATTGCGGCGTGGCCGTTTAAGAACAATTTCTTTAAAAATGCAGCATCCCAAAAACTGGTCACAAAACTGGTGTTTTTTGAAATTTTTATAAATTTGTAGATGAAAGTCAGAAGTACTACTAATAGTCTAAACGATTTTTTTAATTCGCCATTATTTTGTATGAGAGCGCTAATTTTCAAATTTTTCGAATTGCTAAAACTTATTTTTTTAATGGCACCCTCGATTTCTTTCAACTGTCTCTAATGTAGTTTTTAATTTTCAATCGATTTGCGCTAGTACTTTTCTCTCCTAACATTTACAGTTAAGGGGATATTTATAAATTTTCAATTAAATCACAACAAGCATTATTTAAATTAAGCAGGTTTATTCTAGTAGGCTTTGCTTCTATTAAACAAAGAACGAATAGCCATTAGAAGTTACTTATTGTCACATTATTACTCATTACTACTTTCTACTTCATTAACTTTCGTTTAAAATGAATTTTCCACAGAACGAATTAGTGGTTATGGTGTTTATTTTGGGCGAATGAAAAAAAATCTTTTAGTTTCTTGTGTTTATAAACAAAGATATCCTGATTGCCGTGCGCAAAGTATCCGTGCATTACAAAAATTATTAATAAACAGGATCGGTAAACTACAAGGCCAAGAAAAATTTTCAGAACAGAAGAGGGAGAATTTATGGTATTGCAGGCTATAGTTGAAAATCCAAATACTAGCACCAAACAAATTAGTGAAGAACTTGGTACAAGTAGTGCTACTTTAGTGAAAAGAGTACTAAAAAGCCATAAATATCATCCTTATCACATTGAACAGCATCAAAAGTTGACTATAGGGGATTTTAACTCGAGAAAAACTTTCTGTGTATGGCTGTTAAATAAACTTAGTCATTACTATGATAATGTAAATCCTCACATTTTAAGAGTTTTGGACCGTCAATGTATGGGGAGGAATTGTGGATGATTTTTTCAAAAGTCTTTACTTCTTTGATGGTCAATTAATTGCCGACAGATATTTGGAATTTTGAATATTTTTTTGCTACAGTTACTAGAAAATGTTCTGGAAAATACAAGAACTATGCGGTGTCAGCATGATGGTGCACCGTGCCATTCTGCTAGAAATGTGCGCAATTATTTCTTTAAACGAACAGTTACTGTCATGGATTTCTTTTTATGGTGGTTCGTAAAAGATTGCGTATTTCAAGAAGATCCTACTACACAAGAGGCAATGAAAAACAGAATAAAAACCGCATTATCTAACGTCACACACGAGATGTTACAAAATGTGCGCGAATCTTTACAGCAAAGATTTTAGACATGACTACAACAACATAGGCAAAATTTTGAACGCTTTTTAAATTAATTTTTTTTAAATTTTTGTTGGTTATTCAATGGTCTCTCTCTTTATGTTTTTTGTTTAATATAATCAAAGCTTACTAGAATAAACCTGCTTGATTAAAATAATGCTTGTTGTGATTTAATTAAAAATTTATCAATATCTCCATAGCTGTAGATGTTAGGAGAAAAAATTAATGGTACAAATCAATAGAGAATTAAAAACTACATTAGAAAAACAGCTGTAACAAATCGAAGGTGCCATTAAAAAAAATGAGTTTTCGCAATTTGAAAAGTTTGAAAATTAGCGCTCTCATACAAAATAAGTGACGAATTAAAAAAAACTTTTAGACTATTTAACAAAAACCAAATTCTAAAATTTCAAAAAACACCAGTTCTGTGACCATTTCTTTCTGATGCTATATTTTTAAAGAATTTGCTCTAAAATGCCAACGTCGTAATCAATTTAAAAAATTTAAAATGTATTTTTCATTTCTAAATTAGGCTTTCATCGAACAGCATAAAAAAATTGATGGGTTGCTATTGAAAAAAGTGTAAGTTTATACTGCCAAGTGAAAACTAATACCCTGTATAAAGAAAGATACTTTTAAAACATGCAGATTTTCAATACAAGTGAGTACTAAAAATTTTATGGTGAGTTTTATACAAAGGTACTTGAAACCGAGGTCGGAATAATGGCGAACCCTGTATGTTTGTTTTTTGTGAAATTAAAGTCCCGAGGGGGGGTTCAAAACTCCTAAAATCTCCCTGGTTACGCCACTGCGATGCCCATGAAGTTTAGTATCGAACTTGTACTTTCTGAATCTATACCGTAAATAACTAAAGCCGAAAAGTACATTTTTGCACGAACATAGAAATGTCATAGATTATTTTTTTCTGATTGACATTCTTATTGTGAAAAACATCAGTTTTCGACGCAATCAGCAAAAAAATATTACATAAGGTGTATTTTCAATTAATTTGATGTAAAACAAGCATTTTGATTGACTTAAACTTTTTTGTTTGACACGTAGTCCGAAATTGGTAAATTGGCCTGCGTTATATATATAATAAATAAACTAAAACACCCAGATATAAATTTCCTTCACTCTGTGTATTTGTTTAAATTATTTTAAGTTAGTTGAATTACTGTGTGTTAGTGTAATGATGTTTGACTAACATTAGGCGTTTTTAATTACAGGTTGACTGGAGTATTTGGCCACCTACGCAATTCATCAACTTTTATTATCTACCAGTTAAATACCAAGTGTTATATATTAACGCAGTGACCATGGTATATAATGTGTATTTATCTTTTATGAAGCACAAAAATATGCCTCTCGAAATAATAGAGTCATGATGACGGTGTTTTATAGAAAATTTTACTACTTATACAGCAAATGTATTTATTAATAAATTGTTACGAGGTGTTATTGTATATTCATGTTGTACGTTGTACGTTGAATTAATTAAACGACTGATGATATCAAAACTACTTTCTTCAATAGTCTACCTTCCTCAGTTAATTGCGTGCCGTAGTAAAGGTAAGAGCAAAGTGAGTTCACCGTAAAAAATGCGATATCGTAGTAACAAGCTTATCTAATTGTGTTTGTGATAAGAAAGTTTATACGGATAGTGATGTGAAAATATTTTAAGGTATCCTGTTAGTTAGTGAATTATTGACGTGTTTATATAAAAACCAAAAATGTTCAAAAAAAATCGGCTTAAAGCTACTGCTCCTCCAATTGATACTTATGAAAACAATAACGTTACAAGAAGTCAAGAAACGGCGACCGCACGACCACAGCTCGTTTTCCATTGTCAACTGGCGCACGGAAGTCCTACAGGACTTATATCAGGATTTTCTAATGTAAGAGAACTTTATCAGAAAATAGCCGAATATTTCGATTTCCCCCCGTCAGAGGTAAGTCTTTTTTTGTTTAATACACTTAGTTAAAAGTCGCCTTTACGAGAATTAAACATAGAGCACAATTAATAATTGTTTTCAATTAATATTCTTTTTTGGGAACAAACCTATAGTTAAGGCGAGTACCAAAAATTAAAACTTTTCCGTAAATATAAATGACGCTAACAATTATCTACGATAAAATCGCGGGCACTTAAGATTTCATCGCCTTAGCAATAAATTCTATATCAATAAGGTTGTCAACAAATGAAACAATCGGAAATTACCACACAATCACATGCAAAACTTCTTGCCTTAATTTGTTCGGTATTTAATATTTGCATAAAAAACTATTTTCATGAGGCAGTGGAAGTTGCGCGACCACCACGTGCGTTTTTTCCTAATCGAGTTTTAACGCAACATCGGAATTTTATATATTTATTGAATACCGTGGAGGTTATTTTCCCTAAAGGGAATTTAAATACAAAATTGGTAAACACTTTCGAAAACTTTCACGATATTTTCTCTAGCCTTCGCATTAAAAAAATTACATTGTCGATTAGTACCTAAAGAAATAATTTATAAATCAAACGCGATATGAACGTGATATGCATTCGGATGATTTCATTCAAAATAAATGGTTTTTACCGTATTTTACAATTAATAGTTTAGAATGAGGTGGCAATATTTGGGTAGTTGAATCAATAATTATATTTACCCGGAAGTTCAGATATGACCCATCATTTTTCGTCTTTTAAGTTGTCGTTTCTAATGATTTTTGTATATTACTTTTGTTTTAGCACAAAAAATGTACTTTTATTGCATATCGTAAGCTCCAACCATTTTTGAAATTTATATTATTTGTGTGCAGGTGCAAATCTGCTTCTTTTTTTAGATATGAATAAAATATCAAACAGGTTGCGAAAAATGAAAAGAAAGGTCATTCTTACATGATTAGCTGAAATCAGCTACGATTTTACGCAACTAGTACCTTAAACTGAATCCGTATAAATTTATCTAAAGTATATTAGACATTTCTGAGATGTCATGGACATCGTTGTTTCTCAAGTTTCTACATTCTTATAAAAACACAACATACTCTGTTATAAATTAGTGAATTTATTATTTTAACTTCTACCTTGCACACGTTCAGCTTAGAATTTTTCAAGTTAAAACCATATATTATAGTAATAATTTTGTGTGTATCTGTACAAATATTTAGCGAAATAATCGACACTGTAATAGAAACGAAATTTTATTCATAAATGCAAAAATTGTAAACAAAATTATTAGAACATATTTTTTGATAAAACTGAGCTTTTCGCGCTTTATTTTTTGAATTTTTTTGTTTTTGCACTTCAATATCTAACTTTTGAATGAAAGTATAAATGAACTATAGTAGAACGTAAAAAGTTTTTAATATTTTTTTGTGCTGCCAACATATAAACGACAATATTTTTTCGTTAGTGTAGAGTAGTTTCATTATGTCGTGAACTGTGACCTTGAGTCGAAAATCGGAAATAAACTAAAAATTAAAAATTTAAACAGACATTAAGAATAATTACATATTTATATATTAAATGAAGATAAGTTTACTTGTAATAATACTAACCTAAGAAATACAACGAAAAAAGAAAAGATAGGTTGGGAAAATGTACCGGCGAATGTTTGTAAGACGTATGAGTGTGCGACAGATGGAAAAGTAATTTCAAAAATCTTGAAATTCAGTTAAAATCAGGCGCGGATACAGGATTTTGTTTAGGGGGAGCGGCTGTAATTTTCGTGTGACTTTACCTAACTGTTTAAGGGAGGGCAATTTTTGTGTAATTTTTCTTATACTATAGGGAAGGGCGGGGGGTTCAATTTTCTGGTGATTTCAAATTTTAAAAAAATTTGTTCAAAAAAGAATGTAATTTTACAAAAGGCAAATCCAAAATAATGTACGTTACTTTTATCGAAAGTTTCATAGCATTACTCACTCACATGCAACGCTCGATGTTGCGGTTGTTAATGTTACCTTGTTACCTAAATTACTATTAATTTGGGAAACGATCTTTCAGCTGTGTGTTTGGTTAGTTAATTATTAATTACTATTTAGGTAATTAAGGTTATTAATTGGCGAATAGGTGACTGTATTCTCAAAATTCTGCAATAACTGGACTTCTCGCATAAGTTCTATTCCATTTATATCAAATTCATTTCGATTTTAGTCACTTAAGGTGGCATTATACTCGTCTTACAACTTTGTCTTATCTTAGACTGAGATTATAGCTTACGTTTTTCGAACGTCTTAGAATAAATAAATATTATTTATACTAACCTTAGATCTTAAGGATAAATCAATCAGAACGCACTTAGATTCAGTGGCAGCTGGTCCATAAGAGCTTCCAGACATTCATTCAAACAAAAAACGGTACAAATTAAAATGCATTTTCCGGTTTTTGATAGGGCTGCTATTTGCAATATCACGAAACAAGGCAAATAGGTTTCATACTGGATACCCGGAAATTTTTTTAAATTATTATAATATAAGTTTCTCGATAAATTTTATTTTTTGATCCATTATTAACAAAAGTTAATTTTTTTATTCATTATTAACAATACACAAATGTGCATAATACTAATATACATAATATATATTGTAAGCAACTTAAAGATGGTTTTAAAGTATGAAATTTAATCCAATAAAAACAAATATTAAATTCCAAACCAGAAACCTTTTAGAAACGATTTTATACAGTGTGGAAACACCAAATGGAATAAATTCATTATTTTGGTTACTGTACATGTTTATAGAAAATTTAGAAATACGTCAATCTTAAATTATAAATTGACATTATTCAACGTGAAAATGTAATCCCTATCTTTAACTCCCTTTGAGTGACAGTTACAACTCTCAACTTTTTTAAATAGGAAGGGCTTGTGATATATTGTTTAAAAGGTCTCTTCATTCTCTATTCAAAAATGTTATCGTTTTCTTCAAATCTTTGGTTAAGGTACGAATGAAGCACCGTTAAGTGTTGACAATAAGCAAACAAATCTTCATCTCTATTTTGCAATTTTGAAAGATTTGGAAACTAAGAACATTCTCCTCTTTCCAAGTTTTGTTTGTACAGCAAAAGTTTTGCAACAAACGCAGATATTACACTTTTAGCTTTGATTAAATTTAATGTGTCACTTAGTCTCGCTAAATCTGGCAAATAAATCGGTCATATAAGCGATGTCATTTTTTGATATAATTAAATTGTACAGAAAATCATTGTCTCTACTCTTCAGAATTTCCAAGACTGAATCAAAGAGCAAATAGAAGCGATCCAAACATGCACTTTTTGATAACCAACGTACTGCTGTATTACGTACTAATCGATTATAGTCATCATCATTTTCGAATCAAAGTTGAGCAAATAATCTCTTATTTAAGGCATTCCTTTTGATTTTATTAACTGCTCTAATGACATTCATGCAAACGTTCACTAAGGTTTTTTTTGCGACCAATGATGTCGATGTATGACACAATGTACCTATAATACATTCGGTATAGCTTGTTTTAGGTATTTCAGAAAGTCTCGGCGACATCTTACCATTGCCGGAACACCTTCAGTAGCAACGGAGATGATATTAATCAAGGGTATAGCTTTTACATCGAAAAGTCTTTTTAATTCAGTAAATAATATTTTACCTTTTGTATCAGTTTCCAAGCATTTAGCTAATAACAATTCTTGGAAATTTTTTTTTCTTTTACAAATCTCAAAAGCTAAAAGTAAAGCTTCGTTTCTTCATAATATTAACTCAAGTTGTATAGAGAATTCAAATGTTTTTAAGTAGTCACGTAAAGAGTTTTCTATACACTGAGCCGTTTTGTCGATCCTTCTTTGTACAGTATTATTACTCAGTGGAATTATTTTTATAATATCCAAAGCTGGTTTGTGCAACACGGTGCATATTACCTCACTTACAGGAATAAGTTTTTTGCCAATAGTGTACGACTTTCTGGATTTCGCAATAATTACAGAAATATTATAAGAAGCTGGCAGTCCATCGTCATCTCTCTTAGATGTTGTTCGTATGAGTTCTTGCAATGTAGGTGCTTTCAAATATTTTTCTTTGATTGTTTGAAAAAACGTTAAATCCTTATCTTTTTTGTCACTATGGATTTTTATTAATTTTTTTTTAAGATTAGACGGTTTCATTGAATTGTTTGACATCGTTTTATTACATAGAAGACACAAAGGCAAAGTACTATTTTCTGGGAACGGAATAAAGCCATATTTTATATATTTAACACCGTATTGTCTTCATTTTTTGTTCGGTTCACTCAAACTGTTATCTGAAAAAAAGGGGCCCAAAAAGATATATTAAAGTATATATACATCAAAATTTTTATTTGCAACAAACCACTGTTAACTTTGATAATTTTTTTAATGGAATGCTGCAATATAATGCTCTATAGAATTAATTATTTGAGATGTAAGGATAAAATTTTCTGTAAATGTCACATATTGTGTACCAATTTATTTTTCAAGAAAAATAAATAATTCAAACATTAATTAACAACAGAATATAATAATACAGTAATATACAGTAATTCCAAAGATTCGCAGATTTGGTTATTTAAGGAAGTAAAGAAAACAAACAAAAATATAAAATAGTGAGCTATAACTTGCAGGGGTGCTTTGTATTAAATTAAAAAAACCAATAGGTCTAACTTGTTTTACATAATGATTAATAATATATTCTTTAGAAACACGTGTTAGAAAAACTTGCGATCTTTTTTTAAGTTTTTAATAAAAAAGAAATCCTGAATGAATGTGAGGTATTTTTGTACTGATAACTGTGATATATTTTTGATCAGCTTAAACAAGAGTATAACTTTACTTAAATTAATTTAAATTAAAAAGAGATATCCATTTTATTCAAATATACTTACGTAACAAAAGTACGCTATCTGTGTAACAATACAAAAGATTATACTCTTTTTTGCTCAAGACTAGGAAAATTTGTTGTGTGCACTTCACATCACGCTTAACACAGAACTAAATTGTTGATTAGATGCACCCCACACAGCACACTTCTATCCTAAGGATATCCTACTGATATCTCATACTAGATATGCGTATATACGAGGGATATCAATTTCATCGCCGACCAATATACTATGGACATCCTGGGGAAAGCAGAATGACACAGAATTGGATATCCTACAGACAACTAAGTCAGATATCTTACAGACATCAGAAATACGATGGTCTAGGGATATCCATAATAAGATGACCTCGAGATATAATATATTTTACTTTTATTGCACAAAAATATTACAAAACCTTAAAAAAATCCCCATTTAAAAAGAATCCATTTTGTTTAACAATAAGTATTAATATGTAAGAATAGAGACGATTAATTTAGACTAATTTTCTTAATTACATTTCTTTGGACCTGGACATATTTGCAATTTCTCTTATCTAAAATTACACATCCATCAAATGTAAACTGAATAGTTAGAAAACCAGTACAATACTTACGGAATTGTTCATATTTTTTTCTGTTTGAAGATACCTTTTCAAAGCGTCAAGTTGTTCTTGGGAGCTTACAGGAAGCTTTAGCTCAGTAATAGAAATACTCGCATACTGTTTGGCTGAACGATAAAATTTTTTTTAGAATAACTCTAACCTTACTTTCGCTTATATAAAATCTAAAAGTTGTTTTTTAAATAGTTCATAAAGAATACGAAAGCAAGCATAATTACTCAATCAATATTTTTTCATACTTTTTTTACGTACGCAACAATCAAGATCACAGCACAAAACGAAACAAAAGCGTGAAGCATTAGCTAAAACAGCTTAAAAGCCAGTGAAAGATATCCTACGGATATAGTTTTAATGTTCTCCTAAATATATCATTTTTATGATATCTTATAGATATTGTTTAAATAGCCGGGACATACATCTATGAATTGGTCAAGAAACTGATATCCTCAGGATATTGGGTGCTTATGGGACGGTTCTTTTATAGTTCATATTATAGACTATTTGGTCCAAGTATTGGCTCTATTGCGTTACTGTATAAATTTGTGACCCCCAAATCAATTTTAATTTCCCACGGTTTTCCTGTATGATCCCGGGGACCCCTGGGGGTTCTTAGGGAACCACTGATGTAGATGGAAGATATTCGTTTTCTTAAGAAATTTTTAGTTTTTGAAAAAATCTTGTTATTTTTGCATTAATTTTCTATAAATTTTCTCTTCGTTTTCGTTTGTTTAATATGTTTTTAGATCTGGAAAGTTTCTTTTTTCTTCTTTAGACATTCATATGTAAGTCGAAATTAATTTGCTTCATATTTTATTAATTGCAAAAATTATTCTATTGTAAAAATTAATAAAAAAGAAAACGATTTCAAACACTTCTGAATTTGTGGTAAAACTATAAAAAGTAAGTAGTTTTTCTAAAACCAAATATTTAGTGTTTAAACTAGCAAAATGTTAACTACAAATAGCGTCTTATGCATCAAATGGATTAAAGAAATTATAAAACTGCAGTTGCACTCATTTAACGCATCGCGACATGGTCTTCATCTATGCTTGTTTGTTTTTTGGAACTCTGAACTCACTGAAATACACCCAGAGGATCGTAATTAATGTAAAATAATAAATAATTACTAGGATTTGGTTTACACTCGAATTCTAACCAAATAGTAATTCTATTAAAAATAGAGCAGAATTTTACCTATATTTAGTTTCTTATAAAAGTCTGAATCACTTAATGTTATTTTGGCAAATAAAGTATTGAGATAACATTCATTACGTCATAAGTAAGTACACATATGTATCTAAGAAACAACTTAAAAATCAAGACGATAGTAATTACTATCTTAGGCGTGGTCATTTTTACGCTGGATTTAGAAAAAGTGTATTTTATCATTTTATTTTTCAAAATGTTACATTTTGTCATTTGTTTTAGTGATGAGCAAAATTGTAGTAGTCTATTGGCATTTATTCTAACATTTCTTGTAAGTTTAATTACACCGTAACGTGTAACGTGTCTATACTATAAGTATTATAATTTAAAATCAAAAATGATTTAGAATTATTAACACGTTTAGGTTTTTGCTAAAATTTGGAATTAATTTTTCACATGTATTAAACCGGTTTTGTTGACATTTTTCACGCTGATACTTGTACATATATGTCTCTTCAACTTTTGTTGTAGATCTCAGCTTTGTATTAATTTCGAACAAATCGTATCATTTTCTGCGGTGTTGATTGCTAATTAATACAAAATTGTTAATAAATCACGGTATACGGAGTATTTTATCTATTAGTTTAAGACACGAATGCACTATTTAATGTTAGAAAATCAACTAATTAAACGGTACATTTAGGCATTTATTTGTTCGTTAATTTCAAAGTGTTTTTGATTGCTCGATAAAAACTTTTTATCGGAGGAAATTGATTATTGTAAGTGTAGTTAACTTTGGTGGGATTTTTTGCATTATCAGTATTATAACATTGAAAGATGGGTATCAACATTTTCTCACTAAATGTGTAAACACTGATTTCTTTTAATTGTATCATTAAATGAAAGTGACAGGAATATAATAACTTTCTCCGTATCGAATAAAATAATGCGGAAGGAAGCATATTTGGAAGCAATACTATATATTGTAGAAGATCAACAAACTTTAAACAACCTTGCAAAATAAGTGCCGGGAAACTCGACAACGCATCGTATGGACTTGGAAACTACAGAAAAAAACGAATATGAGAGTATTAGCTATATTATTGTAACAAACGTATGTGTGAATTAAAATATGCTTAAAGTATTGTACTATAATATAGAGAATTTCTTTAAATCAGTTGACAAATACATAGTCTACAGAACTGATCATAGCGTCGGCTTTAAAGACTGTCGTAGATTTTTTGATTTAGGATTTAAATTTCTGCAATCTTTTACTGTTGGTTTTACTAACTTGCTGCAAATCAAATAGGTACTACGAAATGATTACTTATAATTATACTGACAACCAGTTAAGTCTTGGTCGCTTAATTTCGTACTAAAAAAATTATAATTTTGAATAAAGAAGCGGAGACGTGTTTCAATCAAAAACGTTATTAAGACAAGTAGATGAGTTGTTCTTGGAAATATATTAAATTGACAGATTTTTAAGTTTCAAAAGAACCGCGAAGAAAGTAAATATAACGTCAAAAGAAAAGTTTTAACAATACTAGTATTTAAATAATTAATAAAAACATTTTTGAATTTTTTTTCAGTTTATCTGACAGGAAAAAAAATACAAGAAGAACAAGAAAATGTATACACACTCGAACGGTTTTTATTGCTGACAAAAAAGCAACTTTAAGTTATGATCAGTAGAGTTAGAATATTGGTTCGCTTTAAAAAAAAATTAAAGTAAGGAAAAGAACAACACATAGTAATATTTATTTGGTTCTACAAAAAACAATGCTTAAAATGTTAAAGGGAGAACTATTGTTGTATGTTTAGTAACTGCATTAATTTTGCTTACTCACGAATTTACTCTTGACAAGGTTTATGCTTGAAAATAATTGTTTGCAAAGATTTATAAAACTAAAAAGAAATTCAAGGGGTATTTCTTCTCATATGGTTTTGGTTAGAACGACTTACATATGGGAAATCTGCTGTGAAATGTTTTATAATTATTGTTTTTTTAAACCTAGTAATTGTACTTTAAAAATTCTAGTGGCAATCTTAAAAATTTTACTTATTGGCGTTAGATTTGAGAAAAGTTTTGTTGTAGTTTTTGAAGCCTTCGTAAAAAATATTTGTCTCAAAATAAGTCATTGGTAAAATCATTGCTTGCGGTATTATACAAGTTATGAAAGTAAATTAAAGTTTCTCTTTGCAGCGTTTCTTTTAGTTTCGATTGAATTGATTTAAGTCTTGGCCTCTATGATGAAGTAAAATTTTGCAATTATGATAGTATGCCAATTTTGGATGGTGATTATTCTGTTAATTGATAAAAAAAATTGAAATTTTATTTTTTCGAAGCCATCGTGCATTTGGATTAGGGATTCACAGGTTTGGCTTGGTTTTCAAATCGAGCCAAGCTTTTGAAAAATCAAGCCAAGCTTTTAAATAATTAAGCCAAGTTCAATATTATTCAAGCCAAGTTTTTACCAAGCTTTCAAGCTCTTGAAAATATTATCTTGATGTAAAATTTATACCCAAAAAAGTTTATCAGAGGCAATTTACACAAATCACTTTAGCAAATTTCAAGTTCAACTGAAGAAATTAAAACAGAAATTAAGCAAATTATCGAACTTAGTTTTAAGAAAGCTAAATTTATAATTTCTACTGCTTACATTGCAACGTTTTTTGTTTTTTAAATTTAAGCCTTGTTTTTGTTATAACCGCAGATAAGCATAATCGAGTTGAGAAGTTAGGTCAATTTAAATATGAAGAAATAAGGATTAGTATTTGCAGTACTCATTTTACTAAGATTTCTTAAAATTTTAGGAATAATTAAGTATCGCATTCTGGTAACTTTTTTGATGTATTTCGAATTCAGAAATTTTGTTTTAGGGGATTCTTTAGCTAGTCCAAGATAATTTGTAATATGTCTGATTATATGTTTTTGTGGCATGTCGCGTTGGTTGTTTCTTGTAACGTTTTTGTGAATTCTATCAAAGTAATTTTTCCTCAATGTGGGTTCTATTGACATTCTTTTTTTATTTATTTTTATTATTGAATTTTAACCGCACTTGTGGGTTGTATTGACTGCTGGTATAATCGATGCCAATAACTGTTCTTCATTTTTAAAAGTTGCGTCACACGCTTGATTTTTTTACATAACCCCAAAGGAAAAAAACCAACGACTCAAATCCGGTGATCAGGCTGGCCAAGTTACTGCACTGAGTTCTAATTCATTTTTCAGGAAACTCTGCGACAAATAATCACGTATGTTTCTTAAATTATGCACTGGGGCACCATCTTGTTGAAAACAGTAGTTGTTTACGATTGATAGAAGTAATTCATCCAAATCAGTTTGCAGCAAGTCGAGATGCTTTTTGAAAATTAAATAGTTGTGGTAAATAAAAGGCCTTAGTATTTTGGCATCAAAAGGATGGTATTAATTCTTTTGTAAAGTGAACTAGGGTGTAGATCTAGCTAACCCAGTCCTACGCTCAATTAGTGTTGTTGGTATTTCAAGATTTTCAAGTACGGATAGTAGAACAGTATTTTCGTTTTTGCTTTTTCTTTGTTAGACTGTTTTTTACGAGATAAACTAGGTTTTTTAAATAAACCAAACTCTTTTAAATTAGATACCAGACGTCTAAAAATGTATTTCTCGGGATGTTTTCGTTCTGGATAATTATCAGAATACATCTCCTCAGAAGCTACACAATTTTTGTGGCACAAGATGTAACAAGATGTTTGTGAAATTTTCTTTCCATCGTAACACTTACAAATAAATTAAACAAAAACGCGAAACAATAAACTAACAAATGAGTAATATTAATAAGACAAGACTTAACACATTTCAAATTCTTCGTTGTAAGTTGATTTTACACTCGCCTAACTCAAAATAGTTTTGAATAAAACTGATGGGATAAAACCACAAAGTAAAACATAATAATAAAAGTAGTAGTACCTTATACTATGAGATGTTTCTGCTATCAATTTTTTGCTAATAGTTATACGCTACAGCGTTTTCAACAATGATGTGACAGATGAAATAGAAATATTGCAATCGTTTCAACGTCTACTAGATTAAAGAGTCACACAATATTAAAGCTCATTTTTTTCATATTTTTGGCTTTAGAACCATAATGTGTGATTCATCGTTCAATTTTTAATAAAAAAATTACCGAATACAGGACGTTTTGTTTTTTATGGCCAGCAAAATTTAGCTTTTCGTGGTAGTAGTAATAGGTTGTTTGAGAAAAACAAAACTTTTTAAAATGGATAGAAATGATTTCCAAATTCGACCGATTGTCGGATTATCAGAACATACAACAAAATAAAATACAAAATGAAGAACTAACTAAAAAGGCAAAATATTATTTCATATTATTAGACTGCACTCCTGACCCACGTCACCAAGAACAAGTTTCAGTTTGTATAAGATTTGTTAGTTTAAAGAGCACGGGAATTAGTATAGAAGAACATTTTTTATTATTTTGTCCTATAGATGATGTGTCGGGTGAAGGCTTGGCAAAACTTCTTCTTCTTCTGGTCTACAAAAAAAATTTTGGATTTCAATCCGCGAGCTTTCTTTGTTTCTTGTTGCAATCATACCATAAATTTAGTCGTCAATGATGCCGCAAAATCGAATCCATTGAGCATCAAATTTTTTTGCTTTAGTTCAAGAACTGTTTGTGTTTTTTCAGCTTCTAATAAACGCTGGCCACTTCTGAAATCTAATTTAACAATTTTAACTTTAAAACTTTTATGGGATACTCGATGGTCTAGTAGAATAGATGCAATAACAGCTTTAAGGTTTTAACTTGGGGAGGTTTATGATGCTTTGTTTGAAATAAGCGAAGGTAACTTTGAAAATAACGTAAAAAATTTTGCTACATCGTTGGCCAAAAAATTGCATTATTTTGAGTTCATTTATATTGTGGTATAATATTTTAAGTAAAGTTAACATTGTTAGTAAAATTATTCAAAAACCGAGCTTTGATGTTGCTTAGTGTTGTAATCATTAAAATAGATTGAATAATTTTTTGAAAGCTTATCGCTCCGATAAAGGTTTTAATGATTTATTGATTGATGTTAAAGAAATAGCATCCAGCTTAGACATAGAAAAAAAAACAAAGAGGTCTAAAACTGCGAAAAATAAAAAAAAACAATTTGATTATGAATGTGACGATGAACCGATCCACGACGAAACTTTAAAGTTCAAAGTTGATTGTTTTTTTAATGCTCTAGATGTAATCATAACATTCCAATTACTTTCTTCTTACTCTAATAATTTTGCGTTTTTATGAAATATTGATGAATTAAAAAATTATTTTGAAAACGAACAATTAGAATTATGTCAAAAAGTTGAAAATTCATTAAACGACAAAACTCGCAATGAACGAGACATAACTGCCGTGGAACTTTATAATATAATTATATAACAATTAACAACTCAGTGGATTCTTTTCCTAATACCAGTATAATACTTGGCATTTTAATAATAATGCCGGTTTCTGTTGCTACCGCAGAACGATTTTTTTCAAAACTCAAACTCATGGGGCAAAACCGATTAAGTAATCTTGCTATCATTTCAATAGAAACGGACCAGCTAAAAGAATTAGACACCGAAGATTTAATTAAACAATTTGGAAAAATTAATGCACGGAAAGCAAAAAAGCCTGTGTTGTGTTACATAACAGTATTGAACGTATTTGCTACTGATTATTTAACGTATAAACCATAAACCTCGTTTATAGTTTATAAAAATTGCATCAAAAATTAAAACGTAAAGTATTAGTAGGTAAAATCAACATTAGCGTTTAGGTGTATTTGTGGGGCATTTATCTTTTATTAAATTAGTGAACACGTATAAGTTACATCTATAATAAAAAACATCGCAGTTTTATGGTCTCAATCTCGTTATCTTTTAATTTACGTAATTTTTATTATGGCAAGATAAACATTGCTCTTTTAGATTACAAAGTAATGGAATAGTATTTACCGATATATGTAGTGTCAAAGTAGAAATCTAAATGTTTGCCTGTTTGTTTTTCAATAAAATAAGAACAGTTTTACAAACTTTAAAACAATAATAATAAATCTTCTATCACTTTTCTTGGAATTCTTGAGAAATGTTCTAAAATATACGAGGAAAACTAGTTTTTTGTTTTGATCGGTGAATTATAGGCTACGGATTAAATAATGTTCTAATTGCTACATTCTTTACTAACTACATGCTTTAGGTTAATAAAGTAAATGTTCCTTTTTACATTAGGTTTTCTTCGTTTTTACCCAATGAAAAAGAATGGATTGTTCAAATTATTTCAAGTTAATTTTTTAGTATATGCTTAACAGTCTTTTTCTTTGAGAAGACCTTGTATGTATTCAACTCATTAACCCAGTTATACTTTTAGTAATAGAAAATATTAGATACGTAGGTATAATGTATGTTGATGTATGTATGTTTAAATTTTACAGTTTTTTTAGTGATAACTTTCAAATAAACTCTCACGTGCATTAATTCTAAGATACGTTCTATTAAACTTCATACCAATAGTACTTAATATCATTGTGTTATTTCCCGCTCAGTGTTGCTTTTTTCTGCAATTGTCAAATTTAACTTCTTGGCTTTCTTAAGCAAAGATGTAAAATTAAATTCATGTATCTTCTTAAACGTTTCATATGCTTCTTTCCAATCGTGCAATTATAAAAAACAAGTTTTACCAGAGCCGGTGCTGTGAGATTCCATTCAAGAATGGACAACATTCTTTTCAATCGACTTCGGTAATTAATTTGGCAGTATTTTCGACTTAATACAATTTACCTTTGCTAATATTTTAAGTACTAAAAGTGTCCAGAACTGACAATTCGTTTCTAAAGTATGTGTGTATTAAAACATCATAATTCATCATTTTTTTAATTAAAATTCTGAGTCAATGTACGGTTTCAACCTTTGTCATTAATATAAACAACATTTACAAGATAATACCACCATGTGTTCCGTCAACGATTAAAAAAAATCAATTTTGAAATATGCAAACATTGACTCATTTATATGAAATAATTTATTGTTACACATAACTTTCTTAGTTTAGATATTAACACATTTTTTGTTTATTTTGGTTTATGAATACCTATGTCTTTATGGTTACAAAATTAGCATAACGTTTTGTCAATGATCACTAAATCTTGTCACAGTGATCTTTACTTATTTGCTTCGTGGGAATCACTTTCTGTTTTAAGTTTGGTTTAATTATACTAGCACGCTATACGTATATCTGATTGCAAACTTTTCTCCACGACTATTACCGAATGTAATTCTTATGAAATTTTAAAACAGAACGTGATAATTCTCACTCTTGTGTTAGAATATTAATTCTAAAACACTTGCGTCTTATCGTGTCTTATATACTTTACATAATTTTGGTCAAACAAAAGAGATAGATACCTATGTATATCAAAAACTGTTAAATATAAATGCTACGTCTTAATTTTGACGTATTGGATTTATAATTAACCTATAATTAAATACATTAATATATCCCTTTTTAATTGTAATAATTGTATAAATTGTATAATGCTTTTGTGCAAGTGTCAATATAAATAATTCAAATTTTGTTAAGTTTTGTTTTATTGCATTCAGCTCATACATTGTAGTCGTGGAAAAAGTATGGTCTGTTGGAATAAAAAGTCGATACTCGCGATTCTTCACGTTCGCATACGCTCGCGTTTCTAACTTTTCACTGGTATCGAATTTTTATTCTAACCTTATTATAAAATATATTATTCTAAAGTTAGCACGATATTTTATAAATTTTATATGCAAATTTAGAATAATATTTCACTAGTCAATAATTTTTAATATTGACGTTCAGTACGATATTCAGAAAGTATCTTCGCGTTAAGAATTTTTAGCAGTTTTAATGATAGATTTTAACAGTTGTATGCTTTAAAAACATTTTTACAAAAACCTTCGCATTCTTTACGTTTTTTTTCTATTCTTCTTCTCGCGTTCAGCTTCTTGTCAAGCAGATGTTTAGTTTTCGCACCAGATTTTGGAAGATCCTTCGGGAGGTCTCCTTTAATTTGGTTTTCCGTCGATCGTCTGTTAATAACAATATTAACGTATAATCATGTATCAGAAATAGATCGTTAATAACCCCTATTAATGAACGATTTTGAACCAATGAATGAATTTCTATTAATGAACGATTTTGTATAGGAACCAATAAAATCCACTGATTTAACGATATTGCACGACTACTAGACATAACATCGGGTTACGTATCTTTTAGTTTTCTTATAACTTTACACGTTTTACCAACGTACGATCAACAGAAAAACTTTAAAACTAACTCGTTTGTTAATCGGCGACAAATAATCTCGACAATATTAACGCGTTCGCTCGCTACACTCGCTCACGGCGCTATCATTAACAACCTTCTTCGTTAAATAACTATTTTTATCGTTTGTACATTTTGTCTTTCGACCTTCTGTTATTTTGTCGACGTAGTTTCTTTAATATCGTCATTTCAATTTCAATTGCGCTCTGGGGTGAATTGACTAGCTCCAAGGGGGTTGTTGTCAGTCTGAATCCCCGATAAAGAAGGGTTGATGAGCAAGGTTAGCAACCTACACAGCCTCGTTAAAAAGTCGAAATTGAAAAACTACCATTTTTAACACGAGTTTTGAATAGTTTGGTTCAAGTACTACACTATAGTTCTGCATTCCTTAGTTTAAAAAATCGAAATTGAAAAAATGTGCTTACTTTACTAATTCGGCACAACATTCTTCTCTCTAAAGTATTAAAACACGTTGACAAGAGTTTTGAACAATTGTGTTCAAGTTAAGCATTTCAGATCGATATTTTAGCAATTAACAATTTTTAATCAAATTCTAAATAAATTAATCTGTGTTATAATAGATAGTAAAAACTTTTTTTCGAATATTTCTGTTTAAAAATAATAAAACTAGAAATTTCCATAATGATGAAATGTGAATTATTTCGTGGAACTCCATTGCAGTAAGTTTGTAATATTATTTTCATTATACCACAATGAAAACATATATATTTCGTACTTGTTTATAAGCTATAAAAGGTCATCTTTCCCGTGCTCCATTGTTGCCAACTTTTAAAAATAACATTACACTAGTGACTAATTTTATAACAATAATTTTTAGATACTTTAGCTAGAGTTAAATCTTTCTTAAAGTATACTTTCAATGTAATTTAACAGTTTTCGGTCTTATTTGGGTCTTATAATAACATTTTTATTGAAGTCAAATTTTCGCGCCATGAAATTAATGTTGGCGATCTGCATTTTTACAATTTTTACAATCTTTATTTGTATTCAAAGTTGAACCACATTCTTTATTGTGAAATTTTTGTAGTAAATTCTATTTTATTAGTTTACTGGATCGAGTGACATGTAAGATATAAGTTTTCCTTGTAAACAGCCATTTATGGTACATTGCTTTTTAGGAATGTATATAGTAGAAGAAGAACTAACCGAACAGCCTTTATTTTTAACAATAAATTAATTAAATGTAACATTACTGGTACAATTTGAATTGTTAGATATTTACAGTTGTAGTCGAACTCTCCGATTTGCTTTTGTCCGACGTGTCGACATACTTCCATAAATACCAAATATCAAAAGTACCTGTACGAAAATGGTTAGTATTACTATTGGAAGGAACATTTTTTTACATATAAGTCAAACACAAACTTTTGTCAATAACCATTTCTTATCTGAAGCTTCACAAATGAATTTGGTTACTTGTTCTGCTGTTAATACTTTTTGCTTTTTTAAGTACGTAACCAATACCTTGACGTTTGAGAAATGCGATTGTTTGTGGAAATTTGTACGAATGAATGCATCAGTGTATAAGTAAAAAATAGAAGCATTACGCAAGTATACTCTGTGAATTGTACTTACTTGCTAATGTCTACATTTTCTTTAATAGATAAACAACTTTTTATCATAGAGATTCGACTCCACAGGGTAGATGGTTTCAAAAGTTTAGCTTTCTCCTACAAATAAACAAGAAAAACATCATCACTCACAGATTTTACATTTTTTGTTCGCGCCATTCATAGAACAAACGATACTCTTTTTCATGTTTGTCTCGAGATTTTTTAGGAAGTAATTCTGCTCGTACTTCTGCTGCTTGCTGAGTAATATTTTCTGGTATTTCAAAGTTATGTTCTACAGAATCCATCTTTTAAAATATTGGTAAACGTCAAAACAATTATGCATGAAATTTTCAATGCATTCTAGATATGCATTGTTTTAATGAAGGGTGATTCAGACATATGTATTTTAATTTTTATGTTTTATTCTAGTTTTGTAGACAGGTATAATGAAAAATATCGTTCATTACAAGGCAGAAAAGGGCATTTCCCGTTCTCGCATGCGCTCGCAAGCTAGCACGGGAAAAGCCATCTTTCGAGCCTAATGAAATATACTATTTTCTACGACTAACAGATAATACGACATATTGTAAGCGTTGTTAGCGTTTAGGCAACGTTGATGCATTTCGTTTGACCAATTTTATTTCCGTACAGGTCAAATCTATTGACGTACAGAATTTGAAAACGAAATGATTTAGGGCCGTGTGGATGCTATTACATTAATTTCGATGGTACGTAGACAGTAAAAAGAGTTTGGTTTTTAAATTAAACATTTTAGGTTATGTTTGCAAACGTTGGTATTATTTTCTTGTACTTAAATGTAAATATATTTTAGAATAATTAAGTTCAAGATAATTAGAATAAATCAAATCACTTAATTTGCAACCTAGCTACTAGTTTTCTTTTAATGGGAAAGATAGGCTACAGTAATATATCGTTCTTTTGCTTGTGATTATAAGGTTTTTAATCGGTTATTTAGCAACCTTACAATAATTACTGAAATTCGTATGTTTGACAGCTTAACTAATCGAAACAGTTAAATAACAACATTATTTATGTTGCAATAACAACATGTTTAGATTAACTTAAAGAAGTCAGTATTTATTAACATCGATTAGTTTTTTTGAACTGCATGACATTTTAGAAGAGACCTTTTGGCATTCATTGATAGTTGCAAGATACCAAGATGTTTCTCCGGAACATGCTTGATATCCGTACGTTATTAATTATTGTTAATGCAGTTTTTATAAGCGCTTATTTATATTTTTAGTTTTTAGTACAATATAATTTTATAAAATCAATCAATCAGCGCATTGTTAAAAATTTTGGTTGGTTCCCTAGCTTATTCTTGATACAAGTGCATATTTATAAAAGAATCATAAACGCAGATAGCTCAAGATAAGTATTACAAAAACAAACACTTCCTTCCACACTATTAGTTTCTTAAGCAGCAGCAGCTTCTCCGTTAAAGCATTTAGTCAATTACCCTCCAAAAAAATATTAAAAATTATGCTACTTTAAATTATAAACGATAATAATCATTTTGCTTATTCTAAAGATACATAAATTGACCTTAAATATACATATTTTATTAAGTAAGAATGCATATTTCAAGTTTTAATGTTGAAATGACGCTCCTCCAGCATTGGCCACCAGCCGCCATTGTTCTTAAGTAATAGGATTGCTAAGCTATAATACATTTGTTTTGTTAATAATTTCGTTTTATGACAATATTTTTCATATTTAAACGAATTTTGCAATATAGATTGTTGTAGCATATTAGGTACATTAGAGTAATTACCGTTACACTGCATTTTTAAACGTAAAAATGTTCATTATAAAAAGATTTAAACAGTTTTTAGTTCAAAAGAATAGTATTGAAACTATCAATATTTTAACTGCAATTTTCATATTACTTTTTTAATTCGTAAAACTCTTTTCATTCTCATTTAATACTAATTATCTTTAAACATTTATATACATCTTATTTGTTTTGTAAGTCACATGTTACTCTGTTGCTTCTAAGAAAAGCGTTTACATACCAACATTGTATTTGTCGGAAGGCTTCTAATATATAGTCGTAGACGAAGTATAGTGCATAATTCGCAAGGAATGTGGATTGTCAACTTGTACTTTCATACTCGTTGGCAATGACTACCATTCCTTACTGGTTGTATAATATACTATTATTGTGCTTAACTGTCATAAATTCTAATTTTTCGCTTTTGTAAACCGTCTAGCAGTTTTTGCGCACTTGTCAACATCATACTGTTTTTAAAAGATTTTGAAACTATGGGGGCTGTTAGTATTTGTTCCAGCAATAAAATATTGTATTCAACTTGGTCCTGTCTAAATTGGGTGATTTTTAGATTGTGAACTTTTAAAAATGTCCACTTGTGAAAAAAAAAACAATTTACACATGAACTTGTTAAATAAATACTACAAGTCTTACAACGCAGTAAGATACTAGAGATGCGCAGGTGAGAATAAAGGAAGTGCAAGAAAGACATAGTACGCTATAACAATCGTGTTTAACAAAGTACCAACCTTCAATCTTCTTACTTTGTTGTAAGACTTGCAATTCTGTATTTCACGATAATATTACTATACAGCAGACAGTATCGAAATGGTTTCTAATATTTCGTTTTAGTTTGATGACACGTAGGCACGCGGTTGTCAAAAATCGTAAATGGATTGTGACGAAGGTGACCGTTCTGTAATATATGTAAAGTAAAAAATTTGAGTAAGTGAGTTCCACATGAATTAAATGAAAATTATAAACAACAACGCTTTAAATCTTGGTTGAAATCTTTCTAATAAAAAAAATCGTCCATTTTTAAATTGAATTGTAGCGTGTCGTGAAAAATGGATTAAATACAATAACTGCAAGAATTTAATACAATTACTGAACAACTCGTTACCAAAACAACGTGCAGAAAAAAGCGCAATACTCATAAAAAAATGTATGGTGAGTGCTTTGTTATCTGACGTAGGTGCAACTCGAACTTACTTTAGTTTAGATGGATCAATTGAACTACTCTTATTCTATTGTACGATAACGCTAGATTACGTACTGACTACTGACAGAGGTAAAATTGTACGCCAACTTTTTTCAGAATTTTGACATATTATCTATAAGAAAGCAATTTAATTCCAACAATACGAACTTGTTATGTTAAAAGTGTTTTAGTGTGATTTTCTTGCCGTATAAATTTGGTCCCGAAACGCCCACTTTTCGCTAAATCGAGAGTGGTGGCTGTCAATTGGGGTAAAACTATTTTCCCGGCACTGTAATAATCTAAATTTCGGTATTTTCCATTCTGGTTTCTAACCGTTTTGGCGCCATTTTTAATCTTACGTTATAATTAGCACATCGTAACTTGCGATCCGCCTGCCAATTTAACTGAGTTAGTTGCCAACAATTAAGTTACGAGAAAATCATCGTAACAAAGTCTTCCAAGAATGGTATTAACCTTTGTTTATCAAACTTTTAGTAGTAATTTATTCCTTGTGTAACTCGCTAATAATATCTTCAAACAAAAAGACAAACTTAGAAAAAAGTTGGGCATGTGCTGCTTTTTTCCAGAATGCAGAATTTTAATGACGAAGTGAACTTAAACAAAGCTTTATTTCAACTTTTTCGTAATATTATGTTGTAAAGTAGAAGTACAACCCATAAAAAATAAATATCTTCACACCCACTGTCTTCGTAACTACATTATAAATTTAAATTCAGTAGGCAATTTTCAATTTATGTTTGTCTTCCAAAATCTATTGAAACTATCACGTACTCTACTTATAGATACTTTTACATAAAGTTGTCTGATACTCTTTAACTGTAGTGAAGATAATACTATAACTGGCGTGCATAAAACGCTGCATTACTTGGAATAAAAGGAAGGGACAAATTCTGTATGTAATCAAAAGTCCAGCACTCAATCTCATTTGCTTCGGCTTGTGCTTTATATTTTTGTCTCAAATCAAAAAACGCTTGTGCTCTTCTCAAATGCAATTTCTTTTGAGTAATTAGTGTAGATAGTTCTGCTTTTGCACGGGTTGTATCACTTAATTTTTGTTTGTATACGTCGCAGTTTGCACATGTATCTGAACGAGGAAATATGAATTTTAGATTGAATTTCGTTTTGAAAATATGCCAATATATCTTATACGGTATGTTATTATCTCTGGAGGAAATTGCTTACTTCTATTTGTATGACGACCTTAAATATCTTTTGGAGATTTACCCGTAGTTACCAAGCTATTCTGAAGTCTTCTTAGTCTATAAACCGTAACTGTGTGAATTTTCAAAAACACCATTGTGGCAAGCATATGTACAGACATGGCACATTTAGATTTCCGTTCATTTTTTTGGAGTTTTTCCAGGCCGCCTTCTAGTCATAAGATTTACTTGAATTAACCCGCGCACATGATTATCTTGTTCATTTTTGCCGGCCATCAAGTAAAACTAAATAAAAATGTATTCTGTTAGATTGTCAGTCAACGTTTCTAAATATTTCCTTTTGCACCTGAAAAAATGAATAATGTTATTAGCAAAATGAAACATTATGAATAATGGGTTATCTTCTTCCTTATAAACCATTCCTGGTAAACGTTTTGCAATTAGTTATCTTTGACGTGTTCTTCGCTTTTCATTTTTAGCTTTTTTTATAGTATTTGTTTATCTTTCTTTCGTTTTCTCTATTGTCATGAAATACTATTAGCACTATCTACACAACCTTCCATTGTTTCTCTTATATTATTACAACAAAACAAGAGAGCAATAGTTATGAACACATTTTCATTAAACGCAATACACGAGTAAATTTTTAGGTTATATTTTAATTTGCACCATCATTGTTATTTAGCAAAACAACATATATCCAGGACATGCTTTGTTTTTGCCGACACACAATATGGACATATGCTGTTTTTACAGAAACACTGAAACTTCAACGTTTAATCAATCTGTTCCTGTGTTGTTTTTGAGAGAATTAGTCTATACAATATGTAAAGGCGGGCTTTTGCTACCATACCGTGCCGTGGCTATCTCAAAACTGGCATTTTTGAACATGTGTTGTTTTTAAAATAAACCCTTTTTGAAACAATAAAATTTTGTCTTGATAAATTTTATACTTGACTTAGTATTTATTTTTTCAGAATTGTTAAAAGTTACGATTTATTGTGAAAAAAAATATAACAAAATTAGATTTTTGCTCAGTTACAAAAGCTAACTTTATTTTCAACTGTAATTATCTGTATAAACTTTAATTTCTGATAATTATGGATGATTGTTAAGGCAATTAAATCTTGTTAATTTTTTTTGACTGTGAGTTCTTTTCAATGGATTATACATTAAGCAAACATAATATGTTTATTGCTAAAAAATTGTCAGATGGTTTTTAAATTATTGTATTATTCTAAATACGAAATAACTAAAAACATCACGGCAATTTCCGTTTCTGCTTACAAAATTAATTGACATGTTTGTAAGTTTTGATTTGTCCAAAGTTCATGGTGCTTAAAAAATTACTACTTGTCTGAATATGTGAATTGATATATTTGTAACACAATTAACATATACAAAGGTCGATTAAATAGACGGCTATATAAAATAAGGACGGCGTGACGTAATATTAACTACGTAGAAAGGCAAAAATAAAAAAGAAAAGATGATCAGAAAATTTTACAAAAAAAAAATTTTAAAAAAAAGTTATTTTGTTGTTTAAATTTTATTGTTGGCGTATTGCGTTGTACAAGATCAAAAATTTAGGCAGAGTTAATTAAGTGTATTGAAATATAAAAAGGTGTGAGCACGAATGTGGTTAAAAAAATATTAATTCTACACCAATAAATTTTTTTTTGAGAAATTTTAGTTTACTGGCAATTTACAAATTTTCGGTTTTGTTTTTTTTTAATTTGACTCATATTACTTATATTCAATAACTTTACTGGCTGTAACGAATAGCGTGTAAAAATAAAAAGATAACGTAACTCAATTATTGGTTCATAATGGTGTCGCTTTAGATCTTTTAATAAACTTCTAACCTACAGATTAATTTACAACAGTTTATTTCAATTTTAAAGTGTTGTTTGGTAGAACTGTTTGAAACAGAATGTCTGTTTTGTTGTTTTACCATTTTTCAGCAAATTTCTTTTTCATACGGAATCAAGTCAAACGATAAAAAGTATAGTAATACTACTAGTAATAATTTTTTATTCTGGATAATCCTCTTGTTGTCGTTATCACACAGGCTGAACTTTCGTCGCAACTCGCAGTGGGGCACTGAAAACGTGTGATGAAAACTCAGCTTGTGTGATAAGGACAACACAGGAATTATCCTGAATGGAAAATTGTATTACAATAAAAATTATATTTCTGGATCTGCTCTTGCTGCATGAGCATTCTGTGATTTGTTTTAAAAGTTTTTTAGTCAAGAACATAGACTTTTAATTAAGTTTTTTCACCCAGGTTAATGTATGCTTTTGGATGGTTACATGAACTCTTAGCTTTGTCTACATCTCATCTCATTCATCTCATTCAATATTTCACATTTAGAAATTCTTAATTTTGGTTAAGTGGTAGTAGTCTTATATTCTCAAATATGATCTAAGTTACTTTAGGCATTGGAAAATAACAAATGCTGATTTTATTGAAGATAAAATCTTTGAAAGATTTTTCAAATATTTTGATATCTTGCAATTTTTTTTTCAATAAGCGAATTAAAAAATTTATTTTTAGACTACACGAAACAATAAAATTTATTTGTAATAAATGGTGAACTGAATATTATTTCAGATAAGGTTGTAACACAACTTTAAATAAAAAATTATTATACTAATAATGTTAGTGAATCGATGAAATTTACAATGCAACAATATTTTATTAAGTTTTCTGAATGACAAGTAGACAAATAATAGAGAATCGTAATGTACGGCTTATTTTAAGTGTGATTGTTAAGTTGCATTACGTAATAAATTACAGCACTCTCATTTCACAAACAGGTAGTATACCAGTTTGCTTATTCTATCAATAAGATATTACGATTACCTTGGCATTATGAGTCTCATCAGTTATGTAATACTACATTGATATATCAGATATACAATTAAAGTTTTAACCATTTAGGTAAACTTATTTAAGATTTACAAATGTACCACGTAGTACATTTTTGAGATTATTCATTTCACTGGCAAGCAAAAAAATGCCCTTGTTCTAATTTTGAAAATGTATAATCTTAATGCCAACACAATACATTTCACATTTTATCAGTGAGAAATACAAATACGTAGATTTTTGCGTTATTTTTTATAAACTGTAATAGTACTTAATAAAATTAAATGTTACATATGACCAAGAAATAACATTGCATTATAATTAAATTACATATATTTGATGTTACGTAGAAAAACGTTTAAAATTAATTTAAAATAAAAAAACTAATTCATTCGTTAGAAATTTAATATTAAAACTAGTTAGTCGTGGCATGTTAATGCACTTAAGCTATTACATTTCCAATTATAAATAATTCATAATGTTTCAAATTAATGATTATTCCAAAGTTTACTATAACCAGATTTTTAAAAACAAGGTTCGTTTAATTGACATTTTACAAGCCCCAGAACTAAATTTATATTATTACAAAATTTGAAAAATAATTTAATGAAATAACGTACGGCATTTACTGCTATAAGAATTACTCACGAATTTAGACGGAGAAGAGGGGCAATACAAAAAAAACTAGAGACAAACTATGCGTACACCCCTCGTATTAGTAAAATCAGTTATTTAGTAAAAAGAATATAAAGTTAGGCGTTAGCAAGACAAAGAAAAAGGGAAATTTGATCTGAAGGATCACAAATAAACATAAAACTACTACTTAAGAAAAGAAGTAGAAATAATATTGACAAACAAAATCCACCAACAAGTATCAAAACATAAAGCTGTTACACTCTAAAACGATGGTTTAGAGAAGGTAACAATGGGATGGTGGTTTGCCAGCTAACTTAGTCGAGAAGGGGCGGGTCGAATTATTTGTCTCTCACTTACCTTTTTGCCGAGTTTACTTAAATCAGGAAGAGTTGTTAAGGGCGCCACCGAATTTTTAGTCACTGTGAAATGTTCGCCAAAACCGGAAATTCGAACACTCCGTAGATGAAAACAGGCGATTCAGAGAAAGTCAAATATGAGATAATAATTCGTATATTAAAATTTAAAGCAAGTAAAATGGTTAATAAAATCATTCAAATTAATCTTAAATTTAAAAGTCGCACAGGGAATCAGCCGCAGAGCGCTTGGTCGTACGTACGACTCGCCGCAAACGATAAATGCCGCTACTCGAGAACTACCTTGACTTAATTCGCAACTAAAGCATGCATACAACAAAACATCAAACAAAATAATAAATCAAGACTGCGCACCGAGTCAGAGGGGTCTAAAGTTTGATAATCAAGACATAATTGAATTCTAAGACTCTATTCTGATCGATTCGCCCGTCTTGACTTTAACCAACAATTTAAATCAACCAAAAACAAAATCAAATAGAAGTACGCGTCGAAAATAACTGGTGTCCGTGATGTTCCTCTAACGATCGAATTGGAGGCGAGTTCTTCAGTTGAAGAGGTGATAAGTTGTTAAAGGTACTTACAGGTATGCCTGCAGCTTGACAGCTACTAATCCTTAGTTTACAACAAAAACTCAACACTTTATTGTCAGAATCGATTCACTTAACTCCGTCAAAGACGTTACACGCGTTCAGCATCGGTAAAACGCGTCGATACAGTACCATTAGCCGGGAAAACTTTATAAAGTCCGCAGTAGCGACTATTTTCTCAATTGGGAGAACAACCGGCAACTTTCCCGGAACTAATTATTACAATCGTCAATTCTTTAGATGTTCCGCTTGTTCGTTCAATTACCCACACTTTAACATTCTTCGTTTACCGAACTTTTCACCTCAAGGTCTTATTCTCGCCTCAATCGTTTGATTATAACCAATTTTCGTAGTTCACCTTTATTTAATTAAACACACAAAGTGCGGTTCTAATTTGCCACTTGAATTAGAATGTTTAAGTAACGTAATGTTCATCACCTGTATTTATAATGCGTCGCCGAAAACTCGGTGTTAATTACCCGCATAAAACACTTGACTTCTTGAACCGAACTTAAATCAACTCTTTGTTTTACAAATTTACATTATACAAAATTTCTGATTGGATTCGAAATTATATTAATTGACCTTTTTTTTCGAGGGCCAAAAAGGAACTTAACTTTCCTCTGGAAAGAATGAAGCTTAAATAGCCCCTTCTCAAAAACAAAATCTCCAATCAAAAACCTTACATTAATTACATCATACTTTAAGACAAAGAACTTAACATAATTTAGGTACGTGACAATTCTTATCCGAATCTTCCCACGCAACAGCTAAATTAGCACTTGCTTCTGATTATGAAATATAACAAGAATGATAGCTCAGCAAATCCATGGGAACAGAGTAATAAACGCGTTCAGAAACATAAATCTTACTCTAATCTAAACTTAAAATATACAAAGAGACATCTGAACAAAGAATAATTCTAAGTAAAATAATTTTTAACATGAACCAAATCTCAAGTTTCAAAAATTTAATGGGTTTAAGGCACGTACACAGACATCCGTCGCCAAAAGATATTCAATTACCAGATAATAAATAATTTTAAATGAATGTCAATAAATACAATGGAAACTTTTAAAATGTTACCAAGAAATACGCAATTCGAAAATACAAAGAAGTTTAATGAACGATGGAAATGCTAAACACACCCGTAATTACAACATAATAATAAAAAAAAATATTTGGATAAAAACTCTCAGCCCCCAAAAACCACCGGGACGGTGACACCCCCCTTACAAGAAGAGTGATTTCCCCAAATTACTCTAACCAGAAAAAAAAATAATAAAAGCCATAGAATACAAAAAATAGTTATCGTAAGCCAAAAGGAATCGGTGGATTTTGGACGAAATGCAGGGCTCGACACGATGCACCGGTCATGAGTAGAGAAGAGGGCACGCCATGTTTCACGGTATCCACATGTTGTAAAATCCCACAACCAACCCACGACCGACACAAAGCAACCTTACCTGTGATAGCAAAACGCCAAAACCACCGACACAAACATCTGACCAACGGCGCAAAACGATAAAATAATAAAAAAAATTATTCTTGGGAGGGATCGAGCTTCAAATCCTTTGCGTTCCACACACCTCTTGAAGTGCCGGAAGCATCAGATAATTCATAAGTTTGGTACGACACCTTGCGTCGAATTAGAAAAGGACCCACAAATTTGGGTGCTAACTTAGCGGTAAAATGACGGGAAGCATCGGAGAGGACATAGTTCCTTCTCCAAACGGTATCTCCAACTTCAAAAGGAGCGGCACGACGACGCAAGTCATAATATTTTTTTGATCGTATATAAGCGGCCTCTAATCGCTTTTTAATATCACGGTAAACATCGTTAAAAACATTGCTCCTAGGAGCCAAGTGAGTTCGATCGCCGAATGTAATGTCATTAAGTTCGGCATTGTCAGATGTAGGACCAAAACGGGAACCGTCAAGACATATTTCTTGACCAAAGTTAGTAAAATATGGTGTCAGGCCGGTTACCTCATGCACGGCAGTTCGGATAGCACAAGCCACTTTGGCTAGGTACTTATCCCAATCACGATGATTATCCCCTACGTATGAGGCTAACATGGTTTTCATTACCCTATTTACTCTTTCGGAAGGGTTGGCCTGGGGATGATAATGCGCATTGAAAATTATTCGCGATTTGTATTGGGCTACCATTTTAGTAAACTCACGACTACGGAATTGAGTCCCATTGTCACATAAGATATATTGAGGAGCTCCAAACATTAGAATGACATCCTCTTCTAAACGTTTAGTCACTGCCGCAGCAGTAGCGTTACGTAACGGGAAGAACAAGACAAACTTTGAGAAACAATCCGCCACTACCAATACATACGAATATCCACTCTTTGATCGTGGCAAGGGTCCGACTATATCCGTAGCAATCATTTGCCAGGGTTTTTCTACGACTGAATGACGTGACATCAATCCAGCAGGGCGTTGTTGCTCGGGCTTATGAGCAATACACGTATGACATTTCCTTACGTAGCGACCAACGTCGACTTTCATCTTCGGCCAATAATAAAGCCGAGAGATTCTCTCATAAGTTTTGAAAATTCCCAAATGACCTGAAGTGGGCTCGTCATGAAATTTATGTAATAAGGCTGAACGTTCCGCCTTAGGAACTACCTCCCTCCAGTTATCTGACTCGCTAGATAAGTCTGGATAGTCTACCGAGACGTGTTTAAATAATTTACCGTTATTTATTTTCCAATTCAGGAAAGCTTGGGGTCGCGTTCAATTGATTTCATAAGTTTATTTAGCCATTTGTCGGGTTCACTGACCGCAGAATTCCTTACCGTCATTGCATTCAGCACGGGTACGGCACGAGACAAAGTATCGGGAACGACATGGTCTTTACCTTTCCGGTGAACAATATCAAAACTATACTGCTGCATGCGTACAGCCCAACGCGCTAAACGTCCGGTAGGGTCCTTTAAGTTGTGTAACCATACTAAAGAGGCATGGTCCGTAATAACCGTGAAATGGGTTCCCTCTAAATAAGGTCGTAACTTTTCGATGGCCCAAAGTACCGCGAGACATTCTTTCTCTGTGGTGGAAAATTTTCTTTCATTTCGTGTCAAAGACCTACTACTATAACAAATAACCCGTTCCTCATTGTCTATATTCTGCGTTAGTACGGCAGCAATGCCAAAGTCAGAAGCGTCGGCCTGTACGGTGAATGGTAAATCGAAATTTGGACAAGATAAAATAGGTGCTGAAACTAAACATTTCTTAATAATTTCAAAAGCTTCTACACATTGAGGAGTCCAAACAAACCTTGCTGATTTCTTTAACAAATTAGTCAAAGGTGCTATAATTGATGAAAATTCCGGTATGAACCGTCTATACCATGAAGCCATTCCAATCAGACGCCTGACCTCTGATACCGTGGTAGGCGTTGGGATGTTAATGATTGCTTCAACCTTTTCGGGGTCTACCGATAAACCGTTGGAATCTACGACATACCCGAGATATTTCAATTCAGATTGACAAAGACGGCACTTATCAAAGCTTAAGGTCAAATTCGCTTCCTTGAATCTTTTCAAAACTTCAGCCAACACCTCAATGTGTTTTTCGAAAGTTGGAGTACATATAATAGTATCATCCAAATAAACAAAGACATAGGGCTCTAATTCGGGTCCAAGAATTTTATCAATGAGTCGCTGCCATGAAGCCGGAGCATTAGCCAAACCAAAAGGTAACCTTTTAAACTGAAACAAGCCTCTATTGGGAACTGTGAACGCGGTATATTGTTTTGAGTCTTGACTTAACGGAATTTGCCAATACGCAGATTTGATATCCAAAGAAGAAATAAATTTAGCATCACGTAATTGGTCTAAAATGGTTGAAACATAAGGTAAAGGGTAAGCGTCCCTTTCAGTTACTTTATTTAACTTTCGGAAATCCACGCAGAATCTATGCGTGCCATCTTTTTTTTTGACTAATAAAATAGGACTCGACCACGCACTACTAGATTTCTCGACCACATCCAACTTTAACATTTTGTCCAACTCGGCGTCAATTTGTTTTTGCATATAAGGAGAAACTCTATAATACCGTTGCTTCCTCTGCTAAAAATGTTTTTAACCAAGCACGTAATGCAGTAACTCCTAAGGTGGTATCTCCACCCCTAATTGAAACCTCATATTTTAATTCGTCATGTGATAATCTGGCAATATTTAACTTATACATTGTAGATAATTAAACGTGAACAAACCTTTATAAATTAAAGTGTAAAAGAAAAAAGTGTTGACTCAATCGGATTCCCGATGTAAAAGAATATCTCAATTAGCACGCGCCAACTAATAAAAACTAACCTTTGTGATCCGGTCAATGACTCGCCGATAACGATACATAAATAAACATCAAATAAGCTTGTGGAAAGAAATATCGACTTCCACTCGGAAACAACAATTGATCTAAAGACAACAAATCGAACACAATTTTTCTTAACACACCTAAAACGCTGAACAGAATTCAATCTAACAAATAATCGACAAATAGGTAAAAACAAATTCATGAAACGTCAAAATTAGGTATTTTCTTAACACAGTGAGAGACAATTGGGCCCCACGTTGGCCGCGCCAATCTGTTACACTCTAAAACGATGGTTTAGAGAAGGTAACAATGGGATGGTGGTTTGCCAGCTAACTTAGTCGAGAAGGGCGGGTCGAATTATTTGTCTCTCACTTACCTTTTTGCCGAGTTTACTTAAATCAGGAAGAGTTGTTAAGGGCGCCACCGAATTTTTAGTCACTGTGAAATGTTCGCCAAAACCGGAAATTCGAACACTCCGTAGATGAAAACAGGCGATTCAGAGAAAGTCAAATATGAGATAATAATTCGTATATTAAAATTTAAAGCAAGTAAAATGGTTAATAAAATCATTCAAATTAATCTTAAATTTAAAAGTCGCACAAGGAATCAGCCGCAGAGCGCTTGGTCGTACGTACGACTCGCCGCAAACGATAAATGCCGCTACTCGAGAACTACCTTGACTTAATTCGCAACTAAAGCATGCATACAACAAAACATCAAACAAAATAATAAATCAAGACTGCGCACCGAGTCAGAGGGGTCTAAAGTTTGATAATCAAGACATAATTGAATTCTAAGACTCTATTCTGATCGATTCGCCCGTCTTGACTTTAACCAACAATTTAAATCAACCAAAACAAAATCAAATAGAAGTACGCGTCGAAAATAACTGGTGTCCGTGATGTTCCTCTAACGATCGAATTGGAGGCGAGTTCTTCAGTTGAAGAGGTGATAAGTTGTTAAAGGTACTTACAGGTATGCCTGCAGCTTGACAGCTACTAATCCTTAGTTTACAACAAAAACTCAACACTTTATTGTCAGAATCGATTCACTTAACTCCGTCAAAGACGTTACACGCGTTCAGCATCGGTAAAACGCGTCGATACAGTACCATTAGCCGGGAAAACTTTATAAAGTCCGCAGTAGCGACTATTTTCTCAATTGGGAGAACAACCGGCAACTTTCCCGGAACTAATTATTACAATCGTCAATTCTTTAGATGTTCCGCTTGTTCGTTCAATTACCCACACTTTAACATTCTTCGTTTACCGAACTTTTCACCTCAAGGTCTTATTCTCGCCTCAATCGTTTGATTATAACCAATTTTCGTAGTTCACCTTTATTTAATTAAACACACAAAGTGCGGTTCTAATTTGCCACTTGAATTAGAATGTTTAAGTAACGTAATGTTCATCACCTGTATTTATAATGCGTCGCCGAAAACTCGGTGTTAATTACCCGCATAAAACACTTGACTTCTTGAACCGAACTTAAATCAACTCTTTGTTTTACAAATTTACATTATACAAAATTTCTGATTGGAGTGGAAATTATATTAATTGACCTTTCATTACGAGGGCCAAAAAAGGAACTTAACTTTCCTCTGGAAAGAATGAAGCTTAAATAGCCCCTTCTCAAAAACAAAATCTCCAATCAAAAACCTTACATTAATTACATCATACTTTAAGACAAAGAACTTAACATAATTTAGGTACGTGACAATTCTTATCCGAATCTTCCCACGCAACAGCTAAATTAGCACTTGCTTCTGATTATGAAATATAACAAGAATGATAGCTCAGCAAATCCATGGGAACAGAGTAATAAACGCGTTCAGAAACATAAATCTTACTCTAATCTAAACTTAAAATATACAAAGAGACATCTGAACAAAGAATAATTCTAAGTAAAATAATTTTTAACATGAACCAACTTTCAAGTTTCAAAAATTTAATGGGTTTAAGGCACGTACACAGACATCCGTCGCCAAAAGATATTCAATTACCAGATAATAAATAATTTTAAATGAATGTCAATAAATACAATGGAAACTTTTAAAATGTTACCAAGAAATACGCAATTCGAAAATACAAAGAAGTTTAATGAACGATGGAAATGCTAAACACACCCGTAATTACAACATAATAATAAAAAAAAATATTTGGATAAAAACTCTCAGCCCCCAAAAACCACCGGGACGGTGACAAAGCGGCCAATGCTAGAAATAGAAACAATAAAATTAAGACAAGTATTGAATATAATCCAAATGTACGTACTAATAAAAGGTACATCAGAGAGAAAATTAGATTTCTATAGAACATTTTAGGAAGTACTAGATAAAGCAAGAAAGGAATTAGAAACGGAAAATACCAAAACAAATAAATAGTATGTACGAGTAATGAAGGAGAACAATAAATAAATAGAAATAGTAGAAAAATGATTCAATCTTACTAAAATGATAGTTTAATATTGTGCAATATAATGTGAAAGTAAAAAGAAGAGAATAAATATACTTTTGTAGCTAAAGAACAAAATGCAAAAAATTACATAATACACACACGAAGCTTTAACGAAGTAATTTAATAAAATATAAAAACACAGAAATAGGCTGAAATAAATACGAATCATAGATACTAGTTGTAATTCAACAACAAACGAAATAAAAGAATTAAAGTATAAAAGGACAACAGTATGAAATATTAGAAATACAAAAGCAGCATTAACAAAAAACTCTATCTAATAATCCAAAAAATTAAGGACACAAAAAGAATTAATAAACTGAATGGGTAACGTTTAGGGAAATTCTTTAAAAGCGACAGCAAAAATACGCGGTAGAAGTTTAACAAAAATTTAAAAATAAAAATTGACAAGAGACAAGGATGGAAGAAGTATGTCCAGTTAAAAACAATTCAACATACGATAAACAATGCTGAGAAAAAAACAAAGTTAGAAAATTAAAGAAACAAAAAAGAAAAAAAACTGAAGTAAGTTTGAGAAAGAAATCTACGACAATTAGAGGCAAATTAGAAAAAAATGCTGAACACAGTTGTTCAGTCTTTATTTTATTAGTTGGTGCAGTTGCCCCACTCCTACAAGTATGTTATATAAAAACGTTTCGCGTTTTAAGTGAAGACAGTGACGATAAATACTTACAGTAAGCGTAATAATATTCTACATAATAACGAGTATGACAAGCTTATGCTCAACCGTAACACAAATCCTGTAACATTTTGTATAGCTTTAGCTTATGTTGTATGTATGTACTTGAGTGTTAAATGAATAGATGTACTCAGATAAATATTTAACCGTGCTTATCGTAAGAGATTTTTATTTCACAATTTCGTAAATAATAGTAAAAAGACTGAGAGGATTGAATTTCAAATAAAAGCAATTCACAATAGAAATAATAAACTGACAGTGAAATTAATATAAATTATAAAAACCTTGAAGGAGTCCTACGCAGAAAACTTTGGAAACGAATAAGGGAAGAATAGAAACTGGAGCTGATAGAAAAAATACGGAAAAACAAAAATAACGCAGTTGAAGATAGAAACACTTGAGAAAGATCATAGGAATAACAAAATGGGAAAACCCTTGGATGTAGTACATTAGCGAATTCTTACAACAACGACTCATACTAGGAGACATGAATAGTAATAGAATAACGTAAAATATAATACAAATGGGAAAACCGACTAAAAGTGAATAGAAAGACGAAGAGGAAACGAATGAATCCGACAAAGAACATGAGCAAAAAAAAATACAAAAGAAGTTAAAGCTTAAAAAGATTGTAATATATAGAAGAAATGGACAATACGAAGACGGGATTTCCATTCCAACACCTGAAAGGGCAAAAAACCGTTAAAGGTTTTTTCTCATTTTGGAAAAGTAGATATAACGTTGCAAATATTTAATTAATACCCATTTTTTATAGAACGTCAACTGATTTTTTGAATGTTTTTTTTATTGATTTGTTTGGACATTATTACGCTACTCTATGTTCATTATTGGTTTTGATGTTGTTAGTATATTTTTAGTTACAAAGGATTATATAACTATATTTCATAAGTGGCTTCTCAAAACCGGTTTGTGCAATAATCGTTATCCCATTACTTAGCTTAAAAAAAAATCTTTCGTACTTCAAAATTGATTGTATTTTTTTTTAATTTTGTACTGTTAACTAAACAATACATTTCCTCTATTTTAACAATTCATGTTCGTGTGAAAATTCGACAAATTTCTGATGAATTTTTATTAAATGTTTATGTTTCTGTTTTATATAACTGTGAGAATTGCTACGTAAAAGAATTACTTAAACAAATAATTGTTTTATTATCACTTTTACTAGAATTAAACTTCTTTATTTGCATTTAGATACGTAATTCAATTTTATTTTGATTATAATACATTTTTAGACTATACCAAGAAAATTACATATTATTTTTACAGCATGTTGCGAGAATTTTCTCGTAACTTTAGTATTAGCGAGTAAGTCAGTTTCATTCGATTAATGTATCGTAGGTTTTGATATGCTAATTATAAAGCAATTTAAAAAGGCGTCAAAACGGCGAAAGATTAGGAAAGCTGAAAGAGAACAAATGACAAAACACAGGATGTAACAACGAATATATCTATTTTATCACAAAAAAAGAAATTAGAAAAGAGAAGAAGATAAATTTACATAGGTGCGATCAAACGCTAGAACGTAGGTGAATCTCACAGACAATAGTTGTTGAAGTAAGCACTCTTCGGTTGGACAACACGTCGTACAAAAAATTAAACTTGTCGGCCTAACGTTTACATTCCCAAAAGAATAAATTTACATTTGCAAATTTTAACACAAAAATACAAATCTCGATACAGTTGTGTGTACAACTGACTGACAACGTAAATGAAAAGAATTGAAGTAGGAAATATAATACTAACAATTTTGTTTTCCTTCGCAGAATGCAACTAGAAAGCAGCACCTTCCCACAATTTCTTAAAATTAACTGAATTATAACAAACACATACATACGGCGTTATCACAAATAAATCCAATTCAGTTCATACAAATTATGAGAAAACCAAATGCGCCGAGTTTTCCCCAAATTAATTATGTTATTTCGGTAAGTGGGTCTCATAATACGGTTAGAATTATAGTAATTTAGCGAAGGTTTCTGTATCTTCAATCAACGTGGCATGTACGTCATCATATGAATTTTCTCAATAAACGAAACAGGTTTTAATATCTCCACATTAGTGGTTTATAACGTTAAAGTAATTCATTCTCAAATTCGAGTATTATATACACAATTAAATTATTTTAACTTGAAGTCTTCTCCACAAAAATGTTTGAATTTTAATTTACTCTAAACATGTTTCGAAATTTTTAAACGTCATCATCAGTATTACAAGTAATAAAAGATAATAATTTAATTCCACATTACTGGAATAACGTGTGGGTATCCAGAAACCGCTAATGACAATACTAGAAAATTAAAGTAAATCACATAAATGTGAAGCAATTTAACCTAGGAAAATTTTCACAAATCAGTGAAAATACTAAACCCATATAAATAATGGATGAGTGTGAATAATTAGAAGTGGAAACTTTGCTGAGAACTTACGTTAGAACATGTACGAAGCGTACCACAAAGACCGGAAAAGTAAGTTTTCTCCCGTCGATATTTCGATGTTGAGCATTAACGAATTGACAGCAACCAATCCCAATGCAGCAAAAAGTGGTCCGAGAATAAATAAAAAATATAAAACGTCATACTGAAACACTTTTAACATAACAAACTATTACTTTCTTAAACAATTATAGCGAAATGATGCTTTTGAAGTTACATCAGCTGTAATGTTTGGATATATATACAGATCGACAAGTACCTTGTGTCCGGGCTTAGATAGAGATCGCATTCAGCCAGATAAAGATTACGCTCGAAATACAGTATAAGCGGTTCGCAGATAACTAATTCTAAATAAAGAACAGGTTGAAATTTATTCGATTGTTAATAATTACATTGTTGCAATGTTCTGAAAAAAACCTGTATTTTTTAAATAAAAATAATTAAAGGCAAACAATACAGATAACGTTAAGAAAACCAGATGACTAGTGTCTTAAGAAAGCCAAACAGGAATGATTCCTTCTCTAAAGTTTTGAAGTTTGTCACCGCGCAGTTACTCTGTCAGGACGTGAGTCAAGTTGTATTATAATAATTTACTCTAAATTTTGTATTTAGTTTTGAAAATTGTTTTATATTTCCAATGACTATATTTAATATACAACTCATAACTACAAGATTGTTGACGTATTTTCTAACTAAAATGTTAAAATAAGGACGAAAAAATATATTTAAAAAGGTGTCAAAAAATCAATTTCTTCAGTTTTGTCATAATTCATAATTTTTTTGTCGCTTTACTTTGGCAGCAAGTTGGTTTTTCATAAAATAAATTTTTACCAGTGATAGGAATGATCACCATCATAGAATCGTGATCTCCATGTTCAGTGATCTCCATTATCCTAATGAAGATTTCCAGAAAATATTTGCATCATTGACAAACTCAGTAGATGTTTTCGTCGAAGAAAAAATTGAATGTGCTCAGAAATTTACTGGCCTTATTTCTTTAATTCTTATTGTTTAAGCGTCAATTACTCTAGATATCGTATGTTCCAAAAAACATGCAACGAACAAAGACAAAGAGCAGTTTATAAAAAAGATTAAAGCCATCGACTCGAATCTGATTCCGCCATGCTGGATCTCACTCAAATACAAAATTTTGCATACAATTTATGTAAATTCAATGTGGCCTAATGCAACTGATGCATGCTGCGCCAAACTAAGCCTTGGAAATTGTGGTTGGTTTTTGGATGGCTATTTAAAGCCTACGTGCTTCGTAGAAGACCCCTTACCCTTACAAGTTGAAGATATACTCAGCGAATCGAAACAAAGAGAAAACGATGAAACATTACAATTACCATAAAGCGCGAATACACGATCGGAACACTTTTTTAGAGAACTTTCGGTATCCTTGTCTGTCACATGGAGTGGCGGGCGCAACATTTCTTTGTCACTTATCACGCATACGCTGAAAACTTAACACCTAAAATACTGTTGGGTAGGAAATAAAATAACCTTTCACTTGATTAAAAATTGCCATAAAATACCTGATGAGAGTACTATATATAGTAATAAAGCTTGCTCACCTATTTATACCGACTGTATAGTTTTACTGAGGAGAAAGTAGGCAACATATATTTTTCCAATTCCTTATGTCATATTCTCTCAGCTAATGCTCGATTGTTATGAATAACAAATCGGGGAAGTTGATAAAAAATGAATTAGAATTTATATTATTTAACAGCATCGGTACCCGATTTAGTTAGGCAATCCATTTACGATTTATCAATTTATGTATTATCTAACATATAATATTTATTATCGACAAATTACAGATGAAGGTATATATTTCTAATACCGGATCTTGTACTATGATCGGTGATTGCAATAACGCTCATCTTAATATATAAAACAAAGTCGGGTTTGTTCGAACACTTATAACTCGAGAACGGCTGGACCGATTTTTATGGTTTTTGATTTGTTGGATTTTTTTCCGTCCAGAATAGCAGAATAATTATTAAAAACATTGGAAAATTGACGGAAAAAAAAATCCTATACAAAATGTTCGTGTATTTCGTACCTGTCAAACATTTAATGTTCATCCACTCGATACGGTAAACTCTCCCCTCAAATTAAAATAGTTATTTACGAACCAAGTTCGGGAAGAAGTTTTTCCTACATGAGCGCGAATGTTAGAATGATTTTCCCGCAAGAGGATATTTCCTTTGATAAGCAAAAGCAATCATTTTATATTAATGTCAAATTTTGATATAGTCATCTTGATGAAAAGTGTAGAGTGCTATGAATTGACATTTTATGTCTAAAGTGTTTGTGCTGATCATATTTTGTATACTTTGTATTGCTTTTTTAAGTTTGCTTCTTGTTTTTATTAATAAAAAACACTGGGAAAACGGTTTTTAACAATTACAAATTATAATTGCATTATAATATTATTGTTTAAATGTCTGTAAATGCCAGTGGTTTTTGTAATTTTTACCGCACTCGTGCGGGAATAACAATTTCCTGATTGGCTACACACGTATGTAAAACTTCACTTCCCAGGCGGCGAGTACAAAAAACGTATTTATATAAGGGTATATGTAGTGTCGGTTGAAAAAGAATTGAGATATTTATTGACTGTTAAATATTTATGCTTGCGTTCAGAAATGTATTGCAAGCTCCTTAAATATAGAACAAATGATAAATAAACAAATGCCTTAATTAAAAAGACACAACTGTCAAATCGATTGGTCTCACGTTTACGTCGCGAAAGTTGTCTGTGATTTGTTTTGTGAGGATTATTATTAATTTGTTTTATAAATTAAGATACCGCGACAAAGAAGATCTAATCTTTCCCAAACGGAACCGTAATACAATTAGACTACGGAACCTTGCGAATCAATTAACTGATGAAGAACGACAAATTGCACGAGAAGAGCGCAGCGTTAGTATAGCACAAAGTAGAGCCATATTTCGTGCTTCTCAAAAACAAGAGCAAATAGCGGCCACGTTGTTAGAAGGATGCCGTACGCCTCATTCAGCGTTGAAATTGTACAATGGCGCACCAACACGCATTGAAAGCTCTTGATCCAACTTTAAAAGATCTGCGCAATGACTCGATAATTTTTGGTGGCGCAATGATTTTACTATCTGGCGATTTCCGTCAAAGACTGCCAGTCATTTCAAGAAACGCTTGCTTCAAATAATCAAATCTGTGGCACTATGTGAAGAAACTTCAACTGACAGCAAACATGAGAGTTGCATTGTTGAATGACCCATATGCTGAACATTTCTCCAAACAATTGCTGACTATCGGTAATCGCCGTGTTCCTGTCGACGAATCCAGCGGATTGGTTTCATTTCCTCAGAATTTTTGCAATTTCGTTCTATCGAAAGAAGAGTTCATCAGCAAACTATTTCCGAACATCATTGTTAAGCACACAAATAACAAATGGTTAAGTGAGCGAGCAGTTTTTGAGGCTAAGAATAAAGATGTGGATTACTTTATAATTCAGAATCAAATTGTTGGTACTCTGCATTTATTTAAATAAATTGACTGTGTAACAAACGAAGACGAAGCCACTAATTATCGAACTGAATTTTTAAATTTTTTGGATGTGCCTGGTTTACCACCGCACAACTTAAACTGAAGGCGGGCTCGGTAGTCATCATGCCTCGAAATCTAAACCAACCAAAACTATGCAATGGAACGCCCTTGGTAATAAGAAAACTGATGAGTAATGTGATTCACGCGACGATACGCAAAAGAAAATTTAAAGATGAATTAGTTCTCATTCCGAGAATTCCGATAATTCCAACGGATATGCCCTTTGAGTTTAAACGAATTCAGTTTCCAATTCGTCTTGCTTTCGCCATGACGATTAAGAAATCACAAGGTCAATTCTTGACTGTTTGTGGTCTTAATTTAGAAAATTCATGTTTTTCTTATGGTTAGTTGTACGTGGCATGTTCACGTGTCGGCAAACCATCCGCTCTATTTGTTCTTGCGTCTGATAAAAAACAAAAAATGTCGTATATCACAAGGTGCTTCAATGAAGAGAATTAAACCGATTAATATACCTACTTGATTTTTGTACTTTTATATTTTTTTGTGTTATTATCTTAATAAAGTACTAAACTTAATATTTGTTTTATATTCATTGTATTACTTCCATAAAATCATAAATTTAGTGCAGCTAATAAGTAACACGCTATTCATTGACTTAGGCGGTACGAAGTTTGCCGGGTCAGCTAGTTAAGTATATATATCGATTATGACTCAAAAATCAATCGTTTTATGATAGGTTTTTTTAGAAGTAAGCTAAAAGCATTCTACTTCAGCAAACATTCTTAAAATGGAATTAAACAATTTTACTTTCAAAAAGAAAAGAACTACGATATTGGATATTTGAAGAGAATGCGTGCACATTTGTGTAGTAGAAATATATAATCAAAAAATATATAATATTTAAGTAAGTGCCTGTTATATTCTTATTAAAAACATGCAGGTGATATAAAATCCTTATAAAAAGAAAGCTGAGATCAAAAGGGTTAATTTACATTTACTACTTGCGTACCTAAAAGGGAATTAAGTATAGTCAAAGGTATAGTTCAGGATCTTATGGGACGTGACCTTGAGTGAAAAGGTAGAACTAACAAGCGGCAAATTAAAAAATTTTAAATGCCAAACTAAAAATATAATATAATCATAAAAACATACACTATAGAAATCTGTATTATAGATCGATATACGACGTTTGTATAATTTAATACAATTGTTTTTACCATGAACATTTTTTAATAATGTACATGCCTATTTGTGAAACTCGAAGTTTTTGTAAAAAATTACGATTAGTAAGTAAGAATTTATTTAGTATCGATATACTAATTTAACATATATCGTAACATATTTCTATTAATACTAATTTTTGCTTAAAAATTGTTCTTAACATAATCACTCAGACCCCTTTTACATTTATAAATATTTTGCTCGTGCTTAATTTCATCTGGTAAGTCATTTTATAATTTCAGACCTTTGTACAGAAGAGAATTTTGTGGCTTTGATTTTGAAAATTTTTGCAATCTGAAGTCACATCGACTTCTCGTGTTATGTGAATGTATATCATAGTTACATAATACTAATTTTAACATGTAGTTTGGAAGCAAATCATTAATTATTTTCTATACCAACATTAATAAATTGAAATACTATATCTGCTGTTTCACACTTAACCATTGTAAACAATCTAACATAACTGTAATTTTGGTATACCTTAAACAATGTAATATAATCCTCACAAACCTTTTTTTTTGTTTCTGTAACCGTTTTAAATCGACTTCCTAACATATTAAAAATATACGGTAAAAATCAAAATACGGTGCAATAATTGTTTTATAAACAGTAATTCTGGCATTAATCGTCAATTTATTAGATATTCTTCCTAATAGGCTAATCTTGTTTGCGACTTTTTTTATTACATATTTCACATGGCTTCTAAAATTTAGATTCTGATCTATAATTACTCCTAAATATTTAATTTGTTCAACCTGCTCTAAATCTATATTTTCAATTTTTATTTTTATTATTTCGACATTATTATTTGATATTACCATTGTCTTACTTTTTAGCACATTTAATTTTAATTTGTTTGATTGTATGCTATTTTTAATAATTTTTTTTAAATAAACATTTTTATCAGTAATTGGTACAATGATATCGTCTGCAAACAAATTAATATTACAGCACTTAAGATTAAGTTCTAAATTATTAATATAATTTAAGAAAAGCAATGGCCCTAAGACTGATCCTTGAGGTACACCTAAATTATTTTGAATTGGAATAGATTCGTAATTTTGGTACGTAGTGGTCTGAGTACGAGATTAGAAGAAAATTAAGTGAAAATACTAGTTCTACATTACTTACAAAATGCTAAAATAAGTTGTTTGTCTTTTTTTATTACAAAAGTATATAATAAGAAGTTACAAATACATAGTTTTTCAATTATTTTATTTAAATTAAAAACTTAACAAAACAGAATACAGTGCTGTGATGTTGATAAATTGTTTTATTTGTTAATTATAAAAGTTAATACGTTATTTTAAGAATGAATACCTTAGATTTATCAATAAATACAAAAATGGATACAATTTGCTCTATTACGTTTGAACATTTAAACAAAAATGTATTAATAAACAATAACACACAAAAATTAGTAATTAATTTTATCTTGCATTTTTTAAAGGTTTGTTATAAAATGATTAAAATAGTTTTTACTCTAAATTATTAATTTTTTATTACCTTTTTAGTTCGTAAAGTTACATACCTAATAATAACACCTATTAATTACAAATTATTTTTAAATATTTACAAATTTATTTTATTTGTTTTGTAAATCATATTCACATATCTTTCTGTGGCAGCTTGTAAGAAAATAACGTTTACTCACCAACATTGTATTTGTTAGAAGCACTTTAAGACATTGTTAATGATTCAAATTTTCACATAAATCGATTTCTTTTAATTACTGGCTGTAAAAGCAAAATGTTGTAAATAAATGACATTTTATAAACTAACCCAGCTCATTCATATTAACTTTTGCTTGAACTTAGCTAAATTTGCATGCATTTAAAGCAAGTAAATTAAACTTACAATTTTTCTAAAGAGAGGTAAATAGCTTAAAGTGAAATAATAACTTAGATAGAATAAATACTGACAAATTGACATAAAATAAATACAAATTTTTGACATATAATTTTTAATTGTCATTTTAGTTATTACTACAGGTACTATCAATTTAATTTTTTTAATTTAGATTATTTATTTTCAGCATTATTTGTTCTTGTAAAAAGTTTAATTTTACTAATAATTAAACATATTGTAGTCGCAAATAAAGTATAGTGTATAAGTCGTAAGGATTGTTTATTGCCAACTCGTATGAATTGCTTGCCTCGCCTTCGGCTTCGCTTGCAAATTTTCATACTCGTCGGCAATGACAATCATTCCTTACTTATTAGTTATTATACAATAAACTATTTATGATGTGAAATTGATCTAATCGTAACTACTAATGAATTGTTTTGGCAAATTTTTCTACTTGCATGATTTTATTTAATTTTATGATATTATTGTATATTGTTTGGCTTTACTAAATTCATTTTTAAACATAATCAGTATAAATCTGTTTTTTCTTGTTTTACTGCATTTTATTACTGTCTATAATTTTCCGTTGGAAAAACTCAGAGTATTGCGCTATTACACAATAACATGTAATTACTATAACGATTTTAAGATTTATAAATATTCCAATTAATTGAATTTGTTTGAATTGAGTTAATTCTATCAAATTATATTTTGTAATTACGCAAATAGAATACATGAACCGTGTGTGTTATTGCTCAGTTGAATTATTTAGAGTTTCATTAAAAAACTGATTTAAGACAACTTATTAATTACATACATAAGGTAGTTCAACGGTTGGATGTTTTAATTGTATTGTATACCAGTATTAATGCATATACCATATAATTAAATGAACTGGTTTTGTGAAGTATTCATCAAAATTTTCGAGATTAGTAAAGTAGTTGTAGAATTCACTTTTTTACCATTTCTCATTATTTTTTTTTGGTAGTTAATTGTTGTGTATTTATTTTGTTTATCATTTTTAGTACCAATACCGCTTTGTTCTGCTTTATTGCTATTTTTTTTCTTGTTTTTATTTTTTAAACGATAATTTATAGGTATATACTGTTAGTATTCTCTTGAAGAATGTAATTTGGTAGATAACGTTAAAACCATTACCAGCCAAGTATATTAGATAATGTTAGATTTTTTAAGGAAATTACTGTAATCAGTTTATTCTTTAAGATGTAGAAAAATTTGCCTTTAGCAATACATTATGGTTTACCATAGCATTGCAGTTATAAAGTGCGTCAAAAATTACTGTTATTTAAGCTATTGCGGTATAGGTAAATTTTCTTTAGATGCATTTATAGTTAAAAATAACTGTAAATATAAGTACCTACATCATATAGTGAATTCAAAATAAAAAATTTGTTTTACATGGTTTTACGACATATACGATCGTAATGAAAGCTTTTGTAAAACTTATAAACTTATGATAGTTGGATTATAAGAGAATGATGTAGGAAGAAAAGGACAATAATAAACTGCACCTAATTAAACTTTTATCAAATCTCGGTAAGGTTAAAGATGTAAATGCTTGAACACGGTAACCATATAACGTTTTATTGCTGTTATGTATAATGAAATTTAGGTAGTAGACGTTACCTGCTGTGTTATTATTTCTTTATTGCGCTGTTAAATAATGCAATGAAATTCTTCTATGTTGAATTTCTTCCAACTTCGCTGCTTTGTAAATTAGCGGATGTCGTGTTTTAACAATTATTTATGGATTTTCCATGCAGTTAATGTTTATTACATATCGTTAACTGTACTTCGGTCTCATATCTGTAAAATGCATAAACACTTGACTTTCTCTATATACTTTGATTTGCATCTGCACGTTATCCTATATGTAATAATTGTGCTATTGACATACAATTTGCGTAATAATTTTTCTTTTGAAAGAAGTAATACAATTTGGTCTATGGATATTTCAATCGAAAAAAATATATTTAGTCACCCCAATCGGTAAAAGGACATCCTGTAGTGCATTAAGCGTATTTCCTGTTAATCTCGTGTTTAGCTAAATAATTTTAGATTAAATTGTCAGTACATATGCGTAGTTGCGAACCATTCTAAAGAGTTATTTCATGACAAGGGAATAATAAAATACATTTTAAAGCATGTTTTAACACTGCTTTTAAATTTAGTTAGAGTTATTACTAAAAATAATTAGCTGAATTAGTTCATATCTGATAAAGCGCATTGCGGACATTTTAACTATTTTCTCAAAAAACATTCAAACTGAAGAAGTCAATACTAATTGAAGCTGTGAAATTTTATAAAAGTTTAATATATGAAATCAATATCAAATTGTTTAGAAGCGAAATATTTATTTCCGCATCTCACAGATATACCCTGCACATTAAAAACCACGAAAAGCTTGCTTAAACCATTGCTTATACCTCAATTAAAAAAGTTTTAAAAAATATTTATAATTAAAATGTATTTTACTTAAGTTCGAAAAATTACATTACAGCCAAAAATTGAAAAATGAAAGTACGCAATTTGTTTTGTATATTAATTAATTCAAAGAAAGAAAGGTTGCTGCAAAGCGAATTTGAACGAATATGAAGTATATAAATAAATAATGAGGAGTCAAGTTCTTTGGTAATGAATGTTTGATGAAATCATAGTCAAATGTTAAATTAAAATAATTTTCTATAAATAACTAAGTGAAAGTGAATCGGTTTACTGAACTTTCTTAAACTATACTGTCTGTAAAAATAGTATAGATTATGTCAATAAACATCATGTAAATTACAAAAACAACTGAAAATTATTTTAAACTCTTAAACTTGATACAAAACGTGTTCAAGCTGATTTTTGTTTATTGACGTTAACAGCTTGTTCTTCACTTATTACTTTCGTCATATTTTTTCACGTACTTAACAACCAATCAATCATTTCTCAAGTGTACTATCACGCGTGTGCAATTTTTTTAATTGTGGTAAGTGGATGAGTTAAATTTAAAATTCAACGCCAGTTATTTTATCGTTAATCACAGCTATTCAATTCATTATAACACAAAAGAAATCGTAGAAATACAACTTATTAATATTTGAATGAAGCAATAATAATAAATTTAGTTTTTATGGTATATAAAAGCCTTGGACGTATTTTATTTTTACCATCAGCAAAAAAAGAATTAATTATGTTGTATTGTTGTACATTTACACAATGTCAGAACGATGCGATTGTTTATATAATTATGATACTCGAGTTCATTTTTTGAATATCTGTGTATGACGATTACACTATTTTGCAATGATAACTGTGAAAGTAAATTAGGATGACCTTCTGTAGCTCAGCAGTCAGTGACATGAGGTAAAGGTTTTTATTATCAATAGTACATTTCATGTAGCACAACATAGTTTACTCATTGACAAAGTCAATAGGTCAGCTACAAGAATTTCAGGCCATATGTTGAAGGTGTTACATACTTTGTATATTATGGAGTACGCTTCTAACACATGGTTTCCTATTACAAAGATGTTTCAAATTAATTCGATCACCGAAAATACATTTAGTCGTTAACTGTGTGCAACGAGTTTTGGTGATTATTTCATTTGATATTATTTAGTGTTATTGACCTGTGATTACTTATTAATGCAAGCACACGTTCGTGAATATCAATTCTGTTTTATGTTTAGTGTATTTTTTTGGAATAAACAAACTTGTACTCGACTGATACTGTTACCGTATTTGATAATTTCAAAAATAATGATTTGATAATATATTTAGTTGGATATTTCAACTTAAAAAAAAAGGAAACAAGCGTGATAATAATTATTATTTTTAGTACACTACTGGACTGCAACATTATCTTCAATAAACGTAAAAAATGCCCAAAAGTTTTGTTTTTCTCTTTGTGCCATCAAAATCATTGTCAACCAAGACGTCTATCAATTATGGTATTATTAACTCATTTAAAAATCAGAATTATTTGTGATTAAAACGTAATTACGATTCAATTAAATACATTTTTTGAACTGTAAATTAATAAGACATGTTCAAAAGTTTTTTTTGGAATAATGCATTTTCTACATAATCACAAATTTCTTCTCGAGATCTGAATTCTTTATAATTTCTTTGAATCTTTTATCGATAAAGACTGTATTATATAATAATATATAATAATAATTATTATTTTTAGTACACTACTGGACTGCAACATTATCTTCAATAAACGTAAAAAATGCTCAAAAGTTTTGTTTTTCTCTTTGTGCCATCAAAATCATTGTCAACTAAGACGTCTATCAATTATGGTATTATTAACTCATTTAAAAATCAGAATTATTTGTGATTAAAACGTAATTACGATTCAATTAAATACATTTTTTGAACTGTAAATTAATAAGACATGTTCAAAAGTTTTTTTTGAAATAATGCATTTTCTACATAATCACAAATTTCTTCTCGAGATCTGAATTCTTTATAATTTCTTTGAATCTTTTATCGATAAAGACTGTATTGCATTTCTTGTTCTTAATTCTAACTGACTAACAAACAAACAACAATTGCCCTCATAAATAAAAATCCGAAATTTACACATTTGGGTTTTTAGTGGCCATTATATTAGATCATTCTTCCCTATCTATTTTTTTACTGAATTCAGACGTTAGCCAATCGCATAAGATTTCAGATAATGCGCTGGGCATTGACTGGATATTTTTTGAAGAAGTCAAAACAATATAAATAACTCAAATTTGTAAAAGTTGTCTAAGCTCAAACTTTCTGGTCGTGAAAAAAGTACAGTAGCAGTGTTCGTCAATGTCCTATTTTTCGTCACGATTCGACAATTTTATTTAACATTATAAGAGTTTAACGACATCTAGCTGTTAGATTAGCATATTCACGTAATAGTTACCTAGTCCTAGAACTAGTCCCCATTGGTGTGAATCATTTCTAAAACGCCATCCCATGATAGCAGAACAAAATGCTCAACTAAAAACAACAGAATACTGGCAAAAAGAGGACAGAAAGCTGTCACACAGTAAGAAACTCTGCTAAAAAGGAGTGTATCATTACTTTATTAATGAGAAATGTAGCAGGTGATTTTGCTCCGTCTATGATCGTTATTAATTTAAAATGAATTCTCCAGAAATTGTCTCAATTTGTAACTGAAAACTGGGCAATCGGTAGGTCGGATAATAGTTGGATGAGCGAGGAAACATTTTTTGAGTATTTTGCCAATGTTTCTGACCCGTGTCTTGTAAAAAATGAAATTGAATTTTCAGTGATTGTGTTTTGCGATGAGCATAGCTCACACTTGACTATGGCACTTAACAACTTTTGCAAAAAGAATTTAATTTAACTTGTTGCACTGTATTCCAATGCAACACAGCTTCTGCAACCAATGGGTGTGGTAGTTTTTCATCCACTTAAAGAATCTTGGAAACAGGCAGTAATTTGTTTAAAATTAAAAACGCTGGGCTACCGCTTAAACGAGGTCATTTCTGACATATTCTAAGGGAAGCTTTAAAGTATTCCACCAGATAATCTTTAAAATGGATTCTCTTGATGTGGGCTTAAAACATTTAATGCAGATGCTTTAGACTACTGTTGTGTTCCTTTTAAGTTTGGACAATGAATACACGATTGTAACCAACAACTTCATTTTTAATAAAGATAATTTTCATATTACATTTTTTACATGTGTTGTCGTTTATATCTATCTTACATTACCCGCCAAATCGAACCGTTTCCGCCTTTTTTCTTATACTAAAAGATGGCGTTTATACTAACTTATATATACAGTATGTTACATTAATAATATACATTATATTCTCCCACACTTATTAACGTTTAATTTTGTTTTTCCTACTAAATATTTTTTTAAATACTCTAGCGCCTTCTTTTTCTGGGAGCGTCGCAAGGCTACTGGTTCAAGTAGGATAGGTTCTGTGATAGGAATATTTGGTTCAGTACTATTTACAGATAATGTGTCGTTTAATTTCATTTCTGGTGCTAGTGGTGAAGTATGAGGTAAGGTGTTTTCAAAGGAATCTTGTAGGGTATTATTCGACGAATGAGACGTAATCTTTTGATAAATAAGTGTATTTTTCTTTTCATGAGTAGAGTATTGTGGCAAAATGCGTCTATATGTGTCTGATGCAAATGAAACCGTTTCCTTTAAATGAATTTCCGATTTCTGTATTTGGTTAATATGTGTCTGTATAACATATCCTTCATCTAATTCTATTAAGTAGTGAAGCTTTCCCAGTATTTTAGAAACTTTGCCTGGCTTCCATTTTCCGTGTAACGTGTAAGAACGGGCGACAACTCTTTCCTTAACACTTAGTTTTCATGTAGTTGGCATATCTGAGTTATTACTGTACGAGCAGGATTTTAGTGGAGGTTTTAGAGCATCAAGTTTTATGCGAATTTGTCTGTTTAAGTACAGTTCAGACTGAGACTTTCTAGAGTTCAACGGAGTTGCCCTGAATCGAAAAATGATTTCACGAATTTTATCGTTAAGTGGAGACTTTTCGTTACTCATTGCACGTAGTTTCTTTGTAAGAATCTGGACATAGCGTTCCGCTAGTTTGTTAATGGCAGGGTGTGCTGGTGAGATAAAATTCTGTTGGATTTCTTTACTTGTGCAGTAATTAAGACATTCATCGGATTTGAATATCGCAGCATCGTCCGAAACAAGAGCATGAGGGTATCCATGAGAAGCGAATATATCATCAAGTGCATTAATGGTAGATGTAGACGTAAATGCATTTTTGAAACTTTTTACTTCAGGCCATTTAGACAAAACATCCACAACAATAAGAAAGTGGTGCCCTCCTTCGCAAGGTCCTGCAAAATCCATATGAACACGGTCAAAATTATTTTTGGGTGGTTCCCATTTATGTGTCGTTATTTGTGGTGGATTGTTTTGATTTAGAGCACATTCTTGACACGACTTTACACTGTTTTCAATTTCTGTATTTATTAGTGGCCAATACACATGCCTGCGTGCTAAGGCATCTTATTTATTCTTGGATGCGTATAGTGTAGTAAGTACTTCTAACCGTAGAAATTTTGGTACATAGATTCGGTCGTTCCTAAAAGTTATGCCACGATGGAGACTAAGATTTTGAAATTTAGTATGTGAGTCGATATCTTATTGACGATTTGGTCATGAATTTCACTCATGTCGTCATCTTCTAAAGATTCTGTGTTTTTGAGCGGTGCACGGGATAAAAAATCAACGTTTAAATTTTCTATTCCATTTTCATGCATTATTTCATAATCGAATTCCATTAGGAAAAGAGCATATCGAAGAAGACTGGTGAAAAATTCTAGTAAGTGGCGCATTATCCGTTACAAGTGAGAATTTTTGTCCGTAAAGATATATCTATTTGGCTATAATTACTTTCAGAGTTAGTGAGTGAGCGGGATGCAAATGCGATCGGTCTTTCTTCATCGCCGACTTTATGCGACAATATGGCCTCTATACCTTGAGGACTCGCGTCTGTTGTAAGTATAATAGGAAGTTTTGGCTTGTAAGGTATCAATACTGTATGGCTTACAATTTCGTTCTTCAACTTGATAAACGCTGTTCCTGTTTGTGATGATCATATAAATCCTACCTTTTGTTTTGTAAGGCGTCGGAGTGGAGCAGTAATGCCTGAGATGTTAGGAATAAATTTTGAGTAATATGTTACCATGCCCAAAAATCGTTTTACGTCTGAGGCAGTTTTTGGCAGTGGGCAATTAAGTATTACTTGGTGATTTTGAAATTTGATTATTACTAATCACATGGCCTAGATATTCGATTTTATGTGTAAATTGTATTGTTGGAGTCGTTCGAAGCATTGTATGAGACGATTCTTGCACTTTTCATATGAGTTACCATGGATCACATTGTCGAAGTAATTAAAAGTACCTTCTAGACCATTTCGCATTAGTGCTATGATACGGAATTTCACGTGACATTAAAAAGATGGGTTTTGCCCTATGGCGAAGACGCAAAGAGATTTTTTCTACTGTGTCCAGTACACATCGTATTTTTTGTTCAAATACATCTGAAAAGCGTGACTCAATGTTTTTAAGATCCGTTTCAATTAGAGGGTTGGATATTAAAAACGTATCGAATATTTGATTTTGTGGCGCTTCGCGATCTAAGTCGTTTAACTTAATTTTAAGCTCTCTAGGCCATACGCGGCCTAACAATAGTGTGCGATTATTTTCTACTCTATACATTGTTAATTTCTTAATTCTACCTTTATATTTTATATTACCCAAGGACTTAAATTCTTTCCGTAAATAAGAATATATACGTACATTTGTGTTTTCTATGGCGCAATCAGTTCCTAATTTATTAATGATATTTTTAGGAATGAGCTTTAATGCACATCCTGTGTCTACTTCAAATGTTACATGATTAGTGATGGACTTACCAGCTACTTTTTGGTCACCGGTGAATTGACGACGGTTATTTTGAAGTCAACGTTACTTTTAGAAGCGACCGATATCACTTGTAACTCGTAATTTAAAAAAAATAAAAAATGTTGGCAACGCAGACAATGAAAACGTTAATAATTTGACCAATAACCGTGTAGTAGTTACTGGTTTTGTATTTCTATTAGTCGCTAATAATTTAGTGATCAACAAGTAACGGAGACAAAGTCACCGGTAACGATATTTCGCCCATCACTATACATGATCATTCTTAATGAGTACAGTTGCAAAATACTTATCATCTAAATTTGAAATTTGGTTACAATGTATATGGTTTGTGAAGTAAATTTTTGAGCCGTTTGATTTTGTAAGTGTAAAAATGCAAACTTTAGCAATGTGACCTTGGTTGTTACATGCTTCACATTGTAAATTAGAGCGATTGATAAGATACTCATTTTATTTGTGGTTTGACTAACCGCAATACAGACATAACCCTGCAATTCCCAATGATTTGTAATTGACCTGTGATGTTGATCTCTTGCGAGTCCCATTTTGTGCCTGTGAATGTAGACTGATACCTGCGGTTTCCCCTTGAGCGGCTGTATCCGATGTGGCTATTCTTGTGCAAGTTTTTTTCATTGTAATTTCTTGAGTCTTTGTTACTTAGCGAGTGTCCAATTTTGTTGATAACAGTTTTGTTTTCTAATTCTTGATTATCGATTCTTGATGCTTCATATGCACTAGCTCTTGTTACCAGTTCGGAGTAATTTTCTTGTTCTTCTTGTAGTAATTTTTCTCGTACGTAAGAATCTTTTATGCCTCTAATGAATATTATTCTTAAAAACATTTCAGGAATTGGTTCTTCACATTTCGGACATGCGAATTCACATGTTGGTATAAATTTTTTTTAGCTCTGTAAAATACTGTGATATTGTTTCACTCGACTTTTGTGAGCGTTGAAAAAAACGATTCTGTTCTATTAGTGGGCGAGCTTTCGGCATAATGTGTTGTCCCAACAGGTTTATTAGATAATCATATGTTTTTGTTGTAGGGTCCTCTAGAGCACAGAGTGAACTTAAAATTGAAAAGTATTGTGGACCTACACAGTGTAGTAGTAAGCGAGCTCTGTCATTTTTCTGGTCAGCTGGAATTTCACGAATAACAAAGGAATTTTCCAAGCGTGCCCTGTAGTTACCAAACGTTTCCTTATTCTCATCGAATTCTGGTAAAGATGCTACTACGGTATTAGAGCTGTGATGTGGTTGTTGAATTCGTGGTGATTGTGAGGCTTCTACATTAGCATTTGAAATATGTGTTTGCATAAATGATGCAATCGAGGCGAGAGCGTTTGCTAATTTATCTGCAGAAATCATTATTGTGTACTTGCGTCTTATGTGATTTTAGTAAGAACGATAATATATTGAGCAGCGATTATAAGTTTGGTTATGTACATTTCTTTCTCATATGAATCCATTTTTCTTTAAACCTCGTCGCCAATTTTGTTGTGTCTTTTAGGTGTTGGACAATGAATACACGATTTTAACAAACAACTTTATTTTTAATAAAGATAATTTTCATATGACTACATTTTTTACATGTGTTGTCGTTTATATCTATCTTACATTACGCGCCAAATCGAACCGTTTCCGCTTTTTTTCTTATACTAAAAGATGCCGTTTATACTAACTTATATATACAGTATGTTATATTAATAAAATACGTTATAACTACACTTCATTATCAGTAAATGAAAGCGCAGAACCTTTAATTAAGCGGAAATTGCATCACATTTAAATTTTTTTGAACAAAACACTATAGAATAAAAACGGTTGCAGTTCAAATCGTCTTGTGTTGCATGGAATTAGAAGACAAACTTTTGTTTTATTTTTGATGGAAATTAGAACATGTTGTTTCTCATAACCCCACAAAAAATTAATCTTTAAACTGGTTTCAACAGTGCCGCAGTTGAGTATCACCAGGCTGTTTCATCGTCTTCAGTATTTGACATCATAGAACACAATTGTGCACGGTTAATTACTCTTTTAAGTGAAGAAAGTGAGGCTATTTTATATAAAATCACAAACACTGGCAAGTTTGTAAGAATATCACAAGTACAGAGACAAATAGAAACAAGACTAAAAATAAATCATAATCTAAAATTTTGACATTAGGCAACTGTGCACTTAACGCAGAAATGCGAAAGTCAAAACTGCAGATCTTGAAGAAGATATATTATTGACAGAACCTGTACTAAAAGTGAAAGCCAGAAATTAAATTTAATTACACAGGAACAACTAAACGAAAAGTAAACATAAACAATGCTAACACTAGACAAACATATACTATAGAACGATATCTTGGCTATTGTGTACCATAAAGCATCGTTTGCAGAAAACTCAACTCACTTTTAATGCTCCAAATTGTCTCATTTATTATATTAACTTCAACGTGTTAATGCTGATCTTGATGCATGTCTATAAAAAATTTTTGACATAAGAAAAAAGAAAATGTTTGTATTAGAATTATGCAAGTTGCTTCTGCTGAGCGTTGGACACAAAACATTTCGACATCGCGTAGGATCTTGTAAGTTCTTCTTATTTACACATTATATTGGTTCAATACACTTACGTTTGAGCATCGTAGATGATAGCCAAAATATTTGGTCTATGCAGATCCACTTTGCACAGTATTAACAAAAAATTTTGAAAGTTTTTCCTTTAATTTGTATTAAACTTATTAAGCAACACCCAAAAAATAAAAAATAATGTTTTAAGCTAGTAGAACTAAGAAGATTTTACTTACTTCACAAGTCCACAATCTTAAAAAAACACGTTGCCCGACTAACTTTATTTTCAAAATTTAAATCTATTTTAGCCAACAAGAAATTTGATAGTAATCCAGTTAACTTAGCATGAACAGTCAGTAAACCAGTCAAAAGAAGCATTGTAATTGCTTTTGAATGTAATGATCAGAGTTTGGCAAAGTATACCACATAGCTTTTTCGGAAATATAGTAAATTACAGATACAGTAAAATGTAAACACATAGATAGTTTAATAGTAGAAAAGCATGTACTTATTTTTTTAAAGTAATTATTATTCAGGGTTATCAATTCTTAGAATTATATACAATCATATACATTTTTTCTAACCATTAATGAGAATATTTTATTTCTTTTAAGACGCACAGCATTGATTATTAAGTAACTATCTTAAAGAAATAATCTTCGAAATATCCTTGGTATAACGCTTTTAAATTTCATCCTTCTAAACGTTTTAATTAAATTATGAATTTGATCACTCTTTTTTACTATTTAATTAGTGTCGATTCTCACTCAAAAAAGTTAATTGTATCCGCTTTAATTACTTATAATTATTTTTAATTGAATGTTTATGGTTATTAAATTTTTCCTGAGAAAATACTTTTTAATGATGTATAGTTATCGATACATATCAACAATAAACTTTTGTTAATTGTTTATAAAATATTTATTTTTAACGAAAATTGGTGTATTTATAAAATATCTTAAACTAAAAATGTAATAATTATTTTTAAAAAACATATAAGAAGTTATAAGATTCTTGATTTGCGGCTAGAATTCCAATCAATCATGTTTTTTAAACTTTATAACGTATCGAGTATCAAGTAAAGCGTGACTTGCAGCTTGAATTAAATAGTTTTTTATAGCATAAATTGTTGAGCGTGTTTATTGTAAATTAAAAAATAATTTTTTGTATCGTTGGGTAATTTTGCACAACTTTTACGAAATTGTATAGTTTTAGTAACAGTTATTTATACAGGGTGTTTAAAAAGTATGGAGACAGCGATTTATTGTCGTTAATATTCATTTTAGGAAAAATTGTTCAATACAAAAGTTTATGTAGTTTTTATATACAATTGGTAATACTTGAATTTTTCTTATCTGTAGTTGTTTCTGAGTTACGGCGTTCCGCGTAATTTTAACAAATGGGAACATATTACTTTTACCTCGATAGAGAATTTTTTTCTTTTTAAAACGACATTAAAGAATGCTTCAGTCGATTTATAAAACCACGAAAAGAATTTTCTAAAAATTCACGGGGAATTTCTTGTATGGTTGTAGTAATTCGGATTTTTAAATTTTCATCATTGGACATACTACTGTAGACTTTGTTTTTTACGTATCTCCAAACAAAAAAAATTAAAGAGCTTAAATCAGGCGAACGTGCTGGCCACTCAATCTTTCCTCGTCTCCCAATCCATCTGTTTGGAAATACGATATTGACGAACATTTAAACCGTAATGCGGTGGGGCGCAATCTTGCTGGAACTAGATGCTATCATTGGGACAGTGTTCGTTGTTTTCATGTGAATAGAGCACAGTTGTAGCAGATATAATTTGATTCTGTAATTACTGCAAATACAGAACCCAAGTTAAATTCCCATCGATGAAAAAGGGACTAATAATATAAGCCACTAGAAGCCAGCCCAAACGTTAATTTTTTGGTGCTGCAACAACCAATGAGGGTTTTCGATGACCAGTATCTGCAGTTATGTCTGCTTACTTCACCGTTAAGGCAAAACGTAGCTTCGTCATAAAAAAGAATATTGTTAACAAAATTTTCGTTATTATTGGAAATATTTAACATTTCTTCACAAAATTGAAGTCTTCTATCAAAATCATCTTCCGTCTTCTTTTCAAAATTCAAACGATCGATGACTGTGAAATATTGAAATTGGCCGCTAACTGATTGGTTGATAAATAAGAATCTTCAGATACAACCAATAACACCTCCAGTTTTTTATCATCACTTGTCGCATTTCTAGGTCTACCACTCCTTGGCAAGTCTTTAACGCTACCAGTTTGTTGAAAGCGTTTTAATGTTTTAGCAACATCGGATTTAGAAATTGGATTTCTATTTGGATGCGTATTATTAAATAAATTAAAAATGTCTTGTAAACTTCTGCGTTTATCTTCGTGACCCAGCATCGTAAGTGTTTCAATGCTTTCATGTGTACTTAAACTCGCCATTGCTAATATCACAGTAACAAATTAATAATTTGACGTAAACAATAACCATCGATAAAGTTACCTCGCTCATGTTTGTTTATCGTTTTGCTTTCGATATACCTACTTGTAAATACTTTAATCGGCGTTTTTTTAAAAAAAAATTTAAACATTTTGTTTAGTGCTGTTTTAAAGAAAAGAAAATGCTCTATCAAATGGTGAGGTAAAAGTAATATGTAAAATTAACGAAGTTACGTTACAATGCTCTGCTACATATAAGGCATGGGTTCTAATAATTGTAGCTCGAATAGTAAAGAAATGCATAAATTTACATTGCGTTGAACAACGATCATATTAAATTAATATTTTAGAGTAATAAATAGTAGACGATACGTATATCTTATAAATATGTTTAAATATTTTAATACACAGTAATTTTTACCGTTATTTTGTTTTAATGAACATCTGGGGCACTCGGGTCCTAAAGCCGCCACTGTTTCTGGTTATTATTTTGTAAATAAATATACAGTGAAACCTGCTAAATTTCCGCTTTACACAACTCTACAAAACTTTTCTTAGACGAACATTTTTAAAAATAAAACTATAAAAATTATTAAACCAAAATGTATAATACTACCTGTCGCATACTTTTTCTTCGAATATTAAAACTACAATAGTAAATTTATATATATTTTTAATGAGGATAAGCTCTTTTTTACATTTGGCATTTACAAGTTTAAATTTATATTTTGTAGTTTGAGATTGAATTTTTTATTATCTGCTAAATGAAAAAATCCACCATTTTTTCTTATAAATGACTGTTACTTTAATATTGTTTTTATATCAAAATCAGAAAAATAAAACTAAACAGGGTGTATTTTCATTGCTTCGAAGAAAGCTTTTCCAATTTTTCGGGATTAGAAGAAATAATTTTTCTTCTCGTGTCCTATTTTTTTTCATTGCAATGTTTTGAATTTCTTAGCTAAATCCCAAAGCATGTCGTTGCGTTTCTTGCTGAGATTTTCTATAAGAAATAATCGCAGCACTTTAGGTTTTGATGACTGGAAAAAGGTTATATCGTTATATTTAAGTCATATTCTTTTTGCAATCACTGTACTTATTAATTGATCAACTTTATGAGTGTGTGTGTAATTTAAAAGAGTTCAAAGTATGATGTGTCGTTTATTTAAAAATATATATATATATATGCTATTTGGTATAAAGTTTAGACATTTATTGCAAGAGCGATGATATCAGCGACAGCGACAGTTTTTTTACGAATGAGCACAAATGGGCATAATATTTTTGTGTAAAAATATTTTAAAACAATTGCAACGATTTTCTCACTTTCGCGATGCAATTTTAGATTTTTCAATTCAACCAAGCGTACGATGCATATTGTTGAGGAAAATGTTTGTTTAACTACATGTTTTTCTACTAAGGTTTGCCATTGCTACTATGAGAGGCACTGCTAAAGTTTGCTGAAAATATGAAATAAAACACAAATTACTCTAAGTAAAAGCTTGTTTTTACAGACGAAAAATACGCAAATTTTACGCGAATCAAAAGAACTTTGCGAAAATTGCAAAATTTTGTGGTGAATTGACATATAGTTCTATTATCATCATCGAAATTTGTTATCTTCTTAAAACTAATGGAAGTAGATGCAGGTTATACAGAATGTTATAATTATTATTTATTTATGTTATCTACCTAAGTAATAAAAACATAAACACAATAAAGTCCCTATAACTTAAAAACGTAAAATTTTGAATTTCACGTGTGTGAAAACAAGCCTAAAATTCCTTTCTGGTTCTCAAAATACTTTCTTTTAAGATGTATACACTTTTGTATGCGATGAAAACAATCTTAAAAATACTTTTTCTACATTGCCCGGGATGTCTTCAAAACATGTAATTTAAATTACTTTAACGACCTTTTCAGATGATGAAAAACGCTCTCCACGTATTTTATTCTTGATGTATGGGAATAAGAAAAAGTTATTGCGCGATAAATCGGACGAAAATGGGAATGAGTCATTAATGGTATGTTTCTATTAATCAAAAACTCCATAATGAACAATGATTCGCCAGCTTGTGTTGTTTTTCCTGACTGTCAGCATTAATTGTTTGTCGATCCTCTGATGTAGCGATTCTAGAACTTTGTTTGATGGCGCCCCCTTTTTATAATAAAGGAGTGGTCGCGACGCTTCCCTCCGATTATACAGAAACATTTCTTTTACTTTACTATAATAAAACTTATTTATTTAAAAACATAATATTTGAACACTTATCTTATTTGAAATCTAATCGAATGCGAAGGGTGGTGCTGCATTTTCTTAGCAAAGTTGGAAATTCTTGGTGTTATCTTTGAAAGTGAGCAACGCAGGTCACTAGCAACATCAAGCCGGTTCCGTTGTTTTGTTTTAATACTCATTAAAACAGAAAATCCTTTTTTAGACAAGTAGGTCGTCGAGAATGGTATATAGAGTTTTAAGGGTATTTCCGCGCCACTGAATTGTGTTTTAAGTCGATTGCTTGTTCTTGCAAGTGTTCTGATTATATAGATGACGTTTCCATAAAAGCGATTTTTCTAAAAAGAATTGGATAGCATCATGATGGGTTACTATATTTGCCAAAACATTACCTTGTAACTTCAAATTAAGTATATTAAATGCTTCAGAGATATCAGTTGGATAAGCTAATTTGATTTACAGATTTTCATCACCAAACGTTTTCAATAAATTTTTCTTTTTTTGTTGTCTGAGAAATTGATGTATTTCCATCCTCAACTCAAACAGTCTCAATAACATATTTCCTTTGGATAGCCATCATATCTCCGTATGGAATAAAAGTTTTTTTTGTTCTGACCCTAAATCAGAAGAAAGAGTATTAAAGAGCCTGGTATTTAGTGCACTATTTTTTGTAAAGTTAACAACTTTAATAACTACATTTAACACTTCGTTACATCTATTTGGAAGCGTTTTAGCAGCCAGAGCTTGTCGATTTATCACTCAATGTATTTCTATTATCTTTTATTAATGTGACAAATCTAGAACGCGATCTTAACAATGAAGGAGCACCATCCGTGCACACACCAACAATTTTGTCTCATGAAATATCATGTTTTTTCAATAAAGTCAGAAATATGAGAAGAGGGTCTCTTCTGTTATATCACCACCATAAATAAATTGCACGTACACAATTAACTGGCAACACTGCGCAATGTTGGTGCTTTCATCACACTGAAATACGAAAAAACGCGATTTTCGGACAGCTTCCACCGTTTGAAGCCCCCCAGTTTGACAACCGCTGTTCTAATGCAACCGTTGCAACATGACCCATGATCCAAAGAAACAAGCAATTATTCTTTTTAGAAGGCTTCGTGACTGCACCACTTTTGTTGGTTTCGGATCATTTTTAAACACCCAAATAGTCGATAGCTGTTTATTTTCAGGTTTGTACGAATATATTCAGAATTCACCTCGTACAATGTCATATACAGAATTTGAACGACCACATTCAATTTTTTTAACATTGATTTACACCACTTGACGCGTGTCTTTACTCTATGTCAAATTGTGAGAGATCCAACGACTATAAATCTTCCTGACATGCACTGATCGTGCAAATTTATGTATTTGTTTCAACGCAATGCTTAAGGAACCGTTTTACGCACACAGCATCGATATTTTTTGCAACAATAGATATGCATTGACGCCCTTTGCGAAAACGTCATCAACCGTTGGTCTTCCACTCTTTTTTATCTTTCCACACATTACTTTGATGTTAAACTATACCGAAAAATGGTAAAAAAATCATCAATCGAAAATCACCATTGGAAATTTCCAGGTATTTATCACTTCGCCGAATTTTGCTCGGTTTAAAATCGAACTGGTAACTGAATTATAAGTGAAAAATGTGAAATTTGACGAATATGACAATCGCACATTGCAGAATGTTAGCAATCCAAAGAATAGTTGATTACGCGAATTTAAGCAGTGCTCGTATTAATTGCATGGTGGAATTAATAATAATAACAATCATGGTAAACTAAATTATACAATATTAAGAATCAAAATTTATGATTCCTAAAACAGCAATTTTTGATGAAAAAATATTATCCAAAGTACCTATTTTAGTTTATCTTCTTATTATAAAAAAATTCTTCTTACAAAATTGTTTTTACTACTATTATTTTTTATCCATAAAAACCAAACCAATAAATATAAAATGATTAACCAACAAACTGTTTTAATAATTAGTGCAGTAAAATATTTTATTGCTTTTACGATAAATAAATTATAGCCGTGCGAAAATGTGGTGATAATTTTTATATCTTTTTAAGCCATTGTGGAATTAATCTTATGGTACATTAAAAAAAAACTTTAAAACTCATTTTAAGATAGATAAATTACTAAACTTAGAAGGGATTTCCTAATGTAATAAGCAAGTAATCAACAAAAAGATTAAGTCGTTTTTGGTGAAACTTAGCTGATTAAAAAATACTCTTTTTGATTAGATATTTTATTATCATCACGCGTATTTAATTGAGTCATAAAATAAATAGCAATATGTAAACGCACTACTGTGACATATTGGTGCAATAAACCTACTCATAAACTCTTTTTTTTGCATAGCTACCTTGACATGTAGTACCTACAAATGCTTAATAAAAGATGTTTTTTTATTTATACTTGTTCAAATCAAATCGAATAGTTTCAGTGTGCAGCGTATTAATTTAAATGACATATAATAAATGTAAATACAAACATACTTTCATTTATTTTATTTATATTCTAAATCAGTGGTTCCCAAACGCTTTTGGCCCACGGACCTCTTTTTGTAGTCAAAACTTGCTCACGAACTTCTGAGTGAAGAAACTACATAAATGCATAATAAAAAAATTACAAATTTAACTTTAATGCCTTGAATGGTAAATGGAGACGTAAAAATAAAATACAAATAAAACATTTTGTTGAAGAAGTAATTATTGAAATTATAACTTTTGTTTTAAAACACAAAAAAAATTTAATGAAGGATGAACTTGAGATGTTATGAGTGTATTTATGTACGCCTCAATGTTTGTGAGTGTCAACCGCAAATCGCCACGAGTACTAATTTCTATTAGGTTTCTTTTTTTGTAATGAGGCTTATAACCGCACTGAATCTACGTTCTACCAAAGACGAAAAAGTAATCAACAGCTGGATATAAAATTGGGATCAGTTTTTGTAACCAGAAGTTGTCGTATCTTTGTTAAAACATTGGTTTTAGCTCTTCATTTGTGAATAATTAAATAAGTTTCTCCTGTATTAGTCTGTATACATCTGTACTCTACGTTTGATACTTGCAAAAGGGTTCAACACTCAGTCGGGAATATCCAAGTGAAGAATTTCTTCAACAAAAATTTGTTGACAACAAGCAAACAAATCTTCATCTCTATTTTGCAATTCTAAAAGATTCCGAAACTGAGAACATTCTTCTCTTCCCAAGTTTTGTATGAACATTAAAAGTTTTGCAACAAACGCAGATATTACACTTTTAGCTTTGATTAAATTTAATGTGTCACATTGTAGTTTTAAATTAGTTTCGTTAAATCTGGCAAATAAATCAGACATAAACGATGATCATTTTTTGAGATAATTAAATTGTGCCACAAATCATTGTCTTTACTCCCCAGAAATTCCTGAATCACAGAGAGAGAATCAGAGAAAATAAAAGCGATCCAAACATGCACTTTTAGATAACCTATGTACTTCTGTGTTAAGTACGATTATAGTCATAATCAGTTTCTAAACAAAGTCGAGGGATTCCTTATCAGTTTTCAAACATTTAGCAAGTAACAATTCTTTTTCTTCTTTTACAAATCTCACATAAGTTAAAAGTAAAGCATCGTTTCCTGGTAACGTTGACTCGTCAAGCTGTATAAAGAATTCCGATGTTTTAAGTAGTCATATAAAGAGTTTTCTACACTCTGAAGAACACATAGGTAAAGTACTATTTTCTGGTGACGGAATAAAGTCATATTTAATTTATTCAACTCTGTATTGTCTGCATTTTTTTTCGGCTCACACATACTGTTGTCTGAAAAAAGAGATACAAAAAGATATAGGAAAATATATATCAAAATTTTTAAATTTGTAAATGTCACATATTGTGTAAGTACTCATTGTGTACCAATTAATTTTTCAAAAACAAATGATTTAAAAATAATTAACAACACAATATAAGAATACAGTAATATATAGTAATTCCAAACATTCGCGGATTTGGTTATTTGCGAAAGCAAACAAAAATATAAAATACTAAGCTATAACTTTTAAGGTCCGTTATATTAAATTATAAAACCCAATATGTCTAACTACTTTTACAGAACCATTAATAATATATTTTTTAGAAACACATCTGTGTTATAAAAACCCACAATCTCTTCTTAAGTATTTAATAAAAAAGAAATTTTTAATGAATGTTAAGAGATTACTGCACTGTTAACTGTGATATATAATTTTTTAATCAACTTAAACAAGAGTATAACTTTGTTTAAATAAATTTAAATTAAAAAGATGTCACTTTTATTCAAATATACTTACGTAACGAAAGTATGCTATCTGCGTAACAATGCAAAAATTATACGTCTTTTTGTCCAAGACTAGAAAAATTTGTTGTATGCACTTCCTATCACGCATAACAACGAACTAAATTGTTGACTAGATGCACGATTCTTTTATAGTTCCTATTATAGACTAGCTGCTGCAGGTATCTGCTCTATTGCGTTCCTGTATAAACTTGTATAGATAGGCCTGACTCACCGTGTTGCCTGTTACTACTTGTATTTTATGCATCTGTCTATATGTATATTTTATTTAGGACGTAAAAATCGCTAATCATTTATTTGTTGTTATTTATTTTAACTTCCATATTATTAAAAATGTGTCACAATTTTTTAATTCTATATTAAACTTTGCGCGGACCCCCTGACGTTGTTCAGGGTACCCTAAATCAATTTTAGTTTTTCAGGGACTTCCTAAATGTTGCCGGTCCCCACTTTAGGAATTACGGGTTTAAATGACAATACAAAAATTCGATCAATAAACTACGATGTAATTAAGTACGAAAAATAATAAATACTATGGGCTAATATTAGTTCTTTTTTTAGACATTGCAAAATATTTTTTCTGTCGTGTGTCTTTTTGCGACTAAACTTGATGATTCTATTTAACTTTTGAGTGAATCATAAGCTTTGCTTGATGAAATTAAATTTAGACTTTATAGCGCCCATCTTTTTTTAAGCAAAGTTGACACAAACACTAACGACAGAATATTCGCATTCTCAAATTGAAAGACAAAGTTAAGGCTTAATTAACTCAAAATCAATGAAACAGTACTCGAGAATAAACTATAATTATTTTTTAATTGCAGATTCTCTTCTGTACATTAAACACTTACAAAATCGACATGAGCAAATTACTGGGAGGACAAATAGGATTGGAAGATTTTATATTTGTTCATAGAAAAGGTAGTTATACGCTCAATAATTTCTAGGATTAATTATTTGTCTTAATCATTGCGTCTTCCTTAAATATATTTTAAATTTGACGCAGGTCGGCCGAAAGAAGTAGAAATAATTAAATCTGAAGATGCTCTTGGTTTGACGATTACAGATAACGGAGCTGGTTATGCATTTATTAAACGTATTAAAGAAGGCTCTGTTATTGACGAAGTTAGGCACATACAGGTAAGTTCTCATTTTTGATTAAATACTCGTGTTAATCGTATACGTAATTTAGGTTGGAGATCATATAGAAAAATTAAATGGAGTAAATATGGTAGGAAAAAGGCACTACGAAGTTGCAAAAATATTGAAAGAGGTACCTAGAGGAACTATGTTTACTATAAGATTAGTGGAACCCATGAAAACTGGATTCAGTAGTATAGCGCCAAAGAGTGCTCCCAGAGGTGTTAAAAAAGGCAGTTACGGTACTGGAAAAGAAACACTACGATTTAAAGCAAATGGAAAAGCTGCAATTGAAGAACAGGTATTTTTTTTTAAACTTAAAAAAACGATAAATAATGTTGTATTTTTAGAATGACGAAATGGACGCAGGAGTGGAAAAGATTAACGCAATTTTAGAATCGTTCTTAGGCATTAACGATACCGATTTAGCTACTCAAATTTGGGAATTAGCAGTTGGAAAAGGAAATTCTATGGATTTAGCCGAAGCAATTGATAATTCCGAACTTGAAGAGTTTGGATTTTCGGACGATCTAATCATAGAGTTATGGGGCGCAATTACAGATGCGCGTGCCGGACGTTTAAAACGTTAAATAATGTGCCACAAACTGGGTGTTTTTAATAAGCTTTAAATTATAATTATTAAGTTTTGATTATTATAAATTGATACTATAGTTTTAGGATTTTAGTGACTGTTGTGTAATTTCTTACACCCAGTATAACAAACTATTCATTTAAGTTGTTTAAATATTAAGGTAAAGTTTTTAAATGTTCTTATATCAAAAAAAGTATTATAATTTATTGCAGTTATTGTATACCCAAAATTATACTACAAACGTTATGTAAATACGTTGAAGTTTAGCAGTTGATATTTACATTGAACTGACAACGGCGTGTGATATCTTTGTTATGGATAATTTTTGATTGATTACTTTTCTTATTTACATATCATGTATTAAGATAAAAACTTTGTAGTTTACAAAATTGTCTAGTTTAGTAATAAATTTGTTTATTTATAAGAGAATGAATTGATCACCTGGCTTAAAGTAGTTTTGGTTTTTTTTTAATAGAAGCAAAAGTAATTTCAAACGCTTTTCTATAGTAATATCTAAAATTGACAAATTTTTGTTCGTTTATTACTCTAAGAATTTTTTGCCGTTGAGTTCAAGTTTTTTTTGATAAAACCATTTTATTTTATGTAAATAAATAAAGGCTTTAATTTTTCTAGTAATAGCACATGATTGTCAAAATTTATCATACGCATCAACGTTGAGTAAAGAATGTAAACAAGATATAAAATTAATAGTAGTAATACAAAATTGCGCGATCATACGCAGCATAAAGCATTACCATACATTACAATTTTGTGTAAAGTTTAAATAACTTTTATGTCCCTTGTTATAACTTAAGCAGAGCGTTACAACGCGGTATGTCGCTTCACAAAGCAGTTAATCAATTCCTAGTAAGCGTTGTTAAAATATTATTAATTTACTCAAATTTTTATTTATTTTCAATCTTTTACCATGTGAAATTAGAGCACAAATACAAGCAAAAAATGTCAAAATAAAAGTTCCATTAAAACAATTAAAAACATATAAAATTTTTACCAAAATAAATCGTAAATTACGGACCTAGTCTCCTAAGGTTGTTGACACCACGAATAAAAATAAACTTCTAAAAAGTGCAAATTTCTTCTCGGCGATTTCAAATACACTAGATAATACTTCCTCCATTGGATAACACACAAACGTCTAAAACGTCGCCGAAAATTGTTCGTGACTCGTGTAAATAATTGCACATTCTGTCTAATTCATTTGCATTTGCTGCTGCATAAAATCGATTTTGCAAATCTAAAGGGTTATTATCTGACCTACGGACTGACCAACATCTAGTGTCGTTCCAATCGAACGACCCGTAAAAATCATATTTAAGAAATCGCAAACGGGACGACTTACTTGCGGAGGACCTTTATCGTGTATAAACCACGCGAGAGAGAAAAGTTATTATTAATATTTTACACCGTGGAAGGTCAACATTCATACTTCTTACGTTCGTCCAAAAGTGGAAATTCGGAAACCACCATGTCGGTAACGCTTACAAATGAACAATTTAAAGAACTCTTATCGCACTTAACAGTTGCGTCAGCGCCGCCCCAAGGTGATTCGGTCGTGCGTGGTTTATGCGGTAGTTTCGCGAAGTGTAATTCGAGATTTAGCGGTTCATCGGATACTGACGTTAAAGCATTTACAGACGCTATTCAAATTTATAAAGATTGCACGGGAATATCTGACGATAATGCGCTTAAAGAACGACGGTTTTGCAGCAACGTGGTACCAGACAGTGAAGTCAACCCTTGATACTTGGGAAAACGCTATTGATTTGCTGAAATCAACTTTCGCTCCAGCTAAACCACCATATCGGGTTTACCGGGAATTGTTTGCACCAAAACAAGATTTAAAAACGAAAACAGTTAGACTGCCTTTTGGTCGAACTTTGAACGACACCACGAAGCGACACCCTACGCAGAGTACTCAATTGTCTTATTGGATGAAACTCCGATTGTAGTGCCTCCATATAGAATGTCTGAAACTAAAAAAGAACTTTCACGTCAAGAATTAGACAAACTTCTCCAAGATGGATACATTGAAGAATGTGAATCGCCGTATGCTGCGCCAGTTGTCTTGGTCCCAAAAAGAAATGATAGCGTCCGACTAACAGTTGATTACAGAGGTTTGAATGCATTTCCGCGCAGATAAGTACCCAATTCCACGTATCGATGATATCCTTCATGCAACGAAGAAAACCAATTACATGACTACGTTGAACCTAAAAAGCGGCTATCATCTAGTAAATGTTAAATCATCAAATAGAGACAAAACTGCGTTTGTCACTCCTTTTGGTACGTACAGATACTTACGTATGCCTTTTGGTCTTCGGAATGCTCCATCAACATTCCAGAGGCTAATGGACAGATTTCGATCTGGGTTGCAAGACACCCTTCTACTTGCCTACTTGGACGATCTAATCGCAATTTCTACCACATTTTCGGAACACTTAGAAGATTTAAGAAGGACGTTTGAACGACTTGACCTGTTTCAGTTAATTTTTAACAAAACAAGTGCTCATTCCGTTGTGAGGAAGTACACTATTTGGAACACATACTTTCTCCGCAAGGTGTGCGACCAAACGAAGACAAATTGGCAGCTATACTACATATGTCGCCACCGAACAATGTGAAAAAACTGATCAGTTTTCTACTAACCTGCTCATGGTTTCTACGGTTTATAGAGAACTTTTCGCTAGTAGCGAAACCGCTGTCCACCTTGACAAAAAAAAACATCAAATGGTCATGAGGACCTGAGCAAACCGAAGCTTTTACCAAATTGAAGAATTTGTTATGTACAGCTCCAATTCCCTGGCAAGCTAACAATCGACTTTATTATATCTTAAGAACAGACGTAAGTAACTACGCTCTTGGAGCATGTCTACTCCAAGAAGAGGGCGAAGATGAACGACCTGTGGAATACGCGTCTAGGTTACTCAATTCAGCAGAGTGTAATTATAATACAACCGAACGTGAAGCACTCGCTGTTGTTTGGTCAGTTCAAAAGTTCCGAGGTTACCTTGAGGGTGCCACCACAATCGTACGAACCGATCATCAAGCGTTGAAGTGGCTTATGTCGCTTAAATCTCCCACGGGGCGTTTGGCAAGGTGGGCACTGCAACTAATGCCTTTTTACCTTCGGATTGATTATATTACTGGAAAGAAAAATGTCATAGCAGACACGTTATCTCGACCACCACAAGATGACTCCGAGAAAATAATAGATGTCAATCTATTAACAGTCGACTTCCCTACGCTTACTGCAGGCGAGATCAGAGCTGAGCAAATAAACGATCCTGATATTGAAAAGATCTTTTCTTGTTTAGAGGATACTTCGGCAGCCGACATTGACCTAAAGAAATGGTCCGAAAGTGGATATGTTATGCCAAATGGAGTACTGTACAAAAACACTCCAGAGATTGATGAAGAAGAACCACAATTAATAGCATCTAAAATTAGGGTACCTTATATACTTTGTGAATACCACGATTCGGAAATGTCTGGTCATTATGGTGCTGAAAAAACTTATCAGCGTACAGCACGAAGATATTTCTGGCCAGGCATGAGAAGAGCAATTGCTGATTACACCAGTAAGTGTATCGACTGCCAACGTTTCAAAGCGAAAAATTTAAAGCCAGCCGGTTTACTACAAACACCAATACAGTCGCAGCGATTCGAAGTGCTCTCGATGCACTTGTTTGGTCCCCTCTCAACGACTTCGCATGGTTATTCTTGGATATTCATTGTCGAGGATGTTGCAAGCAGGTGGGTTCAATGTTCCTCTAATCCGCTACTGCATTATCTTGTGCCCGATGTCTCATTGACGAAATCATCCTACGGTATAGAGTACCAAGGCGTGTAATTAGTGATAAGGGATCGCAGTTTGTTGGAGCTGTAATGCAACAAGTTGCGGACTGCTTAGGTTTTCAACAAAGTCTGACACTCGTTTACCACCCGGAATCAAAACGCAAAAATAGAGATATGAAGTTCTAACTAGCCATTTAACAGAATCTGACCATACCTTTTGGATAGATAAGCTGCTAGCTATTCGTTTTGCAATGAACACGGCAAAATGCGAATTTACTGATTACACACCTGCTTATCTCACTTTCGGTCGCGAACTTCGAACACCTGATGATGTAACTCGTGATTTGCGATCTGTTGTAAATAATGACATTTTTGTGACTCAAATAACTCCGTATCTACGAACACTTAATAGTGCATTAAGTAAAGCACGTGATAAGCATGAAACTTCTCAAGACCGCCAAAAACAATATAAAGACTCACATCGCCGATCCTTAACGTCTAAAATTGACGATAGAGTGCTAGTGAATACCGATATCTTAAGTGATTATAACAAAGCTCAAACTTCTAAATTCGCGCCGCGCCGCGATGAGCCATATCAAATTCATAGAGTAGTGTCACCCACCACATATGAAATCTCGACGCTTGGAGATACTGTAAATCCTATTGGCAAATATCACGTTTCTGCGTTAACACCGTACATTGCTGATCCCGATGAAGATCCGCCATCGCTTACGCAACTAATACGAAGACGCGGACGACTACGCAACCTAGTGCCCTTAGCTGACTGTACTATAAAACCACCGTGTAGTTGCTGTACTAACACTTCCGTTGCCCCACATCCGGGACGTACGTGTGATGCAGAGGGGGAGGATGTAACAAACCATTAAGCTACGCCACCTCTGGCTGAACATAAGTAGTGCGCGCGTGAGTAAAAAGCGATGACATTCATTACTAATTAAATGTGCAATGATATCACGCGTTATTTTGTATAAAACTTAATAAAGCAATTATTTGTGCAAGTGTTGTGTTTTAATTTTTGGATGTTAACAGTGGAGAAATTACAAGGACCTTACACCCTTACACGGTCCAATTAAACTATTTCTTAAAGTACCCGCCCAAACATTAATAAAAAACCGCCACTGAAAGTTACTTTGTTCAATTTCATAAGGGTTTTCTTAATTCCAAACATGCATATTGTAAAATTTCAGCACTCCATTTCGTGGAAAACAACGCTCATCTGAAAATGATATTCTGGTACGAAAGTCAGGGTCAAAAACTTCTTATTGCTTCAATTACTTACAAAACTTGAAATATGATGTAACGTACTATAAGACACGTTAGCTGCGTTAGTGCTACTTCCGTCCGATCTTTTATAATTAACAGTATCTGCATATCCATTGAAGAATAACAAATATTAAAGTTTTGATTTTATTGAAAAGATTTATTCTTCCGTTGCTAATACCTGAGGTGGTCTTTTTCGACCACGACCTGTGTAGGTAGGAAAAACACTTCAAGTTTTTCTAAGTCCTTGCACACACGCCAACATAAATTTTGTTGAAGGAAATTAGAATATTGCTCAACCCACAATCTACGTGTGGTGTGGAGGTTATAATTACCGTAAGCGCACATGCAACAGTATCAAAGTTGTACACAAAAAAAATTTTAATTAAATGTTATGAAGTACGAGTACGTTAAGACAAAACACTTAGCACCAACTATAGAAATCCGTTAAAAATCGAAACATAAAAAAATCAAATTGTCGAACTCAGTTCTTATGCCGGATTTCCACCGAACGGACTCGTCGAGTCGCTGTTTTGTTTCCGAATATGGAAACTCCGATAAGACAAATAAAACAGCGACAAAACAGAAACAAATCAGAAACGTTGTTGCAACTAAACGGACTCTACTCGAGTTCTAGTTTCATTTAAATTTACACTCATTTGCATTGTACAGACAGTGTTTTGTGTTCAACATGTGCAGTGAAGATGATTTTTTCATCATTCATTCTCTCAAAAAGAAAAGGAAGAAGCGTTGACAGCACAGGTACTGGTCAACAGCACTGTTGACTAGAAGGTTAAAGCGCGACCAAAATGCCAACTCAGTTGAAAACCGATTACTTTGGATTGCATAGAGAGTTAAGATCATCATTCCATAATTTTGTGATAATGTCTAGCATTGATTTTGAAACCCTCATAAACCTACTCGGCACAAAAATTTGCAAGCAAAACACAAATTACGGGGACGCTTTCCGTAAAGGACCGTTTAGCTATAACATTGAGATTCCTTACTACTGGTGACAGCTATTAAAGTTTAATGTATTTATCTAAAGTATCTGCATCTTCAATTTGACGAATTGTGCGCAAGAACATACTTTATGTACAGAACAATTCTAGTAAAACTGTATTTAGGTAAATAAAATAAGGACTTTTACATAAAATTATGCAAAAATTTACTGATTGTTATTGCCATTATCTTCTTTATTTTTGCATTCACTCCAAGGGATGATGCAATGGCCCATTGCAAGACGTTTTTATTATTACTATGTATTTCCATCATTATCGACTGTGGGTCAGACGGTGATGGCACGATGATACCCAAGTTTTGTTGAACATCGTAATTATATCTGATTTGAGCCTCATATAGTAGGTTATTTATTTTGTGCTGCAAGGTAACTCTAACATGTTCAGTTTGCAGATGTCTGATATTGTGGGCCACCATTTCGCCAAATACGTCGCGCCTTAGTGTAGTTACTTGTCTGTTCTCAAATACAGACCTTATCATCTGAAAAACCTCTATGGTTTCATTTTTGTCATCACTGTCAACCCGTTTTTTTCTTGAGTCAATTTTTGGGGTATAACCTTCTACACAATCGGTTTGTTTAATTGGAAATTGCAAATGCGCCTTTAATTTGCATTCTCATTAGGTGCTTGGGTTGTACTTTGGATATCTGACTGAGTTTCTTCATCTAAGTCTTCTAACGAATCATTTTCCTGTAATTAAACATGTCGCGTAATTATATAATATATCGCACTTACGGTTACACCGGAAGCCGCTGCCAACTTTATCATTTCAAGTTGTACATCCTCTCTATTGAAATCTAGTATTCCACTGAGTTTTTGCTGTCAAAACTGCAAAAAATGTTATCTCGAAAAGTAGGAGAGATGCGTATGGTGACGTCTTAATAACAGTTTAATTATTGTAATTAATCAGAATCATTTTCTGGGCCATACAAAAATTCATAAATATGAAGGGTGTTTAATTTAAAATAACAAATTTTGTAATGACTTCCGCTATAGCATGAAATGACATATAAGTAAAAATATTTTAGGTAGATCTCAAGCGCTTATGACTATGTAGGTACCAATTTTCAGATTTTTTTCATTTGTTGTTTTATTGGCCATTCTAATGACCGGTAACCGTGTATGACCTTGTATTTGTTTGTTTTCAAGTTCCCGAAATCCGGAAGATTGGAAGAAAGTCGAAAATGGTTATAATATAATGTGGAATTTTCCAATGTGTATATAGACAGTGGAAGTTAATTTTTCTACTACAAAGGAACATTGTTTCCCATAGTCGATGCCAGTTAGAATTTTATTTTTTTTTACGTTGGGTGCCATGGTCAGATATGAGACGGAGAAGTTTTTATAAATACGGGATTTCCAAACACATTGGAAAGAGATATGCTCAATCTGCCACAAATTGCAGCACTTTCTGGAAGAGAAAAACTGGTACCTGTACGGCTTTGTGGTAGATGATGCATTCCCCTTGTCACAAAATATAATGAAGCCATATGTAGGGCACCAAGAACGTGGATCAAGGCAATTTTTAATTACCGCCTGAGTAGAGCTTGAAGAATGATCGTAAACGTATTCGGAATACTGGCATCTGTTTTTTGGGTCCTGCGTAAGCCTATGTTACTAGAACCGGACAAAGTGGAAAAAGTTGCACAAACATGTGTTTTGTTGCACAATTATTTAGTAGAATAAATGTGGAGTCAAAAGATAGGTATACACCGCCAAGCTCGTTTAATGTTGAATATTTTGATTCTAGTATTGTGAGTGGAGAATTTTTGGAGAAATGATCCGGAACCACGTCACTTGCTCTTGCCTATAAGGCGGTTGGCACGGAAACTAATACAAGCAGCCCGGGAAATTAGAAACGAATTCAGCTAATATTTCATATCGGACTTAGCGCATGTACCGTGACAATCACAGTATGCTTAATTAGTTTATGTAAATTTTTTGAGTAAACAAAAAAAAACAAAAAACTACAAATTAATTACTCACCTCCAACTCCACTCCTATCTGTGTTCCCTTCCTGAGTTTGTTTTTGTCGTGAAAAAACTAATGGCACTATAACCAAACCATTTTGTCTTGAAAACGTGGTCAGCGCTCGATTTTTTTTATTTTCTTATAGTTGCGTCTTTCTTGTTGATACTATGACATTATGTTCTTTATTTTTCTTTCTATCTAGTGTGTCGTTGTATACAATATGGAGGCTATTTCCTTGAACGCATCCTATTTTACTTTCCTATAAGAAAAGTATAGTATAATTTTACGTTTCAAGGTCCGCTGAATAACAAAAATGTGTTTGTGACAAATTTTAGATGTTTGTGTGTGTGTATGTGTGCAACGATGTACCCACAATAACTCTCGAACCAAAAGTCCTAGTAACTTGAAATTTGGTATGTAGCTGGCTTTTCGTATTCTTTCGGTTCTATCAAAAGATGGTTCTGATAAAAAAAAACGGAAGTAGGTGTGTATGTGCCATTTTTAACAGTTTTTCTAATATAATTTTGTAGATATGTTAATTATTCGAATTATTTTTACAGTTTCTTATAGAGATAATTCTTCCTAACAATTTATTCAAGTAAAGTATTTTTTTTAACATTAACAGTTTATTAGATATTTGATTTATAGTTTATAAGTAAATTCCATATATAATCTAGGTTCGAATCCTGCCTGCTACGATTTTTTTTAAATCCATATCTTGAAGTGCTGCATCTTCCTTACATTATCTTTGGATGTGCACACGATAACTTTTGAGCTAAAAATCATAGTAAATTGAAATTTGATATGGAGCTTGCTTTTTATATTCTCTGGGTTCTATCAAAAGATGGGTCTGATAAAGAAACCGAAAGCGGGTGTATCCGCCATTTTTATCAGTTTTTTTATATAATTTTGTACGTATGTAAATTAGACGATTTATTTTTACAGTTTATTCATATAGAGATAATTCTTCCTAATAATTTATTTAAATAAAATCAAATTCTAACATTAACAGTTTATTAGATATTACATTTATAATAAAAATAAATTCACAAATAGATCGAATCCAGTCTGCGAGGTTTTTTTAGATAAAAATTCTATATCTTGAAGGGAAAGCAAGATACATTAAAAAATCATTTTTACTGATTTACTAAAAGAGAAAGCAATATCGAGGCGCACAAATATAGGGGTTAGTCAATATGACAATAAACGCTAAATTTACCATATTTTGGTTATATATTTAATGAAATCGAAAAAAAAAACTCAAAAAAATTATAGCATGCTAGGCAGTCAATACAAACGTGTACATATCACTTAAAAGTGGTTTTATGACAACATAACCTTAAAAAAATATGAAGACATTCTTTCATCATTCCTTATAGAAAAGTTGTGTGGTGACCACATCAGTTTTTTTTAATTTGGTTTTTATAGTCCAGGTTTTTGGAGTCTCATAAATTACCATGTTCACGTTAAGTTTCAATTAGAATGCCAACTTCTTCTGTCGTCCACTGCTTTTTTTTTTAATTTCAGTCATGTTCTACAAGTAACTGGTATTCAAAAATGTAAATAGTAAATAAATAGATAGACTTATTATAGTTGTACCTACCTATAAACAAACACGCACTGCGCATTAAATAATAAACTAACAAAAACCGTTTAGCAGTACTTCTACTCGCTCATCATTCCTCTACAATCTTTTCATGAAGCATATGCATATGCATAATAATAAAATATCATACTGAACGCGGCAACAAAACAGAGACGTGTCTAAACTTGTTTCCACTAATCCAACTGTGTCCGTAATTGTACAGAAACTCTTACAATAGCCAGCATAACTTCTGCCTTCAAGATGTTTCTGAAAAGTTTCAGTTTGTTGAAATAAACATTATTATCTGCTTTAATTATTTTATTAACAATTGATTTTATAGATGATGGAAAATTAACGAAAACAATAATTAACACAATACATCAATACGTTTCACGGATTTTATAGTATTTACACCCATTATTTACCGCATGGTTACAATCAACAAACAAAAATTCTTAATAAGACACTATGATTTCTATTATAAAACGATAATGCCTTAACTAAGCAAATGTAGTACTGAAAATTAGTCATATGTGTGTGTCATGGCATTAGGTAAGCGAATGGTCTTTGACTAGACTTGACTTGATTGCAAGAAATCATTTCAAAGAAATATTTCCATTTCTAACTTGTATAAAATTCAAATATGTCTGACTCACTTTTAACAATAAAAATTTTAATTTACCATTTGTGTCCTATACTATGTATAAGGACAAAACTTCTTCATAGCCCTCAGGCATGTATGCTAGTTTTCGAATGTGTTGCGCTTGAATAGAATTTAAACGTTACATATTCAAACGATTTTTAATATTTTTAGAAGGTCATTGATATTAGATCCATTGGATTAATTAATTTTATCTTGCGTTTTCTAAATGTAAATGATCATTATAAAGATTAAAACAGTTTTTAGTGCAAAGTAATGTACTGAAAGCACCAATTCTTTAACTTCAATTTTCATATTATCTATTCTTAGTTCATAAAGCTCCATTCCTAAGAATAACACCCATTAATTACAATTTACCTTTAAAAATTTACAAATTTATCTTGCTTTAACTAACATTGAATTTGTCGGAAGAACTTGGCGAGATTGTTTACGATTCAAGCTTTGGTATGAATAGATCATTTTTGTTTACTGACTGCAAAACCAAAATCTTGTAACTAATCGATATTTTTCAAACTTATCCAGTTCGTTAAGTTTACTGGAAATTAATGTATTGAAAATATTAATATTCTAACTAGAAGTAAATAGTTAAAAGTGAAAAATTAAATAATAGTAATACCTATAACTTGTAATATAAACGGCAACGAATTGAGAAAATAAATCTATAATTGTAATTTTGGTATTATCAACAACACAAGTTTTTAATTTTAGGTAATTTATTTTCTGCCTCATTTGTTCTTATAAAAAGTTTAATTTCTATTTGACTTTGGTAAAAAATCGTAGAAAAAGTATATTGTGTAATTCGTAAGCAATGTGCATTGACAACTCGTATGAATTGCAGCCGCCCTCCGCTCGCATGCAAACTTTAATGCTCGTTGGCAATGACAACTATTCCATAGTCGTTACAGTTTTTGTATTAGTTGCACAAATAACTATTATTTCAACTATTTTTAAGGAGTGTCTATAAAATTCTTAATGTTTACTGTAATTCGTTTTTACTTTTTAAAAAGTATCAAAGTCTGTTGAATCTAATAAATGTTTTAGCAATGAATTATGCATAACTGCTAGTTTTAAATAGACACAAGTTTTCTAGAAATGCAACTGCATTTACGAATGCGCCAACGGCATATTTTATAATACAAATTTTCTCAAAGTTTATTTATTATTTAGCGTTTTGTTTCAATTAACAAACTTCTTTTTACAATGTAATGACTAATGTTATTTATTATACGTAATTGTCCTTGTCTTGTTTACATTTGTAAATGTTTTAAACTATGTGTTTTGTATATTGATTAGTTTAAAATATATTGATATAAATACTATAAATATGTATGAAAATAAGTGTATTATATGTGTGTACTTATATATTTGCATTTTTATATTAAAACAAAAGCGAACTAGCTTAGTACGCAGAAGATCAATTTTATTTTAAAGAATCAAAGTGATATAGGACATTGCAATAACTATTCGAGAGTAAAATTTATAGAAAAATTAACAATGTAAAATTTGTAGTTTGTTTGTTGTTTGGTGTAGTGATTGTAATAACAAACAAGTTCTTTAATAGTAGTTTACGTAACAAGAGTCGAAAGTAAGAAATAGCATAACGAACGTTAATGCGACGCGAGGCCGCATGGCCGAGCGTTGCATGTGAGTGAGTTATGCCATGATTCTTGCGACGAGAGTAATGTACATTATTTTTTGTGTTGCTTTTTATAAAACTACATTCTTTTTTTTTAAAATTAAAAAAAATCAACAGAAATATAATGTTGGTACTACATTTATTACTAAATCTGTCACATTTGACATTAACCTTAACATCGTTTTTCTTCAATTTTAACTGAATTTCAAGGTTTTTAAAATGATTTTTCCACCTGTCGTATACTCGTCTTAATATATGAATTGACTTTGAACACTTATTTTTATGTGGATTCCTAGTTTTTATTTTGCCACCCTAGAGCTTTTTTCGTTCATTAATATTGACGTTTGCGATGTTGGCACCACAAAAAATATTATAATTATATTTTGATACATCTATATTTTACGATTCTTTCTGATTTAATAATTAATACCTTTGTGAAATTCAAAGATTTGCCATCAACATTCATATCTTAACGACTAAACTGGTTTTTTTATATAAACACACTTTTTTACTTTTATTTTATTTTTATAATAATTGTCATTAGTTTTTCTAAAGCAAGAATATTCACAATACGTACAACCCAGACAGCACATTATGTCTAGCAGACATTCATTTTAGATCCTATTTTCTATTTAATATCCTAACATTCAAAGGATGTTCTATAAATATGCTGTAAAACTAGTACTTCTTATAACATCAATTTGTGTTTTAGGGAGAGTATTTGTCATTTATTCAGTGAATATATAAAGTTACATATTCAAAAATATGATTATAAGCATATAAAAGTGTAATGATCGACGCTATCTCGTGGTTAATGAGCCCACGTATAAAATTTAGCAAATTGGTAGTAGTACTTACTAAACGCGAAAATTCGAAAGTTGTATAGAATAATACACGGTTGTAATCCACCAATGAATATAGTGAAAAGTAATTTTACTATTCGTAACAATTTTAGAATTTTTGGTGTTAGTAAGTCCAATTACCAACATGCTACGATCTCTATAGCACCAATTTGTTAAATTATTACAAACCTAACTAATATCTATTAATAAACTACCAATTTAATATAAACAACAAATACATTAATTTATATATCACTGTAACCGTATACCATCCGCGAATAAAATTCACTTTTATTTATCTAAACTATTTATTTACACTGATACGCGCGTTAAAAATTTCATTATTTAGACCGCCAAAATCTCTTTAAAACTTTAAGATGGTCGAATTTCAATTTAAATCCAATTAAAGACGCGCAAAGTTACGTAAGCATCGTCATCTGGCAAACGTCGAAGCAGAAGTTTTGATCGGCAGTACAATCAGCATCGATAATATAAAATTTGTGTAATATTTGATTTTCTTTGTGTTAATATTTATAGGTATGTAAGTAAATGTATACAGTTAGCTAACGTAGGAAATAAAAAAATAAACTGTAATTTAAAACCAATTGGTGTAGAATTATTAAATGCTGTTTTTCACAAACTATTAATTAAACCTTAACCTCAATGTGTCTAAAAAAGAGTTTGAGTAGTAATTTAGATTCGTTGTATTTTCTTTATTTAATTATTTTATTTATATGTGATTTTGAACAAATTAAGCGTCGGAACTTTAACTTGAAATTACAACACTAAGAGATCGTAACTTTGTTACCAACTTGGCAGAAAGGTTTAGCTACTCAAAAGTAATAAATGATTAAAATTCAAAAGAAAAGAAACAAAGATAAACACCATTTTTATTTAATAATGTGTTGGTGCCACCCCTATTGGCTTCACACGCCCTCACTCTTTGTGGCATCGATTCCAGCAGGTGACCGATTAACTTGTGAGTTATTGTATCCTAAGCAACTGGTAATTTATGCCGGAAAACTTTTGTGTCTGTGGAGAATGCGTTCTTTAATCTTCTACCCATAATGTCCCATACGTGTTTAATGAGCTAAAGGTAGGGAGATCTAGGTGACCATGATAAGATATTAATATTTGCCTCTTTGAATTGATTCATAAAATTTTTGCTACGTGGAGACGTGCATTATCATGCTGGAAAAGTGGGTCTTTCAACTGACAAAAAAATTGAAAAATGTGGGATTCTATCACCTCGTTAACATATCGCCGGGCGTTCATATTGCCTCGGTTAAATACCAAACGCGACTTACTCCCTTAAGCTATAACATCTCATACCATAGTGTACGTGGATAGAAGCGGGCTTGTGCAAGAGATGGCGCAGTGGCGGCTGGTGGTCAATCATACAAGAGGGTCATTTAAAAAAAACACAATTATCGCAAAATCTTTAAAAAAACATTCTTACAGTAACGCGATTTATATTTAAGATATTTGTCTATCTTTACCAAAATAATTAATAACAAGCTCATTAAAATTTACAGTGCTTTTAATCGAAGATTTTTCAGTGCTTAGCATAAAAATGTTTTAATTCTTTTCAACATAGAGAAACATCGCTCTCTTTCCACTGTAGTCATAGGTAAAATCAATCAATTGTTTTATTTAATATATCTATTTTTACAAACATTTGTATTGTGGTATTTATTTGACTTTCGGCAAAACGCTACCAAGCTTAGCACAATTGATACAATTTTTCATGTGATTAACTAATCGTGTTGATTTCTTTATTTTTATATGTTTACTGATCTGTCGAATTTGAAGTAAAGGCTGAGAACGAGCATTAAATTTATATTCTAAACGTGTAAAGCTATTATTTTTTATGACTTGTACCATTGTCATTATGAAACAAAAACGATAAATCGTCCCTTACAAATGAATAATATCAATCAACTAAAAAAATCACTGTAAAGTTTGTTATATGTGATAAAAAATATCAATTTCAGCATCTTTGTTACTGCGAAGGTAATGATAAATGACGTAAGTGAAGTAAGCATTACATTGCGTAGGGGGTCGGGCTGTAGACCGCGCGAAAGTATTCAAACATTTACTTATTTTCTTTTTTAACTCGCATAAAATTGTATTCTGTGCGTGTCACTCTGGACTACAATAACTATCATTTACGATTCGGCTTTAATGTAGTATACATGCGAGCATAGTTTGGGCACAAGTTCGTGTCAGCCTCGGGTAAATTTGTAGCTTTCGTATCTGTTGCGTTTAAATTGACAATTATTTAAGCGCATGAAATTCAAACGCTGATAATCTGATTTAAACGCAAATTTTCTGTAGTTTTAAAGTAAATAAAATAGCTTTCTTATTTTTTGGAGGGTCATTGACCAAATGACCTAATAGAGAAGCCGCCACTGAGATGGCGTATGTTACATCAGTACAGCAAGAGAAAAAAAATTACACATTTGAGCAAGCCAATAAACATATGAGGAAATGGTGCTATAGGCATTTTTAACAATAAGTTAAGAACAAGTGATGCAAATGTAGACAATAGCTTTGTACAGTTTTGAATTAAACCATATAGAGGCACTTAAGCCATATATATAAAACATTATCTCCTCATACGCCACATTGAAATAAACACTGCTCACTAACAAAAAAAGGAAATATTTCAAAATTGTATATACAAACCTAAAAATACCTAAAAAGTATTATTCAACATAGCTACAAAAATCTACCGTTATTGAGATAAGACGACTTTGCTTTGGTAAATAACTGCTTGTTTATGACTTATAGTTTTCAAAAACTTAATTCAACAATTCTTTGATTGCAGTAAGTAACCTCAAATAAAATGTTCGTTTTCCGCATAAATACATGCGTGACGTCGTCGCTCAAGAGACTATCGGATTAAGTGAAAAATGCCTGCTTTGCTTCGGATTGTTGTAGATTTAACGTAATAATATAATACAATAATTGGAGTTTTGTTACGCCATTGTCTTTAGAAAGATTCACTGAAAAGCTCCGCCCACAAGTTATTTACAAATTACGTAAACTCTAATTAATGTAACCGTATAGAAAAAAAATATATATGAAGGTTAATTCGGGTGATGTTAGAAGCCAAATCTCGGTAGCAAAAAATACTTGAACCCATGTTGATAAAAGTTTTAACTTATTTTGAGCCTCTGGTCGCTTTTCTTTTTTAACACGTTAAGCGCCATTACGGACACCGATTGTCCGCTGCTAAAGCTTTTGAGCAGGCCGTGGCTGACACTCGTCTCAAATATTTAGATTTTTGAATTGTTAAAAAACGTATTAGTAGATACTATACCACTTCTTGGATAATAATTTACAAAAAAAATACTATTGGCCCCAGGCAGAATGTAAAAGCTCACAAAGAAAATTGTGGGACAAAATCTTTTTCAATTTGGTTACAATTGTAAGTTAATAGCAAATCAACTCGAGACCTGTTCAAACATGTCTACTAGTAAAATAGTAGTGAACCTTGTCCTTGCTGAAGATGAGGTTCCATTTAACGTTCCTTTACTGGGCGAAGCCAGAGGTTCAGTTAATTTAACAAAACCGAGATTTATTGAGACCATAATATGAAAATGAAATTGTTTTATAAAGAAACATTATTGAACAAGTAAAAGATTTTTGGTGTAATGTAAATCCTATGAAATACCAACGTTTGAATTGTGATTATTTGGAAAACTAATTTTTCAAACGGATTTTTTGAAGAATGCAACGCCATGATTGAAAATACCCGATAACAATTCTAAAGTATCAGGCATGTGTATAGATACCTATTACGCAAGTAACAAAGTAGTTTTATAATTCTTAAGTTAAAAAACTTTTTTTTATTGTAGCTATGTTATTGCTCTCTAAATGTAAAATTGTTTTATTAAAGTTGTCTGGAAGATTATTTTGTTATCTATTCAAAATTGCTTTTTAAATCGATGTTTAGAACGTTCTTACAACAAAATTATAAAACTGCTTATGAGATAAGTATAAAAGTGTTTTGTAAATGTTTATATAATATTGGTTATAAGACATTCATACCCCTTACAAATATTAATTGATTTATAATAGCTATGTCATTTATCACTTTAGAACTGTTTTATACAACTGTTTTAATAAAGTATGTGACTACGTTATATAATTGTTGTATTAGTAATATTATATAACAATTTTGCTTTCTGCATCAGATTATTCATAACGAAAGTTCCAATATAACTGTTAATTAAAAGGACACAAACCCTCAGTTATAAAATAAGAGAAAAGCAGTTATAAAGCAATACTGCTATTAAAGTGCAAAATTATTGTGTTAAATATAGTTATAAAACAATTCGTATATACCGCCGTAAGAGAAAATCACCTGATTTTCCAGCATATCTACAACTGTTTGTCGAAGAGGCTAAAATAATTCTTTCCGAAGGATTAATAATGAATGGATCGCAGCTTATTGTTAAGTTACGCTGCTTTATATGTGATTCGCCTGCTCGACCATTTTCATTAACTTTTTATTACTGAATACGCGATTAAAAATTCATCAAAATATAATCACATTAGTAAAATACGATGCTGTCGTGTTAATTTTTACATAAACTAAGGTAATTAAATTTCAACGTTTTATAAGATGTATAAGAGTAAATTTGGTAATAAAAATGTTCTATTAAAAAGGGACCATTTTGAAAATGTACTTGCATGTATTTACATGGCCGCCATTCTCGAGGCACATAAAATTAACTTATATCTCACTACTTTGACGACAAAAACACCGCAATTAAAGCTTCTTATACTGGTATCTATCTACTATTGTGGTTTTATGATAAAAAATTGAAATTTAAACTTTTTGTTTTTTATCTGATTTTTATATTTTTGTTTAAATACTCATTAAACCTGCGGGCACTTACAATTTCGACCTATCTACTTCATAATTGTCAGTAAAATTTTCTTCGTAGCAAAAAACGACGTCCGTGTAGAACCATCTCATTAAATTTCATGTAAATAATATATACTTTTATACGTTGCTATTTTTCATGAAATAGCTATCAGTTTTAGTTTAAGTAAATAATAGCAACAATTAAGTTCCGAAAAGTAGTACTTAATAACTGTTTGATTTTATTGAAGCTGCTCTACACTACAAAAATGTTTTGTAACTTCATCAAAACTATTGTAATAAAGAGCCAACCAACTATAAAATATTCATGAAACTGTTTTGTAATTGATATACAGAGTGTCCCACGAGGTACTTATTTTTATTTCGGGTTTTATTAATTTTTCCAGAATCCATTCAGGACTCGAATAAATTAACTGGCGCCTATAAATAAGTTATTCGCTCGGTTATTTCTATTGTTTGTGACTGTTGTTGTTTTTTTTTTGTTATTTTAAATAGAGTCAGTTGTCTCGAACTTGGCTGCGTTATTTAATTGCTGCCTATGTCCCCTCTTCGACTGTGCTAGGGCATTATTGTTGCTACCGATTCCAAGTGGAATGAAGGTACTGGATTTCAGGTTACAAATCCCACTGCAGCTGCGGGAAGTGGTAATACGCTTATAAGTACCGCATCATTCACCGTCCGGGCAAACAGATTCCACACTCCGATGCCTTTAGTCGACTTCTGTTATCGGTACCCAAGGTTACGTCGACCGATCAGCCAGAGATATTTTTGCTTGAAGATGATGGAAGACTTCCGATAACTGCAACTGATATTTGCTACCAAAACTCGAAAATATAGCGACTTATCTAAGGTCTACTCATGGGCAGAAGGATGATTGCTTTACGGAACCCGAACGATTGTTCCTCCATCAAGTCAAAAATACATTCTTGATTTGTTACATGTCGCACATCCGGGCATGACTCGAATGAAAGCAATTGCTCGAAATTACGCATAGTAGCCAACTATTAATAATGATGTCAAAGAGTACGTTCAAAACTGCAGTGTTTGTAAGATGCATCATAGCGCACCGCCGTCAGTGCCACCTGTTAAATGGTCAAAATCGTCAGCACCTTGGTATCGCATACACGTCGCCGTCGATTATGCCAGTCCCTTCAAAAGCCGCCGTTTCTTATTAATTGTTGACGCATTGACTAAGTGGTTAGCAGTTCGAGAAGTTAACACCGTGAATCCAATTAATACTATTATTTGTTTGCGACAAGGCATATTTGGACACCCCTCAGTTCGAATTGTTTTGTAAATCAAATGCAGTTCGACATGTCCGTACAGCACCCTATCATCCGCAATCTAATGGTCAAATTGAACGCATAGTTCACACAACTAAACGACCATTAGAAAAAATAATGGGTAGTCACTCAATCGAGGACCAGAAATGGAAACAAACTATTGATAGCTTTCTTCTATCTCAACACGTGACGCCCTTAACTCCAGACACATTAAGCCCATCTGAATTGTTCTTTCGACGCTGACTACGAACTAGGCTTGACGCAATCAATCCCGTGAACAATCCAGACCTGGATCGACAAGAATCAGTCAATATCAAACGGCCGCGTTCATTCAGCGTTGGTGATGCAGTTTACGCCCGCAACTACCCGGTGGGTTCCAACAACAGTTTTATCGCCAAGAAGTGCAGTCACGTACGATCTAAACACATCAAATGGAACACATTTGATCAGTTACGACCAAGATTAAGCGAACAATCATCAGTAGCGACGAATCAACAAAATAATAAAGATGATTAATCTATATCAATTCCCAATGAAACCGTTCCGCTACCACCGCTGCCAGACCAACCGTCATCATTAGGTTCACCTATGTCAATACAAGGTCCTCTTCGAACGTTATCTGATCGAGCGGCTAAAAGAAAAGTCCGGTTCACGTCTTCCGATGATTCTCTTGATGAGGCCAACGATGACCCAACGTACTCTCCCAACACATAACACCGTGTTCCCAGCTGGGTGGAGGAGTATCATATCTGCGAGCTGGGCAACTCATTCGCGAGAATTGTTATACGCGCAACGTTATTTATCTTATCAAACAGGTGCGCGTATAACAATCCAAAGTACGGTAATTTTAAAATAATATTTTTAGTTTTGCACTTGTAATGTAAATACCTTCTAAGGAATTGTATTTTTATTTATTTACATATTGAACATATGTAAGGTGATTAATAAACTGTGTCTTAATAATCGCATTTAATAATGTCTTGAGTGCCGAAGGCCGAAAGGCCAACAGTGTCACCTCTGAAGCGGATATAGCTACTAATCGCTCAGATACACAAGTTTTCAGAAAAGAGTCATCAACCTAACTTGCTACACAAAAGAAGTAAATGCAATTGAAAAAGCAAGAACAGAGACGTGAAGAACTTAAATGTCATGTAGTAACTAAATCAGAGAAAACAAATCAACTTTTGCATCATTACATAATTCTTCTGACTTTAGGCACATGTTTTTCTATCGGTGTGAGGGATATGCATTGTAACGATAAAGCCATAAACTGAAAGAATTCTTTAACTGTTTAAATTTAACTCTTTAGTAAACCATTGCTAATTGGATTTGGTAGAATTAAATGTTATTTAGGTGGAGTTCAATATATAAAATATAAGCTTAAACCAATTTACGTGGAAAAACATAAGGGTTTTATAATTATTACGAAAAGCTTTTTCGTACAAAAAATTTTCAAATTGATACATCGTGCACAATGCAACATAACATTTGTACATTAAAAAATATTTTTTTTTGAAAAATGAATGCTGTAACTGTAGTCCACAAACTGGATATGCAAATAAATTTTGTCACGAATAATCTATTTTTCCACTATATCTTTGACCTTTAAAAAGAATTACAAACAAGTTTATCATTAATGTAAAATTATTTCATAAATTATCTCAATTATATCACAGTCATTTCGTTTTTATCCTCATATCTTATTTGGTTACTGATTCCTATACATTTATTTCAGTACTCATTGTAGGTTAGTGCTGTGTTAAAGCACGTCCTCTTAAAATAATGTTAAAATCGTTGCGTTTAAGCCTCGATCGGGGCATTTTAACAGTTGTGAAGAATGAAAAAGTTTTTATCAGGAGAAATAATTTAATTAAGGTAATTAACTTACTGTTTTATTTCTAAAATTATTAAGCAAAATTAAACTTTAGAAGTGAGGTTAAATTAAACGTCAGTTCTAGTCTAGATGTAACGTATCGATTTAGTACTCTTTGTACAGCTAGTTCTACCAGATCATTTAAGACCGACATCCATTAGATGTAGTTGCCGGTATAATAATTTAAAATTTAAAATATCAAATACAAATATACAATAGTTTCACATTGTTTATTTAAAAAACAATAAAATAGTAAACCTAAAATCGCAAAAATAATTTTTGTTAATACATTTTGTAATAAAGGCAAATTGTATGCATTAAATTATTTTGTAAAAGTCGATTATATCAAACCATAAGTATTGAAATATATCATCTTTGAATTTTTTTTCGTTTAAGTAAAGAGGTTGATGGATTGTCTAGAAGTACTAAATTTTTCGAAAAACACTTAATGAATTGTCTGGTACGTTTTTTGCACTTCGAGTTTAGAATGAATGAGTTAACTAAATCATGTTTTTTTAAATTTATAAATGTTTGTATTATACGTAGTACCTACTTACTTTAGGGTGAGCGATTTATTACACGTTTTAAGAAAACAATTAACATTTTAATTTAGAAAATTTGAGTTCAATGTTTTGGAAATTGTAACATAATGGCTATGTAGTGTCTTACGGTTATACTGGACGTAGGCATTAACTTTCTGATTTTAAGTAAAATACATCTATTATGCCGTATCGTAACAGACCGGTGTGAAGATTCCTATAAATTCAATTATAAAAATTGTACCTATAAGTTTCAGTAACTTAAACATGGATGTATGGCATCTATTTTGTAACAATGATCTAAAATGTACAGTCGACTACCGAAATAACGCAATTCAAGGGAACGCCTAAAAATCGTGTTATTTTGGTCGTCGCGATACTATGAATAGCACCAATTAAAAAAAATGTTAACTTCTTTTAGTAGGGGAGAGTGTTCCACAGTGAAACATCAGTAGTTTAAAATATAACTACAGTATCCTACAGGTCGCACTTTTGTGCGTTAAAGTTACTGTTTATGTGACGTTTTAAGCGCGATTATTAGTTTGGAAGTGTAAATTATTGTGTAATAATTAGTGAAGCAGAAAGCCCTGGTAGTGTACAATGTAAGTAAGCTTTGGAATGTTTCTAATTATTTCATGTTCAGTTGTAGCGTTTTTTTTTCTTTGAGGCTATACATGGGCTACAGTGAAACATAATTGTTTCACTGTGGACCATTGATGTTTTAGTCTTACCACATATGTTTCACCGTACCTCATGCAGGTTTTGCTGCAGATGGCAAGAAATTGATTACGAAAGACTGCTATTGGTTTAACGTCCGCAGAAATGATGCAAAATGCTATAAACCTGTATAATAGTGGTTTAACCCTAAGAAAAGTTTTTGAACGTACAGGTATTCCTTTTGTTACCCTTTTCCGTTATGCAAGGAAACAAAAAGAGAAACCTCTTGAACAAATAAGGCTTACACCTGAATGTAATTCAAAACATTTTTTTAATAATGACCAAGAGAAAGAATTGGTAAAATATATTCTCACTATGTCAACAATAGGTTATGGATTGACAGTAATAAAATGCAGGAAATTGGCGTACGAAATCAAATACATTCCCGAAAATTGGATAAAAAATTAATTGCCAGGGTTGAAGTGGTTTAGGGGTTTTACGAAATGTCATTCTAATATTAGCATTCGTTCTCCTGAGGCATGTAGCTTATCAGGAATGACATCATTTAATCCACATAATGTATCGACATTCTTTACCAAATTAGAGGCGGTTTATTCCCGAAATGAAAACTTTGCTGATGGTTCAAGAGTCTTCAACTTAGACGAAACATCAACCACAACAGATCGAAATCCTAAAAAAATAATTGCAGGGAAAGGAATTAAACAGGTGAATAAGTGTACCAGCGGCGAAAGAGGGCATAATGTTACCACATGCTGCATAGTTAATGCTTTAGGAACAGCGTTACCACCAGGGATGATTTTTTTACGGAAAAATTTTAAAAGTCATATGTTTAATGGTGCTCCTCATGGCACGTTAGACCTTGCCACTACTTCTGGGTGGGTGTGCTCTGAGATATTTCCTCTAGTTCTCGATCATTTTGTCAAATTTACATTATCTAGCAAAGAAAAACCTACGCTATTAATTATGGACAACCATGAGAGTCACATTTCTCTGGCTACTGTAGACAAATCTCGAGAGAATGGTGTTACAATACTAACACTACCACCTCATTGTAGTCACAGATTACAATCTTTAGATGTAAGTATTTTTGGTTCGTTCAAAGCTCATTACAATTCCGCAATAGACAGTTGGCTTCTTCCTCATCCAGGGACGCCAATGACTATATATCAAGTAGCTGAATACGTTGGAACTGCTTTTGATCGATCTATGATGCCAAGTAACATTAAATCAGGTTTTAAAAGAAGCTGAATTTTTCCACTTTACAAAAATGTGTTCAATGATTGTGATTTTATTACTTCTGCTGTCACAGTCGATGAGTCTGTATTAATCAATGAAGACAAAGAAAATCAAGAGCCCACACAAAAACAAGATTTTGTTTTACCTGAACAGTTCAGAGGATATCCTAAGGCTTCCGAAAGAAAAAATACACATAATAATAGAAGGAAAGGAAATTTTTTTTGCTTAATTTTACGTTTCAAGATCTGAATCTGCGTCTCTGTCTGTGTGTGTGTGTAACGATATACTCACGATAATTCTCGAACTAAAAGTCCTAGACACTTAAAAATTTGGTATGGAGCTAGCTTTTCATATTCTCTCGGTTCTATCAAAAGATGATAAAGAAACCGGAAGTGGGTATATCCACCATTTTTAACAGTTTTTCCTATATAATTTTGTACGTATGTAAATTATTCGAATTATTTTTACAGTTTCTTATAGAGTTAATTCTTCCTAACAATTTATTCAAATAAAAAAATTCTAACATGAACAGTTTATTAGATATTTTATTTATAATTTAAAATGAATTCACAAATATAATCTAGATTCGAATTCTGCCTGCGACGATTTTTTTCAGAAATCTTAAAGGGAAAGCAAGATATTTTAAAACTAATGATTTTTATTGATGTACCTACTAAAAGAAAAAGCAATATAGAGGTGCATAAATATAGGGGTTAGACCATATGACAACAGAAACTAAATTTGCCGTATTTCGGTTATTTATTTAACAAGATCGAGGAGAAAAATTTCAAAAAATTATAGCATGCTAGGAAGTCAATAAAAAACATGTACGAATCACTTCAAAGTGGTTTTATGACAACATAACCTTAAAAAAATATGTAGTCATTCCTTCATCATTCCTTATAGGAAAGTCGTATGATAACCACACCAGCTTTTTTTGTTGTAAATATATTCCTAATCCAAAGTTTTTGAATTGACACACTGTGTATTCGATAGAACTGAAACGTTGCCGTATAAATATGCGGTTTATGACAAATGTCAACTAGTGTCAATTAACGATAAAGTCAGTTAAACGATTTATTTATACTAAAATGAGAACGTCTTCCGGGTTTGGATTTATAACACAAACAAAAAATGGTGTAATTTCTGTTGTACCCATAGTTTTCTCTTTTCTTTTAAATAATGGGACGTATTTTTTAAATTTGCACGTTGATGACGCAGGGATCGTCTTTTGTGACGATTGTTATTGCAAATTTTTTAACTCAAACCAAAACGTCTGATACTAAAAAAGGTGGCATTTGAAAAAAAAACATCTGAGCAAGTATGAAAGAAAAGTTTGAACAAAAGCAATGTTTTTTTACTTCTCTGCGTTATGTATTTGTTCCATAAAGAACTATTAATAGAACTATCTGTGCTTTTCTTTTTGATAGATGGTTTCAGTTTTTTCTTCAACTTTTGAGAGTTTAGGGTATAAAACTTTCAAGATATTCACTTTCTTAACTGGAACTTCTCCATTCTATAAGCGGTTTTATATAAGCAACCGAAAAATTTATCTGTATTTAAAATAGAAGAATGTTGGTCACCAAAGAATTGTTAAGCCACGCTTATAATACACGTTAGACACTTTTTGAAATAATAGCACGGTTTGCTTTCTTTAGCGATTGTTAAAGGACATATTCGTATTTTGCTTTAGTAGATAATACTCTTTTTCTAATTTCTAATATTACTCATCATTTTGAGAAAAATATCATTTAAAGTGCAAAAAACTATATATGAAGCTTGTTGGGCAATTTCAGCTCTCTAGCGGCTCATGTGTGAATGTTACGCGGTGTACTAAGCTATGATTGGTTTGTTTATCTGCGATATAAAGGATTTGATACAAAGGTGTAGTAAAGACAACTTTGACTTCATCGCAATGTTTTGCACCCAGCATTTTTTTTAAAACTTTGAATTGAAATGCTATATCTTTATTAGTTTATTATTAGTATTGTAATTAGATTATATTTTTAACAGACATACAGAAGTGTATTAACAGTAATGATTTTATTTCGCTTAATTTGAAATTTTTAGTTTTTTATTTAATATACCTAATGTTCATACTTACGAAATAATCTGTCCAACGGGGGGCAGTTTTTGTATTAGTTAAATGTTTTGTAACAAAAATCAGTAAGGATCGTTTTTTAAATAGTTTGATAATTACTTTTATTTTAGGTTTTATGCAGTAATTATGCAACGAAAGTTAGAGAAGGAAGTGAAAACAAAGTCTATAAATGTGCCGAAGAAGCAATCAAAGACATTCCGTCTGGTTCTAAATTATTAGTTGGTGGTACGTTTTTCATTTGTAATAAATGATTTTTTTATTAAATTTGTTTTTTTATAACTATTTAAATTGTTTTTTAACAATTACTGTTTTGTACAAAAGAAACTTATAGTTTATCTGAATGTAGGTACATTTTTTGGTACATCTCTAGAAGATATTTTTTTATTTGTTTTCCAGGAAATTTTTATGTCCGTATTTTTAGAGCTTACTAACATCAGAGTTGGCATACATTTCGTATATTACCTGAGACAAGAAGAAATGTGGTGTAGTAATCGCGCTAGAAATGATTCTTGCAAAACTTTAGGCGCCACTCCGATAGTTGTACTTGGATATGTATAACTTCTATCTAATGATAATTGACGAATTTTTCTTTCAGTACGACGTCGTTGGCCTGATTACCCAGTGATTACACAGCACTATTGGGTTGTTTTTCTATTTCTAATTTCACTAACAATTTGACAGTTTTTGATACAACTTTTTTGGACTATCTTAATTGCAATAATTTTGCACTGTTCTGTTTATTTAAGAAAGTTAATTTTGTTGGTATGTTTTGTCAGGTTTTGGGCTATGCGGAATTCCAGAAAAATTAATAGCAGCTCTTTTAAAGCATGAAGCTAAAGATTATGTAGTTGTTTCGAACAACGCTGGTGTCGATAATTTTGGATTAGGCTTACTACTTAAACAAAGGAAGATTAAACGCATGATAGCGTCATATGTTGGTGAAAACGCTGAATTTGAAAGACAATTTTTATCTGGCGAATTGGAAGTCGAATTAACTCCACAGGTACCGTCTTAGCTTAGAATCACGCGTTGTTTCTAAATAGAAAAACACAATTACAGGGCACATTGGCAGAACGCGTAAGAGCGGGAGGTGCTGGTATACCAGCTTTTTTTACTCGTACTGCTTATGGTACTTTAGTTCATGAAGGAGGCGCGCCCATAAAATATGGCAAAAAAGGTTCAGTAGATATATCGAGTTCGCAGAGGGAAGAACATATGTTTAATGGAAAATCATATATAATGGAGGAAGCGATCACAGGAGATTACGCGCTTATAAAAGGTTGGAAAGCCGATGGTTACGGAAATATAATGTTCAGGTTTGTACTTATAATCATTACGTCTTTATAATTTTTTCAAATTTTATTATTTACTGATCGGATAAAGTATTTTATTATTTTTTGTCTTTGACACAAATTGGATTTATTGTGTACGATAAGAACAAAGTAAAAACAAGATAGATTGGTTGAGAGAAAGAGTAACATAAGTAAAACGTTTAAAAAGTAGCTTGAATATTGCAACGTTTATGTATCTACAGTAAATCAGCGCGAAATTTCAATCCTACTATGGCAAAAGCAGCAAAAATAACCATCGCAGAAGTTGAAGAAATTGTAGATGTAGGAGCTATCAAGCCTGATGAAATTCATCTACCTGGAGTTTATGTAGATCGCGTAATCCTTGGCTGTGATTACGAAAAACGAATTGAGGTAATTTAGTGCAAAACTCTTTTCTTTAGTAACAGTTTTTTTTATAGAAAGTAACAGTACAAAAGACGACAAGTTCAAAAGATTCGGTTTCAAAAAAAAATGTAGGTGCTGAACGCAGAGAAAGAATTACTCGTAGAGTAGCATTGGAGTTTAAAGACGGCATGTACGGTATCCTTAATTTAAAAAAATCCATTGGGATTATAATTGTTTTTTATTATCCTTAACATGGTAATAGTGAATTTAGGAATCGGCATGCCTATGCTCGCTTCGAATTATATTCCACCTGGAATGCACGTAGTTTTGCAATCTGAAAATGGTATACTTGGTTTAGGTCCGTACCCAACTTCAGAATCCGTAGATCCTGATCTTATCAATGCTGGCAAAGAAACTGTAACGGTAATACCAGGCTCATCTTACTTTAGCAGCGATGAAAGTTTTGCTATGATTCGGGGGTAATATTTTACCAACTTTTTTTTGACGATTTTAAAGGCGTTATGTTTTCTTAGAGGTCACATTGATTTAACCATTTTGGGTGCTATGGAAGTATCTCAATACGGAGATTTAGCCAATTGGATGATTCCTGTGAGTATTTTTTTTCTAAACATTATTATCTACACATTCTTTTAGGGAAAAATGGTAAAAGGTATGGGCGGAGCTATGGATTTGGTTGCTGCTCCTGGCACTAAAGTCATTATCTGTATGGAACATTCAGCTAAGGATGGTGCTCACAAAATCTTAGAAAAATGCTCGTTACCACTCACAGGCAAAAATTGTGTAGATATGATTATAACTGATAAAGTATAGTCCCATATGTGGTAGCATGAAATTATAGTTGTATTTTTAGGCCGTGTTTGAGGTCGATAGCGAAAAAGGTTTGACTCTTATAGAAGTTGCAGAAGGAATTGGTATCGAAGATGTAGTAGCTTCGACAGGTTGCAGTTTTGAAGTATCAAAAAAATTAAAACCAATGCAACAGATTGATATTTGCAGTAATTAAGTTTTTTATAACTTTCTTGTGGATCATGAGTTTTAATTCTTGTTTTCTAATTGGTTTTTTATTAAATAGGTGAAATAGTTCCAAAGAAACTGGATGTCTTAATACGAAAGTGAAAAAAGGTTGCAGCTTGTAATATATTTTTTATTACCTTAAATTTTTTCCTATAATAATTAAGAGTGCTACATTTTATTGTGGTAAACATATTCTTTGTAAATTTGTTTTGATGAAATAACAGTTTAATACCTAAACGAAGCATTAGTTTATTTGCTATTAATCTTCTTTTTCAAGAAGTCTTACTCAAACGTCGTTTTGCTGCTTGACTACATTAAGGTATAGTCTTTACCATTTAAGATGAAATATCGGATTAAGGCGAGGATTTTAGTTTTTTTTACAATATTTGAAGTTCAAATTTAGGCGAGACAAAGAGAAGGTATATATCTAGAACGTGGAGGTTAGCTTATTTGCAACAATGCACAAAAAAAGACATATCGAAAAAAATCGAGCTCCACGTTGTATTACGATAAAATGATAAATAGAGCCACAATCTTTAAAACGCTAAAAACTTACAAAAATCTTAAATGTAATATTTTATACACACCATAAGATTCTCTATCCCCACTCTGAATAAGTTTAACTTATTATTCAATGGTTTAACTAAGATAGGATACATTCAGGAACCATCTGTTAATTTTAATACAGAATCCCCTTGCGGAATGCAGATGTAAAATTACTTATCTGAAATGTTATACAGTCTGGCGTAAATAAGAGGTGATCAGGGTGATCAATCACCTCGCAAAGGTTAATAATTCGAAAAAAAACTATTTGTAAGTACCGAGACAAACTCTAAAACTTCTGCCAATAGCTGGCGCAGATTTTGCTTTATCTACGAATGCATGAAAACAATGTGCGAGTTTGAAGTAAATGTAAATTTAGTGATTTACTTTATTTAGTTTCACGCTTTAGTTTAATTTAATTTCTTGTTGAATAATATGTCAGACAACAAAAAGGGCCAGTGTTTTTTTTTTAGATTAATTCAAGAGGTGGTTTGTCTAGCGTTCCTGCACTGCGGCCTCCTTGGTCTTTTTGTGCTCTGACTTATTACTCTCTCAGCAGTTCTGTTTCGTTAATAAAGTTCAGAAGTTTATTTCAAAGGACCTTTTTCAACTTATCATCGGTTAGTTTTGGTTCGCTGAGAATAGTTGTGCGTTGCATTTGGTATGCTTCGCGTTTACACAGCAGATGCTGTGGAGTTTCGTCGTTCTCCAACCATCCGCAGCATAAAGGGCTAATTTGCTGTCCTTTTTTATGCATATGCTTGTTAAGGCTTCAGTGCCTTCTTATTAGTTCCCTGAGTTTTCTTAACTTTTGTCAGCTCATGCTTGATAGTGCAGTTTGAGTGTTTGATTGTGGCTCTGTAAGAAAGAGTTTTGTGTGCTTCATCCCTGAAGAGTTTTTCCGTAGTATTTTATGCTCAGCTGCAAGTTTGCTGCAAATTGTTTCTTTTTCGGTTTCGTAAGCGATTCCGAAAACGAGTTTAGGTCCGATATATGTCTCTGCACTTTTTAGCTAATGCGTCAGCCATTAGGTTCCTTTTAAATTGTGGTCTTTTGGTATCTAGATGAGCTGCATTGGTTGGCGAGTTGCTAATAGTTCCAAACTGTATGCCATAATCGGTTTGGATTTTATTACTGGCAATCTTAGCACCAGTAGTGCTTACTAGCTAGCAAGATTTTCCGGATTGGTAAGCATACTGGTTTTAGTGCAGAGGGGAAAACTTTAGTGCCCAGTTCCTTATATACGATTACTTTTTCAAATAGTTTTAAGATGAAAGAAGTCAGCTTGATCTCTTTGGCTTTGGTATAAATACCACCTTGACAATCTACCAGCTGTTTAGTACATGCGAAAGTACCAAGCTGGCTCTAAAAATTTTGCATACTGCGTTTCGAAGAGCAGTAAATCTCTTTTGCAGCATGATGGGATAAATTCCATTGGCTAATGCAGACTAAAATCGTTTAAACGTATTAATTCCCCATTCTAGGTTTTCAGGATTTATTATTTTCCTCGCTAAGTTTCACTTTTTTTTGGGTGCCTGTTTGTTTGGTACTTCTAAGTTCTGGAGCTTAGGAACTTCAGTTAACGATGAACTCGGGAAATGTTTTTGAGTCGAGAATTTGTAGGTGCGTTTTCTATGTCCCTGTAGTACATCCTTCATGAGTCTTTCTTTGCCTTTTTAATTTAATGGCATTGTTGTATGCTGTGAGGCTGGTTCTGTATTCATCTAGTTGACAGAGTGATCCTCAAAAATCCGAGGTGCAATTGGTGAGTTAACGCTTCCACTTTCTCCCAGGGCTTGGGTTCTTTTGGATCTGGTTTAGTGTTAACCACTCGCCACGTTTTAGTACTGATATTGTTCTGTACGGATATTCTTTTCAGTAGGATGGCCGGGTTCATTGCTATTCCCGGGACCCAAGTGATAACCTTCTTGGGTGTAGAAAGGTCTTTGAGATAAAGAATTTTTATTTTAGATACAAAATTTTTACTATGAAACATAATAAAATAGTTTTTTGGGTAAATACCCAAAAACTAGTTTATTAAATAATTTTTAGTTTCCTATTCTTCCCAAGTTACTTTAGTTTCTCTTCAATTAGCGAATAAATGTTTCACCTTTAGCTAAAGCGAAAGGACTTTGATTTAATTTACTTTCTAAGGAATCAAGCAAAGTCAGATAATGAAGGTACAGTAATTTTGTAATTATAGTGTTGTTGATTTGTAATAAAGTTGTTTCTTTCTACAGTGCTTTAGACTCTTACCTCCACGAGGTTCAAGGTGGGCAATGACTCACAGGCTGTAAGCCCAACCGTTTTTAGAAATAAGCTTCTGTGAACGGCTAAGATGGTATCAGGCAACAGCCTTGCAATCCTTATTAGCCAAGCTATCCACAACTGCCATTGCTGCGCTTCTTGCCCAACTATTCTATGCCTAAGCGGCACGTGCTAAAATTGTTGAGAAAGTCAAAGTACTTTCTGGTAAATCCATCGCTTCTGTTTCTAGATCGACTGTAGTCACAGTTCTAAAATCCGATTCTCTTCTTGAGACCGTTGATGAGACGAAGACGACTATAATAAATGTCTTAGATCCTCAAAAGTACGGCCTTAAACTTGACCGTGTTACCAAGACAGGCAAAAGCTCGATACGACTTGAATCCGAGAAAGCTGATCTTAGTAAAATACCTTGTAGTCAAGCCCCAAGGCTGGATGTTCCTACGAATTTGTCCTTAGAGCAGATAAAAAAAATCTCCCAAAATTTTTATGACGCCTCCGACAAGGTCCTTCATCTCGCCAACGAGCACTTAAAATTTTTGTTTCGTTTTGGTCCTATAGACAAAGCCAATTACTTTTGGATCATTGAGGTCCATTCCAAAGTATGTCAATACCTTTTGGTATTGCGTCGCGTGTACGTAGCGTGGAATGCGTGTAGGGTCAATAACCATATCCGAGTTACTCGCTGCTTTAATTGCTAGAAATACAGCCACCACTCTTCAGACTGTAAAAGCGAAATACAGTACGGCCATTGTGCTGAAAAGCACGAGACAAAGACATGCCCTAACTTGGATTGAGACCCTATATACGCTAACTGCGTTCGCTTTGGCCATATAAGAGACATCGTCAAACACGAGGCCATTTCCAACACCTGCCCAGCCTAGCTGATAAGGCTCGACGCCTAAATATTTAACTCCGACTATGAACTGTGAGGACACTCAATTATCTTTGAGTTTTGCGCAAGTGAATCTTTGCAATTTACGTGTTGCGATTGTCGAAGCAATGAGTTTCTCCTCTCACAATAATATCGACATATTACTGGCCCAAAAGCCATACGTGTTTATCTCAGGTTCAGAGCACAAGATTTCTGGTGCGGCTGTACCCTTCAACAGAATTGCCGCATTCACTTCTATGCGGTATTACTCGGCTATTTTTTTCAATAGTTCGAAGGTCGTCGGAGTGGTGACACTTACCCATATAACAAATGACTGTAATGCAGTAACCATGATTACGGTTGGAAACACTTGCTTGGCAATCGTTGGCGTTTATTGGCTACCGAGTGAGGATGTTCGTATTCATGTTCAACGTCTAGACAAAATTATTGATAAACTAAGAGGCATTCCCGTTATCATTGCAGGTGACTTCAACTCGCAATCGCTGCTTTGTCACTCCCCGGTGACTGACGAATAAAGACGATGCATGGAAAACCTCGTGAGTGAACGTGACCTCTGTGTTGTCAACCAACCCCATCAACTTTTTGCTTACGGTAGCCATTTAAGTTCAACTAATATCGACGTAACTTTAGCGTTTCCTTGTTTAGCCAGAAAAATAAAAGACTGCTGAGTTATTCTAGATGTGATGGAAAGTGACTACCGACTGATACGGTTTAATATAACCGTCAATGCATCTAATCTAGTACCGATCTCTAAATGAATCCTAGGTTTCAAACGCTTAGATCCCATCGCTTAAATAATGCCTTAGGTAGTATAATTCCCTCTTATCTTCCACGTGGTGCATTGTGCTACGATCTCAAATCTGTAGACGCCATCATTGATAAGTTGACCAGAATGATCCTAGATTTTTGCCAACGTAGCTTAACCAGCATACGCATTAGATCTAGAGCCGGAGCACTGTGGTGGAGTCCTAAGTTAGACATGTTAAAGCGAGCGGTGCGTTGTTTGCGAAAACACTGCCAAAAAGCACCTGCAGACGTAAAACATTAATGGGTTGCCTCGTATAAGGCCGTGCTTCACCGGTACAAACTGGCAGTGAAGACAGCAAAGTATAGCTCCTGGGAAAGTTTTGTGGAAAAAAGCTTGGCGACTAGTCCGTGGGGATTAAGTTTACAGGTCTTCCCGGAATTTTCTGTCAATTCAACCGTGTTCCAATGCCAAAGTAGGCAAGAGATATATCTCAGAACAAGACACAATTAATGTAATAGTTTCCACGTTATTTCCAGATGACGATCCCTCGATGGACAACGCTTATCATGCCCGCTGTCTTTTACAAAGCAATTTCCGACATGATTGGGTAGTCACCAGCGACGATTTAGCCGCGGTGGCTAGCAAAACTCCTAAGAATAAAGCTAATGACTTGACTGAATACATTGTAATGTTTTGCGAACGGTTGTTCTAGATTCTCTCTCATCTACGATCGTTGACCTGTTTAATTCTTGCATAAAAATTGGTAATATTCAAGCCCGGAAAGAAGGATCAACCCTAACACGTATCGTCCCAGAATTTGTTATCAGAACTAGGTAAACTCTCCGAAAGGACACTTCTTAAAAAGATATGCGACAACATTCCTCCAAACATCTTATTCCACTCGCGTTATTCCTAGCTATTTGTCCAATAGATCGATAACATATTCACAAGGGCCGGTTTTTGGGCCGACTTTGTGGAATCTAGTTGTTAATGATCTCCTAGTCAAACACTTACCAACAGACTGCGACATTTTTGCTTATGCGGACGACATTATCATCATAGTGTCCGCAAACTCCCAATGAGACTTTGAGACAAAACCTAACTCATGCCTAAATATTGTGACTAGCTGTGCTGGTAGTAATAAACTAAGTATTTTTGCAGACAAGACTAAGTACATGGTTTTTGGCTGTACGCTAAGACGAGACCCTTTTCTGCGTCTCCACCATACTCCTGTCTGTAGGGTTTTCAAATTCAAGTATCTCGAACTATTGCTCGACGACAAATTGAGTTTTGTAAAACATTGCGCTTTTGTGGTTGACAAGTGCAAGAGAGTCTTTTGCGCCCCTGTTGTTCCAGCAGTTTGTACAATTGCCTGCACCGTTTGGTGTCGCTGTTGCGTTCCTGACGTGCCCGCTTTTGCTTTTTGTAAAGATTGGTTTTGCTCTTGCGTCCCCGCCATTGGAGTAGAACTAGTTGCCTGAGCTCCCGATTTTCTTTGTTTTTGAAATAATTATTGTACGAGTGCTATGAAGTAAGTTTTAGTTGTTATAAATTAAGTAGAACCAAAAACATTTTTATTTACTTATATCTTTGTATCTATTTTAAGAAATCCAAAAACGATAAAAGTACAATTTTAAATTCTATGTATGTATGTGGTAATCTCCAAAACTATTAATACTATCTCAAAAATGTTTTGACCAAAATTTAGAAATGATTTTCAGAGTTGACACCCAAAAACTATGTATTATCTTGTTAACATATGTTAACATTTCGTGGTGACCTACTTTATAACTAATGTGGACTAAAAACGGTCAAACGATGCGTTGTTTACAAATGCTGCTTTAACGGTAAGAGAAATTTAAATACTGTGATGTAGCCCACTCGCGTTTGAAATTTAAAACCCGCGAACAAACAAAAACCCAGACCCCCCCTTTCTACGTTGTATTAAGTTCGTTATACACTGCTTACTTTCGATATGTGGGAAGGCTGTAGTAGGTTAAATAAAACACACAATAAAAAAATGAATAGTGATTTTTATTCGAGTTAATTTTTGACGAAATGTTGCCTGTTCGGTGGTACCCGCCGTAGGAGGGGAAGAACAAATTACAGTAAATTAGACAAATAAACAGACCTGATAACAGACTTAAACACCAACACATATAAACACGTGCACAAACATCATCATTTTAAAATGAAGTTCTGGTTACGGATCAACCCAGCTAAAGTTGACAGTTTAGAACAACAAGTAAGGTCAAAAACATATATATGTATATAAAAAATCAGTAATACAAATAATAAAAGTTATACATAAAACAAGTAAACGAAAATGTAGAGCCCCATAACATGGGAGCAACCTACCGCGACTAGAAAACACACAAATGTGCAAGGTCCCATAGCATGGAAGCAACTTGTGGCTGTTCGTTGTTATCTAATTACGGTAGAAAAATATTAGATTTACATTCTACAAGGCAATACACACAATAGTTTTTATATCTGTTATCAAACCTATTATAATCACCATCAATAGCTAAATGTTACGACTAAAAAGTATGTTCAAACTTTGAGCGACTTTTGTATCATCAAATTATAAACGTACGAAAAACAAATCAATTAAATTATTATTCATAATTTAGAATTAAAGTCAGAGATTAGCATAAATAACTTGCAGAGAAAATGATCTAATGGATTAACACAGATTGATTCTAAAACACGTCAAATATATACAAATAATAACAAAAACAAGCTGGTAATGAAGTTTAAGTAGCTTCTTTTTACAAACAAAGAAAATCATCTACATAAAAACACTTTCAATTTTAATAATCTTCAAATTTAAGTATAAATAAAAGGTTAATTATTTTGGTTACATTTCTAATCCTAAATGTTTTATACAAAATTACACATGCTAAGTGAAGTTATTGAAACCGCAAGACAAAGAAAACGCTACAAACAAAGATTGCATTTTAAGCGTTCTTTTAGATTCCCCGCTCCTTTATTTTCATAATGTTTAAACCTAAGAATAAACGGTTAATTATTACAGTCAAATTTACGACGCTTAATGTTGTGTCTGAACTTACCCATAAACGCAGTCATAAATACAAGTCGATGCTACGAATTTAAATTACATTTCAAGCAATCTTTTACGAGATGCCGATTTAGTCATTTTAAGTTTTAATTAATAGTTAGTAAAAAACCTCGTTTAATAAATTTAAATCATACACATAAAACGATTAAATTGACAAAATGGAAATGGCAGCCAATGCGTTTGTTTTACCAAAACAAAGAAAAGGTAGCGTTCAGTCTTCCCGCTAGCTGACGATTCATATGTAATTACACGGGTCTTTAATTGAATTTAAATTTAAACTGAACCAACTCAATACATTCTATAGAAAAATTGTAGAACTCAAAAAACTTTTATAAAAAACTGGTGTCGTCACCACACAACTTTCCTATAAGAAATGATGAAGGAATGTCTACATATTTTTTTAAGGATATGTTATCATAAAACCATTTTGAAGTGATATGTACAGGTTTGTATTGATTTCCTAGCATGCTATAATTTTTTTGAAAACTTTCTCCTCGATTTTATTAAGATCATATTGACTAAGCTTTATATTTGTGCGCCTCGATATTACTTACCCTTTTAGTAAATCAGAAAAAAAATTGTCGCAGGCAGGATTCGAAACTATATTATATTTGTAAATTCATTTTACATTACAAATTAAATATTTGATAAACTCTTAATGTTAGAAATCTGTTTATTTGAATAAATTGTTCGTATCTCTTTTTCCCTTCAAGATATAGAATTTTTTCTAAAAAAAATTGTAGGCAGGATTCGAACCTAGGATTATATATGGAATTCACTTTAAATTATAAATCAAATATCTATTAAACTGTTGATGTTAGAAAAAAAATTTATTTGAATAAATTGCTAGAAAGAATTAAATCTATAAGAAACTGTAAAAATAATTCGAATAATTTACATACGTACACAATTATATAAGAAAAACTGTTAAAAATGGCGGATACACCCACTTCCGGTCTGTTTATCAGACCCATATTCAGATAGAACCGAAAGAAAAAGCCTACTGTATACCAAATTTATTATCGTGGGTACATCCGAAGGTAATTTAAACAAGATGCATTACTCCATATATAAACAAGTCGAAAGAATATAAAGAAAAATTGTTATCTTTTAACGTATCTTTTTTTCCCTTCAAGATATAAAATTTTTTTCTAAAAAAAAAATCGTTGCAGACAGGATTCGAACTTAGGATTATATATGGAATTTACTTTAAATTATAAATCAAATATCCAATAAACTGTTAATGTTAGAAACAAATTTTATTTAAATAAACTTTTGGGAAGAATTAGTTCTATCAGAAACTGTAAAAATAATTCGATTAATTTACATACGTGCAAAACCATATAAGAAGAACTGTTTATTATTTATTATGTTTTGGTAAAACCGAGAAAATATGAAAAGCTAGCTACATACCAAATTTCAAGTTACTAGGACTTTTGGTTCGAGAGTTCTCGTAGGTACATCGTTACACACAGACACACACACACATACATACACAGACACCCAAATTTTTTTTGTCAAAAATACATTTTTCTAATTCAGGAGACCTTGAAACGTAAAATAATGCATTAAAAATTACAGGAAAGTAAACATTCTCGACGCCATATAGCATATGTTAAGGTTAACACACGAATTGATAAAAAATTACTAAAAGTTACATTTAAAATTATTTTTAATCTATCATGGAGAATTTAAGTAGGTAATCTTAAATTCTTATCAACGTACATTTACTTATAATTGAGGAAACTTTATATAGATAAATATATTTGCGATCGTGTTTTTCAAAAACAAAATGAAATACGCTTTAGTGTAAGCGGGTGGCGAGAAAAGCAAAAGGCAATACGCGTTTGTCTACGAGATAGGTAGCGTTGACAAAGTGAGGAACTCGGAATGTTTAAAAACTATGTAATATCGTCAATATGTCAACGGATAACGCTGTTAATTAAATATTGTTTTCTAAAGCGCGTTAACAAGATTGTTTGATTTTTGTATAGAAGCTTTGACGACCTCGCCATATATCGCTTTCAACACAAGAGTTTATGTTTTTCTGCAAGTAGACACAAAAAAATTGGGAATGTGCTATAAACTCAAAATTTACGCTTGCGAAGCAACGCGGGTAGGCTAGTGCTGTTATAGATTTGTTTAAATAATACGACAAAAATTCAAATAAATATAATATATTAAGTTATTTCAACTAAAATACATCGTTTGATTCTTTAACAATTAAAAAAGGAAGACTACTAATTATATTTGTAGATTTGTAGAATATTTTATTCTTCTCTAAATTTTGCTTTAACAAATGCTGGTAATGGAAGTAAGTACAAGAACATGTTAAATATAATCATTCCGGCAGCAAAAGCAAATGTTGCTCCAATATTAAGTTCCGAATCTAAAATGCCACTGAATATTAAATCCGTGTTATCTCTTGCATATCGTTCCGTTAAAAAAGATTGTCCATTTGCATATCGGCAAAAAGTGTTAGTCAATCCGTTTAGGTTCGATGTTTCTATTAAATTCATATTGGTACAGTTGCGTTGTGCGTCAAATGGTAATGCATCGTGAAGATCTGGATTCAGGAACACTTGCCTGCTTAGAAAAGCTGCAGCATATCTTATTTGCGTCGCGTAGGTTAGATAATACAGCCAGTCTTGCAAGCCTTTCATAGATCTAAAATTGACGTCTTAGTATGTGTTTTAAAACTTTTGTCGTCAAAAATACCTTAAAATGCCGCTGCTTAAAGCAAGACATACACTTGTTACGTAAATACTTAAAATTGCCGCTGTTAAATAGTCCTTTACAATCATTAAAATTGCCATTGTTTGCTGCTCGGTAAAAACATAACAACCCCATAAGATCAAAGCAAACAAAATAAATTGCACGGGGTCGTTATTAATAGATCCCACTAATCTGTAAAAAAAGGTTCTTATTTAATTAAACACCAACGCCAATACTTACGGATAAACTATTGCACTTGCTCCTAAAATAGACACGAAAGAAAACGGTATGGATACCAAGTTATACGTTATGAGAAATAAAGTTCCACCATACATTCCTTCTTGTGACTCTTGATAATATCTTGTTCGATACATTGGATCTACAAGACAATAGTTTACTCTTTTTTCATAAAATCGGGTTGAAATACTTACAAATTAAAATCGTATTAACAATACCTAACAAACTAACTGTTGCTAAAACGTTAAAAATTAAACCGTTTCGTGTGATAAACGTGTGTTGAAAGTTCTAAAATAAAAGTTTTTTTTAAGTGATTAATGTGGCACAGTGCTTACTTGAATATTGTTGTAGAAACACCAAAGCAGCAGAAAATACAGCGGAACGAAGAATAAACGGAGGAACAACTGTCTTAAACCTGCTTTACGAAAACTGAAAGTGCCTACTAGTAATCTCCTAAAACACACAAATTAATTGATTTTGTAGTTAGTGAAATGAATAATTACGTGTATAAGATCCAACCAACGTAAAATGATGAGGGTTTTCCTTGCATTAAAGGCATTTTACTTTCATGTCTTATAAGAGTACCATGATCTAACGTATGTTGATTCAAAGTGCCTTTGTGATAAGCGTTTCCTTCTATTTTAAACTTTTCTACCAACGCCGCGATTTGATGATTGCTTTCTACAAATCTTTCGCGTGATCTTCTATCGACAGTCGATAAGCACACTATTAAAATTCATAATAATCATACGTGTACCGATTTGTAAAAAACTTACAATAATACATTAAAGGATTTTCTAATTGCGGACAAGGAAACCCAATTGCATTAAAATATTCTAACATTTGGCGGGTACCGCCCATATATACTACATCGCCCAAGCATAAGTACAACACCCTTTCCAAAAAAGGAAAAACGTCTGATCTAGGTTTTTCCATAGTAAGAATAACAGTGGTTCCATATTTTTTTGCGGCATTTGACAATATCGAAATTACTAAGTATGTGTTTAAAGGGTCCAAGTCCCAAGTAGGTTCATCGAGTAGAAGTATAACTAAAATGTAAGCTACAGTATTAAATTATAATAATGTAACCGACTTACTTGGATCTTTAATTAACTGTACGCCTATCATGAGTCTTCTATATTCGCTTTGCGTTAAGTTTTCTGTACATTTGTTTGCCATTTGCGATAGTGCCAAGTCTGCCATTACTTGTTTCACTTTAGTTTTTTTCGTATACCCTGAAGCCTATATAAAAGCAGTTACGTATAGTTTCAGTTTAAATGCTGGCACTTACTTTAGTTGGCGTATAATATAAACTTTCCTGAACGCTAAGACCTTGTATAAAATCACATTTGTGTGAAACATAGCCACATCGTTGTTGGAAAAGAGACAAGCTCATAGGTTGGTTGTTTAGAAGAATCTGTCCTCTAACTGGTCCTTGCACACGGCGTGATATTACATCTAAAAGTGCTTTCTTTCCGCTACCTATAAAGATTTCGAGAAAATTCGTAAAAATTCTAAAATTTATCAGTTTTAGAACAATAAAATATTAAATACATATTTGATAATCACATATAATAATATAGAAAATAACAGATGAAGCTTTCTTAAATCATAATAAGTCTTTTCATTAAGCACGATAAACAATTGAATAGCGTAAGAATGTTCATTAAATAAATCCTGATAAACAGTCCTGGAAAAAATCAAAATAAATATAAGAAAACAACAGAAGAAGCATATAATAAATAAAAAATTGGGTCTCTAAACGCCTAATGGAATACCGGTCATCTGATCACGAAAGTACAAGCGGAACACTATGTTGTGTCATGCTTGATCGCAAAATACGACTGCCATGCGACCACCAATTAAGACGAAAACTGGAAGAAGAAATTGCTAGATAAAACTATGTCAGCGAGTTAATGATGAGGCTAGACGAGGTATATGAAACGGTTTAGAAAAAAAATTGCTAGCAATAGAATGAAGACCAGACATGACGTCAAGGCACAAAACGGTCAGTTTCAATCGGGCGACATAGTGTGGTTATATAACTCCCAAAGAAAACGTGGTTTGTCGCCAAAACTGCAACGGTAATGTGAAGGCTCTTATAAAATTCCGCAGCGTATTAATGACATCGTGTACCGTATCTCAAAACCATCCAAAGGCAAGCAAAAAGTGATCTACATCGATCGTCTAGCCCAGTTTGCTGGCGATAACAACGTTACCCAAAACCAGATCCGAACTAGAGTAATAACAAGCAAAACCAAAAATCAAATCCATGGAATGGACTTTAATAACTTTATGAGTATGTACGAAGGTTCTGGAAAGGTTAGGTTTGGAGTTACAACCGCGGAGTAATAAAACTTGTTCCAAACACGAAAGAATCGAGCCATTTCACATTGCGTGAACGAAACTCTTAAGATGCCCAGAAAGGTTGCAGTAGCGTTTAAGAAGAAGTTTCGACGGTTAGATGAACTACGTGATAACCGACGCTTCTTTTTCTGTCTTCTCATCCAAGAAGTACTCGCGTGCAAAGTTGTTATACACAAATCTATAGCGAGCATTATGAAATCTCAAGAGAGAAATCAAGTTTCACAACATTAACACGTTTGAGTCGATGTTAAAAGTGGTAAACCAACATTGTAAAAGTAAATTTGGTTTGAATAAAAATTATGTTCTGTGAATAATGTATCCATCTATCTATTTACAGTATATTGGTGTTTTTCACAAATATTTTCTTTGTTGTTATACCACTGGTGGCACATGACGGTTATACATTATGGCCATCTTGTACCACCACTTGTACAAGTGTTTATTTATATTACACTCAAACACATAACCTTAATTTTTGTTTTAGATAATTCTATAATAAAACATTTTGTAAGGTGCAGTAAAGTGATTTTGTAAGTTCTGTGATTTTAGTCACAAATCGTAATTTATCAAACTCTTGTGCAACTTGAATGAAGGTCAAATATTATTAGTGGTCAACTTTTATTGAAGTGTCTAATTATCCAAAGACTTTTTGAATTTGAAAACGTACTTTTGCGATACGCTAAGAAGAGGAAATCCAAAATATCGACAAAATTTAAGTTATAAAATGGGTAGACAAAAGACCAGTTCTTATGATTACTAGTGTATCTAGACATAAATCTAAAATGAAACAAACAGGTATCAAGAGAAGGGGAGAACATGTAACAAAAACTTTTGCCGTTAATGCCCATAATAGGGCAAAGACAAAAGTCGACGTTTCAGATCAAATGTCACCGTACTATAGGACCTTCTGTAAAAATATTTACTGGCACAAAAAGGTTCTCTGACCTTTCAATTAGAACACCAGAAGCCACCAGTTTTAACAAATTTAACGTTGATCAATTCTATGCTAATGTTTCAGAAGTCTATAGAGAACATAACTTTTATGCTGTAAAACATGGCACTGTAATAAAACTAATATGCCCACAGTACAGATTCCTACTAAAATTATTGCGCAGAAAAGGTTAAAGCAAGTCGGCCAAATAACAAGTGCAGAACGTGCCTCCAGGGAGCCTCGGATTAGCGCATACCAGTGGTTGGATAAACAAAGAAAATTTTTGTAAAGTTTTTACACATTTCATTTCTCATGTGAAGTGCTCCAAGGATGATCCTGTTGTAATGTTTTTCAATAATTATAACAGTCACGTAAATTTAAAAGTTGTCAAAGAGTCAAAAAAGGAGCGTACGTTATTACATTCGCGCCGCATTGCAGCTGTCGTCTACAGTCACTTGACGTGGCTGTGCATAGACTTCTCAACGCATACTATAACCAAATTTGCAATGAGTGGATGACATCGCATCCTGGTCAGACAATTTCTATACAGAATGTTGCACACCTGTCTAACAAGGCATTTACTATAATCCTGATTTAAATAATTCTAATGTAATTGCTGTTCAAACTTAAAATGATACTGAACCACAGCCTTCTACTCTGCAATACTAACACCAAGTTTTCAGCACACCAGTGGAAATTTATTAGATGTCAGCCCTGAACGTGTTCGGCTATACCCGCAAGCAGCTCTCCGCAAGCCTGACGGCCGTGGCAGAAAGCGAGGAAAAATTCGCATCCTTACGGATACGTCTGAAAAGGTAGAATTTAGAAGAGGAACAAAATAAACAGTTTTGGTAGAGACATCATCAGAATCTGATGACCAAGACTTCTAATTTGAACATTCTGATGACTATGTTGAACTTTATGCAGAATCGGACAAGTTTTTGACCCTAAGGTTAAAAATTCTGATTTTATTGTCTTAAAATTTGCAACTGTAGTGCACTTTATAGGATTAGTGCATAGTGATGCAAGCAAAGATGGATACTTTGATATCAATTTTTTGAGAAAGAAACGCGATAACGGAATGAATTTTATTTAGCCTCTTATAGATGATTGCTTCTGTCGAGCAGAAGGACATTGTGTAACCATCGTTTAAAAATCGATTGGTTGATTGAGTAATGTTTGATAACGGACACAGTATTTGGATTGACGATTTTCATTTAATGTATTTTGAATTTGGTTTAATGTAATTTTAGATTGAGTTTAATAAGTTATTTTACGATTTTAAATTCAAAGTTACAATGTAATTGTTGATAAAGTTTTGTATTTTGTTACGCGGTAAACCATCTGCTTTCGCGATTTTGCTTATTGAATGTTTCACTTGGATTGTTGAAAAATTCCAGTTGTGATTTATGTTTTCCTTCTGAGATATAATCGTAATTAAATCTATTTTCGCCGTTTGTTTATTTTAAGTTGGTTTAGGAGTTCTTTGTTCGAGTACATTCGTACTTGAATTTCTTTATGTCAATCATTATTGAAATTTTCTTTTAAATGCATACAGATCCGTAATTTTGAGTTTAATTTAATACTTTATTTGGTTATCTTCGTAGAATACCAATTCAATATAATTTACGACTTCCTTTGTGGAATGTAAGTTGATAGATTGTTCTTGTTTAGTCTGAATCATATTAGATTAAGCGCGATAATGAGACACCTGCATTTATGCAAGCTAAGGGTTTCGATGGGAAATATTTCGGTCAGATGTCGACGCAATGGAAATTCACGTGGCTAATTATAATTGCCGTCTTTGTTTTTCTCGTTTGATTCAATGTTCTTTCTTTTACGTAGATGTTACCGCGCAAGCGAAGAGAATTTGGTGGGGAACACGAGTTGTTAAATATGAGAGGTTTTGATTTTTGGGGATGAATAATCTACAATCGATCGTCGGTGGCAATTTTAAATTACCGGTTACCGGTTGGTAAGGGTACGTTTCGTTATGCCCTACCGTGGAAGTAAAAGAAAATTGGTACCGTGAAAATGTAGTGTAGTGATGGAAAAGTTTGATTTTTATCTTCTTTTCAATATTCGTAATTTACGGATTAAGCAAATTTCACGGTTTCCATAATTATAACGCAAGTTTCAAGTTGGATATTCAATCGTTGGGTTGTACTGTGTCCAATCTTCGCATTTGTGCGGATTATGTTATGTGTTAATAAAGAAATTCTTCCGCCGGCATAGAAAGTATTTGGAGTACCTTTCGTTTGGCCATCTAACCATAAGTACGTTCCTGCAGTTACGACGAATTCAAGGTATTTATGTTGCACCATTTATTTAATCGAGAAGATATTATTTACGTTTACGCGATCAAGTGTTAAAAGCTTTGAATTTTCAATTAAAAATTACAAGTGTTTCGAAGTTATCGTTAATGTAACTAATTAATGACCGTATTTTACGGTACTGTTTTATTCCAAGTTTAAAATTTATTAAACGGGACCGAATTATCGATTCAAATTTTATATTTATATGTTAGTTTATAAGTTTATTTCATTTTGTTTTTAAATTATATCGACACACACACGGCCGTGATCATAAAGGTGTTAAGATTGATTAATTTGTGCTGTTTATTTCTTTAAAAGTCTGTTTTGTGTATTTTATAATTTTGTTTGTGTATTTTATTCCATTAACTGTAAATTTTGTTTTGATCAAACGTGCATTCACGTAATTTTTCTATTATTTTGCTACTGTTTTGTGTGATTAATTTTGTCAATTTCAATTCAATTATTTTATTTTATTATTTTATTCATTTTGTTTTATTTTGTTCAAATAAATGTTAAATTATTAAATTGTAAAGAGCTTTTAATTCCGTCGGCCTCCGCGTGTGTAACTTTATTAGTTTATTTTAGATTTTAGCAACTGCACCCTCTAAGGTAAGTCCGTTGGGGGGGTGCATACTACAGAAGCGGACTTATGGTTGGCAAGGGTCATTAGTCCATTAAGCTTTACCCCTTCCTGGCGCCCTTTGATTTCGACATTATTATTTATCGATTTTGTGTTTTCGACAAGTCAATCCATTTCGATCACGAAACTTTTAAATAAAACTCACCCCGTCTCCATTGAGCTAGTGGCACAACCCCCGTTTATGTTAATACATTGCAGGCAGTGACTTTGTGTTAATTTTGGAATGTAACATAAATAATTTGGCGTCTCCAGCGTGTGGCCTTTTTCGAATTTTAGTTTGCCTGTTAAGTTTCGTGATTTTTGGAAGATTTTACCGTTTTGTAATTACATTTTAAAATGGGTTACAAATTGATTGTTGATCGTTTATCGCATAACGAATTACGTTATGAAATTTTGATTAGAGGCGGTGATGCATCTTTAGGTGTTGTCGTGTTACGAGGTTTACTCAAGAATTTTCTTATTGAAGAAGCTACCGGAAAATTATCTCGTCCCGTGTATCCGTTCGATTTTAATGCAGATAAGTTAGCGATTCGTGAAGGTATCGATGAGCTTAGAAAGTTAATAGATTCATTAAAAATTACTCCGACTACAAAAATTTCTTCTACCATTGAAACCAAAATTAAATATTTGTTAAACCGTATTGGCAATTCAATTCCTATTCAAGGTGACGATTCTCAAGTTAAAGATGAGTTTTTAAAAGATTTAGTTGTTTTAATTTCGCAGTACGAACTTTTGGATAAGCAAATTGTTGTTTCAAATCCGTCTACTTCCGCCGATGAAGTCATCGAACCTGTCGTTCAGCCTTCTTTAGTAGTTGATAACGCTTTACCGACGTCTTCTGCTGTTAGTCCAAATTTTATTAGTCATGTTAAAAGTGTTTCAGTTTCAAAATGGAACTTAAAGTTTTCTGGTGACGCAAAGTCAATTTCATTGAATGCATTCTTAGAACGAGTTGCCGAACTTCAATTATCGCGTAACGTTTCAAGTCATCAGTTATTTTTGGAGTGTACTGATCTTTTTACAGGTCATGCATTGATTTTTGTTAGATCTATTCGTAGTTCAGTTAATTCTTGGGAAGATTTAGTTAAGTTTTTACGCGAACAATTCCAGCCTACCGATTATGACGAACGACTGATTGAAGAAATTAAGCGTCGTACTCAAGCTAATGATGAACCTATGGGTATTTACGTTGCAATTATTCGCAACATGTTTTCACGTCTCGATGAGCCTTTTTCTGAAGAAAAGCAGTTAAAGATTTTATTAAGAAATATTTCTCCCGTTTATCAAACTCAGCTTGGTTTGTCGTCAGTTACTTCAATTGAGGAGTTAATTAAATTTGGTCGTATTATCGAGGACCGCATGCAAGCTATTGAAGCTTACACGCCTCCATCTCGTAGAAAGCAGGACATGGAGCCTGATCTCGCTTATGTAACATCTCAAGTTAAGGACATTGCAGTTTCTCGTTCTTCGAATAACGTTAGTAGTGGTGAAAAATCTACACCACCTGTTAGACAAAATTTACGATTACCGTCTTCGAATATCGCACCTTCTTCACGAAGGTTAGCTATCGTTAATGCGCCTGCTTCTTCTAATCGAAGTAGTCCGCAATTATGTTGGAATTGTAGGAAGCCTAACCATCGAGCTGCTTCTTGCAAAGAACCTAAGAAAGGTTTATTTTGTTATCGTTGTGGAAAATCTAACGTTACGGTCCGCACTTGTTCTAAGTGTTCGGGAAACGAGTAAAGGACGTACTAAGAAGCCGTTTAGTGACGTCAGAGGTTAAAGTTAAATCGGCTGTCTATTTTAATAGTTTACATTCTTCGAAGAAAAAGAGTTTCGTTAAGAATAAAGTCGTGTTGGATTATGTTTTAGAGTCTGCTGAGTCTGACGAAAGACCTTTTGTCTACGTTAAAGTTTTTGGTCACGAAATTTTAAGTTTATTAGATAGTGGCGCTTCTCGCACTATTGTTGGTTCTAAGGGTTGGGAAATTTTTAGTCAGTTAGGTTTGAAGTTAAATAAGTCAGTTAAAGTTAATTGTATTGTAGCTAATGGTAAATCAGTACAAAGTTTAGGTTCACTTCTCGTCCCAATCGAAATTAAAGGAAAAATTGTTGTTTTAGAAGTTTTAGTTGTTCCTGACGTTCCGCATAATTTAATTTTAGGTGTTGATTTTTGGAAACAAGCAGGTATCGTTCCTGATCTTAGAAAAGGTGAGTGGCGTTTCGAAAATATGGACACCATTTCACAATTGGAAGATAAAGATTCCGTTATTCAGTCTCGTCTCGATCTTTCCTCAGAACAGCTCAATCAGTTAGACAATTTAGTTAGTAATCATTTTTCTTCGTCGAATAAAAATTTTGGATGCACCAACTTGATCGAACATCAGATCAAGACTACTTCCGAACCAATTAAGCAACGGTATTACCGAGTTTCGCCGTTTATCCAGAAACAAATCGATCTGGAGTTAGAGAAAATGTTAAAGTTAGGCGTTGTAGAAAAATCAAACAGCGCTTGGTCAAGCCCGATCTTATTGGTGAAGAAGAAGGACAACTCGTATCGCTTTTGCGTGGACTTTAGAAAAGTCAACAAAGTTACCGAAAAGGACGCTTATCCTTTACCTTACGTTTCGTCTATTTTAGATCGTCTTCGTGACGCTAAGTTTATTTCATCTCTCGACATTAAGTCCGCTTATTGGCAGATTCCTTTAAGCGAAGAGTCTAAGCAGTTTACCGCTTTTACAGTTCCGAACCGTGGGTTATTCCAATTCACGCGTTTACCGTTTGGTTTAGCTAACGCACCAGCTTCTTGGCAGAGGTTGATTGATCGAGTTTTAGGTCCCGAATTAGAACCTTACGTTTTTGTTTATTTAGATGACGTCATTATTTGCGCTCCTTCCTTCGAGAAACACATGGAAGTGTTAACTGAAGTTCTTCGTCGCCTTAGAGAGGCTAATTTGATGCTAAGTAAAGACAAATGTCATTTTTGTAAACCTGAACTTAAGTATCTTGGTTTTATCGTCAATTCTACTGGTTTGTCGGTTGACCCGGAAAAGGTCGATGCAATTTTGCGTATTCCAGTTCCCACTGGTGTCGCTGAAGTGAGAAGAATTATAGGCATGGCCTCGTGGTATCGCCGATTTGTACCAAATTTTTCGACCATTATCGCTCCATTGACGTCTCTGTTAAAGAAGAATTCCAGCTTTAATTGGACTAGTGATTGTGATGAAGCATTTCAGATCATTAAAAATTGTTTAGTTTCCGCACCTATTTTGTCTTGCCCTGATTTCAATGTTCCGTTTACAGTTCAAACTGACGCTTCTGATTTTGGTCTCGGTTCAGTTCTTACACAGTTTATCGACGGTGAAGAACGTGTCATTTGTTATAATAGTAGGTCGCTCACAAAATGTGAACGCAAGTATTCAACTACCGAAAAGGAGTGTTTGGCTGTCCTGTGGTCTATTGAAAAATTACGCCCTTATCTTGAGGGAACCACTTTCACTGTAATTACCGATCACGCATCATTAGTCTGGTTACACAATTTAAAGGAACCTACCGGTCGTCTAGCACGATGGGCTGTTAGACTGCAGCAATTTGATTTTACGATCATTCATCGTAAAGGAAAGGATCATGTCGTACCTGACGCATTATCTCGTTCAGTACCAGCTATCGACAATATTACTACCGATTGTGACATTACCGAACCTAAGTCTTCGGACAAATGGTTAACGAAACTTATGGAACGTGTACGTTCAAAACCTAACGCTTTTCCACAGTGGAAAATTAGTAACGGAAAGCTATTTAAGCATGTTACCGTAGACTATCCCGATCTTCGTTCTGAGAATGACAATTGGAGAGAAGTTGTGCCTAAGTCAAAACGACTCGAAATATTGTCAAAGTTTCACGATGAGCCTACCGCTGGACACCTTGGTATCTTTAAGACTCTCGAACGAATAGTTCCGCTTTATTACTGGCCTAAGATGAAGGCTGACGTCATTCGGTACATCAATGGTTGTAAAGTTTGTATCACGCATAAGCCAGAACAGAAACGTCCTGCTGGCCTTATGACCCGTCATCCTGTTGTGGACAAACCTTGGCAGTTGATCTCTACCGATCTTGTTGGACCGCTACCGCGATCTAAGAGTGGTTATTCGTATATTCTTGTGGTTGCAGATTATTTTTCGAAATTTGTTTTATTTTTTCCCGTTACGTTCCGCTACTGCAGCAGCAGTTACTAAACGTCTTGAAGAAGATGTATTTTTAATGTTTGGAGTTCCTCAATATCTTTTGTGTGATAACGGCACACAGTTTCGTAGTTCAGAATTTACGAAAATGGTTTCGTCATATAAGTCTAAAATTATTTTTAACGCTAATTATCATCCACAAGCGAATCCAACTGAAAGAGTCAACCGAGTCATGAAGACAATGCTATCGTCATATATCGAAGACAACCATCGACATTGGGATAAGTATCTTGCTAAAGTAGCATGTGCTATTCGTACCGCTGTACATGAAGTCACCGGCTTAACGCCGTTTTTCGCCAATTTTGGACGTGAAATCTGTCTCGACGGATCACGTCATGGAAAAACTACCGATTCCGACACTATCGACGATCTAGCTTTTGCTGATCGTACATTTTTGGCCGAAAGAGGCCCAGCGTTTAGAGAAGTTTACGTCGACATTAAGAATCGCTTGAATGCCGCTTATGTCCGCGCTAAACATTATTACGATTTACGTCGTCGTCCAGCACCTTTTGAGGTGGGAGACACAGTGTGGCGGAAGAATTATGTCCTTTCTGATGCATCTCGATATTTCTCGGCCAAACTGGCACCTAAGTTTATCGGTCCGTTCTATGTGAAACGGAAAGTTTCGTATCAGACCTATGAGTTGTCTGATGACACGGGAGCATCAAAAGGCATATGGAACGCCAAGGACTTAAAGTTGAACCCGACTGGGGATAAATAGTTTTAGGTTTTATCGTTTGAGTATTATTCTATCGTATTGTCGTTTATTTAGGTTAGTTAGTTTCGTTTTTGGGTTCCGTGTAGAGACGGACTAAGAATATTTCTCTACAGTGGGGACACCACTTGTCGTAAGAGGCGACTAAACAACGGTTCTTTTATTTCCATTTTTCTTTCTTCTGCTATCTTGTCTGTCCTTATCTTTTATTTCTGTAGTGTTTGCGGCTAGGTGCCATCGCTCGGTGAGGGCAGTAGTTGTGGGAAAAACGCAATGCGCGGATCTCGTGAAGCGCAGCGCGCCCTCTTCTATTGTGCAGCATCGAGTGATCTGTGTCGAACCCAAACATATGCTACCCTTCTTTTATCGTTTAGTTTTCGTTCCGTTAGTTTCGTTAGGGGTTCTCGATGATTGCGAGATCGCGAGAACCATAGGTTTAGTTTCGTTTTATTTTTGCGTTTATAGTTACATTATCGTTTATTGTGTTTTGGTAGATAGTTGTAAGTAAACACTATCTCTAGTTAGTAGTTACATTATCTTTGTGATGACACTTGCCGCAGTTGACTTTGAGAGTGGTCAATGGGTAAGGTGCTTTGGATTCGACGTTATGGGTTGTAGGATCTCACAACATGCCGATCCCGTGACGCATGGCGTGCCTTCTTCCTTTGTCAATGTCGGATACATCGTGTCGAGCCAGACACTTCCCAAGGTCTTCCGTGATGCATTTTTACCGATGATGACGTTTATTTTTTTTGTACCGTTCTATCGAATCATCGTAATTACGATGATGGTTTCGTTTTATCGTTATCTTTACGTTTAGTATAGTTTTAGTTTTTTTTTTGGGTTATGGGTTTTCGTTTCGTCTATTGCTTATAGAGTGATTTAAGAAATCCCTCTTTAAGTAGGGGAGGTGTAACCATCGTTTAAAAATCGATTGGTTGATTGAGTAATGTTTGATAACGGACACAGTATTTGGATTGACGATTTTCATTTAATGTATTTTGAATTTGGTTTAATGTAATTTTAGATTGAGTTTAATAAGTTATTTTACGATTTTAAATTCAAAGTTACAATGTAATTGTTGATAAAGTTTTGTATTTTGTTACGCGGTAAACCATCTGCTTTCGCGATTTTGCTTATTGAATGGTTCACTTGGATTGTTGAAAATTCCAGTTGTGATTTATGTTTTCCTTCTGAGATATAATCGTAATTAAATCTATTTTCGCCGTTTGTTTATTTTAAGTTGGTTTAGGAGTTCTTTGTTCGAGTACATTCGTACTTGAATTTCTTTATGTCAATCATTATTGAAATTTTCTTTTAAATGCATACAGATCCGTAATTTTGAGTTTAATTTAATACTTTATTTGGTTATCTTCGTAGAATACCAATTCAATATAATTTACGACTTCCTTTGTGGAATGTAAGTTGATACATTTTTCTTGTTTAGTCTGAATCATATTAGATTAAGCGCGATAATGAGACACCTGCATTTATGCAAGCTAAGGGTTTCGATGGGAAATATTTCGGTCAGATGTCGACGCAATGGAAATTCACGTGGCTAATTATAATTGCCGTCTTTGTTTTTCTCGTTTGATTCAATGTTCTTTCTTTTACGTAGATGTTACCGCGCAAGCGAAGAGAATTTGGTGGGGAACACGAGTTGTTAAATATGAGAGGTTTTGATTTTTGGGGATGAATAATCTACAATCGATCGTCGGTGGCAATTTTAAATCACCGGTTACCGGTTGGTAAGGGTACGTTTCGTTATGCCCTACCGTGGAAGTAAAAGAAAATTGGTACCGTGAAAATGTAGTGTAGTGATGGAAAAGTTTGATTTTTATCTTCTTTTCAATATTCGTAATTTACGGATTAAGCAAATTTCACGGTTTCCATAATTATAACGCAAGTTTCAAGTTGGATATTCAATCGTTGGGTTGTACTGTGTCCAATCTTCGCATTTGTGCGGATTATGTTATGTGTTAATAAAGAAATTCTTCCGCCGGCATAGAAAGTATTTGGAGTACCTTTCGTTTGGCCATCTAACCATAAGTACGTTCCTGCAGTTACGACGAATTCAAGGTATTTATGTTGCACCATTTATTTAATCGAGAAGATATTATTTACGTTTACGCGATCAAGTGTTAAAAGCTTTGAATTTTCAATTAAAAATTACAAGTGTTTCGAAGTTATCGTTAATGTAACTAATTAATGACCGTATTTTACGGTACTGTTTTATTCCAAGTTTAAAATTTATTAAACGGGACCGAATTATCGATTCAAATTTTATATTTATATGTTAGTTTATAAGTTTATTTCATTTTGTTTTTAAATTATATCGACACACACACGGCCGTGATCATAAAGGTGTTAAGATTGATTAATTTGTGCTGTTTATTTCTTTAAAAGTCTGTTTTGTGTATTTTATAATTTTGTTTGTGTATTTTATTCCATTAACTGTAAATTTTGTTTTGATCAAACGTGCATTCACGTAATTTTTCTATTATTTTGCTACTGTTTTGTGTGATTAATTTTGTCAATTTCAATTCAATTATTTTATTTTATTATTTTATTCATTTTGTTTTATTTTGTTCAAATAAATGTTAAATTATTAAATTGTAAAGAGCTTTTAATTCCGTCGGCCTCCGCGTGTGTAACTTTATTAGTTTATTTTAGATTTTAGCAACTGCACCCTCTAAGGTAAGTCCGTTGGGGGGGTGCATACTACAGAAGCGGACTTATGGTTGGCAAGGGTCATTAGTCCATTAAGCTTTACCCCTTCCTGGCGCCCTTTGATTTCGACATTATTATTTATCGATTTTGTGTTTTCGACAAGTCAATCCATTTCGATCACGAAACTTTTAAATAAAACTCACCCCGTCTCCATTGAGCTAGTGGCACAACCCCCGTTTATGTTAATACATTGCAGGCAGTGACTTTGTGTTAATTTTGGAATGTAACAATTGTCCTGAAGCTTCCTGCACCTCGGAAAGCTGGAGGTACGGAAAGGATCCGTGCTGTTTTTAATTTTGAGACCAATTTAATGTCGAAATTTTGTAATATCAGCTAAAATTCTATCTGTTTTTACCAATGTATGTTATTTGTTTAAATAAATTTTGAATTTTTCACATCTTTATTTTTATTGTATTTATTATTTAAACTCGTCCCATGGGACAATCTGCATCTGCTTGTTAAATTTTAAACTGTTTATTTGTATGTAAACAAAAAAAAAAGATTTTAACATTAAAAATGCCCATTAAGGCACTTTACATTTCTATACTATTTTAATGCCTTCCTCCCCACTCTACCCTACTTCTTTTCTTAAATATCGCAACATTTTAGTAGTGTTTTATTTATTAAAAATTAGTTTATAATAATCTCATCTTAATTACGTGTAAATAGTTAGTTTAAATAAATTAGTTTTAAAATTCGTTAAAACATAATAAGATTTTTTAAGAAACCGTTAATTTAATACAGTAAAATACATAAAAAATAATAGCATATTATTTAAAAAGTCTAAAAAAAACAGATCTCAAATTCCAAACAAAATCATTAAATGCTCCTTTGTTTATTAAATTTCTTTGTTTGATGTAACACATAGAATTGTTTTATAATACAAAATTGGAGATTATAATCAGAAAGTTAGATTTAGCGTTATTTTTATATAAATTATAGGGTAACACTATTTATTTATAAACTTAAACTATTTATATGATAAACCAACGTACTTTGTATGTGACTTAATGGAAAGTTAAAAGTAGGTTATTATTAATAAAACAACCTATTAAAAATGTAAGAAATATCTTTCTTAATGCGTTTTCTACGGTTACCGCTATAGCAATAATATACTACTTTAACTTTAATAAGCGGGTCAAAATTATGTATATAACAAACTAAAATTTAATTGTGCATATTTAAAAACAAAAAATAACGTAAGTTTCTATGTTCAACTATAGGGTTTGCGCATGGATCTACTTAAACCTTGCGGTACGAGTAAATCTCACGTTGTTTTATAAAACTACCAAAATCAATCAGAAAACTAAACGATAACGCCCGAAAATCTACACATGTTTTACGTAGCCTCACACATATAACCTATACATTGTTGTTTCTGTTTAGATTTTGTTGTCAGGTTCGAAAATATATCAAACTTGAAATATTAATACCCAAACGACAACAAATATATATTTCTATTTATAATTATAAAGATTTTGTTATAGATTTATAACAATAAGTAATTTTTGCCATAAACTTATCGATTTGATTAGTGCTTAGGAAAATGATTCCACTTTTCTTAGATGTTCTTTATGAGACCTACAGTGTTGCAATGTGAAAGCAAGTTCACTGTTTTTGATAATGAGTTACGCTATAAAATTCATGTTGATATCTCAGTATCAGTGGCGGCTTCTCTATTAGGTCATTTGGTCAACGACCCTCCAAAAAAAGTTATTTAATTAACTTTAAAATTACAAAGAATTTGCATTTAAATCAAATTATCAGCGTTTGAATTTCATGCGTTGAAATGATTGTCTATTTAAACGCAACAGATACAAAAGTTTGCGAATTTACCCGAGGCTGACACGTACGGGTGCCCCAGAGAGGTGCCCGTATGTATCTATCTTGAAGCCGAATCGTAAATGATAGTTATTTTAGTCAATAGTGAGACACACGTAATACAATTTTATGCGAGTTAAAAAAGAAAATAAGTACATGTTTAAATGCTTTCGTGCGGTCTCCAGCCAGGACCGCTTACTTAGTGCAATGTGCAAACATTACAGTAAAAATTAGTTGATCGATAATATTCATTTGCAAGGGACGACTTATGGTTTTTGTTTCATTTTGACGGTGGTAGAAAACATTAAAAAATTAATAGCGAATGCTAGTATCCACGTTCAATATTTAACTTTAATGCTCGTTCTCAGCTTTTACTTCAAATTCGACAGATCAGTAAATATAAAAATTAAGTATAGTAATTTTGAAAAATCTATGAATCATTCGTTAGATTGAATTTGTGGATTTGAAATAAAGAATAGATTTTACTGTTGTGTATGTTTACTGTTATCACATGATTCATTAATCATTATGGTATAAAAATAACGTTACGGATTTATAGCATTTAAAAAAAAGCACCCCAGTTATATCTCTAATAGCCAACCTAACAAAAAATGGAAAGCTTATTCTCCTCCTGACAGAGCAATACAAAACAAACCTATGTTTCAATTTGGTATTGGTCCATCTGCACCTATAATCAACAATAATCAGGAAGAAAAATCAGCATTAATAAAAAAGCATCTATTGAGCAACTATATACATTTTTTGCTAGAACTTTAGCCGATTTGGATAAAAATAGAAACTATAACGTAGCTACTTCAAATTTTGTCGAAATTAATTTGAAAAACAGCTTAATAAAAATTTTAGATAATTTACAAATAAATTCCCATTATGAAATGCTCGTTCTGCAAATGCTAACAAAAATAGTTTGACATATTTTTTATCGAGTAATAATATCGACATAGCTATGATTAGCGAAACTTGCTTTAAACCAGATCAACTTGTGTAATACAAAAACTATAATATTCTTCGGAAAGACCGCATAGATGGTAAAACCGGCGTGGCTATTTTTATTAAAGATACTATCCCTTATTCAGAAATACATTTTGATTCTAATATTTTGGTTGCGGGCATAACTATAACAGTTTGCAACAAAAACTATTCAATTGTGTCGATTTATAAGCCGCCAAACGTTCACTCTAAAAAATTAGATTGGAGCAATATTTTTAATAATGTGGTAAGCCATGGAATCATAGGAGAAGATTTAAACGCTCAACATAATGCTTGAGGGTCAGAAATTACCAACTCATCAGGATTACAAGTTGGAAAGATCGTAGATGAATTAGGATTAGTAATTTTAAATAACGGTATGCCAATAACCTTTCCACAAGCACATGTCTCAGCTCCTGAACTTACAATCTAACTCCAGATATAGCCCCAAATATCAATTGGATTATTGAGTCTGATTTCCTAGGATCAGATCATTTTCCAATCTTTATAGAAGTAAATTCAAATTGTGTATTGAACGACACGATTTATCCAAAACGCAAATGGAAATAAAAAACGCAAATTGGCAATTATTCCAAGATATATGTAACAACTTCTTTCGCAAAACCTTCTCGGCTAAAATGTGTATTCCAGTTAACAAACTATTTAAATCCAAAAATCGCCCAAACCCTCCCTGGTGGGATGAAGAATGCAAAGTGTTCCTAAAAAAAGGATAAACGCTATTAAGTTGTACAAAAAGAACAGTAGTTTAAAAAACTACATCAAATGTAAACATAATTTTGATGAAGCTAAGAGATTGTTTAAAGCCAAAGCACGACTTAGTTGGGAATTGTGGTGTAATAAATTAAATACGAACACTTCCATCAAGAGCTTGTGGAATCAAGTAAACAAATTTAAACGAGTTCCGTTAAAAACACAAAAAAGCGACAATTTTGAATGGACCGAATCGTTTTTCGGCAACATTTTCTCTCCGTCATCATGTTTACCTTTAGTTGATACTTCAAACCGTTTAAAGGAGACAGAATCGTCTTTTTTTATCAACCTTTTACGCTAACAGAACTCAATTGGGCAATAAAAACTTCAAACTTTGCTCCGGGTCTCGATGAAATTAGTTACTCAATGCTTGCCCATTTATCTACTAATGCAAAATCAAATTTATTAGACATTTATAACGATGTGTGGATACACGGCGAAAACATCCTATCGCAGTGGCGGACTAAGACTAAAGCGGACCCTAGGCAACATTGTAATTCTAGGCCTATTTTTCAGTCATGAGTATGTAGTTCTATTTAATAATCGGATTCCAAGAAAAAAAAAGGGAAAAAATAATATACATGTACAAAAATTAAATAAACATAATTTATTACCTAAAACAAACAAACATAAACATAATTTAATAAAAAACAAACAATAATACTTAAACAAATATACCCATGATTGATTAGTTATATTGACTTTTTTCTCACTTTTAATTCTGCAAACTCGTCATATAGTTTGTCATAATTAATAGAGTTATTTAATAACTCTTTTTCTATATAGAGTAATGACAAACTATTTAATTTTTGTTGGCCTAATGTGGATCTTAAAAATTTTTTTATTCTGGCCATTACTGAGAATGATCTTTCACCGCTTGGATTGCTTATTGGAAGGGTTAAATAAATTCTCAGAATTATGTTTAAATTAGGCAATAATATTATTTTCCTGAATAAATGACCACATGGATACAGGCGAAATAATATTTTCTTTACTTATAAAAGTCTTAAATTGTAATACTTCATTTTTCAGTTCTGCTAGGTTTAAATCTTGTTCATAACATTTTAATTCCTCTATTGGTCACTAACATCACTATCATGAAAAATTGTTTTGAATTTATTGTTAATAGTTTTATATCCCTCAGATCTTTTTTTAATGTTGCCAATTAAAGAATTGCATACACCAAAAAAAATATTAACTTTAAAATGTTCTTTGCCACTGAATCTTATTTCACGTTCTGGAACTTCATCATGAAATAGTTTTCGTATTTTCTGCCGTTTTTTATCATTAGTATATGCAATATCTTTAACTTTTTCTGCTTCTTTTTCTAAATTGTCAAAATCATCTCTAACAGTATGAAATCTATCAATGAATCATATATTAAAACTGCCGTATTTAAGGATTCGTCATTTTGTTGAAGAGTCTTGTTTAAAGCATCTATTCTCTTTAAAATCTTTTCCCATATAGTAAGTAACAGTACATACTCAAATGTATCAATTTTTTTATGTAAACCGGCAGGTTCAGACCTTGTTAATGGTTTTTCATCTTTGTTTGAGGAAAAATGACGTAAACAATGTTTAATTTCTTCAGAATTTTCCTTTAGGGATTTCACAGCATCGGAACGAGCAGACCACCTGGTGTCACAAATAGGTTTAATACTCAAGTGTTTGCTCTTACAAAATTTTTGTAATGCATTCCACCTATGTGTAGAACTTGAAAAAAATGCGTACAATTCCTGAACGATATTGAAAAAAGTTGTCATTTCTATGCAACTCTCGGCAGCAGCGTTTCCAACTAAATTCAATGAATGATTTGCGCATGGTATAAAATGGGCAGAAAAAATATGTTGTTTTATTCGAGATTGGAGTCCCTTATATTTACCTGACATATTAAACGCATTATCATAACTTTGTCCCCGACAGTTAGTGATGTCTAAATCTATATTATTTAAAAATTCTAAAATAACTTTCTCCAAGTTTTCACCAGTATGAGAAAATATAGGTAGAAATCCCAAAAATCTTTCTTTTATACCATGACATGGAAGAACATAGCGAATAATGACGGTCAGCTGATCTACGTGAGATATATCAGGTGTTGAATCAATAATTAGGGAGTAAAATTTGCCTTCCTTTATTTCGTTCACTATTGTGAGTTGTAAATCTTTCGATATGATAGAAATAAATTCATCACATATTGTAGACGACAAATAGTTTATAGTACCGGTGCCGCAGTTTGCATATTTTTTCATGTGTTCCCGCAAAAATGGATCGAACTCGGATAAATATTCCAAAGCACCTATATAATTACCATTATTTTCACTAAAAAACACTTCATTTTTACCACGAAACAATAAGGAGGATGATGAAATAAATTTGATTGTCGCTACCACACGTTTAAGTACTTCCCTCCAATATTTTTTTTCATTTATAATTTGTTTTTCCACTTCAGTGTCAATGCGCCCGGTAATTTTAGATCTTGTTATAAAAATTAAAATAGAGTTAATGTGATCACTGGAGTTTTCATGCTCTGACAATTTTTTATGTACATTTTTCCAATCATTTGTCCCTTTTGTCATTAGCGTTGTTTGCTTGGAAAATAATTTACAGACGTAACAGTTGTTGGTTTCAGTATAAGTCAACCAATCTCTTTTAATTTTTTCCCCGCTATTAATTGTTCTGAAGAAAGAGGCAATAGTTAATTTTCTTGTGATTTGTGTTGACCCTTCGTTGCGTCGAATAGAAGATGATTCCAAAGATCCATTTATTGATTTTGGTGGAATTTTTATATAATAATCTCGCATTGCGTCTGTTAAGTATTCTGGCCATAATGCAATATCGTTTACAAAACTCTTAGTTTCATCATTACTTTGAGATGATTTAAAATTTATATTTCTCCTTTTGTTTCATCTTCACAACCGGAATTGCTTGGTTTTTCCTGCTGATCTTTTTGCAGAATAGTTTCGGTCACAAATGATGTTTCTGGAGTTTGAGCAGGTGAAATTTGTGAAAATGATTGTTGTAATTGCTCTCCATCTACAGTTAAAAATTTGTCCAGCGATGTTTTCATTTGTTTTGCCACTTTATCTCGATCTGCTTTTCGTTTTCTTTTTTCACTTCCACTTAAATGTTTATAGGAACTCATTTTAAAGACCACGTATCTACTAAAATGAAAGAAGAAAATGATCTTCAATTAAATTTATTTTTACTCAATATCATACAACTCACATAAGATTCAACACGTTCAGGAAACACAGAGACACTGATTTTAAATAATTATAGCTAAATAAATCATTATAGCTACGTTTGACTTTTTAAACACGTGCATAGTAAAGGCTCGATAGGCCCGAGGGCGGACGAGGCTCGATCGTATTCTACACACATCGACACTCGCAGGCGTGGATGCATAAGCACGGGAACGCTCGTCCACACTTGTCGACCTTATCAATTAATGATTCGGCATAATTTGGATACGTTTCAACAATAATTATGAATATCACGTTTTTCTGTTAAATAAAAATTAATTATAAAAATTAAAAAATTAAAAACCTAATTTTCGGGCCCCAAAAATTACGGGCCCTAGGCACGTGCCTAGGTTGCCTAGGCCTTAGTCCGCCGCTGTCCTATCGTGGAAACAAATATTAATAATACCGATACTCCAACGTAATAAAAAGCCAAATTATGCTGATTCTTACAGACCTATTTCTCTAGATTACATGGGAGCAGTTTTCCTAGATATAAAAGGTGCATACGAATCTGTAAACCTTAATCTATTAAAAGATAAACTTGTTACCTTAGGCATACCTAAACACATTGCATTTACAATTATTAAAATATTTTATGGAAGAACAATATATATAAGACTCGAAAGCGGGACCCTTGATCCCCGATACATGTATACTGGATTACCCCAAGAGTCCATTCTAAGCCTAATATTGTTTAATATTAGCACCATAGAATTGCATTCTTTAGGCGGTCGCCATTCAAACTTTATACAATTTGCTGATAATTTTTGCATTTCATACAACGACGATTCGACAACTGTAAAGGTAACCTCAACTCTGCTTTAACATTATACAACACTTGGTTTGACAACAATGGCTTTACAATTTCTTAACAAAAATCAACAGTAATCTTCTTTTCTAAACATAGAATTCCTGTCACAAATTATGTAAAGCTAGCAAACTTAAAATTTCCAGTTTTGCCTACTGTTAAGTACCTAGGAATATTCCTAGATACAAAACTTATATGGAAACCACACATAGATTATGTAACAACATAATGCGAAAAAGGAATCAATTTTCTTAGAATGGTAGCAAAAACTTGGTGGGGTGCTGATCAAAAAACATGTTTATTATTTTACAGAAGTTTTGTGCGCGCTATATAAGATTATGGCTGCGTGTTTTATGGCAATGCAAACAATACGTTATTAACTAGCATAGATAAAATTAATAAGAAATGCCTAAAAATAAGCTTAGGGACTATGAGCTCAACTCCTATAGAACATTTAAGAGTGGAAGTTTTTATCAGAAAAATTTATTTTATAATCTGTAACATAAAAATTTTAATTAGTAAAAGAAAATTGCAAATTAAACATCTTCGATCTCTGCAACAAATACTGGGAGAAGCAAAAATATATTCCTCTTTGTGCAGCATTTAGAAAATGCTACAATCTCTTAACATGCCTTGAAGAATTATATCCGAAAATATCCGAAAATACCATCGTACAGCAATACTTCAAATATTTGCAAAAGCGTGTTTATGGAAGAAGTAACAAAATTACACATATCTGTATATTTACGGACGCGTCAAAGTCTCAAGAAGGAACTGGAGGCGCCTTCCTAGTCAAAAATTCGCACGTTACAAGAAAGTATAAACTACCACTAGAGACATCCGTTTTTTCTGCTGAAGCATTTGCTATTTTTCAATCCATAGAATACATAAGTAAAATAAAATTTCAAAATACTTGAATAATAACAGATTCTTTGTCGGCACTCTCCTCCATCAAAACCAGCTACAACCCAAATGAAACAATAAATCCCATAGTTTTGCAAATAAAAAAAAAACACTTTATGAATCGTATTTAACTGGAATTAGTATAAACTTTATGTGGGTCAAATCCTATAATGGGATTTTTTTAAACGAAAAAGTGAATAAATTTACAAAGCGCTATCAATAACATAACAGTGCCGTTATACTTAAACCTAGAAGAGTGCATAAATTTAAGAAAATCTGCAACAGGGAAGAATTGGAAAGATTATTACAAACGTTACTGTATGGAACATTCTACACACTATACTTTAATACAATCAAAAATACCTATTAATAATTGGCATAATTTTACTAATATCTCTAGAAAATACACAACGACAATCAACAGATTGAAGTTTGGACAAGGCTGTTTTCCATCTCATTTAGCACGATTAAAAATTATTCCATCTAGTCTATCTAACAAAAGTTGAAGGTGTTTATGCCCCAATAAACTTAAAAGATGTGTTAAGTGTTGAAAGGGACCAGAATTGCGTACTTTTGATCCTAGCGTGTGGGCAACTACTTATACAGATATGTTTGCAGTGTTCAAGATGTCTATTCGTGTTTTAAGTGATCTATGGTTATATGGAGGGAAGAAAAATAGCGTTCAAATCTGGCGTGTTGTGTATCTATGGTCTTTTTGTTGGTGGTGAAAAAAGAAAAGGGATGAAGAGAGGAGATGGTGTTTTTAGGTAACCATACGGGCACCTGTGATTCTTGATCCTTATTGTTTTTTTTTGTAAAAGTTATTGGTGAAAACCAAGAATATGTAAGTCTAACGTTTTTATTTTATCCGAGATATTTTTAATTAGTTGTTTAATATGCATCCAGACTAATAAAATGAAATTGAATCAATTTATTCCTATGTAATTTCAGATAAGTAAAGATGGCGTATCCTTTGTTCGATTTTCAATAATGGAGATCTATGTATTTTTATTTCTTGTATTACGTTTCTTTTAATAAAAGTAAGGTATTTGCTTATTGTCATATTGTTGTTTGAACTTTTAACTAAAAGTGAATATCTGTTGCCGGTTTAATCTGGTATAAATAATAATATCATGCTAGTAAGTATACAATCTCGTTTCACTGGTGGTTGTTAGTTTTGTTGGGTTTTTATTTATATTTGTAAACGTGTTGTGTTGTTATGCTGCTTTTGTTTATATTGTGTGCATGTTACTAGTTATTCTAAACAACATGTTTACAATGAACGTGGAGTTAAATATGTATTTGCTCACGATTTATTCTGTTATTGGTTTTATAAGATTGCTTTGTACGTCAACATTAGAGTTGAAATTTGCTTGCTATTCGTAGTTTGTGCTGTAGTTAGTCTTGATCTAGTGAGACCAATAATAGACGCTACATGTAATGGAATCATCATGGAAACGTACAACCAAAAGTAGTAATTTAGTGAAGCCATATTGTATGTTTGAATCTAAAGAATTATGTTTCTTTTTGATTTAACATAAGTGTAATGGTAAAGCAAATCCATTATTGAAAGTATTGAATCAAACTGTCAGCAAATTTTGAATATGTTTTGTACATTTTGGTGTTACTATGTTTTTTTGTTTATTGTTGTTGATTAGAGTTGGTGTTGGTGTGTACAATTTATTTATTCTCCTGATCAAGTCACATATCACAAATGTAAGGTGATGGGCATGCTTTTATTGTTGTTTTGAAACACTTTATACTGTACTATTTATAATGAAACTATTTACTGCTTAGTGACGTTGAAGGGTACAAGTGACATAGTCCGCCCTTGAAAGAGAATCACTATCTTCGCAAATGTTATATATATATATTTTTGTTCATATGTTTTCAAACTAAACCTTTATCTGAGTCTTCTATTTCTAACAAAGGGACAATGAAAGCGTTACAAATAATAACGTAAATACTATAAATGATTATGAAGCACACCAGTTACCATCCTACATTGTTTTGGTATAATTCATATTTGATCACAGGGGTTTTCTATCATGTTCTTTCCCCTGTAGACTTCTATTGCACCGAACATGTTTTTTTGATGGCGATTAAGTAATAACAATGGTAATAAACTATTAGATCGCGATTTTACCATCAGAAATGTGTTTTATTTCTATATAACCTTAAAACCGATCCCCGTCCAATATCGAGAGTAAAACAGTATATCGAGCCGTTGCTTTTGTATGACGTAGGTAACCTAGACTCAGTTCTTGATCACGTGTCATTCATTTAATTTTTTTTTTGAATTACGCGGGTTTTTGTGTAATTTTTAATATACATGGTAGTTCAGAAGTTTTGTATGTTGTTCGAAGTTAGGCGGGTGTTCAGTCTGTTACATCACAGTGTTAACAACAAAAAGATTTACAAGTGTATCATTTATTTTATATCAGAAACTAACTTTAAAATACAAAAATAAGTGAAAAAGTGTAGTGGGCCCGGCCCGAAATGCTGCTTAAATTTGATTGGGTTTTGGGGCGGGTCAAAAAAAAAATCGGGTCGGGCTTCGGGTATATATCTTCCGGGCTGTGAGCCGGTCGGACTTACGGGCACGATTCGGCTCAAAAATCAGCCAAAAATATGTATTTAGTAACTGTTATATAGGAAATAAAATAATAATACGATTTATTCTTTTTTAATTAGTTTTTGTACGACTGAACTTAATTTTGTTAAACCTGAAATAATATTTGAATAACCAATTTAATTGCTTAAGCGTATTTTATTATTATTATATCTTTTGATAGACCACGAAGCAAGTACGATTTGTTAATTCATCTATCTTTTCTAAAGCGTTTAAACTTTTTTTCAGATATAAAGCTGTAGCTGTAGTCAATTGAACGCCTCAAGCTTTGTAAATACGTTTTTTACTCTAAAAGTTGGTTTTATAAGTACAGCTGCATAATTCTGTATTTCTTTTATACAGATTTATCAGCTGTTTAACACACACTTGGTTTACCTGCATCGACTATCTGTTATTTTAGGTCAAACCGAAAAGCAAAACTTTTTTAGTTTGAAGAACGCAGACATCATCTAGCGTTGTATACGCCTAACTAGGCATTCATTGTTAAGTGTTTCACGCACACTTCTGTGAATATGAATTATAATATTGTTGCGATCTGTGTGAAAGTCTTTATTTGGGATAAGCACTTATTTCTTGTATTGTGGTTTAATTTGATTCTTTCGTAATTGTCTGTAGCCGGTTTCCATACCTCCACACGTTTTCTTTATCAGTGGAGACTAACCGATATTATAATTAGAAATTTTTTTACGTCACGTTGTAGCTAACACGATCTACATCTTCGAGGAGGTTGGATGCAATTATTATACGCATTGGAAGAAACTTTCAGCAAAAATTACGAAATTAATTTGAGGAAAACTGTGCGCAGTTAGTGATCGTATGAATAAAAGGGGTTTACTTGTGATAATGCCGTATGTACGTTTTTTTGTGTCAGATTTTAATCAATAGTAGTAAGTATTACATTTTCTATTTTAATTCTTAGTATTTTTATTGTTAGTCGATTGTAAGAACAACTGTACGTACATGGTAGGTTGTTAACACAATTAATTATAAAATTGTTTTGTTGTGTCCATATGATTATACGATGCGCTTTGATTCTCTAAATTTTCGTACTTTTGTGTTTTTATTTACGGATGTAAAGTCATTTCTTTTCTGAATGTACAAGTTAGGCTGACTAGGTCACTTTGTTGTCCCCCCCCCCCCCCAGTCGAGGCCGTAGTTTATATTTTATTTGTGATACCGACCTACGTGTTAGTGTTTGATAAAATTTATATAAATATACTTACGTACCTTCTTATTCTTCTTCTTGTTACGTAAACTACTGTCTGTGATAAATAAATATACTCTGGGTTACCACTTTTGTCTTATCATTTGTGCTTTTTCAGCTACGGGTAGATTTAAATGGCGTTTCTCACTCTAGCTTTTCATCGTTTTTAAATTTATTTTATAATCTAACACCACAAAGCTTACGACTCTATTGCCGGAACCACTGAGTTAGTCGTCGCTCTCTTTTAGTTACGAGAAAAACCACGTAACTAAACTAAAACGCGTTTCACTCAAATCAACCTACATTAAAAACAGTACTTGGAGAATTTACTTTTTTATTAACAATTTATTATCACTACCTTAGATTTATTATCCTTATCAATACTACGTAATTGCTTTGTGAACCAGTTTCTCTCTAAACAAAATTCATATTATGTCAAAACGTGTTAATTTAGTATTATTACTAAATTGTGACTACCCCAACGTACCTATAACTTTAATTAGAAAAATTATATCAAAATATAGTTTACGTCAAAATGTATTACTTTTTTATTATTATTTAATTATGACTACCTGAAATTTATTGCACTTGCTAATCCTGAATAATTCCGTTGTGAGCGTAACTTTGCTTATAAAAATAATATCAAAACCTAACTTACGTCAAAAGTGATTATGGTTTTATTATTATTTAACATCACCACTCAATTAAAAATAGTGTCAGACGTCTGTATATGTCAAAATATTGTTATTATCCGTCTTACAAACATTCGCCGGTACATTTTTTCTAACCTATCTTTGCTTTTATTGTTGTATTTGTTGTTAATAGATCTTTAGGTATTATTATAAGTAAATTCATTTTTATTTAATAAATAAGTATCTGATTATTTTAATTTTTTTTGACGTGAGTGCCTTTTAAATAGACTAACGTTTTGTGGAATTCAGATAACTTGTCAAATTTTTGACTTTTAGTATATTAATTCCGATTTTCGAATCAAGGTCACAGTTCACGACATAATGAGACGCCTCTACTGATATCTTTGTTCTATTTTTTCTAACACAACTGTACTTGCTTGTCGCTTTTTGTAAAGCTTTCATGAGTGCTGTTCAGTAAGTTGCCTAAACTTTATATTATTAATTTAGTAGTTACAATTTGTAACTGTAATAAATATACCTTTTAGAAATCTAGACGATCATATATTAATTGAAAAGTTGCAGAATTTACTTATTTTAATCAATGATTTTAATGACTGAGAGTTAAATGAGAGCAATTCGACAGTAAAGTATCTCGCTGGCTGTAAACGACGAATAAAAACAAACTGCTAACATTGGAAAATTAAACGTCTTAAAGACAAAATTGAGAAATTCTGATTACGACTGCAAACTATTTAGTTTTTTTTACAATGTTAATTTACTTATCATCGAACCTTATAATTGCTTGCAAACGTAGAAGAATTAAAAGTTTTTAGACTCAATTTACCAAAATCGATTATCATGCTCCAGATTACGAAATTTAACGTAATATTAAACTAAAAAGTTATATACTTAAAAAACGCAGTTATTGTGTAGATCTGTAAAATTAAAAAGTAACGGAGTAGATAAATTTGAAATGTCTGTCATCGACTACAAAAAATTAACAGTTTTTAGACCGAAACAAGATGTATTTCTACCGTTTGTTGATAAATTGTTAGAATTGACTAAAATCTTATATCATTAAAGTAATTATAATAAATAATTTTGCAATTACATTTTTTCTAAAACAAAGATTCTGTAATTTTAAGCAAAAATTAATTCAATCCAAACTAATTTTGATTCGATATTTGTTATAGTGCAACATGATTTTTTTTATCGCCTGCGGTATACCAAAAACTGCGTTTAAGCGTTGTAATTTGGGTTGTCTATATATTACAGATAATGCATCAAGAACTGTAAAATTCTTGCCAGCGGCAACAGATTTTCATAATGAAATAGCAGTAAATCCCAATAACATTAAAACTAATACAATTAATTATACTTAGTCATTTCATTCTTGCATTCATTTTGTACATAAACTGTACTGCGCCAAAAATAAAAATTAATAATAAATTATAGTTGCAATTATAAGATGTGCTATTTTTTTCATAAGCACTTACCTTTAGACCCAAGCACTGCCAATACTTCTCCTGATTGAACAGTTAAAGATACATCTTTAAGTATAACACCAGTTTTGATACCACCCATAACTCTTTGAATACAAGTGCTAGGTTCAACCTTTAATGGTACTAATTAACATAATACAAAATCAATAAAAAACATTACCTGTCCCGTATAAAAAACATTGCAAAGCTCCAGTACGTAATCACTGGAAATCATTTTTTTACTATTTACATATCATACGTATTCATTCAACAGGTAGAAACGTACTGTTCAGGTACGAATGGTTTAATGGTCTTGCGTATTTGTTGCATTTACCTCTTAAAAGGAAAATAGTTTTGATATTTCGGCGTAATGTCAAAAATGTAAACAATCGTTTAATGTTATCAAAGTTTATTTCTTGTGTTACAAGTAGAGTCCGCTTAAAAATTTGTTTACAAACTTTTCTTCAGCCTCTATGATTGATTTAAAAAAGATAAACTTTGTTAAAAAGTAAACTGCCTTGGATGACTGCTTGAAGTCGTAAAAAAAATCTAAGTGACTAATTTTTGGTGGTTTAAAGGAGACATTCCTTGTTTCGTACGTCAAAATAGTTGTTAAGTATACTTTTTGTGACTGTACTACAGTGTTGCCAACTAGTGTTCGGCGGATATTTAGCAATTATCATATACTACTTTAAACTATTAATTAAAATAAAATCTGACGTAATTACTAAAAAAAATTCCTTATTTTGCTACAAATTATTATTAGTTTTAGTGATTTCTAGTATTTACAGAATGTGCGAGAGAAAGAGAGCGTCGGTGTTGTAGTGTACGTGAGACCGCGGGTGCAGTAATTCCGTGGCACTGGTAACTGTTGTTACAAAAGTTCTGCGTTCGTTTAAAGCACTTCGGTTAAATAAAAAAAACATGTGACATAAGTTAATTTTAAATTGTATTAATACTAGAATTTTTTCGGTCTTGGACAATTTTTCAAAAATAAAAGTGTATCAAATGTTTTTGTAGTGAATCATAGAAAACGAAGACTAGATAAAAGACTATTTGGATGTTAAAGAAAATAATGAGTAAGTTTGCGTCTTGACCTATCGTTCAAATCTCCCAGTGCTATTGACCCTTCGACTCCGTCCTTAGCTATTTTCAGTTTTAAATCTCTGAAACTTGAACAAAAACCTTTACGTTTGAAGTGATAAATATTTGAATAAAACACGAAACCTTGAATTTAATAAATATAATTAAAATTACTTCACAGTTAATTGATACGCGGTTGTATTATTCGGTTATTGAATTACAACAGGATTATTGTAACACTGATGATTATAACCGCAGCTTGTGGAGTGCGGAATATGAATAACTATTTATTAATTCTAATTAAAACTGTACATTTATACATATTTAACAAAAGTTGTGTAAGCATAGGATTATATGTATTAATAGTAATACATTATGCAATTTCGTGAATTTTTAGAGAAAATTAACAATAATAATCTGCATTTACCTAATTGTTTACAATTTAGCAAGGTCTAGGTATTGTTTGTGACATTGAAAAACTACTATAAAATTCTTTTTTAACAAATTTTAGAATGTAGAGGTGTGAATGACTATTATTGTAAACTAGATTTTCATGTAGTGTTTTTAAAAAGAAAGTAGAGAACGCGTAAATGATCTCATTTTTGTTATTAATTTTTGCTTCGTAATATTCCTTGCTGTGTAAATTAATAGTTTATGAGCTCAAGATCAATACTTTTGTACTAGCTTTATTGTAAACTTTATTTAGATTGTATTGTTTTTTAAAATTGATTGAACGTATTAATCATTGGTTTTAAAAAAATTAATTATATGTTAATAGTGTACGTGCACAATATACAATGCGTTAGTAACTTGCTATTGAATTGATATATTTATTGTAAGTAAAAAGAAAAAATATGAAAACTAGTAAAAGATTTATAACGTCAAATTCCTTTCTTTAAAATTCACTGTTGGTATTTTAATCTTTTATATTCAAACTATTGTTGCCAAGACACATTGTGATTGAACTTTATTGTTTATTACATTGGGTGATTGTTTATAAATAATTGTATTTTTCGTTTATGATCATGATTTAATGATTATGTAAGTACGTTTTCGTAAAGAGGTATAATATTCGATGATGCTTGTTTGTGTACATTTGTTGATTAAGTAATTTCTACATATTTCTTAACTGATTTCATAAATTTACATAATACGTATAAATTTTTTTTTCAATAGGTAAGAAGTTTTTAATAATACGATAATTTATTAAATAAACAAATAGTTACAAACTTAGAAATACTTATTGGCCAAAATCTGATCATTTAACTACGAAGAAATTAAATTGTGTAAAAAGTTAAATAAAAGCTGCATTTTGTTTCCTTAAATTTAACTGAGTTCAATGATTTAATGCTTCCTGTCAATATAATTTATGTTATAGTAATGACAAAAATTTGGATTATATGCCTATTCATGCACAAATAAACAAATACTTAAAAAAAATACCTTTTAATCGAATTTTGAAGAATTGTTAATAAATTTCTTTTGTAAATACGGTATACAATAGGTTATGTAGGTACTTATTGATTACAAATAATGGACATAAATCAAATTCAACATTTTTTCTGCTTTTCCCAAATATGTGAAATTTCGTTAATTTAACAATAATCTTTGATTGTTTTTGTTTGATAATGAAGTTATAAACAAAACGTGTCTTATGACTTTGGTTTTGCATAAAATCGAATCTTTAATGATGGCCCATGAGTACTTACAAATAAAAAAAATTGTCAGCTAAAGATAAAAGAAAAAGAAAGATCGTATACTAACAAAGACAAATTTCAAATGCACGTTGGTGTTACAAGTATTTTTTTAAAGCTCTAAAACTATAATTATTTTTTAGATAGCGTTTTATAGCTTTTAAAACAATGTTCATTCGATTAAGGGAAATTTTATCGAAGACTCCAAATAAATCTTATTTTGTTTGTGTTAGGGCTAATTCTTTAAAATAGCCTTTGAACAAATAAATCTCGTGTGACGCGTTTTTGGACGATGACGCTTGTTGAAATACTGCTTTTGTATAAAATTTAACCGAAGCAACAAAAATTTAATATTTTTTATTTAAAAGACACAAATGCATCACAGTTAGATCTTAAAAAATAGTTATTTGATGTACTTGATCTACTCATTTCAGAAGTATCATAATTAAAAAGTCAAGGTAATGTGTTAAACCGTGGGAGGTGAGTAAGCATGCCAATCGTCCATTTTTTGACGAGACAGTCTGGTTTTACGTATGTATATTAGCATGGGTCCGGTTTCCACAAGTAACAGCACGTAAAATATTTGACAAAACGGAATGCTTTCAGGTACAGTTTTTACATTACTAACAACCCATCAGCATAAAATGGGTTTAAATCATATGTAATACAGTGGAACTCCGGAAATTCAAACCCCGGTAATCGGAAATTCTGGATAATCGGAATATCATTTGCTAATTAAATAAATAATATTTCTTACTGGAAATTATAGGAAAAAGAAATACGTACGTAGATCGGTTACAAAACTGGTGTTTATTCTTAACTTACAAGGCATATTTTAATTACTTTTAAAAAGAAAACAGTATAACAACTGAAGTGAGAACAACATCAGTTATCTTCTTTTGACGTTACGATATAAATCGGCACGCCATTCTCTTCACTTTCTTCGTCTTGATCACCACTACCTTTACTGTCATCCAGCACCATTGTCACAATATCGTCATCGTTCAAATCTTGATTGCTGTAGTCGTCTAGGTGAATCAATTCCTGGAGACAATTTTCTTCTGCTTTTTCACATGCAGGGATCTGTTGGACCAATGGAATCAAGTCAGTTACTTTTGTCTGGGTGGGGAAATCGTTTTCTTTGAATTCCAGACTTGGCCACAGTTTTTCCCAAGATTTTTTGATCAAAATTTTGTTGCATTTTTGCCATGCTCCTGCAACCCAGTAAATAACGTCTCTAATTGTAACCTTTTTTAGGCAATCTGTGATGGAAGAATCTCCTTCTCCTTCAATTAGGGTTTTGCAGCACACTTTTATCCATGGGCTCCAATAATGGGGTTACATTTGGGGACAAAAAAATTGCCTTAATGTCACTTTTGACTAGCACCGAATCTGCTGGATGAGAGGTGGCATTGTCAATTAAAAGGAATCCTTTGTTTGGTAAACCGTTCTCTTCATTAAATTTAGTTACTGAGGGAACAAACTGTTTCTCAAACCATTCCTTGAATGGATCACTATTTAGCCATGCCTTCCTCTGATTTCCATAAAATACGGGAAGAGAGTTCGTGTTAATATTTTTCAAGGCACGAGACTTAGCAGCCTTGCCAATCACCATGAGTGGGATTGTATTCGTTGCCGCAGCATTGCTACGGGCTAAAATAGTAAGACGTTCCTAGTTCATTTTAAACCCCGGGACAGAAGATTCCAATTTTGAAGCCAGATTTTTGGTTGGCAGAGCTTTAAAATTTAGACTTAACTCATCGGCATTGTATACCTGTTCGGGCAAGAAGTTTTCAAAACTAACGAGGTCTGAAAACTCATGTAAATAATCATTTGCAGCGGCGAAATCGGTGGATAAGTTTTCCCCTGTTATTGACAGTTGACGAACACCGTGTCGCTTTTACCAGCGATCTAACCATCCATTGCTGACCGTGAACGTTGAGTCACTATTGCACATTTTATTTAGTTGCAACGTCTTCTCTTGAATCAACGGTCCGCTGATAGGCACACCTTTCTGTCTTTTCTGGGTGAATCACAAAAAAGTCGCTTCATCTAGTTTTTCATAAACAGAATTCATTGAGTTGAAACGTTGTTCAAGTGTTTTTTCACTAGTTGCACTATAGAACTGTTCAATTTTAGAACGATTTTTTTTCAGTCGGTGATAGTGGCTTTGCTAACATCAAATTCAACAACTAACTTAGTAGCAGTTTCTTCTTTGTCGAGACGTTTTAGCACTTCCAGTTTTTCTTGAAGTGTACAGGCACTATGTTTACGTTTGCCCGACATTTTAAACACAGTTAAACTTTTAAATAAACGTAAAAACCCGTACGTATATGCAGTACTACAACAACATAAACAAGGTCCGCACTCACCACTGACACTGTCTCGACTAACTGTCTCGGTATGATTCACGCAAGCTAAGTATAGATATAGCTATAGATCGTCGCCATCTGTTAATGAACGTCGGCTTTTGTCTATTGTTACATTTAGCATTGTCGGCGGTGGTGCTGACATTACATGTGCGTGCTGCCGCCCGACTTTTCTTATGTTTTAATGAAACGTCTGAAGTTGACACTGTATGAAAATAGCATATTAGGAGTATTTTATAAAGAATTCCGGATAATCCAAATTTTCAGAAATCCGAACAGACATCAGCCCCAATCAGTTTGGATTTCCGGAGTTCCACTGTAGTCTAGAAGTTTTGGTTATCCAAGCATCAGCAAGCTTAACTTAACTTAACTTATATAAACTGACAATTGATTAGCCATTAATAATAGCTTTGATTTCAGCAGTAACAGCTGGTATAAAAATGTTATCTTTTATTAAAATTACAAACATTGCCGATTTGTTTATAACAAAATCGACTTTATGTAAAGTTACTATATTTGATGGATCCAAAAGCTAAGGAGGGTAAGCAGGTTTAAATTACTGGGTTTAAAACTATAATTAAACTAAGATTTATGTCACTTTGTTTTGTGAGAAAAAAACTAAATAATCAATCCTAAAGCTTTTTCTAGTTCTTGGTTCTTGTACTTTGGGTTCTCGTTACACGGTAAGGGCAGTATCCTTTGCGACAGAGTCCATTAATAAGAAATCAGTGTTGCACAGAATGACACTTTTTTTTCCAACTCTTTGTTTCTGATTAATCTTTGCAGGCTTCTTCAGCATCTCGATAACCGTTTTTGCACGTCTTGTTATGGATGGTAGCAGTGCGTATAAAAACGGACAATGAGTGCCTAGGTACCGCTTTTATATTAAAGGACAATGAAATTAGTCTATGTCTAACCTGTGCCTAATCTAGTACCGAAGCCCTGAAAGGTCAGCACTAATTAGATAGAGCATCGGATAACAGGAGCTCTTTATCTCCCTCTTAAACTAGTATTGCTGCTAAACTACTTTTGAAGAGTCACTGCTATCTCGTCAATGTTTGTACAGCTCTTGTCATTTCCGCATAAATGCACTATTATGAATACTGGTCTAAAGCGTAAAGCAACTTACATAGACCCCAAGCGTATTGGATTGCGTACGGCTACCAAATGACGCTTCTTCTAAGCAATAGAAATCGGTCTTTCCTCTTATTCCAGAACTAGGTTTTAATTCACCGGCGTTGAAGAAACCCTCGGGCTTCGGCCGTACTTCAAGTTCTTGTCCGTAATTTAAAACTGGTTTTTGGAGTAGAAAATAGATTCAGATTTATTGACATAGTAACACCATAAAAAACAATGGCTCATAACCGTGTCTTCAATTTCTGTACAAAACCGAATTACAGAGTTGTGTAAAGTTTGTATTGTTCTAAGGCCAACAACTACATGGAAACTGCTCCGATCCAAACTTTTGCGTATACCTCGAAAACAAAAAACAATCGCACGATTGGTTTTAGCCATGAAGTTTTTCTCAAAAAAAGATACGCGGTCAATCTTCTCGTATCTATTATAGTTACCGAGTTTCTTTATCAAAACATCCAATTTAGGACACCCGGTCTCTAATCTTTGAGTCAAAGTGCTGAAAGCTTCTATCGTAATGGTTGTTTTGTTCTAAGAGCACATAAGTATCTTACAAAAGATTGAGTTGCTGAAAGACTCAAAATTGAGACGAGCAGTATCCTTAGTATGTGAATTTTTAGAAAACTATAAATGTGTGGCAACCTACTGTCTGAATAATATTGCTACTTTTTACTATAATTATTACAGTTTCTTTAAATAGCAAATAAAATTAATTGTTACTATATTTTGATAAATTGTCTTTCTAAACGTTATTGGTTCTATAAACTGTTCAACATGAGCAAAATGCGATAGCAGAACTATTCCACAGTATAAATTTATCATGCATAAATAATAGTATGTATACGTTGTAGTGTTAGTCTGCGGGTTATTTGAATTATGCGGGTATAAAATCAATTTTTAACGTATCCATCTCTAGAGCTATTTACAAAATATTGTTTAGTCGTCACATTTTTGTTTTATTTTTTATCACATGCCTAACACATTTTGCCTAGTCTTCTACAGTGGCATTTTGTAACGATCCTTCTATCAGCTCTTTGACACATTTTAACGTGTATTAGTTTTTGCAAAATATACATTTACTTTACAGTTGGCAATGATAACTAGTAGTATAGGAATTCTTTTTTTGCTGTTATTTATCCGCAACGTACTTTCAAAACTTGCTTTACGTATATTTTCCTACAATATAGAATATAAGCGATGTATTTGCCTAAAATAATAAAGTACATTGTTAAATACAATTACGAGTGATTTAGTGGAAGTACTTTTTAATACATACAAATTATTACTTCATTGTAGTCACATGTGCAGTTCCATTTTCAATGAGTGTTATTATTAAAGGACGATGTCTTGTAGCGGTTTGTTTGAAGCTAGTAGACAAGCTTTGCAAAACAAAAATTGCGTTAATATCCTTCCATGTTTTAGAAACTGAATCTTTTTGTTTAAGTACATCTAAACAGTAAATGTTTTTTTTACAAAATGCTTTAATTTGCTTAAAATAACGTTTTCGTGTCAGTTAGAAACCATCTTCTTCCAATACTGGGTTTGGATTTATCAACATTTACACTCTTTCTTTTTTTAACTGCTTGATATTTTAACATATGTTATTGTACAATACCATCATCTGTGCTTGTCGTATTTTGATATACTAAAGTGTCGTGTAAAATAAATAAAAACAATAATTTTTTTTTCAACTGTAAGCGCAGTTGTATTTGAGCGTTTGATTCACTGGCGGCTGGACAATAAAGGCTCTAGAGAGCGAACCTTCTAGACGTTCATTAAAACAAAAAAACCATACAAATTATTATAAATTAAAATATTTAAAAATATTTATAGGATATAGATATTATCCACTTTTTATTACTATAAAACATTAATTTAATACGATCGCCGTTCAAAGCAACTAAATCGGTATTTCTTTATGTCCGGACTTCAATTATTGAAACCCATGCCTTATGTGTAGTAAAACAATATAACGTGACGTCGCGACTCCCACTACGAGATTTTTATATGCAGATTTAACGTGCAAAAAGGCTTGCGCTGTTCTAGCCCGCGGTTCAGTAATGATTTCACAGTAGAACGTGTACTAACTGAAACAGTATATTTGTCCTATTCTCGAAATATGCAAAAAATAGTGTAAAATCTATTTTTAAAAATGAATTCGTAGGACTGTCGTTTGAAAAAAGATTGAATTAAAATCTTTAAAAAAACGTACTCCAAATTTGGAGCTAAATCAAGCAAAACGTACACGGCATTTTTATAGTGCAGTTTATAATAAAAAAATTACGGTTTGGTAGTTGTAATAGATTTAAGTCGATTGTGTTTGGTATCGACTTCAAAAAGTAATTTTACGTAAATAAAAATTTAGTAGTTTTATTGTAAATAAGAATAACCTAGTAACGCCAGTTGATGTTAAATTTTCTAAAATCTGTTTTTAATCAAATTTGTAATAATACAATGTTGTTTAAAATTTAAAACTGACGTTTACACTACTTTACTGTTTTATTACAGAAAATTGATTTTTTAATATTAAAAACCTGTTTTGTAAAATTTATATCAATTTTAAACGATTTGAACGAGGATTTGAAATTGTTATAGCAGATGCTATATCATGTTTTTATTATGTCAAACAGTACGTCGTACTTGCTTCAGTTTATACTTTTACCTTCTACTTATTCGGCTATTTCTGCTATTTACTCGATTTTCCACTACTTAGAAGCATTTTTAATCCAAAACTTAACAAAACCAGCAATTGTTAAATATAGCGTATTTTACACAACGATGTTTTTATACCCGCTTGAATTTTCTACTTGCGGTGTAGAACAACCTAATTTTAATTATGCTTTTCATTGCATCAGTAATCAAAGTTTTAATTTCTCATTAAACTGCATTAATACTTGCGATATATGTATAAAGTTAGAAAGTCTAAATTACCAATAATACAGTAAAAATTATAAATTTAATTATAATCAATTTTTATTTGCACGCAAATAACATTTTATTGTGTTATTTTTTAGCGTTAAGAAATCAACGGCAAAGCTACGTTTAGTAATTGCATTCACACTTAGTTTTATATAAGAACTTGAATTAGTTAAGTGAACTATGTCGTTTTTATCACTTTCGTTTTTCTAATTTCTCTTTGTTATCATATTTTCTAATAACCATAGCAAAGTTTTCAACGTACAGCTTTTGAAAATTTTTATTTTGATAACGGTATCAAGTAAAACAAAATATTCTGTTTTCTGTAGAATAATTTCTTTTACCAATCGTTTATAGTAAAAATAATATTTTTAAAAACTTTAGTTTATTTGTAGGTAGTAAGACACATTTTTCTATCTTTTGTTTAAATTATGGTTTCACTTTAATATTTTTGTATCATAATGTCACTACTTAGTTAAATTGATCGTTAAAATAATTTAAAACATACAGTTTGTATTGAACCTTTCCAAGCTCTGACAAATCATAATAAAAATTTGTACTTAACAATGTTTAGTCTAACTAAAGTATAAGTAACTTTTAATGAACGTTATTACATAAAAATACTTGTCGAGTCGTGAATTTAATAAACAATGTAAAGAACTTGAAATTAATTTTATTTGCGATTGATCTAAAATTTATTCTTTTGTAGAATTATTCTGATTACAAGAGAGTTTGTAAGTGTATAATTTTATGAATGTAAATTTCATTATACAACATTAATTATACTAAGCTCGTTTGTTTGTTATAAAAATGTTATCTGTTTTTAATATTTTTTATTGAACTGTCAGTCTATTTCATTTGGGTATGGACGAAACGCTACGTAAATTTTTAAGCAACTGTATCTTCTGATGAAACTTCCATTGTCTTTTTTAAGAATGTTAGCAAATAAAAACTCTAATGCAATTGAGTTTTATACTTGTAATTGAACAATGTGGTCGTATGCAAATTAACATCTAAGCCACTATTAATCTCGACTTATAAAGAAGTAAAATTAGAGGATATTGTGCAATTCGTTTTGTAACGTGTAATGACGCACCCTTCTATATACCACTTATGAAATCAAAAGCTCATTAACAACCTTAAATTATTTTTCGTTTACTACAATAAATAACTTAGGTGGTTATTTAAACAAATTTTATCTTTTTTGTTTAGTATTGTTGTAGAAAGTGTAGTAACAATGTGAACTTGTTATAACAGAATTATGTAAAATTGGCAGGAAACGCTATGCATGTATCTTTGTTACTAATTTTAACTGTATTTTAATTATTTTTTGCATTTTTTAATGTTAAAATTATTGTGATATTAAGTAATTATTTACTTTAAAATGTTGAACTGTTTTATAATCTAATTCTCGTTAAGTAGTTTCAGCAATTAAAACATTTAATTATTATTATTGTGTTGTTACTTTAATCAGAGTTCGAAGAAGAACTGCGGGGATATTACTGCTCAGAAACTAAACAATTATTTTTTCTTAAGTTAGTTGTAATGTCAATATTCTTTCTAAGCTGCAAAAATAAATGTTTGTATTTTTAATTTGTTGGAATTAGTAATGTATTATATATTGGGTTATTTTAGTTAATATATGCCTCGAGTATCTAAAACTAATAGCTACCGGTTAGATTCTTTTGCGTAAAATATTATACGCAATCGTGAGAGCATTAAGCCAATAAAACTCATGCATAAGAAATACAATAAATTGATATTGTTGTGTATTTATTAGTACCAACTTACCGTTTTATTATGCAAAAATTTAGAAATTCAAAGAAGTTATAGTAGAATCCAGGCTTTCACGGGTTGCAATCGTAATACAATTTTACATTCTGGATAATTCTCGTGTTTTCGTTATCACACAAGCTCAGCTTTCGTCACACGTCGCAGTGGACTGATTGATTGCACCGTGAAGTCTTGCTTTTATAGACCGGCCTCCGATCAATAAAACTGGTTTCCAAATATCCGGTAAAGAAAAACTAGAATCTCGATTAATATTAAAAGGATCTTTAATTATTTTAAAGGATTTTCTAATTTATTGCTAATAGTAGTTAGAAACAATCGCCAAAATTTTAGTGTTTTTATACGTAATTTGATAGCACGTGTTCCGCCACCGCTAACTTCCAAGATTGTTTAAAACGACTATATCTTTGATGCTCCTTAATACCAATTCCCACGCTTCTACCCGTTTCTCTTATCTATGCACGACCACAGTAAGAACAAGGAATGCTATAAATGTCGTCAGATTGAAAAGGAAGAACGTTCTTTACCGAATTTAGTAGTTGACCCAATTTAGGAAAAGTAGAAAACCGAGTAACAATGTTGTGCTTAAAAAACATTTTTCTTATACGGTCTGTGGTAGCTTTGACATAGAGTAGATAAGCAATCGACAATGCTTCAGACTTAGATTCCGCTGTTACTCTTGGTTTTGCAGACGTAAACTTTGTTACACAATCCATTTAAATATTTATTTATATGGGTAGTAACGCGGAGCAATGGTGATATGTGCGAAATATAGACTTTTTTTGTTTAGTCTAGGTGCGGGATCGTTACCTTTCAGTCAATTAAACATATCTGTAAATTTTCTTTGAAAAATATTAAGTTCTTCAAGTTTGTTTTTCATTTTAAAATGGAAGAAAATGTAAAAAAATGTAACTTTTATTGCTTCGCTTGTTTTTTCTAATTTAAAAAAAGCAACCCAGAATCCACCACGAGGAGGTGGATACAAAACGGATGTGCATGTGACAATTTTCCTGTCAGCTGGAGGGAAAGCTTGCTAGAACTATTTCGTACAAATACTTTTGGTGTGTACTTAAATCGCTAACACTTATTGAAGGCAATTCAATGTCAGGTTTAATTATCTGAAACTGTACAACAAACATCTTGTCACAATTCCTTAGCAGTTTTTCTATAGGACCGGAAAGTCTTTTGGATCATTAAGTTTTCCATTTATCTTATAAACTAAATGACAAAGAGGAAGTTCATTACAGTGCAATAGGTATATCAAACAATAAACCGGTTTATCTAGAAAAACTTCTAATTCTTGAAGCCTGTATTTACTACTGTACCGTCATAACCCACTGCTGCAGTTTTGTTGAAATATTCACCCAAGTAATTTGGAAGGAAGTTAAAAAGAAGATCTGATTTTCTCAGCTACTTATGTCTTGTCTTTTCTCTCGTCGATCTTTTTCTTTCTCTTCTAATTTTACTGTCGATGATTAAAGAAAGATTCTCGTCATTTACTAAATTAAAATCTTTAAGTACAGCGTTTAGCAGGACAGATGCATTTCTATCTGAGAGTCCACTTCTGACACGTGCTTCAACCACATTAGATAAAACCAGTCCTTTTTTGTAAAGCATTTCTGGAGACTTTGATGTTTGTGATAAATTAGACTCGGTACAATTAGTAGTACCGTTGTTATCCATTTGATAATAGTAATCGTCTTTATTTTCTTTACTTCCGCTTTTGAACAGTAATATATCTGGAGTAGGTGTTTGTATTTTTTGTTTAAAATCTCTTTTTCTCTAACTCCTTTCTTCTGATGTCGACAAAACGATAACTTGAAGTATTTGTGTTATTTTAGTTAATAATTTATTTAATCTACGTTTAGTTTTAAGGTATAACATAATTTAAAATTGAAGGTTTTTATTAAAATTTTACATCAAAGAAGGAACCTGCAGTTTTCTTCACGCAGTACTGATTTTTTGTGTGAATTTGAACTTTAATATATGCCTATTGTGCATACAGGGATACACAAAATTAAAAAAGAAACCGTTAAGTTAAAAGTTTCAAAATTAGGGTTTTTATTAAAATTTTCAAATTTTACATTCAAAAAAATACCTCAGGATGTCATCGCACAATGATGTTTTTTTAAAAGTTAAATATAACTTAAAAAAACAACTAATCTACACCTAGGAATATAAAGTTTCAAAAACATTTGAATGTGATAATTAATAATTAATTTCATAGTAAAACGAATATTTTGATGAATTGAGTTTAAATGACATACAAACTCGTTGAGCGTAGAAGGTCCTTGTTGTCAAATGACAAAGGTGTCATCAAAATATCTGTATCAGCACGTTGGTTTTAAATAAAATGTAGAATAACGATTTTTTCTTAAAATCCCTCATAAATCTATTAGCAACAACCGGTGGAGAACCCGTGGCGGCTCCTGACGTCTGTGAGTAAAACTTGAATCAGGTACCGGCATATTAGTAAACAAAGACTCGAGATCAAAACTAACCAGAATGTCAGTTGGTTGCAAACGAAAATTATGCAACTTCTGAACACAATCCACCGAATTGAGTAGAAATGAACTTGCTAAAGGTTTTAATATTATTCCAAAGAGAAATAAAATTGAGGTGTTTTAGAGTTTTTAGGTATTAAAAGTTTTTTATCGGTTGCATTAATTGATGACTTTTTTATAAGTTTGGAAAATGCTCTTTCAATAGATGTAAAAAGATCTTCAGAAATTACTCTATACGTTCCGTCTGAGAAAAGATTGTGATTTTGTTATCATAATCTGAACGATTTATAATAACAGTGGCGTTCCCTTTGTCAGATTTAAGAATGACTGTAAATGTATCTTGTTTAAAAAATTTTATTGCAAAAAATTCCGATTTTGGAAAGTTACTTTAGGGAATTCTTGACTTACGAAGAATTTTTGTAGTTTCAAAGCCGATTTCTTATGCTAGAAGATTGAGAACTGCTTGGACAGAGGCTTCTACAACTGATACAATTTCTTCAAAAGAAAGTTGTTTTGGAGCAAATACAAAGTTAAAACCTTCTGACAAAATAGCTGTTTCTGTAAAGGACAATGAACGTGAAGATAAATTAATCACAGTTTCGGGTTTTGCTTCTGCATCGACGACACGTTTTGAAGGCATTGATTTGTTAAACTTTTTAAGATGATTACTTATAACCATTTCCTTGACTCGTTGGGCTTGTTAAAAACCATTTTAATAATGAGATTCTAATCAGAAGGCGAAAGGATCCTGGCGAGTTCTAGATGAAAATCAAATAACGATTTATTAACAATATCAATTTCTTTCCTAATTAACGAAAGACCTGGGCGAATTAATATTTTTGAAACAGATTTGGATTTTATATGACGAATTAGTTTTAAACAACGACTTTTGCGACAACGTATAGAAAAAGTTAAACTACACAGCAAAACTTTGAATAGTTAAAGATTCTTTAAAACTCCTCAATTTTACGGATTAATTAAAATTTACAAGTCTAATATTCCTCTTCGACCTATTGTCAACGGTATAAACTCACCTACTTACAAAATCTCTAAATATCTTGCAAATTTATTAAAACCTTTACCAGGGAAGACTGATTCATTTCTACTCAATTTGGCGGATTTTGTTCAGAAGAGTAACAGCAGAATTTAGGTCTCAACCAGTGTCGATTGTTTATCTACTCTACGTCAAAAGTACCACATACCGTATAAGAAAAATGTTAAAAAATCGTTACTTGGTTTTCTGCTCTTCTTAAATTGGGTCAACTTTTAAGTCCGGTGAAGGACGTTATTCCTTTTCAATATGACGGCGTTTATAGCATTCTTTGCTCTTGTGGTCGTGGTTCGTATTAAAGAGCATCAAAGATGTAGTCGTCTTAAGCAATCTTTGAAATTAGCGGTGGCGGAACACGTACTAGAAACAAGTCATCAAATTATGTTTGAAAATTTTAAAATTTTTGCGAATGTTTTTAACTATTATCAGCAAAAAATTACGGAATTTATTGAAATAATTAAAAATTCTTTTAATATTAACCGAGATTCTAGTTTTCCTTTATTGGAGATTTGGAAACCAGTTTTATCGATCAAAAATCGTTCTATAAAAGCGGGACTTTACGGCGCAATCAATCAGTTTGTTCTGGGCTCTGAAGATGTCTACTGCGACGTGTGACGAAAGCTCAGCTTGTGTGATAACGACAACACGGGAGTAGAAAATTGTATTTCAAAAAAGTTATAAATAAACTAGACTTCAAAAAAACACAATTACAAAAAAAATTAAGAATTATTAAGAAATTTATAAAGAACGCTTACAAAGATAGTTGCATGTTAAAATAAGACTAATTAAACCAAACCACCATTTTGGGAAATTTTGAACCTCTATAAAAAGTTTGGGTTTCAAACTTAATGTAGCAAACTATAAAAATAATAGAAAAACGGCACGCAACTGAGAAGCTTACAATAAATTCTATTAATACAAAAAACTTTAATTGTAAAGAAAAAACTTAAAATGACTAATGGCAATGTTTGAGTAGAGCCTTAAAAAAGCAATTTTGTATGAATCATAGTATCGTTTTTTGTAAACATTGTATATCTTCAGACACAGTTTTGTAATTTTGATAAATTTATACTATTTTTTCTATATTTTGCATGTACCAACATTGTTTTATAACGTTTATGTTGTTTAATTAGAAGAATATAATATAAGAAAATATAAAAAGGACGCAACAAACATACCAAAGAAAGTTGACTTACTTCAAAACCAACAAGCAAAATGTCATTAACTTATAAAAAAATTTAAAAAAATTAAAACAAAAAAAATTCCAAATTCCATATTAAGTCAAACTACTAAATGTGAGTGTTAGAAAGTTAATGGCAAAAGAAGAAAAATCCAGATGACAGGAAGCTAACGGTTGTCAAGCTTATGTTCAAGAAATGGCAATACAAATTCTTGAAACTTGTAATAATAAGATTACTCGGTACCGTTTAAGCACTAGATCTACTTATTATTTAATTAATCATTTGTATACTACATAAAAAAACTAATACTACTTCTAATGATTTTTATAACCTAATGGAAGTTGAAATGTGTGTCAAGATAAAATTGTGGTTTGTTATAGTACGTATATGTCTATAATCAATAGATCAAAGCGGCCGCAGCTGAATACCTTAATAAATAAATACAATTGTTTTTAAATCTTCTTAAATAGTTTAGGTTTTCTATTCTTAAATGCATCGTTAATTCGTTTTGTAATCGTTATACACCTATTAATCTTGGCGTTATACACTAAAACGCTTTTAATTGATTTTACTTTTTATTAAAACATTTTGAAAGTGTAGTTCTTGCGTTGACCTAAAGAGATCTTAGGGCATTTTTCGATAACTTTTACTATAGAATTAAACATTTCTTAAATGTAAATTTGGCTATTCTGATTATTTTAAAAATGTTTTTATATTATTTTTTATAAATGTCAAACAATTTTTTTAATTTTTAAGTTTATACTAAAATTTTTGAAAATATGTTGGTTTCTTACATTCTTAGGATTTTTACATTTGTGGGTTGTGCGCTCATTCTCAGTTGGCAATGCGCGCTCTTTTATTACGCTGTTAATGGACCTTGGTCAACCAAAGCAGAAAGCTATGCGTTTATATATTTAATGTTAAAGAAACTAGTACCAACATTCAATTTTTCTACGGCTTCAGTGATTTCACTGTGCGTAAACCTAAATGTTAGCGTAACGTTTGCTTTATTTTTTTTTATTATAAACAGGTATTTTTCCGTTCTATAAAAATTGTGCAAAATAAATTAAGTTTATGAATATTTTTGTGCTCTTTGATATCACAAAATTATAACACTATATAAAAATAATTAAAAACCCATTACATTATTATCAAAATGTGAAATTTTAAACTCAAAACGTACATTTTTCCGTAAAACTACTTATTTTTTATTTTTTATTTTGTTATAGCAGTACCTATTTCGATTTGTGGTATTTTGTTCTTTTTGTGTTAATCCAACAAACAACGCTATTGAAAGTATTTTGTTCTCGACAATAAATAAAAATCTTTAAGGAATATTTATTACAATTTTTTGATAATGTTAATGATCAGTTAGAACTAAGTTTATTTAATTAAGAATTAATAAGATAATATGTACATTTTAGCATAATGAGTCTAAAGAGTTTTAGTTTGAATGCCATAATAATAAAAATACAATGGCAAATAATTAATCAATTATGTCAAATAAAGGAATTTATGATCACATTGTTTATAAAATAAGATAATTTTTTTAAATTTAAATTTTTGGTAAACCCTCTTCATTATCTCAACAGCTACCATCGCCGAATATTAAAAAACAAATTTAAACCGAAAACTACATTATCGAGTCAAAATATCTAAAAAATTCTTCGAACTTTTTTTCAAAAACCAAAAAAACATCTTTATAATCTGGGTTTTCCTACTTAGTTTAAAAACTGTGACGTAAAATTCTCAAGAAAGACATACCAGAAAATAAATAAACTAAACAAGGATATGAAATAAAACAACACGTAGTAGTAACTCATGTATTTGCTGAGGTTTTTCACGACAAATAATGAGACAACCTCGGTGTTAAAATAAAAAAAACCACTAAAATATCGAATTACCTGCATCTCAGAAACTGGATATAAAATGATAGTCGGGAACGAAAATTATAACACAATCTAAATTTTATTCATAAAGTAAAGTAATTAAAGTAGAAGCCCTGAACAAAAAAATTACAGAAGTTTTAATGACAACAATGCAGAAAATTAACTAACAATGACAAAAAGCTAAATACACAAATAAAACAATTGATTAAAAAGAGTAACACAAAATGGAGATTCTGAAGAGCTGAAAATACTCAGCAAAACAATTTCAAAGGAAATATGAGAAGATCTCAGAAAGTACAATACATAGAAAGTACAACACATTATATAAAAATAATCCTAAAAGTACTTAGAAGAATTATAACAATTAAAAAAATATATAGAAATAATAGAAGACCGTACAGAAACCTGCACACCGGACAGACAACCAGCTACATTAAGAATTCCGAACATTTCGTCGAGATTCTTTAAGGACTTGAGGTAACTACCAGTGACATACTAGTTAGTTTCGACGTAAACTTACTTTTCACCAATGTACCCAGTGGAAGAAACATTAGAGATCATTAGACAACAACTAGTGCCACGAGGTTTACAAGAAGATTTGATCGACTTGGCCAGACTCTGTTTTACGTCAACCTACTTCCTGTGGAATGGTGAGTTCTATAAACAAAAGAACGGCATGTATGGGATCACCACTGTCACCAGTAATAACTAACATCTTCATGGAAGCTTTTCAACAAGAAGCTATTAATTCAAGCTACAGGAAACCAAAATGCTGGTACAGATACGTGGAAAACACTTTCGTCGTATGGCCTCACAGACGGGAAGAATTACAAAGTTTTCTTCAACACATCAATGGACACTACAATAGTATCAAATTTACCATAGAGATCAAAAAAAAAAACAAAACGCTGCCTTTTCTAGACGTTTTGGTAACACGCACGGACAACAACAGGCATAGCGTATAACGCAAGAAAACACATACAGACCGGTATTTATACGCATCTTTTCATCACCATCTACAACAGAAGAGTATCCTCATCAACATACTTCTAAAAAGAGCAGAGGAAACTAGTGATGAAGAACACAAGCCGGATGAAATCAAACACATCAAAGACGCTCTTATAAAAATGGCTATAATACAAAATTAATAAGACCACAGAAGAAAAAGAAGAAACAAATTGAGGTTGCTGTGGAAACACCGTCAAAACATATGCTTACTTACCCTACGTTGCCGGAGTCACTGACAGACTACAGAGGGTTCTAGAAAAGAAGAACATCTCTACACGTTATAACATAGTGAAGAAAATAGATCAGTTTATACCACCTAACAAAGATCAACTTCCGAGACTACACACCAAGGGTATATACAAATAAGAGTGTATGTGCGGCAAGAGTTACATCGGCCAAACAGTAAGGAGCATTGAGTGCAGGGTTAAAGAACATCAACGAGACGCTAAGATTGGATATCACAGGATTGATTACGGGAACGTAAAGGTATTAGCAAGAAGCAGACACTATCACCAGCGAATAATACTCAAATCACTAGAAATAATAAAAAATCCTAACAACTTCAACCGTGAGGATGGATACAGATTAAGCAACACATGGAGATCTACGTTGCGTGAAGAACATGCAAGAAGTCACCAGACGTCTATGAACGCAACTCAACAGACCAGAACAGACACAGATTAGAGAAGCGGAGCCGAAATACGGTATATAACGAGGAACGCAAGACAAGAACATCAGTCTTTAGAAATTTTCTGAAGAAGCTGACAGCATGATCAGGGAAACGTTAAGTAAAAGTTTTGTGACGTGGCAACACCCGAACAACAGTGCTACATTACTTTACATGACTTGAAACATTTACAATTAGACTAGTGCACACCTGACCTTGAAGCAATCTTTCTCTGTAGGGACTGTAGATGGAGAATTGTAGGAAACTGGATAAGCAGAAACCAATATAATCCTTTCGAAGAGACCTATATCTAGAATCGGATGTTAATAGGTTATAAAAGAAACGATAGAGTCTGTCACAAACGTTATGTAAAGTGTAAGCGTTGTTGAAGCTGAAACTATGCGCAATTTGTATTTTTGGTAGGATTGTCAAGGTTTTTACAACTTGCGCATATACGTTTAATTTTTAAACGTTAGCGCTGGATAAAAACCTCAAAAAAAGTATTGCCATTGTTAATAAAATGAGTGTTGTAATATAGAACGCCATGTTTAGAAACAGTTTATTAAACGTTTAAAACTGAAACCAATGTAGTCTTAATCGGCCGGTAATCTGGTTGTGACCATCATCTGATTACTAAAGTTATTAGATTATGCCTTATTACTAGTAATATTTTATTATGTTTATGTTTGTCAGCATAAACGGGTATACTTGATCTGCAAATAAATCAGATGCTTGGCACATGACTGACAGCATTCTGGATAAATCTATACAAAAATACACATAATTACAACCGATATCTGTCGACACTTTTTATACTTTTGCTTTATCGGCTTCGAGAACATTCCGGTAATCACCTCAAATCATTTTGAATGACCTCGAAGCTTTTATACGTTTCAATACGCTTAAAACTGAATTGTTCAAATATTGTTTTTTCGCAATTTGAATATTTTTTGATTTTTTTGTATTTTGCAATTATTTTTCAATTTCTAATCTTAAACTTAATATGTATGTATGTAATATGTAATTATATTCGGCAAATAAAACTAAAGTTTTAAATTTATTTTAACGTTTTAATGATACCTTTTGAATCATGTACTATGTACGAGGACTAAACTTTATAGAGTGGCAAACGAACAAACTTGTGAGCAATGGTCAACAATTTACTACATAAAAAAACACACTTTAGGGTATACTTAAAGAAAAATAGTTTGTCTGATACTCCCGTACAGTTAAAGTTAAAGTCAATCTAAGATTTAAATAAAAAGATCAAAATTTACAAAAAAAGATTGAACACCTAAAGCAAGAAAAATCTGCAAAAAGAGTTAGACAACCTTTCGTGCAAAACCAACTCTAATCCTTTAGTTATTACTTTTTATATACAAAAGTGTTCAAAAACACATTATTAAAAAAAAAGTTTTTAGAATTTTTATAATTTAAAATTTTCGTTTAAAATTTGTTCAAAAAGACGCAAATTCTAAAAAATAGTACCACAAATTCGTTAATAAAGCTTTTATAGAACTTGTTTAATGTACTATTATTATTCTACAAAATAAATCTTAGTATCTATAAAACACTGAACAATACTAACTCCGCCAAATGTTATGTTTAGAACGAGACAATTGCTCAACGAGGCAAAAAATTGCATAGCGTTTAGAATTTTTCGTCTCAGGTCAATGAAATCATTAGGTACAGTGATTGTCCTAAACAAGACAAGAATATTTTGATATTTGTAATGCTTTTATCGCTACGAAAAAACTCAACACAGAACAGAGACATGTCATTTGCCAAAAATGTTTAGTACTAGGACACATTCATATAATAAAGTAAATACGTTAAAGCAGTCAGTAGTTTGGTTTACTAAAAAACTATAATATGTTAGTAAACACCTTAGTTTGGTACAATTAAAAGTTCCTTTGAATTTCGAACTTAATCTTACTGTTCACAAGAAAAAAAAACTAACCAATTACTTTTATTTTACAAAATTTAAAAGCGTTAAATTGACAAGAACAATCGACTTAACTATTTGCAATTTATCTCAAACGATGCCCTTAATAGAAGTAAATACAAAAATTAAGATTTTGGCGGCCTTTAGATATGATTACTAATACTTAAAGTTTGCAAAGTATTAGAATATTTTTTGTGTGCTTTCCTCCGTTTTGATGTATTTAGAATAATCGGTCAGAAATTTTACTTTTCCGGTCTAGGTCGGAAATTTAATTAATTATTTAGAAGTTGGCACTAATAATGATTAATTGTTCACGCCATATGTTATTTTATCAAATATATTTACATACATCATTATCTATGTTATTGTTTAGAATAACACTAACAAAAATTTTTATACAAAAATTTGCTTATATTTCAGAATTGCTAAAAATAATAGTTTTATTTTCATATAAATTAAAAAGTAATAAGCTTATGTAACTGTCTAATTAATTTTAAAACAATTGGATTTTGTCATTATAAGTTTCAGCTTTATCAATATATGTTATCAAATTTTATTATAAAAATTAGTACTTAACTGCAAAATATTTTGTGTATCACACGTCCTGGAAGTATTTTGCGAGTATTCGCATTTTGTAGGCCTAGTCTCTTGCAACTGAGAAGCAGTTATTTGAAATTGTGGTTATCCATAACATGTTAAGAAAACTAGACTTTACTACGTCCCGGGAGTGGGAAACTTTAAGGAACAACTCCAGTTCCGATTTGCCATCTCTTTCTGAGTTTAAGACTTTTCTTACAAATACAGCCAATTTTTTAGACAGTTTATCTTGAAAACCTCAATCAAAGATTGCTCCATAAAAATCAAAACCAAATTTTTTTAAACCGTTTATGGTGGACGCATATCCATGTGCGTTTTGCAAAGATTCACATTCGTTAAGCTCCTGTAATGCATTTTTTAAATTATCTCCTCAACAAAGGTTATCTAAAACCAGAAAACTAAAACTATGTATAAACTGCCTTGATAGAGGGCATTTTCGGCCACAGTGCTCGTCAAAGTGAACTTCCCGCATTTGCAAAAGAAAGAATCACCCTCTTCTACATGCTGCACCTTGTTGTGTTGTCGATTCGGATGCGGCTGGATGATTCTGCAAATGTTGAAACGCCTAGGCCATCTTAATCAGTCTCAACACTATGCACAAATGCATCTCAAGCTATACTGCCTACAGCGTCTAGTTAAATTCTTGATTCTAACGGTAGACCATACTCTGTTCGAATTTTGCTTGACTCAGGTTCTCAATCGAATTTTATTCGAACTTCTCTTTGCAAAAAACTCAATGTGCGTATATATGAGGCTAATTTCATTGTTACTAGAATAAGCAATTCCACAACTCGCATCGACTCAAAATGTGACGTAATAGTACGTTCACATTATTCCAAGTTTCAAAACTTACTCTTTTGCTTGATCATGAATGAAATAACTGATGTAACGCCCAGCTCTCGTGTATATTATAATATCATGCAGATTCCAACAAATATTCAGTTATCTGATCCCCGATTTAATGAGCCTGGCGATATAGATCTTTTAAATGGTTTTTCGCAGTTTTTCAATCTGTTATGTGTGCGTCAAATTCATTTAGGTTATAATCTACCAATTCTGCAAAAAACTAGACTTGGGTAGATTCTTTCTAGTCCTACAAGCCCCCTAGTGTTTACCCAAACTCAATGCAACGTCAGTATCAAAAACGATCTTTCTGGTTTAATTTTAAAATTCTGGGAACTTGAAGGTTATCTTGTCGAGAAAGTTTTTTCACCTGAAGAAAATGCGTGCAAAACTATTTTTCGTAGAAATGCCGATAGTAGGTTTGTCGTTTCTATTTCTTTAAAGCAATCAAGCGAAACTTTTAGAAATTTATTTCATTTTGCTCAGAAAAGATTCTTATCTTTAGAATCTTCATAATCCAGAGCTTTTGAAGCACTATACTTTGTTCATGCAAGAATATCAAAATTTAGGACATATACCCTTCTCAAAATCCCAATCTTCTGAATAATCGTATTACTTTTCTCTTCATGGAGTAATAAAGAAAGGAAGTGTTACGACGAAGCTCCGTGTCGTTTTTAATGGATCTTATCCTACACAGGGCCGGATTTAGGGGAGGGCAAGCGGGGCTACAGCCCCAGGGCCTCCACAAAAGAGGGGCCCCCACAATAGAGACTTCGGAAAAAAAAAATTCAAATTCAGACTAGTAAACACCAGTAAACAACTTTTCCTTTCATATTTTATTTCGCGTTTTACCTTTATCTACGGTACTTTGTACAAACTTGATCTATATTTGTTTACTCCAATCAGGCAATCAGTAAAATTCATTTTATTTGGAAAATAATTTGGGGCTAAGGGGCCTCCACTCCTTTGTTGCCCCGAAGCCTCCAGACCTTTAAATCCGGCCCTGATCCCACATCTTTGGGTCATTTATTAAATGACATTCAAATGGTTGGTCTAATCATTTAGCATGATCTATTTTCGATTATGGCTTGGTTTCGACATTAAAAAAATGTATCGGCAAACATTGATTGACTTCATTCAAAGCTATCTCATCAAAAAATTCTGTGGAGATCTTCACTATCAGATTCTCTCCAGGTTTTTGATTTAAATACCATCACCTACGGTACGGTTTTTGACATTCGTTGTTTGCATCAACTTGGCGTAGAATGTGAGATCACTAAACCACTAGTTTCTCAAATAATTAAATCCGATTTTTATGTGGATGACCTTACTGGTGCTGACAACTTACACGTTGCTCAGAATATTTGCTTGGAAATCCTAATCCTAATGTTCTTGCAAAAATTCCTACTTCAGAACTGCATCCGGGTATTCTAGATCTTGGGTTTCATGATCATACTCTTGGTCTGGGTTGGTCATTCTAAACAGACACTTTCATTCCTACTATATCTCAATTAACTGTGCAATAATCTTTTTACAACAATTGTGATTGGAAAAATTGTCGTGGGACGACTTTATTTCTAACGATGTCTTATCAAAGTAGTGTTCATATCGTAATGATTTAATTATCCTCAATGATTTAAAAGTTTCTCTTATGTAAAGAACTAACATTCAGTTTAATGGGTTCCGCAATGCTTCAATGTACGCCTACGGGGCCTGTATATACCTGTCAGATTTATTGATCAAACCGGTCTTATGCAGTCACACCTCTTGTGCGCATAGTCAAATGTTTTGCCCTTAAAACCTAACACTATTCCAAGACCCGAATTATGCGCCGCACTGTTGTATCCAAACTAGTAGGGCAAGTAATTACAGCTTTAAATATGACTTCTGCAGTTTATCTATAGTCGGATTCTACTATAGTACTTAATTGGTTAAAAACTAGACCAAATTTCTTAAATACTTTTGTTTGCAATCGCGTTTTCAACATACAAGAAGGCACGTTGAATGCTATTTGGAAACATGAGCCAACCAAAGATAATCCGGCCGATCTATTATCTAGAGGTATCAGTCCTCAAGCTTTGAGATGTGCTGACCTCTGGTGGCACGGCTCATCATGGTTGATAGAGAAAGAAGTTACTTGACCTGAATCTTTCTCCATAAACTCAAACATTCCTGAAATAAAGAAGGTTTTGAAATCTTATGTTACAGTAGTTGATTTTCCAATAGCAATCATTAACTATCCAATTTGAATCGTTTGGAAAGGGTGATAGCCTTTTGCCTTCGATTTCGCAAAAATTGTTCTACTTTGCTTAAAGATCGTAATTAAATCTCTCTTACAATCAATGAGTTAAGATCCGCTCTCTTGCGCTTGGTCAAAATATCTCAAATAGAAACATTCCTAGATGAAATAAAACAATTGCAAGCCAATACACCGTTGAAGAGGTTATCAGCACTTCTCAGTTTTAATCTTTTTCTAGATAATGATGGTGTCATTTGTGTTGAAAGACGCCTTTGTAACTCTCAATTTTCTTTTGATAAGAAACACCCTGTTTTAATTTCTGACAAGCATTACCTTTCTAAACTTATTGGTAGTCAAGAACATCTACGAATGCTTTATGCGGTCTCTCAATTACTGCTATCTTTGTTAAGAGATCGATTCTGGATAACTTGAGGTCGATGTCTTGTCAAGCGGGTAGCCCATGACTGTATTAAGTGTTTTCGACTTTCGCTAAGCTTTCTAGCACCCATTATGGGAAACTTATCTCAATCTCGTGTAGAAGCTTCCGCACTTTTTCATATTACGAGGGTTTATTATGGCGGACCTTTCCAAATTAAGCATCGCAAGGGTCGTGGATTCAAACTTTACAAGTCTTATCTAAGTTTATTTGTTTGCTTTGCCACGAAAGCCGTATTTACAGTTAGTCACAAGCATGTTTTCTTAAAATTTTCATTATGACTTTTCGACGTTTTGTGTCGCGCAGAGTAAAGCCCCTGCGTGTTAACTCCGATAACGGGACTAATTTTTCTGGCGCAAATCCTAAACTTAAGGAATTAGCCACATTTTTAAACAAAAATGGTTTGTCATTGTCTGACAAGGCTGTTAGTGAGGAAACTGAATGGCATTTTATTTTTAATGTATCTATTATTTGTTGTTTTGCCTAGTATAGTACCTTCTTTTTTTTTGAAAGCTTTGTCTTTTAAGACCATGGTAATGTTAAGAATTGCTTTAATTGTATCTTTATATTTTATATAACTTACTAAAGGATTGCTTACATTGTATTCGTTAGTTTTCGGTCTTGCCGAAATGTATGTACGGGTATTTTACCTTTTCTTATCTTGTAAGCGGCACGTACCCTAAGAGATTTCATGCTACCTTCGTAGTATTTGCACACTGTCATGTTGCATTATGTTCGAATAAATTTAATGCAAAGTTTAACTACTTTTATTTTGTTTGTTTCTATACTTAAGAAAGGCCAATGTCTATTTTTTTGCAAAGAAAACGATTCTCTGAACATATAGTAGACAGACTTAACTACTCAACTATTTTGTTGCAGTTTTTGTAATTTTATTTGTGTGTAGTGCAATTCTTATAATTTTTTTTGTGCAATCATTCCGGTCTTTAGTTATCACTAATTAGAAATCCACAGAGAAAAAAATGTGTAAAAAACAAAATTTTTTTTACTGGAGACTGCTACATTTCTACAAATTATTTTTCTATATAATTTCCTTCTTTTATTATACATTTATCTTAACGTTGTGGTAATAGTTTTATTCCATTTTCGTAAAATGAAGTTGGCGTGTATGTAAACAGTTGCTTAGAAAAGTTTACACTTGATCGTTGGTTTCAAATCTGTTGCCTTCAAGTGCTTCTTTTAGAGTTCCAAACATGTGAAAATTGCATGGCAATAATTTTGGACTATAAGGTGTTTGATTAAGTTTATTTCTACCAGTTTTTATTGCGTTACAGCTGCTGTGTGTGGCCTGGCGTTATCATAGAGAAACAAAATCTCACGGATGGGACAACCTCACCTTTGCGTTGATAATGAAGCTTAACTTGATTCAAGAGAGCACACCATAGTAGTAAGTTGCATTAATAGTACAACGTCCGTGTAAAAAATTGTCACTTGCGAGAAGAGATAGGTGCATCAATACACCTCTGAATAAAAGCGTGCAAGGATGGAGTGGCGAAAGAAAAGCGAAGCAAACCACGTGAAAGTCAAAACTCGATTGTCTGCGGGGAAAGTGTTGGCTACGGTTTTTTGGAACTGAAGGGATGTTAATGGATTCTTTACACCGACGTCGGATCATCAATGCAACCTATTACTGTGGTCTCTCGGATCAAGTTAAGCTTCAGTACACAACGTTGGGAAAAATATACAATAGAAGAAGGAAATTATATCGAAAAATAATTTGTAGAAATGTAGCTATTTCTTGTAAAACAAATTTTGTTTATACAAAAAGCTTATTTATATATAGTTCACGCCTGTATATTTATTAGTTACGAAACCATACTGCCAGTCGTAATCTATAAATCTAACAGATATTCAAAGATAGACGTGGCAAAAAACTGATAAATAACGAATACATAACTCAGTAAAGAAAACAAAATTTTTTCTATTGTATATTATTTAATCTTGTATGTGTTAAAAAAACACCCTATTACAATCAAACTAAGAAATAAGACAACTGTGAAATTTTAAACTTAAAAGTTGTAACCATAGAGAAAACTAAAGTTTCAGAAGAAACCGTAATAGTGGTTTAAAGCAAATAGACATTTACTTTGCTAGTGTAAAAGTTTGCTTTGCTGAGTATAACATTTACATTAACGCTATTACGATATTCAGTCAACTTTTATCACTTTTTTATATATTTCCTTATCATTCTTATAACTTCAAATAGAATTTGAGTATTAGTCAATTTTCTAATTAACTCACCTTTTAATAGCTTGTAAATGTAGTCTAAAGAAATTAAATAAATTAGAATTTAGCAGTCAGTGAATTATTTAATAAGAAATATAATTAGCTATTTTGTAAAATTAGGTGTAATTACTTGTTAATAATAAATTAGAACGCACGTTATCAGTTTTTTTTCAATTTCTAACGAAGTTTCGTTAGTCTTAGCTGAAAACCGTAACATAAACTTTAATTGGTTTTTACTTTTATTTCTTTAAACATTTCAATATTAACGTGGAAAATTAAAACTAAATTGCGGAATACTGACAATTACTTTAATTAGATAAGTAAGTGCAATTGACAAATCGAGATATATTTTTCAAGGTTTTGTTGTTACCGATATAACTGCAGTTTTTTAATTTACGATTCTTTAATAACAAAATACGCCGTCAAACTAATGCGTATGGTACAAACTATGTCACTATCTATTCCGTAGAATCTATTTACATATTAGAGCAATTAGAGACAACTTTCATTTTAATAACTCTTTGTACCTAATTCAATTGCGTTTTTTTTATTTTTTATGCTACGTGCAGCAATGTTAATGTTTATTTTACATTGTACTTTTATTTGTTTAATGTTAATATTTAAAAGAATTAATGTGTCATATAAGTTTTTGTCCTGGTTTTAATTTACAGAGGGAAATCCAAATGTGAAATTGTTCTTTCTACGGTTTTTTGTATGATTTGGTCAAACTACGATTGTTTACTTTTACTTCTATATCCGATTGTTAGTAAAAAATAATGATTGTGCATATTTGCTTCGCAACAGATTAAAAATTAAATGTTTTGTTAAGTTTCTGTCGTGATGTTTTTAAAAAGTTTATGTGGTTGCGTTTGAAACTATAATAAACACTTTTTGTTATAAGATAATTTCACTTACTTATTATGACTATTGCTTTTTATTTCGCAGATCTTGCAACTTTTACTGTGTTGTATAATTCTAGTTGCAATTTTTGTATTTATACGTAAGCTTTGAGTTTTTATGTGATGATTTCTTCTAAATTTGAATGCCGTTTTTTGTTTAAGCTTAAATAAAACATTTTTTTTGTATGTTACATAATAGCAGGTTTTTTTGTGTACTGATTTTGCTTCTTAATTTGTTTTTGGTTGATATGTAATTCTTTATTCATTGCTTTATAAGGTTTCTATAAGGAATGTAAATTAAAGATACGTTTTACTTTGTAATTCGATAATCAGTGGATATTCGTCATTAGAGTTCGGATAGTTATGCACTAAAAACATTTGAAATATGGAGAAAAAAACATAAAAAAATATGCAGTCAAATATAGAGAAAAACAAAAATATGCACTTAAATAATATGCATTTAAAACAAATGTTTTTCATAATATTTATATAATTTTATAATACTAATTTTTATTTTTAGAATTTTTATTTCGTTATACGTATGTTAATTTAACCACTTATTACTAAAAACACTTAAAATAAGTATGCAAAAATTAACAAATAACACTTAAAAATATGCACTTAAATAAACATTTAAAATGTGTTTTTTTCATAAGGTTTATTGTTTATTTCTGATAGAATACATGTTGACAAAAATGTTTTTGTATTGTGAACAGACTAGTTCTGCATTGCTCGACATTGGCAAATGTAAAATACATGATATCCGTTCGTGAAAAATGTTTGATGCATCGAGCAAGGTTTGATTTTGCAATATTTTGCTGATCTGTTTCTACAACTAACCATTTGCTAAACCTTAAAATCTTAACTAGGTATGCTCCGACATCTCTACACACAAATCGCAAAATCCATATCTTACCTAGGATATCTACAACAGTCACAAATGCAAACAATTATGCACCCAATGCAAACACTATCAATTTAAAACAATACTGAACCCCACACTTTACATGCAACAGAATAATCAATGCGAATTAACATCAACTACGTGAGATATGTCAGAATCTCATAAAAGCTTAAAACCAGAGAGTTGATAACGACAGGCTGTCAGTTATAGGGGACGAATCCGAAGTGACAGGCAGTACGATTTCCAAAAGGTCAAACCAAAAAAAAAGGAAAAAGCCAAACAACAGTCCATCAAAAGATGTCAGACGGGAAAAGACAAAAAAAATAACACAGAGGGGCCAGAAAAAAGAGAAAAGTTTGTTGTAAATAACGATGAATACTATTATGAAGTACTAAAAGGTAATAAAGTTAAGTTACAAACAAATAACATTAAAAATTACAAAAAAATCAAAACAACACTTGACAACAATGTAATTAGGCATATGTACACTCTTGACAAAAACAAAAAGTACGGAGTAGTGTTCCGGAACCTACACTACACTACAGAACATCAAGAAATCAAAACAACACTGCAAACTCTTTGACACTTTGTTGAGAATATTAGTAGTGGATTCATCAAAAATAAGAAAAGTATACCTAAAAACCTTTTCTTCATTGACCTTAAGAAAAACGGCAACAATGCAAAAATATTCAAAACCAAAAGCCGCCGTAAAATTTAAAAAACCTAGAAAAAATCAAACCTAGTCCAATACTTAAGATGCTGGTGCTACGGACACACAAAGAGTAACTGCACTCGTCCAAGGAGGTGCTATAAATGTGCAGGGAAACGTGATTGCAAACATGTACAAAAAATAGAATGACAACAACAATACATTATTCTAGAAGCACAAAACGATTTCAACATTCAACAAAACCCAAATTTGGGAACAGTAACAATAAAATCTCGCAAACAAAAACGTAACGAACATGTCACAATATTAATTGCACACCTAGAAAACCGATTCACACGATTGAGAAGACTACTCCATGAATCTACAAAAATCAGAATTATAATGTTGAATTTGTTACCCGAACACATATCACATTTAGTTTTCCGCGATGTTAATTCCGTATCTGAATTAAATATTTTATGGAAAAACTAGAACTTAATCGCACTTAATAAAAACCACGTTTGTAGTTACAATCAGTCCGGCAACCAACAAAATGTTCCTTCTAGTTCACAATCGAAAGTAACAACGAACTCGACTTAGAAAAATTTAAAAGCGAAAACTGGCAATTCTGATATGAAACACAAATCGTATTCTCAAATTACTAATCAGTCTAATTCTGTAAACCATCATTTGAAAGTTATATGCTGTAATTGCAATCAGCCAAATCATTCTTTCCAATATTGTTTAGCTAAACGCAATCTATTTTGTTTTTGATGCGAACATGTCAACGTTAAAGTTTCAAATTGCCCGAATTGTACAAAAAACTCATAAAGGCCGAACGTATCTTTAACCGACGTTTGTCTACTTCTTCAACGGTCAAACATTTTAAAGCAAATTTTACTAATGAAAAGGAATGGAATGAGTAGGTTCATACTGTTAGAATGTTTTGTCAGACGCAAAAATCTCAAACACAGCATCAAATATCTCTTCTATTAATAAATAAAGCTCACGATAACAGACCTTACATCTCGTTTGCGACTTTTGATACGAATTGCGTAGGCCTTTTAGATACTGGAGCAACTTCTTCAATGGTTGGAGCAAACGATTTAAATCTTATTAAAAACCTTAAGCTTAGGCATTATAGTTGTAATCAACACCTTATTTTAGCTATCGGTGTCATTACGTCTGTGGATAGTAGTGTAGATTTGCCAATTTCGGATTTTTTTAGCACCATCTCTTACTTATGATTTTATGCTTGGATCCGATTTCATAAAATCATTTCAGTTTCAGATTTTTAAGACAACTGTTGGCGTACGCAATCAAATGGTAAGCCGTACAATTCTTCCAATTTTAATGCGAAACTTCATGTAGCTTTACTCGATGAACTCGGCCCGTTACAACGGCTCAAAGCAAACTATTTAATAAAATCATTTGAAGATATCAAATTGTTATGACTATCGACACTGGCAAAGCGAAATCCTTTCGAAAAAATCCTTTCTTATGTCCCTACACGTGGCTGACATACTAAACAAAGAACTCGATGACATGTTAAGGTTAGGCGTTGTTTAAACTTTCGGATCCATGGTGTTTACCTGTTTTACTTGTAAAAAAGAAATCCGGTGAATACAGATTTTGCTTGGATGGTCGCCCTTTAAATGACATCACTAAACACGATTTATACCCACTTCCGCATATCGATAGAATATTAACCATGCATGATACGCTAAGTACATTTCTTTAATCGATCTTCGTAAAGCTTTCTGGCAAATTCCACCCGACGTAACTTCTCGCAAGAAAACTGCTTTCAGTGTTATTGGGAGAGAACATTTTGAATTTGTAACTAAGTTTTTTGGTCTACGCCTCGTTGACGCTATTTTTGGTTCACAATACATTCCAAATATCTTTGTTTATTTGGATGATATAATTATATGCCCAACTACATTTGAAGAACACATTAAATTACTACCTGAGGTTAAAGAGCGATTACGCGACGCAAACTTAACCAATAATTTAGAAACATGTAAATTTTTCAAAACTACATTAAAATTTTTAGGATTTATTGTATGACAAAATTCACTGAGAACCGATCCTGATAAAGTAGAAGCCATGGTTAATTATCCTAGGTCTACAACTACAACAGAAATAAAACGATTTGTTGGAATGTGTAGTTGGTATAGGCGGTTCATTAATAATTTTGCAACTCTTATGTCACCATTAAACGATGTAATCAAAGGAAAGAAAACAACAAGTTAGTTTGATCTGCAAAATGTTGTCTTATATTGTCCCCAATTCTATCAAAACTGGACTTCCATAAACCGTTTACTATCCAGTGCGATGCTGCCAGTACAGGTCTCGGCGGTGTTCTTTCACAAACTTTGAATGGTAAAGAACGAGTCATTGCTTACTGCAGCAAAACACTTATTCTACAAGGCCTTAATTATGCGACTACCGAACGCAAATGCCTTACCGTCATTTTTGCGATTGAGCGTTTTCATGCTTATATTGAGGGTGCCAAATTCACTGTTGTTACAGATCGCGCTTTTCGTTTGTGGCTAAACAATATTAAAAATCTATCAAGTACATTAGCTCGCTGGACCATCTGATTACGTCAACATTCCTTTAATCTTGTGCATAGTCCCGGTTCAACCAATGTAGTACGCGACGCATTATCTCGTGCTTCATCAAACCAACATAATGTAATCGCAGCTGTAGAAATAAACACAAATAAATTAGATTCGTAGTACGTCAAAATGAGACGAAATATTATAAATTCTCCTACACTTTACTCGCAGTGGAAGGTTGAAAACAACTTAATGTATAAATTTGTGCCTGTTGATTCTTACCTAACTACTTATTTAAGTGAATCCAAAATCGTAGTTCCTAAGTCACACCGTGTTAGTGTAATTAAGTCTTGCCACGATCCCTCCACTAGTGCTCATTTTGGTTTTTACAAGACTCTAGATGGAGTAAAGCAAACATATTACTAGCTGAAAATGAGGCAGGACGTTTTAAAGTATGTGAGATGCTGTGAGACTTTTAGTGCTCAAAAATCGCATAATAAAAGAACCATTGCGCTTATGGGCAAAGAAAAGGTTTGCGAATTTCTGTGGCAAATAATTGCAACAGATTTAATGGCCATTTCTAAACAAGGTTTCAGTTGGTTACTTGTTGTCTCGAATTGGCTGACAAAATTTACTCTGTGATGCCGTCTTCGCAGCGCCACAGCTCACAATGTTATGTCGCTTTTTTTTGTTTGGAGTTCTTCAATTTGTCATTTGTGACAATGGTCCACAACTTTCATGTCATATTTTTAAAAATTTGTGCGCATAAAAAAATAATCTGTTTCACAAATTATTTTTTGTTGTTGGAAAAGGATAGTGCAGCTATTCAGATTATAGATTTAATTTAACTTAAATATAAGCAAATTAGTTTTAATTTTAAATGTAATTTAGGCAACTCGACCTTCTCTTTAAATATTAATATATAATAATAAATCACGCGCAGGTTAAAAATGTTATCTAGTTGTGGGAAATTTTGGAATTATTGTTTCCTTCTTCAATTCTCTAGAAAGTCAGTGCGGAAGAGAAAACTAAAAATTTGCGACAATTAAAGAGTATTCCGCAGAAAGATTTCATCTCTCCTCCCAATTTCTCATAACTGATAAACAATATTCTTGCATGTGCGACAATGAATATCTTTATTTTAGGTCCTTACCGGAGATATCTGTGATAGGCAAATGTTATTTAAGATAATAAAGTTGAAAACAATAAATTTGAATAATTATTCTAATAAAGAAAAAAAACCCTATTCTAGTCCGGGTAAAAAGAGAAAGACTAGATGGCGCCCAATTTCAATAAAAAAATTAATTAAACCACCCCAAATGTTCTACACATCAACTACGAGCTGCCGCGCAGTGTAACGTAAATAGAAAAAAGAAATACACGTTATAATGTAACAGTAGATTTGTGCCAAAAATTTAATTTATTTTTGAAATATTTTTAAATTAAAAAATTCTCATCCGTGCATAATTATTATTATGTACCACGAGCTTAACTTGCATTTAAGGTCCTCGACGTATTCTTAAAAATTACGTCTTACGCCATAAAAGTCTCTTTACGTCCTAAATACATAAATAACTATTATGATATATACGCTGTATATTATTTATCTTATTTTGTATAGTACAATTTAAGCCTGACTTAAATTTTTTACGTAATATTTAACATACTTTATCTAGTTGTTGGATACTTTTAAAAAGTTTTTTTTTGATTATTGTGCTAATTATAATTTATTTACACATTTTACTACAAACGGAAATGTTCCAACTCAAAACAAGCAGCAACCTTGTTTAGGTTTGAAATCACATGTTATACTTTCATCTAAATCAGCATGGTTATTAGTATGCACAATAATTAATGATTCATCAACAACTTGGTTTTCAAACTTATTCGATTTCGTAACCATATAATAAAAATTTAGTTTATTCAGGTTTTCTATACTATTTATGAAAACCTTGTTTGCTGTAAGCAGTTCTAAAATAATGTTAATCATTTTCGACTACAACAACACAATGATTAGAAATTATGTGTTTCCTATACACAATTTTTAAACTTTTTAGATTAAACTCGTAGTTTTGTGAGTAGAACAAAGGTTTGCTAAAACAATTATATTTTTGAAAATTAAGTAACTTTATAATTAGATTGTTAAGGGGATTCATAATTATTGGTCAATTTTTAAATTATTTAAATTACCAGTCGACCAATAATAAATTCGTTAACTTTTAAAATGTATTTTTTACATATGTTTGGAGCTGTAAAATAATGAAGCTCATCTTCAGAAAAGTCTACAAAAAATATTTATAACATATAAAAAGTTAAAATTACAAAAAAAATTTTAACCTAAATTTTTTGTTGTTTGTACATGTTTGCAATCACGTATAAAAAGTTAAAATTACAAAAAAAATTTTAGCCTAAATTTTTTTGGAAATGTCAAATATGAAAATTTGTAACTAGATAATTAAAAAATGTAAGTTTTACAAATTGTTAAATGTAAAATATTTTAAAAAGAAAGATGGTGCAAATTAGAAACAAATCTAATAATAATCTAATTTGTTTTTAAATTGCACCATCTTTCTTTTTTAAAATAATTTACATTTAACATTTTCTAAAACTATTTTTTAATTATCTAGTTACAAATTTTCACATTTGACATTTTTCAAAAAAATTTAAGTTAAAACATTTTTTATAATCTTTTTATATGTTGTAAATATTTTTTGTAGACTTTTGTGAAAATGAGCTTCATTATTTTACAGCTCGAAACATGTAAAAAATACATTTTGAAAGTTAACGAATTTATTATTGGTAGACTGGTAATTTGAATAATTTATAATTAGAGATTATAACGACACTTACAAAGCTACTCCAAAACTGATAAGTAATTTTAAAGAATGAAATGAATTTACTTTAAGGAAACACATAAAATCCAAATTAAGTAGTACTACTTAAAATGAACTAAATTGGATTTAACGTATATTATGTATTTCTAAACTCTTTGAATGTTTTGTATTTCAAACAAAAATGAGCGATAAAATCTATAACTCAATTTCTACATCGCAAATTATTTACAGAACAAAAACTTGCTCTTATTAAACGCACATGAGTTTCTTTATGCAACTGTTATTGTTAGGCAAGCGTTTTTCGTCATTCTTCTTACAACTTTAAGTATTGGTTACCTCAATTATATTTTCATCACACAATTTTAACGTTTGCGCTCCGTTTAAACCATGAAAACTGTAGTTGTTTTTTTTTCGTTGTAAATCCTCTTAAAGCCTTAAAGAATCAGAAGGATATAAATAAGAAGCAAAGACCTTGGAAAGGTTACTGACTGTAACTTAGTTTGCAGTCAAGATGCAAAACTTGCAGCCATTCTTTAAAGTTCTGGATTGAAACAAGAACCTAAAATGTTCCACTCAACTGCCTTTATTGCGTTAGTTTTCAGTAACTTTAATGTAATTTTAATGTGGGGATTTGAAAATTTGCATAATTTCATAATATGAAAAGGAAGTGGTTTTAATGAAATATCTCAAATTCAAAGTTGTCGACTCGGTTTAGAGATAAATGCGTAATTACGGTATTGGTGTTGTTCGAACTAGTTAAAGGGACATTAATCATTAAGTTTAAATAATTTCGAGTAATCAATTTTCGTACGGTATTTAGAATTTGAAGAGATAATGAATCAAAATCACCACTGAGTATGGTTATTTGAATAGTAGAAATTTGATTAACAGTAAAATAACGTACGTGTTAATTGTATCTTAAATATTACCGCAAGTTTAATTTGATTTATTAATTTTTTGTATTGAATTGCTATTTTAGGACATTAACGTAATAACTTACTGACGTTATCATGATCCAGTATTAACAGTTCTCTGATTTATTGGTAGAACATATGTGAAATGTTTTTTGTTCGCATAAAAACCTTTCGTTAATCCGTATAATTAATTCTGAATCACCGTAATAAAATGCATTGTCTATATATCGTATGAATTTTAACTATGTTTGGTTGTGAAAATAAAATTACGAAACGGAGAAAAAAATTATGGGCGTTAAAATTGTAATCTATGTGCAATTAAATGACTGTTTAAAAGTTAATTCATAGGTGTTACCGTTTTGAAGGTTTAACATATGATGTCATTAATTTACGTCAATGCGTTTAAAATTGATTGATGATCAACAGCGATTGCTGAAATTCGAATAAAAGTAGTGTATCATCATACTTTATTCAGAGGTTCAAATGATTATAATTAAGAATAATTATCTGAAAGAAATTATGAAGAAGCAAAAATCTAACGTTTATATTATCTCCATCTAATTTTAACAAACTCATTGGCGTATATTGTTTCATTAGCGAGTTTCGAGTTCTTTGAATTAGAGGATCGATTCGTCAAATAACAAAAATTTTATGGATTGAAAATCAGTGGAAAACGTCTTGAATCGCAATTTCGAAATACTTTTTCTTTATACAGCTTATTGTTTTGTTTCATTAAAAGATACTGTTAAATTTGAAGATGAAAACATCATCTAGCATTGGTGTTAGAAATATGGCTTTCTTCTTGCGGGCTTCCTGTTTTCTGATAATATGTTTATTGTACTGGTCTTCTGAAATATTGCCTGCTGTAAAATCAAAACACAGATCACATTGATCTTTGTTGAGACGAAAAAAAATCAGATTGTTATTAAAAGCCCCGTGGAAAGTTTTTATGGATAGTGCATTAGTATTACTTGTTTTACAGTTTTGCAAATATTCTTGATATAAAGCCTGCTTTGAATTGCAAATGGAGTCCTAATATAATTAATTTGAGAAACCAGGCAGTAGTGAGACTCCATCTTTGGTAACCGATGGAAATTTTTTTTCAGACTTTTCTCTTTTTAAACTTTGTACTCTTTATTTTGACCTCGTTATTATCATTAGTGATACGTTTGTTTGTAAAGATTGTGTTCAATTTTGTAAATTCCAGCTACCTATTGTGATGTAACCCACTTGCGTTTGAAAATTTAAAACCCGCGAACAAACAAAAATCAGCGACATCTCGCTCTGGCTGTGATCGTCTAGTTACCCCTTCCCCTTCCTACGTTGTATTTAGTTCGTTATACACTGCTTCCTCTCGATATCTGAGAAGGCTGTAGTAGGTAAAATAAAACACACAATAAAAAAATATGAATCGTGATTTTTATTCGAATTTAACTCTTTAAATTTTAACCGAGACCTTGCCTGTTCGATGGGACCCGTCGTAGGAGGGAAAGAACAGAGCTAAGAAACCCCTCCGGTCCTTGAACTGAGTGTTAATACAAATAAACTGCATAATTTGGATATACAAAACAACAACTGTCATAAAGAATCAGCTAACATTTTATAATAATGTGTAAAAGAAATTACTTGTCTTTTAACTACTTTTAGCAAGTATGGCAACACGGCGAAACTAATAGAAGCTTGGCAACAAAGCAATGTAAGCTGAAAAGTGAGGTTACCCAAGCAGCACAATATATTATATAAATGTTATTTACTAATATCAATGAAACATTCAAATGTAACACTTTCATATATTAAAAAAATATTTTAGGTAAATATATAAAAAATATTTGAGATAAATTTTACCAAAATATTTCAAGTAAATATTTTTTAAATATTTTAAGTAAACGTATAAAAAATATTTAGCGTAAATGTTAATATCATATTTTAAGTAAATATATGGAAATCATTTAAATTAATTGTTTGTATAAGGTTTCCCAATAATATTTTCTAAACATTTTAAAATTATATTTATGCAACATTTGTTGTTCAGATTTTAAAAATAATTTCAAAAATTATTTAAAAATGTTTTTATTATACTTTTGAATTGTTTTTAAATAAAAGATTGATACGAAATCAATTTACAAAATAAACTTATTGATATTACAAAAGAGAAAAGTTACTTATCAACTAAGATTATGTTTGAAATATTATTATAAACACCCGTTTTACAAGTTTGATAACGTTAAATATAAATATGTATATCTACAAACTAAAAACTAATTTTAGTTGTCATTCAGATTTTCGCTTGCATTTGTTCTTCAGCTGAATCAATTCTGTAAATAAAATGTATTAATTTTGTAATCATAAGAGCATCTGAAAAATCTTTTTCAACCCCTTCAGTAAATAATTAATTTGATAATGGGATGCATTTGTGTCACGAGCAAACTCATTTATCAATATAATTAAATCATTTGAAGTGTTAATAATGTTAGTACTTTCAAATACCGTAGATGTAGAAGAAGCATTAGTTTCGCATTCCAATTGATTTATCATTTCATCTGTGCTAATATTGAACCGTACATATTTTGTTTCTTGTACTGAATTCGTACCACATGATACGGTATTTATGGTACCCTTATCTGATATATTTAATAGGTTGTTACCAGTTGCCAAATGTAATAGGTTTATACCTTTTAAAATTTCTTTTTTGATAAAACGACTTTTAGCAACGCGGCGTTTAGAGGACATTTTTCGTTAGCCAAACAAATGTAATTACCTTATCACAAATAATAAATACTACTTAAGCAAGTCTAAATATCTAACATGAACCATGTGCTCCACGCATCAAGAGAAAATAAAAACTTTGTGGAAAGAGCGGGATAAAGTACACTAAATGATGCAAATCAGATCCTATGATACAAAATTAAAAAGATTATCTATTACACAGAAATTGAATAAAAACATACTTACCTAACCACTGTTTATACTTCGGTCCAATCTTTTACTGGATCTTATTGGTTACTTTACACAAATAAGTACACCCACTTATAAGTATCGCAAATTAATTGTGAACTGTAGTGATCGATGGTAAAATACAGAATGGTTGAAATACAGGTAAAATCTTGGTACATTCGTATTCTTTCTTGATGCGCCTAAGTAGGATTTGCAAAACAAAAGATTTGCCCTCGGCTATAAACTATGAGTAACGCTAGCACAAATATGTTTTTACTAGTTACCTGCTTAGGTAAAAATTTACGATAAACTAAGAAATACAAGCAAGTTTAGACAATTTTTGTTTGAATTCAGAGCGTTCTTAAACAATGTAGACAAAGAAAAATAAATGTTTCAATAAACGTAATTAATGTTAAATTTTTTACTACAATGTTACAGTGAATCCTTTATGAGAAAAAGTCAAGACATTTTACATCTGTATGCAATAATATTTTCCTAAGTGTTGCTTGTAAAGAAAAACTATTGTGTTTATAATTGAATTACAAACAAAAAATATTTTTTTACTTATAAATGTAAAATAAATGCTAAGTGCGCATCATTTGTCTTAAAGACAAAATTTGTGATATTTGTATTACCTTTGTTAAAAACTGGTTATACACTGTAAAAATAATTGCAAATTTACCATGAAAATTTACTGAAAATTAAGAATATTACTGCAAACTGAATAGCAAACATTTTTTTTTTATTTTAGTAAAATTTCCGTAAATGTTAATTTACTATTTAGTTTGCTGTAATATTTTTAACTTTTGGTAGTAATTTCCTTAGTAAGTACAAGAAGTACTTCTTGTTTTGGCTCTCAAGAGGAGACTATGACCAAGCCTAAGTCTGGGTGTTTTACTACGACGCGGTCTAAGCCGAAAGTCGCTTATAATCTTAAACATAACAACCGCGAAAGCTTAAGATTTTATATTTATTCCTTTTTTATAATTATTATTGATTTAGTGGTAAAACTTTTTTTGTGGTGTAGTATGTAATTATCATAAAACTGCAAAGATTATAATCAATGTAGACAGTTATTTTGTGTTTTGTTATTACGTTTGTCTAAAATAAAGTTCAAAAATGTATTTTCTTAAATAAAAAAAATGATTTTTTTCAAAAAGTGTGCGTTAAGGTGTTAAAACCATATCTGTACTTTATGTAATTTTCTTACTTAAAATTATAAAATATACATTTACAAAATATTTTTTCTTATATTTTCGAAAATGCTTTAAATAATTATTTACTGAATATTTCTTCAATATATTTGTTTTTCAATAATTTAAAATATAAATATAATATTTTTTAAACGCTGTAGAATAATTATTTAAAAAAAAATTTATATAAATATTTATTTTACATTCGTTATAAATATTATAAAACATTGTTATACCAAATATATTTTAAATATGAGTCTACACTTAAAAATATTTAACACAGATTTTCAACAGACAAATATTATAAATACGTTTATATAATGTTATTGAAATATATGGTGCTGCTTGGGTAACTAGCAAGTAGTGTTTTGCACGTTACTATTATAGAAGTTTTACTAATAAACTAACTTCCTTTGAAGTAGTTATGTTTCCAGATGTACAATAAAAATAAGTAAATTATGAATTAATAATAGCTAACCGCATAAATGCTTTGGTTAGCTATGCGGCACATCATATCATTACAATTAACAGACGACGAATAAATTACATTTAGGTCGAATCAAAACAGCACAGTAGCAAATTAAATTAACAAGTAATCATGTAAGTTGCTCATTTTATTGTAACCTCTTTCAGATAAATGAAATTACAACGTTGATCTAGAAGTGAGAATGTCGTGGGTTTAAATAAAATCTTCTGATTAACAGGTACGATAACAGGTTCAAATCCCGACACATAAACACATGCACGTACATCATCATATTAAACTGAAGAAGGGTTAGTTAACCGACGGCCTATCGGTGGGTACTGAAGTCCTGAGATACGGAAGCAATTCAGCTATTAGTTGTGTGGTCGAGACAAACAAACAAGGGTCAACAATACACATATAATACACAAAATACACATATAATAAACACAATAATATCAAACAAATGTTATAAAATGTAGGGCCCATTATCATGGAAGCAACCTACCACGACTTTAATACATATATCGAAGCCGGCACTTGTCTATATCATAGATTCAAGATAAGCTACTTCACAAAAACATACAAAGGTTCCTCATAGTATGAGAACACATAAATTCGCATAGAGAAAAATAAAAGAAATATAACAGGGAAAGTAACGGTACTATAAAATGGCGACCCACGCTAGCTTTTCAAACAAAGGAAACAATTGTAAAAACTACTCCGGTTTCTGTTTACTGCACAAATACAAAAACAGACATACTTACATGGATTAGAATTATTCTACATACATACCTAGCAAGTTACCAAGATTGACAAAACAAAAACACAAATTATACAAAGAAACTTTTCAAGGTAAACCGCTTATTGCTATCTGGAACAAGATTCACCCCTTAAGATTCACCTCTAAGATCCCGACCGCTTCCGGGCGTCGTACCTTTTAAAAGCCTCCTACCCTTTTAACAAGTACATGCGCGTTTTCAGATTCTTAGTTTTTCGTTTTTTTTTCTTCGCTAGATAACTCTTGTGTTTAAGGATTTGAATTTAAATTGGTCTATTTCAATATGCACGGTATATTTATAAACAAAGTTTTGCATACTCTAACACGGATACCATTTTTTTCAAGTGACGCACTAACATTTTTGTTCTACGTGATACCTCATTCATGTGATGTTTCTACAAGACTTGCAACATATACTTTTCTCTGTTGCCAATTTATGTTGCGCCGGAAACTTTCAAATATTTTGTGTCTTCCTAAGTAAAAATTTTACATTTAATTTTTGTATCACGTGTACTACGTTTATAATTACATTTAGCTTTAATTTTTCAAAACTTTTCCGTTTTTGTTTGCAACTCATTTTCTATATTTATCTTTAAGTTTGGGATTTTGCCTATGCATTTTATATAGCACACGAGCGTGCACGGGGCGCAGGATGTTTCAAAAAATATTAATTGTAGGAACACAAAAGTGTGTTCCTATGAAAGAGGAATGTTGTCAGCATCATGTAAGATATTTTAAAATCTTGGAAAAATTATCTTTTGCATAAAAAAAAGTCACAAAGTAAGCAATATTTTTCAATGATAATTTTCTACTTCTGTAAACTATAGTGATACTATTGAAAAAAGAAAATTATAAAATAGCTTAGAGGAAGATATAAATCTTTTTCTTTCATTTGAGGGTTTACGTTTTTAATTACGTTAAGTAGTTTTTGAGTGGTCCTGTTCCCAGTGACATATGTTAACGATTATACTGCGTTGTCATTAAGGTCGAAAATTGAACATATAAAACCCAAAATTGAGTTAAAAAGTAGCTACCGACACACAAAATTTTGATTTAGTAGCAATGATAGGTTCATCCATTATAACGCAGATGGCACTGTAAACTGTCAATGACGCGTCTTGAATATTATATTTCAGTAACTTATCTTTAATAGTAAAAATAAACTTTAATCCGTAAGCAGTATGTTATTATATAAGATTTCGATTTAGTTTGAGTCTACATTTTTAACAATTTACATTTAGATCAAGATCTTGGTTGCAAACAAAACTAAATCTTAACGTGATTTTGAAGAAATTTATTACAATTTATTTCGAGTTTGTATTTTTAACAATTTTAATTTACGAATTAGTATTTGTGTATACTAGTATAATAGTATAACATACCTATTTTTATTTTTGTTAGAAATAAAAAAAAATATAGTGCACTCCACCTATTGGAATTACGGATAATGTTATCAATCGGGTAATGTTATCACTTTATTAAAGAACAGGCCGGACGTATAATACTACATAGAAAAAACATCGTTTATAGTAATCGTAATTTCGGTTTATGTTAACAATTTTCTTCTTAGGTTTGTTTCTATACGTGAACAATAACCTGTTTTCTATGAATTTTTTAGCTGAATTTCAGCAATACGCTTTTTACGCTTAAACATCTAAAAATATGTTATCTTCGAGAATTAACTTGGAAAGCATGTGCGTTCTTAGAATAACATAACTTAAATTAACTACGTCTAATGTGATAACGTTTTTTTTGTATTTATTTTTAGTGTCAGTGTTTGTAAGAAGTATTGTGTAGTTCCTAGAACAGTGAATTGAATTAAACATCATAACTAAAGAGCGGATAGTAAGGCAAGAAACATATCAAAAAAAGTGGCATAAAAGTCATATTAAACCTGCCAAAAAGGCAATAAAAAAGGCACCAAGATCTATTAAAATTTACAGTTTATTTTTTGTTTTACAATGTTTATTAAGTGCTACTATTTTCCTAAGCACAAAACAAATATTTTTCAATATTTTGACTAAGAAGCTGTTGCCTTTTATTATTTAAAGATATTTTTATAGAAGGAAAAAGTTCTTTCGACATTACACGATGTTAGTGGAGCAAATTTTAATGCCAATGTTTCTGTTATTGTTAAAGATAATTTCTCTTGATGCTTCATGACCTCCCCTTTTTGAATTTTAGTCAGTTGTTTAAAGAGGTCAAAGGAAAGGTTTTTTGATGTGACGGATTTAAATTATTGATTAATTTTTCTTTCTATAGTCCTTGGACATGCTTTTATAATTGCTCTTATTCTTTCGAATGTAGCGAAAGATCCGGTCATTGATGTTTCGTTTTTTCTAGCTTCTTTAATTTGTCAGGAATGCCGGAAAAGTGTGTTTTTATAGAAACTAGTCCTTTCTTAACAGCTTTTTTAACTTTCTTAACATTTCATTTGAACTATTCCGACTGCTATCTCCTGACGTATTTTTAAAAAAACTTTCAATTTTAGAATTAGTTTTTAACAATTGTACTAAGAAAATGTTTTTTTTTACAAACCTAGTCGGCCTAGTAGTAAATCCGGTACTGAGGTAAGTATGCATATGCAGCGTGTTTCTAAAATAAGACTACAAACTCAAGAAGTAGTTTCCTTGTGGTGTTAAATGAAAAATATTCCGTCTTGAATGTTCGAACGTATTTAAATTACAATTAATAAGTCTTTTCCAAAACATGTTCATCGAGAATTAATTTCATTGCGAAGCAAAACCTAATTCACGTTTTAAAATGTTGACCATAACAAAAGATACACATTTTCATTGTAAATTAGAAGTATTGTTGACATGCATTCTGATTACAACAGTACCATCTGTTGTTGTACAGCGGCGAGTTTATGTAAAAAAAAGGTTTCATCATTTCACTGTAGCAATAGAGTCACTTTACTGTATTTGATTTCTTTCTTTGTCTTAAGGTACTTCTTACTTTACTAAATCTCGGTCTTAATCGCTTTTTTAAAAGCATAACCTTTTTCTCTGTTTGATTTATTAACATTCCTACTCCAGGCATTTGCAAAAGGTTTTCGTTTCTTTCCTCTTCTACAATTTTTTTGTCTATCAGGATTTTTTTCATATCCGCATCTTGATTTCTTTCTTCTTCATTTATGTTATGGTTTGGTTCTTGATATTTACCACCAGTTTTATTGTTAAATTTTTCTGTCATTTGACTTGTCAGTAGTACTCGAGGTAGTACTAGATTGATCGAGCTTATCACCTTGGTTATCATTTTCTACTGAGGCTACTTTTCCATGATGAATCTTCAGGTCATCAAAGATGTGATTCTTCGGGACATTATTACTGTTCTTTGAGTTATTGCTCACATTAACTAACGAAACTAGGTACTGTCCTCTAGAAGTTAAATTAACCTTTAACAAAAAATTAATATAGTTATTTATTAGAAGTAAGACTCAAGTAAGCTGTGTAAATGAATTAAAGTATAAATAAACTGTTATTTTTGGTCCCTTTTCCAGCAAAGTTTCTTGGAAAAAAGACCAAAAATAACATTTTATTTATACATCACCCAGCACTGAAAATAAAAATCAAGTAAATTAAAGTATACTTATTAACAAACTTATTTTTTCAATAATCTAATAATTGTAATAAAACTCGTAATTCTTAAATGGCTAATAAATAGTATAGCGATTCACAAAGCGTCAAAACCTTGTAAGTCTACTGAATAAACCACAAATTAATTAATGTAACTGTATGGGCAGTGTAAAACAATTATAAATCATATAAAGATAGACAGGTTTTACCGTATTCTTTATAAATTTGTCAATGTTTGTTTAACATTTACCGCAAAAATACACTTTACTTCAGTCAAGTTAAACCACGCTGCGCACGTGACAGACATAGGAGGTTTTTAGTTTGAAAAACGAAATAGCGATATAGGAATTAATAAAAACTCCGCTAGATATAGCTTACAATGACGCTAGACTTACAAGGTTTATCGTTATATAAAGTTAAAAACTGCAACGAAAAAAAAAAGAGACTTAGAAGGTTTTGATAGTAAGCCGACGCAATGCTTTTTCGTAGTCGATCAGTTTTTTGTACTTGGTATCTGCAGCGACGTAACTAAGGTATTTACAAGAAGTCACTTTGGCGCTGTTCTCTCTCTAGATGCAACTTAGATCAACAAACCAAAAACTTTCCCAAACAATACCACTGACACTGTTACCATTTATTAAACTTTTTGCCTTAAAAACTGTTTAATTCCAATAGGTAGCTAATAATTGTTTAAAAACAGCTTATATATTAGTTACTTTATTTACACAATTTGCATATACGTTTTAAAGTTTACACAATCTAAAAATTGTGACAAATTATATACAAACTAAAACTTAATTTTAGGCGATTTTTGAGCCACTTCACTTCTAATGATAGTTTTTATATGTAGTTGCTAACTGAATTGCTCAATTTGTCAATTCTTTTCAATTCATTGATGCAAACCCAGTTCTATTGAGAAAACCATATAATCTATTTATGTTTTGTAGGAATTGAAACCTTTGTCTTAGTTCATTTAAAATACGATATATTATTTGCATCATCATCAATCTGAACTTTTTTTCCTCTGAAAAGTAATGGATTTCATCTTCACCCTTCTCATCAAACATGCGCTTTTTTTCCTTCTTCTCACTTCCTTAAAATGAGGATCTAGATTAAGCTTTGTAGCTATTTTTTTGGCTTTTTCCACTGCATTGGCTCTTCAATCCGGGAGATTAATCGGATAATATGTTCTGCTGATCTACCGATACTGGTGTCTTCTCTTTGTAAAAGCTTGTTCACAACATCTATGCGGTTTAATTGCTTATACCAAAAACATGAGAGGACAATAAATTCATACTATTTGACATTTTTTAGAAGAGAAGTTGCATGTGTTTTTGTTTCAGTAGTTGTTATTTAGTTGGTCATAAAGTCATTTAGAGCATCTAAAATTATTCGTAGATGTTTATATATTACGTTTACAGCCTCTCTCTTAGTAGACCATCTGGTATTGCTTTGCAGTTTGAGAGACAAGGGGACATGTTTTACTAGAACCTCCCATCTATTAGTGGAGGTGGCAAAGAAATTATAGAGACAATTAAGTACACCAAAGTACGACTCTGCGTCCCCTGGCAAGCTAGCAGCATTTGCACCGATTAAGTTTAGGAAATGTGCTGAACATGGCACAAAATACATCAAACTGTTTGCTTCAAGAATTTGGGATTAAACGTCTTTGTACATGCCAGCCATATTTGAACCATTGTCATAGCGTTGTCCTCTGCAGTTCCTTATGCCTAAGCCATCATATTTTAATTCTTTCTAAAAATTTTTAAGCAAGAGCCTATACAGTTTTCTCAGTAACTGCCAGAAAACTAATGATGCTTTCGACTATCTCTGGATCATTGTCGGTAACCTTTGCACAACGAGTAACTTGAGACATTTGTTATGAATGACTTACATTAGGCCTGCAGTCAAACATAATAGAAAAGTATTCTGAAGCTTTGATGTCAAAAAATATGTGTTTTCTTATTTTTCCAGCAATGATATCTAAAAATCTGTATAGAAGGAGAGAAATTGCTTACTTGACCCTTTCTATGGCAAAGAATATGTTCTTTTAATTGAGAGTGGTAATGTGACACTAGGTTGATAGTATTTAAAATTTTACCACATCTTGGGTCACTAAATTCTACGTTTCTCGTAATGTTTTGCTAAGTGTATAATCACATCAATGATAACATACAAAACCCCTTCCTCAAGTGCTATCTTGTGTTAAAGTTCTCTATCAATATCAGTACCTTTATTTACAGATTACTACGAAGCTTTCTATGAGCAAAAACACTTTTTGTGGTTCAGTGAATTTTTGTGCTCAGGAATTCGTTCACTCAACTTCTTCCATTGAGTAAAACCTTCTTCTTTGGCCAAAACAGAAACAGTTTTCAAGGGACACAAAACAAGGCATTCTTTGATTGGCTGTATACTAGCCACGTTCGGTGCACCTTCAAGGCAATTTTTTTGTAAACCAGTTTTTGGTTAAGCTTTTCCCATCTCCTAAGATGTTACTTAGATCAGGTTCTATCTTTCTTTTGTCTAATAATCCTGACACTATAAAGCATCTTTCTGAATCCGAAGGTGCTGCAGGTCACTTCCCTGGATCTCTAAGATCGAAATAAATAGTGGATTCGCCTTCTGCTAAATCTATTGTCGCAATTGTTGAACCCTGATTAGATACTGCTTGAAACTCCTCTTCGTCATCATTAGTGCCATACGTTCATAGAACCTGAAATTCTTCCTATTTGCTTATTTCTCTCTCAAAATTTGTTGTAAGAGTTCCGCTTTAAAATTGCACCCGATATTTTTTTAATTACCTACTTAATAAGCATCGTAAGCATAAGCTAAAATGAATTATAATTTGAAGCATAAGTACGAACATAATATAATTTGTTTCATTATATTAGATAAGTTTTCCACGTTTATTTATATATGAACATATATGTATACGTAGAAAATTAAAAAAAAAAAAATAAAGGGAATCGAAATTATTAGTAAAAATATTGGTTACAGATACCATAACCAATGGTAAAAATCAACTTAAGTTTGACTCGGCGGCGTGTATTCACTTTGGCTAGTATCTTGAATTTCTGCTGCGGTACTCACTTCGTTAGTTCAGAATGCAATAATACGAATTGGTTAAAATTACTCTCACGTTTTGTGTTACTACATTTGCGTTTTTTTTTCTCTCGTTTAATATTATTTTCAGCATCCACTTGTATCTATAGAAACAAAACGTACCTGCGCCCCTAAAAACTGGCGCCCAGGGCACATGCTCCGACAGTCTGCCCTTCTAGTTACGTCGCTGGGTATCTGACAACATTAAATTACAAATTTTCTTATTATACGATACTTTTACTTAGTCTATTTTTGTAACGATTAGTTATAACTCAAAATGCTAAAAACAATTGCATATTTCTATTATATTTGTTAGAAATCCATACCTAAAAATGAAATTGCTTTTTCTTAAACTTTATAAACATTTTTTATAAAAATAAGCAAACAAATGACATTTTTTTAATCAAGTTTAACATTTTTAGTATGTAGTATAAAATAAGTAAGCTACGTTTAACTGTTTGTGTTAAATAACTAAATCTAGTTTACACTTAATGCCGGTTCTACAAATGCTTTATAGTGCTAGACTTGTTACAAATTATGTCGTTCATTGGATTGTCATTGACGGACGTTATTTATAATCATTTACTTTATTATACGCCGGGCGCATTAATTTTGCAATGATTGCAAATCTAAATAGTTTAGTTGCAATTTCAATCGATATACTTCAGTTAGGGTTAGACAGTTGACCTAAAGCCTCGCCTAGTTACTAAAACGACTAAAGCGTTAACGGTATACATATTTCTAATCTTATATTTATTTGACAATTAATTAATTTCAAATTATTACAATTAAAGAAAGCTGAGGAAAATATTGTAAAAACTTTTTTGTACACTGGTAAACATACGTTGACATTTTAATTTGTTTAAAGACCTTAATCTCAAATGTGTATATCACACTTTCCACTAACTGAACATAATTCTAAAAAAGGTGAAGTTTATGAGCGCAGCAAGGAATTTAAAACATAATGTAACATTTAACAGATGACGGATTGTACAGTTGTACGTTCGAACGTTCTTAATGGTATATAGTAACTGTATTTATTATAATAACGAAACTTTATTTCACGTTAATTATACGCGAAATTAATTGATTGCATAAAAGTTATTATTTAAATTTTAGATCTATGAGATACACTTGAACTTGACTGGCATTGTAAAAAAGAAATGTTAAGAATATACGGTTGACCGCATTAACGCTTTTGTATATGAGAAATATGTACATTGTTAAAATATAGTTTTGACATTATTAAAAAGTTGAGCAAAAGTATGTCGCGCAGATTTTCTAAATATTTGTAAATTATTTTACTCGTGTTGTTTAACACTTGAGATTAATATTACGTAGGTTTTTTTCATTACTTAGTGATGTGTACAAACATTTTCGACTATGTAAATTTCATTCAGACGAGACATTTTATGCACGTTCCTAAAGATCGAAAGGAATTGCATATGATTAATACATTCGATATATAATGTGTTAAAAGTAGGCTAAATAACTGTAAAAATGCGAAAAAGTATATAGATTTTATACAAGCGTAAAATCTAAAACATTAAAACTAAATCTCATTAAGATTGCGACAACTGTAGTAATTGTGAAAATTCGATTTGGTTGTTTTCGTTATATAAATACTTTCGAAACTATCACTTAAACCTATCGACCAAGTTTATAAAAAGTTTTATTGTTTTATTTTTGTTATCGAATTGCAATTTATGTATTGTATAACACTAATACACAGTTACAAGAAAAGTGTATTTTAAAAGTAGAAAGCTTTTATCAATATTATACACCTGTGTCAAAATTTTTTTATCACACGAAAAAATTTAGGACAAACCATAAATTTTATTTAAAAAGATTGTTGTATGCCATTAAGTTGTCGTCGACTTTGCATTGCTGTCAGTATTATTACGATTTCTTTTGGTTGCCAAATAGTTTTAGAACCAGAACAATGAACATACTTATCAAAAACTAAACTTTGCAAATCATCTATGGAAAAAAAAAGAAGTCAAAACGGTCAGGAACAGTTAAGGAATAACATGCTGGAACATTCTATGCAAGTCTAATTTTACATATTCTGGTCGTGATTAAAAAAATAAATTTTTAATTTTTTTAATCTTCTATATCTAAAGATTTTCATTTGAACGTTTTGTTTGTAAACCATATTGAGAATGCTATAATTGATCATCAGTAAAAATCGATTTTTCAAAAATTTTAACGACTTTCTCACAACATTGAATGTAGGCAGTTTTTTTACTTTTTGTGATCTGGAGTAGCACAAACTGGCCATTTACTTTCTTAATTAAAACACATTCTTAGTTAAAATGCGGTAAACTGATAACATAAAATTTAGTTTTTTGATTGATTTTAATGTTTTCTTTTTGTTTTTAAAAACGTTTATACCACTTAAACACCTAAACACTGTTATTAGTTTTTTGCACATTTTTTTTTAAATTTGTAGTTAGCAATATTGTTGACATTGACAAAAAGTCGTGTTACCAAATCACTTATTGTTCTTATAAAAATTACATTTCAAATATATTTTAAATATAACGTTATGTTGTTTTTCAATGTGGAATCCTAAATTTTATTTGAGTAACGTAACCAGGCAGTGTGAGTCCGATGGATCCACCTTTTTATCCACTGGCTTGTACGGATTGGTTACTGTCGAACTATATTTACAAATGAAGCTTACATAAACATTTACTATATTAAAAAACTATTTAGTGCAGTTATTACAGATAATAGTAGTAACAGAGTGTTGATTACAAATATTTTTATATCATTTTTATAACATTTTCTTACGTTCCTTGCGCGACATACCTACAATCTCTTCCTACAACCTTTTTTAGGTTTAAATCATTTAGAAACAAGTGTATAACTTTGCTTAAATAAAATTAAATTAAAACATGACATTAATTTTATTCAAATATATTTATGTAACGAATGTACGGTATCTGCGTAATAATACAAAAAATTATACTTTTTTTCCAAGATTAGGAAAATTTGTTGTATGCACTTCACATCACGCATAACACAGAACTAAATTTTTGACTATTTTATACTTTACACTATAGACTAGTTAGTGCAGGTATTGGCTCTATTGCATTACTGGATAAAGCTGTATAGATAGACCTGACTAACTGCGATACTTGTTATTACTTGTATTTTATGCACCTGTCTATGATTATATTTTACTTAAGACGTAAAAATTTTTAACAATGTATTCATTCTTAATTATTTCAATTTCTATATTAATAAAAAGGTTATACATTTTTTAATTTCATATTAAACCTTACTCGGGCCCTCTGACGTTGTTCAGGGACTCCCAAATTAATTTTAATTTTTCACGGATTTTTGAACGATCTCGAGGATCCCAAGGGTTTGTAGGGACCACTTGGGAAACCAATGATCTAGAGTATCTACACCAAATTTTGTATTATCATAATATAAAATTATTTCTGGTTTCTTATCGTCATTAGTTTTTCTTCACGCTTCTTACTAGTCAGAAATTTCCTAAGTATAAAACATTAATTTTTTTAACTGTTCCAACACATCTTAATCCATTGGCAAGTAATGTCTTTGCTAAGCACAAATCTGTGAAATAATTATCAAATGTCACATTTTTGTGTGTTTTTGTTTTTGTAAAACAATCCTAGTTAGTCTTTTGCCAACTTTTCCAGTGTAAGAAATCTCGTTTAACGGATAATAGATCTGGGAATCGCTAAACCACCAAATTTTTATGCTATATTTGTTTTGCTTCAATGGCATTTATTGCATGAAAAAACAACTCCTTTGAAATGGTATCATCAGCACATCTACCGTAAAATTTCCCCTGGAAGATAGTGTTTTATCAGGTTATAATTTATTCAACATTTTTCGTATAGGTGCCAGTTTGTGTTTTTCTCTCTTGGTTTGTGTTTCTTTATTATCAAAACGCACAAAACGTAATAGAAATTTAAAGCGTTTCAATCCCATAGCTGCTCTAAAGATTAGAGGTCCATATACTGTTTTCTAGAGAACGTCATAGCTAGTGTCGTTAGCGCTTAGATGACTTGCAGTTATCAACAAAGCAAAAAAAATTTAGATCTGTAGTAGTATTTGATGCCTTTGAATTGGTATGTGATACTATTTTGTTTACCACTTCATCATCTATAAGAAACTGACATGCTTTAATAGAATCTTCAATAAACTTTGCTGGTGGTATAATAAATTTATGTAATTTTTGTTTCGTTATATTGCACGAGTCTTTCCATTTTGGCACGGTTTACTGTTCTACTCTGATCCGTCCTTTGCAGTAAACTTAAAAGTATTTCGGTTTGCTTGAGAATTGTCATCCCTTTCATTTTCTTTTTAGATATCTAGTTTTGATCAGATTCAGCATCACATAATTCAACACTATCAACGGGTACATCTTCGATTTCAGAAAAATTATCTAGCAATACATGACTAAATATAAACAAAAAGACAAGAAAACATGAAAATTAAGTGAAAGTGACTAATAACTTGATTTCAATAATAAAAAGAAAATTAACACAAATTTCTTCTTAATTTCTCTTTCAGCAATAACGAGTATGTCTCTCGTAGGCTTCAATGACAGCTTGGCAACATTTTTGCATGCTGGTTATGAAATCATTAAAGTTTTCTTGCGGAATCTGTTGCCAGAGTTGTGGAAGCAAATTTCTCAATTGTTCCCTTGTTTGTGGTTGGGGATTATGATAATCCAAAGCTTTCTGCAAATGATCCTAAACATGCTGTATCGGATTTAAATTAGGCGATAGAGCAGGTAAAGGTAAATGAGCGATTCCATTGGTTTCAATTGCATCAATAACTGCCATGGATCGGTGTAGACAAGCGTTATCGTCCAAAAAAAAAACCAGAACCCACAGCAGCATGAAACTCTGGCAAAATGTTGTTGATCACCTGATTCAAGTATACTTCTGAATTCATGTTTTTCGGAATAACCAACAAGTCGGTACGGCTATAATAACAAATGCATCCCCGTACACAAACATTGCCTCCTTTAAAAGGGTAAACTTCTTGTACTGATCGCCGGTATCTTGGCGCCAAAGGTTGTGTCCAGACACGCGTTTGGCAACTATTCGAAAAACAACCATATCTCGATTCATCAGTGAACAGTACCAACTTCCATTCTTTCTGTCCAATTGACACGCTTTCTTGCCCATTCTAATCTTAGTCGCCTATGTTTGCGAGTCAATGATACACCCTTAAAAAGTCGTCTAGAACGTAAATTGACATCCCATAAACGTCTTCTAACAGTTTCAGCTGATATTGCTGTTTTTGTAGTTTCTACGAATCTCCTACTCAACATTCGACATGTGCTCAAAGGCTCTCGGCGTGCAGAAATGGTGACATATTGGTCTTCAGCAGGGGTAGTTATTGATGGGCACCCAATTCTAGGTCTTCCTTTAACAGATCAAGTTTCTTGGAAACGGTTAAAAAGTCTAGAAACGACACTTTAGCTAACTTGAAAAAAATTTACTACGTCACTTGGTCGTTGACCACTCATCCTAAAACCAATTGTTCTATGTGCTTTGGCAGACGTTAATTTACGTCTAGGCATTGAGAAATAGCAACGAACAAAATTTTTATACCAAATTTGCAAAATAAGTCAACAAATTGACCAGTGAACCAAACAAACAATTGATTCGTTAGAACGGGGTTGAAAGAGATGAACTTTCCACAACCCTCTACTTGCAATATAATGTTACATTCATCCGTATGGCATAGGTATGATAGCTAGCAACTTTAATAAAGTGTCAAACATGACAAAAATTTGAAAATTAAAAAATTGAGCAGATATTGAGATATATCCTTAACTTATGTGGAGCAGTTTATATATAAGACAAAGCAAAGAAAGGGCACTAAATGCATTCTAAAGTAATTGCTATTCAACCAAAACTTTTATCTATGCGTATAACAAGCTTTCCAAGTGAATTACTTTCTTCAAAAATAAAACTCAATTTTTTTATTAAAACACAATTATAAATAAGTATTCTAAACTCATCACAAATAGAAAATTACACATACTCCATAAGTAGGTAATTACTAAAAGAATAACACGAACAATATCTAACTGCCATTAAATGACTTGGATTAGTTTGCATTCTATACTAATTGTATTCTTCATAACAATTAGTTTTGAAAACAAATAATCAATTATTAAAATATTGTACACATGAGATGCATCAATTTTAACTACCACGGGAAGGTCTATTAGACTCATATTTCCCGGTTATGTAAGTTTTATATTACGACAATTATTTATTAAAGAGTAAACTAAGTTTACCAGTTTTGACTATACAAAAACTTAATTAATACTATTTCTATTGAAACCACAGTGGCATTGCACCCCAGTTGTCCAAATAAAAGTTAAATAGAGTGCAATTGCAGTTTTTAAATTTTAATAATATTGGTTTACCAACTGTCTGATTCAAGCATTGAATAAAAATTTCAGATGTAGACCGTTATGAGCTAAAGAAAACTTTTTATTTGTTTTGTAACGAGCACTTGGCTGAAGTGCAACCTCACCCATCACCATACAGAAAAGACAATGGCAACTTTGGTATCGAAGAGTTTGCTGGTTTACTATTGAGCAAATAAAGTAGAAAAATTTATAATGTTAAAATTAAATTTTAGCAATATGAAATTGATATAAATTGAAAAAGATTGTCACACAGTCAATCAAAGTTAAATCATGTTATATAAGCTACCGTATATTCAGTCTTCGCACATACAATCGACAGCAAAATGTGATAAGTAAATGGTTACTTACGGTTTTCTATCCATTGTTAGTACTAGTAAAAGTGCAACCATCGATAAAGATGGAAAATAAATAAACAGGTACATTCCAGTGAGGATAATTTGGTTAGAACCAGTTCTGAAACACGACGTCCGTTAGACTTTCAATTTTCCAATTTTAAATTCTATATAGGTGCATTTATAGAATTTTATAGGCGAGGTTCTGTTAACTCGAAAATTTTATTACAAATGTTTGCACAACGATGACTTTCTAATAAAGACAGCAGCAATTTGAGTTACACAAAAGTTAACAGCACGTATTGACCACGTAATTTAGTAAATAGTATAAAATGCTTGAATTGACTAAAAAAAATTAAATCTATCCGCAAAACGTATGTGTGCATCATAACTCAGCGATTCTTCCACAAGCATCGATTTTACTGATTTACGCCATAAATGCATGGTTTACGAGTTTTTAAAGTTTCGCAAAGAATTTAAATTTACCTGTGCTTACTATGACGTTTGCTTGTAAAATGTCAAACGGGCGAATTAAAAGGAAGAAAAAGAAACCTCTAATGTTACTAACTGACTTCAAAATGAACGATGAAAAATTTGTACAAGGCGATGAGCAATAAAAAATTCTTAACATAACTAAAAATTCATGAAGTCAAGTACCTAGGTTTGAAACGTAAAAGCTAGATTTGGGCTTGAAAATCAAGTTTTTTTAAATAATAAAAGCTTGATTTAGCATGATGTTTGTGGATACAGGCATGGCTTGATTTTCAAGCTTTTCTAAAATTTTCTTCTTCTTCAGTAAATGTAGTTTATGGCCTTGGAACACGTACCTTGCACGTATTACAGCTCACTCCCACCAGACAAACGATATAATTAATTACCCAACTTTCAAGTGAAGTAAAGGGACAACGCGTCGTCTAGTATACCGAATCCGATATGATATATGCTTGTATGCGAGTGTAATAAAAAAATGAATAAATAAACCTAAATTGATAATTACATTTGCATGATTACCTAATTATTTACTTGATAAAGAAACTGGTGTAGCCACCACACGAATTTTCAATAAGGAATGATGAAGAAATGTATTTTTATAAAGTTATGTTGTCATAAAATCACTTTGAAGTGATATGTTTGTATTAAAAACTATTAGTAAATCGCCAATTAACTAGACTTTTGTGCAACCGGCTATATATTTTTTCTAAAAAAAAATCGTCGCAGGCAGGATTCGAACCTAGATTATACAATGAAAATCACTTTAAATTAAAAATTAAATATCTAATAAACTGTTAATGTTAGAAAAAAATGTATTTGAATAAATTGTTAAGAAAAATTATCTTTTAAGAAACTGTAAAAATAATTCGAATAATTTACATTCGTACAAAATTATATAAAAAAATTGTTCAAAATGGCGGATACACCTACTTTCGGTATCTTTATCAGATCTATCTTTTAATAAAGCCGAGAAAATATGAGAATCCAGCTCTATACCAAATTTCAAGTTTCTAGGACTTTTGGTTCGAGAGTTATTGTGGGTACATCGTTACACACAGACAGACACAAAGACAGACACCCAAAATTTTTTTATCAAAAATATTTTTTTCTGACTTAGGAAACCTTGAAACGTAAACTTATGCAAAAAAAAATAATTTTTTTTAAATCGTCGCAGACAGGATTCGAACCTAGATTATATAATGAAATTCACTTTAAATTGTAAATTAAATACATATCTAATAAACTGTTAATGATAGAAAAAAAAATTTATTTGAATAAATTGTTAGGAAGTATTGTCTCGATAAGAAACTATAAAAATAATTCGAATAATTTACATTCGTACAAAATTATATAAGAAAAACTGTTAAAAATGGCGGATTCCGGTTTCTTTATCAGACCCATCATTTGAAAGAACCGAGAGAATATGAAAAGCCAGCTCCATACCAAATTTCAAGTTATTAGGACTTTTGGTTCGAGAGTTATCGTACAACGTTACCCACAGACACACACACACAGACACCCAAATTTTTTTTGTCATAAATACGTTTTTCTGATTCAGGAGACCTTGAAACATAAAATTCTTCAAAAAAAATTAATTGTTATTGACTTTTTTCTGACAGCATGGCTTGCTCAGTTTCATTTCAGATAAGTAACTGCAGTAACAATATTGTAACCCTTTCTTCTGTTTCTGATTCTTGTTTGTTTTTTGATTGCTCGGAGTAATTTCGAAAATTTTTCTTTAATTGATTTCTATTGTACTCGGAATCATGTTTCTGCTTCATAGGTTGCGGCTGGGAAAATATATTGATTCTTTAACTTTTCTATATGCAACCCGTTGTAACCGTATACTCTTTTCCAGTTTTGATTTTGTTCATTCAGTGTCTTAAGCACAGAATATTCCAATCATGAACTTTCCGGAAATGTTAACGAAGTAGGTCAGAATATTTTTGTTAATAAAGACACCTTCTTTTATTCAACCACTTTTAAAACATTTTAAACGCAGTTTCACACATATTTTGAATTAATATTCGAAATTAATTTAACATATCGATGGTTTTATTTTCTTTAGATTTTTTCATTATTGCAAATTTCTTATGATTTGAATTGTTTTGTTAGAGTTTTTTACTAAGACAACGAAAACAGCAAAATTTATAAAATGGTTCTGGCATTTCTATCAAATTTTGATAGTAATTACTTGTTGTAAATAAAGATTGTATAAAAAGGGTACATGCATGTTTGGCAAGTACATCTTCTAGCTGGTCTAGTAATTAGAACTGTCCGAACTTGTATCGTATTTGAATTTTTTTATTAATTGATGTGTTTATGTAAATGTTTAACACAAAATAATAGTGGCTTTTTTACTTTTGTTACATATGTTACATAGGTTGCACATGTGGGCGAGAATTTTAACAAGCAAACAATAGATTAAATTTATGACAAAATATATACATTTATGGTATTGTTTATTTTATAGTATTTTATTTCTCCATTTACTTTTGTAAACCAGTTTACTTTAGACAAACCATCATTATTTTTATTAGCAATACAATCTAAAAAAAAATAATTAATATTTTTGATTTCTACCAAGAAAAAATAAATTGTTGATTTTATAAAGATTTGAATATAAACTGCATTCCACAAACGTAATTATTAAGTCTTTATAAATAATTTTGTTGTGTTTTAGTATTTATGTTTTTTTAAAGTTTCTTAGCATAAAAGTAGTTTTGCAAAAATGTTTAACATATCAAAGCGACATTTCGAATGTTTTACTTTTTGCGTATCTTAATAACACATCGTTGTATATATTAAGTTAGTCAATCATTTGCCAGTTTTATTCAGGGTTTTTACAATTATCTCATTTCAAACTTTACATAACTGACTTTTATTTATTTAGAAATTAATGTGATTTTAAATTTATATTTTGAATAAGTTGACATTTAAAAAAATAACATGTTGAATAGTTTTTCTGTAACATTTTCTTATTCACCGTTTCTATTTTAGTAGTTTAAAAATGTAAAAAAATTTTAACACGAATTTATTTGTTACGTTACATTAAACTTGTGAATGTGTTCTTAAATTGAAGTTTGTTTTGAACGTTTGGGTTTTGCTTTATAACTTTTCGGTTTTTCAGTTTTGGACACTTTTAGCAAAAACTATTCTATACACTAAATTAGAAGAATTGCTACCGGTTTCTTATATCACTTCTTTGTGCATCTTTTTTTACTGTTCGTTTTATTTTGAAAACAAAGAGTAATAAAAAAACAATTTGTGTAGTATCACGTTTTGTTAAAAATCTCCTAACATAGATTTTTTGGTTTGCGTACATTTTTGGCACACAGAGTTTATACTAAGATTAATTGTATGTATGTTTGTTTAGTATAAACAATTTCTTTGATACTCCTACAAGCCTCGTTTTAGCAAAGGTTTTTAAATAGTTTGGCAACGAGTAGCTAATCTGGCTTGTCTAACTTTGTGAAAATTGATAGTTTTTTTTTGCTGTCAACGATGTTAAACGTAAATTGCTTTAGTGGTAGCATAAACATAAATATATTATAACAAATTTTAATATTAATTTATTTATAAGAAATATTTACACGTTTATAACTATACGTAACTAATTAAATCTAACAATATTTAAGAATAATGCTTACAATAAATTATATACTACCATCACTAGTCCGCACTTTTTAATTTCATCTAAAACTGATACTTGTTTATGTTAACTTTTGTGTTTCATTAGCTTTATTTGCAAAAAGTCAATACATGAATAAGATTTTGAACTATAAAGTTAATATATATATTACTACATAGTTTAACCACCATTGTTCGTATTTTTATACTGTTGCCGAATTTTTATTTTTTACAGTAACATACATATTTCCTCCCTCTTTAGGGGTGTATTGACACACATAAATATTCATGGAGAGTATGGTTGTAGGGGGCGTCGAAGACGTCCCGTTTTACGAGGTATCAATGATGTCATGGTCGGAAGGTTGTCTGTTGTTGCGCTGCTGGTCGTATGACAAGTTCTTGTGTGGTAGATTGTCCTACGGGTGGTGTGATGTCGTCTTCATAAAAACGGATTCTTCGATAAAATTTAGATGGCACCGAGGCTATTGGTGTTGAATCCTCTCAAGATTTGACTTGGTAAACTGTCTTTTAAATCGCTAATTTTTATAGTCGAGTTCGTAATGAAGATCACTTAAGCGAGTCACGACGATCCCAGGAATCCATTTGTTGAAAAACTCTAAATGTTGTTTCAACTTTAGTCTGTTGTTTCTCGGTTATTCTAGTATGAAGGTCATCTGGTTTAACCAAATCTAAACGTGTTCGAATATTTCTTCGCAAGAATAGCAGACATCGCTTTTAAAGAATCATTAACTGATTGTACATAACGTTCTGCCTGGCGATTAGTTGAAGAGTAGTTAGTTTATGGTATTTCACACCACTTGTTTCCAAAAACATCTTAAACTCAGCAGCTGTAAATTGTGAACCGTTATCCGAAACAATAGCAACTGGAGTACCATACATGGCAAACAATTCATCCAAAATTGCAATTGTTGCTGCGGTTGTTGTTGAGTTGGTACATTTGACTTCCAGCCATTTGCTGTAGGCATCTACGACAATCAGTAACATTGATCCTGCGACCGGGCGTAGTCAATATGAATGCGTTGTCAGGGCCCTTTCGGATATTCCCAATGGTGATCTCCGAATTTGGGTGGAATATGTCCATGTTTTGCACATTCAAGCATTGATTCTTTGCCAAAACACAAATGAGCGTGCCATATTTTTCATTTTTACAATTCCTACATGGGTTGCATGTAGGTCGTTTAAGATGCTTTGCTAAAGTGTTGGTGGTACGACCACGCGATGTGATTTATACCCATAACGTGTTAGGTTTTGTCCTGTCTCTAACAGCTGGACAATCTTGCCTAAATGAGAATCTTTTCGTGCCTCTTTGGCTATATTTTCGGTACGTACAGAAAGTTGCTTGATCTGGTACATTGTAAAATTATCGAAATCATTGTGTTCCCTTATTTTTCTTTTTTTGTGTGGAGAAAGTTTGTTAACAGCGTTAGTATTTGTTGATGATGGTAATCGAGAACAGTAGTTGACATTTGCATTGGAAATGATATCGAAGTTGAAGTGTGCCAGATAATCGGCGTAGTTCGCTATGCGACTGATGCAGAGAGTTGGCAGTGGCTTCTCTAGATGCAAGATTTGCGTCAGTGGTTTGTGATCGGTAATTAGCGTGAAGTGACGTGCGTACAAATAATGAAAAAAATTTTGTACTGCCAAACGATAGCGAGAGCTTTTTTGTCTATTTGTGGGTAATGCTGCTCTGTTGTGCTCATAGTACGGCTGGCAAAAGCAATTAGTCGTTCTTCTCCAGTTTCTAGTCAATGAGATAAGACAGCGCCCAAACCTGTTTTGCTGGCATCGGTAGCGAGCAATAGCGGTAATGGTGGGTCATATGTCATTAGTATTTGTGGTGAAATGAGAATGTTTTTAATGTTGACGTATGCTATATCGGCTTTTTGTGTCTATGCGAATGTTTCGGTACGTAGCATGTCGCGTAACAGACAATTCAGAGTAGATAGGTTTGGAATAAACGACCTGTAATATGTAGCTTTGCCCAAGAACAATTGGAGTTTTTCTGGTGAAGAAGGTTTAGGAGCATCACAAATCGCTTCTACATGTTTGTCGGATTGTGTACACCTTGGGTGTCTATTTTATGACCCAAAAATTCCACCGAAGGTGCGGCAAAAATACATTTGTTGCGATTCAGTTTAAGACCATGTTGTTCCATACGCCTTAGTGGAGCTTCTAACGTAGGCATTAGATTCTCAAAACTGTCAGCAAAAAGAGATTATCGAAGAAGTTAATAACGTTTGGTAAATCCTGAAGAACAGTCTCCATTCGACGCTGCCAAATTGCGGGGATGTTTGCGGCACCATATATGTTGAGCGTTAAAGCATGGCTAAACTCTTCATTAACTGTAAAACGTGTGTAGGAGCCAGTAATGTTGAGATGACAAAAGAACTTGGTTCCTTTCATTTGGTTGAACAGGTGTTCGGTTCTTAGTATAGGATGTTCATCGATAACACTGGTCTGCAAAAAAATATTTTTTATCAAGCCTTGACATTATTCCGGGGGATTCTTATATAAAATGACGTCCTGAATCCAAATATGTTTTCCGTTTTCTTCCATCACCCACCGTTTTCGAGGGAGCCCCAAATCTCTAATTTTACCACTTTTCGATAAATTAATTATAATTTATTTATCAAACGATAATAATAATTATAATAATTATTATAATAATAAATATATGGACACGAATTTAATTTAAATGGAAAAAAGAACTATTTTAGCTATAAACAGTAATAAATAAAAAGATATTCATCGTTACTTGGTGCTTGCTTTCATTTTATACCCTGAGGTACAACTCTCTTGTTTCAAAAACCAGCAGTACTCCGCTAACATGCTTGCATTTTACTTCCCTGAAAATCTCTTCTCTAGCTTAGCGATGTCTTGATGGAACCGTTCGCCGTGTTCATCCGAGACTGCTCCTAAATTTTCAGGGAAAAACTTCAGATGCGAGTGAAGGAAGTGAACTTTAAGAGACATGTTACATCCTATGTTCTTGTACGCTAAAAGCAGTTTCTCGACGTGAGCGACATAATCTTCACTTTTGTGGTTACCCAGGAAGTTCTTACAAACGTTTTGAAATGCAAGCCAAGCTCGTTTTTCTTTTCGATATAGGTGTTCAATAAACGTCGAATCTTGGAAGAGTTGTCTAATCTGGGGACCAACAAAAACGCTTTCTTTGATTTTAGCTTCGCTAAGACGAGCAAATTTAGTTTTCAAAAAATAAAATGCGCCACCTGTCTTTTCCACTGCTTTCACAAACTGCTTGATCAATCCAAGTTTGATGTGTAAAGGTAGTAAGTAAATCTTTTCCTTCGGAACCAAAGGATTGTGGGCGATATTTTTCTGACCAGGAATAAGATTTTCTCGCAGAGGCCAGTCCCGTACGATGTAATGTTTATCTCGGGCTCGGCTATACCATTCACAAAGGAAGCAGCAATATTTTGTGAATCCTGATTGCAGGCCCGTGAGTAGAGCAACAACTTTTAAGTCAGCGCAAAGTTTCCACTTATAATCATGATAACTAATTTTATCAAGGATTCTGAAGATGTTTTCGTACGTTTCCTTCATATCAACAGAGTATGCAACTGAAACTGATGGGAAGTCATTCCGATTTGCCAACACGACAACTTTTAAGCTTGTTTTTGATGAGTCTATAAACAGGCTCCATTTGTCTGGGTCACATGGCATCTGTAGCTCTGTCATCAATAAATCTGCATTAGGGCAGAACACTAAACCTTTATCTTCTGAGAAAAAACATTTCAGGGTTGCTTGTCTGGTCCTGTAAGAAGATATTTTTACTTCCTTTTCTAAGAGATTTCACTGATGCAGTCGCGATCCTAGGAGTTGAGATTTAGTCTTGGGTAATTGCAAATCCCTGACAAGATCATTTAATTCCGATTGAGTGAGGAGGTGAGGTTGCCGAGAAACTAAATCTGCGGAATACTCTACATCATCATTGAACGTATCATTCGAAGCCCCAGGTTGTGGCTCAAAGTCTTTTAAATCAATTTCCGGCTCTAGAGTATAAGTGTTTGGGTGCTCTGGGATTGGCAAAGTATCGTTATGAGGAACAGGTTATAGAGCTGACGGAATATTGGGATACTGAATTGCAGTGAAAGTGCAGTTAAGCAAACAATTTAATATACTATAATGAGAAGAGTAATGCAAGTTCAAGCCTGTCGAAAATTCCTGTTCAAACCTGCATGTGGTATTGAGATCGCCAGCGTCGTGCAGTGAATTTTCCTAACTGTTTATTGATATTTTTTGACTGTTTATATATATTTCCATTTTATTGTGGTTTCTATATACATTTTATAGCAAAACTTTTGCCATATACTTTGGTATAAATTCTATTACTTGCTTTGGGATGTTTAACGGCTATAAGTTAAAATTCTAAAAAAAATGCAAAAAATAAAACAAAAATGGGGTCCCCCAAAATAGTTGGGTGATGGGTAAAAACGGAGCTCATTTTTGGATTCAGGAGGTCATTTTACATAAGAATCGTCAAGAATGGTATCAGGGCCGATTTTCATGCAGACCAGTGTAATTATGCGTGGATTCAGTGTTGGTTTGTAATTTCCGGTGATACGTAGTCTGCTATTCTTTTTTGTTACGACGTGTGTAGTTGATGCCCATTCTGAATGTTTCACATGTTCGTAGAATCTTGAATTAATTTTGGCATCTATTTCTTTTGCATAAAGATGTCCTTATGAGGAGTCAAAATTATATGGAGCTGGTTTTTTTGGTTTGGTAACAGATTGGGAGAAGCAATTGTTAATGAGCAAATTTGTTCATCAGCAGCAAAAACTTTATGAAAATTTATTTCACTTATGAATTCTTTTATCCATTCTCTTCCAAAAAAAGTATCATAATTTCCATCGACGATGTATAGATTTACACAGTGTGTTGTTGACCAAAAGTCGGCCAATGAGGTTGACACGATTCCCTGTGTAGAAAAAAAACGACCTCTCCGTTTTTTGTAGTTTACAATTGGGTTTCATAAAGAATAAGTTATCTTTGCTAATTATGCTGCACGGTGCTCCTTAGTCTAGTTCCATTGGTATATTGTGACCATTTATTCGAACAGTTAGGATGCGCTTGCTCGACGATTTGATAGCGTTGCTCTCATCTAATTTATTGAGGCATTGTACTGAATCTATTTGTTTAGTTGATTGAGTTGCATACTCTTCTGTTGCGGTTTGTAATTTTTATCGACATATTTTAGCTATATGTGATTTTTTACCGCATGTGTGACATGTTGCATCTTTGAAAGGACATTTATTCCGTGCATGTTCACCTCTGCAACTATTGCAGTGGCGTAGGCGATGCTCGCCTAGCGTGTTTCGTGCTGATTTTGGTCGCGTGACAAAGATCTATGTGGTGGTTGTTTTTAGTATTTTATCTGAGGTGGTGCATACCCTAGTTTGTGAACAGTTGTTGGTGTTCTTGAAGACCTCACTTCATTTGCAGTCGTATGAGTTGCTTCGAGAGTGTGTGCAATCTCATATGCTTGTTTGAATGTAAAAGGTTTTCTTGCTATTATTTCATCGCACATTTCACGAGATTCGAGACCATGTAGGAACTGTTCAATTAGCATCCCGTCGATGAATTCTTCATATTCACAGTAAGCAGCACCTTGTTTTAAGTGTAATGAGTAATTTGCAATTGACTCACCAGTATTTTGCATGATTTGCATTTTATGCTTTCTACAAACTTGTTTCTGGTACGATCGAAGTGGTTTATAAAGGTAGTGCATATTTCATCGTACTGCACTTCTTCAAGTTGTTTCAAAAATTTTAGAGCATTATTGAGCTCTGATCCCCTCGTGCAAAGTTAGCGTGCTGATCTGTAGCAATGTTGCTGAATTTTCGACAGCTGTTCTTTCTGATAATCGGAATTCACCCATTGAAAATGATGATGCTCTTAAATGAATTGTTGTGGATGACCCAAGGGCTTCAGCATATGAACTTGTTTATGCATTTGCTAGCGAGGTTTGTTAAGCACTTGTAAGCAAATTGGTCACTGCTTGCAAATTTTTTTTTAATGTTCACATACATTAAAATTCATTAATTAGCAAAATCCCAGTTCTAACACTACGTTTGTGTTTCTTTAGCTTTATTTGCGGAAAGTCAATACATAAAAATATATTACTACATAAGTTAACCATCATTGTTCGTATTTTTATACTGTTGCCGAGTTTTTATTTTTTACAGTAACAGACATAACATTAGAAGTCTTTCGGTATCTCGTGAACTGTGGCACTGTAATCAGTTTATGTCAAAATGTTGCTATCATCCGTCTTACATACATTCGGTGGCACATTTTTCCTAACCTATCATTGGTTTTATCGTTGTATTTGTAATTAACAAGTTTTTATTACCAGTTATTTTTATTTAATATGTAAGCAACTGATTATTTTTAAATAATTAACATTTTTTGTTAACTCATTTGTCTTTTAAATTGACTAACGTCTTTGAGATTCACTTAGACTTGTCAAATTTTCAATTTTTAGTTTACTAATTCCGATTTTTAACTCAAGGTCACAGATTATGACATAATAAAACGCCTCTAACAACACGTTTTGTTTTATTAGCACCGGCACTTTATTTATTTATCTTTACACACGTTAATAATTTTTTTATTTTAAACTGACAAAAAATTCTCGCTTTAATTCGAAAAACTGACTTATGCTTCCTTTGAATCGTTTTTATATACTGCTGTTATCTGTCTCTAGAATGTTCAATATTCTTCGGTCATTGTTTCGAATTTGACAATAGTAGTGAGCTTTATCGAGCGTCTTAACTTTATAGTAAATATATAAAGTATACTCTTGTGTTACACGTAGTAAATACATATATTAGTTATAAGAACTTTGTTTGCCGATGAACTTGTCACCGTTTATTCTTAAATTATTCATTTTTTTGTAATAAAAATATTTTTGTTTATTTGGAATGATATCGATACAGAGATAACCGCTACTGAGTATTTCATTATGGCGTTGTTTCTGTAAGCAAATAAAGTTTGTCACCTTAAAATAGTTATACTATGTCTATCTATACATAATTTAAATGTCTGGAACTCAACTTGTTATTCGCGATTTATTGCCTTTTTTAAACCACTTGCGTTTTATGCATTTTATGTGGTTCCCAAATTTAAAATTCATACAGCATAAAACAGAAACTTAAAACTTATTGTTTTATATGAAAACTCCGCATCGTGCATATCAAGAACCTAAATATAACTTTTAGCTGAGGATAACTTTATACTTAGAAAATCCGACTTTAGATAATCGCTAACAAATAAATCTAACAAACTTTTTCCAGTAGTTAATATAATATTGACGCAAAAATAATATAAAAGAACAACAAATTCTTTTACAAGAAAAAGAAAAAACTTTCATGTTGATTACACAAACAATACGATCAACAACACACATAAGAAACGTTTATTTTTAAACAAGGACTATACTAAAGCTAAAAACATCTTTAAAAAGTTCTGAGAGTTAGTCTAACCAAACTTGTAGTTACACTGTTTGAAAAAAGTTTTCCAATGACCAGCGCGTGAGAATGAACCTAAACGAATTACATGCGTACATATTTCATTAACAAAAATAGAGTTTATGAGAAAATCTATGAGTTTTTTAAAAAATACATTACAAACAATAAATAATAAACTTTATCAAAAGTTTTAAGTATAGCCGTAGGTATAACACATATGTAGTCTATGAATCAGCTGTATTATTTTGCATTTAAAATATTGCAAATACTGACAAATCAAGGTCGTATTTCAAAATTTCATTTTAAGAATACACATTGTCTTTACTGATCTACTTACAGCTAATAGACAATTTGGTAATATGTATATTATAAATGATTGTAGAAAGGTTTTAAAATGTAGAAACAATCAAAATATGGTAATAGTTTCTTAATAAACAACCTTGAAAAACGAACACTAAACCCGATACTAGACCGTTTTAAACAACTGGTCTTTTCGATTGTTATTAATCAAGACTTAAATTAAAAAAAGATTTCGTTGTTTTCGTACCTATTTCGTTACAAGACTAAATGTGAAAATAAACCGCCTACAAAAAATTAATTGGATTATTTATATATTGAGTAATAACGTTTAGTTATTATGCTCTACTTATACAATAATAGATATACTCGTGTTCGCTATTAATATTACATCAATGTTAACCGTTATAACTTTAAAAACTAGTGTTAAGCTATTGTCGACGTTGTTGTAACGGTTAGCATCACACATAAACTACCAATTAGATATCATAGTGTCTACTTAATTATTTAATTAAGTAATTAAATCAATATAAAATTGTCTTTGATTAATTTAAAAAAGTTTTCTTTGTGATGCATCATTGAAGTCTCCGCATTATTAGTTAATAGTTTAGCTTATATAAAACTACAAATCTAGTTTATAAGACATCTCTATTTTATATTAGTTAAAAATAGTCTTTGTAGAGTAATACACCAAATTCCATCAAGGTTATTCACCTACATGAGTTTACATAACATTAAACCTCCGATATCCAACTTAATTGAATATTTACAAATTAAACACCCATGAAGTATTTAGCATACGTTTAATAATGATTATGCATTTTATTACAGATTAATGAAACGTTGCTAAAATGGTCAGAAGTCGTACCCCGTCGCAAGGAGGTGGTTCACAAAGTTATGAAATGGAGCGAAAGTATTCAGTGCCGTCTAACCCTGAGGTTCGACAATTTTCCGGCGCTGCAAGTGAAGATCTTCATGCTTGGTCCATTTACAGGTTTAACATGATTTTGTACCTACCTCTTTATTAATTTTTGTCAATTATAGACAAAACTTAAATTCAGATTTTACGGATAGCGCTTTAGGATCTACCGATAAAAGTCCGTTACCTTATGGAAATTTTCAATTACGCGATACTACCGTTCAGTCTATTCTATCCCATCCTCGCTATGGACCTAAGTAGGTCACGACATAAAGATGCTTTGATTTTTAAATTACTTTTTTTAGATCCGCACTTGGATCCAATATGTACACGTATTTAAAGTTTGGTTTGCCAAGAGTTTTTCCTCCAAATCAGAACGGATCTAATAGATCCGGTACACCACAGCACTTTAACAGAGGACCTTCTAGCCGCCCTCGATCACGGTTTGTGCCTGCACTTAAAGTGTTCAGTTATCAAATTTGTATTTTAGTGCTCCAAAACCTGGTAGTCGTGGTCCAAGGGAAGGTAGCTCGGGATACGACAGTTCTGATAATGAAACTACAACTCAATATAAACAAAATCGAAAATATCGTTCGGACCCTGACTTCCGGATGCAAAATCTCCATCCGTCGTATCATCATGTGCATGGGGTAAGTGTTTGTATAGCCCAACCCTTTTAACTTCCTTTTTGTTATAATGATACTAAATTTCGTGGGAACGCAGAACGCAATTCGGGACATTACACGCCTCATTTATTTTATACAAATGTGGTCATAATCATTGATTTAAAATTATAATAGAACTTTCACTGTTTGTTTACAGTCGTGAATCTTCCGGTGGAAGTACATATATGTAGCGTAGTTACATTTCCTTTTAAAAAAGGCGTCGTTAAAACAATTGTATTGTTACATTGCTTGAATATTTATTAAATAACCAAATTGTAATTTAAGGGTGGACCCGAAGTACCTTTAGCGGCTCTTCAGCAAGGCGGAATTAAAACAAATGAACAATGGAAGCATAAAAGTAATTCGGAAGCAAATTTGTTAGCAGTTGATTATGGAAGGTTACAAAATCGTCGCGCCTTTGACCCTAGACGAAATAGCGTGGCAGAATTTGGTCCACATCTTCATCATCATGACGTAGTCGATCACGGGTAATATTATTTACGATGTAAATAGTATTAATAATCTTATCGTTTCCAGGACTTTGAGTCAAATAGGTAGACCCATGTCAAAAGCTGAAAGTCATCTTTCAGCACCTATGTCTCGACGAAGAGCTTCGGCCATTAGACCGGATTATTTAAGCCACGACGAGGAAATTGGTCCATCATTTATTTACCCGCATTTACAGGTAAGTACACTTATATTGAAATAAAATTAAGTAACGAGTACCGTTAAAGATCTGCGAGCTAGGAGTATGGCCTCAAAACAACAGTTGTTTGGGAGGTAATCAACATTTGCTAATTAACAACGTATCTTTTGAAGTGCGTGGTGGTGAAGTTATGGCAATTATGGCAACTGCTGAAGAAGAAGGTACAGCGTTATTAGACGTTCTTGCTGGTCGAGAAAAACCCGCTGTAGGCGAAATAATTCTCAATGGTCAGAGTGTAACCGCTTCTATCTTAAAACCGCGCGTCGCTTATACACAAAATAATTCAAATTTATGTAAAAATATGACGGCGCTGCAAACATTAAGGTTTCACTATGATCTCAAAAGACCAACTGGAAAATTAGACCATTTAAAAATCGATGCCATGGATAGAGTATTAGTTTTGATTTAATTTTTAACGATTTATTTTAAATATGAGGTTTCAGATAAACGTATTAATAGAAGATTTAGGTTTAGAACAAGTTAGAAATACAAAAGTGGCGGCAATGACTGTTTCAGAAACTCGTAGATTAAATGTTGCCTGTCACTTACTGTTAGATACTGATATAGTATTACTCGACCAACCTACTAGAGGAATGGATATTTTTGACACGTTTTTTTTAATCGAATATTTAAGACAATGGGCCAACGGAGGCAGTGGAAACTCCTTAGGTAAAAACATCACAAGTGTGTATTCATTTGTTTAAACATTAGTTTTAGGCCGCATAGTTATCTTGACGCTGCATCCTCCTACTTATGAGATATTTACAATGCTATCTCGCATTGTTTTAATTTCTGCTGGTAGAACTATGTATAGTGGACGTCGAAAAAGTATGATTCACTATTTTTCTATGGTCGACTATCCTTGCCCGTCTTTTAAAAATCCGTCAGACTATTACTTAGATTTAGTTACGTTAGATGATTTATCGGCAGAAGCTATGCTAGAATCATCTCAACGAATAGAACAATTGGCCGAGTTGTTTAGACAAAAACAAGAACCGATGAGTGACCCTGGACCACCATCAGCGTTACCAATGGCCACAAAGAGTGTGAATTCGTTTGCTCAAGCTTTTGTATTATTTACGTAAGTTTTCTTGCAACGCATTGTTCAAGTTGCTTAATGTAGTTTGCAGGAAAGCAATGTTTTATACCCAACCTCACACATTTATTAACTGGATATTCTTAATTATAATGTCGGCGAGTTTATCATTAATAGTAGGTGCTATATTTTGGGACGTGCCAAACTCAGATTCTCAATTAAATTTAAATGATAGACTCGGTTATCATTATACAGTAATGGGCATTACGACGTGGCCAGTTGTTCTAACATTAACATTAAGCGAAATACGCAGAAATACTGGTGCAATAAATAGAGATATACAAGATAATCTTTATGGACGGTTTACATACGTATTTGTAAAAGTAAGTTTTTGTTGTTAATACGAAATACATAATTAACTTATCTTTGCAGATTTTGATTAATCTTCTTCCATCGTTATTTATTTGGTTAGTTTATTTGGTGCCAAGTTACTCCATGTGCGGTTTATACATGCAAGGCCCAAATGATTATAACGGATTCTACATATACATAGGTAATTTTAATCATTTTATGTTGGATAGTTTAAATACGTTATTTTTAGGAATGATGTTGCTGTATTTAAGTTGTGTACAAATCTTTTTAACATCGATAATTTATTTGATTCCGTCTTCAAACACGGCAGCAATTGTTGCTTGTACGATAGTCTGTGCGTTTTTATTATCCAATGGGTATCTTTTACATTACAAAGATCTATTTGTTTATATACGTTGGCTACAGTACTTAAGTCCAACAACATGGCTTTTTCCGTATTTGATCAATCGAGAGTTAACTCCAGAAGCCATTAGTAGCAGTTTAGCAACTACTTTATGTAGAAACAAACAAGTAATGCTTAACAACATTCAAGAAAATATGTTATAAAGTTTATTGTAGGTACAACACCAAGATATAATAGTGCAATTACCGTGCCCACCGCCAAATGGAACACAGGTGCTTTACAATTTTGGGTATTTACATTCTAACATGCAATTTTGCGATTATGGAAATCCGTCTTTGGCGTTATTAGTGTTTTATATAATTTGCTTTCTTGTTACAATTGGCGCTTTTCTTTTAAATTGCAAAAAATCAAGAAACAATTCTAAACATTGGAAACAACGTTAAGTATCTGTAGTTTAAGAGTAATGTGCCTTTCATATATAAATTTTAAGTTAACCGTATAAGAGATTAGATAATTAAATTAATTTTGTTTTTAAAATAAATTATATAGTAACAGTATTGTTTTATCTAACTAAACCTTAAAAAATAAAAAAAAAATGAAACCAAACCTTTCTAAAAACTTTAATTCTATTAGAATAATAACTGTATTCTGCAATTGTTCAAAAGCAGTTACCAGAAAAAACGACATTTCGATAAGTTATTTTATATAACATTCTTAAATTCAATTTATTAGAAAGATGTGATACTGGTTGATCCGTCCACATGTTACATGTGGTTATTTTGTATTTTTCATAAATATTTATTCTAAATTAAAATTAACGGCTGCACTGTTTATACGCCGCTACTAATTGTCAATTTACTTTACGGGTGGAGATAAACGCAATACAGCAACTAACAACCATTTTACTCGCTTGTTGTCTTTTCGAAACCTCGTGAACGTTCGTGTATCTGAGCAACAGCGTAACTAAGATGTAATAGCCCCTCCCCCCGCGAGGTACATAAAATGAGCCTTCAATCTACAAATATAAAATTTTTAAACCACTATATTATTTATTAGCAATATTAAAATGTTTCAAAAATACTGAACGATTACAGTTTTTTATTAACTATAAAATACTATTTAAAAAACTAGCACAAGTGTTCATCATAATTTTCTAAAACGTTTTTTTTCTGTATAAAAATTCTACCATCACTAATTATGATCGATGATATGATATTTAATAAAATATAGTCAAATTTTATTCCATCTTTGCTCTAAAATAAACAAAATTAAATACAAAATAGTGAAATTAAATTTCCATTTTGTAGGGCAAAACAAAAAACAACGTAAAATATTTTTTTGTTTGTAAATCCTTTCCGGGTACAGGTACAGCCATAAAATTCAAATTATATTTCTGAGAAATGTATAGAAACAACCGAAACCGGTGCAGTTTTACAAATTTGTTTAGGAACCATCGTTATTGACAAGGTTTTTAGAATGAATGCATGCTACAACACATTGAATGTACTTACCTACATTAAGGAAAATAATTAATCTATATTTCGTTTCTGTTTATTCTTTCCAAATGGATATTTAAAAGTGAAACTGCAATTGAATCGATTCGGTTTCATAACTGATCAGTTATTATGCCGCAAAAAAAGTTATAACTTAGTCATCTTATGAACCTCCGGTCACAAAAGGTCTTACTGCAACGCAGGCTCGTTAATTATGCAAATGTATCTGAGTGTTATTTTACGACATGTAAGTAGTTTTTCTTTCTGCTGAATTTTCCTCAGCAGTGATTTCTAATACGGTTTTAGCGGATGTGCTAGGGAAAACGTATTCCAGGTATTGGTTGGATTTGGCGATTGGATTAATTACGTGACGTTTTAAGTAGGAAAGCAATTCTTAAAAACGGCGTTGTCACCTTGTGTTTTTACTTTTTTTCAGCGAGTATTGTGGGATTGCCATGCTGTCTTTGTACCCGACTGTTTCCGGGATATGTAACTTGTGGACTCCACCTCGTTTTATGTAATCAGAAGGGACGAAAAAAGACTCACATTTGTTGATAAAATATCAATGTCGTATTACTTTGTTAATTTAATTCTGTAATTAATCAATCAACTTTATGCGCATTACTTAGTATAGCGTATACGTTTTCACATTTATATTTATTACTTTAATTATGTTAGCGTTGTACCTACTACTTCTTAGTATCGTATAATTTTGCTTTGGTGTAATTGGTTTTAAATGTATTTATTAAGGCTGGGATTTCCCTTATATATTTTATATAGCACACGCGCTTGCACGGGACACAGGACATCTAAAAAAATATTAGTCGTAAGAATACAAAAATGTGTTTGTAAAAGAGGAATGTTGTCAACATCATGTAAAATCTCGAAAAAATAATTGTTTTGCATAAAAAAAGGCCACAAAGTAATCAAATGTTTCAATGACAATTTTTTATTTCTTCTGTACTATATTGATACTATTGCAAAGAGGACATTAATAAATAGCTTAGGAGAAGATGTAAATCTTTTCCTTTCATATGAGGGTTATTTTTTTAACTATAAAATTTTAATTTAGTAGCAATAATAAGTTCATCCATTATAACACAGATGGCGCTGTGAACAGTCAATGACGCGCTTTGAATATTATATTTCAGTAACTTATCTTTATTAGTAAAAATGAACTTTGGTCCGTAAGCTGTATGTTATCATGCAAGATCTCGATTTATTTTGAGTCTACATCTTTAACAATTTACAATACGCGCATTTAGTAAATACGTCACAATTGAGTTAGATCAAGATCTTGGACGCAAACAAAAGTAAATCTTAACGTGATTTTGAAAAAATTGGTTAAATTTTTTTTAATTTTTAACAATTTACCATTTTAATTTACGAATTGATATTTGTGTCTAATAGTATAAAAGCATAACAAACCTATTTTACTTTTTTTTTAAATAAAAAAGAATACAGTGCACGCTGCTTATAGGAATCACTGATAATGTTATCACTAAAAAGCGGATAGTAAGGCAAGAAAAAATACCAAAAATAGTGGCATAAAAGACATATTAAACCTGCCAAAAAGGCAATAAAAAAGGCACGAATATCTATTGACATTTACAGTTTATTTTTTTGTTTTACAATGTTTATTAAGTGCTATTACTTTCCCAAGCACAAATCATATATTTTTCAATATTCTGACCAAGAAGCTGTTGCCTTTTATCCTTTAAAATATTTTTACAGAAGGAAAAAGTTCATTCGACATCACAAGATGTTGGTGGAGCAAATTTTAATGCCGATGTTTTTGTTATTGTTAAAGATATTTTCTGTTGATGCTTCATGACCTTCCCTTTTTGAATTCCAGTCAGTTGTTTAAAGAAGTCAAAGGAAGGGTTTTTTAATGTGACGGAATCCAATTTTTGATTAATTTTTTTTCTATAGTCCCTGGACATGCTCTTATAATTGCTCTTATTCTTTCGAATGTAGCAAAAGATTCGGTCATTGCGTTGTCTAGCTTCTTTAATTCGTCAGGAATTCCGGAAAAGTATGTTTTTATAAAAACTAGTCCTCTCTTAACAGCTTCGTTATTAAAAGTTTTTTGAGATTTCGCAATTGCTGCAGAGGCCGTCTCGTCAAATAATTCAACCACGTAAAGTAAAACAATTCAATTAATGTATAAGACAATGTCAAATTATAGTATGAACTGTACCTTTTTAATTTTTTCAAAATGTGTGGCATAAAAAATGCAAGCAGATAACCAAGTTTCCCATCTTGTTATGATAGGTTCCGGTAGAAGTTTAACATCTGGAAGTTTTTCTTTATAGGCCCTTGCCCGTAATGGTGCTTTCACAAAAACCTGAAACAAGATCCAATAATCAAAAAAAGAATCTAATATGTTAGAGATTTTTACCTTTTTGGTGGCAAAAATTAACTTGTTTACTATTGCAAACTCGTCTCTAATGAATTCACACAACCTATGCATTCCATGTGCTAGACAAGTTAAATGTTTTAAATTTGGATAAAATATTTTTAATGCCTGAGCGGATTTGATCATATAAGGTGCTGCATCGGTTACGAATAAGAGAACTTTTTCTTTTTTTACGCCATTGGGATACAGAAGTCCTACAAACATAAAATTATATAATTGTAATTAATATATTGGATTATATTAATCAATCATTAAAAAAAAACTTACGTAAACAATCATCGAAAAAATTTGCAACTGTTTTGTGATTGGTCTGTGGAATTTCTTTGAATCTAGCATTCAAAGAAATTCCACAGACCAATCACAAAACAGTTGCAAATGAGCTTTTCCTGGTTCTAGTTCAGACAATTTACCGACTACAAAATTTGCTATATATCGACCTCTGCAATCGGTTGTTTCATCTACCGTCCAAGTGTAATGGTCCACAATGTCATTCTTTATTGTCTGTATTTTCTATAAAAGGTAAACCAGCATTTTGAAAACTATTAATAGTTTAATTAAACTGCTTACCGATTGGTAACATATGTCCAAATAATTTTTTCTCAAAATTGATTCATCTAGAGCAACTTGTTCGGTGTATTTTTCGAGGAAATTGCGAAAATTGATATTTTCAAGTTGTTTAAGAGGAATTTGAGCCGACACCAATGCTTCGCACAAATCTAGAGCTAAAGTTGTTTTTGATGTGCCAGGTTTATTCTGTTGATCTTCTATAACATTTCTTAACAATGATTGTTTCATAGCTTTTTAATATTTTTTAAATGTAAACCACTACCCAAGTGTTGTTTTACATGGTACTTTTTAGTAGCACTGATCTAAAATAATACCTGTACTAGTAATTAAAAGCATTTAAATTAACATAAAACAAACTTACTGATTTTGAACAAACTTGACAAAAAAGGTTTTCCCTGTCATTTGTTAAATTATTGTCCAATTTACTCCACTTGTAATAATTTTCAAATTTTGATTGTTTATTAGGTGGCATTTTTTAAAACTTACTCACAGCACAACAGCAATAGACTATCACAGTGTGACAATATTACAGGTATTTATAACAAACAATGAATATTTTAGTCATGTGTTTCAGTCATTAAAGGAATCCCACCGGCCAGAATTAAAATTATCTATATTTGCTTTACTTCGGTACTGAATAGACCTATAAAATATGATTCATTCCGAAATTCTTCCGGTTTTGTAAATAGTATTCTATTAAGCCTGTCATTGTACATAATTCTAGTATAAATTCTTACAATAGTTCTTCTCTATAAGCGGCTTTTGTATTTAATGTTTTCTGGAAACCATTGTTTAACAAAACATGAAAATTCCTGTTGTTATTTATAGGTTCGTGGTAAGACTTTTTGAGCAAAAAATGTTAATTATATTATTGTACGTAATTTGAGTAAAATTCTGTAATGCGTTATTGTCATCTACCTATTAAAACACTGTTTACACAAACTTTTCAAAATTTATATGTAAAAAGGCAATATAAAATAATTCTCTTTAAAAAGGCAAAAAAAGTTACACAAATAGGTAAAATAGGCCGGCTCCAGGCATTTTCGTGACTGTCCGCTCTTTAGTTATTACTTTATTAAAAAACAGGGCGGACGTATGCAACTACATAGAAAAAACATCGTTTATAGTAATCATAATTTTGTTTTATGTTATCAATTTTCTTCTCAGGTTTGCTTCTATACATGAACAATAACCTATTTTGTATGAATTTTTAATCGGACTTTTTACAAGACTTTTTTGACGCTTAACCATCTGTAAATATGTCATCGAGAATTAACTTAGAATAACAAATTAAATTAAGTACCTCTTATGCGATAACGTTATTTTGTGTTTATTTTTAGTGTCATTCTAAGAGGAATTGTGTAGTTTTTAGAACTTTTCCAAAGCATAGTCAATTAGAATTAATTTTATTTGCAAAGCAAAGCTGAATGCAGCCTCAATAATATATATTCTTATAATTTTGGTTTATGCTAATCAATTTGTTATTACCAATGTGTGTGAGTTTGGTTGAAACATTGTTATCACAAGAAACATGCATGTTGCAATTTCAAAGAAACATGTGTTAGGACAATAACCTAACAATGCGGCTTCCTTAAAAAATTGTTTATTAAATAAAATCACGTTTTAAAATGTAAACGATAACAAAAGATGCACAGCGTTTTTATGTATTGTCGACATGCATTCTTATCGGGTTTACAACAGTATCATCTGTTATTGTATAGTGGCGAATTTATGTAAAAAAAGTTATAGATCATACTGACTTAAATTTTTTTTTCAATCGCAAATTTTATGTCATTTGTAAACTTATGTATTGTCGTTGAATATGTTCACGTGAAATCCGTCAAGTTTCTTCGATCATTTGAACGCAGTCATAGCTAAAGGCTTAATAACATTAACCGTCGTGCATAATCTTATAGTATACCACGCATAGTTTCGTTCTTAAATCAGATAAAATGGAGTAGTGAAAGCTACTACTGTTGGTGAATAATTGTCGGCTGGGAAAGTTTTTGTGTTCATATTTTACTTTTTTGCGATTCATTATTATTATTGTCGATTGTCAAGTTATTTTGCGACTGCATAGTAGACACGGTAGTTTAATCGAGTAATATTTATATTTAAGTTAAAATCAATAACTTATAAGATTTGTTAGCAATTGAATATAATTAGTTGTATAGTATGTTGCTTGAAGGAAAAGACCTACATCAATATTATAGCTGTGATATTACTATATTAGTCAATGAATCTATAATTGTTATTGGTCTACCGCTTTCTCTATTGATTTTAACGCGTATTCTCTCTTGTTGTTTTGTTGAAATAAATATGTTCTTGTTAGAATTTGTGTTTTGCCAATTTATTTCTTTTAATGATCCAAAGATTTAAACAAGGCCTGTATTGGGTGATATTTATTTATTTTGGCGCATTTTGAATTTAATGTAGGATTAGCACACAGAGACTTGGGATCTGCTTGCCGAAAAAATTCTCGTAACACAAATTCTATACCTGCATATGCAAGTCGTTTTTAGCTAGTGACTGTACCTGCAGCAAGTGCACAAGTTTTATTCAAGATAGATTGGCGCAAATCGACACACCATTTTTGAAGTGGCACAATGTTATTATTGTAATATTTTTAAAGAACTTGTCAGTTAAGAACAATAATATCATATTTTACTTTTATTTGTAATATAACAAATAACAAAATAAATAAATATATAATTGACCTAATAGCGTCAAGAAGACGCACTAGTGTTTTCTTTTTTGTGGTTGTGATATAAATTTCAACGTAAAAAATGAGTGGCAGCAAAAATAAGAAATTAATAAATCTACGAATTTAAGCGACTTTCGGCTTAGACCGCGTCGTAATTAAACATTCAAACTTTTTAGGCATGGTTTTACTCTAAAGCAAGAAGTAAAACTTTAGTCCGTTAATTATCTGATTGCTATTGATATAAATACCTTCACTTACACATTTTCCTTATTTATCATTTGGAAGATGCAAGCTGCAATGTTTTGCAAAACGTCTGTTTGTTTGCGTTCACGAACGACAATACGGCAAAGGCCAAGTTCTAATTCTTGTTTTGACTCTCAAGAATAGGACCAAGCCTAAAAGTCTGGGTGTTTAACTACGACGCGGTCTAAGCCAAAAGTCGCTTATAATCGTAACCAAGAAAACCGCAAAAGCTTAATATTCTTAATAAATCTACTATTGTAGCTTTTATCGTTAGTAAGAAAAAATAGATTTAATTTCTATATAAATATGGTCTTTAGCGGTGAGCACGTTCGTTTTAATAATACATCAACAACACGTTTACATAAAATTTGTTTTTGCGTACACAAATAGTTCTGTCATTATTATAAAAAACCATTAACAAAATACAATCATCGACGTGTGTTTTTAAAAAAATAAATAAAAGTTTATGAAAATCGCCACTAATATAAACCGCATTAAAATGACGCATTTTCTAATTTCTTTACACTTATAGTACTACTAACATTAATTAGTATAAAACATTATTTTTGGTTAACTGGAAGTGGAAAACATGGAGACAACCAAAAAGAAATTCTTGTGAAAATCGATGTTTATATACCACAACCGTACCGACGGTTCTATAGTTACGATTAGTTGTAGTACATATATTCTTATAAAAATCTTTACGTTGGTAGTTTGGGTATTAAACTATCGTAATTAAAAAATTCGTATTAAACAAACCGTGACTTTTGAATAAAAATGAGCGATAATGTATAAATAAAATTTAAATAAGTATATATTGTTACAAACTTAAAACTTAATCTATTTAAGCTATGTATTTTAAACGATTAAACAATTTAATTAATTAAAATTATAAAACATATAACTAATTTTACTAAAACTAAAACACAACACAATACAATAAGGAAATTTTAACTAACAAACTAATAAAAACAGCAACTTACTAAACAAATTTAACACTGTAACTGTAGATTTAAATAAACAGCGTCCGCGGATAAGATAATTAGAATCACTTTTATTTATCTCTACGGCACAGGCGTAAAGACATTTTATTTGCGCTTATTTATTCACTTCTTTAAGACTGACTTTGTTTATCGAGTATTATTTTTATGTTTTTGTCTTATCTTTGACTGTTATATTCTAGTAATTTCTTAAATCACCTCAAAGTACGAGAATGCTTTAGTATCTTAGGTTTCTGCTTTCTGTTACAATAACATTTACTACATATACTACAACTGATAACTGCTTGCATACAACAAACTTCAAAGTAACAATTTGCAATTAGATACGTAAAAACGACAGCTTCTTTACTAATGTTTCATATGCATTTTTAGTGTTGAAAACACTTAATAGGGAGCTTGATTCGAAGGCTTGTGTAACGAAACGATGAAATGCTCAGATGAAACAAATCTGGAACTTGCGGTGGTGCTCAATTTCACTTCATTTTTTTGTATTTTTCGGATGCAATGTTTATTATTACTAAACAAGAAATTCCTTTTGATTTGTTTTATGTTTTAAAAATATAATAAGTCTTAATTTCACTCAGCAGAACTGAAAAATAATTATAGTAATTGCAGAATCAGATCTGCGGGAGCTTCCGCTTTGTACGCTGAAAAAACGGTACAGTACAGATGAAAATTGCACATAAACATATTTATAGAGCACAACATTTACTGCAAAAAAGTACGCGGGAGGGTATAATTAGATCTAACAGTTTGAAGGCGGGTTGCACAAAGCAAATCAAAAATGTAACAACTGATTATTTTTCAAAACAATTGCTACATAGCCAATGAAACCACGTTTATGGGTGATGTAACAATTGATTTCAGAAATAATCACTTGCTACATTTTTGATTTGCTTTGTGCAACTCGCCTTAAGAGTTACAGAATTTTAATACAATGTAAGACATTATCGCGTAACTTTGCACACTTGTATCTTCTAAACTATAGAAGGTAATTGAACCTTTCCGCGGACTTTTTTATAGTAAATTTTGTCCTTTATAAAAATGTATATGTGCAACTTTCCTCTATCTTGCAACGTTTTAGGGTAATAGTTTATTGGTTGTTCTCATTGGGTTTACTTTATTCAGCCTGATGCTGTAACACTCTCGTTATACTTAGCGACCAATCGCTATCAGATTTTAATGGTCGAAGATAACGATCGCTATAACAACCACTGGTAAAATAGGTTTGCTGTATCGGTATTTTAATTATACCGATATGTCGCCCACTATCTTGGAATATTTATTTTGGAAAAAAGTATCGTCTTTAAAAAAACAAAGAGTGCTATACGATCGCCGAACGTATAAGAGTGAATAGGATGTAGGGCACGCGCCGTGCCGTCGTAAAACATCTGGCCGGTTGATTTCAAAATAGAAAAAATCCAGACTAAAACTACCTAGTATGAAATAAAATTCAAATGTTTGCTACGACCTTCATTAAGAGACGCACATCATCCCTCGATAGCCCTAATTTTGTATTGAATAATGGCTTTAATTAATACGTAAAAGTATAAACATCTTGTATTAATTCAAAATAAAACTGAGTTGCAAAACACCCCGTTACATAGCTTACATCTTTTTTATAAATTTTGTTTACGTAGTTACTTCAAACGGGTCGTTGTTTTCGCGTAAAATGCTCCTTTGCCTGTATGAAAGAATACGTTTCCAAACTTACTTTCTTAAATACACGGTAAAACTGAAAAGACTTTTTCTGATTGCATTTTCTAGTACCTCGTATAATGCAACGCGCAAAACATCTCCAAAATGCATTTCTTCATACAAAAAAGTTCTCAACCCTATACATCACAATCGTTATGTTTATAACGGTTACCAAAACGCCGCCGTTATATCATAATCGTTATGGTTCAAAATAACGAGAGTGTTTAACAAAAGTCGATATAAGTGAAACCGTTATAAGTTATACAGCTTACCAATTTTACAAAAATAACGATTCGGGTAGATAACGACATCGTTATTCATAAAGAGAGTTATATAGCATCAGGCTGATTGTCTGAGAACATAATTCAACCCATGTGAACCCTGGGGGCGACGGTCCGACAGTGCGAAAACTATAAAACGCAGCAGAAGTAAACACATGTGTCCAAAAAAGAAACATTCTTATCACTGAAGCAGAACGGGGGTCACAAGTTAGTCTATTAGCAAAAATTCACCATAGTTTGCAAGTGTCCTTGTAGTACGTTGATTTGTTCTCCCGCTGTCGGAATAAATCTAAGAAAATTAAGAAAATCATCTTAATACAAAAATTGTGGCGATTTCGATGCAGGATGGTTTACAAGAAAAACAACTTACCCACAAAAAAAAACGCGGTGGTCACCATACCGATAATTTATGTTCAAATTTTAAAATGCGTAAACGAAGTAGTAATTTAATAAATCTGATTTATAAAGTTTTATAATAAAAACTATCAGTAATTAATAGTTTGAGTCATATACGATTTTACTGTAAAGTTATCAGCATAGAACGAAAGTATGTAAAATAAAATTTGAGTAAATTTTGAATGTTGAAATTGTATCAACAGTCAGGCAATTGTAAAGATTACTACTATTATTAGCCTTATAAATCTGTTAAGATTAGAGAAAAAAATCATGTTAATGTTTTTTTATAATCAGTAGCGCATTTGTTTAATATTAATAGCAAAAAAAAATAGCAGCATCGGTAAATTTTTATTCTATTTGTAGCATGAAGCGCCGCTTTTAACAGATTGAGTAAAAAAAGGAAAAGTCAATTGACAGATATGGTACCGAGAGCGTTCGTGAACTTGCCCAATCAGAAAAAAAGTTTTAAGATATAAAGTCAAAATTGCCTACAAAGAAAGAGGAGAGTTTTAAACAAAGGTTTTAAAAACCCTGACGCGGTGCAAAATCGAAAAAAGTTGCATACGGGAGTTTTTCTTTTGAAAGGTCAGAGATTAGTTAAATTTTTTTGGATATGCGTTTGTAAGTTTTTTATTTGACTATTGTACGAGAGATACAATGAATTGAGATACTGTCTAACTCGAAAAAATTTAAATTTAATTCTTTCGTTTAACGAGGTTTTTTGTTTGTTTTTTTGTTAGAAACGGGAAGCAAATTTAATATTTTCTTTTCTTTGTTTTTGGCAATTGACGGGTTGCTTATAAGATTAGTTTTACTTTTTTGCGCCGAAAGATCACGCTAAGAACACTTAGAAAATGTAATAAAAATGCATGTCGATTATTTCACATCGCAAAATGTATATATTGCAAGTCCAGTCTGCTGTAAGTCTTCTTTAGATATGACAGGGAATCGCAAACGCGACAAACTGTTAAAAAAAACGTTTTTAAACTGTGGATGCACATTTCCAAAGGTGAAATCTCCACTTCGAAACTTTTACATCTGAAAGGATTGGCAACGTAGCTCGAATCGTGTCATAATCTTAGAAGCTGTTGAATTGTGAACCGTTATAAAACTCTAGTAAAGTCCAGTAATCATTTTGTTCTGTTTTTTTTTTAAAACGCGTGTCAACTAATTATAGTGTGATAAAGCAATTACCAGGGATCACGCGATAGAATTTGTTTATTAAATCCGACCGTATTCAATCAAAGTCTGGCAAAGTTTCTGAAAGTTTTACTTTGGCTTTAAAATCGATTGTGGCCAAAGAAAATTTTAAATTTCACATTTATCCGAATGCTTTTAACCAGCAGAAAATGGCAGTCAGTAGACGTGAGGCTCAATTTGTACGACGCATAACATGCTTGTGAGCGCAATATGACTATTTGAGCTTTGCGAAGGTGATTTTTTGCCTTGAAAATATATTATGTCAAAAAAAATGTTCGATGTTTTGAGATTTTGTTGCTTACGTTGTGTTTCTTACCGTACATCGCTTGCAAAAAAGAATCTAAGCGTTACTAACACAACCCAAATATTTCCTAATACCTGTTGCCTAAACAAAACTTAGATTTAAGAAAATAAATAAATAATTCACGACATTAAAGCTTTACAACTAAAACATCGCGTCTCAATGTTGGTGCCAACAATGGACTACTGGTGGAAGAAAACCGCAAATTTATAACAGTTTATTTAAACATTTTGTTAACGATTTGAAAAGATTAGCCCAAAATATTCATTTTTGTGCTTCTCTAAAAAAACAGATATACCCTCCAGTTTGCAATCAATTCGCACTAAACTATTACATACTACGAAAACTATAAATGGGAAACAACAGCCGGAAGTGTTTGGATTTAGAGTTTTTAATACTAATTATCAGCCATTTACAAGCTATGATGTTTGTTCAAGTGCATGGATTTAAGATAACACGATTGGGTTTCTCTTTATATATGTCACTGGAAACTACGTTTTATCAGCACGCCACAATTTTTGATAATAAGCGGCCTCGCTCATCATTTGTTATTACAAAAATTCTCCATATGTCATTGGTGTTGCTGATTCATCATCTTCCAGCAAAGAAAAGGTTATGAGAAACAATTCTCAGCAATTTCCTGGACAAATGTTTAATACAAACAATTGGTGAATGATCATACGACTCTATTCTCGATTAATATGCATATTAATAATATAATAATATTTCTGTTTTTTAATCTTTTTATTATTTATGTATGCATCCTTATTTTTGAAAATCGCAATAAACCTTGTTCATTATATTACGTATGTAATATTGTGTTTGTTTTCAACACCTTCCGATAGTTGCAAGATTTGCGATATCTGTAATTTTTTTTATATTACTGTGTACTTACATATTAAATAAACGCTTCAAAGTTTGCACCATTGTCGTCGTAGAAAATAATCTACTACATGAGGTGTTCGTGCTTTACCGTATTTATTCGTTAATTGTAAAAGTGTATTGTTATTAAAGTTTAGTGAGTTTCTTATTAATTGGTAATAAATTTAGGTTTAAAGAAGAATATTTTTGAAAACAGTATTTTTAGAGTCTATTAATAGATTTTATGATATCAGGGTGTTGAACAAGATTTAATATCAGTATAATAGTTATATCTCTTTTTATAGAAAGAAAGATTTTTAGGCGAACAAAGAAGAAAAAACGTGATTTATAAGTGCGCAGTTTTAAGGATTTATTTCACACATTAAGACCTAGGATCAACGGTATTAGACCAATACGTTGAGTAATCAATAACACTAATAAAATTAAGTATTTGCAACTAAGCGTACCAATTTTTAATAATAAAATCATAAAAACTACATTACATCTAACAATGAATACGTTCATAAAAAGGAAATTTGAATATGTTATTCTAATATTTTTAAATTTTAATTGAAATGTGTTTTTCTTCTTATTTACGTAGTATTGTTTTTACATTCGACATAATGCAATACTGCATTATTAACTAGTGATCATTTTTTTGTGCTTCCCTCCGTTTTGACGTATTTCACAGGCATCCTAAAGTAAAATTTCCGGCCGAGGCCGGTAAAGTGTAGTAGAATTTTGTAACTAAAAGTTGGCACTAGTAATCATTAATTAATTAAACGTCATCTGTCAATTTGTCAGATTCATTAACATACACCATTATCTGTGTTATTGTTTAGAATAGCACTAACAAATTTTTTTTAAACAAATATAACAAATTTGCTTATATCTTACAATTGCTAAAAACAACAATGGTTCTATTTTCATATGAGTGAAATTGTAATAATATTATGTAATTGTCAAATTAATTTCAAAAACAATAATTGTATTTCGTCATTACAGGTTTCATTTTTATCAACATATGTTATTATATTTTATTAAATTCAATACTTAAATAACTGCTTTTGATTAATTTATAGTATTCGCTTTTTGTAGGCCTCGGCTTCACTTCGGCCTACTCGCAAAGTATCACTTTCTGGATTAGTGATACAAATAACTATTTCAAACATTTATTCTTACTGTATCTAGACATAAATAAAACAAATGTTTGTTGCAGTTATGGACAAATACATGCAGAATGTAATTTTATACATGTGTACGTAGAAAATAATTAGACAATGTAGATTATGTAGATAATGGCGTATAGATTGTAGAAAAATCTCTATTTTAATAACACAGCCTGTCTCCAACTGTTAACATTAAAATTTCTCTAAGGCTGGGATTATATGCTTTAAATGCATATTCTGTTGTTATTTCTAAATACATGCACATTAAAGTATTTTTCTGTAAAACATATTTCTTTGTTACTTTTGAACATTGCCATTTATATAAAAAAAATTACAATTAGTCAGAAAATCTAAGAATCTACATCTACCATTGTTTAACCGCCCCAATATACCTCTGTTTAAAAAAAAAATTAAAAAACCCAAGATAACATTGGGATTGTTCAGCGAACACATGTTGAGATGCCAAAAACGTTGTGTGTGTGTTGTTTAAATGCTCCAGGAAGAAATAGCAAAGTAAAAGTAAAGGTGTTGTTAACTAATTTGTAAAGGGCTTAACACGCGTTACGCCTAGTAGACGAAATTAACATAACGAACCCATTCTTACAAATATAATACATAAGTAGCGTTTTGATACGTCGTTTTTAAAAAGTCGCACAGAAAAACTCTGTCCACAGGTCTTTTACAAATTGTTTAAACAAGTTTATCAATTTTTATGTTTTTAAAGGTAAATTAAATAAGTTTAATCAAGAATTGTGTGTAACTATGATATCAAGCAATATTCCGTTTTATAAATTAAACTATAAAAAATTTAAACAGTTTCTTAACAACAACATCTAGCATCAGATTCTAGACAAATCAATTTTAGGAAATTTTACAATAACACCATACCATATCTCTAGCCGAATATCAACGTTAAACCCGACTTTAGTATTAACATTTTATTTTTTCAATTTATTATATTTAGTTATTGTAATTTACGGAATTTTTATTTTGTATTTTATTTTTTTGCGATCAAGACTACAAATTTTAATTTAATTTGTTTCACGAATTTATAAATTTTGGTAATTCATTTTTAATTTACATATTTGGTTTTGTTTAAATTTTTTTAATTAATTTAATTTCATTTATATCAATATCAAATTTTATTTTGTTTGATTTTTGTTTTGGTTCCTTATTTGAATTTAATTTAATTTGTTGCAATTTTTTAAAATTTTTGTTTGAATAATAATTTCTAATAATTGCTAAATAATTAAACTGCAACAAAGCTTTTATTTCGTTGGTTTTTGCGTTTCAATATTAAATTTAATAATTACAGATTTTAGTGTAATACACTCGGATTAGGAGTGCATTAATATAAACGACAAGCTCCTGAAGCTACTTTTGAACTATAAACTTTCCTGGCGCCCTTTTGATTTAAAATTTTATTTATATTTGTAAGTTTTCCAAATCATTCACGGATTTCTGAATTTAACTCACGACTATCTACACTGAACACCGATAATTACCTCATTTATGTTACTTTTATTTATTTTTCAACATCTTTTGCATGTGACAAGGTCCGATTTACACTTGTTAACCTGTCAACACTGTTTTATTTGCACTATCATACTTATCAAATGTTTTGTAACACTCCCGGTTGTTGTTTGTCATTTATAGCTTTCGTAGTATGTAATAGTTTAGTGCAAAATGATTGCAAACTGAGGGTACATCTTTCATAGAAATTTTTTCTGGAGAAGCACAAAAATCAGTATTTGGGATTTTTTGGTAACGCTTAGGTTCTCTTTTCTAAGGGATGTACGGTAAGCAACACAAAGCAAGCAACGAAATCTCAAAACATTAAACTTTATTTGATAAAAAATATTTTCAAGGCAAAAAGTCAACTTCGCAAAGCTCAAATAATAGCATTGCACTCACAAGCATGTTATGCAAATAAAAGTCCAAAAATTGAGATTCACGTCCACTGACTGTCATTTCCTGCTGGTCTAGATACGGTTGAGAGCATTCGGATAAATGTAAAATTTTCTCTAGACATAATCAATTTTAGAGCCTAAGTGGAAGTTTCAGAAATTTAGCCAGACTTTGATTAAATACGCTTGGATTAAATGAATAATTCACTGATTAAATATACAATTTATGTCGCGTGGTTACTGACAATTGTTTTACCACACTCTAATTAAGTAAATGATTACTGGATTTTACCCGAGTTTTAGAGCGGTTCACAGTTCTACAGTTTCTAAGATTATGACACGATTCGAGCTACGTTGCCGCATCCTGTCAGATGTAAACATTGCAAAAAACCTGAACTTTTTATATGGCGCCTAATCCTCAAATTGACGATCACGTATTGCGATTTGTTGGGTTTTGACTGGACGCAAGTTGACAACCACGTAACACTTTGTCACTACTAATAACTTTATACAAAACGTACACTCAAAAAAAAAATTATAGTAATTTTTATTATAAAACTTTATAAATCAGGTTTATTAAATTACTTCATTTACGCATTTTAAAATTTGAACATAATTTATCAGTTTAGTAGAACATGTGTGTTTTGGTTGAGTTGCTTTTGGTGACCACCGCGGCTTTTTTTGCGACTAAGGGCAACTTTGTCGGTGTCGTAATATTACACATTTCCTTAATAACTTAAAATAACCAACAAACTATTACTTTAAAACGATGTAAGATAGAGGAAAGTTGCACATAAACATTTTTATAGAAGACAAAAATTGCTATAAGAAAAGTCGGCGGAAGGGTACAATTACTTTCAATAGAAAATACAAGTGTGCAAAGTTGCACGAAAATCTCTTACATTACATTAAAATTCTGTACCTCTTAAACTATTAGAAATAATTATACACTTCCGCGGACTTTTTTGTTCTCAATAAATTGTTTATGTGGAATTTTTATCTATATTGTGCCGTTTTTGCAGCGTACAAAGCGGAAGCTTGCGCGGATCTAATTCTGCAATTACTATAATTATTTTTCATCACTGCTTAGTGAAATTAATACTTATCATATTTTTAAAACATAAAACGAATCATAACGAATATCTTGTAAAATAATAACAAACACTGCATCCGAATAATACAGAAAATTATGTGAAATTGGACACCACCGCAAGTTTCAGCTTTGTTTCATCTGAGTGTTTTATCGTTTCGTTACATCAACCTTTAAATCAAGCATCCTATAAGTGTTTTCAACGCTAAAAAAGACATTTATAAATACAGAAACTTGGAATACAAAAACGCTAAATGGAAAAGAAGAGGAAATATTGCAAAAAATAAAAAAAATAGGTATAAAGATTATAGGGAAGTAAAACAAGAAAGAAAGATTCAGAAGGAAAAATAATGAGCAAATTATATGTAACATATTATTCAAGACGTGCAATGCAAGAAAATAATAAAAAAGGAATTGCAATAATAGTTAACAAAGAAATAGCAAAAAAAATAACAAAATGGGAAACAGTAAATTTCAGAATAATCTTTCTAGAAACACAATTTAGGAAAACAATAGTGCAAATATATGCCCCAGTAGAAGCATCTAAAAAACAAGAAACAGAACATTTCTAAGATGAATTACAGGATGTAATAAACAAAATATAAATGTAAATGAAATGTAAGAATGGCATCTGATGTAGAAGAAAAACTAGGAATAAAAGGTAAATTTTCAGAAAAAATTTAAAATAAGATTTCTGCATAGCAATCGAAGTACACATAAACAACAGCTTTTTTTAACAAGAAAATAAATATAAACATATAGCTTTCGGAAGAAGAAAGAAAAGTATAACAGACTACATTAACACAAACCAACGAAATGCAACCGGAATAAGAAGAGGTATGTGTAAACATAAAAGCAGAAATAGGAACAGACTATAAATTAGTAATAACAAAAATGAAAATAAATCAGAAATAAAGATATGGAATAATCAAAATGAACTTGAAAGACATATTTAAGGTATGGAAAGACTTTTATAGACAGAAATTTACACAGAGGAAGCATACACAGAAAAACAAAGAAAAGAACAAAAAGCACAGGAACAAAGAAACTAAGAAGCACGAATAGAATTAGAAGAGGTACAGAAAGCAGTAAAGACAATATAGATAAAAAAAAGCAATCGTTCCCGGCGCAGTTGCACCAGAAATGATATAATATAGCAAAAACACAGCGTTAATATGGAATTTATTTCTTTTGTTAAAAAACATGTCTTCATTTTAGCTGGTTTGCCTTTATAGCAACTCAACAAATTTCTAACAGATTATATGCGCAAAACTCGTGTTGTGTTAGTTTTGACAGCAAAACATGTTTTTGTGTTAAAAAAAATCTAGTTGATAATTTTGGTAGACTCCGTAGTTCCAGTTACATTTGTTATGTTTTTTGTTGTTGCGAAGGTATTTAGAAAGTTTGATTAACTTAAACCGTTGCTTAAACTTAGTTTTGTTTAAAAATACTGTCATATCATGTGATTGTGTTGCACAGGAGAATATTGCGTGTTTAGGTGCTTAACATGTAACCAACGAAGAAGTCTTCCGAAGGGCACAAACTGATAGAGAAATGCTAACAACTATCAAGTGCAAAAAGATTTCTTAGTTTGGTCATGTTCTGAGAAACATCAAGTATCACTTCCTACAACTAATATTAACGAGAAAAATGGAAGGAAAGCGAGGTATCGGAAGAAAACAACAGTCCTGTTTAAGTAATATCAGACTACGGACAGGTATTGGTTCTGTAGAACAGTTGTTCCGCGTGGCACAAGATCGGTGTACGCTAGCCGAAGTAATTGCCAACGTCAGGGAGACCCAAAACGGCACTTGAAAAAAGAGAAGTAATATAATTGATTATTGATTTTGTACTAACCAATAATGTGATAGAGTTTTAAAATTAACCATAGTTAATTAGTAGTTTTGGGCGTAAATGAATATGAAAAAATAAGTAAAACCATATTTTGTTACCTTAAAGTTATAGTAAATCTGGAAAATCTCAATTGTATAAAACATAAACAGAAATTAAAAGTTAAAAAAAAACTGCCGGTTAACAAAATACATTTGTAAAACGCAGCAAAAAGAAAAATTTGAAGCCGTTCTTAGAAAACAAATTTGGAAGAGAGCATTTAATTAGAACTCTAACAACTTCTTAAATGCAAAATATTGAAGCAGTTTTATGTATTAAGAAACGAAGAGTATTTTAGGAGATATTTTAAACGGCTATTTAAACGAGCTAAATACAAATATGTAGAAACCAAAACAATTTGTTCATGAGCTATTGACCTGTATAAAGTCTTTTTAAACTAAACTTTAGTTCCGGGCAAATCAAATTTTTATAAGAAATGTTTATCATTATTTCAAATTTTCTGCATATAAAAATTGTAATAAGGATGCCCTAGCACAGAATTTACATTAAGATTTCGGGATTTCTTTTCAATTCTTTAATTATAAATATTCAAGAGTTCTTTTAATGTGGACGTGAAGTAAGTTGAAATTTTGTTTTAATATAAATTAATTAAACTAAAAGCATATTATAAATATTGAACCTTAATTAATTTTGTATGTGAAACGACGTCTTTTTTCAGCGGTAGTTATTGTAAAGAAAATATAATCTTAACTTTTTTACTAGGTAGTCATTTTTTTGTTGAAATTTATCAGCTAATGTTTTATTTTATTATCATCAAGTGTTTTGTGTTGGTCCGCAGCGACGACGTTTCTTAGGTGGGCATAAATGAGCACAATATTTTTGGAGTGAGCACGATCATTTGCGTAAAGCTATATTCTTCTCCATTGCTTATTTATTTTAATTGTTTATATAATTTTTAATTAATTTCAATTTAAATTTCCATTTCATTCAAATACCATTTCTTTATTCATTTATCAACAGGTGATATAAAAAATTTTTGAATTTCTGCGTTCACTATTTTAATATAATAATTTGTTAAAACATTAATTTTATTTAATTTGCCAGTCTTTTGCAATTTTACAATTACACTTTTTATTTCCACACGCTTTATTTAATTTTTATATAATTTTAATTTTTATAATCTTAACGACTGCGCCATGTCTTATCAAGACGAACGCTTTGGTGTGTAAAACCACAGATCAGAGAGAAGATAGAGGGGAATCTCCTGTATATAAACTTGGAACACAGTTTATGGCGCCCTACAACGGTTGTGGGGAAAACAAATAGCGCCAATTTTAAACTTAATGTGTGGGTAGCACCTATTATTATTATTACAATGGTTTATTTTGAATGTTTTCTTGTTTTTGAAAGAATAGTTATGAAAATTGTCACTTTTTTATAATTATGCGTTAAAAAAGCGACTTATTTTATATAACATTTTTATTTGCACAAATACAATATAAATAACTTCCAGTTTCATTCGAATCAACACCGTGTGAATATTGTAACAACTTTTCTTTAAAACGAATATGAAAACCTTCAGTTTTTAAATGGTAATAAAAGTTAGAATCAAACACGTGTAAAAATAACTTGCATTATTTAGTCGATTTTATTCGAGAAATGCAATTCAGCGTTTTTAGCCTTCAAGGTACGAAAAAGAGGGAAATAAAATTTACTGTATTTGTATTTTTTACCGATAATTATTACATAGTGGCCTCTAACGGTTGTGGAGAAAAGTTAAAACGTTATTCCTTTTCTCTCAATTGAAGTTTCTCGTCTACAAATAGATACTGAACTTTAATTTCAAAACAACCTACACAAATTCTTAATTTAGGCAACCAACTTAACGTATATTTAACTTAACTTATATGGCTATACTTAATTTAACAGCATTTCTTGATGTACTGCTGAAAAAGTAAAATAACGTAAAATTAAGGCATTCTGTTTAATAAAAAAAACACGCACTAACAGATATTTAAACGCCAAATTTCACCACCATCCGGTACAGTGGTCTGTTTTGTATACTTTAGCTAAATCAATCCTTTTGAGGAAACTAGGTCACAGCAAAACTGAAAAGGACAAACGGGTGGTGGTAGAATATCCTAAATTAGTCATTCTACTACACTAAACAAATCCAAGCGCGACGGTTTCCATACTGAACGGTTTCTTGGTCTGCGTCTGTTCTTTAAGTTGAAACGGCAGTTATTTAATAAGGAACCTCCTCAGTATTTTTAATCTCCAGGAAAATCTTTTGCATGATTGAGAAAAACAAAAAAATTGTCCCTCAGTAACCGGCAGGTCTTAAATGGGCAGAGGGTGCTCAGAATCTCCGGCACAATCATGAGTAAGATAGCTACGTGGAATGTAAGGAGTCTATTTTCAAGCAGTAAAACGCACAACACTATTAGAGAAACAGAAAAATTCAAAAAAATAGACTTAGTATAAGTGAATGCGATGGCTCAATACTGAACATTGTGTGATGAATCATCATCATGAAGATTTTAATGCAAAAGTAGGATGCGGTAAAAGATCAAATGTAGCTCATCCATTACATTTGATCTTTAAATGTAGTGGGTGAGTTTGGTTTGGAAAATGCTAATAAACGAAAAGACCGCCCAGTGCAATATTGTCAAGAGAAGGATTTTGTGATTATAAATACGTACTTCAAATTGCCACCTCGATGTTTACATACATGGACATCCAATGCAAACAATAAGGTAAAGAACCAAATTGATTAGATTATTATAAACAGACGATTCCAAAATTCTATAAAGAGCGCAAAAACATATCCCGGTGCGAATGTCTACTCCGATCACAACTCGGCATCTATTAACCTCAAGCATAAACACTGTACAGAATCACAAGAGATGAAATAGTAAAAGCATTGGAATTAGCTAAAACTGGAAAAGCTCCCGGTCTAGATGAAATATACGCCGAAATATTAACAGTTCTCAAGGAGCATAGTGTACTCTTTGTATTGCTGGATCTTTTCAATGACTGATACAGGACAGATTCCAGCTGTTTAGCTTAAATTGACTTTTGTAACATTCCAAAAAACCTAGTGCAAAACATTGGAATGATCACAGGTTAATAAGTTTGATGAGTCATCTTCTCAAGCTATTTCTCAAAATCATGGACGCATGAATTTACCGAAAATGTAAAGAACAAATCGGCAAAACTCAATTCGGTTTCAGAAACGTAAAGCTTTGTTTAGTATGCAATTTTAGTACAGCATTATCGTGATGTGAACGTCGATATTTTGCACCTGCTTCATTGATTACGAAAAAGTTTTTGATACTGTACAACACAATAAGCTGATTAAAATTTTTAAGGATGTGGGATTAGATGGACGAGACATTCGTATAACCGCAAACTTGTACTGGAATCAGGCTGCTACGGTTCGTGTAGATAGTGATATTACTGAGATGTCAAAAATCTTAAAAGGCGCCAGACAGGGATGCGTGGTATCACCGCTCTTCTTCAGTTTGTATTCAGAAAGTATCTTCTGTGAAATCATGGAAGACATTGACATTGACGAGATCTGAGATAAGCAGACGATACTGCTTTGGTAGCTACTGGACAAGAAGATTAAAAGGTTTTACTTGACAAGGTAACTGTTAGAATTTTTGAAATCGGACTGAAACTGAATGTAAGACGAAATGGATAGTAATTAGCAAAGACAACAAATCCAATCATTCGTATGGTACTATAAGGGTAGGTAACGACATCATTAAAAAAGTATCAACATACAAATACCTTGGTTGTTGCTTAAACAAAAATTGGGACAACAGCCAAAAAATTAAATGCAGAATTGAACAGGCTAGGCAAGCATTCTTAAAACTGAGAAAAGCACTCACCAAGCGAGACATGATAATTTCACTTCGTGTACGGCTATTGCGCTGTTATGTGTTCAGCATTTTACTATATGGCATGTAAGCATGGGCGCTGACCGAAACTATGTGTAAAAAATTAGAAGCCTTTGAAATGTGGTACGTGCAGAAGAATATTTAAAATTTCATGAATCGCCAAAAATCATACGAATAAGTGCTGACTCAAATGAACAAAGAAACAAAAGTTATCAATACTATCAAACAGCGGAAATTAGAATATTTCGGTCACATCATGCTTAATGAACAAAGAGCGGACAGTCAGGCAAATGCTTGGAGTTTGCCTATTTTGCCTTTTTGTGTAACTTTTTGTCTTTTTTGCTTTTTTAAAGAGTATTATTCTATATTGCTTTTTTACATATAAATTTTGAAAAGTTTGTGTAAACAGTGTTTTAATAGGTAGATGACAATAACACATTACAAAATTTTACTTAAATTACGTACAATAATATAATTAACATTTTTTGCTCAAAAGGTCTTACCACGAACCTATAAATAACAACAGGGATTTTCATGTTTTGTTAAACAATAGAAAACATGAAATACAGAAACCGCTTATAGAGAAGAACTATTGTAAGAATTTATACTAAGATTATGTACAATGACAGACTTAACAGAACATTATTTACAAAACCGGAAAGATTTCGGAATGAATCATATTTTTTAGGTCTATTCAGTACCTAAGTAAAGCAAACAAATATAGATAATTTTAATTCTGTCCGGTGGGATTCCTTTAATGACTGAAATGCATGACTAAAATATTTTTGGTTTGTTATAATGATATGTGATATTGTCACACTGTGATAGTCAATTGCTGTTGTGCTGTGAGTAAGTTTTAAAAAACGCAACCTAATAAACAATCAAAATTTGAAAATTATTACAAATGGAGTAAATTGGACAATAATTTAACAACCGACGGGGAAAACCTTTTTTGTCAAGTTTGTTCAAAATCAGTAAGTTTGTATTATTTAATTTAAATGCTTTTAATTACTAGCATATGTATTGTTTTAGATCGGTGCTACTAAAAAGTACCATGTAAAACAACACTTGGGTAGTAGTTTGCATTTTAAAAATATTAAAAAAACTATGAAACAACCATTGTTAAAAAACGTTATAGAAGATCAACAGAATAAACCTGGCCCATCAAAAACATCTATTGCTCTAGATTTGTGCGAAACATTGGTGTCGGCTCAAATTACTCTTAAAAACTTGATAATATCAATTTTCGCAATTTTCTCGAAAAATACACCGAACAAGTTGTTCCAGATGAATCAACTTTGAGAAAAAATTATTTAGACGTATGTTATTAATCGGTAAGCAGTTTAATTAAAGTATTAATAGTTTTCAAAATACTGATTTCACCTTTTATAGAAAATACAGACAATAAAGAATGACATTGGACACAATTACATTTGGACTACGGTTGATGAAACAACCGATTGCAGAGATCCATATATAGCAAATTTTGTAGTTGGTAAATTGTCTGAACTAGAACCAGGAAAAACTCATTTGCTAGCTTCCAAAGAAATTCCACAGACCAATCACAAAACAGTTGCAAATGATTGTTTGCGTAAGTTTATTTAAATAATTGATTAATATAATCCAATCTATTAATTACAATTATATAATTTTATGTGTGTAGGACTTTTGTATCTTAATGGCGTAAAAAAAGAAAAGGTTCTGTTATTCGTAACCGATGCAGCATCTTATATGATCAAATCCGCTTAGGCATTAGAAATATTTTATCCGAATTTAAAACATTTAACTTGTCTAGCACATGGAATACATAGGGTGTGTGAATTTATTCGAGACGAGTTTGCAATAGTAAACAAGTTAATTTTTGCCACCAAAAAGGTAAAAATCTCTAACATATTAGATTCTCTTTTTGATTATTGGATCTTGTTTCAGGTTTTTGTGAAAGCTGTTACAAGCTTCAGGTATTTTACGAACCTGCACGGCCAACTCGCAATAGTCGGTGAGAGGGGTAGGTTCCTAGATACATTAAATATATTTAAGGGCGCCAGAGCTTATCCCAAAGTAACTCTTCTGTCCGCTCACAACAGAATGGTATCACTTGTAACAAGATGTTAGGTTCGTAATGCTTAAAGAAACGAAAAAAAGAAACTACGTCGTTAACAACAATTGTACTTTAATTACTCTATCAAGATAAATATATTAACAGTTAAATAGCCAAATATAAGCCGGTACTGGAGAGAATATAGAAAAGAGAATAGCAGCAGGATCGGCAACGTACACTACACGTCAAACAAAAGTGTAACTACCATAACATGTATAAAATTTTATCAGTAAGTAACATTAATAATGATAATTGATTGTGGATATAAGCAGCAAGCGATAAGTCATTTACTTAAATTAATTGAGTCACAATCACAAGCAACAAGTCAATTCGCACGTACAATTAGTAAATATAGTAAGTCGTGAATCTTCACCGTAGCGACAACGAATAAATAAGAACAAAAAAATTGACTTACCAAAGTCCAGGGTACCTTCAGAAAAACGTTTTTCCTACTGGCTTCCTGCAATTAAACTTCCTGAAAAATAATCGTGTCTACCTGGCGACTCACAAACTACAAATAAAAGACACATTTAAGGGACAGTAATCGAACCGACACTTATCGTATGCTGTTACATTAATTTTCTGTCTATGGTGGTGTTACGTTATTGCCTCCGAATAGAATTCAATCGTATCCAGTAATTATGATCTTCCGAACGAGGTGATAGTCATCAAGGTTAAGTTATTGCCTCCGAATAGAATTCAATCGTATCCAGTAATTAGGATCTTCCGCTTCCGATTATAATTTTCCCTTGCGGATTTTAGGTAACGATAAGAATACCGCTATTCATGGAGGTAGCACATGGCGTCTGCGTGAATAAATTAGTTATTTAAGGAAACTACTAATTTCCATCGTGTCCCAACACGTGGATGATTTTAGAAAACGAATTTTCACTCACGCAGACATAGATAATAACAGGCACGATGTTAAAGTCAAAATGCCGGTAATCACGCCGGATGTCGTCTACTCAATACAAAGTGACCAACGAACCCGATAGATGGCGTCGAGAAATATAAAAGTAATTTTTAATTAAACTGATATACAGGGTAATGCATTATTTAAATTTATGCACGTAACAAAGCACCATTACGGGTAAGGGCCTATAAAGAAAAACTTCTAGATGTTAAACTTCCACCGGAACCTATTATAACAAGATGGAAAACTTGGTTATCTGCTTGCATTTTTTATGCCACACATTTTGAAAAAAATTAAAGAGGTACAGTTCATATTATAATCTGACATTGTCTTATACATTAATTGAATTGTCTTACTTTAGATGGTTGAATTATTTGACGAGACGGCCTCTGCAGCAATTGCTAAATCTCAAAAACCTTTTAATGACGAAGCTGTTAAGAGAGGACAAGTTTTTATAAAACACGCTTTTCCTGCATTCCTGACGAATTAAAAAAGCTAGAAATTAGCGAAACCGCAATGACCGAATCTTTCGCTACATTCGAAAGAATAAGAACAATTATAAGAGCATGTCCAGGGCTGTAAGAAGAAAAATTAATCAAAAATTGGATTCCGTCACATCAGAAAACTTTTCCTTTGACATCTTTAAACAACTGACTGAAATTCAAGAAGGGGAGGTCATGAAGCATCAACAGAAAATATCTTTAACAATAACAGAAACATCGGCATTAAAATTTGCTCCACTAACATCTTGTAATGTCGAAAGAACTTTTTCCTTAAAAATATTTTAAATGATAAAAGGCAACAGCTTCTTGGTCAAAATATTGAAAAATATTTGATTTGTGCTTGGGAAAATAATAGCACTTAATAAACATTGTAAAACAAAAAAATAAACTGTAAATTTTAATAGATATTTGTGCCTTTTTTATTGCCTTTTTGGCAGGTTTAATATGCTTTTTATGCCACCTTTTTTGGTATTTTTTCTTGGTTTAGTATCCGCTCTTTAGTAATGAAAAATACGACCTACTACAACTAATCATACAAGGTAAAATTAAAGGAAAAAGGTCTAGGGATAAGAGAAAAACATAGTGGTTAAAGAACTTACGACAATGGTTTGGCCTTAGCACAAGAATAATATTCAGAATTGTAGCGGATAAAATTAAAATCGTGCAAATGATCACCAATGTTCTCGGAGGACATTTTACATAAAGAAGAAGAAGTAGCGATATCGCAAGTCGCTATCAGAATTACGGGAAAATCAAAGTAAATCGCAAAAATATGAATAAACACTTACCCTAGGAAGGCTTTCACAAAAGCAGCGAAAATACTACACCAATTTGTAACAAAGATGAGTGATAATTTAGAAGTGAGCACTTAGGTTAGAGCATATGCAAAGCGTACTACAACCACTGGAAAAATAGTTTTTTCTCTTGGAAAATTCTAACTGCCAAGAAGCAACCACTTTACAGCGCATCGCATCCAAATGTAGCAAAAAGTGGACAAAACTTGTACGGTATGAAAATCACACTAAGACACTTTTAACATATCTTAATTATTACTTGTGAAAGTATAATTATTTATTTATCAATTTTTATAGTAGATTATTTCTAAACAATTATTAATAAAACTAAACCTATTGTATTTAGATCATTCAGAGATAAGCACCGTTTCTTTTTATTGTTTTTATTTTTTATTATAATTCAAAAACAAGATCAATTGTCAGTTCACACAGTAAGAAATGCTAAAAAGGGTAAAACTAATAATATGCTACCATTTTCAATCTTCTATTATACTTAGTTTTTAATTTATAATAGCCGAAACTGGAGAATTATGTAATGTTTACACGGTTTATAATAAACTTTAAACTATTGTTACCAAAATTTATTAGTAAAAATAAGTACTTTCAAAACAACGTAAATCTTTATCTTATCTAAAAAGAAAAACTGCTACTATGCTTAAAACCCAAGAGTCGTAACTTTATAACTGTAAAACCATAAAAGAAATATATTATATCGCTAAATTTAGATTCACAGAAAAAACTTTTAATAAATTTAGACTAAAGATTTATTGATAATAATTCAATTTAATCACCTGCAAATGTTGTGAATAACTATTTTTCAAACAAAAACGTTTAAACGTTAACGTTTTATAGAAAAACTAGAATCTCGACTAATATTAAAACGATATTTAAATATTTCAACAAATTCTATAATTTTTTGGTCTGAGGATGTCCACGGCGCCGTGTATGACAGAAGCTCGGCGTGAACAATTTTGTATTCGAGATTTATCTAACATGGAAGATGGGAATAAGTGTAACCCGTGGAAACCTCCCTAAATTGTACCATTAAAAACTATAATGTTAATTTTACTGATAAAAAATTACTAAAAAACGATTTTAAGGAATTTAAGAGATAAGAAATAAATGGGTTTTCGTATATGTATTTGATTTAACATAACGTATTGAAGGAGATTAAAAGGATCAGGATTAGTTTGATGCATTAGGGATTAGTAAAGCGTATAATTAAACTCGTTGATTTAGGCAGAATCATATTTTATAGAATTACATTGTGAGTGTAGGTTGTTAGGGTACGTCGCGTCGGTTGTGTACTTTTTTAAACTTAAATTAAAATTAATTACACCAATACTAGTAAAATGCATTATCTTTTAGCTTGCGTTATACAATTATACATATATTTTAATTAAGTTACATTGAGTCTCAGAAATGAAAAGTTCTATTTGGTTTGTTCAATACCTCGCAAAGTTAAAAATGTTTACTGTTTAATTGTAAGAGTTGTCGTCAACGTCACCACGTGGATAAAAGATTCACTATTGGTTTAGTGTTTCTGTTAAATAATATTAAATAATAAATATATTACAAAGAAGAACTACTATTGTTTTTTTAAAATAAATGTTAGTTTTAAATATTACTAAAAACGTATTTTTTTTAAATTAATTAATAAAAACAATGTCTTGCAAGTAATATTAATATTAGTAAGTAAGTAAGTAAAAATTTATTTAGAAAAGATATACCAATTTAACGTAAATCGTAACATATTTCTATTAATACTAGTTTTTGCTTAAAATTTAATCTTAACATAATCACTCAGACCGCTTTTAAATTTATGAATATTTTGCTCGTGCCTAATTTCATCTGGTAAGTCATTATATAATTTCTGACCTTTGTACAGAAGAAAATTTTGTGACTTTGATTTTGAAAATTTTGGCAATCTGAAGTCACATCGACTTCTCGTGTTATGTGAATGTGTATCATAGTTACGTAATACTAATTTTGACAAGTAGTTTAGAAGCAAATCATTAATTATTTTGTATACTAACATTAATGAATTGAAATATATCCGCTGTTTCACACTTAACCATTGAAAACAATTTAACATTACTGTGATTTTGGTATATTTTGAACAATTTAATATAATCTTCATAGCCCTACTTTGTTGTTTCTGTAACCGTTTTAAGTTGACTTCGTAACACATTAAAAATATACTAGTGCAAAAATCAAAATATGGTGCAATAATTGTTTTATTAACAGTAATTCTGGCATTAATTGTAAATTTATTAGATATGCTTCCTAATGGGCTAATCTTATGTGCTACTTTTTTTTTTATATAATTCACATGGCTTCTAAAGTTTAGATTCTGATCTAAAACTACTCCTAAATATTTAATTTGTTCAACCTGTTCTAATTCTATAATTTTAATTTGTATTTTTGTTGTTCCAACATTATTATTATTATTATTATTATTTGATATTACCATTGTCTTACCTTTTAACACATTTAATTTTAATATGTTTGATTGTAACCTATTTGCAATAATTTCTAATTCTGAGATTATTTTATAATAGCTGAATGTACAGTTTTATTAGTGATTGATACAAGAGTATCGTTTGCAAACAAATTAATATTACAGCACTTAAGATTAAGTTCTAAATCATTAATATAAATTAAGAAAAACAATGACCCTAAGACTAATCCTCGAGGTACACCTAAATTATTCTGAATTGGAATAGATTAGTAATTTTGGTACGTAGTGGTCTGAGTACGAGTTACCAAGTAAGTTTCGAACTATTGAAGTTCGGTGCTTCTTATTCCATATTGGTAGAGTTTATTTATAAGTCTTTCTCTGTCGATAGTTTCAAAGGCTCTTTTATAATCTAAAAACACTGCTACTAAACTATTACCCACGTCGATTTCCAATTTTCATTTTGTCAGCACGAGATTTAATGTTGTTTCACAAGAGTGGTTACTTCGAAAACCCGATTGATTTTCACTGATTGAATTATTTTGTTACGAAAAGAACTTCTTTAACAAATGATTCTAGTATTTGTTCGTACACTGGTAATATATTGATAAGTCAAAATTCTTCGCATCTTTTTGTATGTTTAATTTTAGGTGTTGGTATGATTTTTGATTGCTTCCAACAATTAGGAATTTTTCCACTTATTAAAGATTTGTTTATTAGGTCTACCATTGCGTTACCAATTTCTGGCAATGCATCTGTAATAACTTGTTTTGTAATGTGATCCCTCCCTCCTTTTCGCTTAATATTACTTAAAATTTTCTTCAGATCTAATAAATTAACTTGCTTAAATTTTAAATTATGGATTGGTTTTAATATTGGAGCCTTTTTGAAGTTTGCTGGGGGCTGGTATATACAATTATGTATGTGCTTAATGCTGGTTACAAAATATTTTTTGAATTTATTTGATATTTCCTCTAAGTTACTAATTTATACTTTGTCAAATATTATACTTTTTGGTTTATTATTTTGTCCATTCATTAAATGTTTAATAATTTTCCAAATATTTTAGGGTTGTCTGCTATTTTGCTGTATTTGCAATATTTATTTTTGCCTATCTTAATTTTGTTACTAAAATTATTTCTTGTGTTTTTGTAAAGCATCCAGTCATTTTCATTTCCTGTTAATTTAGCAATTTTATAAAGTCTGTCCTTTTCGTTTTGGAGAGAACGTAAGTCCATTGTAAACCAAGTGTTACTTGTTCGTGTTTTTATAGTTTTCTTGATAATTAGGTCATTTACTGCATAACAAAGCGTTTGAACTATGTCATTTGCTATTTGATCCATCTGTCGATTTTGCATATTCCAATTTTGATGGCTCAGTAGATTAAGTAAGTTTTGTTGTGAATATTTTTTATAGCAATTTATAATCAATACTTATTGTCTAATGCGAAATTAGAGATTACAGTATATCGGATTCTATTACTTATAACTATTACAACCCGTCCAGTTCTTCTCGTATGTGAATTACACCGAATTAATACATATTCTTAAAAATATATTTTCGCAGTTTTGTATGTCTTCAGTTACACGAGTTTCACTTAATAATAACAAATTTGGTTTCCTATCTTGAATTAAGATTTCTAGTTCTTGGAAATGTTTTAGCACGCTTTGTGCATTCAAAAATAATATGTTCGCACCTTGTTTACTTATTCTAAAAAATCAATCTTTTTTCTTTCCATTTCCATTTTTCGTTTAAATACAGCACATTCTTGACTCCAGACAGGATGGTTAATGTCCAGTTTCATTTTTAATTTTTCGGCCATTTGAATACAATTCGAACATTTGTGATTTTCTTCTCCATCAACAGTACATTCTTGCAACCCATGTGAGCCAGCACATTTTGGACAAGCCATTTGTACTTTACACTCCGAGGCCTTATGGTTAAATCCATTACATCGATAGCATCTTCTGATTTCAATAGCATCATAGACTATGCATCTATCCCAACCTATGTTTATCTTCTTTTCTTTCATTATAGTCCAATACGTATATGCATTTACTTCCGCATAAGCTAGTATGTAACTTTTCCGATTTCTATCTTTTTTTGTGTATACAATCATTAAAGACGATTTCTCTGAATTTAGATGACTGTTCTGCATTTTGATTTTTTCCTCGATTATTTTCGGTGACAAATTTTCAGACAATCCAACTATTTTTATTCTTGGCAACTTTTTCTTTGGTAATTGTATTTTGTAGGATTCTCCCATTTTAGTTTTCGCTGTCACCTTTAATTTATATATATATAACATCCTTATTTTTACATTCTATAAGTATACCACCATTATTTACCGGTCGTATATTCATATCCGTAGGGTCAATACATTTCTTAATGTAATTTTGTTATCCACACTTTTCTGTTCTACGTTTTTAGGTTTTATTATTAAAGCTGGTTCATGTTTTTTTAATTTCAATTCATCCGCATATGTTGGTTGAGATCGTTTTTCAATTATTTCAGTTATATCACTTTTTTAATTATCTCGATTTACTATGATTTGTTGATTTACATTATCAATCTTTTCATTCTGCTTATAAACACAATCCTTTAGTTGTTTTAATGCTTTCATACCATCCAAAATATTTGCCATGTAACTTTTTCTATCTATACGGTGTGTAACATAAAGATATGTTATCAGTGCCAAATATGTAACATAATACAAACGCATAACACATAAATGAATGCACCAGCCAGCTCACAAAAATATTTATTTAAAACACACATAACAAACAAACTACATAAGAGCAATGAGAATTTTCATATTTATTTAATTAGAGTCGTGGGAATTCTTACGTTACTTAAGATTAATAATTTTCAATTTGATAAATACAAAAATTTTATAATTTGGACGCCACATTTTTTTTTATATATGAATGGTTAAATATTGAAACCAAAAACAAAACTTAACTTAAAACTAATAATTACAGATTATCTACATACGTGTCCTTGAAGGTTTTTATCACTTACGAATCGCGCAACTTCTTATTCGGGTGTGGTCATGACTCATTGAGATGATGCAATATGATGCAATTTCCGTAAATCGTATATTTTCTCTTTCACGAAGATTTGATTGATATCTTGCCTTTGAAATCAATAAAATTGATAACCGTAGATCGTAGTTTCCATAATCGCAGACGTATAGAGATCGAAATCGTACTCATAAGACTTTCATACTTAAAAACATCGTACCCACAACTAAAACAACTACCTAAAAATACAAATAGGCAAACACAAACAATCGTTAAATCAACTTACTAAATATAACAAGAACTTATTTACAGTGGACTAATAACTATACAGAATATTTATTGCTCAGAAAAATCACAATAATTTTCCTTTAAATCTTTAACATGGAAGTTTCCAAGGTTGTTACCGTTCATATCTTCCAATTGGTAAACCAACTGAGAGAGAATCTTAATAACTCTACATGGAATGTACTTAGGGGCGAGTTTTTTAGAAAAACCACGAGAACGGACAACACAAAATTACGCTTCCATACAATATCACCAACAGAAAAGTTTATCGGACGTTTACGTAGATTATAATATTTAGCATTATTTTCATATGCTTTATGAAGACGAACTTTCACATCATCATACAATTCAGGTAATTGGGCCAATTCACGGGATCAAAATAACTTTTTAGCGATTTCTAAGGGTTCATTGGGGTTCACAGGAGCGTAAAAATCACCAATGGGAGGAACATGACGTCCGAAAACTAAAAATGCGGGAAAGACTCCATTAGCATCATGACATGCCAGACGAATAGCTTGAGCAATGTCAAATATATACTTATCCCATTCACGATGAGAATCTTTTATATAAGACGAAATAGCAGTAACGAGTACACGATTTACTCTTTCCGTAGGGTTTACTTGTGGATGATATCTCGCATTCATCCAAACTTTTTGAACTTTTTGGGAATCCAAAAATGTACGAAATTCTTTCGAAACGAATTGCGAACCATTATCGAACATAACAATTTGAGGAACACCAAATATCGAAAAGACTTGTTCTTTCAAAAACTTAATCATAGGCTTCGTAGTAGCCGTACGTAAGGGTTGAACTAAAACATACTTAGTGAACCAATCTGTAACAACAAAAAGATACTGATTGCCTTTTTTAGATCTAGGCAACGGTCCTAGAAGATCCATACTAACTAGTTGGAAAGGGAAACTAATTATTTTTTCCTTACCCATCAGACCTGGACGACTAACATTTGTACTCTTTTGACTAGCACAAATTTTACATTTCCTAACGTATTTGCTAATAGTATGACGCATTTTAGGCCAATAATAAAATTCAGAAATTCTTAACAAAGTTTTGTTCACACCAAAATGTGCTGCTGTCGAATCATCATGACAACGTTGCAAAATTTGTTCTCTATTCACAGTAGGAACTACTAATTTCCAATCAGGTATATTAGACTCTAAAGGATATACAGACGGTATGAATTTGTACAAATGATCACCTTCAACTTTAAAATTAGGGTACTCATCAGGGAAATTCTTAACTTGATCAATCATATTCAAATACCACTCATCAGGACTAAATGAGTCTATTTCAACAATCGAAACAGAACGGGATAACGCATCCGGAATTACACTTAATTTACCAAGACGATGTTGTACTTTGAAGTCGAATTGTGCGAGACGCATACACCATCTAGCCAAACGACCAGTAGGTTCTTTAATATTATGAAGCCATTTTAATGCAGCGCAATCGGTAATAACAGTAAAAGGCATTCCTTCTACATAACCACGAAAGTGTTCAATACCAAAAATAACACCTAATAACTCTCTTTCAGTAGCAGAATATTTGCGCTCTGCTGTAGTCAAAGTGCGACTAGCATATGCGACAGGATGTTCGGAACCATCAATGTTTTGAAACAGAACAGCACCTAATGCTACATCACTAGCATCAGTCTGTATGAAAAATGGAGACTTGAAGTCGGGCGAAACAAGAATTGGAGCAGACGTAATACGAAGTTTTATTTCCTGAAAAGCTGACTCTGCCTCTGACGACCATTGAATAGATTCACCTTTCTTTTTATTCTTAATCAAAGAAGTGATCGGAGCGGATAACTGAGCGAAATCTTTAATGAAACGTCTATAATAACTAATCAAACCAATAACACGTTTAACTTCAGTAGTATTACGAGGTGTCGGAAAATTTACAATAGCAGAAACCTTATCTGGATCAGTACGTAAACCTTTACTATCTATAACAAATCCTAAAAATTTTAAAGAAGATTGGCAAAATTGACACTTATCAAAATTTATCGTAAAACCAGCATTTCGTAGACGATCACACAATTCATTTAAAACGGAAATATGTTCATCGAATGTTTCGGAAGCAATAATAATATCATCGAGATAAACAAAAACTTTTTCATCTAACATAAGCGGACCTAAAATTTGCTCCATGCATTTCTGCATTGTTTGCGGACTATTTGACAAACCAAAGGGCATTACAACGAACTCAAATAAACCTTTGCCGGGAACACAAAAAGCAGTTTTAGCACAAGAAGACTTTTCTAACGGAATCTGCCAGAAAGCTTTTCTAAGATCAATACTACTCAAAAATTGTGCATTACGTAATCGGTTCAAAATCGCATCGGTACGAGGAAGCGGAAACGCATCTTTTCTTGTGACACTATTTAATTTTCGCGCATCATAACATAACCTGAGATCACCAGTTTTCTTTTTAACAAGCAGAACAGGACTACTCCATGGACTATTGGATGGACGAATAACACCCAAATCTAACATACTATCAACTTCTTTATGAAGATGTTGCTGCATAGCTGGAGACAAAAGATATTGACGTTGTTTAATAGGGGAAGCATCACCTGTATCAATATTGTGTTCTAATACATGAGTGCGGCCTAGTTTTTCAGATACTAAATCGGAATACTTTGACATAGTATTTCTTAAGATATCTTCTTGATGAGATGACAGCAAATGTCTATCGATTATCGTAGTCGGATTCATAACAGAATTTAACAAAGAAATATTCGCAGACCAATATCGTCTATCTTTGAAATCTACACTAATTTGAAATATAGATCCAAAATCCATTCCTAAAATAATTGGTTGTTTTATCGAAGGAACTAACAAACATGTCACATAACGGGTTACTCCATTTAAAGTAAGCGGAAGCAAAATTTCACCATTACACGATTGAACAACACCATCAGCTGTAGTTACTTTTACTACACGAGGTTTAATTTCAAAATCGATATTATGTTTTCGAAGAAATTCAAGACCAGTCGAACCAATAATTGTGGAAGATGCGCCACTATCTATCAAACATTTAAGAGAATTACCATTAATATGTATCGTAAGATATAACCTATTGTCAAATGGAACAGACGTACAAAGCGGCGAAACAGACGTAGATGACATAAACAACTTAACTTTATTTAACCAAACATTCCATTCTTCAGTAGACGTACGAATTTTATTTACTGACGGAAAGTCTTTTTTTCTTTTGGCTGGTTGTGTTTGCTTTTTGGAGAAAAAGTTTGATTGGTTGAACTTTTTGGTATCGCCCCGGATTTGGTATTGACGTAAACGGATCGATTTTGAGTTGGAACGATACCACTCAACTCGTTTTTTGGGTTGCAAGTAGGACACGTAGTTCGATAATAATCCTTCTTACCACATCCAAAACAAAATATTGATGCCGGTTTTGAGCATTGTCTATGCATATGACCTTGATAACCACAGTTAAAGCATTTCTTAACATTCAAATCAGAATTATTCACAGATGACACAATATCAAACGAATTACGTAAACCAACATAAGCTAAATCTGGTTCTAACAAAACTGAACGTTTCTGTGGAGGCGGATGGTATTTATCGATACGTGACTTGACATCTTGAACTTTACGACATAATTCTTTCAAACGATCCAAAGTGTCGACATCATGTAAACTAACACGTTCGGAAAAATAAGGGTTCAAATTTCTTAAAATTTGATCAATAATTTCGGATTCAGAAGGCTGAGTTTCTAAACGACGATACAAAGCTTCAACTGACATAATGTAAAAGAAAACATCTTCATGCGGACCTTGTGTTCTATTTCGTATTTCATTTAATAAATCATACTCGTAATTAGATGGAAGGAAATCTCTTTTCAAACACTTGACTAAATCAGACCAATTGCTAACTTTATGTTTAATACTACGGTACCATAACAAACCATTATCAGAAAATAAATCGTTAGCAGAAATGAATAATTCTTGTTCAGAAACATGTCGAGATTCACAATAATCTTCAATTTTTTCTAAAAATGACATAACACTCTCTTTTCCTTTATTTCCAGAAAATTTTATACCCCATTTATAAATTGGTACTGACCTAACTGTAGATTGTTGTACATAAGAATTGTTCAAAGGCATAGCGGACATATTAAGTTTACTTAAATCATTTTCAATTTGTGATTCAGAATGTTCAATAAGAAGACCTTGCAAAGTTAATAACTGCGTATTAAAATCATTTTTCTTCGAAATTTGTTTTTTACCAGAAGGTTTCAATAGATTAATTCTATTTTCTAAATGCAAAAGACGAGTATTAACACGAGTACAAACCAAAGAAGTAACATTTTCAAAATTAAGTAAATCCCAAAGATCAGTTAAAGATTCTTCTATTTGAGAAACATTCTTTTCGAAATTCGAAATTGTCCACGCAATTGAGCTCTACGTAACATTTGATTATCCTGTGGTTGTAAACCACGACACAAAAGTTCAAAAATAATTTCATTACTCTTCAAATGGTTTGGTTCCATTCTCAAAAATTCAAAATATCAAAACAAATGTTGAATTCGTACACAGAAAACAATTCAAAATCACAAACCCAATCGTACAACAATGTAGAAAACAAAATCAGAAACAAAGTCAAGATCAATCATATCAAACGTATTAATTCGAATCGTATCGTAAACTTGAGTTGAATCGTATTTTACCTTCGTCGAACAAGTGATAAACCTTACATAACACATTAACATAGTTATAATACACAAAATATAAACAAATCATAATACATAAAACACAAAAAAAATCAAATCAAAATTTCAGTAACGTTAGAATTTTCTCTAGCCTACACGTGATGGGCGCCAATTGTAACATAATGATATTTTATCAGTGCCAAATATGTAACATAATACAAACGCATAACACATAAATGAATGCACCAGCCAGCTCACAAAAATATTTATTTAAAACACACATAACAAACAAACTACATAAGAGCAATGAGAATTTTCATATTTATTTAATTAGAGTCGTGGGAATTCTTACGTTACTTAAGATTAATAATTTTCAATTTGATAAATACAAAAATTTTATAATTTGGACGCCACAATATTTTTTTTATATATGAATGGTTAAATATTGAAACCAAAAACAAAACTTAACTTAAAACTAATAATTACAGATTATCTACATACGTGTCCTTGAAGGTTTTTATCACTTACGAATCGCGCAACTTCTTATTCGAGTGTGGTCATGACTCATTGAGATGATGCAATATGATGCAATTTCCGTAAATCGTATATTTTCTCTTTCACGAAGATTTGATTGATATCTTGCCTTTGAAATCAATAAAATTAATAACCGTAGATCGTAGTTTCCATAATCGCAGACGTATAGAGATCGAAATCGTACTCATAAGACTTTCATACTTAAAAACATCGTATAAGAACGAAACCAAAAATCCAAAAAAAAACTAAAACGTAAATTGCGATGAATTACACAATGATGCGGATCAAAACAAAATTGACTTACCCCTTCGAATTAACGGGTTTTATTCTATTTTTCCCAAATACAACAAAATGCAAGTGCTGCAAACAAACGCAGTGCTACAAACAAACGCAGACGCTACAACGAACGCCGGCTTAAATAATTTTCACCATTAGGGCAAAAATTCACAAACACAAATTCAATAAGTGGTAATTCCACTTTTTGCAGAACGCAAAAAAATGTCTGCTTCACTTCATTGCGAAACGTAAGATGTCTTCGTACTTAAGAAGAAGGCTCAAAACGCATGTGCGAAGCGTCAAATGCATTGCGCAAAAGAATTTACATAAACAGTGAACACAAAAATGTTAATTAATATCAGACGTATTCAATCGTAAAAAAATGTGCACGTTACAAGTGTAGTGATACATCACACACAAACTAGGTCAGCATTACATTTTGCACAACATGCTGCTTTAGAGATTTTTATAGTTAACTCTAGTAATGTCCTTTAGGGCTTTACCAGTTTCAAATAATTTTTTAACTTAATTTGATCACTACTTTCAGAGCACACATAAACACGTCCGCACTCCGCGCTTCTATGCAATTAGCGCAAAAACAATTGCTATATCTTTCTATTGCATGTATTGATAGCGTTTACTTGGCAATGTTAATTTTTTCCTTTTAATGTAACTAGCGTGTTATATTAATTTAGTTTTGTGTCTAACTAAAAAATAATATTTGAACGTTTTTAGCAAATTGTTAATAAATTAATTACATGAATACATTTTTAAACAAATTTTTATTCACAATACTTGTTTAAACTAAGATGAGAACGTTTTACGGGTTTGGACCATGTTATTGTTGTAATCGAAGTTGCCAACGTTTCGCTCACTTTTGTAAAGGGCTTCGTCAGAGCGTGAGATAAATCGAAGAACTCAAACAAGTAACCGAAATCTAACTAAAATATCTCAAAAGTTTGGTAATCAAATTGTGAACCAAACCAAATTCTAAACTTTAAAAAACAGTAAACTGATCACCCAAATTATTGGGGGGTTTGATGATTTCTATGCTCTTTCAGATTTTCCAATTGAAGAAGAATGGAGATTTTGCAAATACCGTAACGTTATCAGAATCTATATTGTTACATGTAGTAAAATGATGTTCAGCAACATCAGACTTAGAAATGTGCTTTTTTCTTATACAACGATTATGCTCTAAAATGCGTGTAATGACGCAACCACCGGTTTCGCCAATGTAGACTAAATCACATGAACAAGGAATTTGGTATACATCTTGAAATAAAGGTGTAAAGAATTTGTCCTTTGTTCGTTCCGCTCACACGTTTTTTAAGTTAATTTCTTTGTTTCGCGCAACAATTCATTTTGTATAAACTTTATACGTTTTAACTAGAAACAAAAGTTTAAGTGATAAGAGAGAACGCATACGCACACGAGAACATAGAAGTGTTAAAATGCGGTCGTGTAAATAAAGTGTGTGTAAAGTTGAAAACAGTTGTGGGCTCCATCAACCAAAAAAGTAAGTAAAAACTTAATTTAACTACAAGGAACAAAAATCAGCGCAAACGCATTTGTTCACTGCGACATTTTGGTCCTACGCGCGCCGGATTTGTGTATTTGACTTAATAGTTTTTTTCGCGCCAACTATCTCCCATTTATCTCGTCTCAAAGATACTTTATCCTGTGGTTACGATGCGGAGACTAATTCTAGACAAATATTGGTATTTATTGCAAGATTTTCGCAAATTGTTCAAGTTTATGAAGAATAAGAAAATACAAACCAGCGCAAGAAAGTAGTTCTTCAATTACACCATCATATACAACGCACGTAAACAGTAGCCCAAGACCGAAAATAACTTTGCCTAGTTAACTTAAAGAATGGCCTACTGTTATTGATTTATTTAATGCACTTGTGCATAACAATTCCTATTTATCTAACTGTGAAAAGTTTTAACACCTATTACTCTGTTTACGTGGAGAACCTTTAACTTTAATATACCGCTTCAAGACAGTCATTATAACATTGCTTATGATACGCTAATAAAACGCTATCAAAACAAACGTAATTTAGTAACGTTCTATTATGAACAATTAGTAAATGCGCCTTTACTACCGAAATCCTCACCTACAGGATTACGCACCAGCTTTCAGTTGACGCTTAGGACTTTTTACTTTTTAACATGCTTTTGAAAAAGTTGGATGACAAAACGCGTACAGATTTTGAAGTAGAACATAAAGATACCAAGCTACCTTCCTACCGTCAATTAATTAATTATTTAGAAACAATATGGAAAAGAACTTCGTTATTTGGCAATTGCTTTTTAATTTGTTTCACTGTGCAATACTGGTGAATAACATTTCTTTCATGTATCAGAAACTTATCTAAAGAACTATTTAGTGCATTAATTAAATCGGATTTCAAACATTGTATTCTTTCCTTTTTCTTTTATCTTTGAGATTTTTGTTCTTCACTTTTCAGTTTTATTTTTAAATTATTTCTTTTCGCAAATTATCTCTATTGCGTCTTCTCATTTTTTTCCAATCTCTAGTCTAGGTGTACTATTTCTGCTAGATGTGCTTTCTTTTGGAGAATGACTAATAAGTTGTTCAACATTTCTGCTTGGTGGTGGAGTACTTCCAGGTATTGGAGAACTTGGAGGTGTATTCTCTTCCAAGTGTCTTGCTAATGTTTCTTGTCTCTTTTTAGCATCATAATATTTTTTGCTTCTTTTCCTCCAGGACTTTTTTATGCCACGTTTTTCTCGTTCAGTCATATCTCCAATTGCTTTAATTTTTCCTTGAGCTTTTCTCTGATGGTATCTTTCTCTCTCTTTTCTTTTTTTTCTTTATATAGTTCAGGATTTTTCCAAATTTCCTCTCGTAACTTTTGCATAGCAATTTTTTTTGTTCTCTACATTTTCTTTCTCGTTTATCATTAATTTTCTTAGTTTTAGCCATTCTTCTGTGAAGTATAACCTAGATTCAAAGATATTACACTTGAACAGATCCATTAGGATATTAGTTTAAAATTTATTGACACAGACTATTAAAGGTAATTTCTCACCTCCATGAAAACTTCTCATCTTCATTGTCAATGTATGGTCATGGAGGTGAAAGTAATGGAGGTAAGGTTTTCAAATGTTTTGTTCTGTTAAAATAGTATGTTTGAGGTTTGTTACGTGCATAAATTTAAATAATGCATTACCCTGTATATTGGTTTAATTAAAAATTACTTTTATATTTCTCGACGCCATCTATCGGGTTCGTTGGTCACTTCGTATTGAGTAGGCGATATCCGGCGAGATACCGGCATTTTGACTTTAACATCGTGCATGTGTTAACCTATGTCTGCGTGAGTTAAAAATCGTTTTCTAAAATCATCCACGTGTTGGGACCCGATGGAAAAATAGAAGTCTTCTGAATTAACTGATTTAATCCACGCAGAGTAAGTGGTTTTGTTCTTTCTTTGATTAAAGGTAATTTTTATGTCTTTTTGTTAGCGCCATATGCAACCTGCTACCTCCTAACTATGGGTATTCTTATCGTTATCTAAAATCCTCAAGGGAAAATTATAATCGGAAGCTGTAGAGCTAAGAACGCTGCGATACGAGTGCAGAATTTCGATTCGGAGGCAATTAATTACCTTATTGAATGTCACCTGTTCGGAAGATCCTAATACGATACGATTGAATTCTCTTCGGAGGCAATAACTCAATACCACCGTCGACGAAATTTAATGTAACAGCATACGATAAGTGTCGGTTCGATTACTTTCCTTTAAATGTTTCTTTTACTTATAGTTTGTGAGTCGCCAGGTAGACACGATTATTTTCAGGAAGTTTAATTGCAGGAAGCCATTAGGAAAAACGTTTTTCTGAAGGTAACCCTAGAATTTGGTAAGTCAATTTTTACTTATTTATTCGTTGTCGCTACGGTGAATACTCACGACTTATTATATTTACTAATCGTACGTTCGAATTGATTTGTTGCTTGTTATTGTTACTTAATTAGTTTAAGTAAATGACTTATCGCTTGCTGCTTATATCCACAGTCAATTATCATTATTAATGTTACTTACTGATAAAGTCTTATATATGTTATGGTGGTTACACTTTTGTTTGACGTGTAGTGTAAGTTGCCGATCCTGCTGATATTCTATTTTCTATATTCTCTCTAGTACCTGCTTAGATTTGGCTATTTAACTTTTAATATATTTATCTTGATAGAGTAATTAAAGTACAATTGTTATTAACGATTTAGTTTTTTTTCTTTCTTTCGCTTCTTTCAGCATTACGAACCTAACGTCTTGTTACAAGTGTGAACCGTCTGTCTGGAGCGGGACAGAAGTTACTATGGGATAAGCTCTGGCGCCCTGAAACATCTTTTATATATTTCTTGTGAACCTACCCCTCTCACCGACTATTGTGAGTTGGCCGTGCAGGTTCGTAAAATACCAAAAGCTTGTAACAGGTTAGGGTTTTCTGCATTAAAAAATAAAAAGATTTCAACATGTATTAATTGAAAAACTACTTACATGATATTTATTTTCAAAATCTGGAGTTTCACAAACACTAACGGAGGTGATAAACCAACTTGACGATTTTCAAATACTAAACAATTAACTTAAAAAAACACTTTATTAGTAACTATTTGGCCACATTTTCACTACTACAAGAAACATACGACTCTAAGGTGTTCTACCTTACCTACAGGATATATAAAAATGGCGCTCTTTCAAATTAACAGCGATTTTCAATTTTAATCACGGAGGTGATGGATAAGTCTGGGACAAGCACGTTTTGAGCTATAAAATTTTTTACAAGCAATATGAAATTGAAATGATTATTGCAATACTTATTTTTTGAGTTATTTTCTTGGTCTAGGAAATTAAATTTGTTTTAATTAAATTTCTTGATCGTGAATTCTATAAGTGAAAACCATAAGGTATGGTTGGGGACACGGCACGGAGGTAAGATCTCACGTACTGTGAACAGGAAATAAGTAAAAATTAATTTAAAAAAAACATATATGCTCCTGTTACGTAAACGTATAGATGCATTTTTTGTAATGATTAGAAATGAACAACTTTTTATTGAAGATACCGGAGATAATCAGAAGAAACACGGAAAGTGTGCTTTTTCGTAGAATTGCTCATATGTTGTTATCCTAATACCTGTACACTCCTTCACTCTTTATGACATTGATTTTAACAGGTGGTTAATTTTTTCTTGAGTTATTGTATTCCAAACAAATTGAAATTTATGCCGGGAACCTTTTTGTATCTGTAGAGGATCTGCTAAGTTCTTCAATTCATAGAGTGTTTTGCTACGTCCTGGAAAGATAGGTTTTCCGACTGCGGAAGAAATGGAAGAATATGGGGTTCTACCACCTTGTTAACATATCTGTTCATGTTGCCTTGGATGAATACCAAACGAGACTTACTTCCATAGACTATAGCACTTCACACCATAATCTCCACTGTGTGGTGCATATGCCGCTTAACAGAAAATTAAACAATGTGTCGTTCCTCACGTTTTCGTCTAAATCTTATACGGTTATCATGCATTTCCAAACAGAAATGGGATTAATCACTAAATATTACTCTATGTCATTTCATATTCTAGTAGAGTCGCAATCTACACCACTCCAACATTGTTGATATCGGTGTTGAGCTGTCAGTGGTAGTAGAAGTTGTGGACGATGGGATTGCAATCCAAAACTTCTGATTTGACGGTCAATTTTTCAAAAAGTTACAGGACGACTTTTGTTTATTTACTGGAAAATAATATAATATAATCATTTATCAAAAACCACGTTTACTTAAAATTTGTTTTTGCGTTTACAAATCATTTTTTCGTTATTACAAAAACAATAAAAATTTTAAATAAATTTTATTGTGAACAAAAGATGAATCAAATGTTAATGGTATTGGCGATTCTATGCATTTAATTAAAATAACAGCAATGCAAAATCAATACATTGATAAGTTCTACAACATACTATAAAAATTTTAAGTCCTACATAACGTTGTCATTCTTTATATGATTATTTACTTAAATTTTATACGTAAAGCAATAAATAACTACAAGTGTCGTACATAGATTAATTTGTTATATTGACAACATTGTTAAGAAAGTATTTAAATATTTGCACAATTAAAGGAAACTATTACAATCTTATTAGCAAAAGTTTACATTACAATGCACAGTAACGTAACAAACCAATACAGTACAAAAATATGTTTAAATTTTTATAAATAAAAAAAATTTGATTTAGAAGAAACTATATTAAAATTCTTACAAAATTACAATAATAACATTCTTTTAAATACCGCCTTTTTCCATTTATTACATTATTTAAATGTTTATGAACAAAAACAAAATATTTTTTTTTCAAAAATTCTAAAAAATTATATAGAACCTAAAAACATCAAAAGTTAAGAAATATAAAAATCATGCAAGTGTAGTTTGTGTAAGGTACGCAGATAAGTTTAATATAAGAGAAAGTTTCCTCTTTTTAGTAAATTGCAGACGCGATTGCCAAATTTATTAAAAATGCGTTGAAAAAAGCAAAAATCAACAACTTGCCAACAATAAACATTCGCGTGCTGTGTATGTTTACTCCTTAGCCTACGGGATTAATTTGGTGATGATCATTGATACCAATGCGAATGTTTCCAATGCAACTTTTTTTGATAGTGTTAAAGCGCTTTTTCAAAACCGTCCAAACATAAGCAGCTAAAGGATATGAGTGCTGCATTAAAAGTTAAATCTAAAATAGACAGCTTAAGCAAGACTTGATGGTCACGCGGTTATCAAAACTGTCACTGTATAATTCCAAATTTTGATGTAACCCGTGACAAATTGAGGAAAACTGTGATAAAAACTCTATCAAAGTAGCAAGGATACTGCATTCTATTTGTAAGGCAACTTAATTGCATGCTATTTATTTTTAATTTCATCTTGTCAACATTGAACGTTCTCGCTAAATATTTTCAGTTGAAAAAAGATACACTGGAAAAAGTTCCTAGCATTGTTTAGAAAAGAAAAAATATAATGTTAAAGACTTATGAAAGAAAATTAAAACACTTTCCTTAGAAAACGATTTGTCGTTGGAGTCTTTAAAAACGTCGAAAAAAGAAAAACTAGAAAGAGTTTAGTATTAAAAGATTTGCTGTCAAGTCTACTTTTCTAAGTAATAGACAGTGTTTTAGTCACTTAAAAATAAAATTTTAAAATCACAGTTTGTCACAAATTAAAGTAAAAAATTTTTAATAAAATAAAAAATAAAAACTGTTTTTAAATAGAGTTACTGCGGGCTGAAATGCTTGTAACTAAAAATTTTATAAAAAATGATTCAGAATTAGATTTATTAAATAAATTGTTTACATTGGTGTAAAAGGACCGAATTTGTATAAGTTATTGCAAGTTGCAGTTACTTTGCTCATAAGTTCGCAGTAGTTTTTTTGCAATAAGAAAAGTAAAAAAATGGTTGAAAAGTATCAGATCCCAAAAACTGTTGAACTATCTGTCATTATTATTACACAGTGTCTGAAATAATAAAAAAAATGCGAATTCATAGTTATTGTTGCATAAACGCCGCGCCGTTTGAAATTGCTTAAATTAAAATAAATGTTCTTTATTACCCATTTTTTCCAATACGTTTTTACGTATTTTCTAATAAATAATAAAAAAAAATCTTAAGTTTTTACTTTATAAATTTGTAATATTGTAAATATGGGCACAAATGAAATCTAAAGTTTCTGAAAAAAATACAACATTTAAAATACAAAATGCTAAAAATCTATTTTTTGAAGCATCTAATGTTTCTGCAGATAATTAAATTAAACATTGACTCTTCTACATCAGACTCCGATTCTGCATACATTTTTATTTCGATACTCGATTTTTTAGTTGTGTTATGTAAATATTTCCTAATCCTATATAAAATATTAAATGTAATGTATTTATCACTTGCTGTTGGTTATTACATTTATAATATTGAAATTTATTTTTAATATTCAGTACATGATCATTTATATACCTAACTAATAACAAACAAAGTATCGTATAAGCAACCAACAATACAACGTATACATGTTGAATAAATGTTGTACATTCTTATTATTCGTGTATGTAAATTTGACTTAACATAACTCAGTCCTTTTTTAGTAGGATTCGGCAATAAAAGTATAATACCAGTATTACCAAAATTAACAACCTGTTTTTGTTGAGTTTTAATTTTTTTCTAAAAAAAGATAAATGACAAGAAATATACAAAAAATCACAACAAAAATGTTACACCAAAATATAATTTTTATGTATACATTAATTTTTTGAGTTAAAAGTAATTATTATTGTTATAAACTATAAAAGCTCACGTTTACGTGCGGTTAAATAAAAACCTAACATTAATTTTCTTTAAAATAAAAAATAAGCTAAAAAGTGTTATTAAACTGGTTATCTTAAATGCCTTCTAACATGAAGTATTTCATTTTGGTTTCTACTTATAAGTAATCACATTACATTCGCTCCCCATTTCTGTTTTAAGCTAATCCAATAATATCTATCTACCGTAGATTTTGGTAATATTGCTTTAAATTTTTTTGCTACGCGAAAAAGTATTATCTTAAAAAGAGCTAAGTTATTATTTCAACAACATATTGATTTTCTTCTAAAAGATTAAGTTAACTTAAAAAAAACAATAGATTTGTAAATTAATAATTTACACATAAAATGCATTAAAATACTCTTCCAGCAATTTATCTGCAAGAGCCATTTAAAATTTCCATTATTCTTTTCACTAAAGCCACAAAGTGCCTTTCATCCTCTACTTAAAATTTTAATCTATTATTTAAACCTATAAAAATTCTATTCCATTGTGAATGAATGAATGAAGGAATATCAAATAATTTATTAGGTTTTTATTCACTTCGAAAATTTGCGGAGATCATTCACTTTTACTATATCCATTGAGTCGATTCATAATTTCGACGTGCGAAAGATGTTTCCCATTCTTCTTTGACCGGGTCTTTTATTATCACGTGGGAGGTATTACTGTAATGTAATTTATGTGAGTTGTTGACCACTACTGACCGCATTGCTATTATTTTCGCGCTAGACCTCCTATAAGCTCATTGTAATTTCTTTACATAAATTTATACCATACAAAAGCGTTCGAGCGTAATCAGATGCATACGAAATGATACAATTTTTCTTTTTATAATTATTTAACACGTTTATTTAAATAATGCGTTTATGAAAAAAGCACAATTGTCACTAAGACGTTTAATAAAATGTTTGAATAGTTTCATACACGCCCAGTAATCAATAATAACAGGTAGCTATACACTTGTTCGTTCTAAAAGTTTAAACTTGTCAAAGATGGCGTGAGAATTTTAAGTATAAGCCCATTTTACTTTTTGTAATACTATGGTATAAACTAATTCATTATATTTTTTTATTTAAACCGATTATTTGAATGTCACATTATGAAATGTATGCCATTGAAAATTTTTGTAGGTTACTTGGTCGATCCATTGTTCAGCATTTATACCACGATTCGTTTTTTTCTGGATTTTGATGAATTACGTTTTAAAGTTCGCAGTTGCACAAATAATTTTTGTCAGTCTGCGATTATATTACAAGAATAAACATGACGTATTAGTGAGCTGGTTCACGTTCAATATCATTAAACGTGTAAAATTTTAGCTCTGAAGAAGCTAAATTTAGGTCAAAGTAACAAAGCATTATTAAGGAGCACTTTATAACCATTTCACCTTAAAAACCAATTTTATATATTTACATTATTTAAATATATATTTTAGATTTTGTTTAAAATTTAAAATTATTAGAGCATTTTTAAAATAATCCTTAAATTTAAAAAAAAAATTTGTTTTTTATATATTACACAATAAATATTCCTTTTATGTTGTTTTAAAAGACATTATAATCAAATTTTGTATACTTATAGTAACACTCTATAAAATGATAAATTTTATTTACAAAAATAAACTCACAATTGAACGATTTTTTAGGTTTTGTAAATGTTTGGTTTTATTAATTGTTTGATAAACACAGAAATATTAATTGAATGAATTAAAAATTTGTTGAAACATTATTTTGTAAGCATTACCCATACACACAATTGCAATATAGTTTATTTTATGAAAATTGTTAATCTTATGAATGAAAAACGTTTTTTAACTTTTTAATACTCCGGTATTGGAAGGTAAATTTTGCATGAATCTTTATTTTAGGATAAAGTTGGTAAAAACCATATCACGATCATTCAATAAATTTAGATTGCCAATAATGTTACGTTTCAATATATTCCAAGTTTAAATAAAGAATTGTGGAACTGCTTTTACATGAATTATTTTCATTAAAGTCAATTCTTTTAGTTGCTTCATTTCACAATTGTTAAGAATTGCTTAAAAAGATATTTCTAAAATTTGTGCTACTAGTTTTTATATTTAATTTTAAGATAAAAAACATTAAGTTAAAATTAATCAGTTTACTTTTTAATAATTTGTTTTGAGATCAATAATTTATTTTCCATTTTTTTATTTGAACTTTTAAACGATTCCCTGAATTTTATGTGCTTTGAAGTCGACCTTTTGTTTTAATTTATATATTTGTTATACAGACATTGTGACAATTGCAAAGGGTTTTAGCTGTTTGCAATACACAATACCTAATACATTATTCCACTAAATACATAGCATAGTCATATGAATTTCACGCTTTGACGTCTATGTTAACAGTTGTTTTGTTATTGCTTTCACTTTAATCTTCAAATTTGTAATTATTGTAACACATACGTTTAAAGCTCCTGTTTTTTTTAGTTTTTTAGAAACGAAAATTGCCATTACTGTATCATACTAGTTTCTCCAATGTGCGTAGAGTTTTTTAAGTTTTGAATTACAATTTAAGTTATAGATTAAAATAATAGTTATAAAATCAAAATTAATATATTTAAATTGTATAAACAATGTAATTTAATTAAAAAAAATACAATTGGAGACTATTGGCCAGGGAATATTTTAAGAAATATACACATAGGCACATTTCAAATTTCTTCACATCGAATTAGTTTTGATAAAAGCGAAAAAAATTTGTAGGATAATATTTTTTAATTTATATCAAAATAACAAATAAAAAAAATATTTACATTTTAAGAATATTGCTACTGCTTTCAGTGTCTTTCTGCTGTAAATTTTACCATAGTATTAACAAATGCCGTTTTTTAAGCTTAACCTTATGTAGTGTCAAACACATGTGCGTTTATACTTTTATAGGGGCAATAGCGTTTCTGTAGCAGAGCACGAAAGAAATTTTTGATGTAGCTACAGAAATCACGTCATCAACAAATGTTCCCACAAAGTCTTTGTCAAAAGAATTTACTACAAATTTTGCAACGTACTTAATATTTCTACAGCGATTGCTACATATATGAACGTTTTTAATAAAAACAAATTTTGAAGTTGATCAATTTGAAAACAACATTTTAAGGTTGGCGATACAACTTTGCGTTTACTGCAGACCAACATCCATTTATGAGAAAAAACGTTATGTTTAAATTAAAGCTTAGTTTTGAATTACTGATTATCAGGTTCTTTGTTGTTTCAATGTCGGTAATTGTCATTAGTAATCGCTGGTTATTTTTTTGCATTTTTTTTAGTATACAGAGTGTTTCTTAATAACATGCTAATATTTAAGTAAGTCATTCTTGACTCCATTTTAAAAAACAACTTCATAGAAACATATGTTTTAAAGGTATTAGCTTTGGAACTACAATGTGCTACAGTTTTGAGAAAAAAAAATTTTTTTAATGATAACTTTGGTGTAACCCTAAATATTTTTGTGAAGTAGCATCTTCTATCTATCAAAATGTATACATAATTTTCGTTCGTGCAGAATTTGCACTGAATTATTTATTCGATTATGTATTTTAAAACTTTAGAATTGGCTTGGTGCTTTGATAATTAAACCAATTGCGGGTTGTTGTAACGTTTCCGTTACTGTTATTACTTGATTTTAAATTATTTGTATTATTTAATTAAAATTTGCGTGTAAACCTTCCTTTACTTTTATTTTGTGGAATTCTTACTTTTCAAGGGCGTTGTCAACCTTGAGAGTCATTCGGTACTGAGTCTCTGACGAGTACAGAAGTAGTACTTCATTTGTTGAAGTGATGTAGTTTCTTTATCTTAACTAATATCTACAATATCTTTATTAAAAAAAGTCTGTGTTAATAATACAGGTATGTCTTTTATTTTTATTTTGTTAGGTTTATCTAATTCCCAGTTTCTATTTGTTTTAGACTTTTTTGTTTGGTACCGAATTTTACCTTTAACGAAATTATCATTATCTTAACAATTCGAATGGGTTTGGTATGTGCATAATACAATAAATACCAACGATCCGAATCGATTTTCGTAAAGAAAATACGCTTTCATCATCCTTTTTATGGGAAATTTCCCAAGGTTATTCGTCAATGTCAACGTTGGACGACATCAACTTTGCATTCGATTGGAAATTTGATCCGTATGCGTGAGTTGTCTTTATCTCTACATTCCTTTTCGTTGATTAAAAACTGCCTTACCAACAAACTTGAGTTTTCTTCTTGTGAAATAACTTGCATCTTAACGTAACTTATTAAATACTAAATGATAAAATTTCTCTAATTAAAATCAATATTACAATTGCCTAGTGCAAATATTTTAAAGTAACTTAAATAAAATTGTTTTCTTACTATATGTAAAGAAATACCGGTATTCTCTTAATTTTAAGTTTAGTAATTTAAATGACAAAAGTTTCTATTTTTAGTTTTAAGTAACTTTACTGAATTTTATATTATTGTTTTTGTTTTGTTTTTGAATATAGGATTTTAAATCTTTTGAGAGTGAATCAATGACTTTTATGTTGTGTAACTTTTATTGCAGATTAAGACTTTTAATAGTTTAGTCTTAAAATGAAACTATCTGGCATCCCTGACATCAGAAGTTAATTGACCAATTTTGACAATTTTTCTAATTGTTTGATTGATTTCTTATATAGTTTGTTAGCGCGCTCTTCTCTTACCTAAATTACCTGAGTTGCGGCTACATTGTATCGAGTAAACTGAGAATTTGTGAAAAAAAAAAAGATTGAACAAATAGAAGTGGGTGGATTAGAAGATGAGATGGTACAAAAATATTAATAATTGAGGTTAGGAAATTTTCAAATAAGGAGAAAAATTGCATGCTACTATTAGATAAAATATAAATAAGCAAACAAGCTAGGGTACGCTCAAATTGTTGAGGATAGGCAACCCATTATACGAAGAAGTAATTTAGTAACATACCAACAAAAAGATGCACATAAATTAATATAAACAAATACATTTTACAACAGCAGACCACTGAGAAAAACGAGTTGTGCCTTCGAGGCTTAGAACGGGGCTACAATTCTTACCGCTAGACATTTAGTAAATACATTAAAATTAATAGAAGTAAGTGACAAAAATGACGGAGATGAAAGAAATTAAAAAACAGTTTACACAAATCCAAAATTAGATTTGATGAATGACAAAATAGGAATATTTAATTAACAAGTGAAAAAACTTGAAGAAGAAAACATAGTACTGAAAAATCAAACGACTAAACAAGACAAAAGAATTGAAACCCTTAAACGAAAAAAAGAAAAAAAATTTGATCATAAAGAAAGTAATGGGCGAGAGAAGATAACCAGATACAGAGAACAAAATCAAAATACTATTCAAAGAAATAGGGGTAAACATGCAAGAACAGATATACAAAGAAAAACTGGCAAGAATGGGAAAGTTTAAAGAAAGATACAACAGGAAATTAATCTTAAAATTAACTAAATACAGGATAAAAACTAAAACTCTAAAAAATGCTAAAAAATTAAAATAATTTAAAATATGGATTGAACAAAACTACACAAAAAAGATAGTAAAGGAACAAAAATTATTAATACCACATTTAAAAACTGCAACGAATTAAGAACAGAAAGTAAGACGTATTATGCAAAAGATCTAGTAAATGTGATATATAATAAAGAAGATGGAAAGAAGGAAAGAAAAAAAATTATAAGGGGAAAAACATAAGCAGAATCTATAAACGTACAATCGAGAAAAGATTCTTCCAAAAAAAAAATTTACTAAAATCGCACGAACAAAGAACTAGTAAAACTTAACTAAACAAAAATTTAACAACGGAATTAAAACAAGAACATGGAAACTCAAAACATGGAATATTAGAGGATTACATGGTAAAAAGTTAGAACTAACAAAACAATTAGAAAAAAAATGACATAAAGATATTAGCAATAACATAATCGAAAAAGAAAGACCAAGAGACAACAAAAACTATGCATATTGGAAATTTAATAATTTACAGTAGGGTAAATAAATGGGCAAGAGCACAAACTAGAGTGACGTGCAAAATAAAAAAAAAATACAATGGATAAAGTGCAACAGTGGAAATACTACAACGAAAGAATAATGAGCGTAGAAATAGTAAGAAATCAAAACGAAACATATAGGTACTATTATAATATGCTACAAACCAGACGAAATTAACATTGAAAAGGAAGAAACAAGGTTCTGGGAGAAAATAAAGTAATGATAATTATAATAAGAGATATGAACAACAAAGCGGGGAATAAAACAAAAGATTGAAAGGGAGTTATCGGACGTCATGGAAAAGAGATGGTAAACAGAAATGGAAAGTTGTTACTAGGGTTTTTCCTAAATAACAACTTAATCATCACAAACACCATTTTCCAACACAAAGGAATATACAAAATTACCTATAATTGGCTACACAATTGTGGCTAAAACGGAAAAGAAAAGAATCAGAGACACAAGACTGAAAAAAATTGTAAAATAGGAAGTGATCACTGCTTAATAAAAACAACTTTTGTTGATAAAATAAATAAAGAAGTATATACCTAAAAAGAAACTATCGTAGTATTAGTAAAAGACCAAATAAGTACACATAAACTCAGAAACAGCAAAACTAAAGAAGAGTATATGAACCGAATAAAGAAGGCAATAGGAGTAAACAGAAAAATAACAAAAGATATTAATTAAGAAAGAATTGAAGATATTTAAAAATATAATCACATATGCCGCCAAATAAACATGTGGTTGTTACGTGTATAAATTTTATAATGTAATACCCTGTATATTCATTACTCTAAAGTTAGATTTCTATTTTTGACGCTCTCTAGGGAGTTTAGTTTTACTTTGTTTCATGTCAAGACGTCAAACCGTCAACTATTTAATATTGTGCTTGTGATAGGTTAACTTTTTAAGCTTCTAACATCGGCGTTTATGGAAATTAAAATATAATTTGAAAACTCATTTCTAATAGTTTATTTATCACAGACACGTTCTGTCACGTGTTGGCTGCATGTTTCGATGTATTATCTATTGATGAAGGGTTAATATAGACAGATACCTTTGTTAAAGCTTCTTTAGCTTTTAGAGTTATTTTGAGGTTTTGATTTTTGGCGCACATTGGTGGGGACTAATATAAAAAATAGCGGGTGACAGAATACACACGCAATAAGTTTAATTTGTAAATCAAATAATTAAAGTATGTTTTTGAAGAAATAAAAAAACCGAAAATTACAGTCCAGTTGTTTTAATTGTTTCCATTATCAACCTTCATGGAACGATTGTAACTCTGGAAGGTTCAAACTAAAAACAAAGTCTCGACAAGAACTTTTCTTCGAGATGCTACTCCTTATACGTCAGTCGATTGCGATACCAACTTTTACTTAATGTGTGCAACAGCATTCGATAATCTGGTTTTTATGTCTAATTTCTTTCAGCACTAATTAACAATTATGTAGATTTTTACTTTCGTGAGTCATTGTGTTGACACGATTTGCTATTCATATATATTCCAGTTCGACTCAACGAGGAAAACGTTTTTTTCGGGTAAGCACTGGATTGTGGGTAAGTTTTATTTAATTACTTTGTCGCTGTCAGAAAAGTCTTTCACGGAATTTTGCTTGTTTTAGGTTACGCAATTACAATCATTGTTTCAATACTATTTAAGTATTTTCATTATTTATTTTGTGTATCGCATGCTGTAAACCATATATATTTGTCATGTAATTTTCTTCGCTATTCATACCCTATGTGTAAACTTGTATGTTGCCTTTCCGGCATTTATGGGTTGAATAATGTACTACAAAGTCTCCGGTGCTCGTTGTTAATACCTAATCTACGTTAATACATTGAAGTTATACATATTTATCTTTTTCTTTTTTTGGTTACACAAAAATCAGTGTAACAAGGATTACGAACCTGATTTTATTACAAGCTTAGACTTTTCGTCTTGATCAAAACAGAAGTTTTACTTAGATAGATCTGGCGCCCATTAAATCTTATTTATTTTAACCTTCCCTATCTCCGACTAGTGTGAGTTGACCATGCAAGGTTCGTAAGACCTATAGCTTGTAACATAGTACTAGAAGGAATCAGGAATAAACATAAAAGAACTGAATGGTGGAATTAAAAAGTAGAAGAAGAGATTAGAAAGAAAAAAGGAGAAAACATCTAAAAAAATACAAAAAAACGTATGCACAATACAAACTACAACGGGAGAGAGCTAAGAAAATCGCTGCAATAGCTAAAAGAGAAAGCTGGGAAAAATTCGGCGAAATAATGGAGACACACAGCAAAAAAAACGTCAAACTATTTTAAAGAATATTAAAAAGACTAAAAACTAATAAAAAACTTGCTACGAAAAATATAAACAGAAAAGAAGAATGTCTAATTACTGATGACAACTTAATAGTAAATATATGGACCGAATATTTAAAAAAATGTTCTAAGCAGTAACGAAAAGGATAAAAAAGCAACGCAAGAGATGACTTAAAAAATAAACAAACAGGAAACAGATAACTCTTACCAAGAGAAGTTAAAACAGCACCGGATTGTGATGAAATCACACCCGAAATGATAAAATATCTGAGGAATAACAAACGACAATACCTGTTAAAATTAATTAACCTTATATGGAAAAAAAAAAGTACTACAAGAATGGAACAACGAAATAATCCTACTAAAACATAGGATAAAAATACCAAAAAATGTAAAAATTATACAGCAATCTCATTACTATGTGTGATGACCAAGATATATGAAAGAATATTAGAGAACAGGCTGAGACAGGAAACAGAACACAACTTATAAGAAAAACAAAATGGATTTAAGAAGTACCATAGTATACAAGACCATATATTCAAACTACAACAAATAACAGAAAAGGCAACAGTCAAAAATAAATCATAAAATGATGTTCAGCAACAGCAGACTTAGAAATATACTTCTTTCTTAAGCGATCTAGTTCTAAAATGCGTGTGTTAACGGAACGACCAGTTTTGCCATTCTAGATTAAACTACATGAACAAGGTATTTGGTAATTTGAGAGAATTTATTTGTCGAGATGAATATGGGTTTGATACCACTTTGACAAAAAAGTTTCTACATCAACTTTCTTTGAATCTGGGGTGATTGATAAGTTATTTGAATTTGGAACCAAAACAGTCACAATTGAAAATTTGCGTCTCTTCCTCATCAAGTTAGATTTATCAAGGAATGATAGAGAAAAAGCACATAATTCAAATTGAAATAATTAATAATATTTATATAAAAGAAAGTTAGAGTTCACACATACAATGTTATTGTTAATTGTCATCGACTTGGTTATAGAGGCTAGAGACTAAACAGCTAACTTTTTTTTTCAAATGTATCTCATTATATTTTTTATTCTCAGTTTTTTTTTAAGATTAGTGTTCCAACTTTAAACGCTTTATTACAGTTTACGTTTTCATCTGCTACAACCCCTGTTGATAAGGAAGAGAATTCGGGGTTAAAAAAGGCGGATTGTGTTTGTTAAGACAAGAAATAAACGTTTGCAAGTCCTCGCAATTTTTTCTGTGTTGCTTGTTGTAGCTCTACGTGCTGCTGTAAAAAAATGCTGCGCACACTTGTTACTTCTTCCATTGCTTGCACAACCAAGAATAAGCTGGCATAGAGTTGTTACAATAGTTTTATTTGTTATTCTTCTGCCTCCGGTCAATCCATCAATGTTACTCAAGGATTTCATCAAAACCTGTTCAATGGTCATGTCACTCTATACTAAAACTTTTCAGTACGTCGGATGGTAAAATAACTACAATAAACAAAGAAATATGTAATAAAAAAATTACTCCGAATAAAGAACGTATAATAAAAAGTAAAAATAATAATTTGACCACGGCAGCAATCGTAAGCACAGACCTCTGGGTGTGAGTTTGAATGGAAATAAATACAAAGACGTGAACTTCGTTAATTTATTAACTATAACTTAATATACTATTTACATTAGAGAACAAAGAACAATATTTGAATTAAACATATTATAAATAAGACAAGATTTAAAATAAAATATTAGAGCGCCAACCACCTTTAAATTGGTGATAAAAACGTAAAATCTTACATCTAATTATTAATTGATATTAAATGCAAAAATAGTAAACGGTTAATTTGTTATGAGTGAAAAGTTTTAATAACTGAATTGCTTGAATGTAAAATGTAACTTAATTCCAGTTGACTCACCACATGATATGACGTTATCGTATAGCTTCTATTTTTAGCACATACTTTGCTGTAGTGATAAAATTTTTCTAAAGGAATGTAGATTTCCAACCATACCAGCAAGCATAAAATCAATGTATAAATCCAATGAATAAAAGATAAAACCAAAAGAAAAGATCCAGTTAGAATCGAAATACCAGAAAATAAAAAGCCGTTACATTTAGCAACGGCCTTCAAAATAAATTCCTTTGTCTAAACATTGCGTAACATTTTGAAATCACAATAATTAGATGGAATGAATAAAAATTAAATTGTATGCGTTTTTACGCCATAATCAAGAAAATTTGTCTTCCTTTCATCACTCACGTCAAATACGCAAGATTGTTCAAACGGAAATGCAAGTTTAAGCTACAACTCAGGTAGTTTTGAAACAACGCGACGTTGCCAAACTGAATAAATTTACGTGCAATATTAGTTGCAGAAAATAAACGAATGTAAAATTGAATTTTAATGTAATGAACTCTAACGGGACGTTACAAATAGTTATCTGAGTTCATTGAGTTGAGAAGTTCTAGCGAGTTTTGTAGGTCAATATGCGTAATTTAAGGGACCAAACGTATAAAAAATGGGGAGCATTTGATGAACACAGTGAAAGTGAAGGATTCTTTTCAGCTCTAATTATCATTCAAACAAGTACAACCATTTCTATAAAGTTAATCCAGTTTTCGTCCTGATTTTTTTGAATGTTGAAGTTGGTATTCCAAAATTTTTCAGTTCAGTAATGCAACTGACTGCATAATATCCTCAGATGATTCACTACTGGACTTGAATAGACAAAATTAAGTTCATCTTTATCCACACTACTAAGAACTTTATTAGTTTTCAAAAATACAGTAATTAGTGCGTCTTCGACTAAGAAGAAAGCACAAATGACCCTGGAGTAAGCTTTTCCGTTCATTATTTCTTGAATACTGTTTTCGGCATAAAAAGTTCTGTACAACTCCTCTAAGCCACTTCCTGCCATGATGAATCTAATCGCTGACGATAAGGACATTAACAAGTCTAATAAAGTCTGACTTTGATGGGCTATCATCACGTGCTGCTGCTACTATTTCACAAGCTTTAGCGTACAAATGTTGCTAAGAATTCACCATTGTTATGCATTCTCTATTGCTGGTCTCTTCTGTGGCAACTTGAAAAAGAGTCGTATAAATTGTTGACAGATTTGAAGGAGCCAAGTTAATAAATAGAAGAGGAATTACAGCAAAAGTTTTAAACTCTTTCTTGCATACAGCATTTCCATGCAGCCTTTCCAATCGGGTTTGCACTCTTCTGGGCATTCCAACTAAATACCACTCAACCAAAACAAATTAAGTGTTTGGCCATGTTCATACGACAGTGATTTTATTTTCAGAGAAGTTATGCTTGTAACAACTATTTTGGAATAAACAGATGTACTTGGGGCTCTGTAAGTTTGCAATTCCAACAGGCCTTGTTTTTCAACAGCATGAGCACTAACATTTTTTCGAGGTACAATGTCTTCTACATGAAGAGCGGTTTTTAGACATAAGACGTGTTATGGCCATCCAGAGTGTGGTTATTGTAGTCTGTATTATCGAAAACAAATAGCACGTATCCGTTCTCATTTCTTGTGCTCTCTTGAGAAATGACTAATGTCTCATATTTTAAATTTTTTTTTGTAAGGTACACGAAGACTCAAATTCAAAAAGATGTTGATCAAGACCTTTCAACCAAATTTTCATTGCAATGGACAGGAGACAAAAATGATTTTGGACGTGCAGTAATTCGTTTCGTCCTTTGAAATTTCTCGGGTGTTTGTCTTTTAGAAGTAGGGTGTATGATCTTAGTTATCAAAACGTTGAGCCCTTCAAGTAACAGTTCAGCTCCTCCTTTACAAATTTTTTCAATTGTTGGAAACTGAGAATAGTTATAGCTTTTAGATTTGATCTCACGTTGAATAATAGCTGCTGCAGTTTTAATCACACAGTTACTCCTGAGCTTCGTTATCAGAGTTCCGATGTCTATACCAGTTGTCAGATAAAATATTAGTAGTTGCTCCAGAAAAACAAATCACACTTCTTTACCATGGTAAAACAAAAAAAAAATTAATTTCTATTTCTATTATTACACCCTCCTTTTTTCGCTAAACTGCATAGTTTTTGAAATATTTAAGAAAAAATGATAAAAACTACTAAATTACCAACTTCTACATAAAAAAAACTTGAAAAACATTTATATAAATTAGCCACGTTTGTCAAATAAATATTGTTCTTTAATCTAATTAAAACTCATTCACTGAAATTTTTAATGCCAGATGTTTCCAGCCATTCAAAGTGAGAGTGTAATTAATACCTAGTTACACTTTAAATGCTCAACACAAAACGTGAAATTATAGTGTAAATGTATCTATTCTCAATTTCTATAGAATTTTCATGTAATATTTGTGTATACCATCCAATAAAAAAAATGAATTTAAACAAATTTTGCTTTTCTTTGTAGTTAATTATTATTATAATAAGTTATTTGAATCCTATTGTGTGGGTAAAAGTCGGAGTACAATAAGTAATAGAATACTGTTTTATATTCATTAAAAGTTCTGCTGCAACCCGTCCAAGCATAATTGATACAAATTACAGTCACATAGTGCATATAAATAAATTATTCTACATCCTTAATCTTCAATAATTTAAAAAAATTAAAAATTATATATTTACTGAATCTCATTCTAAAACGTTTGTTTTATGTTAAACATTATTGTTTATTTAAATTAAAGATGACTTGAAAAGTTTTACTTTGTAATACTTTTTGATAAGTACGACTTTGTAACTAAATTGGCAATTTCCGCATTATGTTAAATATTTAATTTTGACTTTGCCTCAAAGGTACATTTTGAGCAACATTAAATTACGATTTAAAATTAATCAAAGGACTACGATGTAGAGATTATTTCAAAAAGACAACTAGGTTTGTTGTGTTTGTAAATTATAAACACAAGCAAAGTATTTTATATAAAATTTAGAATACGTTATTGTAAAATGTAATATTAAGTAAGAAAATGATTTAAATTGATTGTAAAGGTTGATTAACAACTGACGTGTAGACATTTAGAATAGAATGCAAACAATAACATATTAATAGTTATTTTTTAGTGCGTATGTATTTTGTTGTTCGACGTAGTGTTGTATGTACATTTGACAAATGTATTACTTTTGTCATAAATTATTTGAAACTTTATTTATTCCATATCAACTATGATAATCATTAAACGTCTCAAATATCTCTGATCTGTTTAATAAGTTGAAGACTGAAAACTGGTTGAGAACAATGTGAGTCATAAATTTTTGAATTTATACTTTTTTTTAAATGAATTTAACTGTGGAAAATCTTGTTAGAGTAAGATTAAATTTTGTTTGGGGCTATGAAAGTAGTTTTGTACATGTTTGTAGCACGCAATGCTCCACGTTTATTAACTTAGTGTTAAACACATGTAATAATTGCTGTGGAACACGTTGGTATTACGTGTAAAGTTCCTCTTTTACGTGATTTTTGACCGTTGTGTTCGTTAGTAACGATTTGATGCAACCAATGACTTTATTAATGCTTACTTTTAATACCGACCACGTTATTCAAAAAATTTATATGAAAGATTCAATTGGGTCTTTCTGAATAGTTTCACATTCATTGCAACGATGTATTGATGCAACCGTAAATAGAAAATTTTCTGTAAAGAGAGAACCGTTTAACAAATACGACGCCCTTATAATCGGATTATTTAGTTATATTAACCCATATTTAATTCTACGACGTAGTGAGATAGACTTAGTATGGTCCACAAGAACGGAAAACTTAATGTTTTACAATTTTATTGCTCAGTTCGCAGTGTTTTTAAACACATAAAAGCTTGCAAAAGTATTAAAAGTTACTCAGATTTTGTACTCATTTTTTGTTACCAAGTACACTATTTCTCAACTGATGTGTCGCGTGTGTTTTGGTGTTTTTAAAGAGTAAAATAGTACAGTTTGTTTTGTCAATTATTTGTAAAAAGACATTTTCCACATCTGATCGTAATATAACTTTACGATCGGAGCAATTACTGATAAAAATAATATAATTTAAAAACAAATAGACAAAGAGTGTATGATCCAAAATCATAAATTATTTAAATCAACGGTGTTTAACTTTATTTGTAAGACTTCAAAAGAAAAAAAATGTGTTGTGTAATTTGAGTGTAAATATCCATTTGTTAAAGAAAGAAAAAGCATTGGGAAATGTTGTTGCATTCGACCTAGTAAGGAATGACTATTAAGCATATATGCAATTACGGTTGAACAAACCGCTTTGAGCAATAATAACAATTTAGCAACGTTGGCAATTTTATTACATATAAATAGAATAAATGGATCAGTTTTTAAAGACAGTAGGTAAGTCACATTTATTAAACGCAGTAGTTAAGATACAGTTTTTAAGGAAAATGAAAAACAATTTAAATAAAGTGTCTAAGATGTCAACCTTACAACATTGTAACATGAATCAACGTTACATCTACATTTAACTTATCAATAACGTTACATGGCGATTACAATCACGATCATGACAAATTAAATTATGTTACGTTAAATAGTAACCGTAAACATCGAGACGAGGTAACCGTACGAAATTAAATAATGTGCAATTTACAAAGCAGAGTGTACATTAGAAAAAAGGAAAATTGACAAAAACACAAATTATGCAACCGGGTCAATCAAAAATTGAAGTAAGTAACATTAAAGAAGAATAAACCAAACATGACTCGTCTGGTGACACGAAACACTGCACAGTATCCCCATCGACGATAAAAGTAATTTTTTGAACATTAAATACTAATAGAGCCGGGTAAAAAAATTTAAATCCGAGAAAATCTGACTTTAAAAATGAAATCATCAAACAATCAACAGCGCAGTAAAATCGATGATCAAAATATGCAACAATACGAAAACAAAATTAGTTATAAAAACAAGTACTTTAAAGACAACGAAAGAAGCACTTAGTAAATATGCCACTGTAAATGCTGACAACTTTAATAGCGTTTTACACCGGTTATAATCAAGGACAAGATCAGAAAATGAATGTAGGGAGTGTTGCTTGCACTCCAGGGTTTATATACACGATTACTGCCTGTGATATTTATCGATTTTTAATTGTTACTATATATATAATTCTGCTTCACTTATTTTTTAACCTCTCTTTCTTTCGTTGTTAAAAATAAGTATATTTTAGTGTTATATACATTTGAATTATTAGTTTTTAACCGTTTTAGCGTTTTTTAATTCATTGTAAGACTAGCACACTAAGACATGCGACCCGTTTGCCGAATCGTCTTGAGCTAGTCGCCTGCAATTAAGAAACAATATAAATACTCGGCAATCTCAAGAAAAAATTGCAAACAACGCAAGATACGCTAGCTTTTCTCTGTATTATAAACCCAGTTATAAAAATAACAATAATTATCAGTGGTGCAGTCATCAAAACTAACAAGAGTTTGATAACAAAAACGACGCGCTATCACGCACAAACATCTATGAATTTATTAGATACAAGACAACAATATCAAGAAAACAAGCTAAACCCTCAGGAAAATCAATAAAACAATATGTTATCAAGATCTAACGTTACATTGTTAGAAGCAAACGACGCAAACTTGTAATTGAAAAATACACTGGCGGAATAAAGAACGTATAATAAAAGTAAAAAATAATAATTTGACCACGGCAGCAATCGTAAGCACAGACCTCTGGGTATGGGTTTGAATGGAAATAATTACAAAGACGTGAACTCTGTTAATTTATTAACTATAACTTAATATACTATTTACATTAGAGAGCAATGAACAATATTTGAATTAAACATATTTAGAATAAAACAGTATTTAAAATAAAATATTAGGGCGCCAACCACCTTTAAATCGGTGATGAATAAAAAGCGTAAAATCTTACATCTAATTATTAATTATTGATATTAAATGCAAATGTCGTAAACGTTTGATTTGTTATCGAGTGAAAAGTTTTAATAACTGAATTTAAAATGTAACTTAATTCCAATTGACTCACCACATGATATGACGTTATCGTATAGCTTCTATTTTTAGCACATGCTTGCTTGAAGTGATAAGATTCTTCAACAGGAATAAATACCAGTGTATAACAAACTTCAATAACTGATAATCCATTAATTAAACGACAAATCCAAAAAAGTAAAAGATCCAGAATAAAAATAAAAGATCCAATAAAAAGACCCTAAATATAAATAATTAGAATGGTTTTTTAAATGACATGCTGTACTCACGTTACATTGAAATGCAACGGTCTTCAAAATAAATTCCTTTGTCTAAATCGTATTGCGTAACATTGCGAAATCACTAAAAATGTTGAATTCGATAGAAAAATTATATCAAAATAAAGGTAAACTCACCAATAATTAGATGGAATGAATAAAAATTAAATTGTATGGGTTTTTACGCCATAATCAAGAAAATGTGTCTTCTCCGCATCACTACGACACGCACGCCAAGATTGTTCAAACGGAAATGCCAGTTTAAGCTACAACTCAGGTAGATTTGAAACAACGCGACGTTGCCATTGTTGCCAAACTGAATAAATTTACGTGCAATATTAGTTGCAGTAAATAAACGAATGTAAAATTGAATTTTAATGTAATGAACTCTAACGGGACGTTACAAACTCATTAGGATACCTCAACTTAAAATTAAAATAGCTTCAGTTTACGTTAGATTTTGCTATTTTGAATTGTATTGGCGTAAAATCGACTTAGCGCGTTTACCATCTTTATAGCTATTTGCAGTTATCCATTTATAACAAGTTGCGGTTAGCAGTTGCAGTTGACGCTCACTCTTAAAATATAAGGTTCTCTTGATGAATAAAAGGAACACTAAACCCTGTACAACTATAATAAATCGAATACTTGTGGTACACGTGTTTTGACAGCTACGCTGTCATCTTAAACCTATAATCATGACTAAAGTTAATTTATAATTAAATTATGTGACGTTTCGTTACGTTTCACTGATTTTCACACTAAGTTGAACAAGTTCAAAAAATTTAACGGTCCGTAGTCATGGTTCTTCATCAATAAACATTTGTTTTTACAAATTTCTAAACTCTCGTATGGATCTAGTTTATTTCTATTCTTTATTTTGATTAACACTGGATTTATCTATTATGTTATATTTGACATGAGCTAAGTGATCTTTCTAACGGGTTTTCAGGGTACTTCTGGTTTGCTCTATATATATTTTGTTACAGTCTTTACAATTAATTTTATATATTATTGATTTAGGCACATATCTATTGAATCTTTCGGGTTACCTAAAAAGTTTTTTATGTTGTTAGTAGTTGTTACTATTTTGTAATCAAATTTTAAGAAAATTTTTTGAAGTCTTCTAGTATATGTAGGGTAATATGAAAAATTTACATATTTATTTTCTTTTTAATATTTAATTTATGTTTCTGCTTTCTAATAATATTGTTGCCTATTGATTCTGAAAGTCCATTGTATGTTACAATATGTTTAATATGTTTTGATTTTTTCTTAAAATTGTTTATTTGTCTAAAATTACAACTTTATTACTTTTATCTGCTTTGAACTAACAATTTTTTAGGTTGTTTGTAATCTGATATTTTTTCTTATCTAGCTAAATTTTTTCGATTGTCGTGTATTTTCCGAAATTTCAGTTTTGCTGGCATTTCTAATAAATTTTTTGGTATTTTCATCTAAAGTTTTAATTGAATTCTCTATACCTGCAATTATTTCGTCCATTCGTAAATTGAATATTATGTTTCAAACCTTTGTTTAACAAAGTCATCTTGTCTCTGATAAATGTTTCAGAAGAACTGTTAACAACTATGTTATTTTCTAAACTAATACTGCACTTCAGGTTCATATTTACATAATTTTGACAATTTTTTACTATGTATTAGTTTCTTCTGTATGAATAACATTGTTAGTGTTGTTACGTGCAAACATTTCATAACGTAGTACCTTGTATATTCATTACCTTCAAGTTAGATTTTTGTTTTTGACACCCTCTGCCGAATTTAATTTTATTTCGTTTTCTGTCAAGACGTCAACCGTCAACGACTTAAACTCGTGCTTGTGATGGTATAACCTCTAAACCTTATAACATCGGCGTTAATGGAAATAAAATTATAATTTCATTACGCATTTATAGTAGTTCACAGGCACGTTCCTCACGTTTTGGCTGCATTTTTCGATGTATTATCGACCTTTATGGAACGAGTATAATTCTGGAAAGCCTACGTTAAAACTCAAAACGAAGTCTCGACAAGAACCTTTCTCCGAGATTCTACTACTTATGCGTCAAGCAACTGCGATATCAACTTTTACTTAATGCGTGCAAAAGCATTCGATAGTAAGGTTTTTATGTCTAATTTTTTTTAGTATTAATTAACAGTTTTGTAGATTTTTGCTTTCATGAGTCATAGTGTTGACACGATTTGCTGTTTATAATTATTCCAGGTCAACTCAACAAGGAAAACGTTTTCTTTGCGCCAGTACTGGATTGCGAGTAAGTTTTATTTAGTTACATTTGTGCAGAAAGGTCTCTCACGAAATTTTGCTAGTTTTAACTTACGTAATTACAATAATTGTTTCAATACCATTGATGTAGTTTCACTAATTATTTTGTGTATCGCATGCTGTGTACCATGGATATTTGTCATGTAATTTTCTTCGCTATCTACACTGTGTAAACTTATGTATGTGCTGATACTTTGTTGTTATACATACTTACCTTTTTCTTTTTTTTTGGTTACACGAAAACCAATGTAACAAAGATTACGGACGTTATTTTGTTACAAGCTTGGACCTTCTGTCTTGATCAAAACAGAGGTTTTACGCCCTTTAAATTCTATTTTTGTAAACTTCCCCTATCTCCGACTAGTGTGAGTTGACCGTGCAAGGTTTGTAAGACCTATAGCTTGTAACAGTGTAATGCAAAAAAATAATCTAATCATCATATTCGTTATCATTTATATAGCTTATATGTCTCTCATTTTAATCTGGTTAATTTAGTATAATGACATTCAATTTCTAATTCCAACAGTTTAACTTTGGTAAATTCTAGGGCTTTTTATATATTTGAAATCGTTGAGGAACCGTTCAACTTGAGGTCTATTAAAACTAACAGCTCTTATCAGACTCGTTGACTCAGGTCTTCTCAAGCTAAGATCTGGATGGCGTTTGATAAAATTGTAGTAAAAATGTGTACCAGCACTTTTTTGGCCATATTGAAGCGATGGTACAGTTTTAATTGCTCCGCGAGATCAAAAAACAATTTTAGAAATTTATTTATAGTTGAGGATATGCACCTATTTGACATATCCACCACGTGCGCAATTAAAGCTTCTTCGTACTCCTTAGTAAAAGTTGGTTCAAATCTTTTTTTTTTTGAGTGGTAGTATTATTTATCCTCTTCGTTTTAATTTTTAATATAGTCAAACAACGTACTTTTTGGCACATTGTAGACTTCTGAAGACTTTCTCAGGGAAAATTTTTTTGACATCACTTTATCGATGACTTTTTTCAGTATTTCATGTTTCGGGGTATTCTCACATCTCGGTTTGGGTTTACCCATTTTGAATCTCAAAAATAAAAATAATAAATACAACATAAACTAACTTGCTGTAAAACTGTCCGGTGTTAGGGGACTTTAAGAGTGTCCGAACTTAGGGACCCTTAGATACATACAAAAAAAATTTCATTCACATTGTGTCTTATGAATCACAAGAAACGAATAAATAATATCAGATTAGTACAATAACAATAACAATTAATAACAATGAATATCATCTCATACTTTAAATACTAACAGACCTCAAAAAATTACTTCGGACAAAATTTTTACTGACCTTAAAATTCGCACCACGTTCTACGACGAATGAGTCAGCACTGGCTATTGGTACTCCTCTCCCGCACTTTACTTAGGAGAAGCTTCCTAACCGCGGCACAAGCAACAAATTGGCGCGCTTCTTTGCACTGATTCAATTCATTTTGATAAAGTTTGGAAAAACCCTTGATTTACAGCAATCTTTAAGCATAGCAATATCCTTCATAACTAAAGAAATCCTCAGCAAACTGATACTTAAACTATAATTATATAACTAACGGTATCCAATCCAGTCCTAACAAAAAAGTACCGTTTACCTAAAATACATAATCTAGAAAAAGCATTGCGTCCAATCGTCTCAGGTATCAACGCTTCTGCATATCTAATATCAAAATGGTTATCAAATAAGTTTGACAGTTTAGAGTATCAACAACCACATCTCAGCATCAAGAATTCTTACAAATTTATTAAAAAAATTAAGTTGGCCGAAAATAAAATTTGAGTATCGTTTGATGTAAGTGCATTGTTTCCGAGTGTCTCGATTGATAAAACTTTGGAGTATCTAAAAGATATATTATCTAAAAACCATTTTGATAAATCAAAAGTAGAAAATTTTGTAAGATTACCGAAATTATTAATGGATCAATCACACTTTTAAATTAACGGTAATATTTATCCACATAAAAAACGGAACAACAATGGGCAACAGTTTGTCTCTATTTATGGCTAGTTTGTTTATAAGTAGACTTGAAACCGATTTAAAATAAAATTAAAATTACTTCCCGAAAATTTGGTTTAGGTATGTCAACGTCGTTTTTGTGGTCATTGATATTAGTGTTTACAGCCTCCAAGAATTTGTTGAGGTTTTAAATTTTAAAGTTGGAACTATTAAATTTACCCATAATATAGGAAACGATGGAAAGTTGCCATTTCTGGACAATTTAGTGACTACAAAGAGCAATAAATTAGATATTGACGTTTACCGCAAAGATACCAAAACTAATTTGATGAATATAAACTAAATATTAAAAATGTGCCTACGACGTTACAAAATATTAACAGCATAAAGAAAAGTATGCAAATGTTTCGTATTATCCCACGTATACTAGAGGACTTCAAAAAATCTTTTCAAAATTTGAATAAAAAATTGTAACAACTACCAACAATATAAAAAACCTTTTAGGTATCCCGAAAGATCCAATAGATATGTGCGATAAATCAGGAATATATAAAATTAATTGTAAAGACTGTAACCAAATATATAAAAGACAGACCAGTAGACTTAAAAACATAAACAATAGAAAAACACTAGATCTATACGAAATTTGTAAAAACAAATGTTTATTGATGAATAACGATGACTACGGACCGTTAGGTTTTTCGTGATATCAGTGAGACGCACATAATTTTAGTATAAACTAGTTTTAGTCGTAATTATAGTTTTAGTATCAGTTTGCAAGGATGACAACATAGCTATTGAAACACGTGTACGACAAGTAATCAATTCATTGTCGTTGCTGGGTTATTGTGAATCAAATATATAGCTTTAGCTCTAAACACATTTATATTGACGGTTGCCGCTGTTATTTGCCGTTTACGTTATGTTTGTGTGCAATTCGATGTTATATGGTTCAGAAATATCTAAGTTTTAAGATTTAACCGTTTAACGTTGGAAACCGCCACAAAAAATTTTTGAGTGCAATTTATAAACAATTGTAAAACAAATTAAAAAGAAAAATGGACGTTAATGTAAATATTTTGCGATTGTTTTTAACGCATGCGTACCACATCAACTAACCACAACGTTAACTTTATAAATTGACAATTCTCAATTTTTAGGTGATACGTGATACTGCAAATTGCGAACCGCAATTTAACGTCAAGTTTATAAATCGGCTTTAAAATATTGCTTTAGTTTTACATAGGTTAATATAGTACAAACTTTGTTTGTTTATCGAGTTTCTTAGTTAACAAATTTACAAAAAGAATTTAAAATATCGCAAATGTTGCAATTATTGGAAGGTGTTGAAAACAAATACAATATTACCTACGTAATATAATGAACAAGATTTATCCGAATTTTCAAAAATAAGAATACACACATAAGTAATAAAAAAATAAAAAATAGTGTTCTAAGTACATATTAAACGAGAATAGAATCGTATGATAATTCACCAATTGTTTGTATTTAACATTTGTCCATGAAGTGCCTGAAAATTTTTCCCTATCGCTGGAAGATGATGAATCAGCAACACCAATGACTTATAGAAAATTTGTTGTCACAACAAATTATGAGCGAGACGTTCATTATCAAGAATTGCTGCGCGCTGATAAAACATAGCTTCCAGTGACATATCTACATAGAAACCCGATTGCGTTACCTTAAATCTATGCATTTGACCAAACATCATGGCATATAAATGAGCTGGCGCCACTAATTACTTCTATTTTTGTAGTTCAATTTGTTTGCCCTTTATCTCTCTAAGAGGAACGGAAATTGTGCTTGGCATTGAATTAGTATTAAAAACTCAAAATCCAAACACTTCCGGCTGTTGTTTTCCATTTATAGCTTTAGTAGTATGTAATAGTTTAATGCGGGATCATTGCAAACTGGAGGGCACATCTTTTATAGAAAATTTTTCTAGAGAAACACAAAAATGGGTATTCGGGCTACGTTAGTAACGCTTAACCTCTTTTTTCCAAGTGATGTAGGGTAAGAAACACAAAGCATGTCCACTGACTGCCATTTTCTGCTGGCTTAGATACGTTTGAGAGCATTCGGATAAATGTAAAATGTTACTGCACACAATCAATTTTAGAGCCAAAGTGAAACTTTCAGAAATTCAGTCAGACTTTGATTGAATACGCTTAGATTAAATAAATCATTGAATGGTTAAATATACAATTAGATTGCGTGATTCCTGACAATTGCTTCACCACACTCTAACTAGTTAATGCGTTAAAAAAAAACAACAAAACTAAATGATTACTGGATTTTACCCGAGTTTTATGGCGGCTCACAGTTCTACAACTTCTAAGATTATGACACAATTCGAACTACGTTACCACATTCTTTCAGATGTAAAAGTTGCAAAGTGAGGATTTCATCTTTGGAAATGTGCATCCACAGTTTAAAAATTGATTTTTTTTTAACAGTTTGTCGCGTTTGCGATTTTGTGTCATATCTAAAGAAGACTTACAGCAAACTGGATTCGCAATAAAAACATTCCGCGACGCGAAATAATCGACATGTTTTTTTATTAAATTTTCTTTTTTTTACCGATTCTACAATTTTGTCTCCTATTAATATTAAACAAATGCGCTACTGACTATAAAAAAGCATTAAAGAGATGAACTTTACTTTAACATGAATTCTTTCTCTAGTCTAACGCTAATAATCTTTACAATTGCTTGACTGTTGATACAATTTCAACATTTAAAATCTACTAAAATATTATTTTACATACTTTGGTCTTGTGTTAATAACTTTACAGTGAAATTATTTATGATTTAAACTAGTAATTACTGATAGTTTTTATTATAAAACTTTATAAATCAGGTTTATTAAATTATTTCGTTTACGCATTTTAAAATTTGAACATAAATTATCGGTTAGAACATGTGTGTTTCGGTCGAGTTGTTTTTGGTGACCACCGCGGCTAAGGGTAGCTTTGTCGTAATATTACACCAGCATCAAAACCGCCACAATTTTTGTATTAAAATGATTTGTTTAATAACTTAAAATAACCAATAAACTATTATCCTAAAACGGTGCAAGCTAGAAGAAAGTTGCACATAAACATTTTTATAGAGGACAAATCGGCGGAAGGGTACATTTACCTTCAATAGTTTAGAAGATACAAGTGTGCAAAGTTGCACAAAAATGTCTCACATTACGTTAAAATTCTGTAACTCAACTATTAGATGTAATTATACACTCTCGCGGACTTCTTGTGGTAAATTTTGTGCTCTATAAATATGTTGATGTGCAATTTTCATCTATATTGTACAGTTTTTGCAGCGTACAAGGCGGAAGCTCACGCGAATCTAATTCTGCAATTACTAATACTATCTTTTATCACTGCTGAGTTATATTAAGGCTTATCATATTTTTAAAACATAAAACGAATTATCAAGAATATCTTGTTTAATAATAATAAACACTGCATTCAAAAAACACAAAAAATGAAGTGAAATTGGGCACTACCGCAAGTTCCAAATTTGTTTCATCTGAAACGATGAAACCTTTAAATTAAGCATCCAATAAGTGTTTTCAACACTAAAAACGATAAACTTCATACAATAGACAACAATCATATCAATATTAAATAAATATTTTTAAGAGTATAGAACTGGTGGTAGGTAAATAGAAATGTGTACCACGAACATTACTTGATGTCTATGCTTTCTAGCGACTTAGAAGCTCTTTGCTCTAGTGGCTCTCGACATTTTAAATTCGTCGTCTTTGCGCAAAACCATATTCTTAATGCTCTTAATACATAAGTAATATTAATTTTAATTAATTGCTAGCATGCAATTAACACACAAACCGCATTTGAACACTCACCCACGACAACTAAAACTTATAATAAAAAATAGCAACAACGAGTTATATTTTTCATTTCTTATCTATCTATTGCAAAAAAAAATTAGATGACTAAGTATTTACAAAACCGCAAATATTTATTTTATTAGAAACGTTAAAAGAAAAACTATTTAAATAAGCAGAAATCTGTTGTTATCTGTTTTACGTTTATGGCCGGCTTTGAATGTTACTGTTAGATACTTTAGTAAAAATTTTCTTTCGTTAAGCTTGAAAAAAATGTTTACCTTAAAAAGTATTTCAAGTATTTTATTAATTTTGATAAAATTACTGTACAATAAAACACCGTTTAAATTTTTACATTTACTCTTAAAAGACGTTTATGTTCATAACATAGCATTAAAGGTATTTTTAATTTTAGTCTGGTTCATTGTCATAAATAAAAATTTATTTTCTTAAAATCATTAGAAACCAGTTAGAATAATTTGAATTATTTAAATTAATAAAATATTTTTAATTTCTATCATAACAATTTTTTTATTTGTATTATTAGTTTTGAATAAAATTTTTTGTAAAATACTTATTTTCGTTTTAAGTTTTTATAAAATAAAATAAATAACGTGATGCTAAAATAGAAAAAAGTACAAGAGTGTATTAGCAGGCGCTGTATTAAAAATTAATAAGAAAACTGAAAAAGTGAGTAGTAGAAAAGTGTTCCTAATCTATACATCAATATAGAAAGACACTCTCATAAAGTATATATTAAATATGTATTTGTTATTGTTTGCATGTAACTTAGAACCGTAGTAAAACAGAAATGGCCTATATATCTTACAGCAATAAACCAAGAAAGTTTATTGTTGTAATTCGTAATACATTTGTTTCTGAAACGTCTAATAATAATTACACATTTTTTATTTGTATCACACAAATATTCAGAAGATTTTATGATGATAAATACTATATTTTTTCATAATCCATAAAAAAACGTCAACAGATAGGTATTTGTGTAAAAGGAATTAAAAAAATAGTCACTTCTAAAGTTTTACAAAAATGTATATATAAAATTTGATTGACGAACAACAAGATAAACAATTCTATTATTTTAATAAGTAGAATGTTTGTATTTTTGTAATTTGGTATCTTCTGCGTAAGTATAATAAAGAAGTTTTTTCACATATTAGTACCCTTCAATTTTAAATTAATTTATGATATCTGAAGATTCTTACTATTTATTATTAATTCCTATAAAATTAATGTTTTGTTGATCATTAGAAAACCTGTAACAACCGTTTTAAACTTTACTTCTTGATTTACTTCAGTTGCTTAAATACTTTATTTAATATTTTCTATTAATATTTTGTCATTACTTAAAAAAATGTATATTTACGTAAATTTTGTCAATTTACACAAAGTTTGATTACAGAAAACAAAACCTAAAACAAATATATACAAAATCGTTTCAACAACAATTACCTATTGTTTGTGAAAACTAATTGAATGATTTGCTGCACGAATGGTTCCACCTAATAAAAGGATAATAGAGTTGAAACTAAATCTTGTAGTTAGTTTGAACGCTGTCAAGTGTTCTACGAGATTGTCTGAGAGCGAACGAAATTAAATTGTTTAAGTTTGGCTAAACTCTGAATTGTTTAAAAACACACAATTGTAACTTCTAACATTAACAAAATTTAAGTTTCATATATTTTTGATAAAGTTAATATTAATAGTTATAAAAATGCTTGGAAAAAAGTTTGCTGATTTTAAGAGCTGCACAAGAATTATTTGAGTTTCTCTGTCAATTTGATTAAAAGAAAACATGATTTTGTAAAAAAATATATGACAGTCAACAATACAATAATAGTTAATGTTAAATTAAAAAAAACTAGTATATAGATTCGAATTATACTTATGATTGATATTTAAAAAAATTTTTGTATACTGTTGTTAGATCTGCGTATGAAGTAAACCTGCTAGACATTGCGCGTAGGGTAAGTAGACGTCGCTACTTTCTAACTAAAAGTACATAACAACTTGTTACATGCAAAAGCTGTAATTACCTGTATGAAAGCAACATAAGCGATGTATTAGCCGGTACTCAGTGGATTATATTCAAAACTCTGTGACTGTTAAGAAAACTTAAGAGGAAACTATAATAAACGTTAAAATTAAAATAAACAAAAATTAAAAGGGCGCCAGGAACGTTTATAGCTCAATAAGGGCTTCTGGACCTCGCCAACCAGAGAACACGTCGGGCAATGTACACACTGTTGAAACTTACTTTTATAGTGTGTAATCATTAAATTCTATAATAAAAATAATATTGACCGCAAACAGGTTAATTGAGTAAAAGTTCTGTTACATTAACAATTCAACATTTATTAGGTAATAAAATTAAAAACAAATAAAATAAAAAAAAGATGCAACAAACACAATTTGACACCCAAAATATATAAATAAAAATTTATTATCAAATAATCGGTTACAATAAAACAAAAACTCAATTAATAAAAAAATTTCATTGCCACGTAATTTTGAAGTGTAATTGAAAAAGAAAACAAAGAAGCTGAATTCACAGCAAAATCAAACTTAAAGTGACATTTAGTTCAAAGGCATTTGTGTCCGTAAAACTACATAAATATATCAAAATAACAATGTCACTTGCAGTTATATAGATACAACAAAAAAATATAAAAGAGAAGAAATTTATTGTTTTAATTTAGTCGAGAGTATTTTTATTTGACACTTCAATATTTGTTGTAAACTTGGTTAAGTGTGTTTGATTGTAAAATGCACCAAGTTGAAGCGACGCTACGTAAATTACGTAATATACCGTTAACTCATAGTTATGAATTTTATTCAAAACATTTTTTCAATTAATATCAAATTATGTTTTGGTTGGTTGTCCATAGTCCCCAAATCTAGTAGCCAAAGATGGTTTTAGAGTTGCTGAGATAGTTTGAAACGACCCGCTACTAGAAAGTGAAGATGAAAGACGGATAGAAAGATCTAAAAGATAAAATCCGCTAACCAAAACAAAATTGAAGCATCAAACTTTCTACTTAACTTTTTTACAAATACATTTAAAACTCGCAACTGCTACTTTGAATTTTGAGAAACCGTGGCACATCTTATTGTTTTCCGTAAGACAGCAAGTATTCTTTTATAAAAGATACACGTTCTGTTGACGGGTATTTCAAAAAAAGAATCTCTTATAAGGAAAATGTAACCAACAAAGATGACAAATTAAAACGCAGCTTTTACATCGTACTGCAACCGGTTACGTTAAAAATTCTCTAGTATAAAATTTGTCCTCGGCACTCCTACTTTCTGTTGTTGGAGTAAAAAAATGTCTAGTACGTCAAATTGTCAAACACGATTTTATTCTTCCGGTAAAGTTTGAATAACGCAAACATCATAAAATTTATATAACTATACTTATTTACCTTCTTCGTCTTCTTTGAAATACTTCCTGTTATAAAATAAATATATATTATGTTTTACCAGTTCAGTCTTGTCATTAGTTCTTTTTCAGCTGCGGGTAGATTTAAACGGTCCCTCTAATTTTAGTCTTTTATCGTTTTGGCGACTTTTTAGATTCAGTTTATAATCTAACAATATAAAGCTTACGACTCTATCTCTGAAACAACTGAGAAAGCCGTCGCGTTTTTTTTTTGTTATGAGGAAAACAACGTAACAAACCGTACGCAAAAATAATATTGAAGTAACAAAACTCCTAATGTTGTGAACACAAACCAACAAATTTAATATCGAAATATTGATATCTAGGAGACTAAATAAAACTTGTCCGAAATAATAAACCATAAAGTAATCTGAATTTATTAATACAAAGAAAATATAAAATTAGCGAAAACACAGCTCACGGATGTTTAAGCAACGTAATGTATGCTACATTCATTGAAAGCAAATTACTTAAAACCTTAAAATAACAAAGATAATTAGAAGTATGTCAATTAGACCTCTACGTTCTCAAAAAGAACGTTAATATAGCTTTTCGTCATTCTCGGCGTTAGTGACATATGTTATTCAAAATCCTTTACAATTTTCCAAAATGCTCTAACCGACATCAAATTTCCGGGATACTAATTAACCGCACGAACAAAACTAAAAAAAGTTGGAATAAAAAAGCATCAAGCAAATTCTTAGCAAAGACAATAAAAAAAACGCATAGAATTTGCAAACGTTACGTCCATAAAACGCTCTATTTTTAAAAGTTCAAATGATGCACCTATAAAAATGTTTCAATCTCGAAGAAGCTGTTACGGAGTTAATTGTAGAAATTCCAAAAATTGTAACAGGCATTTTTCAGTAAATGTATGGGATTAGATGAGTTTCCATAGTCCAGGCGTTTGTTGGGTGATTGGGGGTCGTCTTAATACAGAAGGATTTTAAACAAGGTTATGCAGCTTGTTATTCAAATTTTGTATCCGTAGAACGATTAAATTTTTCAAAAGCCGGGCGGGCTTCTTTAATACTTAAAATTATATTAATTTCTCTAATACAATATGCACTTCAAACTATAATCCAACAGTTACTTAAAATATAAGCTAGTAATAGTCTTTTCAACTGTCATTATTAGTTTTTTACATCCAAGTTGGCATTTCTGGGTAGAGCAAACTAACCTGAACGTGTTACCGTGACCAGTAAAAAAGCTGGATTTACATAAATATGATAGAAAGCCCTTTTGGGCAAGTTATTACAATTAATTATTGTTATTGAATCTGCTTAGGAGACGATTAGTGATGATTACCTACGTGGTCTTGTAGTATTAATGCTTAGACGACTGCAAAAATGCATCGACAATCAAAGAACTCATACTCATTATTAGCAATTGTATGCTTAATTCAAATAAAAACAGTTAACACGTAAAATGAGTTTTTTTTACTATCAAGGATCAAATTTCAATTTCAGTTTACATGCTAACGATAGGGAATATTTTTTTTGACTTACTGTAAAATGTGAATTGAGAATTTAAAAATATCTTTTTTTATGTAGTTGCAAGATGTTTTGTTAAATTTGTTTTAATAAATAATCTATATTTTATTAATTCGATAAACTCGAAATGACTGATTACTGTATTGCAATGCAAAAAACAAATTTTAAATTACATTGTTTTGTCCACGGTGACTACCTGTGATTAGTTTTTGTAAAGCATAAGAGCGACTTAAAAACTGAAATAATAAATGTCTAAAATACTTCATTCTTTTTACATGAGATTTTTGAAAAATACAATAAGAACGATTGTTTATCGTATTGTAACGTTTATTATTAAAAACGAATTTATTGATTTATACTACAAATATGTACAAGTTTATAACTAACCGAACTAATTAAATCTATGGATATTTAATAAAAACATTTACACTATAATTTATGTATAGCGCTATCACTTACACGAAGATAAAGTCCGCGGATAACTTCTATTTATTTAAACATTAACACTTGTTTACATTAAAGTCACGTACAAGGTTATACACCGTAAATTTATCTTACAAGCGTTAATCACTTATTTATTTAGACTTAAATAATCTTCTTAACACTGCCGTCTTCGAATTACGGAAAATAACTGACCTCTGATTTGTTTGCACCGAATTTAGACATTTTCGCGAACGTTCGCGAATGTTACACAGCCTTCGGTAAACGTTCTGAAAAACTTCGAGAAGACTCTTGAATTTGAAAACGTTTCCCTGTCCCCTCTTTAGGACTGTTCTGTTCTAGAACAGGAGACTGGATGCGACACCGGTAGAAAGGATCGTGGCGACTGTGTACGACTGCAACCCCTTTGGACGTATCAAGATCTTCGCTCACGCAATGTGCGATGGCGTAATCTTTTTGTGTTTGGAACAGGTTTTGTTGTTTCTCGGTGGTAACTCTGAACCTAGCTTTTCCAGAACTTCCGTATAAGTTCATGAACTTCTCGAACTCCTTTCCTTTGATTTGATTCCTAGTTCGGCTGCTTATTACTCTGGTTCGGACCTGAATTTGTGTGTTGTGGTTATCGCCAGCGAACGGGGCTGGACGATCAACGTGGAACGCTTTTGGCTTGCCTTTGGGTGGTTTTCGGATGCGACATATGACGTCATTAATACGCTGCACGACTTTATAGGAGCCCTCCCATTGCCTTTACAGCTTCGGCGACAAACCACGTCTTCTTTGAGGATTATACAACTACACCATGTTGTCAGGTTAAAACCCACCATTTTGTGCATTGACGTCATACCTAGTCTTCATCCTGTCGCTGGCAATTTGTGTGTTTTTACGGACCTCTTTATGTACTTCGTCTAGCCTCTTGGTCAGCTTGCTGACGTAATCTTCTCCAGCAACTTCTTCTTTCACTTTTTGTCCAAATTGGAGGTAGCATGGCAGTCGTATTTCGCGACCGAGCATCACACCGGATGGTGTGTGGTCTGTGCTTTTGTGAACGGATGATCAATATACCATTAGGAAAAGGCGCAAATACTAATCCAATCTCTTTCGTGTTTGGACACTACTTTGTCTAAGTACTTGTCCATTGTTCGAGTCATCCGCTCAACCATGTCATCAGATTGAGGATGGAGAGGCGTCGTCCTAGTTTTCTTAATTCCCAATAGTCGGCAAACTTCTTGAAACAGCCCAGACTCAAAGTTGTGGCCTTGATCGGAGTGTAATTCTAACAAAACTCCAAACCGGCAGAAAAACTCTTTTACTAATAAGTCTGCGACTGTAGCTGCATCTTGATTGGGTATGGCGTAAGCCTCAGTCTATTTCGTGAAATAATCCATTGCCACCAAGATGTATTTATTTCTAAAATCGTATTCTGGGAACAGCCCTGCAATGTCAATTGCTACACTTTTCAAAGGGCTTCCCACGTTGTATTGTTTTATGGGTGATGCGCAGACCGTGCACTTACGGCACCAATTTATGAAGTCCTCTTTGCAGTTTATCTAATAGAACCGTTCTCGCACTTTACCCAATGTTTTCTTAATGCCAAAGTGTTCTCTTGATGTTCCATCGTGGAAATGCTTCAACACTTCTGACACCCTGCTCTTCGGTACTACCAACTGTAGTCTGTTTTCCGTGCCCTCGACACTTTCTTGGGATCGCTTAAGAAAACCGTCTCCTACTATCAAATAGTACAACTGCGCCCAGTACGCTTTTATGTTTCTGCGCAAAGCGCTCTTCTTGTTTGCGACGCAAATGCTCAGGTTCCCACTTATTATCAACCATAGCAGTTCTCCATAGGCATTCAACTTATGCTTCCAGTCGCGAACAATGGCTGCAGTCCGCCGGACATGGTCTTTTCGACAAGGTCTTCTGGACAAGGCATCAGCGTTCCGATGACTGCTTCCGGCATGGTGTTCTGTGTCATAGTCATACTCTTGCGGTTTCTTGATCCATCTTGCCACTTGTCCATTTTAAAGCGGCGTGGTCTGTTTTCGGTAAAAATTTTCGTCTATGTAAATATTTGTAGAAATGTTCGATGGACTTGATGACTGCTAACAGCTGCCTCCTACTCATGCGATAATTTGTTTCTGCCCTGAACAGAACCTTGCTAAAATAAGCGATATTTGGGTTTAGTTTGAGATTAGCCCCACGTAGTCGCTGAAACACTTCTTCCAAGTTGTTTAAGTGTTCTTCTACGATCACGTTTTCCAGGTAAACCAAGCACGTCTTCCAAGACAATCCGTGCAAGATGGTCTTCATCAAATGCTCGAACGTTGCAGGAGCGTTACACAGGGCGAAGGGCATCACAGTAAACTGTTACAAACCAGTTTCAATCGTAAAAGCTTGGGTTCCAATTCTACCTGCCAGTAACTATTGTTTAAATCTAACGTAGAAAACCACTGGGATCCTGACAGAGTGTCTAATGTACCGTCAATCCTGGGTAAAGGAAAGCTGTTTTTTCGGTCACGTCGTTTAGCTGTCTGTAGTCTACGCAAAACCTTGTTCATCTATTCTTCTTCTTTACGAGTACCACTGGGGATGCCCATATGCTACTTAAAGGTTCAATCACGCCTTCTCTCTCCATATTCGTAATTATTTGTTCGGTTTCATCTTTTTCCGCCAAAGAAAGTCTGCGTTGATGTTGTCGTATTGGCCGAGCGTCTCCGGTATTAATTTTATGTTTCACCACGTTAGTTCTTCCTTTGGAGCCATTCTCCAGCGGAAACACATCTTGATACTCTTGAATTAACACTTTAACTTTAGCCAGCTGGTCTTGGCTGAGGTTTTGGCATTTGGTGGTAAGAATGTCTAATAGCTGTTGTGGACACTTTTTCGGCGACGTATCTTCGTTCGACTTCACGCATCTCACAATTTGCGATACTAGCGTGCATTGGCCTACCATGGTCTTCTTTTTTAACGTTACAGGATCTGAGTTGATGTTTAAGATCCTCCGGAGATTTCTATCCAGACGTGCCATCACCACACTTTCAGTCCTTGCAGGTAGAGTCACGTCTTCGCTCAATAAGACTCGCTTCTCTGATGAATGAAAAGAAATTTCTTAATTGTTGATCTTTAGGACATCGTTCTTCATATCCAAATAGAACCTATATTTCTTTATCACGTCCATTCCCAGGATAACTTTGTCCGTGATGTCGGCTACCATTACTTAATAGTCGAGTACTCCATTTTTTAAACCAACGGTTATTTTGACTTGTCCGTGAGTAGGTCTTTATTTGCCCGTCGCCGTTCGAAGTCGCACTGTTATTAGTGATGTCTTCTCGTTTTCCAATAAGATGTCAGGACGAATGATGGTCTTCGTCGCTCCCGTGTCAACCAGTAACTGGACGCTTCTTCCATTGATCTTGCCATCAAGATAAGTGCTATGCAATTGCTCCAACGGCGATGCCATTTGAATTGTAATTTCCGAAGCCTCACTAGACGAGATTTCTTTTTGTCACTTTTGGTCACCTTGCTCCAAATTTTTGAGCGTTCTGCTTGTCCTCTTCTTAGACTTAGTACGATTCCGTCGTACATGGCCTATTTCACCGCAGTTTAAAGACGTCACTCCTCTTTCCCAAAGTATTCGTGGCGCTATCTCTTCGATGCTTTCAAGTTTCTGCGCGGGTACTTCTGCAGCACAGCAAAGTTTATAACCGTCTCGTTGCGATGCTTGTTTTGCTGCTTCAAACTCCAAAACATGCACCAAAGCGTCATCCAATGTCTTAGGTCGAGCTAACCGGAGAGGCTGCTGCGTTTCGTTGTCTCGGAAGCCGTCTACAAAGGTTTGAATAGCCAACTGCTCCAAGAAAGGATCTGGTGCTGCAGAATACGATTTTCCATGCTGCTCGCTCGTATTTCTTCTTATAACTTCTAGAATTTTCTTCCATTTTTCTAGTATTTTCTTCCATTTTCTGAGAATGTTCAGATGGTTTTTCTTCAATTTTCTGAGAATTAGCCCATTTTTCTATTATTTTCTTCCATATTTTTATTCATCGCGTCGAGAATTTTAAATATTTTTGAATTCATTTTAACTGCTTGCAAACGCGTCACCGGCATAAATTATATATAACAGCAATAAAAAGTTTAAATACACTACTTTAACGAATTGAAATAGTTATGATTACACTTTCTAAATAAATACGCGTATCGCGAACTAAACAGTTATTTACGGAATCAATGTTTTTATTACGAGAGCGATATTAAGTTACCTAATGGTATTTACACTAAAAATCCCGTACGGTTTATTCTAATCGATACCCCGCACTGGCGCCACTTGTAACGTTTATTTTATTATTAAAACTACTAATTTAATTATACTACAAATATATACACGTTTTAACGAACTTAACTAATTAATTCTAAGGATATTTAATAAAAACACTTACAGTGTAATTTATATTGCACTATCACGAAGATCAAGTCCGCGGATAACTTCTGTTTATCTAAACACCAAAACTTGATTATAATAAAGTCACGTACTCCGTATCTTTATCGCACACGCGTTAATCACTTATTTATTTCAACTTTAATAATCTTCTTAACACTGCCGTCTTCGAATGACGGAAATAACTGACCTACGATTTGTTTGTACCGTATTTATACACATTTTGAAAATCCTTATCGAATGTTCCATATCTTTCGGTATACGTTCTAGAACAGAAAACAGAAAATGTTCTTGAATTTGAGAACGTTTCAGTATATGTCCCATGCTTTGCTTATGACAAACTTCCAATTGTAATTATTACGTAAAAATTATCACTCATGTACGTTTCAAAACTTACAAGTAATTCAGATAATACTTTTTTAATAAATTAAATTAAAAAAACGTTTGTCAAAAATCTTCGCGTATCTTCATTTTAAAACATTAAATGTAAAAATATCTAACACCAGGTTTATTATTGTTAGCTTTTTAATATTGCGGTCATAAACTTGGTAAAGATTTTAATGTTACATTGCAGAAACCATTTCAAAGTTTTTTTAGATTTACTCATTTTTGCAAATCATCGACATGTCCTGTCATTTTTGCATTGTAAATCGTACGTCTAAACAATTTGTTTAGTAAAAAATTATAGAATTATTATGCTGTACTTAATATGTCATTTCAATCAAAAATTGCTATATATGTAGTTACTTTAACTGCAGTTTAAAAAATACTTAAATTATTATATATATATATATATATATATATATATATTGTTTTTAGTATTTTCACGAGTACAATTATTATTCATTTTAAATAAATTTTTCGGATTAAACCTCGTGTATTTTTATTAAAATTACTTTATGTGCTACGTTTCGGTAAGATCACACTTACCATTTTCAAGCACAAATTAAAATGAATTCAAACTATAACATTAAACTACAAACTAATACGTCAATGTCTACTTTGACTTCTTGTCACCGGTCGATGTCGTACTTGATTTATATAACAATTTCTATCAATGGTAGGTTCCGGTACGTTTGTTTCCTTTATTATACATGGAAGCACTGTTTTCCACACTTTAGGCAATCTACTGCTATCGTCTCTTTTGTTTAAACTATTTGGTCGTTTTTCGATTTCTATTGCCTCTCTAGCTACTCTAGACCATAAGTGTTCGACACTTGCAAGAACTTTGGTGTTATTGAAATTGATTATATGTCCTGTTTCTATGACATGCTGCGCTAATGAAGATGAAGAAAGTCCTTGTCTAACAGCATTTTTATGTTCTTCTACTCTTGCTGCTATTCGTCGGTTTGTTTGTCCTACATAAGATCTTTTGCAGGTATCACACGGAATTTCATATACCCCTTGAGACTCGAGAGGGAGGCATTCTTTAGCAGACCTTAAGAAACAGCTGATTTTCTTATGAGTACTAAATACTGTTTTAATATCGTGGCGTAACAGTATTTTACTAATTCTATCTGTAACGTTCTTAATATATGGTAAGTATGCTTTCCTTGTAGGAGTCTCATTTTGCGTTTGTAAATTAGTTTCTGTTAATGGTTTTTAATAGCTTTCATTATTAGTTTATCCGAATATCCATTATTCCTAAGAACATTTTTAAATAATTAAGTTCCGTTGGAAGATGTTGTTTATCCGTTAAACGTTTAGATCTTGTAACTAACGTATTAATTACTGAAGCTAGTTGGACTGGATGATGGTGTGATTTTGCATTAAGATATCGGTTTGTGTGAGTAGCTTTTCTATATACCGTATAACTAATTTTATTATTTTCCCTTTTTATAAGAACGTCTAAAAAAGGTAACTGTCGATTTTGTTCAATTTCCATTGTAAAACGTATTGAATCATTTTGAATATTTAAATGATTCAATACGTTTTACAATGGAAATTGAACAAAATCGACAGTTACCTTTTTTAGACGTTCTTATAAAAAGGGAAAATAATAAAATTAGTTATACGGTATATAGAAAAGCTACTCACACAAACCGATATCTTAATGCAAAATCACACCATCATCCAGTCCAACTAGCTTCAGTAATTAATACGTTAGTTACAAGATCTAAACGTTTAACGGATAAACAACATCTTCCAACGGAACTTAATTATTTAAAAAATGTTCTTAGGAATAATGGATATTCGGATAAACTAATAATGAAAGCTATTAAAAAACCATTAACAGAAACTAATTTACAAACGCAAATGAGACTCCTACAAGGAAGGCAGACTTACCATATATTAAGAACGTTAGAGATAGAATTAGTAAAATACTGTTACGCCACGATATTAAAACAGTATTTAGTACTCATAAGAAAATCAGCTGTTTCTTGAGGGCTGCTGAAGAATGCCCCCCTCTCGAGTCTCAAGGGGTATATGAAATTCCGTGTGATACCTGCAAAAGATCTTATGTAGGACAAACAAACCGACGAATAGCAGCAAGAGTAGAAGAACATAAAAATGCTGTTAGACAAGGACTTTCTTCATCTTCATTAGCGCAGCATGTCATAGAAACAGGACATATAATCAATTTCAATAACACCAAAGTTCTTGCAAGTGTCGAACACTTATGGTCTAGAGTAGCTAGAGAGGCAATAGAAATCGAAAACGACCAAATAGTTTAAACAAAGGAGACGATAGCAGTAGATTGCCTAAAGTGTGGAAAACAGTGCATCCATGTATAATAAAGGAAACAAACGTACCGGAACCTACCATTGATAGAAATTGTTATATAAATCAAGTACGACATCGACTGGTGACAAGAATCAAAGTAGACATTGACGTATTAGTTTGTAGTTTAATGTTATAGTTTGAATTCATTTTAATTTGTGCTTGAAAATGGTAAGTGTGATCTTACCGAAACGTAGCACATAAAGTAATTTTAATAAAAATACACGAGGTTTAATCCGAAAAATTTATTTAAAATGAATAATATATATATATATATATATATATATATATATATATATATATATATATATAATCAAAATCCCAATTACCATTCGGTGTAGGGTTACACTTCTTTAACACTATTTATATAATTACAATCTAACGTAAATTATTTTCTCGTCTATCTGTACGCGTTAACTTAAATAAACATACAATAATAAAAAAATAACATAAATTCTTATCTGTTTTTTAATGATAAACTATTCACTAATTAATTGTTTCGTTTTATATTGGTCCACAAAGTTTTTCCACTCATTTTTCTTTTTTGCTAGGCTGTTTGCTTCTTGCCATGATATTCCTGCGTTTATCAATAGTTTGTTTATAACGTTGTCCCATATTTCTTGAGGTCTTCCTCGATTTCTTTTAGATGCCACTTTTGCTTCCCACACTTGTTTTACTGGTATGTGATTTTCCATACGCTGTAGATGTCCCCACCAGCTTAGCTGTCTTTTCTCCACAAACTGGTGTATTGTTTCAATTTCTAGTTCTTCTCGCACTGCATCATTTCTTATTCGATCTTTTAATGTGATTCCTTTCACCTTTCTTAGGTACTTCATTTCTATTGCCTGTATTTTACTCTTCATTTTCTTTGATACTACCCAAGATTCACATCCATAAGTTAGTATTGGACGATATACTGTTTTGTAGACACTCAGTTTGGTTTGTTTGCTTACTTCTTTTTTATTAATAAATTTATCTTTCATGGCATAAAATAGGTTGTTAGCTTTTTCTATTCGTTTGTCTTGCTCTAGTTCTTGTGTTCCTGACTGTTCTATCGTCACTCCTAGATATTCAAAATGGTTGACTTGCTCTATGTGTTTTTTTTGTAATTGGATGTTTACTTTATACGGTTCTTTTGACATTACCATCACCTTTGTCTTGTCGGTATTTAATTTCATTCCAAATTTTTTTAAAACTTTATTCCATATATATACTTCCACTACTTTCAAGTTTCTATATCCTAGCTTCAGTTTCTTCACTTTCTTATTACACTCTTTAATAATGTCATCCATAAATATAGTGAACAGTACTGGACTCATGACTCCTCCTTGCCTTAACCCTTCTATTGTTTTAAAACTTTCTGACGTCCTGTTATTAGCAATTACAAAGTTAATGTTGTCTTTATATAAACTTTCAATAGCAATTATCAATTCCCGTTTTACTCCTCTTCTGGCCAAACTATCCTACACTATTTTTCTTTTCACTCGATCAAAAGCTTTATTTAAGTCAATAAATGCACAAAACACTTTTTTGTTTCTGCTTCTATTGGATTAAGTAGTTCTTCAAAGTATTCTCTCCATCTTTCCATAATTTCCGGATTTTTTATTAATAGTTTTCCTTTTTTGTTTCTTATGCTATTATTCTGTGTTGATGTATTGTTTTTTATTGATTTTAACACTTTATAGAATAATTTCTGATTATTTTTACTATTTCTTTCTAATTTCTTTCCGAAGTCTTCCCAGGTTTTTTGTTTTTCTTTTATTACTAGATTTTTAACTTTTGTTCTTTATATCTATTGTAGTTATTTTCATTTTTTTTACTTAGGTATTCTTTCCATCTTATTTTCTTATTTTTACTTCTTTTTGATATTCTCGTTCCACCAAGCTGTATGTTTTGTAGTATTTGATGTTTTAGTTGTCCCACACGCTTCTATAGCTGCATCCAACACAATACTTTTAAATAATTTCCACATTTGTTCTGTACTGGTTTCCTCTACGGTTTCTTCTATTCTACTTATTTTAGTTTTTATAATTTCCTTGTATTTGATACATATTTCTGCTATATTTAGTTTATGGATTTTTATTGTTTGGTGTTCTAATTTTTTATTTGTGTTGTTTACTTTATTTAAATTATGTTTTTCCATTATTATTTTTGCGACTACTAGGTAATGGTCACTATATATATTACTGCTCCTCTGTATACCCTTACATCTTTTATCTTATTTCTATTGTTTTCTTCTACTAAAATATAATCAATTATGGATCTTTCATTTCTGCTTGTTACTTCTCTTGTAAATTTGTGCTTATCTTGGTGTTGAAAAAATGTATTTGATATTATAAGTTTATTTAATATGCAATAATCTATGAATCGTTCTCCATTTCTATTTTTTATATTTTCTCCAAATTTTCTTACTACTTTTATAATTTTATTTTCTTCGTGGCCTACTCTTCCATTGAAGTCGCCAGCTACATATATTTTTCCTCTGCTATTTTCTGTTGCTACTTGCAGATCATCCCAAAATTTGTCTTTGTTTTTCTTTGTGTCGTTTTCATCTGGTCCGTATACTGTTATTATTGTTGTTCTATTTTCATTGGTCTCTTTTAATTCAATACTTAATATTCTTTCACTCCAACATTTCCATTTTTGTATAAATGGAGTTATATTTTCTTTGATTATACAACCAACTCCTGTTGCGGCTCTTGTATTTTCTGACACTCCGCTATATATAAGTATATGTCCATCTTTTAATTCTATTTTTCCTTGTCCTTTCTTTTTTGTCTCTGTTATTGTGAGTATATCTAATTTTGCGTCATTGAATTCACCTACTAACTCGTTTTCTTTTTCTGTTAAACTTCTGATGTTCCAAGTTGCTAATTTCCATATTTTCTTTTTTTGTCTTGGTATAGTTTGTTCGTTCTCAATCCTTATTTCGTAGCCGTTTTCGTCATCGTTGTTACCTGTCATTTGTAAACTTATTCGTTTTTTCACCCTTGTTTGATCAACTTGAAAGGTCTTCTTATTTCTGCCATTTTTACTTCCTGTGGTGATCTTTCATCTACTGTTCTTGCTCCTTTCTTTCTTATTTTTTCTATTTGAGAGTCGTTATATATATATTATTATAACTAAATATTAAATTATTATCTCTAATACTAGTTTTTTCTTAAATTTGTTTAATTTAAAAATTCTAACATTTAAATAAATATGAAACTGTTTGCATTTATTAAAATGAAATGTATGATTCTTTACTATAATTCTATAATAATGCACATTTTAGTCTTAGTTTAATTTAAAAAAGTATTTTTAAAAGGTGGGAAGAATGTATTCTATACGCAAAATTAAATATTTATCTTAAAGCTTAACATCTTTAGTAAAATTTTAGCAAAACATATAACAATATATAAAAGGACCACACAAGAATAAATGTCATAAGTTATAGGAATTATTGTGCAACTAAGAGGGATATGATTTTATACTCTGAAAATTTTTCTAAAAGGTATCACTTACACAAAATTGAAGAAATAAATTTTGGTAAAGTTTGTCGACATTTAAACGGAACATTTTTATAATAATTACGTCGCAAATAATTGCAACTCACTTGAAAAAACACTTATTAAACACCCATTTGCTTGGTGCTTTAAAAAAAATCGAATCTTGATTGTTAAAGCACTAAGAAAAAAGAGTAGTCAAAACTTGTTTCCTTTCAAGTAAATGCACTTAAAGCGCATTTTTAATGGGGTTTCGTATGCGGTTTCGTGACAAAAGGATGGTGTAAGCACCCTGGAGTGATTGCTAAATATCATGTCAGTACGGTAGTATTATTGAATAAACCGCAGGGTGTAATCTTCTCACGTCACACGTGGGGAAAATTCACTGAACACACAGCGATATATTTATTTTAAAACGGGAGGGTTTTGTTTATGCAAATCTGTCAACTGCTTTATTATTATTATTTCAATATTATTGTTCTCTTTGGAATTACGAATTCGAATATAGATAATTGCAAATAACCTCAAACTATAGAAGTTCTGTAACTGTAGTAAATTACTAGAATATTGTAGGTGCCGACCTTACTGTGCGGTATATATTTAGCATATTTGATGCGTAATTACGATGCTGTTAAGCAATTCATCAACTTTGGAGCAGCAAATTACTTTGTATAGTCAAGTAAACGTAATGTAAAATATGTTTGTAGATAAAAGAAGAAACTAGATTATATTTTTGTAGTCAATTTATAACGTGATTTTTTTTCCAATTTCTCAAAATACATAGAAAAAATAATAATTCGCCTTCTAAGTACTCAATGACAACAGTTTTGCTCTCATCTCTTAAGAAAAATTTAGAATCAAGCACCGGTATTAGTAGACTAAATGTAATTGTCTTGTATACATGAATTACTTATACATGTTACGTAAGTTAAAAATATCTGCAATGAAATGTAATTGTGCTAACCTTGTAATATAACTATGTCTATTTCGTACAAAATACTTAGATTTAATTTGTTTCTCTCAAAATGCTTGTTAAATTAAAGACATAAAATTGCTGAAACCTTTGCAACAATTTCAATATATGGTACGAGCATTGAAAAAATTTTTCAATATTATTACGTCAAATTTGTAATAAAATATTTTGATGGTTAATGCTTTTTTAGTGATATGATTATTTAGATTGTTTTTGCATTAGTACTCAAATTTATATATTCAGAAAAATTTATTTTGCTCGTTTAAAGTCATAAAAACCGTTAAATATGGCGAACCTGATCTAGAAGCAAAAATTTTACATTTCACTTGAACAAATCATTTTTACAGCATAAGCTCAAACGTTATCATAAAAAGGGATCACACCTTTTAATCTATTGCTTCTGACTGCATTTTTAACAATTTTTTATGTATTATTTGGTTATTTTTTTTCACATGATTTGCATAATGTAATGAACAGTTATATGTCCACAGGCTTTATTGATTAACTTATAATTTAGAATTCGTGTTTTAGAGATCTAACATAAGCCAAACTAAGTTTAGAGTAATTATCTAGTTCGCTTTTATTGCACCTTATTTTTTAAAGAGAAATGCAAAAATATATTTTTTAAAAGCAAATTAGACTTAAGCAACATTATGTGAGTTATAACTACAAGTACTGCGTTTATATTTTTAGTAAATTAAATGTAGTTTACAAACATTTTTTGCTTATTTGTAATGTCCACAATCATGATTTACTTATTATTTTTAAAAAGTTTAACTAATAATAATTATAACTTGCCGGATACTTAATGATACCTGATCTACAGGTACTATACTTATTTTATAGAAAACAATTTGTTATACGTCAATTTACTTTAACTTTGATTGATTATTGATGTTTAATTTCTTGTTTGCAGTCAAAACTGCTTAATTTCTTTTAAGTCAACATTTTTTCTGTTTATAGAAGTATTTTAAACAATGGCGTTGAGTAAAAAAGTTATTTTTTAATCAATATAACTTTTAGGATTTAATTTTAGTCGAAAAGAACAACTAAAGCTTTAGACATCTTCTAACTTCTGAGAAAGAATAACGACAGTCACTGACATTTAATAACTCTGTTCTTTTTTATTTGGAAAAGTATTAATACAGAAAATTAAAAATTACCCCACAAATTTGAAGAAGAAATTATACAACGAATTATTTATACCCATACAGATATTTATCATAAAATAACAACAATTTACATTTTGTTTCAAGAATGGCAAACAACGTCGAATTTTAACAAACATTTTATAGGAAACGTACAGAAAATAAGAAATCAAAAATTATACTAAACAAAAATGTATGCAAAAGTTTGAATAAACAAGCTACAACATAACAGTTATGTAGTTGATAAACATATTTTTTTAAGATTGCCGTCAAGACTACACACAATATAACGTTTAAGCTGAGTGATAAGCTTAAATAAATAGTGTAGTTGAATACCAATGTGTAATAATGTGCAGAAAGTCAAAAAAAGCAAGTACATCGATAAGAAAAAAAATTACATCTTCGAATCACTGGCAAATGTAAAGAAGATGACGATAATGAATCAAATTGTTTTCTTTTAGATAAATAAAATCTTTGTATTTAATTTATTGTCATTGTCAACGATACATCTCTGTTTGCTACATTTAAGTTATAGATTAAATTAAATTCGTTGTAAATTATTTATGTTTTCAAATTATATCTGGTCTGTAAATAAAGTACTGACAACGTAGTCCAAAAAATGGCATAATAGCGAGCATCTACAAACAGCGTACTAGAACAGTCAGTTGCAGTAGCAAAAATAGATCGCAATGTTATCAAAAATCATCAGAGACAATCAATTTTTACGATAACAGATATTTCTGTTTTATTTGAAAGTATAAAAAATAATTTGTGTGCTGAATTGTGTTTAGTATGTGTGACATTCTGCGGTCAAAATAATTGTTGTTTTTTTATTTGCAGGTTTTATAAAAACAAAACCGTTTTTACGATAATACAAAGCTCCGCTTTTTTTGATAATATGAAAAATGATGTTTGAGCAGAGTTGTGCTCAGTATGTCCTATTTTGTGCCGTAAAAACAATTATTGTTTTTTCACCATTTGCAAATTTTATCAAAAAAATTCGAATTTCAAAATAGCAATTATATTGTTTATTAAAATTCATTACAATTATTGTAAAATTGAATTTTTATAAACTAAAACAATCAATTAGTATTACAACGATATTACAACTTTTGCAAAGAATTTGCCTTCACTAGGCAAAAACAGAGGAATAAAAGACAAAATCGGCAAAATACAAAATGAACTACAAAAGATGAGCGACATATGGAATAAACACTACTAAGAAACGCTATATACAAAAAAAAGGGAAATGCAAAAGGAAGAAAAACAACTAGATCAAGAAAAAACGAACTGGCATAAATATGAAAAAATACAAGAAGAATTAAGAAAATTAATAAAATAGCAAAGCACCGGGGCAAGACAAAATCGAGGCAGAACTGCTTAAATATAGAGGATAGCAGATAAAAGCACAGATGCGTTACTTAATAAAACAAATATGGAAACGAAACAAGATGCCAAAGGACTGAAACACTAGTATAATAATCCCAAAATATAAAAAAAGGAAAAAAAACTGCAAAAATTACAAGCCAGTAGCACCTATAAAATCTTAAAAAATAAATAGAACAAAGAGCTAAAGACACATGTTAAAACTATACTTGGGGACTACCAGAATGGCTTCAGATTATAGATGCCATACACACCCTAAAACAAATAATTTAAAAACCGCTGGAATACAAAAAAAGAAATACATATTATATTTATAGATTTTAAAATGGCATTTGATTCAGTGAACAGGAAAGAACTAATAAGAGAACTGGAACACTTAGGAAGTATTAGCACTGTTAAAAATGACCCAAATAAATACATATAAGCAAGTGAAATTCTAAAGAGCAGCAACGTAATCTTTTGTAAAACAAAATACATAATGATAGGGAAAGAACACGAGCACGCACAAAATTGCTTAAAAACACATTTTTGAGAGTCGACTGGTTTAATTATCTGGGAGTCACGATGTGACAAACCGAGGAGAACAAAGTGAAAAAAAAATTGCGGAAAGGAAATTAGGCATACGGCAGAAATAAAACTCTACTAAAAAGCAAAGCGTTAAGTAAACCAACAAAAATAAAATTCTATAAGATCCTGATACTACCCATCATAACCTATGCGTTGGAAACAATAGCGATAATAAACAAAAAAGAACAAGAATACCTAAAAATCATAGAACGGAAAATTATGAGAACTATTTTAAGACCAAACACAACAAGAGATAGAGAAATAAAGACCTTAGTGTCATGGTGCTATACAGGTTGTTTAAGATAGACTCGATGTTGCAACATCCTCTGTCAAGTTTCACTGCAATTATAATGTTTACTTTTTGATTTCATCTCTTCATAACTATAATCAATATATAACGTCTTATCTGTCTTCACGGCATCTTCCAGTGTGCAAATATTTTACTTCCACCAGTTTCACTTATAAGCAAATTGATCTAATTAGGAACAGCTATACGTTAAACTTTTCGAAGTTACCATCTGGAGAAGTTGTTAAACAACTATATTATTTACCGATGAATAGACCTTTCTAATCTATTACCATATTATTCTCCATCAGGTATCACACTTTAGCAACTGATCGGTGCATACCTTGCATACTCCACTGCTAAAGTTGTACATTGAATCCCGAGAATAATAAAGCAGACAAGAGTTTTTTTTTGTTGTTTGTCTCTTTTTCTATTACTTTGTACGTTTTATAGATTTATTTTTTAAATTAAAACATCGTGCATATAATATAAAAACTTGCTATTTATTATAGAGTTGAATATATAAATATCGTGTAATTAACAAACGTGGAGAAAAGATGAGAAAAGCGCTTCTTAAATATTTACATAATACAAGTAAATCAATTCAACAACGAAATAAAAATCCATTGCCCAATTGAATAATAATCTTCTAACATTTTCGTTACTGTTATTACTTGATTTTAAATTGACTGTTTTAATTTAAGTAAATGTTGCGTGTAAACCTTCCTTTATTTTTATTTTGTGGAGTCGCTACCTTTTAAGGCGAGGTCAGCCTTGAAATTCATTCGCTACTTACCCTTTGAGTAGTGCGCTTGTGGGACTTAATTTTGAAGCCATGTAGCTTTTATTTTACCTTATATCTCCAATATCTTTATTTAAAAAGTCTGTGTTAATAATACAGGTATGTTGAATTTCTATTTCCATTCCTATATCTAATTTCCAGTTTCTAATTTTTTTTTACTACCGAAATTATCTTTGAGATTGCCGCTGCACCCATAAACCGAATCAATTTGGAATAACGATAAAACTAAAATGCAAAAGATCCTTATGGATTTTCCTTAAGCAAAATTTGCTTTTAATTTTTAATCGTGGAATTTTCCCAAGAAGTAATCTCGTATTTGAAACGTGGCATGAATGATGTCATCGACTCGAAATCTCAATACTTGCATTATAAGTGAATTTTGAACGTTACCTTGAACCGTGGTTGCTTGCAGCGTTTTCTTTCAATTCAATTATCTAAAATTTAAAAATTAATTAAAAAAATACTTGTAAAATCTTTTAGTTAACTTGATATTGGAAATTTTATTTAATTGTTTAATTTAAAGTAAAAGCGAATTTAGTTGTCGCATTTATTTTTTAAATTATTTGGCTAAATATTGTTTTCCTTAAAACTGTAAAGAGTTACCGGTATTTTCTTAGAATTAAGTTTAATTAATCATGCATTAATAGGTATACTTTTTTTAGATTTAAGTTATGTACTTATTTTTCTTATTTGTCTGATTTATAGATTAAAGGATAATAATTTTTTTTAATGTAGTAGATGAGTTTTCTTTATGTATTTTTTTTATTATTTTTTTCTTATTGCAGTTTACACTTTAATACTTAGGTCTCAAAAATGTAACTATTTGGCATCCCTGACTTAGGAGGTTAATTAACCAATTTTGGCAATTCTACTGATTGTTTAATTAATTTTTTTACATCCTTTGTTAGCGTACTTTTCGCTTATCTAAAACTACCTGAGTTACAATATGTTCAACTATAACTTCAAATGTGAGGTCTGTGTGCGTCATTTCTTGTTCTAGTTTAATCACATGCTGTATAGATTTTTTTCAGTTATCTGTAGAAACACTCCTGCTTCAAGAAATAAATTTTTAACATCTTGTATTTTTTCTAGCAACTTTCCCTTTCATTTCTTGCCCGTATTAATCCAATGGGATTCAACCCATAAGTGATACGGTGGCAATCGAAGCACAACTCGTTTACTGGCTTTTGCCATTTCATCCACCACAGATTTTGTTGCTAAATTGTTTTGCTTGACAAGTGCTAAAAGTTCTGCTTTAACCATGTCTTCCTCAAATTCGATCGATTTACTTGTCAACCAGTCTTGTATATCAGCTTTTTTAGTTGCGGAAGTTGGATTTTTTCTGCTATGATATAAAGCATTATCTAACACTATTATAGCACCTTCTTTTAAGTTACTTAGCACCGACTCAAACCAGTTTTTGAATACTCCAGAATTCATTTCTTTGTGGTAGTCGATAATTTTTTTCGATTCCAAAATAAGGAAACTATTTTTAACAAAACCTGTATCTGATCCTAAACGTAACACAATTAATCGTTTGCCTTTACCAAAAAAATTCCAGTAAATAATCTAGAAATGAAGGCTTGCCGTACTGTTTCAATTGTCGTACCTGTCAAAATTTTTGTAGTAGCATAACCAGCATAAATCCAAGTTTCGTCCAAATAATATATTTTCTTGCCATCTTCTTTATACTTTCTTATAGAATCTTCTTCTCCACGCTATGATATAATTTTTTTGTTGCGATTTCTTCGCCTGTACTTATAAAATAACGTATATTACCAACACAATACACTGAACAAATGCATATTACGTGTTAGGGCACTTTTCATTCCATCGGTAATATTATGTAATAGTGGTCTTGCTCTACGGTACACTTTCGAAGAATGCAGTGCGTGATCTGTTATATTCAGTTAACACGTTGTATAGTGTAGATACGGAAACACTTATGTAAATAAGTAAAGTTAATATAGATCTTCACATGTAAGTATATATAAAACGCAAATAAAATAAAGGGTTACGTTACCGGCTGTAAATTTATTATGATCTGTTTTTGACCTACTTACTTTGACTTTGTTTACAAGTTTTATAGATATTTGGAATACTTTCTTTATCATATACTGATAAATGTTTTTTATTAGCAGAAGATTTATTGTTTTGACAGTTGGTAGCTATTTTAAATGAAATTATTTTTTACCTTGGTATCAACAATATCAACAAATAATACTGATAAAAGTTAACAAAACGCTGAAATATCACACAATAACCTTACGGAGTGAATCAAACTATTAATATAATTTTGCCGCGTACTTTGAATTAACCAATTACAACAACATTTGTGGGAGGGATCTATTTCTATCTATTCGGCAAGTATAGATAATAATATTTGATTATTTCGCTTATTTTTTTGTATATGTAACGTATTTGTCAATCAACATTAGTATTTCTTAAAATTATAAATTTTAAGAACGCATATTTGTGCTGTTGTAAAGCTACTAACTAGAAAAGGGATGGTGAAATCATCATTCAAACCTTCGTAGAAATTTTTAAGTATAAACCTTCCTGTAACGAATTTAGAAAACTTTAGTCATTGTAAGATCAGCTCCACTACTTGACAGACGTACTAATAAATGTGTAGTTAAAGTTTGCACTTCTTTTTATTGAACTATTTACCTAATACCAACAGTATCGGGTAAAGCGCCGTAAAAGCAAATTACGACGCATTAACATGGTCCTTCGAGTTGGATAAGATAACTATTCGTATAATAGTTTTTCTTAAATCAAAATAAACATTTAAATAATTAAATCACAAGTGCAAATAGTTTGTGATACCGAGCAGCCACACGGACATCCCGTTTGGAAAGCAGCCGCTAGTGGACAACGTATCATCGACAACAACATAAGTGCGGACTAAAAAGCCAAGTAAGAATAAACATTTCCTTTTTTATCCTTAATTACATTTAAAATACTCTGTTTCAATTATAAAAATATGTCGGAAGAATTAAAATCATTAATCAAAAATCGGGGTATTATTAAAAGTGGAGTAACGCGTCTACAATCATATCTTAATAACAATGAATTAGATATAGATGATTTAGAAATTCGTAAGAGTAAATTAGAACAATATTTTCAATCATTTCAAGAAATCCAATTACAAATTGAACTATTATCAGACAAAGAACAATTAATTAATTTAAATCATGAACAAGAACGTGATCAATTTGACGAGCAATATTTTAAATGTGCAAAAATAATTAATCAACGAAACCGTTTCTTAAATAATAATTGTAAATTAAATGAAACGAAACTAAATAGTAGATCTAATATAACGTTTCAACAAAAACAAAATTTGTTACCAAAATTAGAAATTAAACCATTTGACGGAAATCCTATTAATTGGCACAGTTTTCACGATACTTTTAAAAATCTAGTTCATGATAATAATGATTTAATTGCAGTTGAAAAATTCTATTTATTACAAAATGCTCTTCAGGGTGAAATTGCCTCTGTTATTTCAAATTTAAATGCTTCCGAAGAAAACTATCAGGTAGCGTGGGATTTAGTAAAAAAACGATGCAATAAACCTCGGCAAATAATTCAAACACATTTATGTCAACTTTTAGAATTACCTGAAATAAGTAGAAACGGTCATTCTAATTTACGATCGTTAGCCGAAAGGGCACAAATGCATGTTAACGCTTTACAATCGTTAAAACAACCCGTAGATCAATGGGACGCTATCCTTGTATTTATTATTATAAAAAAATTAGATATTCAAACGCGTAAAATATGGGAACGTAGTTTAGAAAACGAAGATATGCCTACATTTAAAGAATTGTTAGAATTTTTAAATAAACAAGCACGAGGTGATGACATCGATTCATCAAAAGACGAAACATATAAAACAATTAAACCTACATTTCTTAAAAATTCAAAAATGTTTCGTGCTATCGATACAAAACAAAAACACGTATGTCATTCCACTCAAACACGACTACACTGCCCAATTTGTAATCAATCACATGCAATTTATACATTTAAGTAATTTTTAGAAAACACACCTCAACAACGGGTAGAAGCTGCAAAGAATGCAAAACTTTGTTTAAATTGTTTAAAAGGTAATCATACAACCTATAATTGTTATTTAGAAGGTTGTAAAAAATGCAAACGTAAACATAACACTCTCTTACATTTTAACACAATTGAAAATAATGCAAGTACCTCTGCAAATATAAGAGAATCATTAACCAGTACAGATTCATTGGAATCTAATCAAACAAACATAAATTTAACAGCATCTTGTCATTCTGAAATACTACTAGGGACAGCATGCGTTAAGATACTAGATAAACAAAAGAAAGAAATTAATTGTCGCATTTTATTAGATTCAGGGTCGCAATCCCACTTTATTACTGAAAATTTAGCAGAACGCTTAGGTTTAAACAAACAAAAAATCAATATGCCATTTTCGGGCTTAGGGCAACATCAAAGTTACTCAAATTATACAATAACGGCTACTATTAGATCTAGAATCACATCATTTGAAGCAGAATTAACATTTGTTGCATTACCATCAATTACAGGTTTATTACCAACTCAACAAATTAAAAGAAGTAACATTAGCATACCACGTAATATAGCTTTAGCAGATAGCAATTTTCATAAACCAGGTGAAATAGATGCATTAATAGGTAGTGGATTATTTTATCAACTCTTAAGCATAGGTCAAATTAAATTATACGATAATTCTATCATTTTACAAAAAACACTTTTGGGTTGGATCGTAACCGGTCAAGTAAACATAAGTTCTACAATTCCCAAAAACATTACTTTAAATTCAAGTTGTTTATTAAGCACATTAGAAAATCAATTAGTTAAATTTTGGGAAATTGAAAACATTCCTGATAAAATACATTACTCTAACGAGGAATTAGCACGTGAAAATTATTTTACTGCCTCTACTAGAAGAGACACAAATGGAAAATATATCGTACGGCTCCCGTTCAATGATAATAAGTTAAAAATTGGTACGTCATATAACATGCCGTTAAAACGTTTTCTTTCTTTAGAGAAACGGTTAAAAGAAAATAAACAGTTACATTTCGAATATAAACAATTTTTAAAGGAATACCTAGATTTAAATCACATGTCCGATATAACACAAACTGATTGCAAAACAACTGGGCATTACTTGCCACACCACGCCATCATAAAACAATCGAGCATTACAACAAAAATCAGAGTTGTTTTTGACGGTTCGGCAAACTCTGAAAATCAAATTTCTTTAAACGATATATTAATGAATGGTCCCACAATTCAAGACAATTTATTTTCAATCATTCTTAGATTTAGAACCCATCGTTATGCATTAACAGCAGGCATTGAAAAAATGTTTAGGCAAATAAAGGTTGCAAAAGAAGATGCAATCTATCAAAAAAATCTTTGGAGAGAAAATCAAAACAAACCAATAAAAACGTATCAATTAAACACTGTTACTTATGGAACAAAACCAGCTCCTTACTTAACAGTGCGTTGCTTAAAACAATTATCGATAGACTCAGGGCACAAGTACCCTCTTGCAGTATCTATAATTAATCGCGATTTTTATGTCGACGACGTACTTACGGGTTCCGATACATTAGAAACCGCATTAGAGTTAAAAAATCAATTAATAAATTTATTAAAGTTAGGTGGATTTAATTTGCGTCAGTGGCAATCAAACGAACAATCATTACTTTCAGATTTAAAGGAAACAACAACACAGTATTTATGTTTAAATCATGATGAAACAAAAAAGATTCTTGGAATTCAATGGAATCCTGTATTAGACACAATTAGTTATAACATCAAACCATTCAAAGAATTTAAACGTGTGACAAAAAGAATAATATTATCGGAAGTAACACAACTGTTTGATCCATTAGGGTTATTAGGGCCAGTAATAATTAAAGCTAAACTAATGATACAAAAAATTTGGAAATTAAATTTAAATTGGGACGAATTCTTACCACAATCACTTACGTTAGAGTGGTTGAATTTCAAAAATCAACTATTAGATTTAAACACATTTAGTTTAAAACGTAGAATTATATTAGATAATGCATGTAAACTACAAATTCACGGTTTCTGTGATGCAAGTGAAAATGCTTATGGAGCATGTATCTATTTAAGATCATCAGATGAAGCTAATAATCATAATGTTAGTTTAATTTGCGCAAAATCCCGAGTAGCGCCTTTAAAAACAATAACGCTTCCACGTTTGGAATTATGTGCAGCAAATTTATTAGCACAACTTTATAAAACAGTAGTAGCTGCCCTAAATTTAAAATTTGTTAAGGTAAGATTATGGTCAGATTCGACCATAGTATTAAATTGGATCAAAACATCACCACATATGTTAAAAACCTTTGTAGCAAATCGTATATCGCAAATACAATCAAATACAGATGTAAACGATTGGTATCATGTAATGACTCAGGATAATCCAGCAGATTATATTTCGCGTGGCCAGTCGCCTAATTTATTTTTAACAAACACAATTTGGGTTAATGGGCCTAAATGGCTTTCTTATAACGAAGATGATTGGAATTATACGCCATTATCACTCTTACAAGTTATACCAGAGCAACGTACTAAAGTTGTATTAGTAGGTACTCGACAAAACTGGAACTTTTAGAAAGATTTTCATCTATAACAAGTTTAATTAAATTTGTAGCATATTGTCTTAGGTTAGTAAATAACATAAAATCCGAAAACAAGTTAAAGGGTCCACTATCTTTTGCAGAATTAGCAAATGCTGAATTACGTATTATTAAATTAATTCAAGCGTATCATTTTGATAGTGAACTACATTCTTTAAATCTAGGAAAATTAGTAAATAAGAAAAGTAGATTGTTATGTTTAAACCCATTTTTAGATAAACACGGAATAATTAGAGTAGGAGGTAGGTTAAAAAATTCGAATTTAAATTATTCGCAAAAACATCCTATATTATTGCCACCACATAATCATGTAACTAAGTTAATAATACAAAGAGAACATTCTAAAAATTGGCATACAGGTGTTCAAACTACATTAAACTTAACGAGGCAAAAATATTGGCCAATTGATGGTAAAAATTTAACAAAAAACATAATCAGAAAATGCGTTCGTTGTTTTAAAATAAATCCACGTGTACCAAATTATATAATGGGAAATTTGCCCGCAAACAGAATTAATCAGTCGCGTCCATTTGAAAATATCGGCATTGACTATTGTGGTCCATTTTTTATTAAAGAAAAGAAATTTAGGAATAAAAATAAAATAAAAGCATATGTTGCAGTTTTTGTTTGTTTTACATCAAAGGCTGTACACTTAGAACTAGTTTTAGATTTAACGACCGAGTCATGTATCGCCGCAATCAAACGCTTCTTTGCTCGTAGAGGTAAATCGAAAAATATATATTCCGACAATGGAACAAATTTTGTTGGGGCAAAAAATGAAATAATAAAGGCACAAAACATAATTTTATCAAAAGAATTTAACAATAAATTAAATCATTATTTATCAAATGAAGGAATCGTGTGGCACCTTAATCCACCACGCAGTCCTCATTTTGGAGGCCTTTGGGAATCAACAGTAAAATTTTTTAAGCGTCATCTATATCGAACTGTAGGAGTTTGTTTATTTACTTACGAAGAATTCAATACATATATAATTGAAATAGAGGCTATTTTAAATTCCCGTCCATTGACTCCTATTTCCACCGATCCAAACGATTTTACAGCCCTCACTCCAGCTCACTTTCTTATTGGCAAATCGTTAAATACTACACCAGAGGATGACTTGGCTAATACGCCAACAAACAAATTATCAAATTGGCAGCACATTCAACGAGTAAAACAACACTTTTGGCTAAGATGGCATAAGGAATATCTCAACGAATTAAATACGCGAAGCAAGTGGCATTTTAACGACCAAAAACAAGTGAAGGTTAACACCTTGGTTTTAATTAAAGAGGAAAACGTCCCACCGCTGCATTGGAAGCTAGGCAGAATTGTTACAATTCATCCAGGAGAAGACAGTGTTATTCGTGTAGTGAGTGTTAAAACACAAAGTGGTGTTATACAAACGTGCACTTAAAAACCTATGTCCATTGCCTATTGAAACTGATGGTTAAACATTTACACTGTAATATTATTATTAATGATTTATTATGTTAGCATGTTTAGTACTTTGTTTTATAACTACATTGCATTTACTTATTATAAGCGTGTAAACAAAAATGTAATGTCGGTAGTCTTATATTTTTTATTATGTTACTATCAATATTTTATTTAAACGCTACTCGTTCAAGGTGGCCGGCATGTCAATCAACATTAGTATTTCTTAAAATTATAAATTTTAAGAACGCATATTTGTGCTGTTGTAAAGCTACTAACTAGAAAAGGGATGGTGAAATCATCATTCAAACCTTCGTAGAAATTTTTAAGTATAAACCTTCCTGTAACGAATTTAGAAAACTTTAGTCATTGTAAGATCAGCTCCACTACTTGACAGACGTACTAATAAATGTGTAGTTAAAGTTTGCACTTCTTTTTATTGAACTATTTACCTAATACCAACAGTATCGGGTAAAGCGCCGTAAAAGCAAATTACGACGCATTAACAGTATTTTTAGAAAAGTCTTAATATTTCTTGTTCTTTCGTACGACAATACAAAATCCCAACGACTTCTGGCACCAATTTTTCAATTTTGTGGGACACAACCGGAGCACGTGCATAATATGCAAGCGTATTCGACACTGCCGTTTTTACGATAAAATCTCGGTTTTTCCGAAATGTATTTTGCGCCTTGAAAAGGTTTCATTTTTGACATAAAAATTGAATAATAAATAAACTAAAAGCATTACGCGGTGGTAACAAAAGTAGATAGTAATAGTCTCAATTAGTTTTATTAGTTAAAATTAACCAGAATAGCATGTAAATTATTATAAAAGGTGTTGCGAAAAAATGTCGCAAGGAATTAGTCGCGCGAAAAAATGTCGTGCTCGTCAGAGCGCACGTTAAAAGAAAAGGGGCACCTACGGAAAAAGCAATACAATTCACAATTAAAATTGTTTTGAAAAAATGTAATCTAATTTCAAAATTAAAAAGCAAATGAATAAACTATATTGTAAATATAAGTATATCAAAGAATTTTGCACTTACAAAATCTTTATACTTTTTAATTAAAAAGATCTAAAATGTACTATAAGTATACTTACTGTGTTATTGTTTAGATTGTAATAGAAATAAAAAACATAAAAAAAGACTAAATACATAAATCAGCGGTGAATTACGGAAACTTGAAAAAACAGGTTACATCGAGCACCGTAGTTAAAGGAAAATTGAAAAATATTACTAGTATTAGAGTCGACAAAATAATAAAAATAATTGACGTATTGCTACGATAGGTAATATAATTAGAATTGATTTAACAAGAACAGAAATGTAATTGGCAGCTTACTTTATACCTGTAGTAACAAAATAGCTCTACTAAATAAATTAAATAACTAAAAGAAGTAAAAAGCAATAATCTTTTATGCTATTTATTGCAATCGAACATAACAATGTTATCAGTTAAATTTTAAATTACGTTAGATTAGATATTTATTAATTTAAATATTAACTTCCAAATGACATAATAATTACCGCTACCAATGTGTCCTATTATGTCAACTTAACATAAACAATAAACTGAGGTTACATGTATACAATGTGTAGTTTCCGCACTACTATTGTCTACGAAAATTAGACATAGATATATGAAAGCATATATTAGTTTTGGACTAATACGTTTTTAATGAAAGTTGGTAATCTTATTTCCTTTTGCCTTCAAAGTAAGATTAATGGATCCCTGATTTAAACCACTTAAACGTTAAATTTCATTTATAGTCTTATCAGAAAATACAATGTGCGTTACAGAACAAAATTAAAATAAGGTTGGTATTGTGTGAAAATTTCTTATTGTGGACAGCACCAGCATAATAAATTTTGGATAAAAATTTTATAAAAATGTGTCGACGCGTAACGTTACAATAAAAAGAATACCAAAATTAGTCAGATAATGAGCGAAAAAAAATGCTACTAGTAAAACTAGACAACAAACGAACTTAACATTAAATAAAGCGGCACTGCATTTAAAGTAAATTTAACCAACTATATAAAATTAAAGTAAATACTAAGTTTTTTTATTCTGCACTACAGTATATTATCCTGTATATAAAATTGGTATATTTTTTTTGCATACATGAAATCAATATGCAGTACCGTTGCCAAATATTTCAAAAATCAAAACAATCAATGTCAAAAAAACTACAAAAATTTTTATGACTTTTTATAACTAATATCACAATATAATCTTAATTTTTTCTTGTGTGAATCGGTCAATTCTTCACTTAAGAGGAATCCAATTATTCTTCTTGTGGATAACCACAGTTTCAATTCAAGTTGAACAGGTTTCTTGCCAATTTTTTAACTTGTAATTGTACTTCAGCAACATGTGACCATCGGTTTTAGAAATGTTGAGTCATTTTTGCAGTTTTTTAAATGTGGAAATGTGTTGTACAAATTTGGTTTAGGTAGTGTCGTTAAACTTAAATCTAATTAAAAAATGTTTATGAGTTAAAAAAAACATTATAAAAATGGTTACATCAAGGACATACGGGTCTTGAATTAAGATGCTTCAATTTGTGTGCACACTATATTAAATTACTTATACGTGAAAGAAGCATCGCCGACTACTTAATGTTACTTAAAATTCTTAAAAAATGTATTGTTTGTTTTTAGATTTTTATTTATAAAAAATCATGCCAAAAAAATAACAATAGAACGAAAAGGCATATTAATCTAATTAAAAAAAAACACAAAAAACGGACAAATTCCTAGATCACAAAGAGAAAAAAAAACTAGAGTACAGATGTGTGATATACTGGGTTGGGTTGCTCTATGGCGTATTTAAAAACATATTTGAAACGTTTGGTAAAGAATTGGACAAACAAATTTAAAATTTGAGAATTACTGTAGACAACAAAATCTTGTTTACAATACATTTCGCTGACAATGAAATAGTTTCGCAAAAGTTAAAAACGATTTTTATTATGCTAAAAATACCAGGACACAGGTCTTAAGATCGATATCGCAAAATGTGAATTAGTGATACAAAATTAAAAAAATCAAACTCGTAGAAAACGATCTTATAAGAGATGTAAAATATTGTAAGTAACCCAACAAAAAAAATAGTAAAAAAAAAAGATTGTTAAAAAATCAGGTAATAAAAGCAACAAACGGACCAGAACTCTAAACTATAATATATAAGAAAAACTATTAGGAAAACTACAGAAAACATATATCTATATAGAATTATAGAGGAAAGTATTGTATCAGATGAAAGAAAAGTTGAAAACGTCAGTAATAAAAATACGTAATGTTAACATAAAATCTACTAAAATTGATTTCTTGATAAGAAGCTGCGAGAAATTGAAACTGCAAAGAATCAGAAACACTGTAATTAGAATAACAAACTGATGCAGATATTACAATACAAAATTAAAAAAAATAACAAATAAAGTAATTTGGTGATGTTAAAAAAATTCTAGAAAATAAGTAATATTAAAATAACGAGTAGTACTATATAAAAGAGAGAAAAAAAGGATTAATGTAGTATACTTTTTACTCTTATTTGCCTACAATTTGTCGAGTTTTTGGACAATAAGTAATTTGTATAACTATACTAGTATTAGAGATACTACAATAACTTGCAGAAGTTGCTACCAAAGAAACTTTCTTTTATCTTACAGACTAGGTAATGGCTTTATAAAGTATTTTCACTAAACTTCTTAGTGTCTTCTTTTAATTGTTAGCATTTGTAGATCTTTTGCGATTATGTAATTTGGAACATACCAGGGGGCATTGACCACGGTTCTCAAAATTCTGGAAGCGCTAAAGCAATTCAAGAATTAAATTACTAGCTGCCTCTATAGTTGAATCATATTTGTTCACACAGACTTCAAAATAGCTTTGTATAAAAGCGTATATTTTCAAGTAATAATTCTAAGTTTCTACCGTAAAACCAATACATTTGCAGAAGTTTTATCTCGAATGGTTTTTTTTTTTGTAAATTTGTGCTTCCTCTAGGTCAAGCGTCTATCCATGTGCATTCCAAGATACTTTATTTTATCTGCTTGATTTAGTTGGTTACTATTTAGTGTAACTGAAAGACAGTTGTTTCTATTTAATGTCACATGTACCAATAGACATCGTCTTTATTCTCTATGTAGTTAACTTTTTTAATTGTCTTGGAGGTGTTATGATGCGGTAATTAGATAAGATATAAGATTGGTTACAAAATACTGCTTTGTGGTATGCCGGATTTGATTGGTACCAAATTAGTGTATTCGTCTTGATATTTAACTAAGAAGGACCTTTGTATTAAGTAAAAAGTAAGAACAATGACGGAAAGTTTTTTTTTAAGTTTGAATAGAAGTTCCTTGCGCCAACTTTATCGAAGGCTTGCCTGATAACCAGAAATGCAGCTGTACAATAGTTTTGTTCTTCAAATGCCAAATTGATCACATTAACTAGTCGGTGTACTTGTTCGAAAGTGTTATGTTGATTGATGACTTGGAATCAGTTGGTCATGGTCTATAATTGGTTTCATTCGTTTTATCTTTTTAAAAACTTTTCACAGAACTGGCAATTAACTAATAGAACAATAAAATGACACATTATTTTGATTTTTACCAGGTTTTAACAAATAACTACTTGTACTATTTTTCATTGACTAAAAATACCCTAGCTTCAGTATTGCAATGAGAATTTGCTATATAGCTTTATATCTTTTTATTCTTCTTCTTCACTTTATCAGTTATTAGATCAAAACCTGGAGTTTTACGAGGGGTGATATTTTGTTGTATTGTATGTTTGATTTTTATGAAGCTGTAGTTTTTAGTTGAAAGATTTATTTAATATGGTGCATTAAAAAATTCTCGTATCCTTTATTTTGTTTTGATTTATTTATACTGTTTGTTGGAAAAACGGTGGATAAGTAATTTGCATATGCTGTGGCTCATTGAGAATGTTTATTTTTGATTAGTACAATGTGCACGCAAAGTCTTTTTTATTTTCTACTGGCATTCTAGAGTGAAAAATGTATTGCTTATTGTGGTAATAGATCAGTGAGGTATTCCTGCATTGATTGCTTTTTGATTTATTTTAAAAGTTGTTTCAACATCTTTATTGCTTTAATTCCTTTTTGTTATCTTTACTTCTTGGAATTTTGCTATTTTTTCCTGACTTTCTAATTTTGGAATTTTTTTCTTTGATTAAACTAAGACATATTTTCTAAACTGTGCCGCCGTTGTGGTCAGGCGTTATTGTCCACGCTGCATTCTGAATTGCTTTAGTGACATCGGCTACTATAAGTTCTTCTGTAGTCTTCAACGTTACAATCAAACTGATTGAATAGTCTACGGTTGCTTTGTATATTTCTTAATTTGTTTTATATAGTGTTGGCTACTTTTGTCGTTTTAAAATGTATGAATACTGTGTGATTATAACTAGTGAATGGTCTGATGATAGATAAAAGCCACATTCTACTTGAATTTGTTTTTTGTAAATTTTTTTTTAATCCCAAAATCGGGTATTTTATTTTTGTCGGTCGGTAGGTTCTCCCATTGATACCGCTGTTAAATTATTTGCATTGAAAATTGTTTGTAGTCTTTTTTTTTATTATTGTACTTTGGGAGCCAGTACACTGTTGATATGTTTATATTTCCTATATGAACTTTTATTGCAACTGTTGTTGTTTGTAGATATTCTGTGCTATAACTTTGTAGTTTGTGGTATTTGATGCCACTTCTTATTATAATTGTTGTTCCTCAATACACGATGTCTATAAATTGACGAAAAAACAGCACGCTACAACATTTTTGTTTAATTCTGAATCGAAAATCTTAATGGTAAAATGTATCATAATTTATACTTTTTCACAAGATTCTCAGAGTTTGATCTTTTGGTCTATAAATAAGTATTAATTTTGATACTTGATGGTAGAGATAGCTGCACCTGCAATTAAAAATAATAAAATAATTTTGATACTTTTGTTTTGTTAACAATTTTTTTTTAACTTCAAAGTTTGTTTTCAACATTTTTTTATTAACGTATTTTTACGAAAAACACATATGGAAATGTTGTAAAACAAACTTTCTATTCTAATGTGGTTTGGACAGATTTCAATCACAAGCATCATTTGTCAAAAATTTACATTTATATATCCAATTTGACTTCGGCATGTCATTTTTGTATAACTTTTGCTTTTTTCGTAATTTTTAGTGTATTTTTTATTAGTTTTTGTGGTTCTGTTTTTTGCGTTCATTGTTATTGTTTTGTCTACTCATAATGGCTTTCACATTCAATGAATATGCCAACATGCACCTGATATACGGTTTCTGTAATGGAAATGCTAAAGCGACCGCAAACAAGTATGGCATACGTTTTTTAAACCAAAAATAACCTATAGAAAATACATTTTGAAGACTGGATCAACGATTGCAAGAAAATGTTTCGTTTATAACGAGAAAAGCTAATGTTTGTTGACTAAGACAAAGAAGTGCAATACAATTAGAAGAACAAATTCTAGACGCTACACAAAGATCCTTTGCTTAGTACCCGACATTAAATATGTCCAGTAACAAAACCGTTTATTTGGGTCTACCAGAAAATCTGTTTTATCACCTTTCTAAAGTTCAGCCTCTCTATGATAACGACGCAATATTACGATTAAATTTTAAATTCGATTCAAGAAGACAACGACACCCTCAGGAGTATTCTATGGAGCAATAAATTTATATTTATCAGAGATGGTGTATGTAATATTCATAATATTTACCATTGAGCAGATGAAAATCTGCATGACTATAGAATATGATCACCAAAGAAAGTTTTCTATTAACGTTTCGTTAGGCATAATAAAGCACAGGGTCGTTTGGCCAATTTATCTACCAAATCGTTTTAATTTCAAAGGGCACCTTAATGTATTAGAACAAGTTATTGACGAAATGCCGTTGAGCATACGCCATAATATGATTCACATGCACGATGGAGCTCCTGTTCACTCGTAATGTAAGAGAGTGGTTAAACTTACTATCAGATAAAGTTAAAAAAAATCCTGTTGATTCCTGAAGACATCCGGAACAACACAACACAACAATTTAATATTAGGATTTTCAATTCCGAATTGAACGAAAAATGTTACAACGTATAGTTAACGTGCTTGCGCGAACGTTATTTGAACCGACTGGTGCAGTTCAACGGTTAAAGAAATTATAGCCTAATGACCCAATGGTCAGTTTTCATTAAGTTCACTTGGTGCTAAATAAACTCAGTGTGTATCTATATACTATAGAGGAACCTTCACTGGAAGCCTCTCCTGCTTGTCAATTATTGTATATACATATCTGTACTTAACTGTCTCAACAATTATTCATTGTTCTACGGACAGATTGTAGATATCATAGTGTTAATAATAAAAAAAAATATATATTACGATACGCGATGGAAACAATGTCAAACGATGCCAAAGGTCGAGTTTGATAATCCATCAGTTATCGTAAGATTACATTATGAATATTGTTTAAAAAGTTACCTATTGTTTTTTCTTTTAATTTATTTATAATAAATATGAAAAATAACTATTCACGAATCCTAATCTAAAAGTTTGCGGACCTATGTTTTGTGCATTGTTTGTTGTTAACTGTCACTTTAAATAATAAGTAATAACTGTTAGCTGATTTTTTTATTATAAAAATTTAAAAATGAATTTTTCGGAAGAAGATATACTTTTAGAAATTAAATTGGTAGCAAACGCAGCAATTCAAACAATACTTCCGGCTAAATCTAGAAATAGATATGAAAATGAGTGAGTGAAGAATATAAACCAAAAAAATACTTTCAAAAAATGAAAGTTAACCCTTATTAGCCTAGAGTTTCAATTTTGATACCAATCTTTTAAACCGAATGTTCACATTACTATTAGTTTTTTTTTATAGGTTGGCTGTACGTATTTTACTGTTGTATAATATTCTTTCAAACGAAATTTAAAAAAAATCAAATGTCATTATTGTTTTATTTTATCTATGACATATTACTTGCGCGGCAAAGTGAACAAGTAAACACATTTTACTAAAAGTTTTGTTGAATACAAATTTGATATATTTTCTTTTTCTGAAGAATATAAATACTTTTGAGGTAAGTGAATATATTATTTTCGCTATGATATAATTATTTTTTGCGAGTGCATGTTTTACTTGAAGAAATTAGTGCTATTTTTGTGAGTATCAATTTTGATACTTCAGGCATTCCGCCCTACATAAAACCTACCTACTAATTCTTTAGCTATAAAAACTTTTTGAACTTCCGATTTATTATTTTTCTGCATAGTTTGGTGTTGGGATTACTTTTATTTTTATTTTATTATAGAAATTTATCAAAAATGCGACCAGCAGAGATTGAGAGCAAATTGAAGCGGTTAGAAAATGGTGAAATTTCGGAAGACGATTCCACCGACAATGAAGATGACATAGACTATTATTCGAGCCAAAGAGATCGTCTGATGGAGCTAGAAGATGAAGGGGATGTAGGTAATTTTCCCACTGACCCAAACTTGGATGCAGATCCACCTGCCGACATGCAACATAATTTAGAGACTGTTGAACGAAGCCCAACTCCTACAACCAGCAGCCAGAACAACCTACAAACTGCACCTTTCAACTCTAGAAACATAGTGTGGAGAGTAAAGAATATGGACATAGTCCAAAATGCTTTCCAGTTTGCTGGAAACACTGAGTATTCACAAGAAATTATGAACTTAGACACTCCTTTTCAGTTTTTTTCTTATTTTTTCGGTGAAGAAATTTTGAGATTTCTAGTGGACGAGTCAAATAAATATGCCTTCCAAAAGAATCCCAACTTTACAGAACCTGTAACTGTCTTAGAATTACGTAAATTTATTGGAATTCTTATTTTTACTAGTGTATATCATTATCCTAGTGTCAGGTCATACTGGTCAAACATTACAAAGTTTGAACCCATAGCACAAACAATGAATCGCAACAGATTTGATAAAATTCGACAAATTTTTCACATGAATGACGACTCTAAACATTTGCCCATTGATCATCCCCAGCACGACCGACTGCATAAAGTAAGACCAGTGATAGACTATTTGAACAAGAAATTTATTACTGTACCATTTGAGCATCGTCTATCACTAGACGAGCAAATGTGTTCAACTAAAATTAAACATTTTATGAAACAATACTTACCCAACAAGCCCCATAAGTGGGGATTCAAATTATACGTTTTATGCTCTCTGTCTGGGTATGCCTACAGTTTTGAGATTTACTCAGGAGCTAAGGACATAGACCGTTTACCTGGCGAACCAGACCTCGGAGCTGTATCGAATACAGTTATTCGATTGTTACGACCAGTACCAAGGCACGTCAATCATATAATTTATTTTGACAATTTTTATACGAATATTCCTCTGCTACATTACTTGACCAACGAAGGTATTTATTGTCTTGGAACAGTACAGAGAAACAGGCTTGGAAAGTCGTGCAAGTTGCCGGAGAAACGGGAAATTATGAAGTCTAACGTACCCAGAGGAACATATCACGAAAATGTGGCCTCTCACGAAGGCCACGAATTTTCGGCCACAAGTTGGAAAGACAACAAACAAGTACTATTACTTTCCACGTATGTTGGCGCTGAACCAGCGGATACTATAACCCGCTACGAAAAAAAACTAAAGGTTCAAGTATCATGTCCTCGGGTCATAAAAGAATATAATGCACACATGGGCGGCGTTGATTTGATGGATAGCTTCATTGGTCGATATCGCATCCGCATAAAGTCGAGAAAGTGGACAACTTCTACCACTTGTTAGACATGACTGTCATCAATGCTTGGGTACTATACAAAGAGGTAAACACAATGAAAGGAAAACTTCAGAAGAATATTATGAAGTTAGCAGATTTTAGAACTGAGCTTGCCGATACTTTATGTAGATATCAAAGTCACTCGATAAATAAAAGGGGAAGACCCAGTAGCAACAGTCGACAAGACACTACAGTACCTTCTAAAAGACCCCGGACAGGTGTACAAGTACTACCCTCTACTGACGTGCGTTGCGATTGTATTGGTCATGAAAAAATATTTATGGATTCTAGAAATAAATGTAAATTTAATAATTGTAGGAAACTTACTTCCTGGTTCTGTAAAAAGTGTAAAGTGTCGTTATGCGATAATAAAAACAATCAATGTTTCGCATTATTTCATGCATAGGTATATCTGATTTCTTTATGGCGTTAATGCCTGAAGTATCAAAATTGATACCTGTTTTTTTTCTAAATAAATATGTAAAATAAATATTGTGATTTTTTTAGCTATTTTTCCCTTCATCTAGACCCTCAAGCAAACACAGTAATATTAAAAATAAATTACTTTCGTAAATCAGGCTACTAAAACGAGAATTTGTGATTACGACAAGAAATATTGACGGCGTTGATTGTCTGGAATATTTTTGACAATGTTTTAGACTTTGTCGACAACATATCTCCCATAGTCGTGTTTTTGTTTACTATAAAAATGGAAAATGTATTTTACAACTTGTAGGAATTGGACGAATGCCAAAATACATTGCTGCTTTCTTAAAGTTACCAAACTCAGAGTAATATACCAGGCACTGTTTCCGAAGATCTTCCGCGTTTCTTTAGGAAATAAGAAAATAGTAGCGAGTAAAATCATGAGAGAACAGACTATGCCCCATAAACAAACATCAATTGAACAGAAATCTGTGCGTTTACATCTGCAGGTGTTAATATAAATAATTGTAAAGATTTTGTTATTAATGTTTGTAATAATTAATTTGTGAATGTTTATATATTTGTAAATGTTAAGTAATTATAAATTTTGTAAACCAATAAATTTTCTTAAGGTTATTTGCTAAAATTGTGTTGGAGTTGGCAGTACTTTATAGGACTAGTGTGGTAAAGTCTGTCAATACGACATTATAATGACACCTGTAAAGTTTGACATTACATATCGACAGTAGGTAAATTAATAAAAGCATGCTTTTGTTTTAGATGTAATTATACATTACATTACATTACAATACGTTGGTAACACGTGGATTCTTTGGTTTGGCGATGATAGCACTTCTTACAAAAGTAATTTTAGTTAGAACTTTGTCAAAATCTAACTTCAATTTTAGCATAAAAAAAACTAAAAAAACACGCTTTTATAAATAACCGAACTAAAAAGAAGAAAATAATTTATAATTACAAACTAAATTATTAAATTCAGAGCAATAATATATAATTATAAACAAAATCACTAAATTCAGAGTTAAAAGCGTGGGGTGCATCCGGATACACGGTAGTCTTTCGCGCCAAGTATCTGTTATTTCTTTTTTTCTTGGAATTAATTATATCAATCATTGTTTTAACATGTATTCAGTTCGACTATTGCTGTCAATTTGTCATTTGACTGATATAAATAATACTGTCACTAAACACGACGTTTGAATACATACGTGACGAGATATTCTACAGCTGCACTGTTTTTGTTAAATCTAATAATTTTTTTGTAAAGATTAGAGGTTTTTTTTTATATTTTGTGTTCACAGAAATAAATTTATCATTGTTTGTAACAATAGTTTAACATGTACTTGGCGAGACATTATACAGTGAAACTGTTATTTGTAGGATTTTTTTATATTTTCATAACTCTCCCTCTATTGATAGCTGCATTTAGAATAATTGTAACAATGATTATAGATGCACCCCACGCTTTTAACTCTGAATTTAGTGATTTTGTTCATAATTATATATTATTGCTCTGAATTTAATAATTTTGTTTGTAATTATAAATTATTTTCTTCTTTTTAGTTCGGTTATTTATAAAAGCGTGTTTTTTTAGTTTTTTTAAACTATTATTTATTTTCTATTTTTTAGTTCGGGTACCTATAAAAGCGTGTTTTTTCAATTTTCTAAGCTATCAGCTATTTTCTGTATTTTAATTCGATTTATCAATAATAAATTTTTGCGGACATGTGATTATGAAATATCTTACGAACTAAAAACGTATTGGAAACAGTAGTTATCGACAGTAAGACCTTATTTCTCGGGGAGGGAACCTGAGAAACAGCTATCACATCCAAGGCAGGCAGCGGGCGCGCAAATTACCTGCTCCGACACGAAGTGGTAATAGTGAAATACACTGGAACGATTTAAACGCGATAGGCTTTGTCGAGATGCACACCTGCGCAGTTCACGCGCTCTGCATTTGTCACTCTCATGCAGAGGATCCCTAAAGAAATCAATTAATCCTAACGATCCTAATTAGGATAATAAAAACTTTTTAATGAACTATTGCATTGTCATCGGTCCGTGAAACGCATGCAAAGTTTCAAGTTAATCAAACACCTGGAAACTGCTGAAAATTAAGCTCAAAGATTCCGTTACATACATACATACATCCCGAACTAATAAAAGCGTGTTAAAAATAATAATTTAAATGGAAAAGTAAATAAAATTGAACTTGACAATTGACATGGTTACATGTTGTGGGAATCGCTATGTTAAAAATATAAGTTTTGTTTATATATTAATATAAAATAAATAAAAATGTCAATTCACAATAAAAAATATTTATAAAAAAAGTTTTAATTACAATATTAAAAATACAGTCATACCATTATCTATTATTTCAAGTAACAATTTGGTCCTACGAGCAAATAGTACGATAATTAGAAGATTACAAATAAACGTCAAGTTTTATAAGTTTAAGTACATCGCGGTAGATTGCAATCTGTAAGTGATATTCAAATTTCTTCTATTTGTTATTCAATTTATAATTTAATCATGGTCGATTTAAAATCTTTAAGACAACAACGTGGTGTTTTAAAGTCTCAATTAACACGTTTGAATAGGTAATATGAGAATTTAGCTCAATTTGATATAGCTAGTAGCATTATTACTGAGTTAAGTTTGCGACTAAAAAAATGCGATGCATTATGAGATAGTTTCAATAAATTACAATTTTCTATAGAAAGCGAGTGTGAGGATGAAGAACTCAATATTTAATTAAATGAACGAGATGTGTTTGAATCTAACTATTTTTCAATTATTTCTACAATTAAAGATTATTTAGCAATTTACAAAAATAATTTACATAACGAGACAAATTTCAGATATTTCAGACACTCAAACATTTTATTGCTTAGAATATTCATTAGAAGGTAGCGCATCTGAAATAATAGAATCAATAGAAGTTTCCGCTGTTAATTACCCTATTGCTTAGCAATTATTATGTGATAGGTATGACAATAAGAAGTTAATAATGTATAATTTACTAAAAGCAATTTTTGAATTCTCTAGTGTTAACAAAGAATCTGCTAGTGAACTTAGGTTATTGTGCAATACTGTCACAAAAAATTTACGATCCCTAAAAGCTTTAGGTCGAGCTAGTGAGGATTGAGATGACATCATAATTTTTATTATTACAAGTAAGCTAGACAAATCTACATTGCGTGAGTGGGAATCGATTCAATACGCTGATCAATTTCCTACTATGAAACAAATGTATCAATTTTTAGATACAAAATGCAAACTCCTAGAAAAAATTAATTTTATGAACTATTCAGGTGCTAGTTCCGAAAACTCTTTTAGTAAAAACTGTATTTGCTAGCATCAATAATTCTACAAGTTGCTATTACTGTAAAAAAACTCATGTTATTTATAAGTGCCCAGAATTTTTACATTTAACGCCTAGTGTGTGACGCACTCGATAATATAAACAGCGAAGTACCTACAGATAAAAGCTTTTTGAGGAGGACCCTGGTCATCAACTCAAATCGAAGAAGGGAGTGGGAAATAAAATTTAAATGGGCGCCACCTGTTTAGTAAAACCTCCTCTGATATTAGCACATAAACAGGAACCGTACTACATCAAATTCAAAGCACTGATACCCGTCACAAAATTTTATTGTGAGTTACACTTAATAATTTACTAATAAAGTGAAATTAAACGCATAGGTGCAAACATATACAATTATGAAAAAAAATACCTTTTGAGTGGCTTAAACTACTTGGTAATTACTAATAACAAAACTGACTTCCAAACGTTGATACCGATTAACTGATTATTCGTGCACAAATAATACCATTAACATACTCTTCTGACGTAATCATAAACCTAACAATCATGTAACATTTATAAACAAATAAACCAGAGCTAATCAATGGCTGATCAATCGGCATCGATCCCACGCAAAACTCAATGATAACAATAAAACTTCCACTTACCAGTTTACAATCTTATAATTTAATTGATATTACTCAGTGTATAGAATATACTTATTTCATTTATTTTTTTTTTGTTTTCCTAATAAAGTTGTCCCCAAAGAATTTATTAATTGTAATGACGTCGAAGGAACGACAATCCAAATTTTAGCAAGCCACGGGTTATCAATCGGTCACCAATATCGAATCTCGCATTGTTCGCATTCCTGGACTTTTGATTATATCTTTTTTTGTTGTTATTCAACAGCGAAAGTGTGGTAGTAGTTACTAGATGCTGTGAATCGTTTAGATTAGGTAACGAATTAACAATTAACTAATACATACCCCTTTATGAATTTAAGGGCACCGATTAAATCAAAACGAAACTTATAGTTTTATTTAGACCAAATAGCATACTGATATTTCTAACAAAGACTATAATGATGCTATTGCTTAATTAAGAAGGTTTCAAATTTGCTTTATTTTAGCAAGGAGATACAATTCTCCCATACCTTCATTTAAAATACTATTGGCAAAACCCACATAAAATGATATTAAAAGTGGAATCGAAATTTTATCATAATTCGAGCGTTTCCGAACTATTTAATGGCTAGTTGCCTACCTAATTGGCGTATAAAATTACAATTTGAATTTAGAACTGTTACAAGTGCACGAATGCCAGAAGGAAGACGGCCATTGTATGTATTGTTTGTAATTTAACAAAGAACATGTTTTAGTCATTCCTTCACTCAAAGTCTAAAATTATTTAAAGTGCAGTATTTTCCGATTTTAATAAAATAATTAATAGTAGAGTTGTATTTTTGAACTCGGTTTTAAAACATCTTTTTAAAACCCAGGGGAAGTTAGCCATAATAAAAAAAACAATTTGGGCATCTTAAGACGCAGATGTTTTAAAATAATCTTCTCTTCTCATATTTTCAAAATGAGTGTACTTACTCGGATTGTAAAATTTGTAAACGACGTCATAACATTTTACTACATTGCAATAAAACTATAAATAAAATTCAACACTGACGCATCTCAAACAATAGAACCGGAAGAATTATTGACTGCACATTCTTTTAAGAATAATACACAAGTACTCTTTTGTACTGTTAATATTTTAATAAAAAGTGAAATTCAAATGTATGAGTGTAGAGCCTTGTTAGACAACGGTTCTCAGAGTGACTTTATCACTATGGCTTTATGTAATAAATTAGGATTGAAAACAAATAAAGTTAATTAGTCTGTTAGTAGTGTAGATAAAGCAATGTATAAAATTACTGATCAAGTTAAAATTGAAACTAAATCCATTTCTAATAATTATTCTAGTGTTCTAAACTGTTTGGTCATAGAAAATATTACTGAAAATTTACCAACTTATACGTTTGACATATACCTAAAGGTATAAAATTGGCTGATCTACATTTTAATCAAAGTCGTCCAATTGACATATGTTATTAGATGCTGCAGTATTTTACGATATCATAAATACAAACCATTTAACATTAAAATCTAATAAAATTAATTTACAAGAAACCAGATTAGGATGGATACTTGGCGGTAATATAACCTTATATAAGACTTATTCTATTAGTAATAAAAATGTTAATTTAATCATTGACAATTCGTTCAATGATATGATTGCTAACTTATGAAAAATTGATAATTTTAATGACGATTCTTTAAAAATGGCTAAAGACAAACAATATGTCGAAAATCATTATGTAGAACACTACGATCGCAATTTTTCTGTCAGAATAATAGTTTCAATTCAATTTAATAATAATTTAACATTGTTAGGCAATTCAAAAATAAGTGCATTACATCGATGTTAGAAAAACGATTAGACAAAAATCAAATTTTAAAACTTGAATATGATAAACTTATGCAAGAATATATCATTTTAGGACATATGATTGAATGTGAAGATCAATCCTGTAATCAATCGTGATATTATTTACCTCATCATCCTATAATTAGAACTGACAGTTTAACCACTAAGCTACGAGTGGTATTTGACGCTCTAATAAAAACTAGTACGGGGTACTCTTTAAATGATTTAATGACTAGATTTTAAAATATTCTTCACTAGGAGGGCCAAATTAAATTTAATTTGCCCTTCCTAGTAAATAATATTCTACAATCTAGTCATTAATTAAATATTAAAGAACGTAACTACAGTACTTGAATTTCTTTAAATGATGTTGAATATACAGGACCTAATTTGCAATCTGGTTTAGTATCCATTTTGTTGCAGACATATCAAAAATGTATAAACTATTATTAGTACAAGAATCACAAAGACATTATCAAAAAATACATAAATAATATCAAATAAAGTGCATCCTCAGCACTAGTTTTAGCTTTAAGATCGTTAAAACAAATAGGTAAAAAATCAATCACAATCGCTATTAGCGCGTGATAAAATATTGAAAAATTTTTATAGGGACGATTTATTAACCGGAGCAGAAGATTTAGAGAGTTTGATTAAATTACACCATGATATCTTTAATATTATGTCTCTTTATGGTTTTGAGTTAAGAAAATGGTTTTCAAACAATTAAACTATTTACAAACAATTACAATTTAATAACAATTTAATACAGTTAGGTCCAGAAGAGTGCAATAAAATATTAGGTTTGCAGTGGAACGCCTTTAACGATACTTTTCAATTTTCTATTGCTGACCATGCAAACAAAACAATTACAAAAAAAATATATTATCTATTGTAAGTCAAATTTTTGACCTTTTAGGATTAATAAGTCCTGTTATAGTTATTGCAAAAATAATTATACAAAGATTATGCAATTAAACATTGATTGGGATCATCCCACGCCTAAAATAATATCTAATGATTGGTTAAAATTTCAAAACGAATTAACAAAACTCCAACATATAGCTATTAAAAGACATATTATTATTTCTGAATACGCAAATGTAGAGTTACACGGGTTTTCAGATGCGTCTGAGAAAGATTACGGGGCATGCGTTTATGTAAGAAGTAAAAATAAAAGTAACAAAGTTATTTCTAAACTACTATGTGCTAACATGCGAGTTGCGCTTTTAAAACAAATTTCTTTGCCCCGATTGGAATTATGTGCTGCTGTTTTATTAGTCACTTTAATGAAAAAAGTCATAAATTGTATTACAATACCTACAGATAAAGTTTTTTATTATACAGGCAGTACAACAACTTTAGGTTGGATTAATGAACGTGCAAATCAATGGAAAACTTTTGTAGCTAATCGCGTTTCTGAAATTCAATCTAATAGTAATTCTAATCAGAGGATTCACGTAAAGTTTACGGATAATACTGCAGACTTGCTATCCCGAGGTGCCTATCCTAGTAAACTAATTGATATGCCTTTGTGGAGGTACGGTCCGTTGTTTCTAAAAAATCAAAATTATAGTTTTTCTGATTGTTTTGTAACTGATTAATTACCAGAAAAACGTTCAAATACATTTTACAATTTTTTCTAAATACTTGCGTTTGACAAAATTACAAAGAATTGTAGCAAGATGTTTTTGACTTTTACAACTTAAAATATCGAAAAGAAAGAAAAACTGAAACATTATCAATTGAAGAAATAAAGCGAGCTTAAACTATATTACTTTGAAGATTTTTTTAGGGTAAATGGTGTATTTATTATTTAATACAATTTAATTACAAGCTTTCGAACCTTAACAAAGTTATACTAAAATAAGAATGTTTTCCGGGTTTGGACCGTATCATTGTTGTTGTAACCAAAGGTGCCAACGTTTTGCCCACTTTTGTAAGAGGCTTCATCAGGGCGTGAGATAAATCGCAAAACTCAAAGAAGCAACGAAATCTAACTAAGAACTTCTTAAAAGTTAGGTTATACACTGAACGACCGGTTTCACCAATGTAAACTAAACCACATGAACAAGGAATCTGGTATACACCTTGTCCGTATGGGTGGGTTTGCGATAAACAGAATGGCCCAGAAGTCCGTCGGGCTTACGAGTCACAAGAACGTGAAAAAATGGAAGAAACATTTCTACTCCCGAACCCAACCCGAAATTGGCCTTTTTACCCTACATTCACAAAGTTACAGATCAAATAGGGAAACTTCTTTGTAAGAATGGTATTAAACCCATATTTAACTCAACAGGCAAAATCTCTCAGATTCTTCCTTCTCCCAAAGACAAATTTCCTACACTTTCATCTCAAAGTGTATACCAGATTCCTTGTTCATGTAGTTTAGTTTACATTGGTGAAACCGGTCGTTCAGTCATTACTCGCATTTCAGAACATGATCGTTGCATAAGGAAAAGGTATATTTCCAAGTCTGCGGTTGCTGAACATCATTTTACTACAAGTCGCAAGATAGATTTGGATAATGTTTCGTTGATTGTTAAATCTCCATTTTTTTTCAACAGGAAATTCCGAGAGACCATAAAAATTATCAAACACCCCAATAACTTCAATCGAAAACACGCCCTTTGTCAACCATAACCCAATCAGAGTCGAGCTCAGCTATCCGTGACGATCTTTTTTCTTTATATACGAAAACTATTTCTTCTTATGTCACTTCTATGGAGTTTAGAATCTTGCTTGGTTCACAAGTTAATTACCTAGTGGTTCTTTGTTAGATTTTCGTTTGCTTTTTCTAGTTATCGTTTTCTTTCTTACCTTTTCAGAGTTTAGATTATGACTTGTTTCACGAATGTATAACCTAACTTTTGAGAAGTTCTTAGTTAGATTTCGTTGCTTGTTTGAGTTTTGCGATTTATCTCACACCCTGATGAAGTCCTTTACGAAAGTGGGCAAAACGTTAGCAACTTTAGTTTCAACAACAATGACACGGTCCAAACCCAGAAGGCATTCTTATCTTAGTATAGATTCCGGCCGTGGAAGCCTTCGCTATTACTTAGCAAAGTTCTTTGTCAGGCAGTATAAATGAAATTGATTTAACAATTGTAAAACAAAATTTTATTACTTTGGCTTTGCCAACAACAGTGCTTTTTTTTAGAGTATTTCAATCTTAGTCATAATAAACCTTTGCATAAAAAAGTAACTTATTATCCCTCAATCCATTTATTGACGATAATAGTCTTATTCGTGTAAGTTGTCGCTTACAAAAAGCAAATTTAAACGGAAATTAAAAATATCCGATTGTTCTTCCTAAAAGTCATAATTTAACTTTGTTGACAACGAAAGAAATTTATATAAACTTTATGCACTGTGCACCTCAGCAAATTTTATATTTAACACGTGAAAAATAATGGCCAATCTCTGGTAGAAGCACAACTAGAAAAATTGTTAATCAATATATTAAGTGTTTAAGAAGCCAAAATTATGTAAATCACTAATGAGTAATTTACCAAGTATAAGAGTTCAACAATATATGCCATTTATTAATGTGGGAGTAGACTATGTAGGTCCATTTAATATAAAAGACAAAAAAAGTAGAGGTTGCAAAATAGTTAAATGCTACATATGTATTTTTGTTTGTCTTACTACAAAAAATATTCATTTAGACTTTGTAACTAACCTTACAAGTGAATGTTTTTTAAATCTGTTACGTGCAAAATTTTCATAACGTAATACCCTGTATATTAAATTGAAATTAGATTCTGGTTTTGACGCTCTCTGCCGATCTTTCTTGTTACTGTCAGTTGCGGTCAAGTCATTAAGCTGTCAACTACCTAAAATGGCCTGTTTTGTTTAAATCTGGTAATTTCTAAGAACATCAATTGTAATGGAAATGAAATTAAAAATTCATTACGTATTTAAAGTAATTTATTCGTCACAGGTCATTCCGCTACGCTTTGGCCACATGTTTCGATTTAATTGATTAGGAACAATGAAGAATGAATATCGATAAATAATTGAAGGCCTATTATCCACACCGAAAACGAATGTTACTTCTTAGATGTCAGTCGATTGCGATACCCACCGCTTAATGATTGCGAGGAAGAGCATTCGATACATCGGGTTCTTATATCTAATTTCTTTTATTAACAATTTTGTAGACTTCGACTTTCGTCAGTCATTGCGTTGACACGATTTGCTATTCATAACTATTTCAGGCTACTCAACGAAGAAACCGTTTTCTTCGGGGAAGTGCTGGATTGTGGGTAAGTTCTTTTTTTAATTATTATGTCGCTGTCAAAGAAGGTCACTCACAAAGTTTAACTTGTTTAAAATACGCAATTGCAATAGTTTTAATACCATTTAGGTATTGTCAATATCTAATTCTGTGATATTGCATGATGTGAACCTTTGTTATTTAATGGGAAATTTTCTTCGCTTATCAACACCCGAGGTGTAACTTATGTATTGTGGGTTGCTGCCCCTTCCTTCATTTATGTATTTAGAACGTACTACAACAATTTCTGATTTATTGTAACGTTTCCGTTACTGTTATTACTTGATTTTAAATTATCTGTATTAGTTTAACTAAATTTGCGTGTAAACCTTCCTTTACTTTTATTCTGTGGAATTCTTACTTTTCAAGGGCGTTGTCAACCTTGAGATGCATTCGGTACTGAGTCTCTGAGGAGTACAGAAGTAGTACTTCATTTGTTGAAGTGATGTAGTTTCTTTATCTTACCTAATATCTACATTATCTTTATTAAAAAAAAAGTCTGTGTTAATAATACAGGTATGTCTTTTATTTCTATTTTGTTGAGTTTATCTAATTCCCAGTTTCTATTTGTTTTAGACTTTTTTTATATACCGATTTTACCTTTAACGAAATTATCATTATCTTAATAATTCGAATGGGTTTGGTATGTGCATAATACTTTAATTACCAACGATCCGAACCGATTTTCGTAAAGAAAATACGCTTCATCATCGTTTTTATGGGAAATTTACCAAGGTTATCCGTCGATTTTACCGTTGGACGACACCAACTCTGCATTTCATTGGAAATTTGATCCGTATGTGTGAGTTGCCTTATCTCTACATTCCTTTTCGTTGATAAATGCCTTAGCAACAAGCTTGAGTTTTCTTTTTGTTAAATAACTTGCATCTTAGCGTAACTTATTGAATACTAAATGATAAAATTTCTCTAATTAAAATCAATATTACAATTGCCTAGTGCAATTATTTAAAGTAACTTAAATAAAATTGTTTTCTTACTATATGTAAAGAAATACCGGTATTCTCTTAATTTTAAGTTGAATCATTTAAATGACAAAAGTTTCTATTTTTAGTTTTAAGTAACTTTACCGAATTTTATATTATTGTTTTTGTTTTGTTTTTGAATATAGGATTTTAAATATTTTGAGAGCGATTCAATGAATTTTATGTTGTGTAACTTTTATTGCAGATTAAGACTTTTAATAGTTTAGTCTTAAAATGAAACTATTTGGCATCCCTGACATCAGAAGTTAATTGACCAATTTTGACAATTTTTCTAATTGTTTGATTGATTTCTTATATTGTTTGTTAGCGCGCTCTTCTCTTACCTAAATTACCTGAGTTGCGGCTACATTATTATTACTAATCCTCTATGTTATTGAATTATAGTTATTAATACTATACGTTACTGAATTATACTTGTTAATACTCTACGTTACTGAATTATATTTGTTAATCCTCTACGTCAGCGGTTCTCAACCTTTTAGTAACCACGTACCACTTGAAATTTTCAGAGATTTTGACGTACCACCTTATATTTATATATATATATTTATTTTTATTTATTTATTTATATATAATATATAATTATACATAATTTACATTTGGTCATATTTAGGAAAATAAAAATGCATTCTACAACTGTATGTATGTACATAGAATTTACTTAGATACAGAATAAAATGTATCATACATTAAAAACAATCTTAAATTAGTTCATTGAACACAGTCATTTAAATTTAAACAGATCCTAATGAGCCCTTTATTGTTGTTTGTCATTGACCAAATGTTCTATATCTGGGTTGATGGAGCTCAACTTGATTCTTAAGTCCTCTTCAACACTAATGCGGCTTCTGTATTTATTTTTTATGTACAGCAGTTCTGAAAAGCCTGATTCACATAAGTACGAGGTTACAAATTGAAGTAAATAGATTATTGCTTGCTTGAACACTGATAGATATTCAGTTTTTGTCCCCATTCAAAAGTCTATTAAAGATTTTTCTTTAAACGCATCTTTCATTGAGCTGATGATATTTTATCGTTGGTAGTGAACACTGTTGTATCTGACCTCAGTTCAAATAGACGAGTTAGGATCTTGCCTCGTGACAACCATCTAACCTCGGTATGTAGGAGGAGAGTTTGATATTTTCCACCCATATTTTCACACATCAAAGAGAAAAACCGTGAATTAAGAGCCCTGGCCTTAATAAAATTAATGACCTTCGCGCTATCCGTTAAAACAGACTTAAGGTTGGCAGGCATACCGTTGGAAGCCAAAGCTTCTCGGTGAATAACGCAGTGAGTACTTTGGCATTCTGGAGCAACTTTTTTTATTCTTGCTACTAATCCACTTAAATGACCCGACATAGCTTTTGCTCCGTCCGTGCGCAAACCAACACATTTAGACCATGATATTCCCGCTTTCATAATGTACTCATTTATGACATTAAATATGTCCTCAGCTTTAGTGTTTGATACAAGAGGTTGGCAAAATAAAAATTCTTCCTTTACTTCACTTTGATAATCAAAACGTACGAATACAAGAAGCTGCGCCATATTTTTTATGTCTGTGCTTTCGTCTACTTGCAGTGCAAAATAATTACATTCGCGCAGTTGAAGTAAAAGCTGTTCTTCAATACTCGAAGACATATCAACAATTCGCCTCTTTACTGTGTCATTCGACAACGGAATTTTCTCGATTTCCTTTGCTGCCTTTTCGCCTAATACTGCCTCGACCATATCCTTAGCGACCGGAAGTAAAAGTGTCTAGCCAATTGTATGAGGCTTCCCTTCTTTAGCTATTCTATAACTGACAAAGTAAGATGCTTTGACCAGTTTTTTGTCTATATTTACAAATTTACGTCACATTACCGTCACATTTTCTAATTGGAAGAGGTTTGACCACATTAATTGAACCTCAACTGGAAAACAAAAGTAGATAAAAGAAGGTGATTCCGTTGTAGTGAAAGAAGAAAACTTTTTACCATTTCAATGGCCTATGGACAGAGTAATAAATGAAGATAGAATAGTTTATGTAGTAACAATTAAACTACACAACCGTGAAATAAAACGTTCGGTGTGTTTTACCATTAGAAATAAGTGATTAATTGTTTATTAATGTTCATACTTTTTATATTTTTTGTTGTGTTGAACTTAACTGTTCAAGGCCGGCGGCATCTTGCGTCATAGGTGACATGGTTACATGTTGTGGGAATCGCAATGTTACAAATATAAGTTTTGTTTAAATATTAATATAAAATAAATAAAAATGTTAATTGACAATTAAAAATATTTATAAAAAAAGTGCCAGTTACAATATTTAAAATGCAGTCCACTACAATATACAATTATCTATTATTTCAAGTAACAATAAATTTCCAAATCTATAAAATTTTCGTAATCTATATGATGAGTAAAAACCATATGGTATAAATTAATTGAAACTGTTTTACTTGTTTGAAATATTACGTTACTTATCACAATGTGTTCATTTGACCTAGTCCATTATACATTTCTTTTATATATTTTTTTTAAATTTAATTTGATGTAGTAGTTACAATATTTTAAAGTATATTTCGTGATTATGTACATGTATTTTTACAGCATTAAAATAAAGTGTAAAAGCACTCGGATCTATTTTTCGAACGCTTAAATTGTTGAAAATTTTAAAGATGTGACTAAAAACGGAAGCGTTCAATACGCATTATACTTTTGCACACAATCATCTCTAACAAATACACTATTTATCCGTAACTTTGTAAAACGTTGTGCCTTAATTTTTCTTTACTTCAATTCCGATCACGCCATCTTTTTCCCACATTTAAGGAAGTTTATGGGAAGATAAAGAAATAAATACGTATGAAAGTAATCGCTAAGGTGACGACCTCCTGCTGTTGGCATTGTAAGAATGTTTTGACATTTCAGCAATAACGGAAATCGAAAGTTCAATTGTTGTCAACACTCTGACACCCAACCGAGTTGCAAGGATAATGTGCAATTCTCTTTATTACGTAACGGTCATTACATGCCTATTGTCCATTTCTCGTTTGTGATAACTATTATTAACCGATATGTGTTTATGTAACTTTACAAAGTATACATAAACGCTCCTCAGTATAATTAAACAGTTTTTCTTTTAATAACACAAAACATTGTTTTGTATATTACATTTAAAACTACAATAGTCCCTACTACAATAATTTTTTTTAATTTTTAATTATTTATCTATTTGATTAACAACAACAGTATTTACATATATCTCCAATAATCGTTCCATTAATTTTTTTATAAAATGATCTAATAAATACTAAAACATACACAATTTTTTAGAATAAAATTTGTAGTAATTTTTGTTATATGCAGTGGTGAATTTAACATCAGATTTATTAAAATAAACAACCTGTAATAAAATATTTACCTATAATGTAACAAATCGGTTATGTACTTTTTTAAGTTAAATTAAAATTGCAATGCCTTGTAGGCAGCAAAACAATTAGAATAGCTAATAAAATACACAACAAAATAAACATACCGTAATAATAAAATTTAAAATCTTAGTGTTACTGTCCTGATTTAATTTGAAGGATTTGACGTCAATGTTATTATTTGGAAAAAATGTAGAACTGACAATTCGTTTTTAAAATAATTCAATCAATCAATAAATCGTAAGTGTTGTTAATTAAAAGTTCTAATAATGGTGCAAAAAACACAAGTCACAGACTTTATTTTGTTTAAATTGATAGCTTTTAAGCACTAAATTTATTAAACCGTAAAATCATAATTAATTTTATGCTGTCATTATAAATACGTTAAATTTTGTAGGTTTTCGGTTAGTGATAACGCCCTTCAAAACAATGCTACTCAGATATTTGAGTGGTTACAGATTTGGAATGATTAGTAAAAAGATTTTTAATCGTTTCACTTAACACAATCATTTCCATAAAATATTCATTATAATCGTTGGAACCGTAAAACATACAAATTAGGAAAATTCCATTAATTTAAAACTTTACTGCACTCATTTACTACACTACGAACACCAATAAGTACCTATTAAGAGCTGGAATCTTCCGTAACTACATCTTTAAAAACAGTATCTCCAAAGTCTTCAAACTTAAGGAACTGAACTTTTAAAAATGAAAATTACTCATATAAATAAACAAGAATACAAAACGTTGACAAAGATACAAAATTAAAACAAACAATAGCAAAATGTAAATATAACTCTAAATAGTGTTAGCATAAACTAACAAATATAATATCGAATTTGTGTTATCTCAAAAACCAAATAAAAATTGTCGGAAACAAAAATCATACAGCAATCTGAATAAAAACTAAGGAAACTAATAAACTATAAAATGTATTCAAAACTTAAGACAATAAAATCTACCTAAATAATTCAAGTGCACCTGCACTAAATATGTACCTAATAAATTACAATCTACAATTAAGATAAATTAAAAAACGCGAAACAACTTCAATAACTTAATGCGGAATTACTTAAATTGTCTTAAAGAAAAGAAAATGAATAAAACAAACTCAAATAACTGGTCTTTCAGAAAAGATTACGGACAAAAAAAGGACTGTTACACAATAAATCTACGCAAAACTAAATACGAGAAGAAAAATGGAATTGAAAATTTTTATACTATTTTAACAATCCAATTGACCATTGACTTTTTTCAATTTTTGAATCTAGACGTATCTATATTTTAAGAATTATCTAAATATTAACTTAGTATATTCATGTATACATTCAAGTAAATCTGCCTGTTTTGCAAACATAGTTGACAACGCTGGAAAGTGTTTTTTTACAAAAAACCTTTTTTGGTTATAAATAACTTCAAGCCATCACTTTGCAGCTGTAAATTAATTTTATTTAATACTTTATACATATCTGCTCTGCAAAAAATCTCTGTTTCTACTAGGATACTACATAGAGTGTCGTAATCTCAAAAAACTACAGCTTCTCATTTCGACAATCCGCGCTTGAGATACTGTCAAAAAAAATTTTTTTAGGTTTGTACATCTGTTAGTTGTTTACATGGCACTTTAATAAGTCATTGTTTGGTTTGTTTTGCAAAATTTTATATGCTTGTTAAGCAAAAAGTATGCCTGAAATTTTTTGTTTTTTTGTGCGGAAACGTTGGCATTGTTAACGATACCCTACAGATACTCTACAATGTCGAAAACACAAGTATACAAGTGCTACAAAAAATTTGTGATAGAATGTTCAAGCGTCTTTCCAGCAGCACGCGCTGTTCTGCAGGCAGAACGTATTTTTGATACTGTTGTTTTTAATACCATCATATCTTCATAGTAGGACAAAATTGCCATCATTGAGTTTTTCGGAAAATTTTGCTTATCGAAATGCATTTGTTTCAACAATTCATTTATTGGCAGTAGCGTACGCTGTAATTATGGCTCAAGTTTTTTGTGTTCACGGTCGAATTTTTACAAAGACAACAAATTTTAACAAAAAGTCCGATTTTAAATGGTGTAGTAGCGTGTTTGGCGACAATTATTTCAACGTAGTGTCTAACGGAAATGTAACGAAAATAGATAAATCTCTTGCGACATAAACATAGACAATAAGAAAACAAAAATTAGTACCAAGTTATTTAAAATTATTGCTAAATTTTAATTATATTAAAATGTAAAGTCAGTAAACCATTAAACTATGATTATAAGCGACTTTCGGCTTAGATCGCGTCGTAGTTAAACACCCAGACTTAGGCAGACAAGAAGTAGAACTTGGCCTTTGCCGTATTGTCGTTCGTGAACGAACATCATGATAAACGCAAGAAATTTGAGGACATCCCATCGTCTACACAGCAAGAGGCTAGTACAAAAACACTTTAATAGTTTTACCACCTCATGAAATTTCTTACCTGTCTCCTTTTTATCTTCTAGTGATGGTGGAGATTCATCAGATAATAGTCACAATAAAAACTTTTATGAAGATGTCACTCAGTGAATGTTTGAAGAAGTAACTGTACACGATACGACATAAAAACTCAATGAGCACACTAAAAGTAATCAATTCACCGACGTAAGGTATAAACTAAAACTTGAAAATATTTGCAGTATTTTCGAAGCTTGCAATACAAATTTGGACTAAAAAACAAAACAAATAACAAAATCGGGGTTCTTCAAAGCTATCGTATTTCTTTATTCAATGAGTACCAGAATTTTCCACATTGGACGCGAATAAAAATAAGAAAAATCAAATGTTTCCTAGTCAATCATTTGGAAAGCGTAAACTAGTTTTTTTCTGCAGACAATAAATGGTATAAGTGTATCAAAGGTTTTATATATATTATACATTCCAAACGGAATAATGCTTATAGACCAGAATATCAATTGTGTGCTGATGAGTCAATGTTTTCTTGGTACGGAAATGGGAATTATGATGCAGAAGAAATGCGATCTTTGATTAAAATAAAACGAAAATTTTAAGAGATCTGTTGTGAGTCCACAATTTTGGCAGATACAGACAATAATAAAATAATACGCTAAAAAACCAACAAACAGAAAGACTTAATGAGTCGAAAAAGTAGCAAGTTGACCTAGGTGGTAGAACAGCAACAATTCTACAATTTACAGAACCTTGGCATGGTACAAGTAAAGTTAAAGTAGCTGATTCATGGTTTGTGTTCGTTAAAATAGCGATGGAGTTAAAAAAAAGAGTGCTCTTCTTTATTAAAGTTGTAAAAACAGCAACAAAACAATTTCCCATTAAGATAGTAAAGGAGAAATGCTCAGAAACAAGATGAGCTACCATTGTATCGCAAATCATTGTCAACTAAGTAAGACTCATTAGTTAGTGGTAGATGGCGCAATAAGAAAATTCACACTTTTGTGGGATCATGTGGTACAACAATAGAAGGTACACCTGCAAAGAAAATCCGAACCGACGAAAATAATTAATTATTGTATTTTAGAAATACTTTAGATTAAAATGGTAGAAGAATATTTTGAAGCAGCACCATCAACAAGACGACTGCTTAGACATTTTATTATTAAAGCGACCTAAACAAAAATATCAAAAAATAAATACCAATGAATAATTATAAAGTTTTGACATATTTTGTGTGTTTTTGAATCATAATAATCAAAGTATATTAATATAATTTAAAATAAATACTTGTAAAATGATGCGTCTGCACGGCACTGCCACTATAGATAAACTAAAGTCAATGACACTATCTTTTACATAATTGTTCTAATTGTATTCCATCTGTTTCTACGCTTATTTGCAACCTTTGATGCATTGTCACTCGTTCGAATTTTTCTGGTGTAATTATTAATACCGCTGCGTTAATTCTTTTTGTAACTTGATCAACGTGTTAAGGAAGATCTCTCTTTAATAAAACTTCAAACAAAAAAGCTTAATAGGTTGATATCGGAGATCTTGCAAGTCATAGGATACGCGACCAATTCATCTTTTTTGAAAGTGTTCATCCAACCACTCTCTTACAATACGAGCAAAGTGAGCACGACCTTTATCGTGCATGTAAATCATGTTATGGCGTATGTTCAACGGCGTCTCGTCAATAACTTGTTCCAATGCTTTAAGGCACCTTTGGCATTAAGACAATTTGGTAGATAAATTGGCCCAACTACCCTGTGATTTTGGCCAGCCAAACGTTAATGCAAAACTTTCTTTGGTGACCATATTCTATAAATTCATGCAAATTTTGATCTGCTCAATAGTGAAGATTGCATTAAATACACTATCTCTGGTAACCATAGATTCATCGGTCCAAAGATTACTCCGGATAAAGTCGCTATCTTCTTTGATCAAATTTAAAATTGTGTTAAAAAACTTTATCGTAATATGTTGTCGTTGTCATAGAAAGGATAACTTTAAAAACGTGATATAGATGAAGCAGGATTTCTTGTAGAACCAAGTGAATAGTTTTGTTGCTGAGTATATTTGCTGTTGAAGTAATTGGCGGATACAAAACGAAAGATTTTTGTGTGCAGCGTTTAGAATATGTTCTTATAGTTGTATTGCACGGCTTTGTCTTAGTCGACCGTTTGAAAAACGTATGCCATACTCGTTTGCGACCGCGTTAGGATTTCTATTACAAAAACTGTACAACAAGTACAAATTCACATATTCATTGAGTGTAAAAGCTATTATGAGTGAACGAAACAAAAACAAAGAACGCAAAGTATAAAAAACTACAAAAACTAATCAAAAGTACACAAAAAAGCAAAAGTTATACAAAAATGAAACAAAAAAGTCGAATTGGATACATAAATGTCAAAATTTATCGAATGATGCTTATGATTGAAATCTGTTGAAATCGGATTAGAACTGAAAGTTTGTTTTACAATATTTGTCAAATTTATTTTTCGTAAAAATACTAAAACGTTTGAAAAATTATTCTCAAGTTCGAGAGCCTTCACAAAGTTTCTATCCATTTCCACAACGTTCACTAAAAGATATAGAAAATTCGCGAAAGATTGCCAAAATATATAAAAGCTATATAAACGAATCATGGTCGAGATAAATACGACGAATTAAAATCGTGGGTAACTTTAATGTAAACAATAAGTACTAAACTGAAGTTATCCACAGACTTTATCTTTCGTGTAAGTGATAGTGCTATATAAATTAGTGTGTTTTTATTTAATATCTTTAGATTTAATTAGTTTGGTCAGTTATAAAAGTGTACATATTTTTAGTATAAATAAATTAGTTTTAGTAATCGTTACAATACGTTAATAATGCAATATTAAAAACAAACTTTGAAGTCAAAAAAGAAATTATTAACGAAGCAAAAGCATCAATTTTTTTTATTTTTCTTAATCGCAGCCATCTCTAACAACTGATATTGAAACTGACTTATTTATTGACTAAAATTTTGAAAACTTTGTAAAGACTTGTCAACAACATATACCATTAAGTTTTGTGATTCATAATTAAACAAAGGATGTCGCAACGTATAGGTTTTTTGCCAATTAGACACACGGTGTATAATGTGCATTAAATAAATTTATTTGCTTATGCTTGTTTAACTTTTTGTTATAAACTTATATATTTTTTTGCACAACACTGTAAACTAAGTTAATAAAAATTAATAAAGTTAATAGAAACATTTTGTATGAGAGTTTGTTAAAAATTTGTAGCATTTATTATAATTTTGTAGTTTTATTTCTAATAATTTTCCAGAAACTTTTACTACAATGTTATAGTTTAAATTTTAATAATCTTGTTCAAACTTTTGCTACAAATTTGTAGTACGCTATGAACAAATTATCTACAAACATTCACGACAATAGTTATTTGTATCGATAACCAGCAAAATACTATTTTGTGAGTATGAGCATTTTTGTTGGACGAGGTGAAGCCGATGCTACAAAATGCGAATACTCGCAAAACACTTTTTTCTATTGTGGTACTTTAACAAGTACTTTAAACAACATGTTTGAGTTGTCTAAAATATATAAATAAATTGTGGTTTTGATAGATTGGCAATACTAATATTTGACAATTAAAATACATTAATTCAACTAACTAACATGTCAAATTTGAAATGTTGCTAACTTATTATTAAAAAAATAATTTTTCCTAATCAATAAAATAAAAGTAAATATGTAACTTAAATTAATGTTTACATATCATTTCCAAAATAGAAAAAATAGTATAAAGTATACGTTTTATTTTGGCGCACTCAACCATTAGAAACTTAGTTTCGTGCGCTAAAATGGACCCTTATAAAACTAGTCCTTTAATATACTATTAGGATGCGTGATACACAAAATTTTTTGTGCTGACCTTTATAGTATAAATTTATTAAAAGCAGTTATTTTACTATTGATTTTTAATAAAATTTAATAACACATGTTCATAAAACTGAAACCTGTAATTACGAAATTCAATTGTTTTTTAAATAAATTTGATAATTATGTAGTATTATTACAATTTAACTTATTTGAAAATAAAGCTATTACGTTTTTAGCAATTGTAAGATATAAGCAAATTTGTTATATATGCTTACGAAATTTGGTTAATGTTATTCTAATTAATAACACAGATAATGGTGTATGTTAATAAATTTGACTGATTGACAGATGACGTTTAATTAATTAATGATTATCAGTGCAAAATTCTAGTTATAAAATTCTACTACACTTTACCGGCCTAGGTTGAAAAAGTAAAATGTCCGGCCGATTGTGATGCCTGTAAAATACATCAAAACGGACGGAAGCCCAAAAAAAAACATTATTTATTTAATATTGTTGAAGTACATATAGGTAAAATTTTAGTGTAGAAATGCAAAAAACGTATTGATTTTGTGTTTAACTTTAAAAATGTTATAAAAGCAGTAATTTCGTTTCGAGAATTTGTTTGTGTCTATATAGATCTGCTGTAATTTGTAGAAATAATTTGCACAACTATACATTGTATAGGGCAATATATTTTCTGATTATTGTTAATGAAGTTAGCTAAATCTCTTACTTTACTTATAAACTTTTTTGTTTACTAAATTTCATAAAAATTCAAAAAGAAAAAAATTTTTAAATAAGGCTTAGCAATTTCTATTTGTTGGTTTTAACATAAAAAATCACTAAGTTTAAAATTGCGCATATACTACAATGTGATTCAACAAACTTAAAGATTAAACAACGCGAATGCAAAATAAAAAAAAAAAAATTCTAAAACAACTGGATGTTGTTTTAATTTAAACAAGTAAATAAAAAGTTTATAAACAAATTGCTAATTCAATTAACGACAATAAAACTTTTCTAAAACACTAAAAAGTAGTAATTTTGAAACAAACAGAAACAATGCAGTACAAAGCAAAAAAAAATTAATTAGGTATGTGTCTTTATATCAATCTAAAAAGCATTAGAAATTTAAATTAATTAATAATACATTTAAAATAATGTACTGCTAACTAAAATAGATTTTTTTTAAATAATGTAAATTAATAATTAAGAAAATTGGCACGTACGGTTGTTCAGTCGCATTTCAGAAGTATTTCTATATTACATGATGAATAATCTTTATTTTGTAAAAAAGTATTCGCTAACACTTAAATGCAGTTATACTACATAAACCGCAATTTATTTTAACTCAAAGTAAATTTTATGTATTTAACTCTTATATCATGAAAACCTAAAAAAAGTTTAATCCATTATAACTGTAGGTCACTACTATAATTCACTTGTATTTTTACTATCCCTATCATAAGGGTTACTAACTGATGAATCATGTTTTTGGGAACGTTAGGGGATAGCGGGTTGTACTATATCAACCCCATTGAATAAATTAGTAAAACGTCGGCCATCTTGTCTAGATAAATTTCTGCAAAATGAAAGACCGTTTGAACTTACGATTTATTTCAAAATCAGTCTTATAACATTATTTACAAATTTTATGTTAAAATCACACTTAGAAAAATATAAATTCACTTTAATGTACAATATTTACAATAAATTAAATTTATTTTGGTATTGAGCACAACATGGTGTTAAATATTATTAAATTGTTTAAAAATATGTATATATTATTGTAAAATTTAAAGATTTTGTATTTAAATTTCAATTTAGCATATTAAAAGTAATTGAATTGTTTAGATATGATTACTTACGCATCAAATTTAGATTTTCCGATTCTAGTAAGAAAACATTGGTATGTACGGATACGCGTGCGAGGAAGACCAAGGTTCAAGTGGTAACATAACGGGAACGGCATAAAGTCCTCGGGGTTGAAAATGCGTTCGTGAATGTTTTTTAAGATGATCTTTTCTTCCGAATCGTTTTCCACAATGTGTGCATGGAAATGGACGAAGACCGCTATGAATTCTTTTATGTCGCGTTAATTCTTCGTTTCTTGTAAATGTTTTACCACAGTTATCCTCGTCGCAACGAAAAGGCCTTTCGCCTGAAATTTCGAATAAATTTAGTAAGTGTGTAAAACAATGTTAACAACAAATTACCTGTATGTATCCTTATATGTCCTTTAAGCTGGCCGTTATTTGAAAACCCAACATCGCAATGTGGACATCTATATTTTTTAGGACGTTGTTTCCTGGCACTTAAAATTTTAGCTTGCTGTTCTTGGTTCATTATCCGTGTGTACTCTTCTACAGCGCATCCTTGATTAACACATTCAAGGAATAAAGGATCTGTAGGAGTTAAACCAAGCGAGTTTGCTAAATTAATGTGTACTAAGTCGGGATAAAAAGAATAACCGTCTAAATTTCCCGAATAATCGGAAAAACATGCACTTTCTAAATTCTCCGTTTTAAGTTTTTCATTATTCGTCGACGAATTGTCGCGTTTGTGAAAATTTTTAAACGTTTTCACATTATCGCTGCTTTGCTCAGTAGTTACATTAGCGGATTCCGCATCTGCATTCTCCGTAGTAGTTGAGATTGTAGCATCTTGAGCGCAATCATCTAATCCTTTAGTACCGTAGCACGTCTCCGTATCTCTCTTTACTTTACGATTATTATCAGTGCTATCCCAAGGCCTAAATATTTTATTACATTTCGGAAGTTCTTTGTGCGATTCGTATGATATAGAATATTTATTAAGATACATTATTTCGAAGGCACTCACAGTATAGGATTACAATCGTAATCTTAATCGCACAATTGACTTAACTTAATCCCATAAGGACACTTGAAAGGACAATGGCTAAACTAAACAAATTTAAAATATACAAGGGTATATAAGTCTGAAAAGGGGGTTGTCCTCAACAAGAGGGGATAGCTACTGTTACAATAAGTTAACCCTCTTTGTATTTATTGAATGAAATGTATATTTCAAGGAACTTTAGTCTTTATTGACTGGCGTTTATAGTTGTCCCTGTAAATACATTTAACTTTAAGTATGTGTTACCGTTTTTGCACGGTTGTCCTTTTGACGACATACTGATTGTGGTTAGATTTAGATGTAATTTTTGTTACAATCCAATTTAGAAAACCAGGTATAGCTTTTGCAACTCGACAAGGGTTGTATCTTCTTTACTTAACACATATTTTTTATACGTCAAGTAAAGTAACAAAACTCGCAGTACATTTTTAATCGATGCGTGACATATTGAGATCGATCAGTTTCATACAATTTTCAGTAACTAGTCGTGGAATTTTTACAAGCAAGGGTTGTCAAAACAAATTAAACTTCTATAGTAATCTATCATTATATCCGTCATAAATGTACATTAAAATGTATAAACTTCTCAAACTAATAAAGAATTTTAAACAGCTTTTATTGTTACTAAAAACTTTTTAACTTTAAAACATAAAATACAAATATTAGATTATATATATTTAAATTTTGTATTAATTATATATAAAAAAACAACAATAAAGCTTTTGATGTAATTAACTTCTTTGTAAAAATATAATAAACAAGAAATCTTAATGCACATTTTTAAAACAATTCGTTAATTTTCTTTAATAAAATTGTTCAGAAAAAAATTCTACATAGCATTTGTTTAAGTAACAAGACAGAGATTTACAGTTTTTGTGTAAGAATTGGTTCTTATTATAAATTTATGAAACGACAAAGTAGTTTGCATTTTCATTATAAAGTGTAATAGTTTTTAGGAAAAAGAAATGTTTTGCAACAAAGTTTGTGTTTTTCTAGTAACTTACAGAAAATTTATTGCTAATAAAATCTAACACGACAAGACGATGCACATTTTCTGACTATCTTCTGACTATCGCCAATTAAATGTAGTCATAAATAATATAATGTTTGCGAATGTCTACTTTGCAATCAAACTTGTGCAACACAAAAGCATTTACAGCACTTTCAGTAAAGTGCTCAAACTTTATACAATTATGTGTCAAGTAAGCGAAGCACAAGTAGCACTTTTCAGTGTATTAAATCACATTGTAGTATAAATGAGCAGGATTATCCGTTTTTGAAACTCAATTATAATTACAGTTAACTTTTGCATTAAAGCAACTAATCGTAGAAATTAAATTTATCACAATTTAGTTTAGTCCACCTTACGAGAATCAACTTTTAATGCGTGTATTACTATTATTCAAATAAATTAAAAACTTGTAAGCGTTAACATTTCAATGTTTTGATTATTTAATGTTTAACTATAATTTCTGTATTTTTAATAAAGTTTATTAACTAAACTTTTTGGTTAAAATTATCAGCTAATATTTGATTGTACGTACATTTAACATTTTTTGATTGGTTATATTTTATTAATTTTCGTTAAAAATAATCTTTAGATTACCTTCAATTTACGCTGTTACAAAAAAAGTATAATACACATATTTGAAATTAGTTACATAATTAAAATAAAACGTTTTTATATTTCTTTATTGTTTAGATTACGTAGTTTACAGTAGTTTTCAGCAAGCTGATCTGATGTTTTTAGTTGCCGAAATTACAGTATACATACCTATGTTTAGTAGATTTTTATATAGTATTAGTTCAAAATGTAAAAACGTAAATTATCTTATCCTGAAAGAAACATATTTAAGTCCAACAGGATAATATGCAGTTTTGAAATTGACGTAAGTAAATAGTAATAATTAAATAGTAAGTTTAGCTAAGCCTAGTACAAAGGTATTAATATATTATGCAACATAAGATTGAATCAGTAATTTAAATCTACGTTTTCAAGAGACCAGAACCAAGTACATTGCAGTAGTTCAATAACAGAGGATTACATTAAACAATTATAAAACCTTCTACAAAAATAAAATATATCATAAAAAAAATCAATTCAAACGCTGTATTTCCAAACTGTTTACTACCTTTTAAAGCATCAACATTAAATAACAAACAAATCAAAATAAATGTTAAGAAAGCAAAAAGAAATAGAAAAATGGTGTATTACCTAAATAATAATAAATTGCTGTAATAAATATCAACAATCCAGATCCAGTTATAGTTCATTACTGAACAATAGGGCGCGTACTTGTCTTTTATAAAAATTGTTTTTAATTTTTTCGCACAGTCAAGTAAAAAACAGATCTCAAGTTTACCAAAAATTGAAGTGTTTGTCTATCTTTGCAAAAACTTAGGACAAACTTAATACTTTTGTTTTTTGGATTTTTTTTTGCTAAACTCAAAGTCAGTAAAATGTGGTAACTGGTACTTGAATTTGATATTAACCTGAAACTTACATATCCCAATTTGAAAACGTTGGCTAATATACGGCACAATGTGTCACAAATCGACGCCGAGTAGGTTGCTGCAAGTCACAAGTTGTTGTTGAGGCAATTTTTTTTTACATACGGAATTTGTTTGTTAACTTTTAGTTTTTATTTAGCATTTGAATAATGCAGTTGTTTTTGACTCAAGTGTTGTACAGTGTCACGTATAAGTAATTATGAATCCAAGAGTGTTTTACGGGTTAGTCTTATAGTGAAAAGGTAAATTTAACATAATATAAAACTAATTATGTTTTAGATCAGTTGCCAAATACAGACTTTTGAAAAACGTGGTCAATAATGTTCAAACTTCAACATCTGAAAAAGAGATAGATGTAGTAATCCTTGTTTCAGAATCTGGTGATCAAGACATTGAAAGTGATGAAGATGCAATTGATGACGATGTACTGCATTTAAATGAAATGTTCGAGGAAGTTTCTGGAGAAATGGATCTACATTTTCAAGATTCTTTAGATGATAAAGAGAGAGAAAATCAACCAAAAAAGAGGAATGTTGAGAAAGGCGCAGCAAGTGTCAAATCACCTAATACTCAAAAAATAGGCGTAGAGCACGTTGGAAAATCAGAATATGAATCTTTATTTCTTACATCCGAAATTATTGAGAACAAACTCAGCTCTATGCTGAGAAGGACAAAAATGTTTATAACTTTAGTGTATCTGACAAAGGTTTATAGCTGAGGATATGCAAGCACCTATCTTTGCTAAAATAATGAGCAAAAAAATGCACTACCTTCATTTAGTTGACAATCGTAGTCCTTCTAATTCTAAAGTCGCAAAACTGTTGGTGTTTTATATATATATATATATATATAAATAATCTTTTTTTTTACGTTTTGGATTTCAAAATGTAAACATATTTGTGTGGATATCCCTTCCTTTTTAAATATTTTTGGTATATGTTTCGGATTCTGTTGGAGAGTACCAGTTAAGGTCAGACCAAAATCTTTATAAAGATATTCTGCTATCTCTACTAAAGTATAATATCTGTTTTAACTTTTATACTTTATAATATCTGTTGGTCGTTACATTACGTCCAGAATTTCGAACTAGATCTAACAATTTTTTCCAATTTTCTGTGAACTTTTAGATGCTGGTGTGTTACATTTTTCTACATATTCTTTCATGCGCAAAACGTAACGAGTTAAATAATCTGCAAGCATTCATATAAGAACACTATAATTAACGGGTTTTTCTTTAACAAAAACTTTGAAGGCATATTTGCCTCAAAATAAATTAATAATCATGATGTTTATACAGGGTATAAAACATTTTAAAAATGTATCGTTTAAGAGATGAAAAATTTCTTGTAATGATGCAAGTTGGTTTGCCTGTTTTTTCTCAGCTCTAGTGGTTTTGTTTATGAAAAAATCTTAAAATTTTTGTCATTTGTCGGAACCTGTATTGACTCATCGGAGTGATATGGGGCTGTCTGCCTGTCAAATTTTTTAGACCACAAATCGTGATAGTCCAATTTAGTGCCATCATTAGCTCCTATTAAAATAAAAATACCTAGTTACGATAAAATCTTGGTTTCATCTGTTCGTCACGTTTCTGCACTCAGCTTCTTTATTAATATGTAAAACAACGCTTATGAAAAATATTTAGCACGGCTTGCCGCGTAGAGCGTAGTGGGTGAGCTAAATAAATTCTTATTGTCTTTGATTTATATACATGTGGTTGATGACCGTTTTTATTAACTGTGTCAGAACTATAAACACATTCTGAGATGAATGTTTTTGTCTTTGCTGAATATGAATATCTCAATACATAGTCACTGTTGCGGAACTAATTTCTGATGAAATTGAATTTGAAAAATTTGCTATTTATTTTTCTAATTATTTTCTAAGTTAAATGTTGACTCATTGTTACTCTACTTAAAATTACATATACTCTACAAACCAAACAATTTTTTGAATTAGGTGTGAATACAACCAATACTTCGAAGCACAGACAAAACTTGTGGCGACAACTTAGATAGCTTGAATAGTAAAATTATACTCTCAAAGCGTACTTAACCAATTTATGACAGAGAAAACTTTTGCTTCTTTGTAGTAATATATTTTTTGATTGCCATAACTGTAAAAAAAATGTACGGTAAACCATTAGAAAGCATTATTTATCAGACTCATAATTATCGGAGTAAGGTTATTTATTGTCTACCGCGAAGCTTTGAGGAAAGGAACTAAATTATTATGGCATCTAAAAGAGCAATAATATGCTGAGAATTACTAATTATTTAAAATGTTTCAGAATCAAGTTTGTTAAAAAATTGAGTGAAAGAAAATGTTGCAGGTATTTTTACCTTTTCTTTAGTTCTTGTAAAGTTAAAGCAAAGCTTTAAAAGAAATTGTAAATTTTGAGTTATTACCAGTTATTTTTGTATAACTGTTTTTAATTCTAAATAATTCAGACTCAAATTGTAAAAAATTGACCACACCAGAATTATCCAAAATAAGAAATTGTAATATTTCAGGATATTATTACTAACATTCCGAAAAATAATGTTGACCTATCCGGACTATGGATTGCGGTGTTAACACTACTATTGAAAATGAAATTGCGGAAAAAATATACATGCGCTAGAATGCTTAGAAAATCATCTTCACTGAAGCACCTAAACGTCTCAGTCGGCATACTTTAAATCAGTGGTTCCCAAACTCTTTTGGCTCACGAGCTCTTTTTCATAGTCAAAACTTGCTAACGGACTTCTGAGTGAAAAAACTACATAATTGCATAATAGAAAAACTTCAAATTTAACTTTGATGTCTTGAATGGCAAATGGTGACGTAAAAATAAAATATAAAGAAACTATTTTGTTAAAGAAGTATTTATTGAAATTATGATTTTTGTTTTAAAATTAATTTGTTTTTAATGACTTGGATGAACCTGATGAATTTTTATGAGTGTATTTATGTCCGCCTCAATCTTAGCGAGTAGCAACCGCAAATACCCACAAGTACTAATTTCTAGTCGGTTTCTTTTTTTTTGTGATAAGGCTCATCCATGTTCTACTAAACAAAAACGCGAAAAAACAATCAACAGTTTCTGTACATTAACCTATAATAATGGATAAAAAATCAGACTATTTGCAAAAGGGTTAACCATCCAGTGGGTAATATTCAAGTGAAAGATGTCTTCAAGTCTTTGGTTAAGGTCCGAATAAAGCGTCGTTAAGAGTTGACAATAAGCAAACAAATGTTCATCCCTATTTTGCAATTTTGAAAGGTTTGGAGACTGAGAGCATTCTCCTTTTTCCAAGTTTTGTTTGTACAGCAAGGGTTTGCAACAAACGCAGATATTACACTTTGATTTAAATTGTCACTTTGTAGTATCAAATTAGTCTCGTTAAATCTAGCAAATAAATGAGTTATATAAGCGATGTCATTTTTTGAGATAATTAAATTGTGCCGCAAATCATTGTCTTTACTCTCCAGGAATTCTAACACTAAATCTAAGAGCAAATAGAAGCAATCCAAACATGCATTTTTAGATAACCAACGTACTTTTATGTTAAGTATTTAAGGATTATAGTCATCATTATTTTCCAAACAAAGTTGAGCAAATAATCTCTCATGTAAAGCGTTCCTTTTGATTATATTAACTGGTATAATGACATAATGTAGTGATTCATGCACGTTCACTGTTTTTTGACACCAAATAATGTCGGTGCATGACACGTACCGATAATACATTCGGTATAGTTTGTTTTAAGTATGCCAGAAAACCTCGGTGTCGTCTCATCATTGCCGGAGCACCGTCAGTAGCAACAGAAAAAAATCTTTTTAATTTAGTAACTAACCTGTCACGATTTTTATCAGTTTACAAACATTTAGCAAATAACAATTCTCGGGAATTTTTTCTTCTTTTACAAATCTTACCTAAGCTAAAAGTAAAGCTTCGTTTTCTGGTAACGTTAATTTGTCAAGCTGTATATAGAATTCAGATGTTTTTAAGTAGTCACATATAGGGTTTTCTACACACTGGGTCATTTAGTCGATCCTTCTTCGTATAGTATTATTACTCAGTGGAAGTTTTTTTATAATATCGAACGCTGGTTTGTGCAACACGGTGCGTATTATCTCACTTACAATTGGTAGAATAAGTTCCGGACTTCGCAATCATTAAAGAAATATTATCTCTCTTAAATGTTGCATCTATGAGTTCTTGCAATGTCGGTGTTTTCAAGTATTTTTTTTTTGATTGTTTGAAAAAACGTTAAACTCTTATCCTTTATGCCACTATGGATTTTTATTAAATGTTCTTTAAGCTTAGAAAGTTTCATTGAATTGTTGGACATCGTTTTATTACATAGAAAACACATAAGTAAAGTACTATTTATTGGTGACGAAATAAAATCATATTTCATATATTTAACACTGTATTGTATGCATTCCCGCTGACAAATACTGTTCTAAAAAAAAGGGAACCAAAAAGATATATGAAAATATGTTATATATCAAAACTTTTATTTGCAACAAACCACTGTTAATTATAATATTTTTTAAATGAAATGCTGCAATGTAAAAGCAATAATTCAAAAATTAATTAACAACATATATCAATTTTATTTCAATATACTTACGTATATCTGCATAACAATACAAAGAATTATACTTCTTTGTATCCAAGACAAGGAAAATTTGTTTTATGCACTTCACATCACGCATAATACAGAACCAAATTGTTGATTAAATGCACGATTCTGTTCATATTATACAGGGTTACTATAAAAGAAATAGACAACTTCAACTGCCTGTAAAACAAAAACTATTTACGGTAATTTGGCGCCGTTTTCACTGGTTTGTAGAGGAGTCTTTGAAGTTTACATTGTGAACTCACAAATGTTCAATATGGGCTCCTCCAGTCACACGACACACATCCATGCGATAATCTAGTTCATTCCAAACCTTTTGTAACATATCAGCATCAACACTTGCCACGGCTTGTCTGATACGTTGTTTCAAGTCGTCTAAATTAAGAGGAAGTGGAGGGACATAAACACGGTCTTTCACGAATCCCCATAGAAAAAAGTCACATGGTGTGAGATCCGGGCTCCTTGGTGGCCACGATGCAAGAGCATTATTGTCGGCTGTAGCACGGCCAATCCAACGATGTGGTAGGACTTCATCTAGGTAATCTCTAACATCTGTGTGCCAATGAGGCGGTGCTCCGTCTTGTTGGAATACAAAGTCATCCTGTTGCTCATTCAGTTGGGGCATCAACCAGATCTGTAACATGTCAAGATACCTAGCACCGTTGACTGTTTGCTCTGCAAAGAAAAAGGGGCCATACACCGTCGTGTGAGATACCGCACAAAACACATTGATTTTAGGAGAGTCCCGCACATGTTGCAATACAGCCCTCGGAGGTTCAGTTCCCCATATTCGGACATTTCGTGTATTCACTTTTCCACTCAGGTGGAAAGTTGACTCATCGCTGAAAATGATGCGCTCACAAAAACCAGCATCGTCTTCATCATGTCGTAACATATCGATGCAAAAGTCACGCCGTATGACCTTATCTTCTTCACTCAGAAACTGCAACATCTGTAATCTGTAAGGCATCATGTGCAGTCGCTTCCGCAAGATTTTCCATACAGTTTGCTGTGGAATTTGTAATTGCATGCTTGCCCTAGATGTGGATTTCTGTGGGCTTCTTATGTAGGCAGCACGAACCCGTTCAACGTTTTCTTCCGAAACTCTTGGTCTTCCCGAGCTCTTCCCTTTGCACAAACATCCCGTTGTCTCGAATTTGTTATACCAGTCGTAGATTGACTGTCTAGTCGGTGGCGTTTTGTGGTAACGTGTTCTAAAATGTCGTTGGACAACAGTTGCTGATTGCGTTCTAGCAAATTCCAACACGCAATATGCCTTTTCCACAGCATTTTCTGCCATTTCAGCTTCTACAACAAACAAACAAAACACTACAGCGTTACCAATAGTAACAAACGAAACTTTGAGAGTTTCTCAACATAACTAAAAAATAATTAGGTTACTATCTCTAATAGTTTTTGTTTTACAGGCAGTTGAAGTTGTCTATTTCTTTTGTAGTAACCCTGTATATTAGTAGGTGCAGGTATCGGCTCTATAGCGTTCTTGCATAAACCTGTATAGATATTTTGGACTCATCGCGATGCCTGTTATTACTTGTATGTTATGTACAGCCATAGTCATTAGAAATGTCCCTAAAATGAGCAATGCCGCACGTTCAGTCACATTCTAATAGTATTAATCGTATTTATACTTTTTAACAAGTAATTATTTTCGGGTTTTGAACCGTGTTCCGTATTTACACTTTTCACAAAATTATAAAACTTACAAACTTTAAAAAATTTACAATGTTTGACGTTTCGACAGTCATGTCGCTGTCTTCTTCAGAAAAAACTGAAACTGAAGATATAGGATCCTGACAAGCCTTTATATTACGCCGTTCGGGTCAGTAGTTCGTAACGGTTCCGATTCATTAGTTTTCTGGAACATGTTTTTCCATATTGGCGCTAGATCGATTCTATTATCCCTATTAAAATTGTCGTACTTCTGGATTTCAATGGTTTCTTTGTATAGTCTAGGCCAGAAGTTTTGGGATTTAGCCAACATTGTTGCCTCTTCAAATTTAATCGTGTGACTGGTGTCTAAAAAGTGTTCCGCAACAGCAGATCTTGTGTTATGTTATGTTGCATCCCGTTTGTCTTATGTAAGCCAGCCCACACAAACAAGTGATGTAGTAGACCCCTGGTTCCTCAAGTGGTGCTTCTGTTACTTTTGATTTTGAGAAATTGGCGGCTATTTTATTTGTTGCAGTGAAGATCACTTTGATATTTTTCCTTACAAGTATCCTGGCTATTTTATCCGTGCAGCCCATTATGTAAGGAAGGAAGGAAGTTGCTACGGGTTCTTTCTTCTTTGGTTTTTCCTTACTGTGTTTGTTAATTGCTCGATATATGTCTGCTTTTCTAAAACCGTTTTTTATTAAGGCGTTTGTTAGGTGACCTAGCTCGGTCTTTAACGTGTTCGGTATACTGATCGCCTTAGCTCTGTGTACTAAAGTTTTTAGAACTGCAAACTTCTGAGCTGGATGATGATGTGGATTTTGAGTGACCAGTACGTCCAAGAACGGAATGCTTCTGTTTGTTTCCTTTTTCATGGTGAATTTGATGTTGAAATCTAACTGGTTGATGTGATCCAGAAAGTTGTGTAGTGTTTCTGTTCCACGAGACCAAATTACAAATATATCGTCTACATAACGTAGTCAGCATTTTGGTTTGAGGGTAACAGTTTCTAATGCTCTTTCTTCAAAATCCTCCATCATTATATTGGCGATGACTGGAGAGAGTGGTGATCCCATGGCTGCCTCTTCAATTTGTTTGTATACAATATTGTTGAATGAGAAGTACGTGGACTTTAAGCATAGCTCAATTAGTCCGTTAAGCTCCTCATCCAAATCCGTTTTTCGTAATTTGGTCTTGATGATCTTCAGTGCTGTTTGTAGTGGCATCTTTGTGAAGAGAGATGTCACATCAAAACTGACTAAAATGTTTTCTGGTTCTAATTTAATTTCTTTAATTCTTGAGACGAAGTGCTAGGAATTCTTTACGTGATGGATGCTTTTTCCCGTAAGCGGTTGTAAAATGGTACATAAGTATCTAGCCAGAGGATGAGTGGCTAAACCTGTAGCACTCACATTTGGGCGAAGCAGTGCTCCTGGTTTGTAGATTTTTGGAAGGCTGTAAAGGTGCGGCATCCTGGTGTCTGTAGGAATTAGTCGTCTCTTTTGATGTTCCGGGATCGTGCTTGCTGATTTTACAGCGGCCGAATTGGAGTCTTCTTCAATGGTTTGTACGCCGAATCTTGTAGCAAAGTATCGATTTTTTCCATGTAGTCGTTGGTGTTCATGATTACAGAAGCATTTCCTTTATCAGCTGGTAATACAGTGATTTCTTTGTTGGCCTTAAGTTCCCTTAGAGCATTTCTTTCCTCTCGATTGATGTTGGATTTTGGTGCTGTAGATTTCTTCAGAATATCGGCTGTTTTGACCCTCACCTCTTCTTGAATATGTTGTGGTAGAGTTCTGAGTGTGCTTTCCAATGAACTCACTATTTCTTCCTTTGGTATAAATTTTGGTGTGATAGCAAAATTAATTCTTTCGATAAAATGGCCGTTGCTGGTTCACTGAGTGTGGTGGAAGACATATTGATGATGATCCTGTCTGTCTCTAATTGCGGCGGTGAAGGATGTTGTACTTCCTGTAACTTCTGGAACTTCGCCATTTGTATTTTCTTTACCTTTTTGGCGATCTCTTCGGCCTTTTCCGTAGATAGTTTGTCTATCACAGATTGTCGAATCTATTGTGTTGATCAGATTTAATTTTGAATAACAATTTATTAACATATTTTTAATAAACATAGGACATACTATATCGTCAAATTTTTAGGTAATAAATGTTTTGAATAAAAATGCCGAAATTATATTTGCAAGATTATTTAAAAAATATTTGTTACGTCTAAATTTTAACTATTAATGTAATTTATTAAAATGTGTGTTCTGATAGTCACATTATTTTTGTATGTATGTATGTATGTTGTATAAATCTGGCTTATCAGACCCGGAGTAATGTTTGGTTATAAGAATATGCAGCGTTTGTTACTATAATTTATAAACTATTTTTCTTATATAATAATATTAATACTATTAATTAATATTTGTGTCAACGCGACAACCGATACATCGGCTCCGTTACACGGCTAAGTAATATATTAAATTAAATCGAGTAATAAAATAATGTAATATAAAATTAAGTGTAAAAGTGATAATTAATAAAAACAAAGTAACTGTAGTGATCTCAAAACGATACAACTAGTAATTCATTTTTTTAAAAATTCATTTACATATAAATATACAACTATTGTATTTTATAATAAAACTTAAGTGAACCGCTTATCGGTCTCCGAAGGGTCGACCTGGAAAGATAGGCGCGCGTAATCGCGACGTGTGTGTTTGGTGCATATCACTGGATGATTAGAACAGAATTGTATTAAAGAATTACAAAATTATTTAGTAAGTATTAATTAAATTTCTCATTATCATTATTAAACATAAGAAAACAACGACGCTAATACGTTAGAATTAAAAAAAAAACACTATAAACAAGCAAAATAACCAGCAAAAAAGAATTAATTACCGATAGCGATGATTATTCGACGGATGACATGAGAAAAAGAAGAAGGTCTGAAATAAGAGATGAAATATTTGATAAATCAAGAAAAACTCAAAGATCGCCAAATAAAACGCAAAGCGACGATGGAAAATTGGACCTATTAGTAAAAATGGTAAAAGGGCTTACAGAAGACGTTAAACTTGTAAGAATCCAACAAGAACAGTACAACGTTGAAATGCTAAAAATACAAGAAGAAAATGCAAAATTAAGGAAAGAAAATGACAACATTAAGAAAGAAAATGAGGACATAAAAAGAGAGTTGACAGAGATTAGACGTAACCTTGAAGTAATAGATAAAGAAAATAGAAAGAATAATATTGTTATTCAAGGCATGAAGATAAGAACTAATGAAACAGGAACAATAATACCGCAAGTAGAAAAGTTTATAAAAGATTATTTGGAAGTAGAAGCTAAGGTGAAAGACGCCATTACATTAGGCACAAACGTATGCTTAGTCAAGCTGGAAAATGGCAAAGATAAAGAGAAAATTATGATTAATAAAACAATGCTGGGAAAGATACCCAACGAAAAATCTACATAAATGATGAGCTAACAAAGAAAGAAAGAGGAAAACAGAACCAATTACGGAAAAAAGCAGCAGAAGAAAAAAACATGGTAAAAACGTTAAACTGGGATATAACAAAATTACAATAGATGGAGTAGTATGGAAATGGAACAAAGACAAAGAAACACTAGAAGAGATAAAAATAAGGGCTCCTGTAAATATTCCAAAAACTAAGCAACAGTATAAGTAGTTACAAAGAGACGATTGAGGCAATGGAAATGGACAAGAAAACGGCAAAAATAAACCAAAAACATAAAAATATGACGAACATTAGAATAAAGAAGTATGAGATGAAAGAGCAAAAAGAACAACGTGGAAAATAGGCACATGGAACGTCAGAAGTATATCAGATAAGGAAAAAGAATTAGTGGAAGAATTTGAGAAAACAGATCTAGATATTTTGGGAATAACAGAAACAAAGAAGAAAGGAACAGGAGAATTAGAGCTACAGAGTGGTCATATCTTGATATATAGTGGAGTACAGCATACAAGCAGAGCTAGGGAAGGAGTGGGATGCATAATAAAAAGGAAAAAGCAAAATACATAAATAAATGGACGAGCATTACAGCGAGAATATTGCACATTGAAATGGATATTGAAAAACATAACAAAACTTCAATATTAGTAGTATATGGACCTGACGAAAATGAAACAGCAAAAGTAAAAGATGAATTCTGGAATCAATTAACGGAAATAATCGAGGCGATTAAGGGAAGATTAATAATAATAGGAGACATTAATGGAAGAGTAGGTAAGCGGAACGAAGAATCTGGTGAAACAATAGGAATACATGGCGAAAATACCTTGAATAATAATGGAAGAAGACTAATTGATTTCTGCATACTAAACAATTTACTTATAACCAACACTTTTTACGCACACAAGGATATACACAAATACACTCGAGAAGTAAAAAGCAGAGGAGAGAAATCTATAATAGATTACATTATAATAAACAGAAATTACAGAAAAGAAATACAAGACACACGGGTGTATAGGGGCCCAGAATTATACACTGATCACTACTTACTAATGGCAAAAATGAGAATACATTCGGGAGAGTATAAAGTAATGGATAGAACACAAAAGATGAGAAAAATTGGATTGAAAAAATTAAAACATATAGACTAAAAGAGGATGATTTAGCAAAAGAATATACGGCTAGAACTGAAATGGAAATGAGTAAAATCAAAGGAGTGGTTACCAAACTAACAACTAAAGAGCTATGGGAAAACGTCAAAGAGATCATGAAAAAAACGGCAAGAAAGGTGTGCGGCGTTGTGAAAATCAGTGAACACAAAAACAAACAAGATGGTGGAGCAATGAAATAGGAAAAGAAATCAAAATTAAAAACTAAGGTGGAAAGAATACTTGGGTAGTAAAGAGAATGAAAAATTTAACAAATATAAAGAACAACGGAATAAAGTCAAACACATGGTGAAAGAAGCAAAACAAAAGGCTTGGAAGGAATTTGGAGAAACGATGGAACGTGACGCTGTCGGAAACCAAAAGCTATTTTATAAAGTCTTAAAGTCCTTGCGGAAAGAAGAAACAAGAAAGATTAAGCATATTAAAACAAAAGAAGGAACGTTAATAACAGAACAAGAAGACATTCTAAAGAGATGGAGGGAATACTTTGAAGAAATGCTAACGGTAGAAAGAATAACTCTAAATATAGAAGAAGAGCAACAGTTAGACAACGTAGACATTAACGAGGACTCTGACATAAAAATAGAGGAAGTAATTGAGGCAGTGAAAAGTTTAAAAGAGGAAAAGCATCGGGACATGACGGAATAAGTACGGAGATGGTTAAGAACCTGGGAAGTAAAGGTCTAGAAGTAATAACAGAATTGTTTAACAAAGCATGGCAAGATGAAAAAATACCAAAAGATTGGGAGATAGGGATAATTATGCCAGTATACAAAAAGGAGATAGAAGGGAATGCTCAAACTACAGAGGAATTACATTAACATGCATATTAGCAAAGACGTATGAAAAGATTTTAGGGAAAAGATTAGAAAAATAATGGACACACAACTAGAAGATTCCCAATGTGGGTTCAGGAAAGGAAGAAATGTGCAAGACCATATATTTACTTTAAAGCAAATTATAGAAAAGTATATTAGTGAACCGATATTTGTGGCCTTCATTGACCTACAAAAAGCTTTTGACAACATACCTAGAAGCTTAGTGTGGAATAGTTTAAAACGAAGAGGAATAGATAATAAATTACATAAGTGCATCAAGAGCATGTACACAAACACAAGAAATTACGTGAGAACCGGTAACTTACAATCAGATGAGTTTATAACTAAAGAGGGTCTACGACAAGGAGGAGTACTTAGCCCAGCACTGTTTAATGTAGTTATCGACGATATAATGAAGGAAATTAAAGAAAAAACTAGAAAGTTAAAAGTAGGATACAGAAATTTGAGGCCAGTTGAGATAGTGGAATGTGCATTCGCAGATGACATAATGATATACGCCAAAAATGAGCAGGATCTACAACATAATCTTAATCTATGGTCAACATCATTAAGGAATAGAAATTTAAGAATTAATGTTGAAAAAACAAAAGTGATGGTAATAGGAAAGCATGACAAAAATACATCAATAACAATATACGGGAAAAACGTTGAAGAAGTAGATACATTTAAATATCTAGGAGTAAAAATACAGAAAAATGGTAAAATCGATGCTGAAATAAGTGACAGGCTGGTAAGTGCGACAAATTTGTATTACTCCTTGAATAACACATTTATCAGAAAAAAAGAAATATCACGAAAAACGAAAATGATAATCTATAAAACAATATTTAAGCCAATCTTAACATATGGATGCGAAAGTTGGATAATAACAAACCAAATTGCCAACAAAATGCAAGCAATTGAAATGAAATATTTAAGGGGTGTAATAGGCATAACGAGGCTAGATAGGTTCAGAAATGATAGAGTAAGAGAAGAGTTAGATGAGGAACCGATAATCAACTCAATCAAACGACAACAATTAAGATGGTTTGGACATTTAGTCAGGATGGATGAAGGAAGAACACCGAAAGAAGTATGGCAAGCAAGATCAGAACAAAAAAGGAAAAGAGGAAGACCACAAAAGTCATGGGACAATGTGATAACAGACAATCTCAAAGAAAAGGGATTGAACTGGAATGAAGGAAAAATATTAGCGAGACAGAAAAAAGAATGGGCTAAGAAGATATACGGATAAATAAATTATAATTATAAATTCACTGTTACAACGTAGTGTTTTAGAATAGAACCAAATATAAGTTTTTTTTGTATTTTTAAGGAATTATTAGGATAGTTATTTATTTATACAGAGAATGTAAATGTATTTATTTTAGTTATGTAATTAACCTTAACACCTAAACGGTACAATTAAGGTACTTGATTATATATATATATATAATATTAATACGTAACAACGATACTTGTTTTTTGTTATAAAATAAATACAAAAAGGTGATTACCATTATAACATTATATATGTGTTTCTTAAAATCATACGAGGAGACTTAAATATTACTCTGAAACAAACGTTTTATGAAACCACAACGGCTTTTATGTTTTTGTGCAAATTAATAAACAACTCTTCCGGATATGCATCTTAGAATAAAGCGGATTAATAAATACCTCACTTATTAATGAGTTTTGTCGTATAAATATAAAATTTTCATTTACAAAATTGTAATATAAATTGGGGGTTCTTAGTGGTAACATCATTGTTTATGTGATTATAATATTTTGTGAATATGCCTCGAAGATTAGGACAAATAGATTCTACCTTAGAATTAATAGGAAGTATTGTTGGGATGGCACACGCAGGAATGTCACCTCGAACAATATCACAACATGTTGACTTACCGGTAAGCATTTTTCTAAAGTATATTTTTTACATTGCATTGCAACACAGTCAGCTTGTATTAAATATGATCACTAACAATACTGTTTTATAAGATCTTAGAATCTATTAAATTGACGTCAAATTTTTAAATACATATATAATGTATAATGGCTTTTAATATAGTACTAATGATAAATGTAATCTAATACTAAGAACTTAACACTTTGTAGATTAAACAAATCCGGCGATGGTTTGCGAAAAGTCAGGAAATTGAAAATACCCCACTTGTAGGCAACAGACCACCTAAGCCTCGAATGACTTCTCGTCAAAAAGATGCGGACATACTCTGAAATACATTACAAAATCCTTTTACAAATTGTCAAAAAATAAAGGAAACGCTAAATATTAATTGCTCTGTTTCCACCATTCAGAGACGTTTACACGAATCAAATTTACATTGTAGAAAACCGGCAAGTAAACCTAACATTACAGAGCGTCATGCTGCAGCTCGGTTGCGCTTTTGTCGCCAATATTTAAAATTGGATTGCAGTAGTGTTATCTTTACAGATGAAAAAGAATTTTCTAGCACTGATCAATGTCTAACTACAGTGTGGAGACCACAAAACACTCGTTACAATCTAGAACATGTTTTGCCCAATAGGCAAAGTGGTAGAGTGACAGCTGGAGTGTGGGGATATCCATCCCCCATTTCAAGCGGGTCCAAGAGAGTTAGTGCAAGTGACACCACCTCGATTTACTTCAGAGCAATACCTGAATATTTAAGATAATATCTTGATACCTTCTGTGAGAAGAATATTTCCACAAGATGAGCTGGAAATTATTCAAGTAGTCCAGAATAATTCTCCTATTCATACAGCACGAATTGTTAGGGACTGGATTGAAGATCAAAACGAAGTTGAAATAATTGAATGGCCAGCGAGATCACCAGATTTGAACCCAATTGAAAATATGTGGGGTGCAATGATCAGAAACTGGGATAGTGATATTCAATTTAGAACACCTGAAAATATTATCCAACATTCACAATTAGTTTTATTAACGCAAAAGTTTGTAATACCTAAATAATTATTATTAAAATAAAAATAATATTAACGAATACGAAAATGTAATTATGATACTCATTAATAAGTGAAGTATTTAACCGCTTAAACAAAAAAAAAGAATGTGACTATGTGAACAAAAATTTAAATAAATTACATTATATTGGCACAAATATTTATTCTTACACCGGAAAATTCTGTTTTATAGTATCATTTATATTTAAACGAAATTAAAGTATAAAATTTTCACTTTATTTATAAATAATTTTGCACATACAGCGAAATATTAATAGTACCTATGTAAAATTGTTTTTATAAAATCAGTATTTAGATTATTATTTACAATTTATCTTAATTTTATACGTTCAAAATTTTACTATCAATACGTATGTATCTAAAATTATAGAAACAAATGTGTTTTTTAATACTTACAAAAATATAAATACGGTCATAAAAGTAATATTATTTTCTTATGGTTTGAGAAATACATGTAAAATTTAGTAATGGTAACGTCTTTTTTATTTACAAGACAAAAGGACATAACCTCAAGGTATATTTACAAGCATAAATACTGGTAATACTATTAGAATGTGACTGAAAATACGGTAATGTTTATTTTAGGGACATTTCCAATGATTATGGGTGTACCTGTATATATTTATATTTTGCTTAGAACGTAAAAATTGCTAATAATTTATTTATTGTTATTTATTTTAACTTTAATAAAATGTTTCACCATTTTTTTATTTCATATTAAACCTTGCGCGGACGTTGTCGTTTTTAAAAAAACCCCAAATTAATTTTAATTTTTTAGGGACGACTTTTAACGCAAGAACCGCAAACCATGATCATTTATTTAAACGTTTTTAATAAAAATTTTTTTGGTACTTACTGTAACTGCAGCTATTAAAAAACTTTGAGAAAATATGTGAAAAGTTTTATTTTTACCGGCATACATCAAAATAACATATTTTTTTCTTTAATCGCTATTTTTCTTTCTACACTATTTTATTTAACAAATAAAACAGAGAAAAACTAATTTTGCAAAATGTAAAAAAACAGCTGCAATTGATCCAAAGATATGAGAAAACAGAAGATTGGATAAGGTGCGTTTTGTGCCGTCTGTCAAAAACGTGGTTTCATTGTAACAAAGACGAAATGTTAAAAACTTATCCGTTTTTAAGTTTTTTACTAGTTGGATAAAAACTGAAAAACATAAAAATGCAACAATAGTAGACCTCCATATATGTATCTCAAAAAAGACACTTTGAAAGTCACGTATTTTTTAAATTACTAAAATTTTTACTGTTAATGTGTGTTACATATGTTTATGCAGTTTCTTAAATCTAAGAAAATTTCCGATTTTGGTCATATAAATTTTAAAACTAATAGGCAATAAAAAAAATTGCATTTAATAGAATAAAATGTGTGTAAAGTTTTACACAAACTATTTTATTGCAGACGATTTCTCTTCTTGTTTTTATCAATTACCTATTTTTTCTATTATTTAACTTTACGCTCAAACATATTTGCACATTTTGACGTTTTTCTATAATGCATTGTTTCTGAAACAAAAAATTTATTGTTTCCACTATTCTCCGTCTTATTGATAAATCGTTCTCTATAGAACGGTTTATAGTTACAGATTCAAGTTTTATTTCGTAGATCGTACGCTCACACTCAATGTTATTGGATCGTAAAACAAAAAATAACAATATTGAAAGTATCGTTTAAGACTTAAGCATTATCCAATGTACAACTGTAAGTTATAGAAATGAAACTTTAAAAAGGGCACGTAATTCATGCCTCTCAGTGACGCCCTAGGGCTAGTTGCTAAAGCAATTAAAGTCCCTCCCTTTTCAACACTCAACTATCATATATACATATGACCCTCTCCCCATCAATATCATAACCCCTAACCACAACAAGCTGCACTAAACGGATTTATAAATTAGCATCGAGTTATTATTCAGATCCGGAGACGGCCATTTTGATAGTCCTTTTTATTGCCACCGTTTTGTACGATTTGTACATTAAAGCACTGTGAATTTAACCTAATTTTTTTTAAATCGTACGAGTATGTAAAAATAATCGCGGATAATTTAAAGCACAATAGTTATAAATTAGTCATCGATCAAACGTTCTACTTTTCATATTTGTGGAAATCGAAGGCGATTGTTCATTGCACATTATATATTCCCTACTTCGACAAAAATCTTTCTGGAATAAACGTTCAATCACACATATATCTGGCATTTGACGTCATACGATTGAGATTTTTATTGTTATATTCCTACGTTCTATTTCTGTAACAATCTTTTGAATTGTGCTTTCTTTATACGAAACCTCCAACGTTGATGTACATTTTAATTAAAATTGTGCCAGATAAAATATATTAAGCCTGTCTCTATTTATAAAATTAAAAGTACTCTTGAGAGTAACCCCTGCAAACCATAAACACGATGACGTACCACAAATCGTTCTTACTCGGGTTTGCCAATAGGGATGAAAAGGCCACCCTTATATTTCTGTTGTCAGACCTATTGTTACAATAAAAAATATTGAGTAATTCGCACTTCAGATTAAAAACCTTTATTAGTTACCAGCCAAAACTTTACTATATAGTGTGACTTAAAATAATTTCTTTCCATTTAACAAAAGACTTAAATTTAATGCCAAGTCGAGAATCACAATAAATTTGTATCAGTGTTGTTACTGGTATATAATCTAATAACTTTAAAGTTTAACTATAAAACTTATCTAGACTAGTCTAGTCGTGTACTAAAATATTTATGAATCGTTACTTTCAGAGTTTTAAGCAACTGTTATAAAATGTTTCTGTATTAAAATGTATTAAAAAATAATAGTAGTTAACTTAAAACGTTTTTGCTAACATATATTTATTATTTTACTGTATTAGTCTTTTGACGAATAAATACTATTTCTAAATATACGTTTTTTTTGTTACTTACAGTAAGTATAATACATTAAATTTAACTACGTATAAAAAAATTAAAAATTTCTTTTATAATTTTTTAGGTTTTGCTTATAGCAGTTGTACTGTATACAATTTTTTAAATAAAAATATGCTTTTGTGCAGTTCCATTTTGTTATTTTCATATAAAAAACGTTAGTAGAGACACATTCTATTTTTGTAAAATTTATTTAGTTTACGTAAATTATTATACTAAAATAAAATTTATTTATTTAAAACATAATTCTGTATTTGATTTTAAATCTGTCAAAAAAACAAGTTCTAAGTGCACTTTCATGCTCAACGACTTTTGGTAACCATTTTTAATTATTTTTAAACTTGTTACTATAATTACTAAATCTAAAATAAGATAATTTTATTTCTAAAATACATTTTTAAGTAATATGACATTTCCAAAACATGTTTCAGAGTAACATACAAGTAGAAATAAATTTTTTTGTATCTGAAACCTACTTGATTCTAATCTATTTGGTCAAATATAAAATGTATATCGTTCTCGCAATTTAACTTTCAATGCACGTCATTAACGTTAGTGACCATGTTGTCGGTATTATCATGTAAACTTACTGTTTTCGTACATTCTGTATATTACATTGCGAATTACGTTTTCATTAAAAGTTTCTACATTCGTAACAGGTTTACTACGCTTACGTTTTCTAGGAGATCTAAAAACCCCGTTGTTAGCAACCGCTGTAGATACATAACTAACTGTAGAATATATGTATGTATTACCACAATTTAAATATTATGTAAAAGGGTACCTCTCGCACAGCATTTATTGATATCAATGGACGACCATTCTCTCATTCAAGCTCAAAATAGTACAGTTTTGTATCAAAAATAATTATAGCAATGAGCACTTTGACATAAAAAGACAAATTAATTTTGACAGATGCCAACAACGCTGCAACTGTAAACAATTCGGTGTTTATTTAATTTTTACTATATATATGGTGGTATGAATTTTCATTAATGACGTGCATCGAAATTTAAATTGCGATGACTTGTAACTGTCGTTTAAAATAATTCGTTGTTTGATTATTTGCGTAAAAGACCCGGTATTTGGATTTACGTTATTCATTTCCTGTATTTTGGATTTGTTTTGTTGATTTTAAATTGAGCTTAATAAGTTATTTTACGTTTTTAAATTCAAAGTTAAAACTCAAAATTGTTGATAAAGTTTTGTATTTTGTTACGTCGTGGATCATCTGATTCTGCGATTTTGTTTATTGAGCATTTTTCTTTGTTTGATCAACATTCCAGTGGTAATTCATGTTTCCCTTCTGAGATATCATTGTAATTAAATATATTTTCGCCGTTTGTTTATTTTAAGTTGGTTCAAAGGTTCTTTGTTTTAAGTGCATTCTCAGTACATTCGTACTTGGTTTCTTTGTGAGTTCAATCAAATGACGTGGGAATGAAATCATTATCTTAATTTATTAGGCAGTTTAACATTTATGACCGTCTTGTAATATAATATTTTGTCAATTTGACAAAAGAAGCAGAAACCAGATGCCGTGGCCCAATACTACAAATTTGACGTTATTTGTTCTGTTTGCCTCCTTGTCGCACTTGTGAATGAGATTGTTTTCTTTCTTGAAGTTTCGAACACAACCTTTGGGGAAATGGTAGTCGAATAAAATAAAGGAGTTAGTTGGTTGACAGTCGTTCGAAATGTAAAGCTCGCGGGTGATAAATTCACTTTTTGAGTTGTAGATGAAGAATTACCGCGGAAGTGATTGAAAACGGAACAGTGAATCTTCAAGTAGAAAAAAAAACTTTCCTTTTCGTATAGTAATTACGGTTCATTGAATTCACTGGTATCTGGTTTAATTTAGTAATTAACGTAAAGTGGATTTGTGCGTGAGTTTGTAAATTTGTAAATATTGAATATTAAATATACGAATAAATATACAAACAACGTCGGGAGATAAGTGATATCACCACCGAAAAGTCGACTTGGGTGGTAGCACTGCGCGCTACAAGACTATTAAATAGGCAACCCAAATAACAAATAAATGTTTAAAAGGAAGCATATCCAGGAATGCACAAGAATTAATAATTAAAAGGTTAACAGCCACGTACAAATTGTGAACAGAGAAATAAATTACGGTAAAATTCAATTAAAGTGATTAATTAAAATTAAAGATGAGTGAGTTCGACAAAATTAAGGAAATGTTTCAAAGAATAGAGGGGAACATGAACCAAATGAATACAAAATTAGATACACTAGTATCAGAAATGAAACAAGTAAAAGAAGAAAACGTAAAATTGAAATCACAAATATTAGCGCAAGAAGGAAACATAATTAATCTAGAAAGAAAAGTAAGAAAAAAAAATTCTAATAAAAGGTGTAACAGATGAAGAAAACAAAAATGAAAATGAGTTAAGGGCCAAATTACAAACAATTATTCAAAAAATAGGTATGAACATAGACATAAAAGCCGATACCGACCAAGCCAGAAGAATTGGGGGCTACAGCAAGGACAAGAAAAAACCAATACACGTTAAATTAACTAAAGAAAGTACAAAACTGGCAATCTTTCAGAATGCGAAAAAACTTAAACGATCTGATATATGGATCGACCAAGACTACACCAAGGAAACACAAGAAGAAAGAAGGAGATTAATACCACACCTGAAAGAAGCGCAAAAAAAAGTGTTTAAGGCGCAGTTAAAATTCAATATGCTAATTGTGAACGACCAAATATACAAGGTCGAAGATTTAAGAAAGAAAAAAAAATGGACAAAGAAAGATAGTTCAGAAGCAAATACCCTAAAGAGGACAGTAACAGAAAGGTCCCCGGAGGGAAGCACTTAGGATGAACAACTACAGAAAATATCCCGTACCGGGAGAAAAAACTGGTAGAAAAAGATAGGATAGGTGAAAACGATGACAAAAAAGGCAATGAACAAGGAAATGCGCAAATGAGAATACATCAAAAACAAAAAAATAGGAAAGGAAATAAACAATACAACAAAGAAGAACCAAAGGAAATAAAACAAAAAAGAGACGTGATAAAAATTGGCACCTGGAATGTGAAAAGCATCATAAGGAAAGAAGATGAAATAATCGAGGAGATGCAAATGCAAAACATCGACTATTTAGGCATAACGGAAACCAAAAGAAAAGGGAAAGGAGAAATGGAAGTGAACGGAGGACACTGGCTGTATTGGTCAGGAGTAGAACAAGAAGAATGGGGAGCAAAAGGGGTAGGGTTAATAGTAAAAGCCGATAAAGTAAAAAATATCAGGAAAGAAAGGTATATCAATAAAAAACTGCTGGCACTAGGCATCAAAATAGACAACGAGGAAGTGTGGATGAAAATAGTAGCGTATGCGCCCAATGATAATGAGCGAAAGGAAATGAAAGATCAGTTTTATGAACTACTACAAATGGATAGAGGAGAAAAAAATGTAATTATAATGGGAGATATGAATGGCAGAGTAGGCAATAACAATGAAGGCATAGAAAGGCACATAGGGCAGCAGGGCGAAAATACTAAAAATGATAACGGTATAAGGCTAATAGACCTATGTGTTGGAAATGACTTGGTGATCACCAACACAAAATTTATGCACAAGGACATACACAAATACACCAGGGAAGTCCACTCCAGGAACGATAAGTCAATCATTGACTACTTTATTGTAAATACAGAAAATTGGAACAGAGTAAAGGATGTAAGGGTGAAAAGAAACGCCGAAATAGAAAGTGACCATTTCCTACTAAAAATGGAACTCTGGATAAACGCGAAAGATAAAGATGAGATAAAAAGGAAGATAATAGTAAAACAAAAAATTAAAAGTCATAGGCTAAAGGAGAGTGAAATACAAAAAATTTACCAAGAAAGTCCAGAGAAGAAAATTGCCCAAAATAAAAGAGAGGGCGAAGATATAGAAAGGAAATGGAGACACTTTAAAGACAATATTCTAGAAGCAGCAAGAACTAGCTGTGGAGTAAAGAAAATTGTGAACATATACAGGAAGAGAAGCAGATGGTGCTCAACCGAGATACAACAAAAAGTCAAAGAAAAGAAGGTAAAATAGAATAAGTATATAATAATTGGATCGGAAGAAGACTATAGCACATACAAGAAAATACGAACCGAAGTAAAGAAAAGTGTAATAGAAGCGAAGGAAAAGACATGGGAAAAGTTCGAAAACAGGATGAGAGTAAATTATTTAGAGAACCAAAAATTTTCTATAATACATTAAAGCAATTAAAACAAAAGAAACTACCCAAACTAAGAAACATAAAAGATAAAAACTGGAAAGTAATAACCGAAGAGAGGGAAATAATGCAAAGATGGAAGGAATACTTTGAAGAACTAACAGAAGCAAGAAATAATGACGTAGAACAAGAGATAAAGGAAATAAGAACGGGACATGGGAATACACAAAAGATACAAAGATTCACAAAAGAAGAAATCGTTGAAGCAATCAAGAAACTCAAACTAGGGAAAGCACCAGGAGAAGATGAAATCACAGGCAAAATGTTGAGATATATGGGACAGATAGCTGTAGAAGAATTCCGTGAGTTGCTAAATGAAATAATAGCACAAAAAATAATACCCACAGACTGGAATATAGGAATAATACTACCCCTATACAAAAAAAGAGACATAAAGGAATGCTCAAATTATAGGGACATTACACTAACGAGTATACCCGGCAAAGTATTAAGCAGCATTATCGAGAAGCGACTGAGAGAAGAAATCGAAAACTCGCTGGAGGAGTCACAACATGTGTTTCGTAGAGGGAGAAGCACACAGGACCTAAGTTTTACAATCAGACAATTAGGGAAAAAAACGATAAAACGAAAGCCTAGAAAGAAGAGGAATAAGTAATGATATGATAGATGTGATCAAAGCACTATACAAAGACAATAGAAATAAAGTAAGGACACATAACAACGAGTCAGAACAATTCAAAACAAAAATAGGACTGAAACAGGGATGCGTGCTCAGCCCACTCCTATTCTCAGTACTCCTAGACGACATAGTAAAGATTTGTAAAAAGAAATGCTACAATATGGAAGTGGGAAGTTGGATATTGAATAGAATAACAATACAGGAACTACTATTTGCGGATGATATGGTACTACTAGCAGAATCAGCGGAAAAACTCCAAGAAAACATTAATATCTACGATCGCGAACTCAGCAAAATAAACATGGAGATAAATATAGAAAAAACTAAAACTATGATTATGGCCAAGACAGTTCTTCAACACAATATCAAGATAAAAGGACGAACACTAGAACAAGTAACAAACTTTAAATATCTAGGTACAACAATAGATAACAACGGAGAAATAGATAACGAAATAATGGAAAGAATAGGCAAGGTGGGAATAATATTCAACACACTTGAAAACACGTTCCTCAAGAAAAAAGAAATTCCAGAACAAATAAAATCGAAAGTATATAAAAAAGTAGTACGACCATCGTTAATTTATGGCAGCGAATCATGGACGATAAACAGAAGAAACGAGAGCAAAATTAGAGCAATGGAGATGAGAAAAATTAAAGGAATAACAAGATTGGACAGAGTGAGAAATGAAAATATAACGAAACAATTGAAAGTGAAACCTATATTGACACTGGTAGAAGAAAGGCAGTTAGATTGGATGGAAATCTGCTTGGAATGGATGACAACAGGATAGCGAAGAGAGTATATGAAGCAAGAACAGAGGGGAAGAACTCAGTAGGCAGACCAAGAAGGAAATGGGAAGAACAGGTAAAAATAGCAGCGGAAAATAGAAACATACAATGGAGAGAAGTAAGGAACCTGACAAGAGACAGAAAGACTTGGAATAAATTAATTAAGAATTGCTAATCAAATGTAATAAGATTTATAAGGTACATATATTGTAAACAGGGTTATAATCCGACACCGAAAGGTACAAGGAAAATAGATTAAATAAAAAAATAAAATAATTATTAAATTTAAGAAGGTTTGATTACCATTTTAAACAAAATTTAAAAAAATGTTACCATTCATAAATATGATGTTATTACTGAAATTTTAGCTGCAAGTATAAATCATACTCTTCAGATAGATTTATTCGAGATTAATTAACTGTAAGTACGCTATAGTGTTCAATTAAATTTTTTGTGTCGTTTTTACATTACATGAAAATGAAGTCATTGTGTGTTTAAACAGTAATAAGATTTGCCACAGTATAATTTTAGGCTCAATTTAATTGTGTTATGATTTAGTTATTTTGAGTTCGTTTTTGTTTGGTACTACTCTTATTATACTTATTATAATTATTTAAGCTTAAACTTGGGTTTATTGTTATTCTATCACAGTTTTTTTGACGTATATTGCACTACGACTTTCGTATATAATAACACTTGCATCTAAAACCAATTTAATTCTTGTTACTTATAAATACGTTTTCTTCTTTTGTTTTTTTTGTGATGTATTGGTGTGAACAAACACTTCTAATTAAACCTTTTCTGGCGCTTTGAATTGTAATTCTAAAAATGTGTGTGCGACATATATCCCTCAACGCTTCGTGTCTCGCAATACAATCTGTGGCTTAAGTCATAATCATACAATTTTGAACCTTGGTGTATAATATACTAATATATGTCATTTTTTTGTAACATTAGTCCGGTCAAACTAGACATCTTGCATAAATTCTCAAAAAAATTTACATGAACGTTATGAATATTATATTATATTATAATGAAATTGTTAAAAGTCCCAATCGAACCCGTGTGTGCAAAAAATTTTATGCAGGATTAAAGTACGCAAAAGTAGTTTTTTTAGAATTTTCAGCGAAACGGTTAGTTTTATGATAAAAATAGCGCAGACAAAAATTGTAGATCATGCAATTATCTACAAAAATTGTTTTTACACAATTTATAACTTGTTTTTTCCTAAGATTCACCATTTTTGGGAAAAGCGATTCCAAAATTTACTAAAGTTGTATTCTCCATAATATGCACACGTTTCAACGCCACCTATGAGGTAGTGCATTTTTTTACGCGTCTTTTTTTAACATGGTTTTCCCTGAAGCCCTACTCCACGTTCTATTTTACTAAAATTTAAAAGAATGTCAGGACATTTAAACACGACGGGCCTTGACAACTAGTGCATGCTGATGAAGAAAATAAGCTTACTTTTTATCAGCCGCATTTCGAATTACGCCTGTTTTTGCAGTTGTAAATAACAGTATTGAGATTTTCTGGTGCAGATAGAAGTACAGTGTGGATTGGTTCCAATAAATTGTTAATTAGCTTCTTACCCTATTCTTTTGGCTCCAGTTAATTACCAAGCCACACTTGAACCTGGTAATATACTCGATAAAACTGTAACTTATTTATACAAGAAATTTTTTTAGAGCTCTATATACAGAAGAAAAAGCAAATTCCTTTGGTGATTAGAGTTTCTGGAGCAAAGTTTAGATATTCAAAAACTTCTGCACATGTAATTAAATTTCATACAATTTAAAAACTGTTGTTTTACCCCTCCGAAACATTGATGAAATAGAATATAATTTCTACATTTAAGTTAACCCGATAAACTCGTATTTAAATATATTCGGTAGATGTTGAACCCTGCCTGGTTTTAAAAAATAAATTATTTTTTCAATTGGAGTTTGAGCGATAAGTAATACCAACAGACTAACATCTTCACCACCAACAACATTTATATCATTTGGAATGAATTGATTTATTGCAGTACGCCAGCGTCATTGTCAGTTTGCTTGATTAAAATATGTTTAGTGGTAAATTTTTTTTAGCATTGTAATAAACCGAGACTTATTACGAATGTTTGACAGAGTTTGTTATTGGCTAGTTGAAACTGTCATAAATTGGTCAAAAAGTATTTTGCATTTTCCAATGTACAAAGTAAAGTCGTATATATAGTGCTGTAGTTGCTAGCAGTCTAATGAATAAAAGGTAAAAACGAAATTTTAGATTTTGAAAAATGTATACTATTTATCGTGAAGTGTTTAATGTAACCAGTCTAACCAGGTAACAATACATTTTTCCATTTGCTATATAATCATACCTGTCGACCTTTTTTGAGTAAATATACTGTTGTTTCACTTTCATAATTAAAATATTTTACTTTGAATTTACTGTAACCTACTACATCATTATTTTGATAAACTTGATAAACAACAGCTTTTACAGCAAAATATTGTTGCTGTCTCGTACATCATAGTTTTATTATAGGATGCGCATATATCAAAGGAAAAAGTTTGTATGAGACGTTTTAAAGCGATGAAAAAACTGGAAGACATTATTGTAGCTCGACCTTGAAAGACCCAAGCAGAAAAACGGTCGTAACACCATCACTAATCTATGTACAATTGTTCTAAAGTTAAGTCAGTGAATCTAGAATATAACTGTTTATATCTTCAAACATACGACTTGGTGAGGGGTAATGAAAATTATGGATGACTACTAATTGAATATCTTTCCCAATGATTCTGCTGCAGCTTCCAGAATCTTAAATCGCTATTCTTTGTCATTAGATTCTTTATTTTTCCTCGAATCTTGTTTCAGAATATTATGATTACCATAAAACATATAAATGTTTACTTTATAACCATAATTCAACATTAATCGTAGTTTAATTTGAATTTTTACAAACATTTTTTAATTTTTCCAATGTAAACTGGCAGTCATTACTAGTTTCAATAGTTTTACTCCCAGTGATCGGGTTTAAAGAACAGTCATTATGATACCTAGCCTCAGCAGCAACTAAATCATGTTCAAACTCAATGCCAACAAATAGTTTTTGCTGTGTCAGCAAAACGAGACTGTGCTATTTTCACAACACATTATTTGAATAAAAGTGTACACTAGGTATTGTATTAACTTCAAAAGTTCTATAGATGTGTTGTTCGAGCAGCAAAAGAAAAACAAAGTGATTGGTTGTAATATCTATTTTGCACTATTTGATTGTAACAAATTATAATTATAACTTATATTTACGCTGCCAAACGTTTCACTTTTTTTTGTTAAAAGTTTTTATTTAATTTGCAATGTATGTTTGTTTGTTTAGGTCAAATCTGGCAAACTGAATTAGAACCATTTCCTCTTATCCTACGGAGTAGAATTTTGACACGTTGATTCAATTTCGATGACAATGAATTTTTAGTCTAACGAAAACTAGAAATTACAAAATAAATTAATAATTAAATTTTTAAAAAGCATGCTTTTATGTAAATGATTTAAAAAGTAACAATTATTTTTAAATTAAATCAAACCCAAAAATGTATTATGTTATATAATTTATACGATATAAAAACTTGTCGCAAAATGTTTTTGCTTAAATAAACAATACAATATGTAACTTGATTTTGACACAAGTAATTCTAAGAAAAAAATGTATGTATTTCACAAAATAAATTTACACACGTAAATCTCGCGACAATCCTTTGTATCATATAAATTGTATAATGTAATAAATTTATAGATTCGATTTAATTTAAAAATTATTTTCAGTTAAATAAAAGTTTTATTTTACTAATGTTTTTTATTAATTTTTTTTTTGATAAATTTTAATTTACATTTGTAAAAAACTTACAATTATAAAAATACTGACATCGTTAGAACAAATAAAAAGTAGGAAAATTTGTTTTACGATTTTACGCATATTTAATTGCTAAATTAGCTCTTAAATTTTTGTTTTTTTAAGTTAAAACGATAATATTTTCTTAAAGTTACTATACATCTTTAAGTATTTGGCATGTAAAAAAAAGCGTGTCACATCTTTTCTGATTTCGATAGTTTGAGTAAAGCAGTTACTATTAATTATATTTGTTGTACTGTTTTAAGCGATACAGAATACGTTTTTTTTGAAATTAAATTATTTTTTGTGCTGTTTTTATCGGAAATACCAATATTTATTTATTAATCTAGTACGTAACAGCAAAATCAGAAAATCAAATATACGTAAAACTATGATTTGAAGATCAATTATTATTTAAGTAGAAGTGCGAATCTAGTAGAAAATTAAATTAAAAGTTTTGAAATAGAAGAAAAACGCTTTAAAAATTACATAAATAAAAAAAATTTCATTTTTCACAAATTCTAAAAAAGGTAGGACTAAAAATGATGTATGTTACTCTCGTCAAAAGTCTCATAAGATAATTCACTCTCATGCAGCGCTCGGCTTGCCGTCGCGTTAACGTTTGTTATATTATGTTTCACTTTCGACGTTTCTTACATAAATAACTATAACTATTTTTTTTGCATTATTAGTCATTGATATAATTTATCCTTTGTTGTTATTATTTTCTTAAAAAAAAAACGTCGTACTTTTAAAATCTGCTGTAGTAAGTTTTAAATTTTATTTTACTACTATTACAGCTGCAATTAAAGAAATTATATTTAAATTTTTTTAATGTAAAAACTGTTTTACTAGTAAAAACTATTGCACATCCTATCGTAAAAGAAGCCTTTTGATATAGTTAAAGCATATAATGGTTTTGAATCCTGTATATAATTGATTAAATGGTTAACCATTTTGGTTGAAGCTAATGACTTTTTTACAGCTTTTTTAAATTAATAAACATATAAAAGTAAGATTAATTTCTAAATGTTTCAACGGATTGGCATAAATTTTTTTAATTTTTAGTAAATAACAAATTATATAGTTTGGCTAATTAATAATGTTTAAAGATTGTAATTGCAAATTGAAATTTTTTAATAAAATAAAGTAGTTGTTTTCCTTAGGGATAAAATTGGTTTAATTGACATAAAAGATTAAAAACAAAAATCCAAAGAATTTCCAAACTCATACTGGAAGTTGCCAATACAAATAAAACATTTGGGTCAAATCGAAGCTACGTTTTTGCGAAGTGTCCTACATTCCTACAGAAAGTATTTTTGCGTCGAGTACAAATAAACTAATAACTATTTTTCAAGAATTTACACGTTAGTTAATTGGAATAGAAAGATATAAAACAGCAAGTGTAATTGTATTGACGTACAACCATTTAGTGTAAGAAAATGAAAGAAATAATTTTTTATTAAATTATGTTAAACGTTGGATGTATAAAAGTGCGTGTTTACTACAAAATTTAATTTAATCGGCGTCTGCAATTTATTCTAAAAATATGTAACTGAATTTTGAAAACGAGATTTTTACGGGTTTAAATTTTGTAATAAAATATACGTTTGCAATAAAAAATATTAAAATTTGTTTTAATATTATGTAGTACATGTATTTTTGTTTGATAAAAATTTTATATGCTATTTTCTTGGTCTTAAATTGTGGTACTCAAAACGTTTAAATTAGTTCAACATTGTTTAAATTCAACATTTTTGTAACTTAAGAAATTAAAAAAGATATATATTTTTTTTAATATCAACTCGAGATTTTTATTGATTCTTGTCAATAACATTTGATGAAAAAGAAAACCAAAACTGTTTCTATTTGTTCTTAAAATAATATTGACAATGAAATATTTTTTTAGTATGCAAATTGTTTACATTTTATAAATTCTATTTTTTAAGCTAAATTTAACAAAGCTGTTGAATACATCTTGAACGTAATTTTAAAAATTTTCTTACTTCTTTTTAAATTTCGGTAAATTTATTATTACAGGATTTTCAACAATAATTACATAAGCGTCTATAATTTATTGATCATTTTAACTAGTATTCACAAGTATTCACATAGCAATAAGATGAATGTTAATCTAATTAAAGTTATAAAAAAAATATCTCTACAAATGTAATTCGGCATTATTAATTTTTTACTAGCTTGGTCAAGTTGCCTGCCTACTTTTATTTATTAAATTACATTTTTGTATAATAACTTGTGCTAGATTTGTGTTAAATCGTGCTAATGTGGTTAATTCTGAATCGATGAATAAATTCTAAACAAAACTAAAGGTTAACTTGACCGCCAGTCTTTCATTTTTTAATTTTAACAATTTTTACTTCTTAACTAGAGATTCACAATGCCAAGTACCTTGGTTTTAAACGTAGAAGCATAGTTTAGGCTTAAATAAAGCTTGACTTGGCTTGATGTTTGGTTTTTAAGTTTTTCCAAGTTTTCAAGCTTTCTTAAACATTTTCTTGCTCCTTTCGCAAAAGTAGTTATGGCCTTAAAGCACGTACCCCGCACGTGTTACAGCTCACTGTCACAACATAGACAATATATAAAATTACCCAACTGCTAGCATAGGTTATCTTATAACTTTAAACTGAAATGAAGAGACAACGCGTAGTCTAGTATATCAAATCAGAAGTGATCTAGGCCTGTACTTACTTATAAAAAAATTAATAAATAAAACCAAATCCAAAGTTACATTTACTTAATTATCTAATTATTAATTTGATAATAAGAAATACACACTACACATTTTATGTTTATAGTAATAATAAAGTTATTCACGTGTAGTAGTTAAGGTAATAGGCACAAAATACTGCCTTTATAGAGTATTCACAATTTCAGGTTTAACTGCATAAACTTGATGACGGGTTCTGCTTAATTAAGTAATTTAGTATACAGCGTGTTTCTCATAAACGACTACAAATTTAAGAAAAAGTTTTCTTGTGGCGTTAAATAAAATTTTTTTTCGGGTTTGGTCTAAAGCGATATGCGCAATTAAAATTTTTAAGCCGATTTTGCCTTTCTAAATAAGTGAAGATTGACTTTTGATTTTAACCATGTGTTAAATGCTGTCAGACTTGTATTTTAAAACGTATTAATATATTGCGTATTTACGCTGATCTAATCTAACAAAATGTACTTTCTGTACTCGATTATGCTTAGCTGTGGTTGTAACCAATACAAGACATTAGTTAAATAAACAAAAAACTTTGCAATGTAAATAGTAAGGAAGTAAAAATTGTAAATTTAGTCTTTTTAACACTTAGTTTGACAACTTGCTTGATTTCTGTTTTAATTTTTTTATTTGACGTTGTTTACAAAAATGAATTGTGTAAATTACTTTTGATAAACTTTATTTTGGGATATAGATTTTACATGATAATAATATTCTTTTCAAAAACTTAAAAGCTTGACCTGTAAAAGATTGGCTTGGTTAATATTGAACTTCGATTGATTCTTTAAAAGCTTGGCTTGATTTTTTAAAAGATTGACTTGATTATGAGGCAAGCTTTTGAAAACCAAACCAAGGCTGTGAATCCTTAAACTTAATCATTCGCCTACCGTTTTTTGTTCAATTGTATTAGAATAATTTTTGTTTAGTAAATTATGCTTAATTTGTGTTAATTTGTGCTTATACTAAAATCAATCAAAACTATTTTTAATCCAATAAAAACAATTTAAAATATTTGGAAGTTAATATGTCTGCAATTTCGAAATTTTTCAATTGTCTACAATACTTGTTTCCATTTCAATTTTTTGTTTCTTTAATTGTGTACATTTAGTTGTTTTTATATTGTATTTAATAAAAAGCAAGAAAAACCAAAAACAAAGTATATTATGAAGATTCTTTAAAAAAAATAGCGTTTAAATTAGCATCTAGTTTGTGTGACGTGTGGGGTGGTAAACTAACCATTACAATAGAATTTTCATGGTTATCCAAAATTAATAATATCGGATTTTCTTGCGTTGCTCGAACTTTATTTTGAGAGTGTACCTGCTGGGCCGTTTTTTTCCAATATTGGAGTCATCCTTTTTCTGGGATAAATAAATAAGGGAGGTATATATTGCCCACTTGCACTTACAGCACAAAAAACAGTAACATTTTTACTTCGCTCTCCTGACGCAATGACTCCAAACTGCTTTATACCTTTGGGTCCCAAACGTTTAGCAGCCTCTTTTGGGACAATGGAAATCCCAGTTTCATCCACATTATACATTCTATCTGGAGGAATGTTGTGTTTGTCGTGGACTGTTCTTAAATTTTCAAAATATTGATTGACTTCAGTTTTGTAAATGCTGTTATGCGATTAAAACTGGTTGGTTCGGGTTTTCTTAAGCTTATTTCATTGTTTCTTCTCATAAAGTTCTTATACCAATCATGCCCAGCCATTTGATTATCGCGGCTGAAGTTATGTTTAATATTATTGGTTTCTGCATACTGATATCTTTGGTTACTCCAAAAAATAATTTTGCCATATTGAGTACGTATTGCATAATCTCGTGCTCTTGCTGTAGAGTAAATGTGGGTGCTCTGCCCAAAGAACTTGATTTTTGTGATCTTAAATTGTTTCTAATTTTTAAGTGACGTCTTAGGGTGGCCTCTGGAATTTGATAGTGCCTTGATACTTCACCTATTTTTCTATTTTTTGTTATTATACTGTTTACGGCCTCAGCAATCCGATCTTTATTACTGCATCTATTCGTTTTTCTTGTATATTTTCCCATCTACAATAATACCAAGTTGTAGATTAAATTTGTTTTATTGTAAAGGCTAAGCTGACGCGCGCCATCTTGGCATTGAAAGAGTGCGCCATTTTTCCATATTTAGCATTAGTAGAAAGAAGTTTGATTTTAAAATATTTACGAATATATTTATATAAACAAAATCTATCATAAACACGTACAAATGAATGAACTTTGTGTGTGTATTAATTATAAATAGATTTAAAAACAATTTCAATGCATTACCTTATTTGTAAGTGGTCACAACAATTACATCAACTTTCATATATTCACTCTATGGCTGCTCGTCTCATACTACGCCTTCAAATCGTTTATCTGACAATTGCTAGTAACGGCTGAGTGTAAGATGAGAGCGGCAAATTTGAATTTGAAGCATCTACCGTTACAGTTACCTAAAATTAGAGGTGCGTCATGTAGGCATGCTGCGCCATCTTTGACGGATCTCCCCTATAATTTAAAAATAATAATGAGATAATTGAGCACAAAAACAAACACAATTAAATAAGCTGAAAAAAATTGTAAAAAATGTGTGACAGGCGGTTAAGTTGACCAGCGTTTTTTTAAGTAATTCAGAAGCAAAAATTAAAATAATATCAGCACATTTTAGCGCAAAACGAGCACAATTTATTGGAGTGGAATTGTATTTAAAAAAAGAAAGCCGGAGGCCAACTTGAATGAACTCACAACGTTTACTGAATTTTAAAATAATTGTTGGCGTAGCATCCTTGTTTTCAAAATTTCAAAACGTGTTATTTTTCAGTTTTCCAAAAAATTGTATTTTTTGTTATATAGATCTAAAGAGTTAAATCAGATGTATCGCTTGATAGTTCATTAAATCGATGATGATGTATAGATATTTATAGTAGAAATTTTAAACAGTTTAAGCCGCGCTGCGAATTTTCAAAATACAACAGGTTGCCAGTTCACAAATTAGCGTTTCAGAATTGACCAGCATTTTGATTAATAAATTTTCAGAGTGTGCAAAATTCTTGTTTTAAATTATAAGGCTTAATTTAGTTTTCAGTTTTGTAAAGAAATATTTAATTGCACCAATAAAACAAAACATACTTCGTAAAATTTGATTAGCATTAGAAACAATCCATTTTACAGCGCAATAGGTTTTTAAATTCTCAAACTCTAAACTAAAATGTAATAACGAACGGTTTCACGGTCGGAGTCTATACTAAGATAAAAACGTGTTACGGATTCACATCTTGTCAAAGTTGTAATCGAGGTAGAAAGAAAGCGATGAACTTAAAAAACCAAACGTCAATCTAATAAAAAATCACTACATAGTTAACTTGTGAACTCCTTAAAAAAAATTTCTGTGAGGTTTAGAATCTGGCTTAATTCACAAGTTGATTGCTTAACTCTTTAGAAGTTCATAGTTAATTTTTTATCGTTTGTTTGTGGTTCTTTGATTTATTTCATGCTGTTATGAAACTACTTACAAAATGTTAGCAACTTCGGTTACAATATTGACACGATCTAAACCCGGAAAACGTTCGCATCGTAAACTAGAAGCTTAGGTAACTCCGTTGAACTACATTAAAACCAAACAACAAATTTTAAGCAATTTGTCTATGTATTTTTTGTTTTTTCTAATGTTATTCAAAGTTTATATTTTTAAAGCAAAAAGCATGTATTTATATTAATTATTACCGCACTGAAAATGTAAAAAGCTACTGAATTAATAGATGCTTTAGGATTGTTTGATATCTACTCCTATCTATCACAGGATATTAATAAAAAGCTTTTTGTATTCTTTTTAACGATAAGCTTATTGACAGGAAGTGGGTACATTTAATTTTTTTGGGTTTTTTTTAAACTGAAACTGATTTTTGCACATTCTTTTTTTCGTTATTTTATTTGTTGTAACAATATGTTTCAATAATCATTCTTCTTAGTTACGTTTAGGCGGTGAAAGAGGAAGGTAGTGTAGATATGTAAATTAAATAAATCTAAAATAACGCGTTTAAACGGTTTAAACGGTTTAAAGGTTGATAAACGCAGTAGTGCATTTATAACGTAGTCGTTTTGATTACGAAATAAGGTGCGGCGTGCGGATAAGATAATATAATAATCAGCGTAGATTTTCCGGCGTTTATATTTTGCATTTGTATGCATAAAATACGTGGAATTTTTTGGTGAATTTAATATAATTAACATTTCGTTAATCAGAAAGGGTAGACAGTTAAGTAATGTAACGATAAGAGGAGAAAGAGGCAAGCTACGGTGGAGGAGGTGTTTAGGAAGAGCACCAAAGTAAGGAAATCACCGGTAGCGGAAGGAAAAGAGAGAAAAGATGGTGAGTTAGTAGAAATGTGTAAAGAACTGTTAAAGGAGGTAAACAGTATAAGAGAGGAACAATTTAAGATGGGTAAGAAGTTGGAAGAGAATAATAAAGAGGTAAAGGAGATGAAAGAAGAATTAAGAAAGACAAATGAAAAATGGAATAGGAAATTTGAAGAAATGGGAGAAAAGTATAGAAAGTTGGAGGCCAGATTGGATAAGACAGAGAGAAGCTGGGAAAAAACGGAAAAAGAAAAAAGGAGAACAAACATAATCATAAAAGGTATAGAAGTGAAAGATAGAAAGAAGGAGCAAAATGAGCAAGTGGAAAATTGGATGAAGAAGGATTTAAATATAGAGAAAACAGTGGTAGAAACTAGAAAGCTAGCAGAGCGTGTAATGTTAGTAAGGATGGGTACATTTGAGGATAAGTTAGATGTATGGAAGCAAAAAAGAAGGTTAAGAGGTACGAACATTTATTTAGACGATGACATGGCGAGAAGGGAAATAAAAATACAAAAGAAGATAAGATATGAGGCGAGTAAGATGAAGGGAGAGGGGAAAAGTATTAAAATAGGATTCTTGAAAGTGTGGGTGGAAGGTGAAGAAAGGTTTTGGGATGAGGAGAGAGGAACTCTAGTGAAGAAGGGAACAAAAAACTAAGAGTTAGGGGAGGGAAGGATGGATCAAACGATGTTGGCTTAGCAAGTTTTAAGTAAAAAGAGATGGAAATGCAGAATCAAATGAAATTATTTTTTTGGAATGTGGCAGGCATAAAAAATAAAGGAGAGGATTTCTGGAGTTACGTAGAGGGTTTTGATATGATGGGAATGTCGGAAACATGGTTGGAGGAAAAAGACTGGGAGTATGGAAGGAAAAATTACCAGAGGGGTATAATTGGAAGGTGGAATTTGCAACTAGAAAAGAAAGTAAAGGTCGGTGAGAGAAGAGGAGGGAGACGAGAAGCAAGAGAAAGGGATCGTAAAAAATTATGTGGTCAGAGAAGAAAAAGAAAAATATATAGTGTTAACAGTTTATTGGCGGGATATGAGGTTGATAAGTGAACAGATTGTGAAAATGGTACAGGGGAAAGAAAAGAAAAAGATTATTATACGGGGTGATTTTAACGCGAGAACAGGGGAAAAGGGAGGAGTGATTATAGGAGAAAGAGTAAAAAGAAGAGTTAGCATGGATAAGACAGTTAATAGGAATGGGAAAATGTTAGTGGAGATATGTGAGGAAAAAGGGTGGTCAATTCTTAATGGAAATGTAGAGAAGGGAGACAGAGGTGACTACACTTATTTGGGATGGAGGGGGAATCGGTGATCGATTACGTGATAGTGAGTGGGGAGATGTGGGAGGACATAGAAAGGTTTGAAGTGGGGGATGAAGTGGAATCGGATCATCAGCCACTGGAAGTGATTTTAAAAGTAAAAGAGCAAGGAAATAAGGAGGAACAGGAGAAGACAAAGAAAAAAACGGAACGAAAATAGGTGGTGGAATAGAGAATGTAGAGAGGCAAAAACAGAGATGAGAAATGCTAGAAAAAGATGGAAGAAAGGTAGAATAGATGTACAGGAGTATAAGAGGAAAAAGTGAAATTTAAAAATGTATGTTTTGAGAGAAAGGTGTCTTATAAACAGAAAATGGAACAACAAGTTAAGGAAATAAAGAAAGAAGGAGAAGTGTAGGAATTTCTAAACAAGGAGAGAAGAAGAGATAAGAGGAGAGGAGGTTTAATGGATTTTAAGGTGTGGTTGGGTTATTGTATGGAGCGTTTAGAGGGAACAATAGAAGAACCAGGGCAGGTGATATTGCAAGGGGTAAATACAATACAGAAGGAGTGGGAGATAACGAAAGGGGAAATGGAGGAAGCAATAAATAGACTAAAATTAAGAAAGACGGCAGGAACGGACGGTACGCAAGGAGAGCAATGGAAATATGTAGGGGAGAGAGTGAGAGGAAATATAAGAAAATTTTTTAATATAATATGGAAAGGGGAGGAATTGCCAGGGAGTTGGAAAGAAAGTTTAATTCTTCCGGTTTATAAGGGAGGGGATAGGAAGGAGGTAAAGAATTATATAGGGATTAGTGTCACTAATGTAAGTTATAAATTGTATGCCATGATTATACAAAAGAGGTTGGAAAAGGAAGTGGAAGAAAAAAGTCTATTACCAGATTGGCAGATGAGATTTAGAGTGGGAAGAAGGGCAATAGACAATGTTTATATATTGAAACAGTTGGTGAATGGAGAGCTAGATAAGAAAAGTGGTAAGGTATACGCGTTCTTTATGGACATAGAAGCTGCGTTTGATAATGTGAATAGGGAAAAACTATGGAAGGTGTTAAGGAAAAAGGGAATAGAGGAACAACTAGTGAGGAAACTAGGAGGGATATATAAATAAGAGACTAAGAATAGGGTAAAAATAGGGGATAGTGTTAGTGAAGTGTTTTGGACGAAGAAGGAATTAAGGCAGGGGTGTCCTCTTAGCCCTATTTTATTTGCACTGTATATAGGGGACATAGAGGAAGTGTTGAAAGGAGGACAGTGTGATGGGGTGGTCATGGAGGGAGGAGTTAAAGTATGGGTGTTGGCATATACAGACGATATGGTCATGGTGGCAAAAAATGAGTTGGAGATGAAAGGTATGATCAATACGATAAAGAGGTACCTGGAAAGGAAACATTTGGGTTTAAATGTGAGAAAGTCTAAGATGGTAGTTTTTCAAAAAGGGAAAGGAGGGAAGAAAAAGGAGGAGTTAAGTTGGGGAGAACAGAAGATAGAGGCAGTGAATAAAGTGACATATTGGGATATAAGCTAAGGTACGATAACAAAGATGATGCGCATATAAGGGAGCTAGCAAAGAAGGGTAACAGGGTATTAGGGCAGGTATGGAGTTTAGGGGAAAGAGTGTTTGGGAAGGAGATCGAAAAGAGAAGATGGCTGTTCGAAAAATTGATTAAAAGTGTGATTGTGGAGGTATGGGGTTGGAAAGAGTGGAACCTATTGGAAAGGGTGCAAATACAATATTGCAAATGGATACTAGGTTTAGACAGGGAGACGCCGGGGTACATAATAGAGGAGGAGGGGAAGTTAGAAAAGATTACAATAGAAGCAGGGAAAATGGCGATGAGTTATGAAGAGACAATGAAGAGTAGGAGAGAATGTAAAATTTTGCAATGTTGCTGGATAACGGTAGAAGATAGCAAAAATATATATGGGCAGGAGGCAAGGAAACTGTACTACCAACGAAAAGGTTTCGCAAGAGAAGAGGTGGAAAGAAAAAGAGAGGAAGGGAGGTTAAATATGAAGGAGATAGTAAGAAGAGATAAAGACTCGCAGGTGCAAGAGAGGGAAGGAAAGATAAGGGAAGGAAAGTATAACGTAAGGTATGGGAATATAGTGTCCAGGGAGGTTCCTAAGTATTTGATGGGGAGGAGAAGCTTAGGAGAGAAACGGCTTATAGCCAGGTTTAGATGTGGAAATGAGGAGAATTTAAATAAGTATTGGAAGGAGGATGTAATGAGGAGTTGTAGATTATGTGGGGAGGGATGGGAGGATATAGAGCACTTGAGTGAGGAATGTGACGAGCTAAGGGAAGAAATGAGGGGGAGGAAGGCTTTGCTTGGGGAGGAAGGGGAGGGATTGGATTGGATGAAAGCAGTAAAGAAAAGAAGGATAAGAGGGGAGGGTTAGGTCTAACGAAATAGAATAGTAAGATGGTGATTGGAATATTTTATTGGAAAAAGTTATTTTAGTTTTATCAATTTTTGTATGTATTATATGTATTATATTATTATGTAAAAAGAAAAGGTGTAAGGGTAACGTAATCCATTGTAAGGCCGAATGGCTCAACAATTATCAATAAATAAGAAAATAATAATAATCATTCTTCTTAAAGCGGTTAAAACAAAAGCACTGATTAATGTTTTTACACTTGCAGAATGAAATGTCAAACAATAAGTAGTTAATTTTTCATATTTTAATTAATTATATTTCTTTTATTTTTTGATACATATTATAACGAGCTTAAAACTTAATTTATAATTTATATTACACGATTATTACGTATAAATAAAACTAATTTATTACACTAACACAAACAATAAACTGAATAAAACAAAAAATTGACATTAAAAAAAATTATGTTACTGTAACTGTGTAGATAGAAAAAAACACCGTCCGCGAAAAAGATAATTACAAACATTTTTATTTATCTCTACGACACATGCGTAAACACACCAAATATGCACTTCATTAATTCAAAGTTTTTCTTTAAAACTGTCTACAGTCGAATTCTTGAGTTGTTTTGCTTTATCTTCGATTAGAATATTCTGTTGTTTTCTTAAATTGTCTCAAATATTCTTGAAGTTCATATTTCATAAATTAGTTTTTCTTATCTTATTAGTAAAAAAAAATTTATTAAATGCAGCAACTAAAATTATACTTGGTTAAATATTTATTTTCAAAAAAAAAATACGCACAATTTTATTAAACATTTTAAAACAATTTTTACCATAAGTGACGTTGTTTTTGGCAACATTTCTTAAGTCAAATTAGTCAAATTCTCAAACGATGCGCGTGCTTTACACACATTATCAATTGTGGAAAGAGCTACCACAACAGTTTATAAAATCTTTACTTTACTGTCATTTCAGTTGGTTTTATCAGCTGTATGTGTTTCTGCTTTAACAATTTCTGAGGCTGCAAGATGACGATTAAGTTTGGCGTGAAAACTTGATTCTTTTATTTGTTACTTACGTACAAACAACAAAATACAATAACAGTAACAAAAACTAGGTAAACAAAAAGTTTATTTATTTAACTATTTTTTTAATAAAAATATTTTTTTATTATTAATACTTAAATCTATTTAAATAAAACAATTTTTTAATTCTAATTCTTAATATAATTTTGTACTTTTTATGTTTTAAAATACAATCTTATTATTAATTAAAAAAAATTGTAAATGTTAACTGTGTACTAAAATATTTATATTTAGAAATACTAAAGTATATGTAAATAATTTCTTTCGTGTATTACTTTTTAATTTCTTTATTATATTTGAACATTATTATATTTTTACATATGATACTAATAATAGTAAAACGTACTTAAGCAAATGTAAATTAAAATAAAAAAAGTATTAAATTACAAACTCAATGGTTTGAAAATTATGCAAATTTTAGTTGTATAACATGTTAAAGGCTGCATATAAAGCATTTAACGTTACAATGATTGCTAGCACGAAGCTTTATAATAGGTGATAGTGCCTTTCTCAATCTTTGTACGATCGATAAGATGAATCGGAGCGTGATGCCAGAAAATCACTACTAACATGTCAAAATGTCTTTATCTTTAACGCAAACTTTTTTGTAAAAAATTTCTATATGCTATTTAAAAACACAACAGTTAATTTTTACTTATAAATATAAAAAAGTTTATATAATGAATTTACTGTGCATTTCTTTCGATATAACAATCAATGATAAATTCCTGAGTGCAAAATGGCTAAACCACATTCACCTTTGTCGGAATAATAAGTAAAGCAAATTATATGTAGTTGAATAAGTCTATTGAAGCTCATTGCCTCAAAAAGCTCGTCGGCCCCTTTAGTTGCGGCAGGAGCGGCTACGTAAAGTACCGCATCGGGGTAAAACTATTGTATAAACGTCAAACGTCCTTCACAGTTTGCAAAAGACACAATGTCACTTTCACACCGTTTGTAGTGTTATTGTTTGTGTTTTGCAGATTAGACTGCGTTAAGAGTCTTTCAATACCTATACACACAAGATACGCCATTTCATCTATGGCTGTCGGCACGACTTTTACCTTCAATGTAACATAAAAGAGATATTTGTTATTTTCTAATAGAAATCGTGACTTTTAAGATGATGACATTTTCGGTTTAAGTACCAGCACTAAAATAGCAGTAAAGTAGAACAAACTTCGAGCTGTGTTCTACCAAAGCTTACATTTTAGAGTGGAGTACAATAACACTTAGCGATCGAGTATTATTAATTTAAAGACATTTTAGCCTAAGACTCATTTAATAATGTCGATTTAACGTTTTTAAAATTATTATAGTCTCTTTTAGTTAATATTATTTGTTTTTACTACATAACATTTTAAAAGTAGTTAATGTTTATTGTAAAATTCTTTTGGGCGATTTTTTAGAACGGCGACCTGTTTCTTCCAAAAATGGTAAGCGGCAATTTACAAATAAAGTAATTAAGCATTATTACAATGTGAATGTGATTTTTTCATTTTGATGTTTCCTCGATCAGAAATAGAAACAACAAATAAGTAACAGAGTACACCAAAATAATAAACACAAATTAAAGGCGATACACTTTTAAGTTTAATTTATAATATTGTCTACACTGCATTTGCTGTATATATATATATGTATATATATCTAACTGTACGATTAAATTTGTATCTTACGTAATTTGCAATTAAATAATAGCAATAAACTTCTCATTAAAACAAATGATGTCGTCTAATCATTGTTTTCATTAACTTTAAAATTAACCCTGCGTTTATTTAATATAAACTTTTATATTAACAAGTATAAATGTAAAACAATTAACAATAAAAAATAAAAAACATTTTTAATGTCAATTAAGGATTTATTTTTTGTTTTGTAAAAAATCTATTTTGTTAAAAAAAAACTCCGGCTATTTTTCATTTATTTACAAACTGCACTGCAATGGGCAACCCGGTATCTCCAACTTTAGCTCATGCATGACTTATTGCAGTTTGTACTTGACAAACTCATTTTTAAGTATTTCACACAAAAAACTTAAACATCTTGAAAACCTTTTAAAAAATAACAATTATCCCAAGATAATAAACTAACACTACTTCTAATTTTGAGATTACTAAAATCATAAACGTTCCCGGGTTAAATAAAAAACATTTTGATTTTAAAAAAATATTAACTTAAAAATAGCGACCTATAATAACAACACCATTTACTCCAAAAGAAAAGATAAAACAACGACAAACACAATCTTATATACAGAATCGAGTGCATGGGATGCAATCAATGTTATATAGAGCAAACTAAACAAAAAATTATTAATCGTATTAAAAATAATCATTGATTGCAAAAACAAAAAAGCAAAATCGGCTCTTACTTTGCATCATATTAATATTGGCCACAATTTTGTTTTTAGTAACCCCTTAGATGTGAAACTCAAATACAATAAAAGATTAATATTTGAGATGATATTTATCACTAATAACTTTAGTACTGTATTCAATAATCTTATCAATAAAATGTTATGACCTCGAATTCTCATCTGTTACCTTTCAGTGCCAACATTTTTGAATAGTTGGTTTTTGGTCTTTGTGAGTTTGCTATTGTTTGTTTTCTAAATCATTTACATAATTAATGTTTTTTGTTATTTATTACTTTTTACTAGTTGACTGTGTTTGGAGAATCCTCGCTACTTGTTTTTAGTTTTTTGTAAGTATGTTTTTTGATTGTTCTTACATCCGACTAGTTTTAGTTATTATAAAAGATCCAAACAATTTTTATATTTTCACATTAGTTTAAATACTTGTTCATAATTACTTAGTTGTATTGATGTTTGTGTATTATGTTGTGTTTTTTATTAAATACAGTCGCCTAGAGAACACATTAAGTAGTGTTCTTCTGTCACCCTCTACCAGAAGAATTTAACACCGTTCCTGTTAACAATCTTAGGAGGTTTAATTTTTATAATGAAAAATTAAACTTATCGTATATTTTTTTTTATAAAACACAATAGGACAATTACTAACGGAAAACAAAAAACAAGTAGAATAGTCCGCAAACAACGTTATTAAATAAAATAATAAATAACGTAAAAAGACACTGTAAAAATACACAATGAACCAGTACAGAAACTAAGACACAAAATTGTGGTCGTGTGATGTAAAAATATATAAATTTTTGAGATAAAATTATTGTAAACTATACTAAGGTTTTAGACATAAAAGTTTCAAAACATATTGATTTTTTAGCCTGACGAAGAACTGAGCTCAAGTTCGAAAGCTTGAATGTAAATTGTATTAAATAAATACACCATTTACCCTAAAAAATTCTTAATATACTAAGGTTGTTGGTATCAGTGTTAAAATTCACATTATTCATATGTTCTGCAATGAATATTATTTTAATTTTACAGTCGTATTGGTGATTCTTAATTATAATAACATCTATTGCAATTAGTACAATCAATGTTATATACAACGTTATGTTTGTCAAATAACTTCGCCATATCTTTAATGTTAGAATAATTTATGTTATATATAGTATTGTTATTATAAGTTGCTATTTTAAGATCAGCTGTATTTAAAATAAGAATAAACTTCTTAGTAAGACCAGGAACGTTAATGATATTATTAAATTTACACATAGAATTAGTTTGGTTAGATGGAGATGGCGTATCGTGAGTAGTGTTAGTGTAGAATAAAGTTTTATTTATCAAGTTATTGGGATAATTGTTGTTTTTGAGCGAGTTTTTCAGAATGTTAAGATTTTTTATATGATATTGAAGACTACTTAATCTTATGATTTTGTTTGTAAGCCTTGATAATGTTTATTTTTTGATGGTAAGCATGTTTAGAGAGGTAGTTAATAATATGGTTAAATGCTATAGGTTTAGTAAACCAATTCGTTATTATCGTACATGTTTAATTAGCCTGATGTCTAAAAACGGTAGAGAGCCTTGATTTTCAATTTCATGAGTAAATGCAGGTAATGACATAATCTGCATATCATAATAAAAATGTGGGTTGAAATGATAGTTATATATGTAACTAAATTAACTAGAACTGGGGATCGTCGGTTACCCATTGCAGTGCAAACTTTTTGTAAATAAAATTTATTTTTAAATATAAAATAACTAGAATCAAAAAAAAATTTGATGATGTCAGTAAAATCTGACAACTCAACAGTGGTATGACTTTTAAGATCCTTCTAGTATTTATGTATTAATTTTAACACGAGCTTTCTTGTGATGTTTATATATCCTGTACGTGTGTATAAAGTTTGTATTTGAATAAAAATGATTGAATCAAACTGTTTTTTATATAGAACTTTTTGGGAAATTTGCAATCTTCTTTTTCGGACAAATTCATCAAACGGACGGAAATACCACTGTTAAAAACCGTCACCACAACCGAAATTATGAAATTCTCAAAAAACCAAATCAATTATAATATTGTACGCCAAAATTACTCTCTGACAAACCCCAAATTACTAGTAGTACGTAAAAAATTGACAGTTCTACGCATTCAGTTCAGACTCATGCCACTGCGCACACTACAAGCAGTAGGTCGCATTTACATAATTTTGGAGACCACAATTACTTAGACGACGTGATCACATCAGATATTGAGTTTACTATAGATATCTCTACTTATTTTTTAGGATTTACGCCGTCAGTTTTAAATTTTGCATAGGACTATAAATTCAAACGTATCTACTAGCAAATCTAATGTAGGCAAACGTCTACAAAGAGTCCAGAAACTACAGAACACCATTATAACTAGAAAAGACGTTTGTATAAGCCGTTTACAGGAAAGACAGGTTTGTATTAAATAAAGCTAAGAAATTTTACGCAAAAGTGGCATTTAAACATTACGGAACATTTATTATGAAAATCGTGCTTCTTCGTATCGTAAAGTTGAGATCTCCAGGCTCACGGAAAATGATAAAAAGTAGGCTTGGGCCGATACCAATTTTCAGATACCGATACTTCAGATACTGTCAAGTCAGATACCGATACATTATCTGAAAGTATTGAATATTCAGATAAAAAGAATTTTACAAGAATATTTTTAATTGTGTGAAAATTATATTTTACAAATCAGATTGCACCGTAAATTTATTACCTGAAATAAAATCTTAAAAGACAACTTACATGTTTTACTAAAAGTTATTTCATATTTGCTGCATTGTCAGACACTATTGCACTTATTTTGACTTTTAATTTATAAATGAGTTATTCAGATTGTTGGCAGTTGACTTGGCAGTATGAGTTGGCCTCTCAAAACCAATAACTTTTAATACGCAATGATTACGTTATAAATTTTTATCGATGAAATAGCTGGTTATAGTATTTCGGAATAACAAAATTCATCAAATGAATAAAATCCTCACTTTCTACAAAATTAGATGGAAAAGATTGCAGAAAGATCATTTTAGTTATATCTTTATGTATTTTTTTATTACATCATCCACGATTGCATTTTTGTCTGTTACAGAGGGAATGGACTACCGCCAGTAGCTATTCGGTTTATTTTTTTCACCGAAAATTGTCTTCTTCTGCGGATTTTCATGTTTTCTTAACATTTACGTAACTGATAAGTGGTAATTAAACTAAAATATTAGGTATCGGCATTTATCTGACATTTTTGAGTTTTGTCTCAAATACTGAGCCCAAGCTTAAAAAAGAATGCTGGTCAAAGACGCATCGTTAATACGCCAAAGCTTTCTACCCAGGCGAGACAAGACGTAAAACAACCGTACTTGTCCGACTCAGTTGGAGTCATTACAAGTGTAATATTTGCAAAAGCACCCAAATCTAAAAAAAAATTTGTGAGATCCTTAGTAGTAAATCCCGAAATGCCAGCAAAACTTGACACCGCAGATTCGCAGATGCATCACCTGAGCCGACGAATTAAGCACTCATTTGCGGAAACATTACTTGTAACCGTAGATTCGCACATAAATTGCCTAAACCAACAAATGAAAGTTATTAAAATGTTCTAAATGATGAAGACAAAAGATATATCTGAATATTTTTGTGCAGATAGGACTTTTTAACTAAACTAAAAAGATCATCTCTGAAGAAAAACATAAGGATTGGGCACCAGATTTTGAAATAAAATTTTGCGATAATAGAGTGACACGTGTGACTAAAATATTAAAACCAGAGAAATCAGTATTATTTTAAATGTGTTGATTACGCCATAACATTTTTTCTAATCTATTAATCTAGCATTGTTACCTGTTTCTTCTAGAGATGAGATAAAAAACTCACAGACGTCGATGAACATATCTGTGCAAGAAATGGAATTCGAAATGTAAAACATATTAAATAGCCTTATCAATGAAATAATAAATAAGTTTAATCAACAACAGAATCATTCATTAAAATATAATTGGACATGTTATCAAATTGACCATACAAAAAAAAATTACGTGAAAGAAAAACATTTAAAACGCCACTGAGGGAAAGAAAAAGTCAATAGATTAACACTAATTCATAAAGTCAAAGCTTTCTGTAAGTGTAAATTAATTTGAGGAGTGACTCTTCAAAACGCAGTATTGACTAAAGTTATGATTTCAAACAAAAGATGAAATCGGGTACTTTAAAGGCCTAGAAATCCATTAAAACTGTTAATATTTACCAAAACGCAGTTTTTATTAGGTCTATCGCAGTGGTATCGCGGTTTCGAAAGAAGCTGCTGCACGTTTCAAAACGCAGTGTTTGTAATCTTTAGCTTATGAGCTCAAATACAAACCGATGCAAAGTGCAGTATTTGTATTACTTTGTTGTGTTTAGTTAGTTTGAGTGCAACAGTTTATTATTTCTTAAAAAATTGTGTCAATCAAGATTCGAACAGAAGCATTTTATAGAAATGACCTTAATTAAGCGTATTCACTGCTAAAGCGGGGAAAATCACTGCAGAACATGAATATTCACGAACTTCCTTTGGGAACAACTGTTAAACCACAAGAGTTACAAGACGTTGACAACATACTAGGCAAAATGTATTTAAAAGAATATGACAAATAAACATAAAGTAAACTGGAGGAACGACAAACGTCTCGAGTGATTCCAAAACCTGATTGACACTCAAAAAAGCCTACGCGCAAAAGAACGGCCTGATGATAAGGAGCAATGCGAGTGTATGGAGAATGAGAAGCAGTCCCGAATTTGATATGCACTAAATAAACCTTTCTAATACTTTATTGTTGTGTATAAACTGTAGCTAATAAAAGAATATAATATTATTACAAAAGAGATTTTTGAATCAAAACGCTGTTTTTTCTGTATTTTTGTAACAAAGCGCAGTTTTTCAATTTTCAAAATTATACAACGTGGACACTATAAACAAAATATTTTTGGAATCAAGATGTAACTACCATATAACATACAAACTTCTTACCTGTATTGATTGAAGTTGAAAATTGTCATTATTCCGATAAAAATATAATAATAATAGTTTTCTCAAAGTTTCCTCAATTATATATACAACATAACTTCTGAGAGGCAACAGCAAATTAATTTGCAATTTTAGAAACTCACGACAAATAAAGACTATTGACTTGTCTCACAAAAGCTCATATCAAAAAACATACTACTAAAACAAGTTTAGATTCAAAAAAAGCTTAGATGTTTTCATATAAGTTGAATGCAGTAAATGATAAATCTGTAAATTATTTGTACTTGCAACACTAGCATTTAAAAAAGGTAATAATCGCATCGTAAATAATGTTTGAAGTACAGATAAGACAAAGTTGCCAGTCATATAAATTCATAATAATAATAACTGGTCACTTTCCAGCTTTTTATTATATTTTGCAAACTAGTCTGGCACAGTAACAGACAAAATAACACTTAATTATTCATTAAAAAATAAATGCTGTTGGTTTATATATTTTATTGTTGCGAATTTTATTATTAAAACTAATTTATATATATTTCTACTAAAAATATTTTTACTTATAATAACTATATGTACAGTTTTAAATTAACCGAACTAATTAAATCTAATAATATTTAATAAAAACACTAATTTACATCACTTACACAAAGATAAGATAAAGTCCGCCGATAGCTTCACACGCTTGTTTACACTAAAATCACGTACAAGATTATTCTCCGTATATTGATCTACACACACGCGCTACCGACTTATTTATTTACACTTGAATAATCTTCTTAAGACTGCTGTCTTCGCATTACGAAAATAACTCACCTACGATTTGTTTGTTCCGTATATATTTACATTTTAGAAATCCTTCTCGATTGTTCCATATCTTTCGGTTTACGTTCTAGAAGATGGATAACTTCGAGAAGGCTCTTGAATTTGGGAACGTTTTATTATCTAATTTGTTTGGAGGAATAAAATTACAGCCATTGGTTGAAAATTTATTTAATTAAATTATGATGGCATGTTGAATTTACGTTTCGCACTACTAGTGCTTTTTCAAAATTCTGTAAAGATACAATACATATAATTATTAAGCTGATATTAAAAATTTAGGTTAAATTATGAAATTTAAAACTACATTTTGTTATTTTATAAAAAATTTCGTTTGATAAATGCTAAAATGGATTTTTTAAATAAAATTATAAAAAATTACACACAATCGACGGAGGATCGATTGTTTACAACAGAATTTTATCAATTAAACCATATTTACCGTATTTAATATCATGGATTATAGAAGACAACAACCACACAACTTACCATTCAGTCATCTTACAGAAGTACTCAACCACGTATACGTTCATTATGGAACACAAATATTTTATTTAATTAAGAAACACATTAATCTCAACAACAACTTTGTAAAGGTGAGTGCTAACTTGGATTTTCTATTGAGATGTAAGCGGCATGACGTTTAACCCAATTTTATTAAACGAATGAAATTCAACCATATTATCTTCTTTCAATCAAAAAATAATTATTCTTTTCAATTAAAAAAAAAATAAATTTTATAAAAAAATACTATCATTACTTATAAAAGACTTATTTATTCATAAAAGTTATTATTCTGAAAAAATTAAAAACATTAAAATAAACCTTGAAAACACTTTACCAACTTAATTTAAAATCTTTTATCAACTTTAATAATTCAAAATTCTAAACTAAATCATAACATTATTAATATTCATAATAAAGAATTAAAAAACTTACTATTAAACTATTAATTACAAAAATAATGCAGTTAATCAAAATTTAAATATTAACAATTACCAAAACCAAAATTGGATTACTAACTTAACTAATATTAATATACCTACAGAAGTAATTGAAGTTATAAAATATGGTCCAAAATTTAACTTTCTCATTATAACACCTAATAAGCTTTCTACAGAACATACAATTGCAAACATTGAAACAAGCATAAAAAACTTAACACTTGATACACAAAATAAGATTCGTACCGACACTTGTACCTAACACACTTTTACAACATAAGAAAAACTTAATAAAAAATTTTAATTGAAATAGTATCATTAAGAAATTGTCAACTTTTTTCAATTCTTCTATCTACTATCTCACAATTAAATAAACTAAAAACTCTTTTAAAACAACATCCAGAAATAATCGTAACTACAGCTATTAAAACACAAAAAAGACTGTAATAATGAATAAAAATGAAGATAACACTAAAATGACTAACATTCTTAATCACAAAAATATTTATAGAAAAATTGGTTGGATTGATATAATAACGTATTAAAAATTAATTTTTAACAATGATTTAGCTTCAAAAACTTATGGACTACCAAAGATCAAAAAAAACAATAACCCACTACGACCTATAGTTTTAACTTGCACCAGTCCTTTATATCAATTGTCAAAATTTCTTTCTAAAATCATTTTAAATGTAACTACCCAAAATAAATTTAACATAAAAAATTCATGGTTATTTCAAAATAATATTAGCAACTTAAAGATCCTAAATCAACACATTATTTGTTCTTTTGATAGTATCCATGTGTATTAATATACCTCATAACCTAGTAATTCATTTCATCAACCACAACTGGAAAAAGAATACAGCCATTAACTAAATATTAAACTCAACCATCTTTACTTACAAATATTCAATTTATGAACAAATTCCAGGTTTAGCAATAGGTCAGTCAATTTTATTAACTACAGCAGATCTAGTAATCGGTGATCAGGAAAATATAATATTAAATTACTTTCGAAACATCACTTTTTATCAAAGATATGTTGATGATATTTTAATTGTACTACTTGAAAATGAAGTTTTAAATGTGCTTCAAATGTTCAACGATATTCATCCATTATTAAAATTTACTAATGAAATAGAGAAAAACAATAAAATAAATTTTCTAGATTTAATTATACTGCATAATACTAATGGTATTATTGCTACCAGTTGGTATAAAAAAATTAAAACAGATACTGATAATCCGAACAGCGACAACTCGAAGCCATAATCTGAACAGCGAAGTGATTTCTTTAAGAACTGCGCTGTTTACTGTTCACTATTCATTAAACTTTTGTTTGTTACTAAGTTAAATTCGTACTGCAATTTAATGCGAAGATGACTTTCAAAAGAAAACACGTTACTTTATCGATTAAAAACAAAATTAAGATTATTAAGAGTTTAGAGGCGGGTACCACAGTGACCAGTTTATCAAAAAATATAATGTGGAAAAATCAACGATTTATGACATTACAAAAACAAGAAAAATACCCTATTCTATGGCACCACAGCCAGTTCCATGACCTATAAACGAAAAACGTTGAAAATAAGTGCATATTCCGAAGTTGATAAAATGATTTCTACTTGATTTTTATAGCAAAGATTTAAATGTAAAAAATGATTGATTGTGTACATGTGAATAATTTTTTAACAAAAATGAATTATTTTAGGTGTGTCCATATCGAAAGAAATTTTGTGTGAAAAAGCACTATTCTTTTATGGTCAGACTCACAACGATGACAATTTCAAAGCTAGCTCCGGATGGCTCGATAATTTCAAGAACAGATACGGAATTCGACAACTTTCAATTACAGGAGAAAAATTATTAAGTGATAAAGCTGCTGTTCAGCTTTTTAAAAACGCGCTTCGAAATAAAATAGCAGAAATGCAGTTGTGTCTAGATCAAATTTATAATGCCGACAAAAGCGGACTTTTCTGGAAATTACTTCCTCAAAAAACACTTGCTCATCAAACTGAAACATCAGCTCCAGGTAAAAAAATAAACAAGGAACGAGTTACTTTTATGCCCTGCTGTAATGCCTCCCGCACACATAAAATGAGATTGTTTGTATAAGGCAAATCTCAAAAGTCACTAGCTTTTAGAAATGAACCGCTACCTGTGAGGTATTAAAGACAGAAAAGAGCCTAGATTGCCAGAGAAATTTCCACGAATTGGTTTCATACAGATTTTGTTCTAGCAGTACGAAAACAAAATGCAACATCTGAATTTAGAAGCCAAAGCAATTTTTATTTTAGACAATGCCCCAGGACACCTTGAAGACGTATGTTCTAAAGATAAAAAAAATATTGTAATGTGTTTGCCACCAAACGTAACTCTCTTAGTGCAACCGATGGATCAAAATGTGATTCAAGTTAAATTACCGCAAGAGCCTTTTAAAAAAATGGTTGCTTCTGAAGGTGCAGATATTTCTGCAGGACTGAAGAAAGTTAATTTGAAAGATGTTGTTATTGGATTATAAAGAAGATGGGAAGATGTAAGGCCGAAACTTATCCAAAAGTTCTGGACTAAACTTCTTACACCACTTCTTAATGATGGTTGAACTGAAGACGATAATCTTCCACTATCACAGTGGAGGCACAAAATGAAGTTGGAAGGTATAGAAAAACAAATAAACGAGGTTACTGCGCTAATGAACCAAATTTCTGGAGATGTCACAAAACAAAAAGCTTCTGAATAGGCTATTGGACATAAAGAATCATGGGAATTCACAAATGATATGGATATTTTAAAACGTACTCAGAATGAATCAAGCTCCGACGAAGAATTAGAAGTAATACCAAGACATGTAAATCACAAAGAGGCAGTTTTACAACGTGTTTAAAGTGGGCTCAAGAAAATGATGAATCGGAACACCACATTCTAATTCTATCAGAAATGAAAAAATGAGTCAAAAAGGCTGAAGAAGCAAACATTAAACAGAGTAAAATCATCGAACTTTTCACCGTGTTTTAGATTTTTTATTGACTTTAATATAGATGAGTAATATGCACTTTATTTTGTTTTTGATATGTAATAAGTACAGTTAATTTATCAAGTAATTTTTTCTTGAAAAATAAAGCATTATTTATTGTGCAAATGTGAAAATTCTTAGAGAAATAAAAAAATATTAATTTTTTTGTCATTTGTTTGATAATCCGAAAATTTCGATAATCCGGTTCAACCTGTGCAATTATTAGTTCGGATTAAAGAGGTCTAACTGTATATACATAAATTATAACTCAAGCATACCTATTTTTAATAAAAATCAGTAATATATAGTTTAGTAGATCGTGCTATAAAATTATCTTCAAAACAATTTTATCATAATAATATTAATATTGTTAAAAACATACTAATTAATAACGACTACTCAATTAATTTTATAGTCAAAGAAATCAATTCACGTTTAAAATAAATCAAAGGTTTTAATTACATCAAAGAACTATCCATAGAAACGACAATAAACTTAAAACCTGTTTTCGAAATGAATGTAATAATTTGTTTTTCCGGCGATCGTTTATTAATACTTGTATTAACGTATAATAATGTATCAAAAGTAGTGCGGTAATAGCCCCTATTACCGCACTACTTTTAAACCAATGAAATAAACGAATTTCTATTAACGCTCGATTTTTTCTAACCAATAAAATCGTAGAAAAGAATTAAGATTTTTATGAGGTTACGTATATTGTATTAGTTAACGTTTTTAAATAAAAAATTCACCCGTGCATTATTATAAGTAAACATTTCCAATAATTGTAGGTTAAGTAACCTGATCACTAAAATGAAAAAATGATATACTTTGGAGTTACCAAGATGCTAAAAGAAGCTAATAAATAAAATCCTTATTAACAATAGTTGTGGTCTACATCATCTGACTATTTCATGAGCACACAAATTGTCAATTGGTTTTTATCGATGATTTTCAGTTGCTTTTGCGGAGCCTTTTTGATATCAAAGTTGTGATGTTTGTATGTTATATGAAATGGTATATAAAAATAATCATAAATAGATTTTAGTTTATTACATAAATAACAACGTATATTTTGTATAAACCAATACTTATTATATAACTGTGTTGTAGTGATACTCGTGTACTTCTTTTGCATACATACCGAAAACATTACGTATTTATAAAAATAAGACAAAGAGCATTGAGTTATCGTTACTTTCTTCGACATTACCTTCTTCATCTAAGCAACTATTTCTCTGCCATTTGCACTAATTTGTAAAACATTGCTCACTATGCTTTGCTAAACTACAAATGAACTTTTATCAGATTCAAATTGTATCGATAAGTTAGTGAACCGCATTTTTATAGTGAATCATAAACTAAAACGATTTACTAAACAATTGTGTTACTAAAATTCAGCTTTTTGCATGCTGTTCATTTAAAAACTACAATGTGGCACATTATGTTATGGTTAATATGACAAATCTATAATACGAACAAACGATTATGAATTTTTCTCGTGTGTACATACCAGATTTTTTTCTTAAAATTGCCATTACGTAAATATTGTTATAAACAAAAGTAACACAACAATCAATATAGAAAATATATATTTAATTTATAAGTAGGTGAACTAGTTTCTTCTCTCTAAAGCCATCATTCGAAACCCCCATCATTCATTAGCGACAACACTAAACTATAATTCATGGCATTTTTTGTACTCAAACCCAATCTGTCATAAGAATTTGTTTATGACATCTGGTTCACCGTTGTAATTAACATTTACTTACATTTTCCAAACTAAAATGTTTATTGTTAAAACTTTCTTATCTACAGAAGTAAATATGTATTAAAATTATTATTGTTTTTACCGTAGATTTTTAATGTTTCCTGGCTTTATTCCTAATAACAATATTCGTCATTTATGAACCATTTTTAAACGTATAAACACTTTACTTGCTTTATAAATAACTTTGATTTGCTTTTTACATCATGTGCAGCTTCTGTGTACAAAGAAAACAATCCCACAATTACCTTTCGGCTGATAAAGAAAACTTTTTAATGTTTCGAGATGTAATTTTCTTCCGATTTTCTAACATACTGTTAAACACATAAAACTAAAAAAATTTTGCAATCATTGATATTTTCAAAACTAATTATAATCAATCCGATTAAAATTTAATTGACGCGTTGAGGTTATACAGCATTCCCATTACTTAAAAATCCCACTACCGTTGATACAAAAATAAAACAATTGTTCAGTAGATAAAATTATAAAATTATAAGTAAATGCAAAAAATTAATAAGATACGATCGACGGAAAAACTTAAAAACCAACTTGTTTGATAATATGCAATTAATAATCTCGACAACATTACCTTCATTACCAACCTTGTTGGTTAAATAACTATACCATATGTTGAAAAATTATCAGAAAAAATAAACATACTTCTCAGTAATTACAATTTTATAATTTCCTTTAAAACACTAGCACTTTAAAAACAGTAATAATTACAAAATTAAAAGATCCGACCCTTTTATTTTATCAATCTAATGTTATTTATAGTATATCATGTTCATCTTGCTCTAACGTTTACATTGAACAAACTAAGCAATTACTAAAAAAACGTATGCAACAACATAAAAATTTTGTAAAAATTATTAGATATCTCAAAACCAATAACAAAACTACATTAGTTGAACATTCATTTTACAAAAACCATATTTTTAACTTTAATAGTCCAAAAATTCTACATAATGAATTTAATTTAAACAATAGACTTATTTTAGAAATGTTGGAGATTAAAAAAAAATAAAAGCTCATTTAATTACCGTAATGACATTACTAATCTAAATCAAATTTACTGCAATATCATTAACATGTAAAGCAATAAAATAATTAAATTAAAACACAAATTTCTTCCTTATAATATTAATATTTATTTTAAAAGTGTTATCAATTTCAACATAGTTAACTTTATACGTTCATGTGCAAGACAGTCCTCTAAAAGAATTCAAACTGTACAATCGTCATTCCTGTTAATAAAAGAAGTTTAATAAATTCAATTTAAAATGTTAAATTAATGAACGGAGGTGAAGAGTTTCCTCCTTTATATTTAAACACTAATTATTGATACGAAAAAAGTCGTCATGTAGTTATGCAATTACATTTAAAATCCATTTTAGCATTGATCAAACGAATTTTTTTTATAAAATAACGAAATGTAGTTTTAAATTTCATAATTTAACCTAAATATTTAAAATGATTTTAATAATAATATACATTGTATTATTAAAGAATTATGAAAAAGCACTAGTAGTGCGAAACGTAATTTCAACATGTCATCATAATTTAATTTAAAAATATTTGAAGCAATGACTGTATTTTATTCCTCTAAACAAATTAGATAAAACACTTAAATATGATTTTCAACCTGACCATACGTTCATGTTCTCGTAAGCATAGATAAAAGCGTTTTTGTATTTATATTATCAATCTTTTAAATTTAAATTTTCATTTTCACATTAAGTGAGGAATAGTAAAAAAATAAAAAATAAGCGCCTACTAAACTCACTACGACAAAATTACACAAAAGTGGATTAAGACCTTAAATAGAAGACTAAGACAAATTTATAATAAACAGTTTGAAGTTATTGAAAAGTTTTAGTATGTCCTGCAAAAAAAATACAAGCAATGCAAGTATAAAATGTTTACAATAAAACTAGAACTGCAGGATTGTGCATCGGAAAACAGGCATGACGAGAAAATAAACCGTAAAATCCGCTACGTTCTTAATTTAAAAATAAATTAAAAGCAATAGAATGCACATTGTCCAAGGTTTAACGAAGTCTAACAGTGTATAAAGTTTTTAAAGAAGCTAGCGGAAAAACTTATACAAACTTTGGAAACTTCAACTAGACAACGAAAAGAAAAATTAATTCGTCACTAAATAAGCGTATTCTTAAGCTTCCAATTTCACGCTTTCTTTGTGTATTTATTTTAAATTTGAATAAAATTAAATTTAACTATTCTATTTTGCATAAACGTACTTACATTCTTGTAGTGACGTCAATAAATTTAAGCGAATTTGCGTGTCGTTCTAAATATAAAACAAATTCTGTTATAGCGCATAGACAATTCAACTGCCAATAAAAAACAACGGAAAATATTATATTTACAGTAAAAATTTTGAGACAGATTTTTCTTTGATTCAATCAACGAAAAACAGCGCCGAATTGTAGTTGTTCCTCTTTTTTAGCACGTGCTTTTATAATCTGCGACAGATGTTTTTGGATTGATCATAAATAATGTAGAAACATTGAAAGATGCCTTTTCATATGGTATTTCGCTTGGATGAATTTTCCTTAAAGATTTCTTGATCGGTATTCAGGTAGCCCGTTAGTAGCCGTAAATAAATTCTTGCATTATTTGTTCTCTACATTCGTGATTTGGGTCGGGATTTTCTACCCTAATTTTCAAATTGGTATCAGTAGGGAATGCTCGTGTAAATGTGGTTTCTAAAACTTTATCTTCACGCATTCATAAATTATTGAATGTGATATTTTCACTCAGGAATAGTTTTTAAAAATACTATCATTTGTGCAGTTTATGACTTTTGTGGTAATCGGCTATTTTAATATGCATGTCGTTAATAATTTTAGTGCGGGTATAAATGCTCAGTAAAAATTAATCATTAAAAAAACTATACGTAAGTACCTAAATCTAACTAGATTTGGTTTTATTTATTTTTTTAACATAAACAGCATTTATAAAATTTAATAGCAAAAACTTTAATATTTTTTTATATTAATTAAAAAATTATTTTTGTACGATACAGTTTCTATGCTAAAATATGCAGTTTTAACGTATTTTTAGATCTGTTGTAAAACAGTAAAATAATAATGTTTGCAACTAATATTCTAAATAGCATTTTTTACTACAATTCTTATTTTAATGTGTACTTCATTTGTCTCAGCTGTTAAGCAACGACATTGAAATATTCATTAACCTAAATGTTTTAAAGTAAAAAAGTATAAACCATATAAGGTACCTCTTGTACACGAATTGACGAAAGATAATTTTGATAGACTACAATTTTGTGAAGAAATGTGAGATATGTCCAATGACATTGAAGATTTAAAAATCCGAATTACTAAAACCATACAAGAAGTTTCCCGTAAATTTTTATAAAATTCTCTTCGTGGTTTTGTAAATCGACTGAGTCACTGTCAAATGACAAATCGAAGACAATTTGAACACTTACTTTAAATTACATAGTTATTAATTTGTGTTTAGTGATAATATTTTGATTCATATTTTTTTTGTTTCAGATATACCTACTTGAATAGGCGTTTGTTTTAAATTTCTTTAGTGGTTTATGTTCCCATTTCAAAAAAATACGCAAAACGGAGTAAACAATTGCAGATAACAAAAGTTTAAGTATTTACAATTGTAGATAAAAAACAACTATTTTATTGAAAAATTTTTCCTAAAATCAATATTAACGACAATAAATTACCGTTTCCATACTTTTTAATAATTCTTCTTTACAGTTTATTTATTATGCTTAATACTAAATTCATAGAACTGTCAATCATGGTTAAGCGCATTTGCTAAATCTTAGCAATAAATTGTCTTTGCTTCAACAATGACTAAAAACTATAAATCGCAAAAGAACTGCATAATTGGAGCTAGTTTATTTAGCTACAGAGTTTGTTTAAAAATCGAAAAGAAATGCAACCATAAAAACTCTAGATGTGTCTTATCGGAAGATATTTTTTTTAAGATGCACGGATGTTTAGCGTTTTCGTAGTTCTGCAAATTTAGTGTCAAACCTAAGCATACTAACTTCTTTCGTTTAATTTAGTTTTGTACTTGTTTTTCGTTTTGTTTTGGACTTTCGTCGATTGCGAGATCGCGGAAGATCTGTAGGTTTAGTTTTTGTTTTGTTTAGGTTAATTGTTAGATTTAAAAGTTTTTTGTAATTTTAGATCTATTCTTAAGAGAGTAATTTGAGTAAACATTTTTCTAGTAAAGGGGTATCACTGTCAGTGGTTTTTGGATCAAAAATATTTATCAAAAAATACTTTTTGTTTAAATTCATGGGTGTTTAGCGTGTTATCGAATCGTTATTTTCTTGTGATAAAAGTTTACATTGTATATAATTAAGCTATTTAAAAATTATTTAGTATCTTGTAATTATATATCTTTTGAAAATATTAAGCGCACCAAGTTCCATGCACTTGTGGCAAGGTATATAATAAGAAAACTGGTAAAACTATAGATACTAGAATAAAAAAACACAAACATCTTTGTTTACTGTAGCTTAATAATTCTGCTATTGTTGAACATGCATTTAAGACTTTTCATTATATAAACTTTGAAAAAGCTAAAACAATTTCTAAATGAAAGAACCGGAAAACAAGAAAGCAAGCAATTGAAATTATCAAATTAACAATTTAACCAGAAACATTAGTTGCTATATGACTCCTGGTTATTTGTTATTTCCTAATCTTCGACTAACTACACTTAAGTTACGTACAGATTTATGTTTTTCTTAGTAGTTCCTTCTTGCCTGTCAAAAAACTAATTTTTTGTCATCTATTTTTATTTTTTTAAAATTGTGATCAAATTGTGTACATCTTTATGTACGTAGCTGTTTTATTTCAGTTGGTTCTAAAATATGTTTGTTTTTTCACTTAAATGTGACAAAAAATGTAAGAATGTAAGAAAAGTGATTTTACAGTCTCGTATTGTTGTGACAGAGGGTTCCATTTTTGAAACAGTAGGACAATATTCTGCTACGCTTTTAGAAACAAAATACATATGTAAAAATATTAAATCAAAAACTACAAATTTATATAAAAATTGATAAACCAGAAATAAGTAAAGAGGGAGAAATACCACTTTTTCTTAATATTTGGTTGGTTGGCTCCTAGGCTCAACTGTATGTATTTTTCAAGCAAAGAACGTGATAAATCTTTATACCATAGAATTTATCTCAATCTGTTTGTACCAACCTAAGCTTATACCTTTATATAATGGGTTTAATTGCTAGATTATAAAAAATTTTTGTTCTTGTTTCCTACACCAGTTTTTCTTTTTTTTTAGATTCAGTACTTTTCAGTACATTTGTAAAAATAGTCTTGGCTTTAGCGTCGTAACCTGTCTAGCAAACAATAATCATGTCTTTGTCCGGAGTTTGCATGTGTGTTTTCCATACACGCATTTTCGAGTAGATGAAGTACTATATTATCAAGAAAATGGTTTCTTGGTAAATCTTGTAGTTCCTCAAAAATTTTATTCAACACTGTAACAATGTTAACACAGATACAAATAACCACAATACTTGATTTTTCTATTTTATAATTAACAACCTTTGTTATGTGCACGTGTTCTTTTAACTTAGGTTATCTGCACATGCTTTTTTTAACTTTGCCTACTTGTCCATGTTTTTTCATTTTGGATAATTTCTATGAACAATTAATCAGGCACGCATGGATTATTGTGAATTATTCCGGATGCGTATTCTGCGAACTATGTTAGATGGAAACATTGAAACTACCATTTTGATTGCTATGATTGGGAACAGCATTAAGACTAAATCGGAAGTCACACCTACAAAAATATCTACATTAACTTTAGTAAACTTAGCGCTCTTGTTTTTTTAACATATCATATAAAACTGAGTTATTTATTTGTGGTAACGCTGTAATAGTTTACTTTTCAACAATTTTAAAAAATTAGTGTTGGTTGTGCTATTAGCAAATTGTTTCTTATTTAAAACATATTTTGTTTAGTATAAAATGTAAAACTTTTTTTCCAAGTAATAAATTAAAAATTGCATTCTGTATTGTTTAAGCTCGTGACGTTTGATATTTGTGTTGTATTCACCAACGTGAATTTATTTTAGGTATAATGTTAAGCCAGTAGATTTGTTTATATGTCCGAAGTGTTGCCTAATCTAAGAAGCTTGCATTAATATTATTATTAACTGTAATATCTATTGAAGAACTCTCAATTGGTATTTATCTGCTATAGTTCTACATTGTTTTTGATTTCTGATTCTTTGTTTAAATAAATATATTCGCTGTTATAATAGTGTTTTGCAATTCTTTCGGTGTTCCACAGAAATAAACAAAATCTGAAGTTAATATTTTTACCGTTTTGGCGCTTTTGTTTTGGCGCTTTTTTAATTATGTTATAATTACCATAACGAGTACTATCCACGACCTTCTCTTCAAGGTATTTTAAACTCCCGCTTGCAGTGAGTTACGGTTAAATTTACGTAGCAAAGTTTTACGACCAACTGTCAGAGCTCTATTATTCTGTGTACGATTATACATGTTTCTATTATTCCTTTTATTTATTGATTGTTTTTAGTGGGTTTTGCAAAACTTAATTTTGTAGGTAGTTTGTTTACTTTACACTACTTTGTATTGTTACGGTGGCTTTTACTGTTGATTATTTTTTAAATTAATTTAGCTACGTTTGTTAAAACATTCTTCCTGTTAGATATAATGTGCGCAATACGATACCAATACTACATATACTTTTTTTATCAATTTATTTGTTTTTATTTTCGTTGAATTATTGGATTTCTAGTCGTAGTATTGTGTCACGATTAGTCTAGTTTTCTTTAATAGGTTGTTGTACTTTCTGAGAAACGTGATCAGAGCTGTGCTACTATTGGTTTTGTCTCTTTTTTTTTTAGAAAATTTTGTCAATAAGATGGCTACTTAGCGTTTGGAAGTGAATCAGTTTCGACATCAATAGCTTTAATATAAATTGCTGGGTGGGTTTGATCCCAATAAGGATGTTACGTTACGGGGGCTGTGCATAGCGTTTCACAGTTAGAAAAAGAAGTATCTTTTTTGTGGCTTCTATTTTTTTTAGTGTTAGCAGATGATGAGATAGTTGCCGAGCAAGCTATTACAGAACTACAAACGTTAATAACCGTATTTAATGGTAACTTTTCTCCTTTGACTTTTAAAGAAAATAGTACCTTGTGAGTACACATAGAACGTGGCTGCCTACATATGTCGCCTACTGAAGAAGAAGAATCACAGCGTCATCGTCAATTTGGACTCACGTTACAAACTCTGCGTAATGATTTCATAGCTAAAGGAAAGAAACCTACTGAACACACATTGGTTTTCTTTGCTAATTTACTTTAGTCTAGTCTTAAACAAGTTTAATCAGAGTCACTACTTTCAGATAAAGAACAACCTCTTCTTATTTCTTTGGATTTTGAGGTTAAAATTAAAGTATCAATTCGGACTATTTCTGCTCTTCCAAAAGCTATTCCTATAACATTCAAATGTAATTGTAGAGCGTGTGCGTCAGAAACAAAAAATAAATGCATAACGTGTACGAATTTTTTAAGTTAATAACTATTTTTTTGAAGATAATTTTATATTTATTGTGCACCGTTAGTTGCCAATAAAATTCTGATTAAGTGGCTGTAAATGTTTTACTTATCAGTTTTATTTAAGTTGTCTAAAATTACACTAAAATAGTACCGCTACATCTAATGGCGCCCAACTTTAGTGCTGTTTCAACGAAATTTTGAAAGTGGCAAATTGTGCAAACGATACTAGAAACCCATAAACAATTTGGAAAGCTTTGGTAGTGCAGAGAAAATAAGAAAACTTTCAGAAGAAACTTATTGTAAGTACAATCTCATCTTATTTGAAGATGCCGTTTCGTGGGAAATTCCACGCATAATTTATTGCTTTACGCAGTGCTTTTGTATTTACGCGATTTATTCGTACAATCATACAACCGCGTGTTGTTTATCTGTTCAATGACATTTAATCTAAACTAAATATAAACGTTTAAAAACTTTTTATAATTTTGTGCAGTGATTAAATGTAACCTAGTTGTTTTCAGTTTCAAGTATATAAACTTAAAGAACAGCTGATTTATTTCATTGAATGATTAAATGATTAAACCGTGCATACAGCATGGGCCTATCATTCTCTGCAATCATAACCATTTGTCTGTATCTATAATTATTGAACTGAAATTTAAACGCTACAGACTAATTTTACTTACTTAGTTAGTATATTACCAACATTGCTTATGCCGTATAACTTACAGAGCCGTAACAACCGTCCGCCTGACGATAATCCAACTTCTATAAAAATTGAATCTGGTACAGAAAATTTAATTCAAGTTACGGAACGCCTTACTATTAATATTTTATATATATATTTCCGGTAACAAAACGGAAGATTGTAATGCATTTATAGATACTATCACAGTGTACAAAGATTGTCTAAATATTACCGATGAAAATGCAATTAAAAGATTGTCAATGCTACTTGATAGTCACGCTGCAACTTAGTGGCATGGTACAAAAGCTACTGTCGCGTCTTGGGATAAAGAATTGTTTCAACTAGTTTTATTGCTGTTTTCTCACCTAGAAAGCAAGACACTTCTGGGTATAGATTTCCTTACCAATGCCAATGTTGTGCTAAACATTCCAAAAATCCAATGGTGGTTCGAAGATGATGTTTATACAACGTATACATTTTATTCTCCACCCTCTCTCGTACTCGCTACTGTTATTTCTTAATACAGATAGAGATTTTATTAATGTAACTGCCGCACTTCGCGAAAACAAAGCAGTTTAAATTAAATTCCGACGAAAAACAACGTCTAAAAAAATTGTTGACTGACTATAAAAATGTTTTTGAAAATGTACATGGACCTACTTCTTACATTGAACATGCAATTCGTCTTGTCGATGACACTTCAATAGCAGTGCTTCTTTTATAAGCTAAACGTTAAGAAAACTGAACTTTTAAAAAAAGAAATTTATAAGCTTGTCATTGAAGAATGTGACTTTATTTACGCTGCTCCAGTGGTGCTACTTTCTAAAAAGGTACTTGAAAAAGTAAGAATGTGTATTGACCATCGTCGCCTAAATTCTCTCACGATGTGTGATAGATACCCGTTGCCTAGGATTGACGACATTTTGCATAACACTAAACAAATACTCTACATGTTTACTATTGACTTTCAGTCCAGTTAATACCAGCTACCTGTCAAACTTGTAGACCGTGATAAAACAGGATTTATTATTTTTTTTGGCAATATTCGCTTTCGCTGCATGCCTTTTGGTTTACGCAATGCTCCTGCGACTTGTCAAAGATTGATCGACAAGTTTCGCGCTGGACTAACTGGTTTTACGGTATTAGCATATATCGATGACTTAATCGTTCTATCACGTTCATTTGATGAACATTGAAGATACTTACAAAAAGTATTTGAAAGACTTATTTTGTTTAAACTATGTGTAAATCGTTCAAAGAGTACGTTCGGGTGTGATTTGGTTCGTTAGCTCAGACATTTAATAACGCCAGATGGAATACAAGCCGACTTTGAAAAATATTGCGCAATAATTGATATGCCATTATGGTCAACCATGTCATCTCGTTTTTACAAACCTGTAGCTGGTTTTGTCGCTTTATTGAACATTTGAACATGCATTATCGTCTCTTCTAATTTTAAGGCAAGCAGATTCAAATCTGCCTTATGTCATCAAATGTGATGCAAGTTCATACGCTATCGGAGCATGTCCACTCCAAGAGGAGGGTGCAGATGAAAGGCCTGTGAAGTATATTAGTCGCCTTCTTATTCCTGCTGTAGTCAATTACTGTTGTACGCAACATGAAGCTCAAGGTTTGGTGTATGTTGTAACAAAATTTTGAGGTTATATAGAAGGATTACAAATTATTATTAAAACTGATCATCAACTTCCCAAAAGGCTAATGTCATTGCAATCTGCAAGTGGTCGTTTGGCTCGGTGAGCCTTGTTGTTACAAAGTTACGATCTACAAATAGATTATATACCTGAAAAAACTAACGTCATAACCGACTGTCTTTCACGACCGCTTTCGGACGCTGATATACAACTGACTGTTTCAGTTAGTACTGTAACAATGCTCTTGCCATAAGAATCTGCAAGAAATCTTAGGGAGGAACAAAATGACGATTGAAACATCAAAAGGATTATATGTAGATATCTTTGAATCGGACAACCCTAATTTAATTGATTATACTCGATAAACTGATTCTGGTTATGTCATGCTATCTAGTGTGCTGTATCGCTATTGGCCTGATGTTGACTCCAAATCTGTTCAATTAGTTGTCTCAAAATCTAAGATTGAGGAAGATTTGCGCGAACATCATGACTTATCTACCAGCGGACACTATGGCATCAAGAAAACATTGCGTAGAATTTCTAATAGTTTTTACTGCCTTACTATGCATCGAGATGTCACTTACCATGTCAAAAAATGTATAGCTTGCCAGCGTTAGAAACCCACTAATCTAAAACCTTCTGGGTTGCTGCAAACTCCTATCTCCAATCAGCGCTTTGAGACGCTTTCAATTGATTTGTTTGGACCACTTTCCGAAGCCCCTACTGGTGAGAAATGGGTGTTTGCAATTGAAGATACTGGTACTAAATGGATGGAGCTGTTCGCATTGACTACCGCTACTGCAGAGACATGTGCAAATTGTCTTGTCGACGAAGTAATTTTACGGTGTGGAACCTCGACGAGTCATTAGTGACAATGGACCTCAATTCGTTAGCGAAGTAATGTAAATAGTAGTTTATTGCTTAGGTTTTTGTTAAAATTTGGTTCCTGTCTACCATCCTTTAGCAAATCCTGAAGAAAGACGCAACAGGGATCTAAAAACCTAATAGGGGATCATTTCTGGTAAAGATCATACTTGACGGAAAGAAGCTTTGCCTGCAGTAAGGTTTTCAATGAATACTTGTAGCACAGGGCATTCACTGGCGTTTCTTGCTTTTGGAAGGAAACTGCGAACACCATACAAAGTGCAACACGATCTACGTAATTTGTGAGTTAGCATTTACTTGTTTTATACTAAATTGTATGTAAAATTGATTTTAAAAAATCGTGAGAAACAGAAATTTAAATGCATGTAAATATGTTTTAAACGATTTTTTTAGGGTAATTAGTGTATTTAATTTAATAAATACATCATTTACCCTAAAACCAGTTTAACCAGTTTTAGTTCGGAGTTTGCCGTAATTAAAAATATACCAAAATTTATGTGCGTAAAATTTACTTAACCTTCGGTTTGGCAACAGTACACTTTTTGATTTTTTGTTTATTGTTAGTTTTGAAAATATTTTTTAATAAAAAAATCAAGTAAATAAAATCAAGATATTTATGCTCAACAAATAATTATATTATATACAAATTTTATGAGTAACTATATAGTTTACAATTTTTTTGTTGACTGAAATGATTATTTATAATTTTTAATATTTTTTCAATAAACACTAATAATAAGAAAAAACTGAAATTACTTAGTTTGTAACATATAAATAAAAGAATAAACAATAATAATATAATTTTAAAAATCTATAACAAAACCGTCAAAAATTTATACTGTTTTTGATGATACCATTCATGTTATTTTGGAAATAATTTATCGTAATCAAGTTGAGAAAATATAGTATTAGCTATAGTTTTAAACGCAAATGCATACATTTCTGAATAGCCAACTGCAAGCTCATTAAAAATGACTCCCCAGTGCTTACTTAAATGGTCAGAAGATTGAGCACTTAGTTCTACGTGAAGACGATCTATATTTATATCCATCATTTCAACAGTATCTTCAAGAGAAACTGAGACTATTTCAAGAGTTGGTTTATTTCCATTTCTATTTACTCGCCCGGTCATGTTTACCAAAAAGACGTTCCCATCTAAAATATAATAATTTATATAATTTACTAAATTTAAACGCACACTTACATTCTATAAATAGCAATGTACCATTTCCGGTTAGATTTTCTCCGTAAAAAACTGCATTGTCGTATTGATATTGTCCAGAAAATTTTACAATGGGTACGTGACCGTTAATGTATATAGAAAAATTATCGTCATTAATTATCGCTCTAAAATAAAATAAGTTTTTTAAGGTTAACACTAAACAAATGCTCTTTGGTACTTACTGAACTCTATCAATTGATGAAGTAGCGTAATTATACAATTGACCGTTTTTGTACTTTTGTTCAAAAGGTACAACGTCTGTACCTTTGACTGTCCATGATTCAATTTCTAAAGGTTGCATAGACGGTATATTAAATTTATCAACTCCTAAAATTACGTTATTGCACTTTTAAATATTAATAACATTTTTTATAGGTACCATTCTCGATAAATTTCAAAGCTTTCTGAATCGCTCCTTTTAGACATTCGTTCAGTTTCGAATCTGATCGTTTGCATACCTGAAAATTTTCTAAAATATGTAAAAAATTAAAAAAATAATGATAAAATTTACATACTTACTTAAAAACTCGTCGTTAGCGTAGACAAAGTTTACGAACGCACACAAAAGAATAAAATTATTCATCGAGTTTCGGTGGCAAAAAACAACTGATTCTATTAGATGTTTACAAATTACAAATATTTATTTTAATGCAAAAAATGTGTTGCATATGTTATATTTATTCATAAATTATAAAACAATTTAATAAAAAATGTAAGTATGAGAAAAGATTAATAAGATATGAATAGGATTTGAATGGTACATATAAATAACAACGTAGTAGTGACTAATGTCCTTCGACTTTTAACTTTGCATATAAGAAAATATAATATAATTTTTATAAATATAAATTTTATAGAAATTGAAAAATAAGTTAGATGCTTGCTAATTAAAATTCTACTATTTTATATTTTTTATATAAAGCATTTGACAAAACACATTATCATAATCTACTTTTTTTGAACGACCTTAAAACGGTTTTAATGCAATTTCTTAAACGAAAAGTATTAATAATCATAAAAAAAACTTTATTGCTCTTAACTGTGATAAATTCTAATTTTTCGCTATTGTAAATCGCCTTTGACAGTTTTTGCGTACTTGTCAACATAAACGTCAAAGTATTTTTGAGAGATTTTGAGACTTTGGAGGCCTCCTAGTCTCTGTTCGAGCAATAAAATGTTGTATTCAACTCGTTGCTGTCTAAATTAAACGTCTAATTTACACAGGAACTCGTTAAATAAACTACTATTGTTTTAGAAAAAATATAATACACTTCCTAAAACAATGTATCTTGTAGTACAACAGAAGTAATTGCATATAGTACTGTCAATACTTTGTATGTTAAAAGGCAAAATATTAAACCTAAAAACAATTATGTTTTTTAAAAATTGAAATATATCATTGATAAACGTAATTGTTATTTGGTAAAATTCTTAATCCTCGTCTAATTCCTATAGAACTAGTTTAAATTCTTCACTTAGAAGGAGCAAAAACAAACTAGTTTATACTATTTTTATGGCAACGTTTCTTGCTTATTTGCACTCTGATACAAAAAAACCAATGTTACAACATTTTTTCCGCCAGGTTGCTCAAGCTTTGCTTAAGCAAACTTTAAAAAGTGGTAGAACTATGCAGCAACCCTGTTTTAGTATTTTATTTATTTTATATAGTGGTTTTACCGCATGTACATATTGAAACGTACCCGAAATATTTGGAAACTTTGGAACGCTTATCAAAAAGAATAGACTGTTCTGGATTCAAATAACGAAAGAAGATAAAAAGTGTTTGGAAGAAATTCGTGTTCAGTTTTCGAATTGAATCGGAAGAAGACTTAGTTGGTTTAAATATATTAAGTGTTTCAAGCGTGTGTTAAGATAAATATAACGGGTGTAAATGTATGTGGTTTTAAGATAAACAAATACCGGGGTAGATAAACAAAACTTATTTATGTACATTATTTTTTGAGTAATGGTAATATATAAATGAATGTATGTGTTTTTCTTAAATACCGTAGCATTTTATTAGTGTTAGTTAAAATTAGTTAAATTAAATCGAGTAAATATTTAGTTTTTCAAAAAATTAATTTTTAAAAATTCTTGCAGTGGTCATGTGCGGTAATCAAAACCCGTTGATAAAACGTTGATATCGTTTAAATAATGTTACAATATTTATTATGATCTAATGGGGAAGGTGGAGAAAAGAAAGAAAGAAGAATAATAGTACTTAAACGTAATTACCGAGATGTTGTTGCTTACCTTTCGGCTAGCCTCACCGTAGCTGGTCGTCGGGTCAAAGAAAATCGTAAGACACCAATTTTTCTTTCGGTAAGCGGAATGCCCAAGTGCGCCACCTCTTCTCGAAATGTTTGTATCGCAGAATTATAGTCTAGGTAGGAGAAAAGCAGAGCCTAGACCCGAGGTCCCCCAAAAGAAACATATTTTGTATCAACAATAACCATTTATTGAAATTACTGACTCATAGCCCCCTTCCGGAACGGAAGAAAAAAAAACCCTCGAAGGTTACGCCACTGGTATAATCCCTATTAATTATTTACATAACCCCCAACAAGAAAATAGCAACCACATATATATAAATTACACATAAATAAAGCAGGTCCCAAAAATAGATTCTGGGAGCAACAAAAGTTAACAAGTTGTTATAAACAAATATCACTGCGGCTACTGCAGATCGTAGCAATTCGTAATCGCGTTAACGTAAGCAAATACCGCCCGTTGACCTTGATCAAGTTCAGCACGACCGGTAATTAGTGTAACACATAATTAGTTTCCGAGAGACGGCATAGCTCCCAAATTTCTATCCTTGATGATAGTACAAAATAATATGACACAAATTATTAATTGGAAGTTACTATAAATAATCGTAATGAATCAACCATTACAAGATAAGGCGTTGATAACCGTGTGAATAAATACTATTAATGTTTTACAGCAAAATTGACGTTAGATATTCTTAAACTTAAATCGACAAGTTACAAACATGCATTATAATTACTCTGATAAGATAAAGTTACAAAAGTACATTACAATTACTAACGGTAATTAACTTAATCGGTTAAAGACAAAATTACTTTAGATATTATTTCTCACTCTTGTGTCCGTTACAAAGAATATTCATCATTCTTACTCCGAGAAATTTACAATAATTTTCGTCGACAAGAAAGGCGATTTACGATTTCACTGAAAGACGTACCGTACGTATATGAAAGAAAATTCTCAGAAAAAGAAAGAAAAACTGTTTACATTCTTAGAAAATTGAAAAAACTTCTAAAAATTTATTGAATAAAAGAAATACAAACGAGTATTAGAAATGAAAAAAAGCTATTGATGAACAAATACAAATTAATGTAGGAAACCAAATTAAAATTGTTCAAGACGAAACTCAAACATATGTTAAATTTAAGAAAAGAAATATGCAAGGTTCTCGAAAACGGAAAACAATCTATGAATGACAAAGTAGAAATATTAGTGAACAACTTAGAAGACAGAATAAAACTGCTTAAAAAGAAGATAAATCAAATTAGCTGCTATAGTTAAGAAAGTGTCACAAACAAAAATTTAATAGACCATCGAGAAGAAGCCATGCATAAGTTTATGATTTTACCTCCAAATTTTGATGGTAAAGTTTCATAGTCAACCTACCACAAACAATTTGAGGCCGCAGTTGTAGGTAATGGTTAAAACAACAAACAGAAAGCGGCGTTTTTAATAGTGGCTTTACGTAGAAAAACGCTTGGAATTCTGTAGACTGTTCCTGACTACTTCCAAGGAAATTATGAACTCTTAATTTCACGTTTAGGGATGAGATATAGAGATGCTCATCTTCAATAAGAGTCATCACTAGATTGACACGGCTTGCGTATCCTACAGCACCAGATGCCTTTATGGAGCAATAAGTTATTCAAGCATTCGTGGATGGCCTCCGAGACAGCTGAACGCAGGACGCTTTAACGCTTTAACACATGGTTTGTAGCTTAAAACAGCAAAACAGGCGTCGCACCAAAGCAGCCATGAGTTTCGCTGTGCTTCAGAAGTACCCGCGCAAATACAGATAAACATTGAAAAAAAAAGTGCGACGTGTATTTTAGAAACAAGTAGCTTGGGGAAAAGAAGTGACGTGCTGGAACTGCGGAAAAGTCGGCCACCAACGACGACGCTGTATTAAGCTCAAAAAATCAAAAAAACGTCCAGAAAACTATAATAGAGTAAAAGTAGACCTTAACTAGTCATGCTCTGGAGATTACTATTCATATAGCATCGCCTATGGAGCAATTACACAGCATATCTCTCAAATGCAAGGTAAGCGGGCAAAGTGTTAGCGACTTGTTGACACGATATCGACAAAAGCTATCACTCGTCCTGATATTATTACTGGAAAATGAGAATACATCATAAAAGTCACAAACGATGTTTTGAAGATCGACAGTATTGAAATTCTTTTTCATTTGTCAGAGAAAGCAGCCGTGCGAGGTTTATTGAATAAAGCTACATTCGCGCTATCGAACTAATAGAAGACAAATTGGTGAAAAGGTGATGCTAGTAAGAATCTTAAATGTCAACTCAGATCTATTAATGTTGCACACCAGTATCTGAAAATGTGAGATCGTAAATTCAAGTAAAACTACGTCGCCAAAGAAGTCTTTGCAAACATCCATTAGACATTCTTACCTCTAAGTGCCAAAACCTTAGCCAAAATTAAAGTGTAAAAAACCAAACAAATAATTACGCATTTGGAAAAAATTGGTGCGATTGCACCTTCAAACAGTCTATAGGCGTCCCCAGGGGTACTAGTTAAGAAGAAAAATGGTTCAACAAAGTTTTGCGTAAACTACATACAGCCTTACGACGTGACCAAAAAAAAACAGCTACCCTTTACCGAGAATTGTTGACACTTTAAATACCTTCTCAGGATCCCAATGGTTTTCTACGTTGAATTTAACGAGTGGTTACTGGCAGATAGAAATGGAACACAAAAAGCGTAAAAAACGGCTTTTACGATTCGAACTGGTTTGTGGCAGTTCACTGTGATGCTTTTCGGTCCGTGTAACGTCCTTGCGATTTCCGAGCGTTTGATGGAGATTATTTAGAGCGGGTTATCTTAGAAGACGTGCTTGGTTTATTTAGACGACGTGATCGTAGTTGGAAAATTGTTTGAAAAATATTTGAACAACTTGAGAGAAGTGTTCCAACGACTACTTGAGGCAATTCTGAAACTTACCCTAAATAAGTGTCATGTTTTTAAAAAAAGAAGCGAAGTACCTTCCTTACGTTGCATCTAGAAATGGATTAAGAGCTGACCTAGACAAAGTTCGAGCAATCCAAGCTAGGGCAAGGCTAATCGACAAACATCAGATCGTAAGTTTCCTTGTGTTATGCACCTGTTATAGACGATTTATACTCGGATTTGCCAATATTGCTAAACTGTTGACGAAATTCACCAAAGAAAGAGCAGAATATAGATGGAATGAAACCTGCAAACACGCTTTCCATTAATCAAAATAGACCCTAAGCAATTTGCCTATTTTAAGTTATCCAAGAAAATATGTAAAATTTGTTTTGGATACCGATGCAAATAATCTGGTCATAGGTGTAGTTTTTTAACAAATGCAGGACAAACAAAAAGTCCATAGAAAACTTTTACAAATATTTTTATGGACAAAAATGACACAAAACACTGTACCCGTATACTGCAGCCATTCTTCGCGACTTGAAGAAAAGATCAAATGCATCCGAAAAACTGCTATTGTTGTTGTCAAGTGAGAGGTTGAGCAATTGAATCGCAAACAAAAAACGATGCCAAGGTAAGAGTAATTATGAACTGGAAAGAAAATGGCCGACGACCTACCTGGAAAAAAGTGAGTGCTTTGGCGAAAACATTAAAGCATACTGGGCGCAGTGGGACTTTCTGAGAGTAGAAGACAGTTTTCTTAAGCGATCTCTAAAGAGCGCCTAGGCCACAAAAAAAAACTTTAAATGGTAGTGCCAAAAAACCGAGTGTCACAGATGTTGCAGCATCTGCACGACGGCACATCAGAAAGACACTTTGGTGCCAAGAAGAATTTAGAAAAAGTTTGAAGAGAAAAATTCTACTGCGTGAACTACCAAGAGCATGCCAAGTGTCGTAAGTGCACGGTCTGCGCATCAGGAAATGGTCCAGCAAAAAACCTTTTACGTTGTTTTTCTTGTAACAAAAAAAAATGATCAACTTAGTTGTACCGGCGATAGAGTCGTAATCTTCGTAATGTTAGATTATAAAGAAAAAAAGTTTAAAAAAGCGCCAAAACGATGGAAGACTAGATTAAAGAGACGCCGTTTAAATCTACTCGTAACTGAAAAAGAACAAATGACAAAACAGAAGTGACATCACAGCATATATATTTAATTTATCGCAGACAGTATTCACGTTAGACAAAATAAAATCATGAGTACATTAATATAAATTTTTAAAACGTTAGCACGTGGTTTGATATCACAGACCAAGTATAAGTTACGCCCTCGACTAGACAACACGTCGTACAGCAAAGTGACCTTGTCGATCTACTTTTACATACAAAAAAGAAATGGTTTTACATTTATACATTAAAGTTTAAACGTACAGAAATCAAAGATTTAGAAAATAAAAGCGCTTCGTATAATATGTAATAATACTACCAAACTATTAAGAATTAAAGTAAAATGTAATACTTCCAGTTAGTTTCTTGCAGGTCTGTACCAGCTAGTGCTTCCTGCAGCGTTACCTAAAACTCGATTGAAATCTTACTCAAAAAGCCTACATACGGCGTTATCACAATTACATTTCTTTTTATATCATACAAGCATTACAAGTAAACAAATGCGCAGAGTTTCTTCTTAATTAACGTCGTAACTTCGGTATTTGTTTTTTTTCAGTATGCTGATAATTGTAATCAACCCTTCGAAAAGGTATGTAGTGTTAATTCCAGTGACACGACTTCATCATAGAAATTTTCAATTTACAATATGTGTTTATCATCTCCCTAGATAACGAACACGGGTGGAAGTATGAAAACCCGCTACAGACAATTATGAAAAAATTAAATTCAACCACGATACAAAAAAACAAGTGTTTATCCCAAATAAAGAGTTTCACTAGATTGATTTTACTATTTTTTAACATAACAAAGCGCAAAGCACTACTGAAACAGTATAACGTGGGAAGTCTTTTAGAGAAAGTGACGATTGACATCGCAAGGTAGTTATCAAAATCTAATTCAGAAAATAAATACATTCTTGTGGCGATAGATAATTTTACTAAATGGGCGAACACTTACGCCATACCCAATCAAGAAGCAGCTGCAGTCGCAGACGTATCAGTAAAAGAGTCTTTTCGCTGGTTTCGGAAAAATATAAAAAATTGAGAACGTCTTCTAAGTTTGGACCCTGTCACTGTTGTAACCAAAGTTGCCAACGTTTTGCCTTTCGTAAGAGGCTTCATTAGAGCGTGAGAAAAATCTAAGAATTCAAACAAGGTTAAATACCGTTCTTATAAAGAAGTTTCTCTATCGGATCTGTAACCTTGGAAATGTAGGGTAATAATGCCAATTTTGGACTGGATTCAGAAGTAGAAATATCCTTAGGTAATTGCGTACGTGGAGGTGGACGACGATTAATAACTGTTTAAATTTTCGTTTTGATATAACCATTGTATACCAAGGTTTTAGTAAGATGACCGAGTTCCAAGTCTAGATTCTCAAGTTGACAAATAGAAAAAGCGCGATGAATCAAAAATGCAATATCAAAACGTTTCTGTGCAGAATGATGATGAGAATAATAAATGTATTTGTCTGTATGGGTAAGTTTGCAATAAACAGAATGGTCCAGAAGTTCGTCGAACTTACGATTCACAAGATAGTCGAGAAATGAGAAAGAACCATTACATTTAATTTCCATATCTAGGTGTTGATTGTTAAGATGACCAAAAAAAATCAAAATGATTATGAGACCAAACGATAAACGTGTCGTCAACATACCTAAACCATACTTTAGGTTTTCATATTGATGATTCCAAAGCAAACGTTTCAAAAGATTCCATAAAAATGTTAGCTACAACAGGTGATAGAAGAGAACCCATATCTTGTTTGTAAAACTTGTTATCAAATTAAAAGTAAGTAAATGATAAACACTTATCCTTAAGAGAAACCAAACTTAAGTCCCTGCCATGTTGAGACAGAGTCTGATCGATGATAATAAGCAAATCCTTAATAGGAACTTTGGTATAAAGTGACGTGCTAAACGTTAATTAAAATGCTGACCGTTGAGGATGTGAGAATAGATTTCACTTGTAAATTCGCAAAAAATGTTGGACAAGAACTGGGTTAGCTTGTAAATAGAAGATTAGATGTTACTGACGATGTGTCGAAATGGAATACCTTGTTTTTGAACTTTGGCTAATCCGTATAGACGAGGAGGTTTGGAATCTGAAGAGGTGAGTCTACGTTTAGTTTCTGGAGGTTGGTTGTAAGATTTGATGATTTAGCTGACCTCACGTTTAATCTTTAAATTACGAGTTAGAAGAGCATACGTTTCCTTAGACAAAATAAAATGGATTTTTGCAGCATAATCAATTTGGTTTAAAACAACAGTAGCGTTGGCTTTGCCAGCTGGAAAAACAATAATATCGAGGTTCTTACGAATACTTTTTAGCGCTAACTCTTTCAACTTAGAAATGTTGGATTTAGCAACTTTAGATGATTCAAGGATTTTGTCAGTGTGAATACGTATGGGATTTGAAATGTGGCGAGAAAGATGTCTTATAGAAGATTCTACAGCACATCAAATATCTTCTTTAAGAAGACGTTTGGGAGCAACAGCAAAATTCAAACGCTTAGATAGCACCGATTTCTGTTCTGAAGTGAGAGTCAAACTAAATAAATTGTCAATCGTCTTCAAAGAGTTAGTAGTAAATGAACTTTTCCAATAATTGAAATTTTTTAAGATGACTTTCAGTGGTTAGTTGTAAATAGAAGATTAAATGTTACTGACGATATGTCAAAATGAAATACCTTGTTTTTGAACTTTGGCTAATCCGTATAGACGAGAAGATTTGGAATCTGAAGAAGTGAGTCTACGTTTAGTTTCTGGAGGTTGATTGTAAGATTTGATGATTTGGCTGACCTCACGTTTAATCTTCGAATTACGAGTTAAAAGAGCACACGTTTCCTTAGACAAAATAAAATGGATTTTTGCAGCATAATCAATTTGGTTTAAAACAACAGTAGCGTTGCATTTGCCAGCTGGAAAAACAATAATATCGAGGTTCTTACGAATACTTTTTAGCGCTAACTCTTTCAACTTAGAAATGTTGGATTTAGCAACTTTAGATGATTCAACGATTTTGTCAGTGTGAATACGAATGGGATTTGAAAAGTGGCGAGGAAGACGCCTTATAGAAGGTTCTACAGCACATCAAATATCTTCTTTAGGAATACGTTTCGGAGCAACAGCAAAATTCAAACCCTTAGATAGCACCGATTTCTATTCTGAAGTAAGAGTCAAACTAAATAAAGTGACGATCGCCTTCAAAGAGTTAGTAGTAAATGAACCTTTACAATAATTGAAATTTTTTAAGATGACTTTCAGTGGTTAGTTGTAGAGTGGTATCAAAGTGCTGGTAAGTAATGTTGTCTAAAAGATTCCAATTATCTGTGAATAGAGTGTTGGGCAACTTGAGATGAAGACGAAGACTTGTTTCGAAATCGTGTCTAATTCTCGTCTGGTTTGTTTAATTTGTTCGTGTATTAACGCTAGATTACCACGATGTAGAATGTTTTTAGAAGAACGTGTCTGAATGTGGAACTTGATTAACGTTCTTAGTTAGATTTAAGTTGCTTGTTTGAGTTTTTTCGATTTCTTCACGCTCTGATAATTCCTCTCACTAAAGTGGGTGAAACGTTGACAACTTTGGTTACAACAATGACATGGTTCAAACCCGGAAGACGTTATTGTAAATTATTTGTAAGTTTTATTGGCATTAGACAGTATGGGTTTTGTTGATGTTGGCTTGTAGCTCGCTTTAAAAAATAAAAAAAGTAATGATTTAATTTTGTAATAAAATGTGTTTTTATTATAGGTAAATAAATTATACTAAAATTAAATTACTACAGACTACTATAACAAACAATACAATAATATTATTTAATTAAACTTAGATTTTTCTAATGCATAAATAAACTAATTTAAAATGTATAATGTAATTTTTGAATAAATAATGCAAATGTTAATGCTCTAGAATATTTTTTTTACAATAATTTTATTTTGGAAACAATTTGTCGTAATCAAGTTGAGAAAATATAGCATTAGCTAAAGTTTTAAACATAAAAGCATACATTTCTGAATATCCAACTCTAACTTCGTTAACAATATTTTGCCAGTGCTTGCTCAAATGACCAGACTCACCACTTTGACCTATGTGAAGGTCATTTAATTTAATTTCTAAATTTTGCATAATATCTACATGAAACGCAGATGTTATCTCAAGTGTCGGTTTGTCTTCGTTTCTATTTACTTTGCCCGACATGTTTACCAAAAAAATATTTCCATCTGCAATAGATAAGTTTATATTTTAATTAACAAACTTCTATACTTACATTCTATACATGACATAGTCCCATTTCCGGTTAAATCTTCTCCGTGAAAAGCTGCATTATCAAATTGATATTGTCCAATAAATTTCACCGTAGGAACGCGACCATGTATGGATATAGCAAAGTCATCATCGTTAATTATAGCCCTAAAATAATTATTTTTTAAACAATCAAAAATTTATGTTTATAAAAACTTACTGAACTTGTTCAATTTTTGAAGTTGAATAATTATACAACTCTCCGTTTTTGTATTGTTGATCAAAAGGTAAAGATTTTGTAGCTTTGACAGTCCACGATTCAAGTTCTAAAGGTTGCATGGACGGAATTTTAAACTTTTCTACTCCTAAAATTGTACAACCGCAATTTTAATTATTAATTAAAAGTAATTTCTATAAATACCATTTTCGATATAGAGAAAAGCCTTTTGAATTGCTTCCTTTAGACATTCGTTCAATTTTGGATCCGATCTCTCGCAAATCTGAAAATTTTCTAAAATATTACGTGATAGTTAAGTAAGAAATAAAATCAATTAAACATACCTAAAAATTCGTCATTGGCTAAGACAAAACTTATGAGTACTAACAAAGAAATAAAATTTTTCATGACTTTCAAAAAGCTGCTCATTAAATGCTGTCAAATAACAAGTATTAACTTAATATTAAAAAATGTGTTATATACATTTATTTTATTCAAAAATTTTAAGACGCAACACATTTTTATGGAAATGCCGAGATAATATTAACTATCAGGTGACAATTTAAAGTAATAAATATGCGGAAAGTCACACACTCGGTTGAAAAATATTTTTAGTAAATAAACTTATACTAACAAACTTTTCTCATTATTTTCTGTTTGATTCAGTAAAACAATTTACACAAAAACTTTGCAATTGCAGATCATTACTCAATGCAATTTGATTTTGAACTAGAAAACTCGATGTTTATTGTATATATTTAAATTAATTAAATAAATAAATATGATTTTTTTTTAAATTAATAGAAACATTGTATAGACTTTATTTAAAATTAAATAAATAAATATAAATTAAAACAGTTAATATTGTCATTGTTTAAAACAAAAAAACATTTAAAAGAATTAGAATTTAGTGTTGAAATAAATGGAAACAAATTCATTAAAGCTTAAGTGTCGCATCCGCTCTATGTAATTCTGTGACTATATCTATATATGTATGTACATAAGTATTTTAATTCAAAAAAACTACTTTGTTTTGTATAACTTTTTCATTCACAATTATTATAATAGTAATATGTAAATTATGCCACGGTTGGAAAGTGACACATCACACTTCTCACCCACCTACGGAAATAACTTTAGTCATTTCTGTCTACAAACTTTAAAATGGCCACTTAACTTTTAATGTCTTTTATAAATTTCTTTTTTGAGAAACATTATGACAATAGGAAAAACATTTATAAACATACTACAAAATATAAAATTTTTAGTTATAAACAAATTTTGAATGTTGAATGACTGAAATCAAATGATTGACATACAAAATGGTAAATTATATTTTTATCGGTCAGTTTTGTCAAAGTAAGTTATTTTAGAAATACAGTAATAAAAAAACTATTAATATAAAAAATAGTATATTATTTTAAAAGAAGGAAAAGTATAACTTTCTCAAGGTGAGGTTTGGAAAAAAAGTTTCTTCTGAGTGTAACATGCTATTTTTTCTTCAAACGCTTAAAAATGTTCATAAATCTCTTTAATTTAGCAGGTATATTTTTTATATTGGTTAACAAAAATACAATGTATAAATATCTAATTTGTTTTATTTGATTTTTTTCATAGCAACCCAGTTACTATTTATTTTGATGGCTTTTCAAAATTTGTGTAACAAAGCAAAAGAAGTAATAAGTACCTTAGGATCAACTAAATCCGGCGAGAAATACAGCATTGCTTACAACCATTTCATGGAATGGTGCATTAAAAATAACATCAATTCCTATTCAGAAAATGTGCTATTTACGTATTTCAGTCGTATGAATGGTGAGAACAAATGGAAACCATCAAAGATGTGGTCTCGTTATTCTATGATAAAATCACAGTTAATTCTTGAGTGTGGAATAGATGTAAGTAAATACTTACTTACTTGTTTTCCTGAAGAAGATAAATGAAGATTATTCTCTAAAAAAGTTGACATTTACGAAAGAAGAGTTTGTAAAATTCTTAGGGTATGAAAGATGTTTGAGAATGAAGGTAAAGATAAGTAACATTAGGTTATGTTTTTATATACTAATTGTGGATATTTTGTTTATTTAGATCGGATTGTTAGTTGGATCGGGAGCATGTAGAACTGATGAAATGACAAAAATGACAGTAGATGACATAGAAGATACGGAAAAATTAATTTGGTTAAAAATTCCTGATACCAAAACTAAGTAAACTTGATTATTTCCAATAGTGTTAGATAAATATCTAAGACTTTTTCGCAAATATGCAGCTTTGAGACCAAAAAATATGAATGAAAAAAAATTCTTTTTGAAGTTTCAAAATGGAAAAAGCTATAGGACCGTTATGGAAGTACATACTATAAGTGAAGCAGAAACAAAAGTAGCAAAATTTTTTTCACGGGGCATTGCTTATAACGTATTTCGGTTACTCTGTTGCAGGATGCAGGAGGAGATGAACAGTTGAAAAGACACGAAAGATGGAAGTCTTCAACTGTTGCCGAAGGGTACATAAAAGACTTTTTGAAGTGCACATAATACAGCGCACAGAAAATATTGAATTCTGATACACCACAGATAAGCACTAGCTCAAATGCAGCTTTGTCAGCACTGCAAAGAAGTTTACAATCATCACATAGTATCGGGACAGAAAAGGATATCATAGCAACACTTATCTCTCCTCTGGACAGAATAGTTCGACTTTCTATCTACCTAAATAATGATCTACTTTTCTGACGTTTGAAGAAAAAAGTTAATTATTTATTAGATAGGGGAGATAGAGGCACATTGATACAATTTTTGTTTTGATCCCCATATCGTAAAAGACTAAATATGTGTCGCTATTTTTAAATATTAGGCATATAGGCTGTATATTTTTCTTTCATATGATAGTCTATTTAAATGAAAAACAATAACAATTTTGGAGTTTTCACAATTTTTTGCAAGGGTTACATTTGCATCAATATACCTCTCTGGTGGAGTAAATTGATACAGTACTGGGGAACATTGATACACATACAATACTGTAGAAAATAAGTCATTTATTAGTGAATTTATTACTGAATTACTAGGTTATGAACTGTAGGAAAGTAAAAACATCTATTTTGGCGATTTTGGTTTGGGTAGTTTGAATACCACATTTCCTCGAAGAACTAAACTTAAGTCTTTAACGTTAGGAAAAACAAATGTCCTATTGTCAGTTTTCTTTTTTCGTAAAAAATTGACCTCTAATTCATGTTTATTATAAATTATGGCAATTTGTCCAACGAAGTGTATAACTGCTTTCTTTGTGACAAACTTGGCAACAATGAAATCGTCTATATTTAATTCATCATCATTGCACAACGAACGAACAACGAACGAACAACGAACAAACAACGAACGAACAACGAGCGAACGAACAACGAACGAACGAACAACGAACGAACAACGAACGAACAACGAGCGAACAACAAACGAACAACGAACGCACAACAAGCGAACAAACAGCGAACGATCAACGAACGAATAACAAACGAAGTCGTCGACTGTTGTCCTATTAAAAGCAGTTGCCCTAGCTAAGCTAATATTTTCAGGTGAGCGCAGACTAAGAGACGGGTGTACCTTTTCATAAAGGACTGCATCCAAAATTTGCCAGCAATCCCATATTTTGGGAAATGAACAATTGGGTACATACCTGGCATATTACCTAAACCTTGTTATAGAATTAAAATATTATATAGGTAGAAGTACATTGATACACTGCATTAATGTACCTCTTTTATCTATGTATCAATGAGCCCCAAATGCACTCCAACCCAAATAATCACATATTGCATACCTGACCTTACAGTGCATATACTTGGTTGGAAAAAATTATTAAATAATACTTACGTTTTGGAATGATGATACAAGCAACACTTAATTACTACCACGTTGGTAAAAAACACATATGCAAAAAGTTCTAAAAAATTACTTTTTCACCACAAAATAACACAACACAATGCAATATCCCTCATACTTTATTTTCCGTTACAAAATTTTTATCACCAATAGCTCATACTAATGCCATCTTGTAATAACAGTTTCAAACAAATTGACCGATTCTGCCGGGAAATTTTAAATGTGTATCAATGTGTCTCGTGTATCAATGTACCTCTCTTTCCCCTACGGTTTTTCTCAAACAAAAATTATCTTACTTAAAAAGTAGACGAGTTATTTGTATTACTAGTTTAAAAAGTGTAATTCTGGAAATCTGAGAATATTTGTAAGCCGAGGTAAATGCTTGCAAAATAATTTCAGCACGTTTTATATCCAAATTTGTTTTTGCTATTACAGTTAAGTAATAGATTTATTAAAATTAAATAACATGTTAATCAAACTGAAACCTGTAATAACAAAATTCAGTTGTTTTTAAAACATATTTAATAATTACCTAATTTCATTACAATTAACATATGTATATTAAAATTATTGTTTCAGCAATTGTAAGATATAATCAAGTTTATTATTAGCAACATTTGATAGCAGAGCCATCTCATAATATAAGTTACAAAGTATAAAAGATAACTGTAAATAAGTTATAACGGAGGTAAAATTGTAAGTTGATTTTACACCCGCGTAATTCAAAATAGTTAGCTACGGGATAAATCCAGAACGTAAAGCACATTTTGGGTAAAGCAATGTTTATGCAATTGTTGAAATTTTACCAAAGTGAACTACTGGATCGCTGTTTTGCCCTTTTGGGACTCATCAGCAGTAGGAGAACACTTTAATGTAATTTCCACAATTGCATCGACAAAATGTATATATATCTAAGTATAGTAGGAGTAACTGTTAGTAACGTTTGATGACAGAGCCATCTCACAATACAAGTTACTATGTATAAAAAACAATAAAACGTTGTATGCTAATTTTACACCCGCGTAAGTTAAAATACTTTTGAATAACACTGCGGGATAAAACCACAACGTAAAAGGCGTTAAAGGTAAAGCAATATCAATGCAATTGTGCAAATGCGACCAGAGTGAACTATCGGGCGAACGTTTTGACCTTTTGGGGCTCATCAGCAGTAAGGAAACACGTTAATCTAATTCCCACAATTGCATCGACAAACCCTATATTATTATATCTAAGTATAATAGGGATAATGATTACCAACGTTTGATTTTTGAATAGATTTTGAATTATTTAGAATTACGTGGTCGTAAAATCAACTTACAACGTTTACTGCCGTTACAGCTCATTCACAGTTATTTTTTATACATATTTACCTTTTATTAAGGTATCTTGTAAAATATGTCTATTCTTATTTAAGTTCTCTTCCCGCATAATAGTTATACCTATATCAAAATAATCTTTCTCTTTAGTATAAAACTTAATCCAAGAATAAGTTTCCCTAAAAAATGTATTAATATTGCAATGCAAAAGAGTTGGCAAATTCGTTTCATGATGAGATTCTTTCTGACGATAGAATTGAAGATCCACTTAAAGCTTTTGAGGTAAAAGTATTTATTGCGTCTTTAGATGTTGTCATAAATCTACTCGAAATGAGATTTAGTGGTCTACAAACTATTGCCCAGCACCTTTTGTTGACACCACAAAATTCAAGTTAAGTATTTGTCAAATAAAGATATAAGGAAAAAGACAAGAACACTTGTAAAAAAATATCTTTCTGACATATCTGACAACTTAGATTAGCAAGTGATTTTTTTTAAATCTTTACTTTTGAACGAAATTCCAAAGAACAAAAACATCAAAGAAATTGCAATGTTATTAATTAAAGAAAATGCTTGCCTTTTGTGATGCCTTCCAGACCTTACCTCTCCACTTCAGCTATATTTGACACTACCTGTCATCGTAGCGACAGCTAAGCGGAACTTCTCAAAACTGAAGCTAATAAAAATATATTTGAGAAGCTCTATGTCACAAATGCGCTTTAGTGATCTAGCAATAGAAAATGAAGAAACTCGCTAGATAGACATATATCAAGTTATAAACAAATTTCTTTTGTTAAAAAGGAGAAGATTGGATAGATCACTTAAAAACTTTTTATTATTAAACAATTATTATTAAACATTATTCAATATTCAGTTTAATATTCATTCAATATAATATTCAGTATTAAACAATATTCTAAAAATGAACTAGAACTATATATGTATATATGATTAAAAGTTTTCAAACAAAAATAAATATTAGTTGAACGCGTCGTTTTTCAACCTGTTCGTGATGGTATACCAGTTAACTCTTTGTTGTGTATATATTCTCTCATTATGTAATAGGTAGATAATTAAACATTATGTTATGTTACAGACTTTGCTTTTACGAGAGTTTATTTTTAAATATTTTATTTAAGAAAAAAAAGAGGTTACTGGTAAGGGCCCTTAAAATTTGTTTGTGGGAACGTCTCCTATTACTTACTACCGCCGCTAGACTATTTTCATTTTTTTAATTCATTCGTTTATCAGCAGCCCATTAACATAATAATCGTCGCTGTCCTTTGGTTGGTCAATATAAATTAAATATTTTTTAAATATTTTGGTTTTTAGCTTTTATAGAAACGCAGCCAAGTTCAGCAAATTTTTGAATTGGAACATTTGATAGCGACTTATGCTTGGTGAAGCTTTTATAATAGTATTTCTTGCTCCTGATTGTTTTTTTTAAGCTTTTTTCAATGTAGAAATAAACTGCTTGTCAAATATTTTTTGAAGTTGATTCCAAGCAAATTTGTGAGGCAATGACAAATGAGGAATAGCTTGATTTACTCTAATTTTGAATACTCTGGCAGATAAGAGCGGTGTGGCATTGTCATCAAGAAAAACAAATTATTGGCCGACAGCAGCACAGATGTTTTAAATTACATTGTTGATTACTTTTTTTCTATAAATCTTTTGTGCCATATTCCTATTCAACACCAACAAGTCTGTGCGTTCATTAAAACAAATTTTCCGCACACTGTAATCGCACTCTTTCGAAATGGACGAATTTAAAGGAAGGGTCGACAATTTCTAGGCAGTAATGAATTAGTTCAAATTTGTACGCTATCCAAACTTGCACACTTGTTACAAGCTTTTTGCTAGTTTACGAACCTGCACAGCCAACTCACAGTAGTCGGTGAGAGGGTAGGGTTCCTAGATAATATTGAAAAGATAATTAAGGGCGCCAGAGCTTATCCAAAGTCACTTCTGTCCCGCTCAAGACAGGTGGTAATAAACTTGTAACTAGCTGTTAGGTTCGTAGCTGCTGAAAGAAACGAATAAAAAAAAGAAACTCAATCGTTAATAACAATTTCACTTTAATTCCTCTATAATGATAAATAGATTAACGTTCGTATTGATAACAGTTGGATAACAGGACCAAGAATAATTTTAGTTCGAGTATAACTAAATATCCGAAGTATCGGCAACACACAACACATACATAGGTTACATTGATATGACTAGCGAAGAGTAGATGGTAGTAAATTTCGTCTGCATACAATAGGCGAAGTACACAAAATAATTTAGTAATAAGGCATTACTGACAATCAAACACAGTAATAATAAAGTACTACGTTAATGTTAACTTATCGTAACAAAGCGTGCGAAATTAATATAGCACTAACGTTCATCAATCGTTGGTAGTACACAGCATGCGCAACTCAACATAACGAAAATTTACTACTTAACTGGTAAACAACAATGTCGATAATTACAGAACTAATAGCAAAAGTTTCGTGAGTGACCCGGTTGACTACGAAATAAAACATATAAAATCACTTACCATAAATACAGGAGTTTCCGCAGGTGCGAAGAAAGTACTTTCCCCGACACATAACCCTGTAAGCAATTTGAATTGCAAATCGTGTCAAACTAATGTCTCACGAAATCACATCTACAACAATTATTACTTGAGATACAAGAAAGTATAAATAATATAAACCGGTTGTCGTATGCTGTGGTACCCCTTTTCGTTGGTTTAATTAGTTATAACCATAAGCCTTATAAAGAAGAAGTTAGCATCGTCCCATCCAAATATTTGTCGAAGTTCATTCCTTCGTAAATTGATATCGAATACTGAATATCGTTAGATCACAAATAGGTGGTTAATACAGGTCACGGCGTGTCATCCACGTGTAGCACTCTTTGGCCAGGAAAACTCCGCAAGACCCCCAATTTCGTAGCGTGGAAATCGCCTTACGGTAGTGCTCGTGTACGGCAACGTGCTGACGTATTTAGCAGTCGTTTACGATAGCCATTTATCGATAAGGTACCAGATGTTAAAGAAAGGAACGTAAAATGGCTTGTACGCTTTGAAGAAATTAGATCATTCGCTAATTATAATTGGTTTTCTAGATGGTAATAGATAACATAACGATTCACTGCGTCCAGACCATTTTATATCATGCCCGTGTGACGAATTTCCGTCAAAAAAATCGCAACGAGAAACGAACGTTAAAGGGCGTCAACCCGTATCTAATTTCACGTTGAACATACATAGGCGTACGTAAAGAAAATTTCGTCCGTAACAACATAGGCGTACGTAAAGAAAATTCGACCGTAACACACTATCAAAAAAATTTCCAAAACGCGACTCATCGGTGAAGAGTATAGATTTCCATTCTTCCTACCAGTTTTGATGTTCTTGCGGCCAAGAAAATCTTGCACGTTTATTGTTTGTTGTAAACGGAACTCTTATAACAGATGTCTTGATCTGAAATTTACCTCCAAAAGCTTCCGATGTACAGTTGCTCTTGTCGCATAAAAAACTTTGGATTTTTTGGTCCTTAACAAGCGTCGTAACTTTCGACCTTGTTCTGTAAAAGTTCTTGAATTGGTGTAACATCTAACTAATCAAACAATTACACTTTGCAAAACATCAAGACATTTACATCTACCTGTTTAGCCCCGGACTGAATCATACCGATGAACTTCCTTCTGATCATCACTCTGAATTAGAAACTTTTGACGAGCAGTTTATTATACAGACCTATGAACGTAAATTTATAAAAAACTTATTGATTATTCTACTGGCAAAATTTCAGGATTCTGATTGGTTGAATTAGGAAATAGCACTTAGTTAAATAAAACGACGATAAGAATTAACTCCAATTTTAAAGGTCGCAATTTTTAACGCAATTGGTTACTTTGAATGATGTATATTTTATTCTGTAGTTTCTCAATTTGTTCTTTCTGCTATCTGGTATTTCATTATATGTTTTTTTATTTACTAAGCTCACATTCAAGATACTAGTGGCCACCTTAGTTTGCATTATTTTATATTTTGATCTTTTTTTTCCCTTTATATTCTGTCTTGGTTTTGTTTGCAGTACTGTAGTTTTGTTACTTTGTAATATATTAATTTTAAATACAGACGTTTTTGCTAGTGTTTTGGCAGCATATATAACTGTTCGCTTACGACAAACTTTGTAAACTCTTGTTTTACAATCTATAATAAGGTGTTTTTATATGGTTCCATATAGTGCTTTAAGATTATAGTTGTCTTTTTAGTTTAATGTCTGAATTTTCTGTGAGGTTTCTAGATTTTGTAATTTTGCAGCCGAGACACTTAAAGTGTCTAGTCAAAATTTGCTTTAAAGCAGATTTTTTGATATTGTCATTGATTTTGTTTTGCTCGTAGAAATCAACATGTATGTTTCTGATTGATATTTAAAAACGTGTAGCTTTCGCTGTAGGTTTTAGCTTCTGGTATAAGAATTGCTTCTTAGCATATTACATAATTTTATTTTGTTTATGATTTTGTCTATTAGAGTGTTGAATTAAAGTGAGTTCTTATACTTGAGGTTACATTATTTTTTTTGTGTTTAGGCACATAATAACAACCATAAGGGACACTTCTGTCGGCACCTTTGATATTGCAGTCCGGAAAATGAGTGACCTTCGGCCATTTTGAAAATAGTGTTGCAGCGCCAGATTTAATTTCTTTTAGTAGAATGCATTTTTTTATTATCTTAATTACCATTTGTTATACATTTAAAAAAATTCTGACGATTCAACAAATGCTTAAACGATAATTTTCTTATCGGAAAAGATGCTGTGGTATTTAGTCTAGTCTGTATTATTGGTATTATTTATGTTTTTATCTCATTACACCGTGCAGCTAACAATACGAATTTTAAGATAAATATAAATTGAGTAATGACGTTATTTTTGTCACTATAATTTTCAATAAACGAAATTGTTTATCATAAGCATAATTCTTTGTACTCAAGTACTGCATTTGTAAATCATTGACGTTTATTTATCATAAAAGATGTAAATACAAAAGAATTCCAAATATAACCTAATTTGTCAGAAACAATAAATTCACGACCGCCATATTCTTATGTGTGCAAACTAGCACATGCGCTCTCATTTTTTTTGCGCGGGAAACTACTGAGTGTCTCTTATCGTTGTTATTATGTGGTTTAGGTCTTTTATTAGTTTTAGGTTAGAAAGTATTTACCAACATGTTATAAGATTTTAACGTTACTGGGATTTGAATACCAGTTTAGTCAACGTAGTAGACGAGCAAGCAAACGCTTACATTATGGTGGGTCTCGCCAAATCTATGTATAATTCATAAAAATACAGAAATATTATACTTTATAATTATTGTTATTTTTTATGTCTTATTATAGAACAGGGTATCTATTTTTAAACGTTTCTTTCTAAAATAATTTTGTTTTTTGTTTATAAGTATCTTCTAACTAAGTTTGAAGACAATGATGCTAATTAATAGTTTACGAGAGGCGCTTAAAACATGTTCACTTTTTTGCTGTTTGCTTATATTTTTTATTTTTTAGCTTATACAGTTTTTCAAAGCATCTTACTAATATTTTTTCTGTGACGTCTTTAATTGTTTTTGTTAATCGTACTATAACAATATTTTATAGAAGAGAAAACCTACTCTTCGTATTAAACTAGTTTTTTAAACATTGCACGTTATTTACTTTTTACAATAAACTGTTACGGGCTTTGAAGATTTACACTGCTACACGTGACAAAAGCTCAGCTTGTGTGATAACGGCAATACAGGAATTACCCAGAATAGAAAACTGTGCTACAAATATTAATTATGTTTTGTAAATGTGTAAATAATCCAAGCACTTTTTGTTACGTTTGTGAGAGTTTGTTGTTAAACATCAAAAGCAATGTTTTACTCCAATAATTAACAGACAAAACATGGACACTACATAGATGTTGTGTTTCTTGTACAATTTGTCTTTAACAGTACATAAAAAGTTCTTTCTCATGTATAGCGTTTGACGTGCTTACCTATAATATCAATGAAAAACAACATTGTTTAATTGAATTTACTTCTATACAACAAGAATGGTCATCACTGCAAAAATAAAATGTCTAATTTAACATAGGTGATTAAATCCTTGAGCCATTGTAACGTTTGTCCCGTCACCAAATACATTAAAGAAAATCATATAAAAAAATTATAATACTCATTTTAGCAATGAACTAGGATTTATCTTTTAAAATTTTACTAAGCCACGTTTTATTACACAGACAAACAAAATAAATTTTACTTTACAAACGACAAACTTACCTACTGCAATAATGTTTTTTGATGAAAGTCCTTGAATGTAATCACAAATTTGAATTTTTCATACATCAAAAGTTCTGTTTAGTTTCTACAGCATATTGAGTTTACCTGAGAGAATCTTATGAAACTATAAAATTTCTTTTAATAGACACAGACAACAAACGATATACCAATGACAAATATGTGAATTCGATGTCTTTCGGTGATGAATAAAATTCATGTGATCATTAATTATTACTAAAAATAAATAATGAATTTTTATTTAATCAAAACTAGATATTAATAATATAATAATTTTATTATGGTCAAAGTTAAATAATTTTACAATTTTGTTTTGATATATTTGAGTAAGTAAGTAAAACTTTTATGACTTTTACAGTATGCAATTTAATTTATAAAAGTTGCATAAACAAAATTGAAATTTTTTAAATTGTACAATCACTTTAGCTTTAGAAAATGTATTTTTATACGTACCATTTTCCGCATGAGTCAAAGTCTCCAAAATTGTTTTAATATGATTGTTCACTTAAAGATCCAATGTTTTGCATGTCTAAACATTTTCTAAATTATTATGTGAAAAATAAATAACAAAAAACAACTCAATTTAACAGACCTAAAAATTCGTTATTGGCAGAAGCAAAATGTGTCAGCGCAAACAAATAAAATATTTTTTTAATCGAGCATCCATGTCTTTCAAAAAGCTGCTGATTAAATGCATGTAAGTAACAACTATTAATTTAGTATTAAAAAATAAGTTAAGTACACTTAATTATAAAACACAAACACAACACATTTTTATGGAAATGCAGAGATAAAATAACTATAAAGTGACAATTTAAAGTAATAAATATGCAGAAAGTCCCACAGTCGGTTAACAAATATGTTTGCTGTATGTATTTATACTCACAAACTAATGGGTTTGTTTACAATTTTTTTTACTATTTTTTATTTACAATTTCTTTACTAATTTCAGAAAAAACACATACGAGTTTGTTTTTGTTCAATGTTCAATAAAGAAAAACTATTTTGTTATATAATTTTTTTAAAGGTACACATTTAAATTGATTTATTGATCAAAAAGGGTATTTATGGTTTATTGCTTATAGTTCCAGCAGTTTAATATTAAACGTTGCAATTTTAAAATCTGATATTATGTAATCCGAATAATAGATTATAGTATAGATATAAATTGTAATTTTACAAATTGGGTACATATTGATTTTTGTATCAACCGATAGTAAACACATAACGTGTGTTTAAAGTATGCAGATTTTGCATTCAATCATACTTTTTTTTTAAATTTACTTACTAAACAATTTGTTTGCATAATAATAGGTAGTCACATATATACCTCATGTCATTTGATATATAAATGGAATCTAAAAACATTAGTTGCGCATTAAACACCTTCATTTTACAATGATGTAAACTTTATAAGCCAGTCTTACACTGCTTACCTATAGTATAGCAATTTCTTATTAAATATTTTATTAACAAAATTAACGGTTACACTTGAGTTCTAAAAGAAAAATGTATAAACCAAATGTAAGATTTATTTTATTCAAAAATTATTACTATGTTTTACCTTTGAATCTAAAAAACGACCATCGATGTTTTTCCTTTGCTGCTGTCTCAAAAAAAACATCAAGTTTGTTGCTAGTCGCCCTTTCTTAAATCAGTAACTTTTTTACATATATCATCCATGACATTTTCTCCACTAGAAGAATTTTCTCTTATTTTTTAACATGGCAAGCAATACTTTTCTATGCAAAACCTAAAGCAAACACTATCTCGTAGAAACGAACCTACGTACGAATTAGTTCCACATGTAAAAAAAAGAGTTGTAAAAACTTAAAAGTTGTTAGAGGTTGAGTGTTACAACAAATTATAAAAATTCATTAAAATAAAACGCGGTAAACTAGTAAACAGTTTTTTGCGTTATTTATACTTTTCAGCACTGGAGCATAGTTATATAAAACGAACTGTCACAGTTATATCCTCTTTAAAGTTTTATTCATACTATGTAAAATTTGAGGCAAACCCCATCTTGCAAAAGCACGTATTTATGTGTAGAAAACTGTTACGTCACATCAATAAATTATTATATATATAATGTGTTATACGATTACGATCATCTCAAAATATTCATAAGTAATTATAATAAGTGAATTATTCGTATGTATGTAATTATTATAAAAAATTATTAATGTTGAGTCAATCCATTTGAAATAGTCCAGAAAAAAACTTTTGGTTGTTTGATCATTTTAGAAAAAAATTATATTTATAAACCGTATGTAATACAAATTACACTGGTCTGCAAAAAAATATTTTTTATCGAGTGATTCTTATGTAAAATGACGTCCTGAATCCAAATATGTCTTCCGTTTTCTTCCATCACCCACCATTTTCGAGGAAGCCCCAAATCTCTAATTTTACCACTTTTCGATAAATTAATTATAATTTATTTATCGAACGATAATAATAATTATAAAAATGTGATGCGTAAAATGTGACGGTAAATTTTTTTCCAACGCCGATAAAGAAGTTTCACTTCAATAATTATTATAATAATAAATATATGGACATGAATTTAATTTAAATGGGAAAAAGAACTATTTTAGCTATAAACAGTAATAAATAAAAAGATATTCATCGTTACTTGGTGCTTGCTTCCCTTTTATACCCTGAGGTACAGCTCTATCGTTTCAAAAACCAGCAGTACTCCGCCAACATGCTTGCATTCCACTTCCCTGAAAATCTCTACTCTAGCGTAGCGATGTCTTGATGGAACCGTTCCCCGTGTTCATCCGAGACTGCTCCTAAATTTTCAGGGAAAAAGTTTAGATGCGAGTGAAGGAAGTGAACTTTAAGAGACATGTTACATCCTATGTTCTTGTACGCTAAAAGCAGTTCCTCGACGTGAGCGACATAATCTTCACTTTTGTGGTTACCCAGGAAGTTCTTACAAACGTTTTGAAATGCAAGCTAAGCTCGTTTTTTTTCGATTTAGATGTTCAATAAACGTCGAATCTTGGAAGAGTTGTCTAATCTGGGGACCAACAAAAACGCCTTTTTTGATTTTAGCTTCGCTAAGACGAGGAAATTTAGTTTTAAAAAATTGAAATGCGCCACCTGTCTTGTCCACTGCTTTCACAAACTGCTTGATCAATCCAAATTTGATGTGTAAAGGTGGTAAGTAAATATTTTTCTTTGAAACCAAAAGATTGTGGGCGACATTTTTTTGATCAGGAATAAGATTTTCTTGCAGAGGCCAGTCCCGTACGATGTAATGTTTATCTCGGGCTCGGCTATCCCATTCACAAAAAAAGCAGCAATATTTTGTGAATCCTGATTGCAGGCCTGTGAGTAGAACCACAACTTTTAAGTCAGCGCAAAGTTTCCACTTGTAATCATGATAATTGATTTTATCAAGGATTCTGAAGATGTTTTCGTACGATTCCTTCATAACAACAGAGTATGCAACTGGAACTGATGAGAAGTCATTTCCATTTGCCAACAGGACAACTTTTAAGCTTCTTTTTGATGAGTCTATAAACAGTCTCCATTTGTCTGGGTCACATGGCATCTGTAGCTCTGTCATCAATAAATTTGCATTAGGGCAGAACACTAAACCTTTATGTTCTGAGAAAAGACATTTCAGGGTTGCTTGTCTGGTCCTGTAAAAAGATATTTTTACTCCTTTTTCTAAGAGATTCCACTGTTGAAGTCGCCATCCTAGGAGCTGAGATTTAGTCTTGGGTAAATGCAAATCCCTGATAAGATCATTTAATTTCGATTGAGTGAGGAGGTGAGCTTGCCGAGAAACTAAATCTGCGAAATACTCTTCATCATCATTGAACGTATCTTTCGAAGCCCCAGATTGTGGCTCAGAGTCTTTTAAATCAATTTCCGGCTCTAGAGTATAAGTGTTTGAGGGCTCTGGGATTGGCAAAGTATCGTTATGAGGAACAGGTCTTAGAGCTGACGGAATATTGGGATACTGAATTGTATGCTTACTTTTGCTCGAAAACCCGACGGTGGAAGTCATACAAAAGTAACAATCTGTAAGATGACAGCGAGGTTCACGCCAAACTATGGGCACAGCAAATGGCATTGATTTACGGGTACCTTTAAGCCTTTTGGTCAAACTACTGTAACAAGTCGTACAGCAAACTGATGGAGCCCAAGTCTTGTCCTGGTCGCCAACTTGCCAATCAAAGTACAATTTATAAGCTGTTTTAACAAGCGGAGAAAAGGGTTTTCGTTGCGCTTTTAAACTTAATTCCTTGTAGACATAGCACAAGCTTTCGCGATGATTTTTACACTCGCGTGGCATAATTAAACAGTAATTCAACGCCCGACATTAACCACAAATCACACTTAGTCACTTGAAAAAATCCGGAGTAAAAGTAGTTTTACTATTTTACACAAATGAACAAAAATGAACACAAAATCCAGCACGTTTAAAACGTCGACAAGTTAACTCTGCAACAGCTATAGCTGTACTGATCGAAGCAGTTAAGCAAACAATGTAATATACTATAATGAGAAGAGTAATGCAAGTTCAAGCCTGTCAAAAATTCCTGTTCAAACCTGCATGTGCTATTGAGATCGCCAGCGTCGTGCAGTGAATCTTTCTAACTGTTTATTGATATTTTTTACTCTTCTTATATATTTGTATTTTATTGTTGTTTTTATATACATTTTATAGCAAAACTTTTGCCATATACTTTGGTATAAATTTTATTACCTGCTTTGGGATGTTTAACGGCTATAAGTTAAAATTCTAAAAAAAATGCAAAAAATTGAAATAAAAATGGGGTCCTCTCAAAATAGGTGGGTGATGGGTAAAAACGGAGCTCATTTTTGGATTCAGGAGGTCATTTTACATAAGAATCGTCAAGAATGGTATCAAGGCCGATTTTCATGCAGACCAGTGTTATTAGTGAACTGTTTAATGTTTATTTAAATGGTTTAAATTGATTTACAATTGCATAGTGACGTACAGTTTTCGTTTTTATAAACTTACTTAAGGCTGAATATGTCGTTTGCGAAGATAAATATTTGCAATGCTTTTTGTGAAGAAGAATATTTTAATAAATTAAATTTTTCAAATTTTGTTGTAAGATTGCTATCATACATTCGTAGAAATATTGATATGTAACTAACATAAATTTTAATAATTAATAAAATGTTTTTTAATATGTGTCTTTAATAGTGAAATAATTGTATTAACATGGAAACTATCAAAATTTCTAGGTAAATGTATCATAAACATTAGAAAAAAGAATTAATATTTAAATGATTAATAACTTCAAATATGGGATGTAAGTGACGCCGACTAACTCGACATAAAAAAATGACTTTACAATGGATACGAATAAGGCAAATCAATAATATCAATTAATTATGTAGCGAGTGGTGATTTATTTGTTGTATTATAAATAAAATTTTGCTTTTACCTCAAGATAAACAGAACAGTAAATTTCTGTTGACACACCAAAAAGATAATTCACTTGGTATTTATAGGCACCTCTAAAATTTGAAAATCAGTGGTCTTATATTTGTTTCAGAAAACAATGAATTGGTAAAGATAAACAGCAGATGCTGAACTCAGATCTACCCAGGACTTTGTAAGTTTAGCAAAAATATTTTATCTGTATTTTATTTTATTTGTACAAAGAAAATACTTTTATTATTTTGACATTTCTTAAGAGAAGATATTGCGGTGGATGTGGCAGATGGAAATTTAGAAATAGTAAATGAAAAAAATTAATCGAATGACAAGTAAATTTATATTTGTGGAAATATATAAGTTTTCTAGGAATTTTATGTAATCACCGATTCCACATTTAGTTGTTTTCATGCCCAGCATCCAATATAAAACATTCAAAAGAAATAAGAAAGGATTTTTCTCCAGTTTTATATTAAAATGCGACATTTGTAAAACTGTTCGCCGTGTGTGTAGTGAGAATTTTAAGCCAACGGATAATGTCAATCTAGCTGCTGTTAGTAGAATAATTAATATCGAATTAAGCCAATCTCATCTACAACAGTTTGCTGCAAGTTTGATCGTTCACAATCAATGCATCAAAAAATATAAACATAAGTTTGCCAAAATTTGTGAAAAATCTTTGTTGGTATTTATGTTGAAAGCTGGACGTGAAGAATTGCAGCGTGCTACAGACGTAGGTGATACAGATAAAAAAGGCATTATATTTATCACCGTAGTAGTGGACGGTGCTTGGTCGAAGAGAAGCTACGGAAAACAATATAATGCAAGTTATGACTTGGCATGAATAATAGGTCATAGAACAAAGAAAGTCCTATTTTTAGGTGTAAAAAAAGATAATGTGCAATGTGTGCTTTTGGAAACAAAAATTAAAAGTCACACGTATGTTTCAAAAATTATGGCGGTGCTTTAATAGAAAATAAAACAATTGTAGAGGGTTTTTGACAAAGCATAAACATACATGGCTTAAAATATAAGTACCTATACGGTAGAAGATGAAGATAGTAGCTGTTACCAAAAATTTTTTGACAGTTTGCTTTATGATAACTTTCTAATAGAAAAAATCGAGTGTAAAAACCATTTTAAAAACGGTATTTTAGTCGTTTACATGAGCTTGCACTTAAAAAATTTAGCTCTTCCGGAAGATTGGTTTCTGCCTATCTGCGTTTTGAACTAAAAAAAATATACGTCGTTTACGCGTCGCTGTTGAGAGTGCTGTAAAACATCATATCTAACACACTTCAGAAGAACAACAGCAACAAAATTTTATAAATGACATTAACAACAATGCTAACCATGTTTTTGGACATAAAAATTGTTCAAATTATTATTGTAATATAGGTATTACTCACGAAAACAATTTTATTTCAAAAATGAGAGAATGTGGTTTACTAAATGACATGAATTTATTAACAAAGTGATTTGTTGTCAATGTAAAGAGTTTTCTAAAAAATGTAACTAATAATAGTGCAGAAACATTTAACTCTGTAGTAGCAAAATTTATTGGAAGAAAACGCATTAACTATAGTAAACGAGGTTGAATAAAATACGGAGACTGTTTTTATTTCTTACAACTCTGAAAAGAAATGTTTAAGCACGTTAAATGATGAAGAAAACAAAATCGGATATTACACGGCCAAATATGTAACAACTCAAAAAAAAACTAAAAACAAATAATTTAAAAAGCAAATTAAGTAGACAGAGTTCCATCCATTCAAAAAAAAAAAACATTGAAGAAGCTGATAGTGATTATGGCTGTGTAATCGTCAAACAGTTGGAAGTTGATAAAAAATTCAAAAAAATATTGAGAAAAATAAATATAAATTTGGAAAAAATAAACGCAATTTCTCAAGAAACAATCGATCAAGTGAATTCACCGACCTGATTTGTTGAAAGGAAACAACCACTCACATCATCAAAATTTGGAAAAAACTGCAAATTAAAAAAAACAAATTCCGCAAACACGATAAAACATATTTTAAATTCTACATTTGCGGGCTCAATACGGCAACGCTAACGAAACTACTGCAGTCAAAGATTTTGAGAGGCCTATGCGTTAAGTAGTGACAGCGGTCATTGGGCTTTTAGCAGTTTACCTTTTCTGACAGCTATTCCTAAAAAACTGAATCATACAGGTCTACAAACCCACTACTTTCGAACTTTATCACCATGTTATCCAACATCCTTTTTACAACTGAATGGTAATTCGTAAAAGAGAGGTGACTTTTAAACCACGGTAATCTAACTTTATATGGACTCCACTTCCCACCAGTTTAGCCACCAATCTTTGCAAAAGCACATGCGTAATCATCACTTACTGCTGGTGATTCACACGCCACCCTAGGGTTTGACTCCAAATCAGGTCACGTGCTGCTTTTTGTATATTAAGCACTTTATGTGAACTCTGCACCTCTTGGAACGACGGCCTCCGCTGCTCACCAGATTTTGGTGACCTTTTTTTAGAACTTCTACCCAAATTACCACTTCTAAGCATCCTTGAATCAAATCCCAGTTTTTTAAAGGCTAACAAGATGCGTTACTTATTTTCCACTTTATTCTATAAAAATTGCATTAATACTTTAAGACGATTTTTTAGGGATTGCTCATCCCTTGCTACAGAAACTCTATCAGTTCTATCGGACTTGCGTTCTTACGTGAATCTAATACACAAACCCATTGAGCATCGTTGCCACACACGTAGCAGATCCTCAGACAGACATGAATCAATAAAAACAATCATAAAAGAATATTTGTATGCAATTATTCTTAACGACTTTAAAACTTTGAGCTGCGTTTTAATCTAATCGTACAAACAACAAATATCTGTTTTTTTCCTGTTCAAATCATTATTTAAAATTAATTTTAAAAGCTCTCGCACATAAACTTCAATTTTTAAGTTCTTACGCCTGAACCGCAATTTTCAAGTATCATACGCAAGTAATTTTCTCCGCTAGTTGAAAAACTGTCAACTAACTGTCGCGTCCGGCTAACCGGTACTGTACAAATACTTTACGTAATCCGCATTGTCAATGTCCGGATCATTGTGCATCTTCTTGAATTGAGACCAGAAAGAAAAGTAGTCACTAATATTGTCATCAAACCTTTTGAATTGTATTACCGGACGATTAGATTTTTTTTACCTGATATTCGTGGTGTATTTACCGACTCAGTCGTCTCGAAAACATTGTCTTCATCAACATACTTGAACACCTTCGCACACCGAAGATTCAGCTCCCTGTAACGCTTCACATATGTGTCAGAACCATGTGTCAGCAAGCAAATCTTCTTCACTAGAAATGTTGTTTAAAAGTAGATTTAAGACTTTAGAGGTGACCACCTGCAATTCAGTGAACGTGGTGTTTTTTTGCTGTTTACGCGCCTATCCCAGCTTGCACACATTGACATATTTTGACCTCCACGTCATTAATGAACCTTGTAAGCGAAGTACGAAACATCCGCAGTTTTTTCTTTATTTTCAGCTGGGCATCCATTTTAAAATCTGCACAAGCAATCGTTCATATTTGTTTTTAAAACAAAAACTATTTAACATCACTCAACAATTGACCACCAAGTCCTGTCACGGTCGCCACAAATATGTCGAAACAAGAAACATAGATAGATGCCCGTTTTGGCAGAGCACTACGGTACAAGAATATTTTTCAACATTTTTATTTCTATACAGGCGGATAATTAATTAATGTTATAAGAATCATGAATTAACGGAAGAAAACAGAAAAAAATGACTGACGTATAGTTTGTGTTAAGATTGACAACAAAATCCGGCGGTTGTCAGACTTAACATATTACGGCACCGCGCAGAGCTGCCGGATCACAATTTTATACAAGTTTTCCACAACACTTTGTGTTCCTTTTTTTTAAACCTTTCAATTTTTACAAAATAGAAGTAACAGTCTGTTACGTGCTTTGTTTATTCGCGCCAAGTCATCGGTCTTTGTAACAGGACTTCAAAAGCATTCTTGTTTTTGATTTACTGGGTTAATTTGACATAACACAAAATACAGCATATATGTATGTAGGACCTATGTTTTCTCTTAATTTTTAATTTTAAAACTAAAATATTGTGCATAACATCTTTATATTAATTCAATTAAAGATTTCTGTTGCGATTTTGTAACATATGATCCACAAATGTTACAAAAACTGTCTGGAGCATTTTTACAGCTTTTTGTATATTTTTTTTAACGCTTATTAAATAAGGTATAAGACTAACTAACAGCTAAGAACAATAAATAAAATTTCTTATAAAAAAATAATTACAGGAATGTTCCGAAAATAAACAAATAGCTAGTAACTAGAAAAAATCAAGCAACAATTATGAGAAAATTGCTGTAAGAAAACCAAAAAAGTCAACGCACGATTATTTAGTAAACATTTGAGTTGACTCAATGTGCGACTTTTTTTGTAGGCACAAAAATGTATAACTTTTTATTGTAACCTATTCTCGTATACCCTATTGCCATTAACATTATCTAAAAAATAAAGTGTTGTTTATTATTCTATAGTATGCAAATACATAAATTCAATAGCATACATTTTTTAACATTATGTTTTTTATATATAAATATATTTTGTAAGCATTTATCAAAATCAGTTAATTCGTAAAAGAGACTAAAACGCAATGAAAAACATAATTTTTTTGAGTATATTGATAAACTTTGCTCTAGCAAATGACGAACTTTTAAGTATGTAAAATTAATATTATTTTCTAATTTTATTACATATTATTTTAGAAAATTTTCAGGTTTGCAAAAGATCAGATCCCAAACTAAATGAATGTTTAAAAGAAGCAATTCAAAAAGCTTTGTCGTTTATTGAAAATGGTATTTCTAAGAATCACATGATTACCTTTAGAAACAATTAAAACAATCTAATTTTAGGAGTAGATGCATTTAAAATACCGTCTATGCAACCTTTGGAAATTGAGACGTGGACGATTAAAGGTACAGAAGTTGTACCTTTTGAACAAAAACTCCGAAATGGACAGTTATATAATTATGCAACTTCAACAATTGACAAAGTGGAGTAAATTTTTGCAATTATCTCGAAGTGTTTATTTACAGTAAACTTTATCTTTTTAGAGCTACAATTACTAACGAAGATTTTTCTATATACATAAACGGACAATTGCCCACGGCAAAGTTTGTTGGACAATACCAATTTGATAATGCATTTTTTTACGGAGAAAATTTAACAGGAAGTGGAACTCTATTATATGTAGAATGTATGTTTTTTTTACATTTTAAAGATTATCTTATAGGTTCTATTATTATAGATGGAATTAACTTTTTGGTAAACATGTCTGGACGAGTAAATAGAGATAAAAATATCCCAACTCTTGAAATAACGTCAAGTTCTCTCACAGATACAGTTGAAAAAGTAGATATTAATTTAGAAACTTTTCACGTAGAACAAAATGCTAAATCTTCTGATTTTTTGACTAAAAATTGGGAAGTTATTGTTAAGGAACTTAGAAAAGGATATTTAGATATGTACACGTTTGCATTTCAAAATGTAGCTAATTCTATATTTTCTCAACTGGATTACGACAAATTGTTTCCAAAGTAGATTTTATAACTAAATTTATAAATTGTTTATAAAACATATAATATTTTTTTAACTATATTATTTAGGCATATATAACAAAAATAAACAAAATTAGCATACAATATCGTGCGTTTTTAATTACAGACAATTTGCAAAACTGACTTGAAAAGTGTAGGTACTTTACGCTACTTTAAACATTTATCTTTTATAAAACCTGATAGGTTTAATGAATAATGCACGTAAACAAATGCAAAAAATTATCATGTATATAATTCAATGAATCAAAACAATAGTTATATATTTGATAACTTTCTGTGTAAATTGGGCGTAAGCCATCATGTAAAAATCCACGAGGAAATTTTGATAGAAACGACATTTGATTGCTCGAACAGAGGCTACGAGACCTCCTTTACCTCTCAAAAATAGTTTAAAGTTTATGTTGAGGAATGCGAAAAAACTGTCAAAGACGGTTTAGAAAAACGATAAACTAAAATCAGATAACCACAAAGATTATAATCAAGTATAATATAATTATAATAATCACGTTTCCGAACATAATTCTATTTATTAAAATAATTACATATAATTGCAACAATGTTTTTTTAACAAAATATAAATTTACATTTAAATTTTCCTATTTTTTTTGCATGTGATTAATAAAACCCGTCCAAAAATAATAATCGTTTAGAATCCAGTGGTTCCTAAACTCTTTTAGCCCACAGACCCATTTTCATAGTCATAACTTGCCCATGAACCCCTGAGTGAAAAAAGTGCATAAATCTATAATGGAAAAATTAAAAAATTTAACTTTGATTTAACTGAATGGTAAAAGTTGACGTAAAAATAAAATATAAATAAAAAATTTTTTTCAAGAAATATTTTTTGAAATTATAAATTTTGTTTTAAAATATAAAAAAAAAATTATAGTGATTTGAAACCTGATGGGATATTATGAGTGCATTTATATCCGCTTCAATGTTTGTGAGTAGCAACCGAAAATCCCTACGAATACTAATTTCTAGTCAGTTTATTTTTTTATTTTTTTGAGATAAAGTTTATAACGGCACTGAATCCACGTTCTAGCAAATAAGAAGACGTAAAAGCAATCAACAGTTTCTGTACAATAACCCATAATGCTGGAATTAAAATTGGGATCTGGTTTTGTAATCAGAAGTTGTCGTATCCTTAATGTAATAGCAAAGGTTTCTGCGGCCGGAATCTATACTACGCTAAAAATGTCTTCCGGGTTTGGACCGTGTCATGGTTGTTGTAACCAAAGTTGCCAACGTTTCGCCCACTTTCGTAAGAGGCTTTATCAGGGCGTGAGATAAATCGCAAAACTCAAACAAGTAACCGAAATCTAACTAAGAACTTCTCAAAAGTTAGGTTATACACTTGTGAAACAAGCCATAATCTAAACTCTGAAAAGGCAAGAAAAAAACTTGAAAAAGCAAACGAAAATCTAACAAAGAACCACTACCGAGTTAGGTAATCAACTTGTGAACTAAGCCAGATTCTAAACTCCGTAGAAGTGACTTAAGAAAAAATAGTCTCCGTATTTAAAGGAAAAGGATCGGCACGGATGGTTAAGCTTGACTCTGATTGGGTTACGGTTGTTAGGGGGCATGTTTTTGATAAATTACTAATGACCGGGAACTTCGTCTCATCATCATCTTACACAGAAACGTTCTGTTATTGAATCTTTGGTTCATCGTGCCTTTTTTATTTGCAGCCTGAGAATGTAGGCTCGGAACTCCGTCATCTTACTAGAACCTTAGTGAACAATGGTTATGTAAAGCGAGAGATAATATTAGTCAAAATTATAGCTTTTATCAAAAAATCTTTTTAATTCTGTAAATAAGGTTTCACGTTTTGTATCAGTTTCCAAACATTTAGCAAATAACAATTCCTGATAATTTTTTTCTTTTTTTACAAATCTCTCATAAGCTAAAAGTAAAGCTTCATTTCCTGGTAATGTCGTCAAGCTGTATAAAGAACTCAGATGTTATTAAGTACTCTCATAAAAAGTTTTCTAGACACTGCGCCATTTTGTCTATCCTTCTTCGGACATTATTACTCAGGAAAATTCCTTTTATAATATCGAAAGTTGGTTTGGCAACATGGTGCGTATTACTTCACTTACAGCTGGTAGAATAAGTTCTTTACCAATAATGTGCGGCTTTCCGGACTTCGCAATCATTAAAAAAAATATTATAAGCAGCACGCAGTGCATCGTCATCTCTTTTAGATACTGTCCCTATGAGATCTTTGTTTGTTTAAAAAAACGTTAAAACCTTATCTTTTGGTCAGTATGGATTTTTATTAAATGTTTATTAAGCTTAGAAGGTTTTATTGAATTGTTTGAAATGGTTTTATTACATAGAAAACGCATAAGTAAAGTACTATTTCCTGGTGATGGAATAACGCCGTATTTCAGATATTTAACACTGGATTTTCTGCATTTTTTTAACTTTTAAGGTGCATTATGTTAAATTATAAAACCAAATATGTTTAACTTCTTCTACAAAATCATTAATAATATATTCTTTAGAAACGCATCTGTGCTAGAAAAGCTTACAATCTCTTCTTAAGTTTTTAATTACCACACCGCACAGACCAAACAGCTGGCAGATTGTCAAGGTGGTATTTATACCAAAGCCAAAGAGATCTACGTACGCCCAGGCAAGATCTTACAGACCGAACAGCTTAGCTTTCTTCATCTTAAAGCTACTTAAAAAGTAGTCGACAGGTATATACGGGACGCGGCACTAAAGGCTTCGCCTCTGCACTGAAACCAGTATGCTTACTAATCTGGAAAATTTTGCAAGCAAGTAATTGACCAACTAATAAACAGATGCGAAATTGCAATCGAATACAATGATATTGCATTGGGTGTTATTCTAGATATTGAAGGAGCATTTGACAATACTACCTTCACCTCAATTGCGCCAAGATCACCAGTAATAAAATCCAAACTCATTATGGCATGCATAAACAGTCTGGAAATATTGGCAAGTCGCCAACCAGTGCAGGTGATCTGGATACTAAAAGAATAAAATATAAAGGGAAACCTAATGACAGACGCATTAGTTAAAAAGGGCACAACAGGGACATATATCGGACTTAAACCGGCAAACTAGCAGCGGAGCATAAGAAACTATGGAAAAACTCTTCAGGAATGAAGCACACGAAACTCTTCCTTACAAAGCCATTGTGGCACTCAAACTGCACTCTCAAGCATGAGTCGACAAAAGTTAAGCAAACTCACGGGATTAATAACAGAGCTTTAACAAACATATGCATACAATGGGAATGCAAAGACCCATCTATGCCGCGGGTGCTTAGAGGACGATTAGACTCCGCAGCACCTGCTGTGCAAATGCAAAGCATATCAAATGCAACGATTCTCAGCAAACCAAAACTAACCGATGATGAGTTGAAAAAGGCCTCTTGGAATAAACTTTTCGACTTTATTGACGAAACAGAACTGCTGAGAGAGTAATAAATCAGAGGTGCATAGAAGGACCAAGAAGACCGTAGTGCAGAAGCGGTAGACTAGATTTTGGATAAAATCACAAATTTTTGGACGTGTATAAAAAAACGTTACCCACGAGCACAAGAGCTAAGAAAGTGAAACTTTACATGCAGTAATGTGCCCACAGCAACAAAGTAAATAAACGTGCTGCACAGCGTGATAAAATCATGCAGAAACTTACTTTGATAACTCTAAAAAAGAACCTATTCTTACCTTGGCAAGATTTCTCAAGGTTATATTTATTTGATGACGTTAAAAGAAAATAGAATTAATAAAATTCGATATTGTCAACCGATTAATTGAAACATCAAACGCAGAATACAAATTATGTTAAAATAAACGTTACAATTTGCTTATAGTAATTAAAGTTGCAATCTAAACTTTTGTAAACTAAATAATAACTTGCTGAAAATTGTTACTATACCTATATGTTATGAAATATGAATATTCTGATAAAAATTTACAAATATACACATTTTTTAGTTTGCTTTTTATGGTAATTGGTGTATGATTAATTAAATTACATTCTACAAATTTTAGAACTTGAGCTATGTTCTTTGTCAGGCAGTATAAATTAAATTGAGAATAATTATGAAACTAAGGTAACTAAAAACAAAAAATCGTAAGAGAACTAGATAATTGACGTAAGATTATTAGGTACAACATTTGCTAGAAGTCTAAAAAAACCACCAATAAAACTCTACACGTAACTTAAATGTAACTGGTGGAAAAATTGAGATTAAGAAATTCTTGGTAACCAGGTGTCAGATAGTTCGTAACCATTATCTTTATTGAAAACTTTTATTATGTTGAGTGTCAATTTGCATGTTCGGCAATGGCAGACTTAGTAGGCTAGAGTAAACTAGGATGTCTTTTGTGTTCTTTTATTCTAGCATTTATAGTTCTACCAGTATCGCCAATATATACCTTGCCGCAGGTGCGTAGGCTTGGTGCACTCTACATGTATTGCAAGGTATCAACAAATTTTTAATTTTATTTGTCGTGTTATAAGCAACTTTTATGTTTTGTATTCTTCCAATTTTGTCATTTATGTTGGAAACAATGGGTAGAATAACAAAGTTTTGTTTAATAGTTAATAATAATAATAATAGTTAAGTTTAATGGCAATGGTAAAATTCCCGAACAAACTTAAGTGATTTAATTTGTTATGTTAAAAACTATACACCCACCTTTCGTTGGCGCTCTCAAATTCTATAAGCGCATTTTATTCACTTTCCGGTAACTTCTTGTGCTACATAGACCGATACGCCCACCAAGGTTTTCACCCTTAAGTTATTTCACGCAATTCCACGTGTATCTGCATATAAATTTTGTGACTATTAGTGGAAGCTTAGTCGGGATAAGTTGTTAGATTTTTCTGTATTGAGGGTTTGATTTGATTCTTTCCTAATTGTCTATAGCGGATTTTCATAGCTCCCACATGTGTCCTTTATCGGTGAAGGCAACAAACAGGTGGCATATTTGGGGAAAAATTTCCATGACGTCACGTTACTATAACTTAACTATTCAATATTTCTTTTGAGAGGAGCTGCTACCATCAATTGCTACGTAAAGTCGGAACCCTTTAAAGTTGCGATTTCTTTTAGAAGGTAAGGCCGCCATCAATTGCTACGTTACGTCGAGAGAAAACGCTGCGCATTCGCTATCTCAAATTATTGTATGCTTTGAAAACGAAATTTACTTGTGTTAACGCCGTATGTACATTTTGTGTCAAATTTAATATGAAGTTTTAGGTAATACATGCACGGAATTAGCTAATCTCCCACTGGATAAAACCTAACTGTGAGTGTTGCAATTTCTAGTTTTACGATTAGTACTATGTTGGTCATGTCGATTGTTGACCGTACGCACATGTTAATTAATCAGAATAAATTATATGATTCTTTTGTGCGTCGCAAAGTCGCATGCAGTGCGCGTTGAGTCTCTAAGTCTTCATTTGTTTTTGTTATATACTTTGCGATTTTAAATTTATGAAAGTCATTTCTTCTTCGAATGTAAAAGTTATACCGATTAGGTCAGTTTACTGTACGACGTGTTGCTCAGTATAGGGAGCAACTTATATTTGATCCGACCTGTGTATAAGCGTTTGGAAAATTTACGTAATTATATTTATGTACCTTCTTCGTCCTCTTTGCAATTATTGTCTGTGATAAAATAAATATATATTCGATGTTATTGCTTCTGTTGTGTTATTTGTTCTCTTCCAGGTACGGGTAGTGTTAAACGATATGCCCCTAAATTAATCTTTCATCGTTTTGGCGCTTTTTTAGATTTCATTTATAATTTAGCATCACAAAGCCTGCAACTCCCTCTCCGGGAGCAACTGTGTTAGCCGCTGCTTAATTGTTTTGGTTACACGAAAACCAGTGTAACAACTTTTTACAGTACATTATTTTTATCTTATTAATGATAATGAAATAATTCAATGAAAAATCACACTTAGGAGAAGGCGGGGGAATTCTACGCAGTGGGTAATTATACGCACTGATGATTCAAATATACCCGCGCCTACAAATGCAATAAGCACGTGATAAAATATGTAATGCAGTATACCGGTTGAAGATAAGCGAGATTCTTGCACGTGGTTAATGCTTTTACTTCATTTTACGCCATTATTAAAATTGTATACAAGTTCTTATAAAAAACAGACGTGTAAACTGTAAGAAGGTAAGCGTTCATCTTTTATATATTACTTTATTTTTGTTTACGAATTAGAATTTGATGTTGGTTGTTACTACGACTGTAAGTTTTGCGTTAATTAAAATACTCCGCTTTTTATTGTCATAACAGCTAAATAGGTTCCATGATATGGGGTAATGTTACGCATAATAAGAAGGTGCGTAAAATTAGCCCATAGTTTGTATTTTTTTTATTAATTACAAAAAAGGAATGCGATGTTGTTAATTGCAAATGCCAAAAAATTATGTTCGAAAAATGCCGACTTGTGGAAAAATTTGAGATGAGATACTTCAAGCAGCTTTAGATGCTGTTGCTTCAAGTAGAAAAATTTGCAAGCTTGAGTAAACTTAAACATCTCCAAGGCAACTTTTTGCTACAAAATAAAAATGGTACAAAGTAAAAATGGTACAAAGTTCTATGTCTAAACTAGGTCGGAAGCCTATCTTTTTCCAAAAAAAAAAGAAAAAGTTAACTTATCATGTTTTAGAGTTAGTTAAGAATGAACTGTTTTATTGGTGGATAGAGCACTTTAAGTGTCATGTTTATCCTAAGGAATGACACATGTTTTGTTAATACTTGACAACCACGCAAGTCACATATTCCTGGAAATATATTCATTTTGTAAAATTAATTCAATTCATCTTGTATTCATACCTTCCCATACTTCGGAGTCTTCTGAAGATCCGGTTACTACTAATAAAAATGGCAACGTCACTCCAGAGGCTGTACAGAAATTATGAAATCGATCCTATACCTATAACATCAAAAGTCAATGTTTTCTTTTCAAATTTATTGCAGTTGTGAAAAGTTAAACAAAATCAAAAAAGCGCTGAAAATATACAAAAAAAGGTCTGAAATTCTTACATCCACTTCTATGAAAGAAGTTCTTGAACAAGTCAACTAAAAGAGAAAAAAAAAACAGTTTGTGCTGACAAAAAAGAAAAAAAAGCTAAAGAAATGAAGATAGTTGTACAGAAGGAAAAAAATGGCGCATGTTAAGAAAATTGAAGATAGTGAAACGAAGGAAGAAAGAGTTATGTGATGATGATGATGACCTAGACGATGTTGATTCGGCGCGTGCCGATTACACCGGGAGAAAAAACTCGGAAACATGTATAAGTGATTTATGCATTGAATAAATGGTTTTAAGTAAATAATAGTTTTTCATTAAAAAAGTTTTTCAAGTTGCGCAAAACTTCATTTTACATTGCGCAAAATTACCCAGCTTGTGGGTAATTCTGCGCACCACCATTATTATTTTATTTCGAAGGTGTTTAGCAGACTTATTCTATGACTATAATCAAATATTTTTTACTCATTTATTTATTATTATTTAAATCTAATAAAACTCTAATTTGTAGCATTTCCTACTTTATCATTTACATAATATTGTACAAAGCTCAAACGATAATGTTTTTACAACATGTATTTAGAACTACCAATATTTAAAAAGGATTAGACGCATACAAATATTACTTTACGTTTGGTGCTACTTAGAATATAATTAATTATATATACAGTCTACTTTGGAAACAATTTATCGTAATCAAGTTGAGAAAATATAGAATTAGCTATATTTTGAAATGCAACCGCGTACATTTCTAAATATCCTTCTCTAAGTTCATCAACAATTACTTTCCAATGTTTGTTCAAGTGGTCAGAATGTTTTGCACTTTGTTCTATGTGAAAAGTATCTAGATTAATATCTAGGTCCTCAATAGTATTGTTGTGAACCGTTGATGTTATCTGCAAAATTGGTATATCTCCATTTCTATTTACTCGTCCAGTCATATTTATCACAAATACGTTTGCATCTACAACATAATATTGTAATTAATTTTTAAAATTGAAAAAAGAAAACAAACATTCAATATAAACAATAGTTCCATTTCCTGTTAAATTTTGTCCATAAAATATTGCATTATCAATTTTGTACTGTCCAACAAACTTTGCCATGGGCAGGTGACCGTTTATGCTTATAGAGAAATCGTTGTCAGTAATGGTCGCTCTAACAAAAATACTATTATATTTTAAGTAAACAGATAATTGCAATACGTACTGAACTTGATCAATTGTTGAAGATGCGTAATTGTACAACTGGCCGTTTTGGTAATGTTGTTCAAAAGGTAAAATGTCTGTACCTTGTACCGTCCACGTTTTAATTTTTATAGGTTGCATAGACGGTATTCTAAATTTATCTATTCCTAAAAAAAGTTCGCTGTTTTTTTTATTTATACATGATTTTCTTATACGTACCATTTTCAATAAAGGATAACGCTTTTTGGATTGCTTCTTTTAAACATTCATTCAGTTTTGGATCCGACCGTTTGCAAACCAAAAAGTTTTCTAAAATTTTATATAAAAAAATATGTAAAAATAAATGTCTGAGCATACTTGAAAGTTCGTCATTTGCAAAGACGAAGTTTATTACTATAATAAAAAAAATAAAGTATTTCATCGGATCTCGACGTCTTCCAAAAGTCGACTAACGTCTTTCTATACTTTTAAAGTTTATATAGTAACTGAATCCTAAAATATGTATTGTATGCAGTTATCTGTAGACTATAAACTTATAAAAAACCTTTTATTTTTAACACAGTATACTGAATTACAATTTACTGTCAGAAAAGGTTTTTTGTGTTAATATGAAGTAATACATACTTAAATATTAACAAAAAATTTGCTTATCTAATATGTTCATCAAATATACTTATAGTAACATCAAATTAATTTTTAAGTACTTACATATTATCTTACTACTTTAGTTTTATGCTGTGTAAGGTTTTTTCAATTGGGTTTGTTTCGCTAATAATAATTAGCATAATCAGCATAACTAAAATACTAAGTAGAATAGAATAGAATAGCCTTTATTTGTCGTTAAAAAAGTTTTTTTTTTACAAAGAAATCGTATTAAAAAGTAAACACAAACATCCTACTACATAGAACAAATAAAAAAAAAAGGAAGTAAAAAACAAATTAAAGGAAATTCTCTATATACATTTATACTACATGTAGTCTTTTTCTCCTTTTTATAACTTTTTCCATTCCACTTCTTCTCCTCCTTCTCCCAATATCTCCAACCTTCCTCTCTTCTCTTCTCTTAGCTCTATACATTCCTTCAACATGTACTCTATATTTTCCCACCCCTCCCTACATAGTCTACATCTCCTCTCTTTATCTTCTTTCCAGTACTTATTTTCTTGCTCTTCATTCCCGCATCTAAACCTTGCTACCATTCTTTTTAATCTTAAGCTTTTTTGCCCTTTATGTACCTTGGAATATTATCTATTACTATATTTGTATATCTTTCATAATATTTTCTAGCTCGTATTCTTGCTCTTGTTTCTTGTCTCTGTATATCCTTATCTCTTTTTATTATCTCATTTTTTATTTCCCTTCCTGTCTCCCGTATTTTCTCTACTTCTTCTCTCACATATTAAACTCTTTCATAATACCTTCTTCTTTCATCTTGTCCATATTTAATGTTTCCATTCTTTACCTCTTTCCAGCACATTTGAAGCAATTTACATTCTTCTCTTTCTTTCATTTGTTCTTCACATTGTTCCTTTCCCCGCATGTACTCTTATCTTTTCTAATTTTATTTCCTTGTCTACTATGTACCCTGGCGTTTTCCTCTCTAATCCTAACGTCCATTTCCAGTGTTTTTCTTGTACTTTCTCCGATTCCTCTTGTTCCTACCACCCCCATATTTTTGCACCGTACATCATCACACTCTTTATTAATTTGTTAAACAACCATCTTCTTGTTTCTATTTGCTTCCCAAATCTCCTCTCTCCTATATCCCACACCTGACCTACAATTACATTTCTTTGCCAATCACTTTATATGAGCCTCATCTTTACTGTCGTATCTGATTTGATAACTCAAATACGTCACTTCATTTACACTTTCTATTACCTCGTACCTCCACTTTCACTCTGTTTTTTTACTCCCCTACTCTTTTTGAAACACTACCATGTTTTTCCCACATTTACCCTTAAACACTTTTTTCCAGAATTTTTTACTGTTTTTATCATTTCCTTCATTTCTCTTTCATTCTTTGCTATATTCACTATGTCATCCGCATACGCCAAAACCCACACTTTTAACCCCCCCCCCATTACTATTCCTCCACTTTGTTGCTTCATCAACTCTTTCTCTACATTTTTTAAATAAACAGCAACTAAACTAGGACTAAGCGGACACACATGCTTTAGTCCTTTATTTGTTCAAAATGCTTCACTTAACTTTCCATCTATTCTTACTTTGCACTTTGCCTCATTATATATTTCCTCTATATTCCTTACTAGTTCTTCCTCTATCTGTTTCTTTCTTAATATATTCCATAATTTACACCTATTTACATTATCAAGCGCTGCTTTTATATCCAGAAATAACGCAAAAACTTTCCCTGTTTTCACTTTTAATTCTTTGTTTACTATCTGTTTTAATATGTTTACATTGTGTAATGCCTTTCTCCTTCTTCTAAATCCTGTCTGCCAGTCTGATAAGATTTTTTTTCCTCCATTTTTCTTTCCAGTCTTTTTTGCAAAATTGTCATATAAATTTTATAGCTTACATTTGCCACATTTATACCTCTATAGTTTTTCACCTCACTTCTGTCTCCTCCTTTGTAAACTGGGCATATTATTGTTTCTTTCCAATCATCCAGAAACCCCTCACCTGACCATATCTTATTTAAAATTTTCTCTATTCTTTCTTTCGTTCTTTTTCCTATATACAAATCTCCATTGTTCTTCTTGCGTCCCATCCATTCCTTCTGCTTTCTTTTTTTTATTATTTTTAATGATCTTTTTATTTTTTCTTTTTGTATAATAGTACTGCTCCCTCCTCTTGTTATCCTTTCTAATTCGAATTCCCCCTTCCTTTCTTCTTCTCCCTTCAAGACCTCTACGCAATGTTCTTTCTATTTTTTCATATCAATTTGTATCGCCTCTTTTTTTCTAATTTTCCTTTCTTTATTCATTATTCCGTATTTCACCTTCATTTTCTAACATGTTTATGTTCTTCCTTTTTATATTTCTCTTTTCTATTACAACACTATTTTTTATATTGCGACCTTATTCTTTTATATTCTTGAATATCCATTTTTCCTTTTTTCCACCTTCTTTTACCTCTTCTTACCTCCTTCCTGGCTTCCCTGCATTTTCTATTGCACCATCTCTTTTCTTTATACTTATGTTTTTTTCTACTGTTTTATCTATTTTACCGATCAATTCTTTAACTCCTTCCTGTACTGCTTCCTTCAACCATTGTTCTTCCTCCAATTTTTCCTTATAAACCTCAATAATTTCATCTGTCCATACCTTTTTCTCCTTCTAAACTGTGTATGAATTTTTTTTCTCTGTTCTAACCTTTTAGCCTTACTTCCAATGGCTGATATTCAGAATCAATCTTTTGCTCTATTTTAAAACTTTCTAATTTCTTTAAAACCTCCCCACTAACCATTACATAATGTATTATAGATTCTTCCCTCTTACTTATATATGTATATTCTCCTCTATTCCCTTCCTCCATATTTGCATTGAGTATAGTCCACTCCTTCACCTCGCATAACTCTAATAGCTCTCTACCTTGTTTGTTTAATGTCTTATCCATCGTTATCCTTTTTATTTCCTCCCCATTCAGTATCATACCCCCACCTTCACCAATTCTCGCGTTAAAATCTCCATCTATTATTAAATTGCCTCTCTTTTCTTTCATTAGAAGCTGTTTCAAATTTCTTATTGTTTGTTTAATTTCTTGGCCGTTTACTGTTATCACTGTATATCTACCTTCACCTTCCCTTGATATTTGATTTACGACTATTCCTTGCATTTTATTTTCCCATTCTTCTACCGCCCATTCTTCTATTACTCCCGATATTATACCCTTTTCAGCTCTTCCTTTTTTTCTTTTCTTGTTGCGAACTGTACATTGCATCATATATCCCTCTGGTAAATTTACTTTCTATCTTTCCTAATCTTTCTCCTCCAGCCATGTTTCTTCTAAACCAACAATGTCAAACCCTTCTATTTACTTTCAAAAATCCGCTCCTTTATTTTTAACCCTTGCATCGTTCCAAAAAACTAAACTTATTTTTTTCACTAAGATGGTTACTTGGTGGTTAGAAGTAAATCGGCTTAGGAAACATCAGCTTCAATACGAATTACTCTCTCGTGGGTTTGATTATGCAGTGGTTGTTTCTGCATTATGAGGTGCGGTGCGTAGTACTTTACAATTGGAGACAGTATCATCTTTTCATGTCGATATTTATGCTACAATGTTTGCAGAAGATAAAATAACTATCGACTAAGTTATTGTTGAACTGCAAACGTTACTAAGCGAATTTGATGGTAAGTTTTCTTATTCTACTTTCAAACGGACTAGTACCTTGTAGGTACACATACACGGTCGTCGTTTGCTTATGTCGTCTAATGGAGAAAAAGAAGCAAAGTGTCATCGTCAATTTGAACTCACGCTACAAACTCTACGTAATGGGTTTACGGCTTAAGGCAAGAAAGCTATTAAAACTACTTTGGCTTCTTTTCTTAATTTTCGTCTAGTTCTAAATAGTTAGAGTTATAAAATGGAAGTATCAGTTCAGACTATTTATGCTCCTCCAAAGACTGTTTCCAAAAACGCAGCTAATGATAGATAAGTAGAACTTAATTTTTCAGGTGAAGTTTCGTTCGCGCTCACCGAATTCTTGATGCGGGTTGATAAGTTGTATTTGTCGCGTGGTGTTTCTCCATTAAATTTGTTTAATTCTACTGCTGAGATCCTGAGCGGAAAAACGTTGTATCTATTCCAAGTAAATCGAGATTTTTGGGGTTCTTGGGAAGACCTAGTTACGTTATTAAAATCAGAATTCTTATATATATATAACCAGAACTTTAACCGCGTGCAGTTATGTCTGCTTTTCAGCTTTCTTAATCCGTTATTTGGGATGGATTAGTTCCCGATTGTCTTATTTTTTTTTCTTTATATTTTTTGCTATTCTTTGCTTCTTCTGCGATTCTAGACCATTCCGTTCTGTTATGGCATTTTACTTTCCAGTTTTTTATTTCTAACGTTTTTAGGTCGTCTACAACATCGTCAATCCATCTGATCTTCGGCTTGCCTCTCTTCCTGTTTTCTGTTGGTTTCCATTCAGTTACTATTCTTATTGTTTTCGTTTTATCCTTTCTCATTACGTGGCCTAACCATTTTATTCGTTGCGATTTTATATAGTTAACGATGTCCTCACCTTTCATTTGGTCTCTTATCTCGAAATTCATTCTTGGTCTATATTCGTTCTCTCCCGTGTTGATTGGTCCCAGAATTTGCCTTATTATTTTTCTTTCAAAAATTCTTAATTCCTCCTCTTCTTTTTTTGTCATTGTCCATGTCTCTGACGCATATACTACTACTGGTCTTATCAAAGTCTTATAAATCTGGATTTTAGCATTTATGCTTAAATGTTTACTGTTAATATATTTTTTATTTGCGTAGTAGCTTCTGTATCCCTCTTGTATTCTTTGTTTGGTTTTGTCATTATCTTTATTTTTCTGTTGTATATAATGGTGCCTAAGTATTTGAATTTTTGCACACTTTCTATTTTATGATTTCCTACTTTTATAAATTTTTCATTGTTACTATTACTATATTTTAAGTATTTGGTTTTCTCTCCGTTGATTCTTAACCCAATTTTTTTTGTTTCCTCGTCTATTTTTATGGCAGCATCTATCATTCCTATTTTAGTTCTACTTATGATTACTACGTCATCGGCGTAAGCAATAATTTGTGTGTTTTTGACGTTTATTGTACCTTCTATTTTTGTTCTTTTGATTGCATTGTCTAGCACTATATTGAATATTAAAGCTGATAGAGTATCCCCTTGCTTTACTCCTTCCTTTACTTCAAAGCTTTTTGTTGTTATATTTCCCACCTTCACTACTGCCGTTGTGTCCTCTAATGTCATTTTAACTAAGTTTATTAACTTTTGTGGTATTTCCATTTTTTTCATTTCTGTCGGTATGTTAGCTCGTATTATTTTATCAAATGCTTGCTTGAAGTCTATGAATAATATGTGTAGTGTTATGTCATATTCATGCGCTTTTTCCAATATTTGTTGTAATATATATATTGCATCCGTTGTTGATCTCCCCGGCCTGAATCCTTGTTGGTAATCTCCTATTTTAGTATCTGCATATTCTTGTAATTTATTTTTGATTAATTTTGAGAGTATCTTGTAGGTTACATTTAACAGCTGTATTCCTCGGTAATTCTCACACTGTTTCATATCTCCTTTTTTGTGTATTATTATTATTATTCCTTTTCTCCATTTTTCTGGCATATATTCTTCCCTCCATATTTGACTTATTAATTCTTGTATTGTTTTATGTAGTTTTTCACCTCCGTTTTTGATGAACTCCGCAATTACGTTATCACTTCCGGCTGCTTTGTTATTTTTTAAATTTTCTATTGCTCTTTTCACCTCCTCTAGAGTTGGTTTGTGTATTTTTAAGTCTACTGTTGTATTTGTTGGTGTATTTATATTTGTCTGTGTTTCGCTACTGAATAGCTTTTCAAAGTAGTTTCTCCATATTTGTTGTATTTCAGTTTGTGTATATTTTGTGACGCCTTTTTCATCTTTGAAACCTCTTGGTTTTATTTTATAATTTCTCTTTTCTTGCCTTATTCTTTGATAAAACATTTTTGTATTTCTGTTTTTATATTCTTCTTGTATTTTTAATCTTATTTTCGTTCCATTCCCTTTTTTTTTTTGCATCTATTTCTTGCTATTGCGTTTGCTTCTTTATATAGTTGTTTGTCTTCTTCTGTTTTTGTTTGCAGCCATTTTATCCATTTTTCATTTTTTGTTTTGCATGCTTCTTCACATTCTTGATCGTACCATTCTTTACTCTTATCCATTTTTTTCACCTATCCATTCTTCCGCTGTCTCTAAAATACTTGTTTTTATGTTATACCATTCCTCTTCTATTCCATTTTTACTTTTTTTATGCTCATCATCTCTTTTTTGTTGGAGTTTTTGTGTTATACCTTTTTGTAGTTCTTGTTGTATCTTTACGTCTTTAATTTTTTCTGTATTCCATCTGCTCTTCATCTTGTTTTTAACGTTGTCTTGTGCTATACTTTTCTTTTCTTTCATGGTTGCAATTACTAGAACATGATCTGTGTCTGCAGTAGCTCCTCTGTACGATCTAACATCTTCTATGTTTTTTAATCGTTTTTTTGTTATTAAGACATGGTCAATTTGACTTTTTGTTACATGATTTGGGTGATTCCATGTGATTTTATGTTTGGTTGGGTGGGGAAATTTAGTACTAGCTAAGTATAAATTCATTGCAGCTGCTAGATTACAGATTCTGTTTCCATTGTCGTTAGTTTTTTCGTGTATTGTGTTTTTTCCCGCTACAGTTTTTATGTGATCTTCTTTTCCTACTTGCGCATTCAGATCTCCTAATATTATTAAAGTATCATATTTTGGAGTTTTCTCGCATTCTCTTATAAGTTTTTCATAAAAATCTTCTTTTTTCTCATTTGTATCTACTTCTGTTGGTGCATATACACATATGAGGGTGGTATTACTTATTTGCCCTCTTATTCTAAACTTAGATATTCTGTAATTTATAGCTTCAAATCTTTCATTTGCTTTTGGGTTGCTATAAACCCTGTTCCATTGTTACCTTGTTTTTTTCCTCCGGTCCAAAATATCGTTTATATTCTTGTTTATCTCACCTTCTTCTGCCCATCTCAGTTCTTGTGTTGCTATGATATCTATTTTATATTTTTCTAAAGTTTGTACAATATCTCTTACTTTTCCTGGTTGTATCATTGATCTTATATTCCATGTTCCAATTTTTATTTTGCCTTGCTTTTTCTTTTTTATATTTCTTACTTCTACTTCACCTTTGTTTTTCCTTTTTCTGTTTTTTTAATTATTTGTGTAGTGCATGTTACTTTTTCATTATCCTTTTTCATTGTTTTATAAATGAAGTAGAAGAAATAGAAAAATATATATGTATATATGTTTTGTATAGATATCACTAAATTTGTAGATATACGTATAAGCGTGTAGACAAGTAAATAAATCGATATATGTATATATATATATATGTATAAATAAAATATGTAAAAAATATCACAGTTTATTTTCGTAGATTCTGGACGTCACAACATTTATATCACAGTTTATATATATCACAAGTTCTTTATCTGCAGTTAGTTCTAAGTCTTTTCGCCCATCTCCTTGCTTTGTTTTCGAGCTTTCTTTATATAATTTCTCCAGCTTGCACAATTCCCTCTGCCGGCACTGTGACCAACCTCCTCGCATAGTGGGCAGTATTCTTCTTCTTGGCATTCCTTGTATTCATGCCCTTCTTTTCCGCATTTGTGGCATAATTTTGTCCTATCATTTCCCTTGCAGTCTTTGGCATTGTGCCCATACTCCCAACATCTGTAGCATCTGACGGCTCGTTGCTGCTCTTCTAGGGTACATTGCGACATTGCTATTCTGATTTTCTTTTTTTGAATCATTTTATTAGCTTCGTCTTCTGGAACTCGAATTGTGACCGTTTTTGTGTAATTTCTATTGGGCCTAAACTCCCCTATTTTTAAGTTTTCTACACTGCCATATTGTTTTATTGCTTCTTCTATATCTTTTGTTGTCGTCATTACATCCATCCCTCTAATAATCAGATTTTTTGTTTTTACTCTCTCTCCGAGTTTCCTCACGTTAACTTCTTCGTTTCCTTTTTCTAATTCTTCTTTTATTCTGTTTAGTGCCTTTTCATCTTTATCTATCGTTATTAATAATTTTCCTTCTTTGGTGCTCCTTATGGTTTGTATTTTTTCGGTTTCTTCTTTATCTTTTAACTGCGTTCTCATTCTTGTTACTAGTTCTTCGTATTTTTTTCCTTTTTGTTCTACAACTAACGCGTAGGTCTTCTTTTGGTTGTCTTGCTTAGCTATACTTTGTTGTGTTTGGGTATCCTTTGGTACTATTATGTTTATTCTTGTTTTTTTTGTTTTGAATATACACTCTGCCATTTTTCTTAGTCTGTTTACGCTCATCGTTTTTAGTTTGTGTAACATTATTTTTTCGTCCTCCTCCGTTTCAGATTTTATTGTTTCTAGCTTCTTCCATACGTCTTCCTCATGGTCTTGATATATAATTCTAATTATTTTAATTTTTTTTATGTTGGTGTTATTTTTTGTTTTCGTTTTGGTTTCTCTCTCCATGGTTTCTATTTCTTCTTTTCCTTTGTTTATTTCTGGATATACTTTTTCTATCATCAACTGTAGTCCAGTAGTTTCTTCTACTTCTTTTCTGTTACCCATAGTGTACTTGTTCCTGTAGTTTCTTGTAGTGGGTGTCCTTCTACTATTTTTGTGTGTACATAAGCACTATCTCCCCATTCTTCCTCGGCTACTTGTTTCCATTCTTCGTATGTGTTTACATTCTCTACGCTGTCTATCATCTCTTTTCCTTCTGCTGTCCATTGCGTCGTTTGTATGGCAATTTCTTTCGTTTCTTTGCTGTGTGCTTTCCATGCGTCCGTTTGTGACTCAGTTTCTATCGTCATTTTTTCTGTTTTCTCCCATCGTTCCTGTGCTAGGTAGTTTTGGATTGTTGTTTTATTGAAATATTCGATTTTTTTTCCTAGCCTATCTATAACCGTTTTTAATTCATTCTTGGTATTCGTCGAAACGTTTTTTATTAAAGTATTATAGGTTGACTGTATTGCTTCTATGGTATCTATAATTTCCATAACTGCTACATTTGGCCTTCTTCGGTATATTATTGCGTCTTGAGTAGACAGATCTGTCGCTTTTCTTTTTTTTCTCCACCCCATGAGAAGCTCCTTTCATGGCGTGTATTTTTTGTTTCTCTTCTAGTAGGGGTACTAATTTTCGAAGCCTGGTTGCCTACCTCGAAAACAGGGTCTCTGAATGACGACCCGGGAGTTCGCACCTCCCTTGCCGGCCCTGGAGTATCCCTCCCCTGCGCGGTAATATTCATTTTTGTCGTGTGTAATTCCATAATTTATTGTTTAGAATTGTCCGTTTATTCGTAGCCATGTCCTTACAATTAACATGCCCTTGCGGGAACCTGATAAAAGACTAATACATTGCTTTTTTTTTAATTTTAATGTTTTTTTTGTATTTTATTTACACTTTTGAAGACTAAAACACTGACTAGACCACAGTTGGGACTTCACATACACTAGACATCACGATAGTACTGGTTACATGTTCTTTCTCAGAAATTTCAATTTTCTTTTTTTTTTTTAATTTTGTTTTAAGCTTTTATTGACTTTTGATTTTTTTTCCCACTTGCATATGAGCCTCTGTATATTCTACATTTTTCCCATTGTTGTTCCTCGTATGGTTTCTTTGTAAAACGTTCAGTCACTTTATTTTCTAAATGCCTCTTGTAAAATTGTTCGAAATTCATTATCACATGGATTTTGTGTAACCTCTCCTAATTTTATTTGTAACCCGATAAGCTTCATTTTTTTTTTAGTGATAGCTACTGAAATGTATTTAGTCAACAAATATTTTGACGCTTATCGGTTCATATGTTTCTATATTATTACATTATCAAATTTATATTGATAAGCTTTTTGTACTTCTATATTGACTTTGTATGAGTTTTTTTTCATTTGCTACCTTTTTTATCTTGTTCGCTATATCATATCCTTTCATTTGACACCTCACATGCCTATTTTCCGCCCCATTTCGACGTATTTTTTTTGTCCAATTTCCGTTTTAAAGAAATTTTTGTTTTTGGTATTAAAAAGTTGATTTTGGCCCTTGGTTTTAGTTTTTTTATTTAGATTTTTAGATATTTAAGTTGTTACTATCTAGGCCTACCTTAAACGTTGTTGTTTTTTTCTTATCGCCCTTCCGTTTGTCCACGATAGCCTTATCTTTTCTTTTCCCGCGTTTTCATTTACTGCTTTATTACAAAGCTACCATTTTGTCTTCTTTTTTCTAACTGATGTCAAATGATTCGTCTTCTTTTTCTGTATTTTTTGGTTACACTTGCACTTTTATTACTTCACAATTACACCTTTGTTTTTCAGTTTTAGATTTTAACTTTCACTATAATCTAATTTTATCTTAAACTACTGAAATGTCACTCAAATTTTTATAATTTTTGGGATATGTTTGTTGCCACTAAAACATACTTTCATATTTTAGAAGCTGTTTCAAATTTCTTATTGTTTGTTTCATTTCTTGGCCGTTTACTGTTATCACTGTATATCTACCTTCACCTTCCCTTGATATTTGATTTACGACTATTCCTTGCATTTTATTTTCCCATTCTTCTACCGCCCATTCTTCTATTACTCCCGATATTATACCCTTTTCAGCTCTTCCTTTTTTTCTTTTCTTGTTGCGAACTGTACATTGCATAATATATCCCTCTGGTAAATTTACTTTCTATCTTTCCTAATCTTTCTCCTCCAGCCATGTTTCTTCTAAACCAACAATGTCAAACCCTTCTATTTACTTTCAAAAATCCGCTCCTTTATTTTTAACCCTTGCATCGTTCCAAAAAACTAAACTTATTTTTTTCACTAAGATGGTTACTTGGTGGTTAGAAGTAAATCGGCTTAGGAAACATCAGCTTCAATACGAATTACTCTCTCGTGGGTTTGATTATGCAGTGGTTGTTTCTGCATTATGAGGTGCGGTGCGTAGTACTTTACAATTGGAGACAGTATCATCTTTTCATGTCGATATTTATGCTACAATGTTTGCAGAAGATAAAATAACTATCGACTAAGTTATTGTTGAACTGCAAACGTTACTAAGCGAATTTGATGGTAAGTTTTCTTATTCTACTTTCAAACGGGCTAGTACCTTGTAGGTACACATACACGGTCGTCGTTTGCTTATGTCGTCTAATGGAGAAAAAGAAGCAAAGTGTCATCGTCAATTTGAACTCACGCTACAAACTCTACGTAATGGGTTTACGGCTTAAGGCAAGAAAGCTATTAAAACTACTTTGGCTTCTTTTCTTAATTTTCGTCTAGTTCTAAATAGTTAGAGTTATAAAATGGAAGTATCAGTTCAGACTATTTATGCTCCTCCAAAGACTGTTTCCAAAAACGCAGCTAATGATAGATAAGTAGAACTTAATTTTTCAGGTGAAGTTTCGTTCGCGCTCACCGAATTCTTGATGCGGGTTGATAAGTTGTATTTGTCGCGTGGTGTTTCTCCATTAAATTTGTTTAATTCTACTGCTGAGATCCTGAGCGGAAAAACGTTGTATCTATTCCAAGTAAATCGAGATTTTTGGGGTTCTTGGCAAGACCTAGTTACGTTATTAAAATCAGAATTCTTACTACCTGATTAAGACGATCGGCTATGTGAGGAGATTCAAAATCAAACAATGGGGCGTCAAGAATTAATCGGCATCGCATGTATGTGACGATTATGAAAAATCTCTTTTAGCGATTATCTTTGCCCGCTTCAAAAAAAACTCAACTTAAGACGATTCGGCGTAATTTAACTCCGTACTACCAATCTGCCTGAAGATTAGCGCAGATCTCTACATTTGCGCAGTTGATTAATTACGGTAAGCAGTTGGAAATAACTAAAACATAATATAAACGTCAGATTAATATAATGTTACAATACTCTCATATTATTGGTTAATATAGAACTAACAACCAATAGTATAACAGAATTTTAAAATTATACTAAGTGTAACTAATCTGACGTTTATACCATGTTTGTAAATTAAACTACATAATGCACCTACTACATTTCAGCAATTGATTGATGGAGTGTTGGGTATGAATTTGGAACCTTACTGTTTCACTTACCTAGACGATAGTATTATGGCAACACCTACTTTTGATGGGTCTATTAGCGTACTAGGAAAAGTGTACGTAAATGACGTAAACTACGTTCTAGACCATCTGTGGTTTCTTTAGACGAATAACTTTGCTTTTGAATGGGGTTATTTTTTCTTGGTTCTTTTAGTTTTTACAATTAACTGTTAGCTAAATTTAATGTCCGTTTTTGTTAGTACTTATTGGGTTTAAATAAATTCATAGTAAGGAACTAGGTTTTTGTGATCACTTTAGTCATTGGTTATATTGAGTTGGTGGTTAATTTCTTTTCTCAGTCAGAGTGATACGACTTTTGTCAACCGTAACCAATTTTCTTATTAATAATATTCCTTCGTTGGCTTAAGTTTGGGTATTTTTATTTTTGGGAAGCATACCTTACCGTCTTTGGACGACTAGACAGCGCTATATCTCTAGCCAAGTCTAGTGTGGATGGGTTCTTTCTACTAAGTATTGACGTTTCGGTTTTATTGTGTTTTTTATTAAATTTTGAGCGGTTGGTTAGGCAGTAATGTAAGTTACTTGAGGTTAGCTACCTAAGGAGAGGTATTTAAGCCGTACAACTTTATCGTACTCTTTTTTTTCCTTTTGTTTTCCTGTCTTTCATTCTCTTCTTTCAAACTGTCATTATGAGCGCAGTGGCGCCTGTTGTGGGAACTGGTTGTTGTCTTCGATTCGGTAGCCTCAGGTTTTGAACTTCTGATTTGCTGGAGCTTGGCTGACAACATTTTATGCTTTTTTCTTTTTTTCTTTTATCTACTTTCAGGGTGAAGAGAAGTCTTGTTTCTTTAGTCTTAGATCAGATTCTTGTCTGGGCGGGAGGAAGACGATCAAGTAGGTATGGTTGCGGTGACGTGCGTTTGTGTGGATTAACGGTGGGGGGCTCAGCAACGTGTTTCTACATCTTGTTGCAAGGGCTTGAGGTGTGTCTAAGACTCCGACGCCACACAATCGTCCGGAACTTCAACGAGAGCACCTTAGTCTGTAAAAGAATTCCTAGGGCTATTTCTTAGTCTTGTGGGTTTGGGCCTTTTCCGTTTACCTTTTGTCCCTTTTCTGATGGCTTTCTTGGGATTTATATTCACGGTAAAATTTGTATCTGTGGACTGGAGTTTTATAGGATGTTAAGACGTTTTCCTTGATCGTGGTCTAAACTCTTTCTTATAATTCTTATTTTTCTTTGGGTTTGCTTAGGACTGTTCTTTAGTAATGTTTATTGAACTGCGTCGTTTTCTTGCGTTTTATAGCGCAACAACTGATGTCGACTTTCAACGATACTTCATTTCTGTTGGTTGGAGTTTTTGGTTTTTTGGAGTATTCCGCTTCGTGCAATTTTTTGAACACATTTGATTGATGATACTTAGCAAACTGGAAAAACATCTTTCATTTACGTTTCTTTTTGGGTTAGATGTTATTGTGTTTGTTATGGTAAAAGTGTTTTGGTATGATGTTTGTACCGCATAAGATTTATTCCAGAAACGCCTACTTCCCGCTGCATTGAGAGTAGTTGCTGTCAATTTGTTAATGTTTGGCATCGAAATATCAATAGAAGAAAACTTATTTTTTCGGTCACTGTTTGTTCTTTTCAAGTTTTACATAGATTTAAACGGTATCTCACATCCTAATCTTTTATAGTTTTGGCGCTTTTTTAAAGTGCTTTATAATTAGCACCTTGCAACCTACGATCCACTCAACGAATCAAACGGAGTTAGTCGCTAGCATTTAAGTTTCGAGAAAATTCTTGTAACAAAACGCCACCGTCTAGGGGCAATAATTTAGAAGAGAGGGTAAAGCAACCTATCTAATAATGATTTATTTTACATCTCTGACATTTTTACATTTGATTTTTAGTGCATGAAATTGTGATAGAAAAGTTGCATTAGAAATAAGTACCAAAAATACTCATTGAAAAACACAAAGTAAACCTATAGCAGCAATATCGGTATTTTTGCTATAACGCTAAAAGCAATTAATTTTTAAACCGTATTGTAACGAAAGGCGAAGCCTGGGTTGTTCATTTTACACCAAAAAGCATTTTTCTTGACAATGACATTAACATGATTTTTTAAATTGTTAAACCTAAAACCATTATCTGTTATTATATTCTTACTAAATCTAAATCAATTGTAGATATTTAAGAAACACATTTGTTATAAAGTTTAGTATTTAAATAAAGTTGTTTTTAATGCGTACAAATAATTTTCCATAATAAATCATTATATTTAGGAACATCTCAGCTTGATAACTTTTTTATTTTCTAACTGAGACAATTAGTTATAAACATAACAAATTACTAAAAAAAATATGTCATAGTAACAGAAGCATTATTAAAATTAAATTAAAAACACTTTATAAGTTAGATTTATTTAAAAAATATTGAGTAATGATGAATTAAGATCTAGAAATGTTTAAAATTTGTGCTTATCTATTGTTAAAAAAATCGATAACCAACTTTTCCACAGCACGCATAACATAAATATCCGCCTCTGTTGTGTTGTATAAAAAAACATGTCATTTTGAATAAAAATATATTATTCGTAGACTCCTGTTATTTTTTTGTAAAAAACTCTTGTAGTTTATAATTACTGTATTGTAATTTTCTTATTTGAAGTAAACAAAATTAATTAATTTTTTAGTTTTGGAAACTAATTTTAAGTGAAAATAATTATTTTATAAAAATACATCTAAGTACGTACTTTTTAATAAAAAAAATGCAAGCAATTGTATGATAATTTGATTTAATTTTTCATGTCGCATATATAAAATAGTTATCAAAGTATAATGTGGCTTACCAATGATTAATAAACTTAGGTAGATTATTTAAATAACTTGCGTGTGAATCGTCTATTTTTATCACATTAACAAACGCAGAAATGCAACTACAATTGAATTTGAATTAAATTTTAAAAACTGATGTTAAAATTTATTTAGAATACTGTGCTGGTAATAGACGTCTACCGCTTTGACGACGAGTCCGGTAAACACCTGTTTATGAAGCTCGTCCATGTCAACATTTTATAATGGTTGACTATTGATCGCAAAAATGGGTGATAGATATCTTTTGTAAAGTATGTGGATTGTGCGGTAATAGTAGATTACATACCGAGACAGAAAGTATTCCATTTCTGTCGAGAGAACTATAGTTTACCGAGAGGCATAGCCTCGAGGTGAACTAATTCTCGAGACAAATGGAACACTTTTGCCAAGGTTTGTATACAATTTTATTCACAATCACCCATTAAATAAAATAAATAACATAAAACTAATAAAACATTAATTAAAACTTATTAATTCCAAAATATTAACGTTTATTTCGGTAAAATATTAACACATAGTAGGCACTTCACAATTGACATATACGTATTTAATTTATGATTGTCATTTTATCAAATTAGTTAAAACAAAACACACACAAATTACAGGTTTGGAAAGTGTACATTACTGACCGTGGGGTTTCATTACATACGCGTTTTTTAACCATGGAAACCCTCATTTACCAACCTTTAAGAGGTATGGAAAACTATACATTACTAACTGAATGTGAATAAATCTTTTTTTGTGCTGCCAACATCGCAAACCTCAATATTCGTTCGTTAGTGTAGTTACGTAATGAACGAAAAGAGCTCTAGGGCGGCAAAATGAAAACTAGGACAACATAAAAGTAAGTGTTCAAAGTCAATTAATATTTTAGAACGAGTATGCGACAGGTGGAAAAATCATTTTAAAAATCTTGAAATTCAGTTAAAATTGAAGAAAAACGATGTTAACGTTAATGTCAAATCTGACAGATTTAGTAATAAATGTAGTACCAACATTATATATTTTTGTTGATTTTTTTAAATTTTTTCAAAAAAGAATGTAATTTTATAAAAGGCAACACAAAAAATAATGTACATTACTCTCGTCTAAAGAATCATAGCATAACTCACTCGCATGCAACGCTCGACCGTGCGGCCTCGCGTCGCATTAACGTTCGTTGTGCTATTTCTTACTTTTGACTCTTGTTACGTAAACTACTACTACACAAAATGCGGCAACATTAATTCAGATGTAGAGACTCCATTAAAATCCATTTCCCACGTGACCTATGAATTCAGCATTGCTTTAGGTTGGTAGTGTTACCGTTTAGTAACATTCACGTTTGACGTTTTGTTTACATCAAGTATTATTATTTCTTTTATTCTCTATATTTGTATTTTAAAACAGTTATTATCATAATTATTTAGCACTATTTGTGTTTTCTCGGAGTAAGTACTAAATAACAGCTGCAATTTTGTTGTTTAATTTTTATAATTTTATATTTATAGCATTTTGGAATGCTTACACGTAAACAAGACACCGTTATTGTAATGGTAGATTTTTGAAATGGTTTTGGCAATTCCGGTAGAACTTGGTTATATCTTCTTTATAGTTGCATCGATCAATTTTACTATGATTTTTCTAATTTATTTGCGATACTTTGCAACAACTTAAACAAGTTTTAATTAAGCGATTCTTAAATAAGGTTTGCATTTGCAAAGAGCAATTTACAGGAAGGCGTACTGTACTTACTGTAGTCAAAAACATTTGCAATCGCATGGGACATTGTTTAAATAAATCAGCGGCAATAGGTATAAAGTTATTTTGAGTTTCATTTTTAAATTAGAAGCATTGACTTTTTAGGATTGTCAGTAGGAACTCGCCATGAAGAAAACTATTTAATAACTCCGTAGAAAGTTACAGTTCATTAAAAATTACATGTTCCTGACTGTACAATTTTATTATTAGTTTAATAAATAAAGGTCCAGCGCAATATGTGCCGCCAATAGCGGTGAGGAAGGTTCAGACTGGACTTTCAGGCTACATTGTAGTGTCTCAGATAACATGTAAAAAATGTGGGGTATCACTATGATTTAACAATCAAAATAGCTGTTTTAAATTGTTTTACACCTCTTAATGTTTCTATTTCACATTTATATAGTTCCTCTTTTGATTGTTATAATATTAGTGTTTGATTATTTACAAAAAGCTACTGCTTCACAAAATATTACTTATTTTGAAAATATTCAGTTACAAAGAGTTATTTAAACTAACATTGAAAGTGGTCGATCTTTAAAAATACATATGGTAAATTTCGTTATTTGTTTGGTGTAAATAATCGTCCAGATGAGTCTAAAATTCAAAGGTTAATAAAAAACTTTGAAAAAACTGGTTCTATCGAAGATCGAAAACGCTGTGATAGGCCAAAAAATTGACGTTCTATTACGAACGTTGCTGCTGTAGCACATAGTGTCGTTGAAGAACTTTTAACATTGATATCACGACGTTCTCAGCAATTAGGCGTTCATCCTGTTTAACATATTTTAAATGATTTGCATTTGTATCGTTACAAAATTCAATTAACACAACAGTTGAAGTTAACAGATCTAATGTACGCAGAAAATTCGTTAGTTGGTTGTTAGAACATAATCGTTTTTTACGCCAAATCATTTCTCATTAGATAGATTTGTCAACAAACAAAATTGTCGCATCTAGGGAAGATGAACACGCTCAAATAATTTCAGAAACATTATTACATTCACAGAAATATACTGTTTAGTACGGTTTTAGGCCGGTGTAATCATTAGTCCATTTTTCTTTAAAGATGCAAATGAAACATAGAGTCACACAACACGTTCAAACATTCAGTTATTGCGGTCCAAGGTTTCAAGTCGACTAATTTCACGTAATTGTGTCATAAACTTCCCACCTAGATCGTGCGATTTAATTCTATTGGATTACTTTTTTTTGATTCTTTGAAAAAGTAAAAAAACAACATAACATAAATTAAGTTTACAACACGATTATGCTCATACGTTTAAGATTATTAAATTCTTATAGGTAAACGATTCAACAAAATATCTCCTCTTACACATTTTTACTACCACAACTTCGTACCCGTTTTTACTACCACAAGTTCCTATAGTCGTCAAAGTAATTAAAGTATTTAAAATAATCAAAACAACTAATTAAAATAACGAATACAAAAAGTATAATTAACGGATAGTTTTAAAGCAATTTTTGGATTAGTAAGATTCATCCAGAAATGCATAGCCTGCTTACCGGCAGTGCGCTTTTCTAAAGTACGCTACTAACATTTGAAGTGCTGAGTAAAGAGAATTCGCCAGTACAGACTAATTAACTAGTGCTTTTAAGGACATATGTAAATTCTGACATTAAAAAAATAATAGATAAACGAGTAGTCTATTTATGTTGAAAAACCAATAAAGAAGCATAGAAAAACTATTGATCTTGCAAACTTTAATGAATCTGTAAATAATGAAAGAATTTTAATAAGGTAAAAAACTAAGATACTGTGACAACATTTGAAAAAATTGGTGAACTGTTTACAAAGTAAAAATACAAAAAAAGTCACTAAGAATTAAGATTGTTACCGGAAGTAATTAAAAAACAAAATGAAAAAATACATCTTCTAGAAAACGTAAAAATTCGGTGTAATGTACAAACGCGTTATACGAGAGGTTCAGTGATAGTTGTTATAAGTAATAAAATCGTATTTTTGGTAATCTTCAATTTTAATTTTAATAGTTTTTGGTTACTTTGCATTAATATTACGCAAGGATTTATGCAGGTTTCTATACAATTATTTAGCTCAAGCAATGAATTTTTTATTAAACATTTTGTAAAATGGTATAATGACACACTATCGCATAGAAGCTAACATAACTGGAAGATCAGTTATTGCTCAAATGTAATTAAAATTTGTTCAAGTGTTAAGAAGAAAACAAATCTTGGATACATTTACGCGTACTACAGAAAATAGTCACACAATTTTTGGTTTAGTTAATTTATAAGTATTTTTTTTAAATCTTTTTGTGCACTTTTGATTTATTACTTCCTCAGCGGTTCTGTTTCGTCAATTAAGTCCAGAAGCTTATTTCAAGAAGTTTTTTCAACTCATCATGGGTTAGTTTTGGTTTGCAGCGAATACTTGTGCGATCCGTTTGATACGCTTTGCATTTACACAGCAGATGCTGCAGAGTCTTGTCATCCCCAAACATAAAAGGCTACTATGTAGTCCCATTTTATGCATGCGTTTGTTAAGGCTATAGTGCTTTGTTATTAGTCCTGATAAAAGTCCCTATTGTGTCTTTTTTAACTAGCGAATCCGTTACGATGTGATAATCTTTTGTAAAGTCGGATCTCATAGTTAACATTGTTTCTTCAAGTAGCACGTTGTACATATATGCCCGGTTTGTTTTTTCCGGTAATTGACGTGTGTTTATTAATCTGCAGTCTGCATGCTGCTTGTCTTGTTTCTATTATTACAACGAGGTGTAATGGTGGAAGTAAAAATAGTGCTTCTATCTCACCGCTCTTGTTATCAGAAGACATCTGCTTTGCCTAGCTTGGAAGCTGTGCTTTTTAGGTTAGTTATCTCACCCCGTACAAGCGCACCGTATGTGATGATGCGGCTTGTCACTACAGTATATAACAATTTGGTCAGTGTGGGTTTCAATTCCTATGTGTGCCCGACCATCCGTTTGGTTGTATAAGGAACCTTGACAGCTTTCGTAGTAACTTTTTATAGATGAGCGTTCAAAGTCAGTCTGGTATGAAGAGTGAATCCTACATATTGGATTTCTTTTGTCATCTAGAGTGTGACTCCGTACATCGCAGGTAGTTTTATGTCATCCGTTTTTCGTCGTTAAGTAAACACAACGATTGTCGTCTTAATGGGGTTTACTAATAGTCCTTCTTTTTTGCAATATTTTTTGACGGTGTAGGCCGTCTATAATGAGGCATTGTAGTAGAGTTGACAGCACACTGATTTGTAGGCGCTCGCTAGCCACTTTGGCTCATACGGTGCTAACGTACAAAATACCTATTACTATCCAATTTTTGAGCATTGAGTTGACCGTGTTTCGCACTAGAGGTGCGATGCCTTTTTTCTCCATTGCTCTTGCAATTGAAGTGAAGGTAGTATTTTCAATTTTTTTTTAACATCTAGAATACCACGCAATGCAACATAATTGCATTAGACTGCATTTTTGCATATGTTTACTAGTTTCCAATATTTATCGGATTGGTATAGACTCTAGTTTTCAAGCAAAGGCGAAGCTTTTAGTGCCCCGTCCCGTATATAACTGTCGACTGCTTTTTCAAGTAGTTTTAACATAAAGGAAGTCAAGCTAATTAACCTGTAAAAATTTCTTGGGCGTACTTAGATTTTTCTGGCTTTGCTATAAATAACATCTTAACAATTCGCCAGTTATTTGGTATATGCAAAAGTGCTAAGCTGGTTCGGAAAATTTTGCATACTACGATCCGCAGAGCAGCAAATCCTAGAAGTGTAGAATAGGTTTTTTGTGCGTGCTCTTGCCTTATCAAGATCCTTGTTTTATCAAGTAATCTTGTTTGGAAGTTTAAAAATTATTTGGCAGCTTGATTTAAATGCGGATTTTAATGAATTAACAATATTTTCCGTTATTAGTTCTAGCTCGTGCGTTAATCTTGCTACTAAAGGACAGCCCTGATTTGGCCGGTTAAAGTTTCATTAAACAACTCGCAGTCGGTTTTTCTTGGTTTTTTGTACTTTATTACAGGTTTATTACGTATCTGACTCAATGTTGAATTGAATGTTTCTATGATGATGATGATAAAATGATACATGCTACAATTTTATATTTTGTTTTCTTTTGGACTAGCAAGCGTAGCGTCAATAATTGCGCGGCAAGGTTATAAATGTAGGCGCATCTCTGTTATTTATTATGAATAAATTAGATTTAGTATAAACTTCTTCCTGATGCATTCTTTACTACAGATATTTTAGCTGTCACTAGATCTCTAGAACATAAATTTTACAATGGCGTTAAGTTTAGTGCATTCTTTATAATGATGCATGTGCAAAGGTTGTGTACAAGTTGGGCTATAAACAGATATCTACCTGGACAATTCAACTCTTTTATTGTTTCCTTGTGGTTCCATGACTTGTGAACAAAAGCAATATAAATATCGTGTGTCACGATATAAGCGACGAGAGCTGTGGATTTACATCCATTGCCTCGTCGACATAACTTATAGCATCTGGTTTTCTGCTGCTTCCATTTTCTTACAAGGCTCCATGCTCATAAACAAAACGTATTAAGTTCCTTTTGGATCTTGTTTAATGTTAATCACCGGCCACGTTTTGGTGCTGATGTTGTTCTATACCAATATTTTTTTCAATAGGGTTACTAGTTTTAGTACTGTTCCCGAGACTCAAGCGATAACCTTCCCAATGGTTTTTTCTCTGATATGCCGATTGGTCACTTTATGCTTGTTTTGTACGCGTACGTTAAAAGAAAGAGAAGAAAAAAGCTTGTTTCTTTTTCAGTGTTTTTATGACTTTATGATTATTTAGAGCTAATTGTGTTTTAGAGAGTTCTTTTAATATGATTGTAAAAGCAATTCTCGTCAGAGTATTCAGGAATTTTAGGTTTCTTTGACCTCTCGACTTTGTTTTAGCAGTCATTTTTTGACGCCAGTGTGCTACTGTTGGATAGGTTGCATTTTTACGCTCCTTGTTTGCGTGAAGGTAGAATTGAAGTACGTACCAATTTTAGGTCGCGACTCCAACACCTGTCAAGGTAAACAGGGTTGTTCAAACTCAGCTAGTAATGCTGCGTACCGTGACACCCTATGTACCTTCTTATCTACCATTTGAAAACGCGCCCGATAGGAAGCTCAACCCACGAGTAATTTATAAGTACATGTATTAGATATACTAAATATAACAGATTGCAATCTTGTGGAATTAACCCATTAATGCTTACCGATTCTCTAGACAGGTCAAAATCACTATAAAAACGTGAATTTGAATTTTATTGTTTTTATTTTTATGAAGCATAGGTGTGCCTGACCAAATACAGTAAGCTTACATAGGATAAATTAAACTGGAATTAACACAAGTAACTATACTTTTAATTGCTAGTTATAAGAATAAAGTAAGTATTCGATTTATTTGGTTCATTTGATTTAAACAATAAAATATATTAAAGCTATTCTTTTTCTCAGTGCAAAGCGTAATTTTGTATTTTTGTACTTTTCCCTGACTCTCTGTAGCTTTCATTGAAGAGGAGCTTTTACTTTTTGATAGTAATGACTCAAAATGCTTTGCGATAGAGTTCCGGATAGTGTATTCGCATTGTTTTCTTTGCATGTCAAATATTGCGGTAAAACAATAGCAACTTCATTTTATTATCTAGATTAGTTATAGTGTAAAGTTTTCATGTTCATGATGTGAGTAAAAAGTATCTACTACCATTTCTTCTCCAAATTTTATAGTTGTTTGCTTCTTGATCTGGCAGATCTACACTACTCCTAGTATCTAAACGCTTTAATTACCTAAGGTTGTGGCGCAAATAAATTTTTTTTTGCAGACCATTGTTTAAGTTGTGCCATTAGTTCTAATAAATCATAATCTATTGTAATAGTTACTATGTTATTATCGTTCTATCTTACAAATAAAAATAAATTTTCTTTATCATTATATCCGCAATCTTTTTTTGTCACATTTAAAAAAACCACAAGTGAGCACTGATGCGATTATGGCAAACAGTATAAAATAATTATTAAAAAATACAATGGGGTCTACGGAAACATCAATAACTTTTTAAAAATTTAGAACTACTAGATTTTTTTTGGTTTGTTGATTGATCTTGTGCAGCTGACGACTTAACGCCATAGTAAATGTCTACTGAAATAACAGTATCTACTTTAACCTTTATAACTAAAGCATACAGGCTTACTGTAAATAAATTTTTTTGCAAAGTAATGCTCCAAATACTTAATTGTCTCGTCGACGAACAAAGGTAATGGTATCCAAAGGCATCATTAAACTAATAAATTGCTGAGAACTGGAATTTTCTCAAACTCCTAGAAACAATCAAGAATATTTGTTCTAAATATTTTTAAGTTTAAAGAATATTAAAAATTTAGACCTATCGCTGCGTTAACAGTTTATTAACAAATAGCTACACGGAGAGAAAAGTTTACTGTAATAAAGCAAAAACAGTTATATTTCATGCAAATAGGCTGTTGGTTTTGAGTCAAGCCGATATTTTATTACAACAAATATTTTGAAAAAGAATTGTATAGATTTTATAATATATCAATTTAAAAGAAAACATCGTTTTCTTTTATCATTCAAAAGTTGCTTAATGTGATCGTAGAGAAGAACCATAGTTATGACAAGTACTGCTTTTTCTTATCTCTGTTGATTGTTGCGTTTTATCATAAATAGATTTAATAGTAATAACACTTTGTATTAATTTAAGCACGCAGTGTCATAATGTTTGCTTTTGTGCAGCTTCAGGGTATGAATGATTTCAGTAAATATACACATAGTTTAAACGTATTTATTTGCTAAATTCAAAATAAATGTGCTATATTTTTATCATCACTATAGTTTATGGTTTAATCCTAGATTACATTAAAATTTATAATTATTGGTAATATTACCGATCCAAATAATACTGTCCTTGACACCAATATGTACACGCATCAGCATTAATAGTATGTTACACTTAGAATATTAGTCGAATCTACACCATCCGAGTTAAATAATCTTCTTGTAACTTTTGGAAAGTTATTTTTTTCTGTCAAAGGATTCTCCAACTTCTAAACTTTACAATCAACGCAAGTTCACCTTCCTTAAATATGTCCAAATCATTTTCCGTTAGGCACACAAAGGATGTAACGTCAATTTCTTTTTCCAAAAGCAAATGCAAGATAATTTCATTTCGTTGGAAAAAACTAAGTCATACATGTCAAAAAATGTGCAAGCTTTGCGACATAATTCTAATATACAACGAAAATGAACAATATTCAAAATCAGAGTCAATACTTACTAGTAAGTTTCTTATAGTTTCCAATCATACACTAATTGATGTAGTGAGTTATAGGTAATATTCTGCAAGCAACTCGCTATAAAATGATGAATTCATGTCATCTAGTTCCAAACAAAAAACTGTCGGAGTCACGTTACACGTTAATTTATCTTTGCCACAGCTTTAGCAAAGAATTTAGCATATATTGCAAACCTTAACTTAAATTAAATTGCTGATACCTTATTTTAGACCAGCGTGAAACAAATAGTGATAACATATTATAAATGCTTACTTAAAACGCCTACTTGTGGTTTCGTAGTAATTTATTACGTACTTTAATCGTTGATATGATTTTTTATAAAAATTGGTTGAGTTTGATCAATTTGTAGTCTTAATTTTAACAAAAACTTTTTCCTTGTATCATAATTATGAATGACTTAATAAAAAATGTTTGGATTACAATAAGAAATTTACTTTAAGTTTTAGAACATGTAGGTTTAATTTTATTTGAATGTGGATTAGTTTTAGAAAAAAACCAAATGCTTTAAATATGAAATTGTAATGATTAAATTCAGCATAATATTTCTCTCCGTCTACTAATTAAAATTCAGTTACAAGTTTTTGGAAAGAAAATGACAGGTAAAACAACGTCAAATTTAGCAAACTTAATGTAAAATAGTATTATTTCACTGTTTTTAAATTATAAAAAATATTATCAACAGAAAAAGGTTCTTGAAAAAATTGGAAAAATACGGAATTTGTGATAATATAATGTAAATTAACGGTTTGAAAAGCTATCTTACATCAACTTCTAATGGAAATAGAAATTCGCATAAAATTTAAAACAACTTAGTAATACCTCAAGAGACTAGGTGTTTTACTGTTTCTGATAGAAACAAACGATCTAGTGTCGATTACCGATAAAACGTTAATTTAACAGTTAATAAATTAAATTTTGACCTAGAAGTAATTACCAAGTAGTTGCAAGCGAATAAAGAAAAGCAAACACATTAAAAATTAAATATATCCTGTAATTAAATACAAATATTCAGTTAATTAAAGTGAAAATAGAATTACGGTGGGTTAATCATATTAAAAATTTAAGGAATTATGTTGATTATTATTAGTTTTGCACAAAAACTTGGTTTACTTGTAAAATATCTAACAAATTACAAAATTTACAAATCAATAATTGCGTTTTATTTTATTTACAGTGCCAGCATATTATTTGTTTGTATCGATATTAATTTAAAAAACTGATATGCATGATCATGAAAAAAAGAAGAATAAAGAATATTTAAAAAGAAAACTGTAAAATTTTTTATGTTTGAAAGCTAAATATTATAGAATGAGCTTTTACCTGCAATAAACCGGAAAAAACATATATATTTGGAAAATGTTAAGCAAATATATAAAAACTAACTTTCGATTAGAAGAATAATTGTTGCAGTAATTAAAATGTATAAAGATACAAATACCGCGAGCATTACGATTGTATACATACTACTTTGGAAACAATTTATTGTAATCAAGTTGAGAAAAGATTGAATTAGCTATGTTTTGAAATGCAAATGCGTACATTTCCGAATATCCCGCACTGAGTTCACTAACAATAACTTCCCAATTTTTAGTCAAATGGTCAGAAGATTGTGCGCTTTTTTCTAAATGAAGATGGTTTACATTAATTTCTAATTTTTCAATAGTTTGATCATGAAAAGATGATTTTATCTCAAGAGTTGGCATTATTCCATTTTCATTTATTTGTCCAGTCATGTTTACCAGAAAAACACTTTCATCTTAAACAATAGAATTTACATAATAGTTTACAAAATTTAGATAAACACATACATGCCATATATAACAAAGTTCCATTTCCAGTTAAATTTTCTCCATAAAAAACCGCATCTTCAAATTGATATTGTCCAACGAACTTTACCATAGGCATGTGGCCGTTTATACATATAGAAAAAAGGTCGTCAGTAACTGTCGCTCTAAAAATAATAAAATTTGGTTTTGTTAATTCTAATAATAAGAACGTACTGAACTTTATCGATTGTTGAAGTTGCGAAATTAAACAACTGCACGTTTCGGTATTTTTGTTCAAAAGGTAAAACGTCTGTACCTTTTACTGTCCACGCATCAATTTCTATAGGTTGCATAGACGGTATTTGAAATTTAGATACTCCTAAAGTTAAGTTTGTTAAATTAAGACACTCATCTTTTCTACATACCATTTTCGATAAACGACAACGCTTTTTGAATTGCTTCTTTTAAACATTCATTTAGATTTGGATCTGATCTTTTGCATATCTGAAAATTTTCTAAAATATTATGTAACAAAATTACAAAAAGAATTTCGTTTCCGTACTTAAAAGATCGTCATTTGCTAAGACGCAGTATATTAGTACACTGAAATAAATAATGTTTTTCATCGGGCCTGAGTGTTTCTCAAAAATCAACTGATTTTATTCGATGCTTGCAAATACATCTATTTACTTTATGTTAAAAAAGGTATTATATACTATTTAACTTGTTTGTCTATTTTTAAACGTTTATGAGAATGTTTAATTAAAATTGATTATTAAAATAAACTATTAGGTGACAATTGAAAGAAATGTATATTTTTATAAAGAATTTCGCACACTTAGGTCACAAATATGTTTACTTAATAAACTTGTAATAAAAACTTTTTAGATTTATTTACAATTATTTGTATATTTTCTGAGTATTTTTTGTAGTATTATTTATATAATAATAAATAATAATAAAACAAAACCAACATTGTATAAACAAGTTTCTTTTTATTTATGTTTGAGTTGTTAACTACTATTTGTTCGTTTTCAATGCGTTCATAAAACTATTTTTTATGGTAAAATATGTTTTTTGTTAAAGTAAATGGGCCATTAAAATGTATAATTAACAGTATGTAATTTTTGTTTTTAGATATTACTAACGTATAGAGCTCAAAATGTACCAAAAAAACTTTTTCTTTTTTTCTGGTTTCTGATCTATAAAGTTAGTCTTTAAGTACCGTTTTGTTAAAGTTCGGAAGATATCGTGTCAGTTGTTCACATTTTTGGCATAGGTAATTCTATTTGTACTTTTTTATTTAAATCATGTTGAATTACCAATAATTACTCGTACTACAAAAATGTTGACTAGGTAGAAATTTGTGTTTCAGGTAATAACATAATTTTTTAAATCTTAAGGTTAACCAACTGTTAAAATTAATTTATTTAAACCAAAGTAGCATCTTTCTTGTAGACCCCTGTAGTAGTTGTTGTTACGCGCTTATTTTCAATCTAGTTGAGTCAAGTTAAGAAAATACCGTTCCCACAAATAAGAATATTTTTTTATACCAACACGTTTTTGTGAACTTGGGTAGATTAAAACCATATTTCGAAACGAGTGTATCGTGACAAATCAAAGCATTTGAAAGATGGTGTTTTTCTCGGTTTACTTATTCAAGCAGAAGTAGAACAAAGCTAAGACATTGGTGTGCGGAAGCTATTATATTATAAGGCGACGTTTCGTGCAGCTAAGTACGCACCTTTTTAGACCCAATTATAGACTAAAATAGTGGTGGGCTAAGTTACCGTATTCAGTTTATACTCAACGACGGGATTATGAACGGATTCGCGCCAATAAATGTGTTGTAAACCACGATTTTTACAACGTAATAAAATTTGTCTATACATCATGCAAATGTCACAACTCAAAATGACGGGATTTAATCTAAAAGTTATTAGAATAGCAGAAATATCTTTTTGCAGCTTAAGATCACTTAAAAATTGATCATTTAAAAACCTAAAAAGACAGACAACAAGAATCTAAGTTGTTTTTCACTGCATTTAGAAACACAGTGATGATGTAGCACGTATGACGCAAAAGACGTAGCAACAAACATATGACCTAAGTTTCGATATTCAGACATAAATTGTTGATTCTTGAATTAAACGCCTATCTAAATTTAAAAAAGCTGTGTACGATAACTTTAAATTAGCCGAAACCTTTACAGCGTTGGGCTTTAAACGTATAGCGACGACATTTTGACCTTTAGAGGTCCGAGCATGAGTATTGCTAAACAAAGCGTTCGCACCATTTTTCATCAAGATTACGGATCTTTGCTACAAGCACGTCATTGATTTCCCAGAACTTGACGAGGACGTTTGAAGGAATTGACTGAAGAGTTAGAAGAGAAACAGACGGAGAAGTTAACGAACTCAAACTTACAGGACCTACAATGACGTCGCTAAAGATAGTAGCAAGAATTAAAGAATTACTTATAATTACAGAAAAACCTTCTCAAATGACTGTAGAAAATTAATCCAGTTTGATAAGCATTTCTATCTTGCCAGTTACATCAACATATTTATTGGTTAGTTGACGATGTTTTAGACAAGAATAGACTTGTTCGGAAAAACGAGTCAAAGAAATGCTTTAAGATATTAGAGAAAGTACGTAAGAAGTAACTGTAATAACCTCAGAAAACTAACGATATTTTATTACACAGTCCTGTTGACTGAAGAAGAGTACGGAAGCCCATTTGCTCAATTCCCAAAATCTGAAACTGAGAAAGGCTTAGTGTTATACGTAAACTTTTAACCATAATGCTAATCATAGGAAAAACTTGCAAACTTAGATGCAGAACTATTTAACAAGGCAAAACTTACTGCAACTATCTTGGAGTAGGGCCTGAATGGTACCGAGGAGAACAGTATGATTAGAATAAGTAGGCGGAAAGCCACAAGACATTGTTGGAGCAGCTAAAAGACAATCAAAAAAGTAGTAGCTTACGAAAGTGCAGGATTAGAATTATCGTTCTTATCCAAATGCAGCAATGAATGATGATTAAGACTGCCACAATGCACGCATGACTGCTCAAATAATAATAAAACAGCTTCCTTATTTTGAAGAGGAACGGAAGTAGCAACTATAAGCGTTTTTGGTTTGTCTTTTGTCAAAGGACCTGATTTGACTTGCAGCAGATTCTTATAAGTAGGAAAATCATCTGCTTGTCTTCTAGATTCAAACTTACCAGAGGTAGATGAATCCAAATTTTGCATAGCTAAATAAAAAAGAATAAATTTAAAATGATTTGAAATTGGAAATGCTGATCTGAGACTTTCTTGAGTAGGTGAAACAAGAGGTTTAAAATGTAGAATGTTATCTAAATATATTTAGGGTAGACGTCTATCGTTTTGGTAGCGATTTCTTAAGGATTGACAAGAAATGTACTTACGTAAACTCCACAAGCGCTCTGCTTAAAATAAGGCGCGTACAACCACTCAATCCCAAAATAAATCGAGGCCTCGACTTACTTTAATTTTTTTTCCTAAAAGCTGGCGGAATTAAAAAGACTTTGAGACTTTTAATTAATAACTACAATTTATAACGTTTAAGAACAACCGTTACTAGAATGGTCAGACGAGATATCACTATTAAGTTAAATAAAGTGACATTCAAACTATAAAAAACGAATCAACTTAAGTAGGGGAAGCAATTCACGGAACCGAAAGCGGAAACGACTAAAAATCAAACGCTCGCATTAATATTTCTTAGTAATAATTTGTAAGATACCAAAAGATGGCAGTTAACACGTCTAGTTAGCTTTAAAAGCGACAAATTGGCTCATATGCGTCATAAGTGGGAATTATTTTTGAGTCAATGTAGAATTACAATGTCCTACCAGAAAGGACTTCGATGATACGCCCTAATGGCTAATATAAATATTTGAAATATCATTACCAATTAACACAACGTTACCTATCATAACATTTAAGGACGTTTGTACTGTCTCAAATGCCCTAAATACTCGACCCGAAATCGTTTCCGTAATGTCTCGGAATGATTGTAAATACGTAAGACGCTTTTTCAAAAAAGTAACGTCAATAATATCACACTCTGGCACATCAGATTTCTTCAAATCTTGTAAAAGCTTGTAAAACTGGCGTTTACGGTATTAAATCTTCTTTTCATCCGACACGAATAATAATGGTCTTGAATTAATAACCGCCTTACAATCACATAAGATTGTGTACAATTCATCTAACGTTAAAGATGCACGACCTAACAACTTCCTTAATAACTATTTCACCAAACCAATCAACCGCTCCTACCATCTTCCCTACCAGAGAGCCGATGGCGGATTGAACTTCCACACAATTTGGTAAAATCAACAGTGACGCTTAATTGCTTCCCAAGCTTAGCAAAAGCGTTTACTGTTTCTACAAAATTAGTCTCATTGTCGGTATAAATAACAGCATGCTTTAGTTTTATCGTCACAAAACGCTTAATAGGATTCAAAAACTCTGCAGTAGACAACGACGACACTACATCGAAATAGACCAATACAATGCAAATGTTAATAAACAAATTTATGCTTTCTTACCACTTTGCAAAAACAATGGATCAGCTAAATCTATACCCGTAATTTAGAACGTAGATGCATCTTTTACTTGATCATTGGGCAAAGGAGGAGAAATCCCTTTTATCTTCTTGGCACCACATCTGCGACATGTCACACATTGCTTCACAATCAAACGAATAGCTCGACTTCCTCTAATCACCCAACATTTTTTTGTAACAGCGTTAGCAATTCTTGCACTCCAATATGACAACAAGAAACATGTAAATCATATATCAATTGATCCACTACACCATGTTTACCAGGTAACACAGACAGTAAACGAAAAGCATCTGTGTCTTCTCGGATTGAAATTCTATTGCAAACTCTAGTTACCCCATTTTTATCAAGTACTGGTCGAACTTTAATAATACTATTCTGTTTAAAAACGAGTTTGTACGGAAATAATCTTCTTCTAAACAATCCTACTATACTCCAAAAATATACCATTGGTTTTCATCTTTTTTATGGTAGAATCAAGTCGTTTTTTGTTTAACATATAATTAGATAGTAATAGTGGATGTCCTTCAATCCATGGTAAGCACACTTTTAAACGACCATATTCTTTCACAGCTACGGTCGGATCACAAAATTTTTATACAGTTTTCTCTCTTTTTTACTTGTATACTAAATCAGAAAGTGCTTCTATTCCCAATACCCATTATGTTTCTACCGTCACAGTCATAATACTACTAACGTCACTATTTATGCTTGGTACTTTACCCATAATGGTCCAACCTAACAATGTCTCAAAAACCACAAAATCATTTTTCAACCGATGCCACCTGCCCCTGTACACTTTCTAGCCACATCAGCGCCTATCAACAATTCAATAGAACCTAGACAATTCAAATCAGTTAGTTGAACGCCTAACATATTCAACTCATTTATTCTGGAAACCGTCTAAACTAGTGCAACTAGTACAAATACAAATAACATTCTGGTCCATTGCTTTAAAAGTACACGCATATTTGCCATTCAAATTAAGCAGCCTTATATCATAACAAGCATGCTGTTGCTTGATAGTGCAGCGCCACCAAAAATGCATGAATAACCTTTATACTTCTTTTGGCAACATGCTGAATATGTTCAGCCATTTTGCACAACAAGTAGGAAGTGTGCTTGTGTCAATAACCGCCCGCACTTTTCTCGAACAGTGTTTCCGTCAAGTTCAATGTCTTTGTGTACTTTTTCACTTGCAGACTGAGCATTAATACTTTCTTCTGAAAGTCGGCTAATTTGCTACACAGAATAAGAGCGTGTTGTCCATTACAAACAATGGACTTTGCACGTTTGAGACATCTTTTACTTTGATGACCGACTATTGTGCAGGGAAAACATGGCTTTTTGGCTATAAAAGTTTCTGTTTTTTTAAGGATGGCTCACGTACTCTAATACAACTATCTTTATTATGTGGTCGGTCGCAAAAAACACATTTATTTGTTAAATATATCAAACTTAACGCTGTAAGCTTAAACTCACTTTTAACCTTTGGTTTTGTCTTTGTCTTACCGAACCCTTTAGACCAAACCCTTCCTTTGCCAACAAAATTCGTGCTTCTTCTTTCATCTTCATTTTTAAAAAATTCATTAATTTGGAAATTTCGTGCTTCATCTAAGAATCAGTTAAATAATTAAAATTTAAAGACTTCTGCAAAACTCAAAATATTTATTTTGGTAGACATGATTCTACCAATGGATATAACATTATAGCATAGGTTTGTGTGGTCACGTAGCTGCGACTCAATTTTGTCATACAGAGTTGAAACTGACAAACCCTTGCGATTAACAGCAATTGCTAAAACCAACTTTAATAGCTCTCTGACGTGAAATTCTACCAACACTTTCTCTCTACCAAACCGCGTCCTTAAACTATTGACTGCAATTTCATTATTTTTGGCAGTAGGAGAAAAGCCGTTTACTAAATCACGCGTTCCGGTTTGATGATGATTTGTAATAAATACAGAAATTTGCCTTCTAAAACTATATCTTTGTCTTTGTAAACCTTTATAAACTAGCTCCAGAGTGGCAACCAATATTTTATTTGACCGAGAAAACTGTTGAAATTCTAATTTGGCATTTTAAACTTACGGTTTGTTGCTTATTATAGCGGGCAGAAGCTTGATTTTGCCGCGACAATACAGCTTCATCATCATGTGCACCGGTTATATTGTACTATCAGTCTGTTAAATGTAGTTGCGTACTTATCACATGCTTTACTTTTGTCGGCCAGAGCATCTCCATCCTCATTGTCACTCAACAATTGTTCATAAACTTCAATGTCTACACTTTTTTAAATTAAACTCTTTGATGAGCAACCTCCAATGTGCTTCGATTTTATCAATGTCAACGACCGCAGCATTCAAAAGTTCTTGAACTTCGTTTGCCACTCGCCTAAACCCCACACGAAGCGTCGTTCTTCTTTTTTTCAACGTTTTCATTTTCATTCACTTAACTTTGGAATATTTGTTAATAAAAGCACTCTTATTCAAAGGAAATTTACAAGACGGTCAATTATTATTAACAATTGTTTATCTTTACTTATTCAAAAATGTTTTTCTACTTTCTTCTCCCAGTAACAAAAACTTGATAACACTATCTGAAAAATACGTACACGCAACATTAAAATGTTTTGAATCATCAAAAAAGTTAGATAGTGTACCATTGTTCAAATTGATTAATGTTAGTTGATAATATTGTAGATCTAATTTGTAAGTAATCATTTTAAAATTATGATGAAGCACTAATTAATAAAAAATAAAAACAAACTTAGAGCAGTTAAAAGCTTCCTAGATTGCAAATTCTTAAAATTAGTTGAACTTTAAATGTCCGAGTATCAAATAGACATGCTGTCAAAGTTGTCCTTCAAAACTCAAAAGTGTAATGCACTTTCACAGCATGGTAATGCAGATAAGAAGTTAATAAAAGAATTATAACAATTATAGAATTTAGATAAAATCTAAGTAGTATATTAGATTATCTGATTAATTAGAGATTTATTCAAACTTTACAACCTAACGTAATATTACATTGGGTGACACTGACAAATTTGTAGGAATTACTATTGGTGTACTTTTATTTGCAATTTTAAAATTTATATTTTAAACGAAACAAAAAAGGATGATCCAAAATGTATAACTTAAGCTTAAAGAATTTAAAAGAAGACAGTAAATACTTAGACAAAAGAAATAACTGAATTTATATTTTTGATAGTAAATTCATGGTGTCTTTACATTTTATTTCTTTAGTACTGTACACGTTTGTTTTTGTAATTGATTACTATGTTAAAGCGCTAATTAATAGTTCGTCTGTGCTTTCTTGCAACTCAATATAATTTTTACTATCCGCAAACCTATCAAAAGATATTTTAATCAAATAAAACTTTGTTTATTATTCAAAATCAGATTTCAAACAACAAAGCAGCAAACTACAAAAGAAATATACGTACAACAATAAAAGAATGATAATCGATGGATTCTATAATATAAGCGATAAGATTATATTACACCGGTGTAGAATACTCAAGGATTTTATTAGATAGAATACGATTACGCAAAGTAAGCACATTTTTGACTATTGAAAGAAATCATATAATTCTATCGGATAGTTTAATAGTTCAAATGTCTAACTTATTTAACCTCTTAAACTTTTAATTATTAAATTCGATGACATCTTATTTTTAAAAGGCAATAATAAATGGATTTGTAGTAGATAAATAATTCTTGAGTTTATTATTGTTAGTTTTTAATTTTTTTAATTATGTGCGTTTATAGTTTTTGTAATTGTTTTATTTATTTTTAATCGATTAGTATATTTTAAATTTTCTGTTTTTTACCGTTTACATAAGTAGCTTGATTTACTAATTTATTTACCAAATCTTCATACTCATTAAATGTATCTTAGTTTTTACGAAACAGTTAACACATACATACGTATTTAGTACATATAGTAGAAACCTCAACGACGCATGAAAAACATTTTATACTCATATTACATACTACATATATTTGATATGTAACTGTAAACGTTTGTACCATTACAGATATATCTAAGACATAATTTTTGAAGACATTGCGAAATGTATGTATTTACATAACTTTGATACTATGTCTGGCACGTTCAAATATTGATGTATTCTTTACATATCTTTGTTTACATTTCGAATCCGAATATATTTGTAATCATATCAAAGCACATTCTATGGTATATTTATTAATTCGTTTATTTAATACATAAATTTGTTATATTTATTTCCAATTTCATAATCAAATAGTTTTAAGATGCGTATTTAAGTTAATTATTACAAATTAACGATTAAAATGTATTAAATTTATCACTGTACATTTATGTTAGTTTTTTTTTATTTACTTTATCATACATTGAAAAGTTTTACATAAAGTTCAGTATTATTAAAATTGATGTGAATAAAATTTTTATTTTAATACAATTTTATTATTTTTTATCAGAAAACGTCTTGTATACTAAAAGTATTTTATAACACTTCTACTGTTTTAGTTTTTATTTTCTAATATCAAAATTTAATAATTTTTTATTGTATATAATAGCATAAAAAACCTTTAACAGAAGACAAATTGATTTTTGAAACTGCAAATATTACTGATTGCTGATGAGTGATGTTGATGTTTCACTGACTTTTCCTTAAAGCTCCACAGTATAGCCGAGAATATTTTGCATTCCGCCTGCGGTCAGCAACAAACAACACAGATTTCAGGTAGTTATGTTTAGTGATGAGCAATATTTCACGAACTGTGATTTTTTCACTGATACCAAAAAATCATCAATTTGTAAAAATATCAGTGGTTTTACAAAGTCGTTACTTTTAACATTTGGTCATGTTGGTCAGATAAATAAATGTTAAATTCAGTTTTCTTTAAACTGAGATCGACAATCTACTTTAATTCTGCCTCAATTTTTTGCACAGATTTCTTCAGTTGATGCTAACTGAACGTACTTGTACTTTATAACGTTTATTTTAAATGTTCTCCTTACAATTGCTTTTCATCAACTTTATTTTGACGTGTGTGCAAAGATTTAGAGAAACTGGAGGTGTTTTTTTTACCTGCCACCAAGGTCGAGAAAAACCATCGCATATATTAGCAGCATAAAAAGACTAAATTTTCTCAACATAATCAAAACTTTAATATTTGTTTTTCTTTAATGTATGTGCAGGTATTACAAATTGTAGAAAATCGGTTATAAAGTAGCACTAGAAAAATAGATCACGAATTTAACGTATTCCACTGTACGCTACGTGTTTTAAAAAAAACTTCTTTGTACTCTTACCATGTTCAACGAGTTGAACAGTTGTCCGACGTTGATTTTGAACCGCAATGTGAGTTTTGTGAGTGGTTGCAGCAGCTCAAGTTTTAGACCTTGATTTTAGTTCCAAAATATTATTTTCAGATGCGTGTTGTTTTACACAAAATGCAGTGCTGAATTTTCACTACACGCTTGTTTAGAATGAAGAAATTAATTATTAATGTGTTGACGGGTATTTTAAGAAATAATTTAATTGGACCGTTTAGTAGCCGAAAATTACAAAAATACTTGTTTCGCATATTTATTTTATTTCATCAATGTTTTTCATTATTTAATATTATAATTAATAATTTTAGATATTATGTAGTGCACTTGAAAAAAATGTGCAGAATAGCAACTTGATTTAACCACAGTAATTTAAATAAGCTTTATCTAATAACATTATTTTGTATTTACTTTTACCTTTGGTGTCAGCAAATGGAAACACTTTACTCTTAACCTTAGGACACTTAATTAATGCAATTTTCTATTACGGCATAATTTAATAGATAAATCAATAATAGTATTGTAACGATACGAAATCCTGGAAAGCAATTTAAACAAAATTGAAGTTATGGTTTTAAAATTGTGCGTAGACTTTTACTCACATTGTAAGTCCCTACCAAATCCAAGACGATGCGCAGGGCTATCACAGTCACGAAGTTAAGTAAACAGAATCTAAGGGAGTCTCTGTAAAACCTCTTCTCGTTACAAACCTGTTCCTGGAAAATTTTCTACCGAAATTTGTCTTGATAGAACTAATTCTCAATAGTTAGCCGTTTCCAAAGAATTCTTTGCCAAAATCAGTCTTGGTAGAACCCATACGAGTTTTTTTCCGAAAAAATCCAAAATTCGTTTTTTGGAAAGTCGATTTTCCTATCCCGAGAAATGTTTTGAGAACCGTTTTTTGCGTACCTGTAATTAAAATCTAATTAACCTGGACCGCTCAAACGACCTGAAGATCTGTTGTACACGGCTACGTCGCCGTTTACCGAGATCTGCTTCATTCGTTTATAGTCGATTCATTGGATTGATTATCTCCATCTCGCACTTTAGTGTTTAATTTGTGGCATAGGGGTTTTAATATTGGCACGGTTAGGTATCTCCCTGGTTCTAGTGTTGACGTCGATTATTCTGACTTTCTGATAGCTACATAAAAGCTTTTGTTTTGAAATATTAATCTTTACGGGGTTGGGATATTCCGGCCTAAAGATTGCGTAGTTGGTTAATTTTATTTCATTTGAGTATGTCAAACCTAAACTTTATGTAAATGGACAAGCTATACAATAAACAGCTACCGTAAACCTTCAGTTTGTTAACGTGTAACGACTAAAATTTAGTTTTGCGATTTTTGAAGCTGTCGTTTAGGCAACTTTGCTAACGTCGGCGCGTAAAGTCGGGTTTCTCATAAATTGATTACGGTGTAACAAACACTTACTTAAATAGTCTAATCTATGGAGATCTCTAATAAAATCGTCATTCTTGTACCATTTATTTCACTCATTATGAAGTCGGTTTTTATCGTATAGAAATAATTATTATGTTAGAGAATTGAAAACGGCGCAACGCTTTTACCGCGTTTAATTATTACCGTTTTTAATCGGCTGTTGTGGTATACAGCAAATAGGGATTATTACTGTATAACAATAATGGGTTGGTAGCAGTGGTGTGGTATCCCAAACGTTCGTTTCCTTATAGAATTATTAGTTTCACGTGAGAAAAAGTTACGCAAAGGCGCGGCTCAAGCAAAAAATTCTAGATATTGACAATCCGCTTCACAACCTTCTGCGACGGAAAATAGCCAAAAGGTAAGCCAAATATCTATTAATTTTCTTTGAGTTCACCGTATTCATTCATTTTTATTTAGAATTGAATTTAACGTTTGTAACTCTGACTTTTTATTTAAACGGCGTTCCTAATTTCATAAGTAGTCCGACCGACGTCGGTTTAATTAAAAATTGTTTATAACAACACCTCACACCTGCCTGTAAAATTAAATAGTGATTGATGACGTAATTAATTCCAAGGTTGCTTAGTTAAAAAACACGAGAGGTTTAAGATTAGTTATTGCTTACCTGCGTGTTTTCTAATCTTTTCTAAATCTTTTGTAAATCCTCGTTTTCCACTAATAAATTTACCGTTGGCTTGGAATTAACCATCAGAAAGCAGCAATTGAAAAAGTAAAAAGTGACGCCATCTGTGAACGCTGTTTTTGCATTGACAACCGCTACTTGCCGTAACTGCCGCTAAATGGTAAGGTTTTTACTTATCTTGAAAACAGGACCATCAACAATAACATCCACAAAGAGAACACCAGAATTTTTTTTTTCATGCATTATTTTACGTTATGAATTGTAGAAGTTACTTATTTTACTTTGTGTAACATCTACTTATATATAACGAATAAATAATAAATATAATAATAAAGAACAACAAATAAAGCACCATGCACCGTACTAGCTCTTACGGTTTTATTAATGTATAAACACACAATAAATTAGAGCAATGAGTCTTATTCAAATTATAACCAGGGTCCGGGTATTCTACTCGTACACTAATATTTACAATTCTAATTTGACGTAATTTTAAATATAACTTGGAATATAATTTGGAACATAATTTGGACGCTACAATATTTTTTATATTAAAATGGTTAAATATTGAAACCAAAAAAACAAACAAACAAATCTTAAAACGAATACTTAAGTTATTTACATACGTGTTATTGAAGGTTCGGTTATATCACTTGCTGCTTGTAACTTCAGCGCCTTGGGCGTAGTCATCACGTGATTTAATTGAATTACGCGTTTCTCATCTGATTCATGCAACATTACGAAATTCTTAAAATGCATAATAAATTTCCAAATTTTCCGTATTTATCCTAATTTGATCTAATATCCGTACATATCTAATAACTAGAACATCGTAAACAAACGTAACGTATGATTATTTTTATTCGAAACATCCAAATCAAATTGCATCACACGTAACCATGAATAATTATCGATTTTCACTCATGAAAATCATAATTCGTAACGGAAATTCTTCGTAAAAGCGACGTTGTGACTAACATCAAACGTGCTGCGTAAACCATATCTTAACATCGCATTTCAAACCTCAAAATCGTAAAAAGGCGTACGTATCCAAACCAAATTTTCGTAACCATGAACGAATTCATACGTACACAAATCGATAAGCATCGAATAAATCAGAAACGTAGTCGTATATCGTAACCCATAATAAAAAAAACTTCCAGTTGGTACGTACAAAAAAAAAGAAAGAAACTAAAACGCAAAATCAAAAGGTTACACACCACGTGTAAGGAACAAAGAAATCACTTACTCCTTTTAGATTACGGGTTTCTTTAAACAAACGAAAACGTAAATAAAACAGACAAAAGCGGATATTGTTACATACGACGAACGCAGAATTCCACCGTACAAATTTAACATGTGGACATGCTGCACGCTGTGCAGGACGAACACGTCCTCACGCGGTGACAATCGTACCCAAGATGGCGTATGACTTATGACTATGAAGAAGAACTCATAACGCATGTGCTGTGCGTCAAATGCATTGCGCAAAAGAATTTATATAAACAGTGAACACAAAAATGTTAATTAAAATCAGACGTAATCAATCGAAAAAATGTGCACGTTACATTTGAAAGGTAATTATTGTAATTTTAGGATTTTGTGTGTATTAATATGAACAAGTATATGTATCTGTTTTATATTCTTAATTATTACTTAAACATCTCTACTCAGCTACCTGAGGTAGACAACCGCACAGTTCTAAAGTTTGGGCAATTTGTGCAAAAAATAATTATTTACTAAATTTTAATATCTACTTTGGCAAAAATGCAGTTATAATGTTGCGTTGTACAAAAAATGTTTTCTTTTTTTTTTAACAAATTACGTAAAACCTTTATTACTAATTTCACTTTGTTCTGTTAGAAATAGATTTTATTTTCTATAATCTATAGTAATCTTTGATAATAAAATTTGTAAATATATTTTTTACGACTTACAGGTAATACAGCACATTGTATGTTAATGAAGAGTTAGGCAACGTTGTGCAATCTTTATTTCCATATAAGTCAAAGTTATTTCTGTACAGGTCAATTTCATTACTATACCAAATAACAAATTATGTAAACGTAATTTAAAAAATTTTTTACAAATATGTTTTGCACCGCAATTAAAAAACTTAAAAAACAAAATTATTTAAAGCTGAGTGTGGTGTTGCTAAATTAGTTGTAACAATGGGTGTTGAGTAAAAACAATTTGGTTTGTACATCAAATGTTTTAGGTTATGTAAATTGAATTTTGCAAAATCAAAAATTGTAATTCAATATAAATAAATTTTAGGCTATCTAAAAAATTTACAGTACCTAATTTCCAACTTTACTACTAATTTAAATTTTTTGAAAAGTTTTGATTTTGATGGGAAAGAAATCGCAACATTAATTTATCAAATGTTTGCTTGTGCATTGTTATAAAAAATGCTATAATTTATTTATCTTTATTTGGTTATTTAAAAACATTACAATTACTTGTGGAATTTCTATGTTTGACAAGTTAAGTAATCGAATCTTTCAAATAACAAAATTACTCAATTTATAATGATAAAATGTACACTTAATTCAAAAACCTGAATATTTATTAACATCACTTAGCTTTTAAAACTGTATGACATTTCAAGAGATTATTTTTGGCATTTGTCGACAGATTCAAAATCACTCTAATGATGTCTGATACAGTGATGCTCATATGTATTACACTTTGGACATTTTTCAGTTTTAAATCAAATGTAAGTAATTAAATAATTCAAAACTAGTAATATTGTTGTAAAATGTTAATATTTATTGTTCCACCTTTAGTTTTTATTACTGCATGATAAGTTACTAGGTAGTAGCAATCTTCCTTTTGAAGTCGTTCCAGACTTAAAAAAAACAATTTTTAGGATCTGATTTTGAACAGCATATAAATTTAGTAACTTTTAACTTTAGTTTTTGCCATAACTTCTCAATAAGTGACAAATCGGGAGACTGTGGGAGCGATTCTAACATCTTAACATTGTTTTCGTTAAATTATTGCAGTACCTCTCTTGATTTGCACAGGGAACATTGTTTTTATTATATTATATTATATTATATTATATAAAATAAGCATTGTGGAATTATTTTTTTTTGTAGGAGACACCATGTAGTATTTTAAAAGTGTGTTACAATACTAGTACAAATTACTGGTTTACACCATCAATAAATTATACATTTAATATCATATGCAAAAACACTGATTGTGATTTTTATCTCTATAATTAATTTTTTGTTCTCTCCTGCAGTATTATTTTCTTAAGTAACAAGATTGTTAAGCAACAATACATTTGTTCCATTAGAATTTTGTTCTTGGCAACATTTTATATATTTTGCAGTAAATTTATTTATTGCATTTTTTAAACACACTCTTTTGTTATAAGAACATTAAAACAATTTTTAGTCTAAAACACAATTCGTTCACATGTCAACATTGTATTTGTTGAAAGAAAGAACGACGTTGTTAATGATTCAGTCCTTGGCATGAATAGATGGGCAAACGCAAAATGTAAATAATTTATATTTTTTTAACTGATCCGGCTTATTTATAATTATATATATAATATTTACTTGGAGTTAATGTAGTAAAAGAAGTACGTATTTTTTGCGCCACTTATTCTTCTTTTGTTTGAGTTCAGTAAATAATTAAATATATAGCAGTAAAAAAACTATAATGTATACTTTGTAAGAAATCTGCATTTTCAAATTGTATGAATTGCAACTCGCTTTCGGCGCGGTTGAAGATTTTCGTATTTGTTATCGATTACTACGATATTATACAATACACTATTTTTGTAGTATTTTATTAGAACTGTTACCTGTAATATATTTTTAGTTGCTAATGTTGAGAATAAGTTGCACTTTGAGCTTCGGTGTAAGGCAACATTTAGTTCCTAATTAAGATTTTATCAATTTCTACTGGTACTAACACAAACTTGTTTTAATAAATAAATATGTACGTTTATCAGCGCATTAAAAACGTTAATTAACAAAAACTAGTTTTCTGTAATTACTGTGAAACTTCGAACAGTTTAATAAAACAAACGCTTATATACCTAGTTCTTTGAGCATGTATAAAAACACAATCCATAAACTCTACAATGTTAAATAAGCGACGCATAAGTCTGAATCAGTAACATTACTCCTTGGAGTATGTTTTAACAAAGTTTTATTAAAATAAAACTTATTCTTACTCAATATATTAAAATCATTAATGAGAAGACCTTAATAAATTGCAACTATTTTATGAAATTTATTATTAAAAACAATTTGACCCATTGTTATTTTTTTATTAGTGGATTATGTAGTACTATTCTACTCTTTATTATAAAAATAGAATTGGTGTTACAAGCGTAAGTTAATATCTTTGCTACGTTTGGTTTTCTTTGACGCTTTTGAAGTAAAACCACACTTAAATAAACGTCAGTTCAAATTTGCTTTGATCGACGTACATTTACACAATTTCCATAAGATTTATTTTAGAGTTTCAAAACCAATATTTTAAATTAGAACATTTCTGAACAAATTGAATTAAATACGTAACTACAATAAACACAAATTTTGATTAAAAGAATACATCTCATAATATCACAGTGGAAGATTGAAAACAAATAATTAACTTATTTTAAAGATTTGAAGTTGGATTACATAGAGAATTTTTTGTACAATAAAGTCGTAAAAGTGTTCATATTATAAGTTAAAAGGGTTAACTAAACTCAGTCGTGCGAAAATGTATTTCAGCGACGTTCTTATGAATAATCCATTAAAATTGACTTGGCGCATTCTTAGAAATTTGCATGAAATCTAAGTTAATTTTCGTAAACTGTTAGTCTCAAATTATATTTATATTCGTAATTATATTAACGTTTAAACACCAATTTGTTTTTCTACTTGATTTTTTCGATTTATTCTTGTAGTGACGATATGTTTTAGAATAAAAACGATTTTAAAACAAAAAATGTAATGTATTAAACTAAGCAGCGTTAAATAAAAAACTTTGTTGTTAAAATATTTCATCCAAATATAGCACAATTTAACAAACAAAAAAGTATTGATTTTTACGAATGTATATTCTACTTAGTAAAGAAAATTGATAAAAGCACGTTACTACAAAAAAAATACATAACTGCTTAACTTTATTTATAAAAAATTAAACTATTAATTAATCACACAATAATTTTTATGTTGAAAATTGACATTCAATAGTTTTTTTATACAAAAACACAAAATTGTCTCTTTTTAAACACCAACAGTAGTCGGCTATCATGTTTGTATTTCACCTTTCTTAGTGCATGTGATTCCTTTTAGTGTTGAAAACACTTATAAAGAGCTTGATTCGAAGGCTTGTGTAACAAAACGATGAAACGCTTAGATAAAACAAATCTGGAACTTGCGGCGGTGCCCAATTTCACTCCATTTTTTGTATTTTTGGATGCAATGTTTATTATTATTAAACAAAATATTTCTTATGATTTGTTTTATATTTTAAAAATATAAGTCTTAATTACACTCAGCAAAGCTAAAAAATAATTATTGTAATTGCAGAATCAGATCCGCAGGAGCTTCCGCCTTGTACGCTGCAAAAACGGTACAATATAAATGAAAATTGCACATAAACATATTTATAGAGCACAAAATTTACTGCAAAAAAGTCCGCCGGAGGGTATAATTATATCTAACAGTTTAAGAGTTACAGAATTTTAATGTAAAGTAAGACATTATCGTGTAACTTTGCACACTTGCATCTTCTAAACTATAGAAGGTAATTGTACCCTTCCAGGGACTTTTTTATAGTAAATTTTGTCCTCTATAAAAATGTATATGTGCAACTTTCCTCTATCTGGCAACGTTTTACGGTAATAGTTTATTTGTTATTCTCAATGGATTTACTTTATTTAGCCTAATGCTGTAACACTCTCGTTATACTTAGCGACCAATCGCTATCAGATTTTAACGGTCGAAGATAACGATCGACGTAACAATCACTGGTAAAATAGGTTTGCTGTATCGGTGTTTTAATTATATCGATATGTCGCCCACTATCTTGCAATCCTTATTTTGGAAAAAAGTATCGCCTTTAAAAAAACAAAGAATGCTATACGACCGCTGAACGTATAAATGTGGATAGGATACAGGGCACGCGCCGTGCCGTCGTAACAAATACCTAAAATGTATTATTTGTTATGTAATAAGCAATGTGTAGCTTACTTACAATATATTTCAGTAGCCTGAAGAAGTGCACACATGATTGCACGAAACGTCGCCATATAAAAAATCTTAAGTGGTTTAATTTGCCCCTCCTAGTGAAGAATATTCTACAACCTATTCATTAATCTTGTATTAATTCGAAATAAAACTGAGTTGAAAAACACACCGTTACATAACTTACATCTTTTTTATACATTTTGTTTACGTAGTTACTTCAAACGGGTCGCTGTTTTTGCTTAAAATGCTCCTTTGCTGTATGAAAGAATACGTTTCTAACCTTACTTTCTTAAATACACGGTAAAACTCTTTTTCTGGTTGCATTTTCTAGTTTCTCGTATAATGCAACGCGCAAAACATCTCTAAAATTCATTTTTTCATACAAAAAAAGCTCTCAAGCCTATAGTTCACAATCGTTATGTTTATAACGGCTACCAAAACGCCGCCGTTATATCATAATTGTTATGGTTCAGAATAACGAGAGTGGATAACGAGAGTCGATATGAGTGGAACCGTTATAAGTTATACAACATACCGATTTTACAAAAATAACGATTCGGCTAAATAACGACATCGCTATTCATAAGGAGAGTGATATAACATCAGGCTGATAATTCAACCCATGTGAACCTTGGGGGCGACGGTCCGACAGTGTGTAAACTCTATAAAACGCAGCAGAAGTAAACACATGTGTTCAAAAAAGAAACAGAAACAAAATAAGGTTAATCTACTAGCAAAAATTTACCATAGTTTGCAGGTGTCCTTCTAGTACGTTGATTTGTTCTTCCGCTGTCGGAATAAATCTAAGAAAATTAAACAAATCATCTTAATACAAAAATTGTGGCGGTTTCGATGCAGAATGGTTTACAAGAAAAACAACTCCAGATATTTCCACACTGACAAAGGTACTCTTACCCGCAAAAAAACCGCGGTGGTCACCAAAATCAACTAGACCGAAACACACATGTTCGACTAAACCGATAATTTATGTTCAAATTTTAAAATGCGCAAACGAAGTAATAATAAAAACTATCAGTAATTATTAAATTGAATATTTCCTTTTCTTTGTCTTTGGCAATTGACAGGTCGTTTATAAGATTAGTTTTACTTTTTTTGCGCCAAAAGATCACGCCGCGAAATGTTTTTATTGCAAGTCCAGTCTGCTGTAAGTCTTCTTTAGATATGACAGGAAATCGTGACAAACTGTTAAAAAAAAACAGTTTTTAAACTGTGGATGCACATTTCCAAAGGTGAAATTTCCACTTCAAAACTTTTACATTTGAAAGGATGTGGCAACGTAGCTCGAATCGTGTCATAATCTTAGAAGCTGTTGAATTGTGAACCGTTATAGAACTCTGGTAAAGTCCAGTAATCATTTTGTTTTGTTTGGTGGTGAAACTATTGCCAGAGATCACGCGACATAAATTATTTATTTAATCCGACCGTATTTAATCAAAGTCTGGCAAAATTTCTGAGAGTTCCACTTTGGCTTTAAAATTGATTGTGTCTAGAGAAAATTGAAAATTTTACATTTATCCAAATGCTTTTAAGCGTATCTAAGCCAGCAGAAACTGGAAGTCAGTGGACGTGAAGCTCAATTTGTTCGACCTTTTCTCGCATAACATGCTTGTGAGCGCAATATGATGAAAATACTTTTAATATGAGAAAATATTAAAAGTATTTTCATCAGTCCAAAATTTAGTTCTTGACTTCTTGGTTCTTGGTGTTTATATAAGGAAATGAGAACTTTATCTGGTTTGTTGGGAGTTGGATAAATTCTGGTGTATTGATGAATTTGATTAACTGATTAGGTTTATAAGTTAACTGATAATTGCAATTTGTTCAGAGTTTAAAATAGTTTCTAAATTGATAGTTTCTAAAAATGTTATCGAAATGGTTCTTTCAATACGCAGAAAGAGCTTTAGTAATATCATACTGACATAATTATTATATTGAATGCTTAACTGTACTTCGAAGATATCGGTAATATTGTTGATTGCGTTAAAAGCTAAATTTATGTTCTTTTGAATAATTTGAATTTCATTTGAGTATCGTTTAATATGATTTGCAAACGATGTGGATTTATCTATTTGTTTAAGACTGGGATTTCGCTTATGTATTTTATGTAGCACTCGCGCGTGCACGGGGCACAGGAAATCTCAAAAAATATTAGTTGTAAGAACACAAAGATGTATAGGAACACAAAGAGGAATATTGTCAGCATCATGTAAGTTATTTTAGAATCTTCAAAAATTATTTTTTTGCATAAAAAAAGGTCACAAAGTAAGCAATATTTTTTCTACTTCTACTGTAAACTATACGTATACTATTGAAAAAAAGAAATTCAAAAATAGCTTAGGGGAAGATGTAAATCTTTGCTTTCATTTGAGGGTTTACTTTTTTAATTACGTTAGGTAATTGTGTCCTGTTCCCAGTAAAATATGTCAACGATTATCCTGCAATGTCATTAAGGTCGAAAATTAAACATATAACATGCTAACTAGAGTTAAAAAGTAGCTACCGACACACAAAATTTTAATTTAACAGCAATAATAAGTTTATCCATTATATAGCAGATGGCGCTGTAATCCATCAATGACGCGCCTTGAATATTATAAAATGAACTTTAATTCGTAAGCCGTATGTTATCATACAAAATCTCGATTTATTTCGAGTCTACATTTTTAACAATTTACAATACGCGTATTTAGTAAATACGTAACAATTAAGTTAGGTCAAGATTTTGAATGCTAACAAAGCTAAATATATTAACGTGATTCTGAAGAAATTGATTACAACTCATTTCGAGTTTGCATTTTTAACAATTTTAATTTACAAATTGATATTTGTGTATACTAGTATAAAAGTAGGTATAACAAACTTATATTTATTTTTGTTAGAAATTAAAGAAAATACAGTGCACGTCGTTTATAGAAAAAACATCGTTTATAGTAATCATAATTTTGGTTTATGTTATCAATTTTCTTTTCAGGTTTGTTTCTATACAAGAACCTATTTCGTATGAATTTTTTAACAGCATTTTCACAATCCGCTTTTTTAGAGTAAAAAATTTTATCATTGTACCCTACAAATAGTTGTTTTGTATATTTAGCTTTATTTTTGTAGTGTTATTTATTTATTCAAGTATTTTGACTGATCCATGTAACGTTACATCATTCATCATTTACATATCTGTAAAGACGTAATCTTCGAGAATTAACTTGAAAAGCATGTTCGTTCTTAGAATAACTTAAATTAACTACGTATTATGTAATAAGGTTATTTTGTATTTATTTTTAGTGGCCATAACTTGATTAATTTGATTAGAACGCCGTATTATTAAATTTACCAAAAAAATGTAATTACCTAAATTTTTGTTTTCATAACTTCGACTCTTTTTAAGTATTTCAGACATAAACATTTAGGTTATAACTTGACAAAATTTACATTATTTAAAACACTTATTTTAATCGGAGGATTCAAAAATTAATATTAAATTTTACATTGATAAAGAAGCTATATTTAAATTTACTTAAACCACAATTTAAACCGGCAACGAAAACATCTATCTTTCTTTGTTTTAAAATAATTTTTTCGGCTGATTCCGTAGTGTTAAAGTTATTTTGCGACCCACTATCTAACAATATTTTAGATTGATGATCATTTCCAAAAGTATTTAGAATTGTTATCACTTTAGTTGAAAGTAGCGTCTGACTTGATATATTACTTATGTGTGAGATTATGGATGGATTAGTAGATTCATTAATATTTTGTTTTGGTGGCAATAAGGTTAATGATACTTGATTTTGCTCGAAATGTAAGAGTGTATGTTGTTGTTTCATTTCTTACAGTTTACAATGTTTTATTGTATGGTTCGACTTTAAACAATTGATGCCTACGTTTTTAAGTTTATCAGGTAAACGTTTTAAAAAATTTGGGCATGCATTAATTATATAAGTTTTTGTACAAAACGCACAAACTGATTGGTTAGTAAAAATATATGATTAAAATTTTGGTTTATTACTTATACATTTAAAATTATTTTTGCTTGCACTTAGGGCTTCTAACACACAATATCTTTCTTCTAAAAAAATAGTAAAATCATGAATTGTAGGAAAGTTGTTTTTTTGCGTCGCGCGTATTTCCCACTTTCTGCGAGTTACGTAATCTAATTTATTTATTATTAAATAAATAACTAAAACTTCCCAATGCATGACCGGTTGTTTTCTCACTTCTAGCGCACCATCGGGTGGTTGTCGCAATTGCGTATGCGATTCTTTAACTATTTCGGGTAAACTAAATAAAGCTTTGATATGATTGTTCACAAGAAGTTGTTTATTTTCAAACCTATTTTGCAACATATTTTTTGCAAGAGTTAAATAATGAATTATTTGTTTTTGAATGATCCCCGTTCTGTAAAGTGATCTTCCGATACGGTTTCGAAATCTAAAAGTTCGATTATGTTTCTATTCTATTCTATTCTAAATAGAATATATCTTGAATATACGTGTAGCATTAGTTGACTTCTAAAAACAAATTTTTCTAATAAAATAATAGTTCATTTAACAAGTTCTTGTGTAAATTGGACGTTTTTTACCCCAAGTCTTATTGTTTGGCAATTTTACGAAGATTCAGTAGTTGTAATCTACTAGCAATAAGAAGAAGACTGTACAATAATGCAATATAAAGTTTACTACGTATTTTTAATTAATTCAGTGCACTAAACTTGGAAACATTTGTAATCACTTACCACAAAGCAGTTGTAATTACGTAATACGTTTGCTGTATATTTGTTATAAATATTTTAAAATAAGAATTTTATTTAGGTTTTTTGATAATTTAAAATCAAAGTACTATATCACATTTCTAAATGTTTTCTTTTTGATAGAAAATATTTTGGAATTATACATATTTAAACAATATGAAATATAATTATTTACTTAAAATTTGCTGTCTGCAAGTATAAAAAAATTATGATTTTCTTTCTTTTAGGTTTAAATCATTTCGTTGCCAATATCACGCAAATTACTTTTTTGTACTTCAAATATCTCAAATTCATAACAAATCTAATTTATACTTAAATAATGAATGAAATTATACAATAAATACTTTTTCATAAAAAATGTTTTCGACAAGTCATAAATAATCGCCCCCTCTCGTAAAAATAGGTTAAATCTTAGTTGTTTGTGAAACTTTGTTGTTCTACTTACGCTTAAGATTTCTTTCATATATCTTTTTTGTTATTTGATTACCTCTTGCTAAATAAGACTTTTAGGTTAAAAGCTTACACGTACTTTATTGATTTTATTAGCTTATTGACAAAACATAAAGTATAACTCTTATGCGAGTTAATAAAGCAAGCGGATTTTGAAATTTGAAAACCGTAGAAAATTTTAGTCGATTTTGCACAAAAAACCTTATAAATATTTATGTTACTACTGAATGAATTTTACCTGGGTGGCCCGACTATTATAGTGCATTAAAACGTTATAATAGAGCTGAGACAAATTTTGACACAATGTAAGTCTTCCAGTTATGTTGCTTCAATGCGAATCAGCCGTTGAACTTGTAATAAAAGTAGAGATACGAATCTTACCTGAAGATGAAGAATGGATTTATACGTTTTGATGTAGATATTCGTTCTACAATTTTAAAGGATATTTGGTTTTTAGTAAGACCACAAAATCTTGTCTTACTGTAATGTGATGTATTGTAATAAAGAATAATGATGTATATGTAATACTATTACTGAAGCTATTTTTTCAAACTTAACTTACGTTAAATCAAAATTAAATTATATTTGTAAATTAATTCAGTTAACGCAATTTTTTAATTTAAAGTAGAAATGCTATTTAACAAAATTGTTACTAAAACAAAAAAAAAAAATTTTTAAAACAAAAATGTCTAAAGAATATTTTTATTTAGTCAATTATAAAAACATTAATACCAATTTTATCCATGAAAATTGAGAAAATATATGAACGTAACAATTAAGGATATAATAAATGTAGTAATAGGTTATAAATTTTTTTTTATAAACTTTAAAGATTATTACTTATCCATTTTATATCACAATTAATTTTTTTATTTAAATTTATATTGTTTTTGTTTTGTGTTATTATTTTTTTAATATTAAATGCTAAATTTCATTTATTAGTAATAATAAGTTTTCAAATTTAGGTATTTGACAAAAATTAAAGACGTTTTTGTTATACAACCCACTATACATTGTTGTATTTGCAGTATCATACTACCTATAATTTCACATGAAATTTAGTTTTTGAAGGATCGTACCAAAGAATAGAATAAAATTGTACAAACGTTTTAATTTTAATTTTATCATGTTTGTTTTGTTTTATTTTTTATTTATCATTTAATACTGAAAAAAAGAATAACAAAATTTGTATAGATTCTAACATAATCAGTAAATATCTGGCACGTTGCTATAAAATAAATATTATTGATTCAGAAAATAGTAAAATACATTATATGCGTTACATGCTTTGAATAAAAAAACAATAATAGGATATATTGCAACAATATTAACAACAACAAAAATTGGATAACAATTTATACATAGCATTACAAAATCCAGTTACTATACTAAAATCATCAAATAAACCGATGTGCGTTATTAAATAACTTTTAAATAAACTTGTGTAAATTATCTAATTTTCTAATTATTATTTTTAGTTACCTTAGAATTGTTAACTTAATTTATACTGCCTGACTCAAGTTCGAAAACTTGTAGATCATAATTCAAATAAATTTATACACTACTAACTATAAAAAGTTATGGTTATTAATACAAGCATTTAAGCAATAAAATTTATGATATTGTTGCAAAATTAAGCTTAAGTTATTTGAAAATTATTATTATTATTAGTGGCTAACTATTAAAATTATTCAACAAAAAAAAATATTTTAACTTACATTTTTTGAAAAATGTCAAATATGAAAATTTGTAAATAGATAATTAAAAAAATTAAAAATGTGTGTTTTACAAAATGTTAAATGTAAATCTTCCACCATCTTCCTTTTTTAATAATTTATAATTAACATTTTGTAAAACTTACATTTTTAAATTTTTTAATTATTTAGTTACAAATTTTCATATTTGACATTTTTCAAAAAATGTAAGTTTAAATATTTTTTGTAATCTTAACTTTTTATAAGCTGTTAATCTTTTATATAGTTTTCTGAAGATGAGCTTCATAATTTTAAGCTCAAAATATATGTAAAAAATACATTTTGAAAGTTAGCGAATTTATCATTGGTTGACTGGTAATTTGAAAAATTTTAATTTATTTTAAGTATTTACCTGATTTAAAATGTAACTAATTTTACTAAAACACAACATTGATAGCTAATTTAATAAAATCAAATTACTAGGGTAATTTATATAGAACTGTAAATAATCACTATTTGCGATAAATTTACCCACGTTTATTTATATCTATGTAAGTCGATTTCTTCAGTTCACCTTTTGTACTTTTGTTTTATCTGCGACAATAATGCGACGATAACGGCAGGTCTTTCCAGTTCGGCAACATTCTTGCGTAGTTACCCAAATATTGATAAAACAAGATAGTAGCAGTGAACTGTAATGATTTTTATAAATAATGAACACTTCTTGATGGTTATAAAGAACATTTATTCACATATAAAACAATACAAAATGCTTGAACTCAAACAACGTGTGCAACGTCTTTACATGAGGGATACTTTTAATACACCGCCGGATGCTTGTGTATTTGCAAGCGCAAAACTAAATAATGCGGTTTTACAAAACCTCACTCTAAAACAAAACATAAAATCTTAACATACCCCTGGTTTTGAAAGTATTCAAATGACTTAAAAAAAAATAGTACATAATTAATACAAAAGTGTACAATAAAATGCAAAACAAATTAATAATTCATTCGCACTGCGCTACTCGAGAGATGCCGTCGCTGCCTGAAAAAATGTCTATTATCGTTCCAATCTCCACTGCAGAAGCGGCAAGTTGTCTTCTTTCAGAAGAACTAAAGCCCTCTTTTGTAAATGTAAGCGTTGCAGCTGTCACTTGGTGTGTTGTAATTCGGAAATATATTCTTGGCTTCACTTTTACCAAATTTAAAGTTTTTTCAATTTGCGATAACAAAGTATAAAACCTTTATAAGTGAATATTGAGTTGCCGAGAACTTTTTTTATATGATCTTTAGCTCTACTTCCCACAGGTCACCAAAGTGCGAGCTGAGTGGTAGAATAAAATGCCATTCTGTACATTTACTAGCAAATGCGCCAGTGACAGAATCACAGTTAGATTTAAGAAATGAGTTCAATTTTTTAAGTTTAGAATTGGCTCCTACCAAATTTGTGCCATTGTTAGAGTAGACATATATGGGTTTTCCTCCACTTAACTAAAGCGCTTGAATGCCATAATAAATAATTCAGTAAATAAACAAGTGACCAATTTCAAATGAACTGACTTGGTCACAAAACACACATACGCATAAAAAGTTTTTAAATGTTGACCATTTCGATTTTGTAACACGTCTCTTCTGCTTCTGCCTCGGGTAGCTAGTGGCGAAAGTTTAATAACTCAACACCCCAACTTAAACTTAATTAATAAATTACATATAACATGACAGGCTTTCGTTTTACAAACATCAAAAGTCTCGTTGCGTACTCGTTTATGTTACTTGATTGTTTTAATGAGGGAGTTATCCGAAGTTATCTGGACTTTGCCGACGGGCTTCAGTTAACCCTCAGGGGGTTGGAATAACTTTCTATCGTACTCCCGGGAGGGACACGTCCAATCAGACTTTTACGTAGGAGTTACGCCACCGCCAACAAATAAACGAAGACTCAAACAGGTATAAACAATAAAAAACTTACTAAATTGCAAACGTGATGTGGATGAATCATTTAGATGCGGGGATGCTGGTGAAATTGAATTAACTCGGTAGCAGGTAAGACGTCGAAAATTAGAATAATCCAGGTACGAGCGGTTGTCAATGTTATTTGGGGTTTCAGGTATGTAAGCGATTGCAGTGCGAAGATCTTGGAAGAAATTTTACCGGAGACGGGTCTCGGAAAACAGGTGCCGGAGACGGATCTCGAAGAACAGGTATCGGTGAAAGTGGTGCAGCGGGTTTTATAGCCGATTTTGTCTCGCTTGCCTGCGTCTAAAGAGGGAAACGCTGCGCGCTTCGTCCTGGACTTGGTAAGATAATCTAAAGTAGTTTAAGCATTTATGAACTACCTGCTTTATCCAAAACCTACTTTGGAACAAAAAGAGAAGTAATTAAGAACCTGCATGGAGCATTCTGAGATGCCAATAAGCATCAGTTTGATATATGATCCGGAAGATAATCTAAAACATTTTAAGCATTTATGAACTACTTGCTTTACAAGACAGCGTCCTGAAGGGATCCACATTCTAAGCAATGTTTAATGTGGCACTGTTTTTCGAGGGTTTCCGCGTCACAAAACTGTTACAGACACGGATCAGCAAAGCGGAGCCTAAAGACGGTATATAACAAGGAACGCAAGACGATAACATCAGTCTTTAGAAATCTTCTGAAAAAGCTGACAGCATGATCAGCGAAACGTTAAGTGAAAGTTTTGTGACGCGGCAACAATCAAAAAACAGTGCTACATTAAACAACGGCCGTGGCTATTAAGCAATGTTTTCCTGATAACAAACAAGATGTTTCTTATGAAAATTTAATTGGTCTCCAACAGGAATAATGCTATCGGCATCTACGAAAGAGTTGAGGTTTATTAAGAACAAAAAACATTTTAATGATTGACTTCGTTGGAGATGCTTGAGTTTATCAGAGAATGATTGCGTTTGAAAAATTTTAATTAAACATATGAACGCATCTTTAAACTCATGAATAGTTGAAGAAACAACAGTTTGGCTGTCTGCTGACAAGCAACAGTTTTTTCAAAAACAAAGAGAATAGCCAACAACTTCTTTTAACCGGGTTATGTAAGAAAATTGTGAAATAAGGTACGAAACCTGCGTGGTAGCAAATAAAGATTGTACACTCTTTTTGAGTTTGGGAAAGTGGCCAGTAGACGTAATGGAATTAAGTCACACAGACTAATTTTCTTCAAGCCAAGTTGAACCATGCCACCATAGTTGAGATAATTTTAGATCGCCGGGCGTAATGTTTTTAAACAGTAGATCAGCAAGGTTTGCTCGGGTGCGTTTAGAATGTATTAGAAGTACGTTGTTAGATGTTAAGAACACAATTACAAACGAAAGTTTTTAATAGGTTTGGATTGGTTTTTATCTATCCTAAAACTGGTCGAGTCAGACCAGAAATAACAATATCAAATGCTTACATTCAAAGCCTTTATAACCTACTCTGCAAATTTTGATTAATAATACGGCTGCACTAAATTCTAATTTAGAAACTGTAAAAGCCTTTATAGGCGCACAAAACTTTAGGAAGTATGTTGTTTGAAAACTCAACAAATTTCAGATAAACATATGGGACATATGCGCGTATTGAAGGCCATTTGCTAGTAATCCTTTTAGAAGTTAGATCGTCTCAAGTTAATTTTTCCAGCCACAACTGTTGAAGCTAAATTTTTGAATTTATAGTGCAAGGAGCTAGAACCCTAAGAGGGTCACTTATTTACACTATTTTGAGAGCACAACTCGTTTAGTTATGATTCCGGTTAGAGTCTGAGAAATAGCAAATGTAAAGCTATCTGTTCGAAACGACCAGATTAATACTACCGTTCGTGTGTGCCCATCAGCACCAAATTCATGAACGCTAGAATGAACGTCTAAATTAGGGACATCAGTTAGGATTGATGGAACTTTAGATATCTATTTGCAAAGATATGAAACATTGTGAACGTATAGTTTCTGAGAGCTATAAGCAAATATTACGTGCTTAAGATAGGTTGTCGGCGCCAGGGAGGAAATCATCGACACAAAAATCATTTTTGATGATGCATAAAACTTCAGAATTACAAGATTTGCATCATTGCCTAAACAACGTACAGCAAGAGATGCAGATTATATTCCATAAGTAACAGCATTAAAATTGATAGATTGCAATGGCTCTGACGGAAAAGGTCTCCAAAGAGTACGCTGAAGCGACCTCTGATTGGTTTTAATCAATACTTGCCTATACATTTTTGAATGTATGCTTTCAAAAACAAACTAAAATGAAAAATAAATCTTGTTATATGGTTGGACCAACCATTTGAATGTCATTCAACGACTTGCTTAAAGTAGTGCCAGAAGAACCATTTAAAACAACGAGAAATTTGGTAGTTGTACTAGTTTATTTCAACACTCCACGATGAGGGAGAATTTTTGTCATTATCAGAAATTAACAGAGTCATCTGTCCTAAATCTTGGTATTCTTGCATGAAAGCAGTGTAATGAATTAAAAGTTATGGATTAGCTTGAAAACGGCGTTCCAACAAAAAGAATCGTTTTTGAGCAATTTTTTGTCACTAGCCAAGACGTGAAACACGATCATTAAGAGGTATTGTAACAAAAAATCTGCCATCCGTGTTTTTAGCAATAGTGTTAGCAAAATGTGATTCACAATCAATATCTTTACAAGAAAAAACTTTTTCTTGTGTGTAGCTTCCGAGCTCTCAAAATCTAGAAATACGACTAGGAACATCATTCGAAACATTTAAATGACAACACGAATGAACAGACGTCAGGACATTAAATTGACTAGAAACTATCTCCATCCAAAGCAAGTTTTTTGAAGAACAGGTAAGTGCGGACTTAGTTGATATTACCCAGGTGTACATTACAGTGCCACCATTACGTTTTCTTTGGTAACTATTTATAAACGCTTATTTTATGTGTTTTTTTGAATCGCTTCATGTACTTAGTATAGCTTTTTCAAACTAGCTAACTTTTCTAGCAACTTTTTTTGTCGAATCTTTGTTGTATGATCTGTGTTTTGGTAAATAGATGATTGATACGCTCTAAATAACAAGTGCAAGTACTGATCTCAGATAGTTTGATGTTGAGATACTATTTTAGTTAAAGACTTTTTGATTGTTCGATTTATTAGTATCAGGGATAGAGAAGTGCCGATCCAGTTCTTTTAATTTCCAACAGCTACTGTATGGAAATTTTTTCAAATGAAGCAGACTTGAAGTTTCAGTTTTTGTCAAAATGTTTTCCTAATACAAAAACAAAATAAGCTTACGCGTTTTTTCACATCACTTGATACGCGTTGTTATCTGTGCAGCGGTAGAAGATGAGTAAGTCGCCTTCATTATATTTGTTGCCGAAGTTATCAACATTTTGCATGCTAATCAATTTAATCTGCTTTGATTCTGGTGCATTTTTAGGCAAAATAGTAAAAGAATTCTTAAATATGTTCACTAGCGGCTTAACTTTTTTGGAATTTGTAAATCGTTTGTAGATTGTATCAAAATACCTAATTTTTTAACATGAACAAGATTGACATCGGTTTTGTTGAATGTGCCAGCCATTTTCTTATAATTAAAAAAATTAACGTAATTATCTAAACTGCAAAATCAGTTGCCTTGGAGTCGCCTGTTTGAAATATTGAGGTGCTTTGTGACGTCAACTAGAAAGGTAAGTCACATAGCCAATTAGGATTTTTGAGTTCAGGGACATCCTTTTTCTGTTCCGTCGGAAACATTTAAATTTCTTTAACTATATTCAGAAACCTCTTCATTTTAGCATAAAACAGTAAATCTTCATACTCACTTTGAATTTCTTTGAGAAACTGTTTAAATTGCCTGTGATTCAGATCTCAAGATTTTATGAAGTTTACTGTTGGAACGACAATTTTTATTATGTTTTCAAATTTCAAATTTTTGAACACAGAGCTTCTTGGTGTATAATGCAATAAAACTGCATTAGTTTTTTGGTGTCTACACGTTGTGTTTGCAAATGCTGTTTTAATAGAGCTGCTAGACCAGAAAGAGTCCCAATCATCAAAGGAGCTTCATCAGTTGTAATTCCAGATAATTTCAATAAATCTAAATTTATTTTTGAACACTGCTCCAAAAGTTCTTTGAGCATATCACTCCACTTAGTTTAATTTGTCAATAAACTTAAACTAATCAGCTTTTTGCTAACTTCAAAATCTTGAGTTACACGGCGTAGGAATATTCAGAGGTAAGCTGTGGAACTAATAACAGTATATTTCTTGACTGCTAAAGAAAGAAACTTTTAGCTTTTGTAACTAATTAGTCTAATATATCAACTAACAAAACATTAATTCCACTTTAAACGGTATCCAATTGAGCTGAATTTTTTCAAACCGTTTTGCTATTTTTAAATGATTTCTAAGCAATCTTTAACAAAATCACCATTGGTAAAAGGCCGATCTATTTTCGCTGATATACGAGAAACTTTAAAGCTAATTTTAGTGGCAATTTTTAATTTTTGTATCTCAAATAGGTTTTGTAAACATAGCTTGCTGGCCCAACAGTTCCCGTTTTAACAAAGAAATTTTTTGTTTGCGTAACTCGTCGGTTAATTTGGTAAAAGTAGGATGCTGTGTTTCATAGTGTCGTTTTACATTGTATTTCCTTGGAATGTCAACAGAATTTTTGCAAATCAAACGATTTTATTAAGCGACGCGAAGTAACGAAAAAATATTTATCAGTCCAAATATATTGAAACTGCCGATGTTCATCTTTTTTATTAGGTCCTGGTTTTTCCATAGTACAATTGATACTTTACCTGTTATTACGGATAATACGTGAGTATGTACTTAAACAAGTAATTTGTAGTAAATTACTTATTCCTTACAAATAATTTAAAAAGTGGATTATAAAATAATAATTGAGGAAGGCCGCATGCGGCTCCCGGTACGAGGTCTGTGCATCGCTGGTCTACGGCAATTCTTGCATTTAGCAGTTGAATTCTTTTTCCTAAATTTGTTCTAGTTAGTTTTTTTAAGATTTTTAACTTTTGATTTCTTCTGTTTTGTATTACTAAAAAACTCAAGTGCAAATAACCCTATAATTGCTTCGGTTACGCTCAAATATAGGTGAAGAGCTATGAAGGTCGTGAAAATCTTTTTGGAGAGAAATTTTATGTTTTGTCGCTTACCCGTCTAGATAAGATAAAAGAACGATAGAAACAATAAATAGGGTGCCAGTAACTATTTTTATCAAGGCAAGCGTGTAATGACACTTTCTATATTCGTATATTCAAATTAACTGTATTAGTAGTTACTTAGTTTTATTTGTGGCACATTCTACAATTATAAATGTCTATAGTTTACGTGCGTTATGTGTGTGTATAAAATGTTACGCGCAAGTGTTGACAATAAGTTCTAAAAAAGTAAATAAAGGGAAGATTTCGAGTGAAGCCACGGTCCAAGAAGTACCGGTGGTACTAAAAACGCGCTTTTGGCCAACAGAAGCCAATACTAAACAAATTCAACTCGTAAATTGGCTAAGTACAAAGCCTAAATTAGTGCAAGGTGCAAACGGTTTCGAGCCAATATTAAAGAAAAGTGAAACTTAAAACATCAGAAATAAAAAGGTGTATTTCGACGAACAATTGTTATAAGGAACGAGTCATCCACTGCGATCTGGCTGACGCTTTCCAGAAGGAAGTTCTATTTAAAATAACGAAGATCCAAGGCTTCCACAGTGATCGTACTTTCATGTGAAAATGAATACGCAAAAGCGCACGTCTTTCAGCAGGTTAGAGAAAAGTTGATTTTAAGTATTGTTTGTACTTCAGTTATTTTATGTATGTAATAAAGTTGAATGGTATTTACGTATATGTTTTTGTAAAGAAGGTGAATATTCAAACCCCACGAATACCCTGATTGAGCATAGAGTTTTTATCTCATGTGTTAGAAATTAGCTAAGTAAAGTAAAACGTAGGACATCGGAATAAAGAAACGTTGCAAGCGCCACAAAACCCTAAAGGTAACTTAAATAAAAAAAAATAAACAAATAGAAACATAGAGTCAAAACAGAATAAAATGTATTTAAAAAAGCATTTCTTGCTTAGTTTTTATATGTTTTTACAATTTTAACATTGTTTCTAATGCTAATCTGTATTTGTTCTTCGACAGTTTTTATTTAATTTTTTATTTGACACGATTTCTTTAAGGTTCTTCTATAAGGAGGGGCATCAAAACACTTTATGTGTCTATATAAGGCGTCGTTTCATGCAGCTAAGTGCGCACTTCTTCAGGCCTATTTACAGATTAGAAAAATGGTGTGCCTTAACCTGCACTGTGAAGATAATTAATCACATAAACTAACATTGAAAATAAATTAATTGAACACAAAAACAAATACAAAACAACAGTAAGAAACGTCCACGTTGATTTTTTATGTTGGTTTGTATTTTCCTTTTAAATTTCCAGAATTTTCGTAGTTTTTTTTAAATTTTTCTAGAATATTTTTCAATTTTCTGAGAATTTTTGTTCATTTTCTGGAAACGTTTATTTATTTTTTAATTATTATTTTTTTATTTTTTTAAGGATTTCATGAGGTTTCAACAAATTTGCATCCATTCATCCTGTTTGCGAACAGGTTACCGGGATTAATTTTTAAAAATAAATGAAAACAGTTAGATTTAATGTATAGGGCAGATACAGTAATAATAATAATAATAATAATAATAATTTATTTATGCCATTAGTTATTATTACACGTTAAATTTCATTTATAGAACACTGTGAATAATTATTTTATTTATTGATTGACTAACTATAGTCTGTTTTTATAGTTTATTTTTTATTTTATGTTTTATTCTTGAAGTTTAAGAATGTTTCAATAGTTTAATGTGAAGCAATTAATAATTTTGTATAAATGTTATTTAAACAATTTTGTTTTTAGCAATAATGTTATGTTTCTATTTAAACAAAAATTAAATTAAAATCCAACAAAAAGAAACTAAACAAAGTATAACTTTGTTAAAATTTCGTATTGATCTTTTATTTTTTTAAAATTATTTTTTCTAATCTTTATTAAACCGTGTTCAGAATTTTAAATAAAAAAAGTTGTAAAACTTTTACTCAGTCTGTGGTATGTTTTATAAAGTTTTAATAATTTATATCTGTTATTTTAGATCAAGAATAGTATTACAATACGCATTAAAGTGTGTCAACGACTAACATAATACACGTTATTGCTTGCATTTGCGCAACATTTTACAGAAAACACGCTTTTGTAGTTTAACAAAAATAATAATAATAATTTAAAAAAAAATTATTCATTTGTTTTCACATCAATAAATTTAAACTTGTTTGTATTTATTAGCAAAAACAAAATATGTTTAAGTGATGAAGTTTGTTACAAAAAGTGTTTTATGTGATGCAAATTTAATAAGCTTATTTTAGAGTTTATTAAAGAACGGATAACGCAAACTGAAAGGTTTAATTAATTAGTGGTACAGCGGATATTTAATTTATTTTAAATAAAGGTAACGTCATTAAACATCTTTAATACAATGTACTGCTAAGAATAATTGATTAAAATCGGAAAGCCACTTTTGCTGACAAAAGGGTTGAAACAAGTTATTTAAAAGGATTCATTTTAAATGTAAAATAATAAAATAAATATTTGGTGTAAAATGTCACTAAACAACAACACAAATTTATGGGTATAATTAATTACTATGTACTACTAAATAAAATATTTATAAAACGTTTTATTCAGTTGCCGATAAGTGTAAAAAGTAATACAGATGTATGTAAAGTTTCTAAAAAAATTAATTTAATACGTACATTTAAGTAAAAAATATATTTAAAAATTTTGTTTGCAACTTACAGTAGTATTTCCAAAAATTATTATTAAACAAAAGTTTTGTGTTATAAAAGTTTTTTAAAATTAATTTTAAAGTTTATTGAAATCAACAAGTGTACAGCATAACGCTCTATTACGGAATGCTGGCGCGTTTCAAGACTCAAAATTAGTAATAGTAATTATTTTAAATTCTTGTTATATTAAATGTTAGTACAAACTAAAAGCAAATTGAAGATTATAAAGAATATGTAAAAAAGCTAAAACTTATTCAAGCGCACCAAGTATAACAAAGTTTTCTCAAAATGCAAGACTTTTTTGTACGTTTCAACGATTAATAAAATACTTTTTAATTCGATTTTTAAGCTAAGATTATTAAACATTTAAAGACAAAAACTAGCAAATGTTTTAAATATCTTGCTCTGTAATAAATGTAATAAAATTTTAGTTAAATTATGTAAATATAAGCTAAAACATGTAAAAAATGAATAAAAATGAATAAAAAAAAAAGAATCAAATTCTACATTTATACTTTTTGAGTTTAAACTTAAATATACATTTAAAACAAAACAAGTAAATATAATAACAGTAATTACAACAACAAATAAATAACTAAAGTTTAGGCGTTGCTAAATAAAAAATAATGTAAAGTTGTTATTATACAAATTGAATAAGATAGTAATAAGTAAAGGCCTGAATATGTTTTTTTCCGATATGTATCGACAATTTTTAAATCATTTTTGATTTGCAATCGAAAATATCGCCTAAATAATTGAATACAAAATTTTAAAACAGGCTAATAAATACATTAATCACAAGCTAGCACGTGTTTTTTTACTGCTTCTTACTCATATAGCCAAAAAATAGTGTAACGTACATCTCTCAATTAAGTTTTAACAAATTTAATTGCTGACACAGAAGTTTGAATTCATTAATAAGAAAGTACTCGGTGCTATATGGGTACCCATACAAAGTCGTGGTTACTAGTAAAACTTCCGTACATCGACCGATGTCTGGCTTAGCCAAGCATCAAACTATTAATATTGGCCCGATCTTGGGTATCCATCAACAACCATTCGATAGTTTTGATCGTAATACACAATCACCAATTGTTTCTCGGCCGATACTGAAAGTCATGATTTGCTACGCAATCGCCATAAATTTAAGATCATTAAATTTGCTTTTCAGTCTTGCATGGATTTTATAAGTTACATTTAATGTTATTTAATTTTGTAACTTTATTAAAAGCTAAATCTTTAAACAATTTAATTTAAAATGTCTAAAGCATGCCATTGTATAAAAAAATTTCGAGAATTTAATAAAAGTGGTAATAATAGTGTAAATAATAATAATTTAAATATAAATAATACTGATATCAGTAATTGTAGCAGTTGTAATACAAAAACTGAAAAACTTAATAGTTATGACGTTATAAACAATGACATTATTGATGAAAACAGTGATGAGGACAGTAATAGTCTTATTGATGAAAATACTGCCTAAATTTTCAAGAAAAGTTTAGGCAATGGGCACTGAAAAACTTAAATATCTTTAATTAAATCTAATATCTAAATTAAAAATTGTTTTAAGAGACGAAGGCTATCGTACGCTACCGAAAACAGCACAGGCATTGCTAAAAACCAAACACCATGCACATCAATCAATTTTATGTTTTCAACAGTCAAATGGCGTCTACAAATATTTAGGCATTGCAAATGAACTTTTGGGTTGTTTGAATTGAATTATTTTATTTTAAATGGTTTTATAATATATAAACTTAACGATTACTATTAACAATAAAGATAACTTCGGATAACGTTTTCTTGGCGTCTTAACTACGCGAGAGCTTGCAGCGAGATTTTTTGGTAACCGCCGGAACTCCTTTTTGTATGCTGCAGTTTTCTCACTTCACCTTGAAGACGCTTATTACAGGGTTGCCATATCACCCCCTTTCAAGAGAACGTTATGAAACGTTGGGGTTAAATATTGTTACCTCGGGAGCTAATATTAATTTTTGTTATATGTGTGGTCTTCATGGAGTTGTTGTAAACGTTGAGCATAATTATGTTTTGCTTGAATATTTTTCTTTGTATGTTCAAAGTCAAAAAATGCTGGTTTAAGTATGTCAATTGAAATTGCTGTATGTTTACCGTTGTCATTTACCACTAATACTTTTTGATTTTGATTGACAACTAGAAATGGGCCATCATAAGTTGGTTGGAGTGGTTTTCGTATAGCATCATGACGAATGAAAACGTGGCTTGAAGAATATAAATCTTTAAATATGAAAATTGGGTTTGTACTATGAGCACTTATTGGTTTGGGTTTTATTTGCTTAATGTGTCAAATCGTTGACAAATTTATGTGGATCCTGTTGTTGGGATGATTGAAAGAATTCATTTGGTGCACGAAGGTTTTTTTCATAAACAAGTTATGCTGCTGTGGTTTTCAAGTCTTCTTTTAGGGATGAACGTATTCTAAGTAGAACAACTGACAATGCATTCATCTATGAAGGGTTCTTATGGCATTTAAGTCAACTTTTAGTTGTCGATGAAATCTTCCCACAATTCCATTTGATTGTGGGTGGTATGGTGTCGTTTTTAAATGATGCATGCCTGTTAGCTTAACGAGTGATCCAAGTAATGCTAACTTAAACTGTCGTGTCGTCCTCGGTCCGTTGTTATTCGCAGTGGAACTCCAAAACGGTCGATGCATCTCTATATGTAGGAATATTCTTTTGAATAGAACAAGGGTGCTACAAGCTTTCGTTTGGCGTTTGGAAACTGCTTATTGGTCGTAAAACTTTGATTTTCTGGTAACTAAGGCACTGGAGGCACTACATTTTATTATGTGGAGTGTTGCACGAGCAACATGGTGAGCCAAGTTGTGCATTACATCGAATATTTTGTTTCTCATTGATAGTGGCACGTAGGGTCTTGTATTTCTAGTTGATGTGTTGCAAAACACATTACAGCTTTCTTCAATAAAATATATTTGTTTAATTTTAAAGAGGATGTACCTTGGAGTAGATTTTGAAGTTTGGTATCCTTTTTCCGCAATTCTGCAAGTTTTTGATTTGTTACGTGAGTTGAAGTATTGACAGTGTATTTGCAGGGACGTTTTCTTTCCCACTTATGTGTCTGTTGTCTGTGGTATACTGGCTTATTAGGTCTAAGTATCGGAATTGCCTGGGTGATGTTTTCTCAGGCTTTTGTTTGAAAGCATAAATCAATGGTTTGTGGTATGTAAACAGAATAAAGTTACGTGCTTCTAAATACTGTTTAAAGTGTTTCACAGCTGCGTATGCGGCGCGTAGTTCGCGATCATACGCACTGTATTTTTGTTGTGTTTGCGAAAGCTTTTTTGGATAGAATGATATTGGTTGCCACGAGTTGTCGATCTTTTGTTGTAGCACAGCTCCGATTGCAAAATTTAAAGCGTCTACCATTAATGAGCAGACAGCATCTGGAAATAAATGAGCTAAGACTGCTGGATTCGCTAATGATTGCTTGACATCGCAGAAAGGTTATTCACTGATCACATTGTATGACATCATTGCTTTTGATTCGTGCACCTGTTAACAACTCCTATAGTAGAGCTTGTACTCTTGCTGCATTGGGAATAAATTGACGATAAAAGTTAATTATCCCCAAAAGACGTCGTAGTTGTTTCACTGTTGTTGGTTTCTATCTATCTAACGCCCTTTAAATTCTGTTTTTGCGAACTTCTCCTATCTCTGACTAGTGTGAGTTCTCCGTGCAAAGTTAGTAAGACCTATGCTTGTAACAACACTAATATTGGTTTGTTAATCTAGTCACGTAATGGTGAAAAAAACTTATACTGTAAAAGTCAATTACTGTTTAAGTAGAAGTATATGCCTGGTAAAAATAAAATTACAAGAAAAAAGAAGTTTTAAACTTTTTATCATATATCTAGAGGTTGGTATGACGTAAAACATTTGAGTTTTAAACTTGACAGATTCACTTAGTTATAAATGTACTTACCAACCTTATATTTGTAATATTTTCAATATGATTGTTTTTTAAATTTTTTCAAAAAAATTTAAAAAACAGCAAATAGAAATGAATACTGTTCCATGTTGTTGGCTTTGAGCAAACATCAAATGTCGCAATTTAAAGTTAGCTGATGACTTTTTTAATCTACTACAATCTATTGTCTAAGTTTATATCTTTGTTCTGTGCAGAAACGTTTAAACTTGAAACAATGGTAACTTGGAACTTGTGTACTGACAATATTTTTGCGTATGTTGTACAGGTTTCCACACAACAGTAAATATTTATGATACATATATTGAAAATACGTTTACAATATTCTACACATTTGATCAATTTTATCCTAACTTGCATTCAAATAGTAAACATTTTTTTTACATCTTGCTTAGAAAAGTTAATGTTTTTCTCTTGTAAACATTTTAAAAACTGATGAAGTTTTTGATTTTAAATTGATATCAATTAAACTGCAAAGTGTTTAACTGCTTAAAATATTTTTGCTATTGTCTTATTGAAATCAAAAGAATCTAATCAAAATACAAAAACTGTCAAAAAAAAACGTAACAATTATCTTCAAAACTTAGAACTCTTGTTTTTAATATTTTCTTACAAATACTAAAGTATGCATTGACCCGCTTAACGAGTTCTAAATTGACTAAGTACTTGAGATTGTTTACGGCTAATTTTTTATTTTTAAATTTTTTAGACAACGTTTTCCACGTAATTGTAAAACTATCTTCTGCTATTGGCAATGTTTTATTCTTTTAGACAGCTTTGCTTTTTAACGCGATACGTAAATAATGAAATTGTTGGACATTACTTAAATTAAAATTTTTATTATTAAATCAAAGTATTGCAAAACTCAAACTAATCCTCAAATTTTCTTCTTAAAATAGTCAACCTTATATGGAGCATGAGTAATAAACTACCTGCATTGTTTGATAAATTACCTGTAGTATTGAAAACAGCGCATTTTTAAGAATGACATCGTCCTATGAAGCTTGATGCTTTAGAAGCAATTTCAAAGAAATTTTTTTTAATGGTTTCTAACTCTAATTCATGAAAATTATCATTAGATTTATGTATGCTTTAAAATAAAGAAAATTATGTTCGTTTATTACGGTTTTAGTTTCATTTAAAGGATGAACAAAATTACTTATCAATTTTTGTAAAAAAGTTTTGAAACGAGTTAAACGTGATTGTAATAAACGTCGCTGCAATTTCAAACTATCCATGACAATGCCACACAAAATAAGACAATAACAAACGCAAAAAGTAACTATGTCACAAAGATTAAGAAAAATCCGTCTTGTACAAACGCGACGGATAGTGGCTAGATTGTTTTACACGTAAACCAATTCATTTAAAAATATATTTTTAAATAATGATACGTTACTTTATAAATACACAAAAAATATTGTATATGTTTCTATAAATGAAAACTTAATATCCAAGTACCTTACACGAGATTTTTTTTGTACTTAATTGTTAGCGACTAACTCAGTTTGATTGTGTGAATGAATCTTAGGTTTTGATTTACTAATTATAAATTAATTTAAAAAACGCCAAAACAGCAAAAAATTAAGATATAAAATACGGTTTAGATCTATCCAAAACTGAAAGAGAACAAATGACAAAACACAGGTTGTAATAACAAGTATACTTATTTTACCACAGAAAGAGACGTTAGAAAAGAGAAAAAGATAAATTTACATAGATGCGATGAAACGCTAGAACGTAGGTCAATATCATAGTCAATATAATAGTTGTTGAAGTAAGCTCCCTTCAGTCGGGAACCCGTTGTACAAAAAATTAATCTTGTCGGCCTAAGTTTTACATTCCAGAAAGAATAAATTTACATTTGTAAATGATAACACGAATATACAAATCTCGATAATTCAGAGAACCAAGAGCGCACGGTCTAATAATATGCTACACACAAAAAATTGTTTTATGGTTAATTGTGACAACAACTTGATATGTGCGTACAGTCGTATGTACAACTAACTGACAACGTAAATAAAAAGACTTAAACTAGGAAACATGCAACTAGCTAGCAGCACCTTTTCAGAGTTTTTTAAAAATTGCTGAAATATAAGAAAAACGTACATTCGGTGTTATCACAAGTAAATCCCATTTGATTCATACGATTAATAAGCAAACTAAATGTAACAAGTTTTCCCTAAATCAATTATGTTATTTTGGTAAGTGGACTTTGCAATACGGTAGAATTTTATCAGTCAACTTGGCGTGACGTCATCATAAGAATTTTCGCAATGAACGAAACAGCTTTTAATATCTCCAGATTAACGGAATAACGTGTGGGCATTCAGGAACCGCCAAAAACAATAGAAAAAATCAATGCCTAACACACAAAAACCTTCACAAAACCGTGAAAATACATTTACTCATACCATGGATGAGCGCGAACAATTAGAAATTAAAACCTTGCTAGGCACTTACTTAGAACATGTACGAAACGTATCAAAAATATATTCCAAAAATAATAAATTTACATTTGTAAATTATCACACGAATATACAAATCTCAAAAAAACCAGAGTCTAATAATATCTTACACAAAAAGAAAAAGTTTTATGGTTAAGGCGCCTATGAAGTGAATATAAAAACCGCCGTAAAATTACAATACTTTAAACTAATTTTCTGTCGCTCTAAGTGAATCTGAAAAAGTGACGAACTTATTTAGATTTATCACATTGAGAATGTTCCCCAAAAATGTGATTTAGACCATTTAAAATATTTTTTTCAATTATATTTGTTTTGTATCATAAGATGCATCTGTTTTCTGTAAGCTATTGCTCTAGTAACAGCATGACGAAATCTGTCTAAAGCATTATTTGAAATTATCTGTTTTCTAAGAGTACCTAATAGAAATTGTATCTTCTGACAAATCAGACAATTTATTTAAGTAGTTTCTAAAGAGGTGATTCAGACATTAAATTTTTTTTATGGTGCAGTTTGAATTAATTTTCGATAGACGCTATCTCCATCTGCTTTTCTATAGAGTAATTTGTGCATTTCTATCAATTTACAAAATCGTCCAGTTTTTAAAGCATACGTGTTCTAGTGATTCCACTGAGTTTGATCTGGCACATACGTACGTATTTGTTCTTCGCACTAACATATAATATGTTTTTAGTTTTTGCTCCAATAATATAAACCTACAAAAACAGCAAAATATGATTAGGAGCTACTTTTTAATAAATAGTTACTATTACTTACAACTCCAGATAGAGCATTGTAATTATTTCTATATGAAAGTTTGATCCAACTTCCATCTACAATTACGGATATTACAAGAATTCCGTTTTTATTGACATCGCCAGCATCAATAGCCAATCGTCTTTCTTCTTTACCAGCAATTGAGGAATGACAATAAATATAGGTTTTATTTGACATATTTGGTATATCTATTTCAGCGAGTAATTCGGTTAATTGGGTATATTCAATACCCACAGATATAATTCCTAAAACAACCAATAAGTTCGTAGCCCCTATGTTTTCTTTGCGAACAATATCTGATCTAATAGTTTCTCTAATGCTACATACATCGCATTTTAAAGTAAAGATATTTCCGAGTCCCTGCATTTTTTCTGATATGAACGACATGTTCCAAAAACTGCAGTTAAATCCTACTAACAAAAAAATATTTCATTCTTTTTTATTATATCAAATACTGTTTATTAGCTTTATAGGATGTATTCTTTAGCTGTTGAAAGAAGTACGAAAAATTTATTATGCGTCGACCACTAATGACACAATTGCGTTGAGATTGCAAATTATATTTAACGGTTTCATATTCAATTTCAAAATTAGATAATTTAGATTCGCTTGCCATATCTCGATCTTGATCACTGTCATCTCCTTCAATATCACGTCCAACTTTGGGTAACTCGGCGATTTTATAAGTACCAGTTACTTTAGTGATTTTTTTAGTTCTCGTATCTTAATGAGTATCACTTACAGTTGACATAACGCTTTCTGTATTAAGTGAAGTTGCAGATAGGAATTTTTTTACAGTACCAGTATTTACAATCTTTAGTGTTTTGGGGTCTAAAGTATTCTTCCATCTTCTAAAACAAATATTACACGTCAAGCGTAAAGTGCAATTAAAAAAACCAAAAAACAATTACCTGCAATTCAATTGTTCCATTTTTATTCTTCTCTCCTAATGCTTTTTTTAGGTCTAGATAACGACAATTTTGTTTTCGGCATCCTAAACTTCACTAACATGATACGTAAATAAAAATATTCACCAGCACTTACTGTTTATACTGGTTATACATTTTTCGGAAAATTTTAAAACTAATTTACAATGACAAATGGAAATCGTACCGGGTACCGAAGTCAGGTAATACCGTGCACTGAGTGAGTGAGGTCATTATCCAAATGAACGAAACGGGTTTCAATATCTCCACATTAACGGAGTAACGTGTGAGTATCCAGAATGACAATGACAATAAATAAATTAATGTAAATGACAAAATAATGAAATGAAACAACGTTTATCCTAGGAAAATGTTTACAAAGCAGCGAAAATGCAACATCAATTCAATCATGGATGAGCGCAAACAAGTAGAAAGAAAAACCTCGCTGGGCACTTACTTAGAACATGTACAAAGCGTACCAAAATGACCGGAAAAGTAATTTTTCTCCCATCGATATTTTGTAATCGAATATTAACAAATTAACAGCAATCCCTCCCAATGGAGAAGTGAGCGTTTCGGGAATAAATCTTACACGGTAAAAACATCATAAGCAGATCAATTTGCAAAAATACCAAATATAATTTTACAGCAGCTCTGCATATGTATTACAAAAAAAAGTTACTCTCGTGCTGTTAAAGACATCTAGTTGCAAATTAGTAAAATTCAATCGTTTTTCATCTTTATTGGTATCATCATCATCTTCCAAGTCTTCCAAGCAGCTATAAAGATAATTTTACTTAGGTTCAGATCTTTAATTAAATATTTAAAGAAATGGTTTAAATTAAACTATAGCTATAGTTGATTAAAGAATTAATGTAGTCGGTCAAAAACGACTGTTCTAAAATATATTTGATAATTTAATTAGCAATGTAGTCGTAATGTATGGCGTATGCATTAAAAGCATGTTTGTAAACTTCAAAAAATGACTTCAATATTTATTAATAAATTTGTAAAAGTAACCGAGTAAGAAAGTTATGAGACATTGATTATTATTTTAATACAACAATTAAATTACATTTTTTTAAGTCAATTCTTAGCAATAACAAAAACTTTTTTGTATTTAATAAAAAACATAACACACTTAAAAAGTTAACATTTTTATAAATCAGAATAAATAGATTGCTTGTATTATATTTTAATTAAAACGGCCGTATATTTAGCATATTCAATACTATCCAGGGAATTTGTACCGATCCCGTCGTTTTGCCAATGCGACGCCAGTGCACGAATTTTAACAAGTTTTTCTTAAACGCTTTTAGTTTAGCAATATAAAATCTAACGTTTTCTTTGGAAAACGAAATAAACACAATTTTCCAGCTTTTTAAACACAAACACTTTTATTGATGTTCGTGAATTTTTTACACTAATGACGAAAGTTTAAATATTCCAGTTCTAATGCATCAATTTTTATTAAAAAAATGTGATATTAAAAATTGTTAAGTGTAAAATATTCTGCTTTACATTTTTCGATTAGAAGTTGCGTTTGGTGAATTGTTTACTCCCTTAACTGTTAGAATTTGCAATGGGGATTTAAGGGCAATGCTTCATTCAAATTAGGTCATTTGATTAAGTGTTCTTGATAATTAGAATTTCCTTAAATAAAAATTAGATTTACGTTGTTACTATTTTTTGTACCTTGTAGATTCAAATTACTAAGAACAATAAATCTTCATTTTAGATAGTGATATACAGCATTGTTACCTTATCGTCAGTTTCTTTCTTACAACAAAGACTTTAAAATTTAACGTTTTTTAGTAACATTAATTCGTGATTAGTAAAGTTTCGAATAAAAAACTGCGTCTTAAAATAATTTGTGTAATTAATGTATTGATAATTTGTGTTATTCTAAATTAAATTATATAAAGTCGGGTACGTTGAACATCCAAACTACTATTTAGAAGCGTTTCCGCTATTATGTCAAGTTTAACAAGGGATTCCAGATCCTCAGAGTTTCGTATAACTTATTATACCGATGCTGGTGACTTGAAAAAAGCAGCGTGCGAGCAAGAAAATGCGAGAAGCTAAATCAAATACAACGTCGAACATGTTAGCTTTACGAAAAACACATATTTTCTCGATTTCAATCAGTTGATAAAATTTTTATACAAATTTTTTTTATCAACGCATTGTTCTAAAACGGTGTCCTAAAAAGTTTAAGGCGTATCTCAATATAATTCTCAAACAGTTAGAAACTTTCCAAATATTACTAAAAAAATTTAATATTCACGTTCTTCGACTTGTGAGATTGACTGGTGACTTAAAAAACATTTTCAACAATACACACGGTATGCTTAAGTTATTTATAAAAAATAAAAATATATTTTATGTGATATCGTGAAGGGATGGGTCCATCGATTTAGGGCGGACGCAAGCGCAAGGAAAACTAGGGACGCTGAAAACCGTAGCGCGAGATCAAAGTCTGCCGCGACCTAACTCTTGCCCCTAGCTTCAATATCGCGTTTTCGCGATCTTATTTTTGAAAATTAATAAGTGTATATAATTTTTTATGTTTTTTTTAATTTAGTTTGGTAAATTTTGTTTACACTATTTAATTTCAATGCGGTTTTGTTAGTTGGACGAGTTAGACAAAGTTTTGCAAAGTCGTGACGATTAAATAAAAATCTAGTTGAAAGTTACAGTTTGTTAAAAAAATATTGTGCAAATTATCAGTTGTTGCAAAGAAGATAATTAATACATTGTTTTTTAATTTATAAAGGAAACATTTGCGATCAAAGCGTAAGTTTTAGGTTGAGCTAAAAACTTCTGAAAATGTTATATCATATTTTTTACATTTTACGCAGTTTTTTTAAGACATGTATGTTACTATATCTTAAACTAAATGTAAACACGTAACAAAGAGAATCGTATTCTAACTATTACATAAATTTAACGCGCACACAAAGCGAAAGTTTCCGTTTGACTGAGCAACACTACATAAACCTGTTATATTCTTTAACCATTAATAATTGACACATACCTAAATAAATATAGATTCAATACAAAACGAAATCGCTAAAAATTTGTATTTTATTAAAAGAACTTTAGTTTAAATATTATTTTAATTTATACAATTAACTATTGTTTACACGTGTAATAAAAATCAAAAAAAGAAAAAAGTGATATTTATAAAAAAAATAGTTAAACAGCTATTGTTTTTTGTTTGATTATCAAATTTTCTGTATACATAAATAAACAAAAAAAGTTAAAAGATATAGAAAAACAACTGGTATGTTAAATATAAACAATAATAATTTAAAAAAAATTTGAAACTTTTATTTACTACATAGTAGTGTCAATTTAATTAATTTGTTTCAAAAAAACAGTTTTGTTTAACAGTTAATAATTACTTACTTTATAAAAACGTTACGAAGGAGTTACATTTTACGTTTTTATCTCATGCTTTTGCTTTATTACTTACAAAAAAAGCCATCGACATTTTTTCTAATTACGTAATGTCTTGACTATTTACTGTTTTAACAAAAACTGTAAAACATTAATTTCATCTGTTTTCTTTTCATACAGTAAAAGCACAACGTAAATACTTTAGGGCGTGTAAAAATTCGATTTTATTTAGAAATGCCAACGTTCTCTAACTAAACATTTTCTTGTTGACTACTAAACACAAACTATTCTTGTATTAATTTAATATACACACTATTTCCTTTTTGTTAATTACATATTTACTAAAATTGTGTAATTAACAACGTTTGTTAACCGAATTTGTTTACAATAATACTAATAAATTTAATTGTGTCAGTTAACAATGAAACATTGTATACTTTATTACGCTGTTCAAACACGTTTATATGTAGCAATTAATTTAATAAGCTCAACTTTATTAAAGGTAGTAATCAAAGATTTACGTTTTAGTCAATAGCGTGATTGGAGATTTGTTATTTTAGTCAACTTTTAATTACACGTTTTAACAACTATTTAATCTTTTTATTAACTTAAATACTTTTGTGGTATAGTTTGATTTTATAAAGTTATTATTCAAAACAAATTGTTAATCAAAAATAATTTTTAATATATTGGAGGTTTTTGCTTCATTTGTTTAAGTAAAAAGAAAATTTTATAAATGAATGTTGTAAGATACTATGAAATTTTAACTAAAAAATATTAAAACTATCAAATAGTAATTATAAAACAATATTAAGTAAAATTTACATTAATTTAAAATAAATACGTTTTTCTACAACGTTAGTATTCTATTGGTATTGGTGTATAGTTTAAAGCAACTGAATCCGACGCAATTAATCGTGTTATATACTATTATATTTTTAGTTTGTTAACTAAAAATTGTCACATAAATATTTTAATTTTAGTTAATAATTGAATAAATTATTATATTTTTGACAACTATATATTTTATAATTTTTTATTAAACATATCAAGAAGATCAAAACTATAAAAAACATCTAAAATAATATAGTATTATATTGATTGGACAACAACTTAAAAACAACAAGAATTATTTAACACTTCTAGTGTTGTTCTTGTTTACAGTCTTATAAAAAGTATTCAAAAATGCAAACTAATTAACACTTAGTTGAAATAACTGGATTGTTTACACTAAACGATAATTTTTTTAACTTATTTTAATAATTGTAAAAATGGGTGTATAGTAATTCGAGTTTTTAACTCAGAGTATAACCAAACCCCAAAATTTTACACGTACCACGTCTAGTTCTAGAGTTATAATCATACTCCGCTAGTAGATAAATAATAATTAAATTAAATAAATTGTGCTTAAAAATTTTGTTAAACATTCAAAACATAATTTTTTTTTTTTCGTTCGTAGATTTGCAAAATAATTTTAATTCATTTGAGTTAGAAGTTTACAATCAGTTTTTTTCAATTGTTTTGCTTACAGATAAAATGTCTAGATACGTTACTTTGTATTATTTTTATGTTTAAAACAATACAAATTACTAAAATTTCTGATTGTTAAGTCAGTTATAAAAATCGTGTCCGCAAGTAATAATATTGATATTGTTTATTAAACAAAACTATTTATTAAACTTATTTAAAAAATAAAGCGATTTGACTTGTTTATTAAAAATAAAACAGTTAGGTAACTGCGGGTTTAGTGCAGTTTTGCTTAGATGTTGCTTAGTAACGTAATGTTATCTATATACTAAAATAATGTTAATATAGTCCAGTTGTTATTGTATCGTATTCTATTTTAAATTTTAGTCTTGCATTGAAAAAATCACCAACGCTGTTAAAGTTATTTGAAGTTAATAATAAAAGACAAAATCGAAACAATTTTTGTTTTCAACGTGTTACATTTTTTTGTGTAGAACGTAGTCACTTTAGTATTTGTTACAAATATTCTTTACTAGAAATTTTAAGGGAAGACTTATTAGGCTTTTATTGGGTATTTTTATTAGAGCCATACATACATTCAGATGTCATGCAAAGCCTCTTTGGGTCCCAATTGGGCATTCCTACTTGTTTCCCACTGGAGAAAACTCAAAAAGTTTTCGTTAAGGCATCGCATCTATGGCTCTATTAGGAGAATTCCAAAATGTCCTCATAAAGGCCATCCCAACTTTGGCCCTAATAGAAAAATCTTAAAGTGGCCTTATTAAAAAACAATTAACGGTTATTTACTTTCTTGTGTTTTTATTACTTAATACAATTAATTATTTATGAAATTATTTAATGAAATTCATAATTCACTCTTATTTTGTGTTTAAAATATTATAAATCTTTAAAATATAAAAAGAAGCAAATAACTATCAATGAAGTTTATTTATTAGCAGGTTGTTCAAGCTTTTATCAAGTGTATTCTTCTCAGTCTCGTGCATTGCAAATTACAGCAGCCATACAATTTAAAATATCTTTGTTCGTAAGATCATTTTCCAAAATATTACTCAACTTTTGTTGCATAACATCATAATGTATGATTATACATAAGAAATAATGAAGAAAACCTATCATTAAATTATTCACAATTAGAAAATAAAATTGCGTTGATGAAAAACAGTATTTTTAAATATCGGTTTGCTATGGTTTCTTGTAGCTAGTTTTGATGGAACATACAACATAGCTAAATTTTGTGTAATATAAGCTTTTATCACAGTAGTCATAATTTTGTTTAGGTTATGCTTTTATTAACTAATTGATTAATACGTTTCATCATATTACACGATATAAATTATATACAATCAAGATAATAATTCCTTTCAATTCAATCTAATTTACTTACTACTAGTATTATGATGATAGAGATCAGTATTGGGCCGTTCATTAAAATTATAAAAACTTTTTTTTGTCTATCGGGAAATCAATGTTTCTCAATTTGTTTGCTAGCGTCTTGAGTACCTTCATCCTTATGATTATAATCATTACCGTTATTGTCATTACCAGGATTACCATTATCTACATCGTCGCAAAAACATTTCTTTTTTTAAATTTTTTTTATATCTTTCGCGTCCGCTGAAAGTACGGCCAATAAACAGAAAGCTGTTTAATCAACCAATTTGTTTACTAATATTTGTAGAATATTTTATAATGACACTATCATGTGATAAATCTGTGAAAAATAAAGCCAGCTCATATTTTAAATGTCAACCAAAATTTGATTCGAGTCTATCTGAAATAGTTGTTTCAGTTGCTTTAATTTTAATATTGAAAACTTACCTCCACTAATACTTATCCATTTTTTTGTTAATCTGCTTTTTAATTATTGAAGGTGATGGGATTAAATCCCGCTGCTTTGGAGATCTTTTTAAGTTCGAATTGTTGAAAAAAATTTCTACGTCAATGTTGCTAATTTTGGAATTATCTAACTTTGGATTTTTATTAAAATAATCTCTTGGTGAAGTTTTCTTTCTTTTGGACCGTGTTGATCGACTACCCATTGACGAAGAAACATATTGACGAAGATTTGTTACTTTCACCAATTGCTTTTTTAAATCTTATTATTAAGACTGATTTTTTTCCTGACCATTCTACAAAAAAGTTTTATAATTATTGATTGTATGAAGTGTAAATTTTATTCATTGGATAATAAATGTCTTACGTGCATCATTGAATTTTAAATCAGACGAATTTAACTTGTTCTTTAAGATATCACAGGTATTTGCAGTTGTTTCTATTTTTAATAATTTTTTTTAAAATTTGTAATTTTGCAGAATTGTTGTCGGTCGTAAACGCATAAAACTTAAATTTTGAAATCTTTCTGAAACTTTTTTGTAGCTGTCTGTAAAATAAATATATAATAATAATGACAATTCTGCATTTATGTTAATATATATACATATTAAGACTTAACTTCTCTTCCACGGATTTCAACTGGGTAGTCAGGCCAATCTGACAAAAGACTTTCCCATTATTTATCCATAGGTAGATTGGATTATTTTGTATTTAGATTGATCATATAGACCAGGCATGAACTTACAACGACAAGTTTCATTTGTACTATTTTTTTAAATTATACTTAAATACACTAAGTGCATCGAACCTAAAACAAAATTGTTTATCATATCTGCAGCAGGATCGATCTTGAACAAAAGTGAAACCTTTGTATAGTGTTTAAAATTACGTTAATCTCTAAACGAATTATTTGTTCTTGGTATGCAGTGATTATGATGTATTGGATATATAGTTCTTCGACCTACTCGCTGACCTTTGACTCCACAGCGTTTGCAAGCCGATTAAACGCCATGTTTCTTAATCTTTTTTATGAATGCTCTAGCCAGTCTATCACAAATAAATGCTTTTATTGATGTTTGAAAAACTACATCGTTTATTTGTATACAAGCTTTTTGAAGGTGATTAAATTAAAATCTGCGTCGAGTTTTCTCAAATAATTATTAACGTTATTCGGTTTCTGCTTTCTACAAGAAATAGTCACTAAAAATGGTTTACAAATATCTGGCTGGTTAAAAACTTTGTTTAAAATTGGCCAAAATTGAATAGAGCTTGATTTATATAAAAGTATACCATTTACATTTGTTACTAATTATAGATAGATAGATAAGAAATTGACTTGTTGGATTGACTCTTGACATCTTCTTTTTCTTAAACGTGCAAGTTTAATTCTATTAAATTTATGGAATATTTAGAATTTTTGAATAATGTTAAAAATAAATTGCAATTATAATACTATAAAGTTTATACACAGTGTAAAGCCCGAGAATTGTAATTATCACAAGTTGTAGTAAGTTATTACACACACAAAGTTACTTTCCAAATACTAACTGGCACAATATGTGTAATAAAAGAAATCTGTTGAACTTCCGGACACCAACTCTCATGTACCCATGCGCGAGAACTACATATTTTATGTTTCTTAAAAGAAATTAGAACAAATATTTTGTAAAATGTAACTTTTAATTATTTTGTCGTTCTATTATATTAAATTATGATTTAATTTAAGTACCACGATAAGTTTTTCCACTTAGGTCGCACACAAAACCCAATTGGGAAAAACTAAAGGTAACTTTTTATTTTTTCGTTGGAATTATCCACTTAGACCCCTCACAGAACCATATTGAGAAAAACTGACATTGATTTATTTTATTTTGATGGGGTACTTCTTGGGCTCTAAGACAGATTGAGCATGCCCTGTTAGGACCCATTGAGGACGATCCCTAAGTAATTTCTAGTCGGGTTATTTGAGCTGTCGTAACTAGTATAAATTTCTATTAGATCTCCGGTTTATTAATACTTCCTATAATTAAAAAAAAGTATTAGCACTTTTTTGCTTGTACATAAAAATTCTTAAAAATGAGTATTTATTTAAAAAAAATTCAAATTGCACGCAATCAATTTAAGAATAATTAATTATTTTTTTTAATTCTAGTAAAGTGAATAAACTTGGCTTAAATAAGTTTTTTTACAGCTGTGGTATAATGACTTTGGCACTCTTTGAATAACAACAAAATAACTTTTATTACTTGATCATATATAAAATGAAATTAAGCTCAAGGTAGACATTTTTAAATAAAGAATATACCACATACAATTATATAAAAACTTATTTCTTGTAATAATTAACAATAAAAGTTTCACACATAGATAAATTAATGCCAGAAGCTGGCATTTAGTGACCTATGTCGGTTCCTAAGGTAACACAAATTCTTTTTACGTGGATTTTGTGTTTAATTTTTAAATAACTATTTTTACTTAAATAATCGTTATAATAGCAATAATAGTTGTAAATAAAATATTGTATGTAACACATAAGATACTACATTATTATCCATATTACTTGTTACGTAATTAACTATCATATATTAAAAAATAAAATTATAGCACCAATACATGTCAAAAATTAAAGTTGAATTACAACGGTAAAATATTTTAAAGCTTCAACCGAAATAAATTGAAACGTATAGATTTGTTGTGTTAAACAGTCGACGAGTTTGTTGACATCAAAATTAAATCCAAAGTAATGTTACAGCGTTATGTATAAAAATGAATTTACTGTTTTAACAACAACAAATTTTTTAAGTACTTTGCTAACGCACATCTAAGATAACATATTTACAAATAGATATTCATACATAATTGTAGACATGTACGTAGTAATAAAAAAAAAATTTGAAAACGAATATTATCTACAAATTTAATTTAATTATTAAACGTAAATAAAACAAACAAATATACATGAATCTCACAGTATTAACCTTATAATCAAAATCAACATTAAACTCTAATTTATTTAAATAGTCAGCGTCAGCTTAAAAACTTTAATTACAAATATCTCGAAAAAGGCACAATTGACCAAACAGTCAACTAAATCAATAAGTATTATGCTGCCCTACTTATTTCAACCAAAACTTTATTTAACTTTTAAAAAATAGTAAACACATATTTATACGTGTGAAGTTTATATTCTTTGATAGTTAATTAAAAATAATTGTTGCTGTTGGTTTATAAATTTTCAAGTCTTTTTGGAAGAAGTAATTAAATTACACCAGGTTAGTTAAGTTTATTTATTTGTTTATCTTGAAAATCTACGTTTCGAAATTACAAGTGCTTTTTCAAAATCTGCAAAAGATACAAAGTGAATTATAACTATATTTATATTTAACGTTTAAGATAAATTATAAAATTTAAATACAACTCAATATTTCAAACAATATTTTTGGTAAATGCCAAACTGGATGCCAAACGAGGATGAATAACTACATAACCATTTTCTATATTTATTCAACAATGAAAAAATTAACAAATTAAAACATAATGGAAGGAACTTAAATCTTGATTTTAACATTTTATCATAATTTATAAAATTCTTGTATTAACAAGAATAACGATTATATAGTTTAGAATCTATTAATGTACTACACATGCACGTGAAAGTATAATGTTAAATATGTAAAAATGATAACAAATTTAAAATAAATATTAAGCTTAAAAGAAAGAAAGTAATAGTATTCTAAAATGGTAATTATTTGTAGTTTAATAATTTATTTTTTTTTTATTTTACTTATTAAAGATTTTGCAGTAAATATTACTTAGAATAATAAAGTAATTACGGTTGCATTTTTATTTTTTTTAATTTCAAACAATTCTGAAATTGAAGATATGGTTTTTGTTAAATGAATGTTCTACTAATGCAGTTTTATTATTGGCATGAGATATGCTATAATTTTTTAACGAATTTTTATGTTGTTGCATACGTTTTTTAGTAATTGCTTAGTTTTTTCAATGTAAACATTACAGCAAGATAAGCATCATATACTGTAAATGACATTAAATTAAGAGATTGAGATTGGGGTCGGATCTTTTAATGTATGTAAATAATACTGTTTTTAAATTGTTAGACTTTTTAAATGAAATTCTAAAATTGTATTTATTAAGAAATATTTGTAATTTTTCTAATAATTTCTCGACATATGGTGAACTAATATAAAATTTTTACTATATTATTATTAAATTCATTTCCTAATCAGTTGGATTGTAAGTTTATTGTTGTTCCTATACATCGTGTATTGACGTAATAATTATGTTTTAATTATGATGAAATTGTTTTAAACATACAATTATGGCTTGATTTACTAAACTGTTTACTGATTTTTATTAAACCTAGAATATTTATTTTACTGTTTTTTTTATTTCACAAGTGAATTTTAATAGAAGATTCTTGAACATTTGAAGTAAATTTAAGGATTTATCCATATGTAATATAAATAAAATGTCATAAAAAGTGATGTGTCGAAAATTTTTTATTATTATATTTTTTTAATCACCGATTACTAGATCTGCTATGGTTAATTAAATTGCTAAACTTTAATAAACTTTAAATTTGTTTATAAATTAAATTTTTGTTAGTGAAAATTACAAATCACTTACCACTAAGACAAAAAAGACGTAACTTTGTTATACTTCATTTTATAATTATTTATTTATTAGTTAGTTACTAAAGTTAAAGAAAAGTTTTATAGAATTTTATAATTTTATAATTATAACAGTGTTAGTTTGTACAAAATGTTTTCAAATTTTTAACGTTTTTTGATGTTTGTTAATCATGTCATTATACATTTTTGTTTATTTATGTTGCTAAAATAATTAAAATTGAGCGTCTCTTACAATGAAGGAGCGAGCCTGATGAAGTTTTCATCTAGAACACAAAACGCTGCAACAAACTGAAGTAGTTACTTCTGTCCTTACCTCCTAAAAGAAAGGATCTTTAATTTGATCAAAGAAATATTATATATTAGTTTATATCATAAATCAACATCTTGTTAAATTATAAAATATTGTATTATTAGATAAAGAAACAAGCATAAACGCAGCTGTTTCAAATATTGAACTGTTAAAATTTTTTTTTTGAAATTTATATTTTATCTTTAATGCAACTTTACTTTATCTTGCAACAACACTACACTACTGTCTACTAAAAAGTCGCTGATGTCCTTTGAAAACAATGAAGTTGTTTGATTTCGGTATCTCTAAGTACGCAGTGATTTTTCTTGATATTGTTTATGCCAATTGGTTGCTCTGTGCACTTGCTTTGTCTATAAAATATAATTAGTTTTCAATGGCCCACACTTTTTGTTCATAATTTTAAATACTTTTTGTAAAGCTCAATTCCGTTTACTCCTACGCACACTTGTAAATTCAAACAACAGTTTTCTAAACGTATAGATTGAAACTTATAAAAACATACACAAGTAAAATGTTAAAATTATTACTGTAGTAACAAACCAAATTAATTTTAGTAAAGTTTATTAATTTATTAGCATAATATATTATTAGTATATTAAATTAATAATTATTGATTTGTTGTTTTAGAAAGGTTTAACATGCTGAAACTCGTATAGATTGTATTAATTTAGATTAATTTTAGTATAATTACAGTTATTATAAAATTCACAATGTAAAAAATCTAAACTAAATTTAGAGTTTCTAATGTGATGTAATTTTCATAAGTAAAATATCTTCCTTGCATTTTTGTTCTGATTAATCTGTAAAATGGTGTTGCTGCAAGTAATATTGTCATCTTTAAAATGAATAATTTTTTTTAACAAACTTAAAGCAAATACTTTAGCGTAACAATATGACGATTTGACTATAAGGATCTTATTACTAAACCTAGAGGTACTCTTGATTTTATTACCTACATCGTTCTGATCTTTCATGACTTAAATAGAAACTTTGAGATAAAAGCAGAAGTTAGTTGTAGTTAAATAAATCCTATATTATACCTTCGTTAACGTTAAGACCGGCATTAATTTTAGTGAACTCCTTTTTCAGACGTTTATTTGGGTAAACCTTTTACTAGTTTATAGCTTTAATAGAAATTTGAAAAACTTTGAATATATATATGAATCAATTTTCTGAACATCTTTCAACATCTAAAAGTTTTAACAAAGTAGATATAACCTCGTTTTATTATAAATGTATGCTAATATAGAAAGTTAATTTAAAGGAATTACAATTGTAAATAAAACTAATATTTAGTTTTTCAAGTTAAACAAAAAAACATCCGCATAATATCGCAGTCGAATTAGAAAGTAATACATAGGACAAAAACTTAGTTTTAAGTAGACAACAAATAAAATGTTTATGTGAACAATTATAAATAGTAGTATAATACTAGTTAAAATTTGTTTTTACATTTACTAGTAAGTTTAATAATCTTCAAAAAGATTTATCATTACACAATTAAGAATAACTAAATTTATGTAACTGAAACAAAAATCTGGAAAATATTAGACTTAGTTTATTAATTGGCGGAAATCTTAAAAACAATCACATTATTACGATTCGTATTTATTTTATTGCCTTAAACTTTTATTTTTATAATTTTGCAATTTGACATTAAATTTAAAATAAGAAGTGAAAGAAGTGTGAGTTCTTATTGTCACTTATCAAATAATACAGACTAACTTTATTGTTATTATTTAAAACCAAACCAATCATTGTTAAATTTACTAAATAAACAATAATATTAGATTTTGTATATAGGCAACTAACAATCATCGAACACTATCTTAAATAGAATCTTATTTAATATTTATAATTACATATAAGTTTTTTATAAATGGATTTTATAAAAATTTTAAATTGTAGCTGTAAAATATTTCTTCTTGGAACTTATAGTTTTTTATTAAAAAGTTAAGACTTCTACAGTACTCTTAAGTTTTAAAACTATCTAACAGCAAAATTGATGTTAAAAACACAAAATTAATTTGTACTTTATTTAGTAAATAAACGACTATTACATTTAAAAATGTATTGTAGAATCGTCTGTCAATTATTTTTTTGTATTTGCGCACATATGTCACAAAGTAAGCTGAAGAGGGTTAAGAAAAAAATTGAAAAACAATTACTTTACATCTAAAATTTAAGCTCTTACCTAATTCATAAATAATTTAATTTTTGTTATAATACATTTTTTTACTATTATTAAAAAAAACGTAATATTACAATTTAACCAATTTTGCAATTATGACAAAACACAACTTAAAGAATTATTTAGAGCAATGTGTTTATGGTTAAGCTGTGGATAATAAATAATAAATTATATTTTTAAAAATAAATTTTATAATAAAACAAATTAATTATTAAGTTAAAACTAATTCTGCTTATTGCTGTAAGTGTTGTAAAATTACAATTCGCTTAATTGCTTGCATTGTAACTTCATAGATTTAAATTACATTATAATAACGTTAACGTATTTTAAGAATTTAAAACTTAATTTTGCTTATATTTAATTTCTTTATAATTTAAACCTTACTACATTTATTTTTAAAAACGTAATTTTATTTCTAAAAATTTTTGTTACACTAACCATTATTTGTAAATAATTAAATAATTTTGTTTATTTTATGCACATTTAACTTAAGGCTTTCTTACAAAAAAATAGACATTAAAAATACATTTTAAAATAATTAAAACTTTATAAATATTTTAAGTCTTGTCTGGGTATAATTATTTCTCAATTTTCAATTATACCCGAAGTCGACATCAACATTTTTATATTATATAGAAATCTATAATTTTTACGGGATTTTTAAATTCTACACTTAATTTTATGACAATATTTATAAAGGTTTATAGAATATATAAATTTACTGTATATTGTCAAATTTAAGTACCGGTCAAGCATGTCGGGCATTAAATGCACTTGGTTACAACTGAGATGAGTAACAGAACAGTCACAACTAAAAATAAGATAATATTAATATTAGTTGAATAAGAAATACCAAATTCAAAATAATTAACTGCGAAAAGTCATATTAATAAGTTATAGCTTTGATGTAAGTGCTAAAAATGTATAACAGAATCGAATATAAGACAAAACAATTTACAATTTAGACCTAAAATGTAAGGACCTTTATAAGTCTCATTATTTGTTCATAATAATCAATTACTTAAACTACCAACAACAAATCTTCCCAAATAAAATTAAGTATGACATATGGTTACGATTCAAAGACATTTTTATTTTTTTAACTATAGTAATTCTGCAATACCGTCATCTAAATATTTTTCAAATAGTAATAAAATGTCTTAAATAACAAAAAATTTTGTAAATAATTACAACACAGCTAGAATAGTATATTAAAATATAAGTTGCAGAAGGCAAAATATTCAAACACGCATTCAGGATAAGCGTTTGAATAGCCTTCTGCAACGAATGTTTTATACTATTTTCTCTGTTTCGGTCAATATTTACATTATTTATTAAATTTAAAATGTTCATTATCTTCCAGCAGGGAAATTTTTATTAGAATTTTTGTGTTGGCAACGGTGATACATATTTGACTAGACATATTTGACACATATTTGACACATATTTGACACATATTTGACACATTTACCTAGTTTTCTGCTGTCATTGGGTGGCAATTAGAAATCAGGATGTAAAACTTAGAAAATAAAAGTTACCAAAAATCGTTAAAGAATAGACTTTATTCTAACACTAAAATGCGTGCGTGAAAGAGTAATTTTAAAACCGAAATAGAGAAATTTATTTTTCCGTTGATTGTATTATATTAATGTATCAAAAACAGATCGGTAATAACTTCTATTACCGGTCTACTTTAAACCAATGAAATCAACGAACTTCTATAACTGCATAATTTTTTCTAATCATCAAAATTCTAAAAAAATTCAAGATGTTTATAAAGTTACCTAAATTGTATTAGTTTTTAAATAAAATTAAAAAAAAATCACTTGTACATTATTGTAATTAAATATTTTAAATAGTTACGAGCGTGCTTACGTACGCGAGAAATAATTTGAGTTGTTAAGTGTGTATTCTCATTAATCTAGCAAAAAAAGTTTTGTTTTTTAAAAATTTTTGGTGAAAAAGAAAACAGAAGCAATAAAAATGTGATTGCAGGTAAACGATATGCTACGTAGGTTAAATAATAATAAAAAATTTGACATAACTGTGTTCTTTAAACTAAATGCAAACTACGACTTATATCAAATTTAACCAAGAGTTTTTATAATAAGGATTACGTAATAGTAATATGTCGATCAAACAATACCAGTATAAAAAACATTTTAAGACAAACTTCTAATAAATGCTGTCAAACAAATGTAATCTTTACTACAGTGCTGTATTGATACGATAATTATATAAACAATCAAGCAATTTTTAAAAGTAACAAAATAATCGGTGAAACGGTGGCACTAATTAAAAAGTATAGTATTAACGTTGCAATATTTGACATTGACAAAAATATGTTGTTAACCAATTACACAAAACACGGATTATATCTAAATAATATAAATTTATGTAAAAACTTAATTAATGCGTTATTAAGCTTTAAATATCAACATTCAAACTATAATTTAATCAATTTGTCAAACAATCTCAAAAGTTCAAATAAAATCATAGACAATAAACAGCCAACTGAGAAAACAACAAAAGTAACTACAATATTTTGATGGAAAGCGATATTAAAAATAATATCGGGAAACCTTTTTTATAAGTAATGCAAAACCTAATTGCACTGACTGTTAGAAAATTGAATACAACACACCGACATGACTCTACTATTACTATTAGATCAATGCACTTTAATACTCAATGTTTTACCAATAGAAAAAAAAATAATTGAATTCAACATTAATCTATTGAAACTAGACATTCTTTGCATCAGTGAACATTGGGTATCTAATAGTATTGGGGTGGATTCTTAAACTATATTAGCTTTAAGTGGCCTTAACATGGTAACATCTTTTTGTAGAAGTAATTATTTACATGGCGGTACTGCGATATATATTAATGATCGACTTACAAACTTAACCACAATTACTCCATATGTTGCAAATTATACTGTTAAAGTGCATTTTGAATGTTGTGGAATAGCTATAGAAACAAATATGTGTGTAGTGTGTGTATATTGATCTTTAAGTCAAAATAATCTCAAAATTTTTATAAGTTAGTTAATATTATTATTAAATAAATTATAAGTATATCTATTTACTTGACGATCTTAACATTGACCAATTAAAAGAAAATCGCAATAAAACAAAATTTTTTGACATTTTGTCATCTTTCAGATTGAAAACAGTATATCATGGTTATTCTGTTGAAACATCTAAATCAGCTATCAACTATATTGTAAACAATTATCCAAAAATCGTCATGTCATTTGAAAATTTAAACATTGAAATTTCGGATCATTTTGCGCAATTTATAAAGATATTTACAGTAACTATTCGATAAAAAATTAAACTATTTTAAATGAATTAGTTTTAAAGCGTAGATTCGCGCCATACACTTTAGAAGCATTTCAGTTGACACTAGCAAACTACTGGTCTGCAATTTTTAGTAATAATGATATAAACAACCAGTTTAAACATTTTTGGAAATATTTTTTGTTTTACTTTAATAACCTTTTTCCGTTGCAAAAACAAAAGAAAAAGTCTTAAGATGTTGTACCAATTACTTTTAGCAATAAACTACAAACTATAACAAATTAAAAAGCAATGGATAAAATATCACATATGTAATACCGACAAAAATCTTACAATAATTTAAAAAATAAAGTTAATTTACAGATAAAAAAAGAAAAAGCATTGTGTTTGGATAAAAAAATTAACCTATTTACAAATAAATTAAAAACGCTATAGTCTATAGTAAACAAAAACAAAAATTTTTCAAGAACCAACAATTTAATTTCTTTAGAATCAAATAATGGTCATATTCAAAACGAGAACAAAATTGCTAATATATTTGTTAAACACTTTGCTCAATCTGTCAGAGATAAAATAGTTTGTCATTTTAACAATACGTTATTTAGCGAATGCACTACCTCACTGTCAATCTCAAAAACGATGACATTCATTCCTGTATCTCCCGATGACATATCAAAAATTATTCATTCATTTCAAAATAATAAATCTACTGGAATAGATGAAGTTCCTATTTCAATTTTGAAATAATGCAGTAAAGAAATGTCAAGTGTATTGTAAAACACCTTGAACGTATCAGTTGCAGCAGGTATACTCCCCAAGGTTTTAAAATCAGCAGTAATACTACCAATACACAAAAAAGGGTCAGTAAAAGACATAAATAATTATAGACCAATTTCTATATTACCTTGCTTTTCAAAAATTTTAGAAAAAACTTTTTGTGTTCAACTATTAAACTTTTTGAACAGTCAATACGGGTACAGGAAAGATTTTTTAAACGGAAACAGCTACGTCGGCGCTTATTCAAAAAGTAAACAACCTGTTGGAAAAACACAAATATGTAATTGCATTCTTTTTTGATCTGACTAGCGCTCTTGATATCATTAACATTTCAATTTTTGAGGCGCCGATTACCAAGTGGGGTCAAATTTAACCCCAAGTTTTTTTTTCTTATTTTCTAACGAAAAACCGATTATTTTGTAATGGTAACCTTTATTAATATTTTAAATTAACATTAGATTTCATATAAACCAATAAAAATATAAAAATAAAATGTAAACGTAAATTATTCTGCCAATGTTGTTTACATACAAAGAGTTTGCACTTTTCACATGTTTCCGAACATTTTTTGTCATTTGCTCTTGGACATATCTTACAACGACCTCTTTTTGGGCGAGCGATAGTTTCGTTTTGCGGTCCCACTTCCTCTGGTTTTGTGTCTGCCAAAACCATCGCTATTGCATTCTGCACGTCTTGGTAATCCTTGAAGTGTACGTTTTTTAACATGTGGGATTACTAATTCAAACCCAAGTTTTTGCAAAAATAATCTCCTTTGAGATGTTTTCCTTTTTTCAAAATTTCCAAATTTCGTAGTGTATAGAATAAATGCATTCATGACAGCAATATCAAGGAAATTAAAAAATAAAACAAGAGGCCAGCGATTTGTATTTCTTCTGCATGAGTATTCTTTCACCATTTTATCGACGCTGTCCACAGCTTTTTTGCAGCTATTATAGTCCAAGATAACTTGCGGTTTGTAACTGAGGTCTTCTCCGGACAATTCCAAATCTTGGTGTTGCGTTGAAAGTAGCATAACGCTTCTATATTCTTTAGGTACTTCTTCTTCTTCTTCTTTAAGTCCCATCTCCGCTACGGAGTTTGGAAATCATCGTGGCGATTATTATTTTGGATGCTGCTGCCCGAAACAGCTGGGTGGAGTTACAGTTGTACCATTCCCGCAGGTTACGTAACCAAGACATTCTTCTTCGTCCAACACTTCGTTTGCCCAGAATTTTTCCTTGCATGATAAGTTTTAGCAGGTCGTATTGCTTTCCCCGTATAATGTGGCCAAGATATTGAAGTTTACGACTTTTGATATCCGTGACGAGTTCTTCTTCATCTTTATTTACTCTCCTCAGCACTTCCTTATTTGTAATTTTGTCGGTCCACGGGATTTTAAAAATTCGTCTGTATATCCACAATTCGAAGGAGTGTAACCTTTTTGTTAGGTACTTGTTTAGTGTCCATGCTTCCATTCCGTATAACAATACGGAATAGACATAGCATTTTACCAATCTTAATTTGAGAGGTAACGTCAGATCTTTTGTTGCATAAGACACATTTCATCTTTAAGAATGTATTTCTTGCCTGTTCTATTCTAGAAAGAATTTCAGGTGCGTTTTCATTTCTATTGTTAACCGTCGTACCCAAATATCTATATCTTTCCACTCGTTCTATTTGTTCTCCTTAAATACAGAGGTTTACGTTGTCAATGTTTCTTTTTGAGATGATCATGAACTTTGTCTTGCTGGTATTTAAACTTAGGCCATATTCCTCACTAACTACCGCCACTCTATTCATTATTCTAGTTAAATCTTCTAATGTTTCTGCCATAATAATGGTATCATCGGCATACCTAATGTTATTAATCGGTATTCCATTAACAGTTATACCAGCAGATTCACCTGTGATTGCCTATATGTTCTGAGTAAAAATTAAAGAGTGTCGGGGATAATATGCACCCTTGTCTTACGCTTCTCTTGATCTCTTTAGGTACGTACGATACTAAAATTGTGTCTTCTCCATATAGAATGAGTATTCTGCTCAATTTCTTTTTGGCAAAAATTCTTTTGGTATTTCTCTACGTGTTTTACGAATTGTTCCCGTCAAGGCTTTCGATTGCTGCAGTAGCTCTTTCACCAAAGACATAGACGTAAAAAAATATCTGTGGTAATACCATAACTTTCTCTCAAACCCTCAACCAAATCCAAAACTACCCGATTCCATAGAAATGAAATTTTATACTCGTGCATAAAACGATAAAATTGTGTTTTACCTTGTTTCCGTTCTGGAGCGTTGTCTACCATTCCAGTATATATTTGGAAATTCTAGCAATATCTGTTACTAACATCGCATAAAGACCAGATTTTAATTCCGTACTTATCTGGTTTTGATTTCATATACACTCAAAAGGGACATTTTCCACGAAAAGAAACAAGTTTTTCATCAATACATACTTCAGCATTAGGGTTATTCGATTTCTTGCAATTTGCAGCGAGAATATCGTAAATGTTACAAATAGCTGCTAATTTATCTGTTGCCCGTCGTTCTTCTCGGGTGTCCATATCGTCGAATCGAATGTATTTCAAAAAGTCTCTCATTCGATTACGAGACATTGCAGCACAAAAAATTGGTCTATGGAGAGACATGTATTTCGTACTTCACAGCTCCAATATTGGTTTTTGGCGTGCTTTGAAACCACCAGCTAGAAGCAGTAATCCAAAAAATTCATTTAACTCATCCGCATCTACTGGCTTCCACGTATCGCCTACAATTCTTCTAGCTCGAATGTTTGTTTTTCTAAGTATTATGTCCATAATGTCTTCCAAGATAAATAAATAGAAAGCATCTAGGCATGTTGAAATATGTTTACTGAATTTTATTAATCCTGGCGGTGTTTTTAGAATATATCGCTGATTTCGTCTTCTAACATAAGGCTTATCTTTTTTTCATATGGAACCATCTTTACCCACCAGTATATCTTTATCATTGGGCGAATTTTCATCACTGTCATCGTCTCCCAAACTTTCAATCGGGTTTACATCAGGTACACTTACTTCTTCAAATTCGGCATCACTATCGTCAGATAAAATTTCATCTTCAATTTCATTTAGTAAATTAATATTGCTAGCTATTTTTTCCACTTCACGCTGATATAAATATTTTCTAGCTATAATTCAACAACAACTATTTCCAATCAAATGTAATAACACAGCAGACACACTTTTCAACTGATTCGAACAAACTCACCGAATGTAATGACTAAAGACGGAATGATAGTAATCATGATTCAGACGAATAACAGGTTGAAACACGTTGAAACAAGCAGATTAGATGACAAATGCAGACAAAATATTAGAATTACTTTTTAGAACGTCGGTTACCAAGTGGGGTCAAATATGACCCCAACGACAATATTTTTTTTACGTCGCAAAACAAATAACAATTGAAAAATTTGTTATATATTATTAAACATTGTTGAAAGAAACTCAGCTAAAAAAATATTAAGACAGTTGTAAAAAAACTTAAGAAAAGACAACAAAAAGAACACGTCTGCGGTCAAAAAGGACCCTAAGACCAATAAAATACGTTTTACATAAAGAAAAAATAATTATGACAAATAGCGCTAATTTCTTAGGTACTGTAGTTGATTATGAACTAAAATGGGATGCACAAATAAATCAGTTTGGCATGCAAAAAAATTAATAGTCATTATTATTGAATTGGTAATCTGTGGATCATTTGTAAAACGTTTGTTATGGAATCGTTTATCCAGTACTGTCAGACAATATAGTAGTGTGAGGACAATCAGTCAATTCACACCAAGTATTTATAAACAAAAAAAGAATAATTAGACCTATTTTTAATTTGCTACCAATGCAATCGTGTAAGGATTATTTTATCAAATATAAAATTTTGACTTTTAACTCTCTATACATATACAAAATACTGACATATATTCATCTTAACTTAAGGTCGTTGCCTCTGTCTCATAACTTTCACAACTATAGCGTTAGAAAACAAATCATTTTATTAAAGCAACACAGGTATTCATTTTACGAAAAGTCGCCAATTTATGCTGGTTCTAAATTATGTAATATACTTCCTAACCATCTAAAAACACGGAATACAATTTAAAAATACCTTAAAAGACATTCTTCAGAAACATGGCTTTTACGATTGTAGGATTTTGTAAATGTAACTAGTAAATGTATGTCCCCTTTTGTCAAGTCAAGTTTTGTGTCTTATTTGTTTTGTACAATATTTACAAACAATTATTATTATGTTATGATGCAGGTGATTGTTATTATAATACTAAGTAACATATATACGTATTATTTTATGTGCACATGCAAATAAAGATTATTATTATTATTAATACGTTATTTACAATAATTGTAAGTTAAGCATTCCAATCAGTAAAATGAAAACAAAATGATATAATTTGAAGTTACAAAGTTGTTAAACGAAGCTGACAAGTAAAATCCTTGTAATCAATAATTGTAGTTTAGATCATCTAACGATTATAAACACAACAATTGTCAATTAGTTTTTATCGACGATAAAAACATTTCGTTGTTTTTGCCGAACATGCCTAATATCAAAGTTGTGACGTTTGTATGTAATGTATAACAATAATTATAAATAGGTTTTAGTTTACTATTTATAAATAACAACGTAAATTTTGTATAAAACAAAACTTTTCATATAACTGTATTGTCATGATACTCGTGTCATTTTTACTTTCCTATAAGGAAAATATAACGACTGCAATTAAAAAAAAATTTTTTTTTTGCATAATTTTACGTTTCAAGGTCTCCTGAATTTTTAACAACAAAATTTTAGGTGTAACGATGTACCTACGATAACTCTCAAACCAAAAAATCTAGTTACTTGAAATTTGGAATTTAGCTGAGTTTTCATATTATCTCGGTTCTATCAAAAGATGATTCTGATAAAAAACCGAAAGTTGGTGTATCTGTCATTTTGTAGGTCTGTAAATTATTTGAATTATTTTTACAGTATCTTATAAAGATAATTCTCCTAACAATTTATTCAAATAAAATTAACAGTTTATGTAATAGCAAAAGCTTCCACGGCCGGAGTCTAAACAAGATAAAAACGTCTTCCGGGTTTGAACCGTGTCAATGTTGTAACCGAAGTTGTCAACGTTTCGCCCACTTTCGTAAAGGGCTATAACGGACTAATGACCGGGAACCAAAAAGGGGATAACTCGAAACCATGATCACGATTGAAGTTATTAGGGTGTTTGATGATTTCTATGCTCTCTCAAAATTTCCTTTTAAAAAGAAATGGAGATTCGGCAATCACCGAAACGTTATCAAAATTTATCTTGTGATTTGTAGTGAAATGATCTTCAGCAACCGCAGACTTAGAAATATGCCTTTTCTTTATACAACGATCATGTTCCAAAATGCGAGTAATGACGGAACGACCGGTCTCACCAATGTAGATTTAACCACATAAACAAGGAATTTGGTATGTACCTTGAAATAAAAGTGTAGGAAATTTGTCCTTGGGAGAAGGAAAAATCTACGAGATTTTGCCTGTCGAGTTAAACATAGGTTTCATACCATTCTTACGAAGAAGTTTCCTTATTTGATTTGTAACTTCAATTTTTTCTATTGATGTAAAAGAGTATAGAAAAAGTTTTTGATACCAGTTTTTGTTTTTTTGAAGGTAGTGTTTGTAATTGTATTACATGGAGCATATTTTGATCATAACATTACATGACGGAATTGAACCTTCAAAAAATATTTGAACTTGCGATCAAAAAAAATTAGATCATTGCAGTCTGTTTATATTTTATAGAATAGGTAAGTCCACAAAACAACTAATTGGTATAAATATCTTTTACAATTTACCAAAAAAATGTATGTATACTTAGGGCTGCCAAAATCAAACAGCAATACAAACCATTATTTTTGAAAGACATCAGTGACCTTTTTAATCAATAGTGCAGCAAACATGTAAGTTTTAAAAAAACACAGGGACTGGTTTAGTAGTGTTGTTGCAGAAGCTAATGTTAAAGATAACATCAAAAATAAAGTAAAATTTAAATAAACAGGTGGACCAAGCAACGGAATATATATTAATATGTCAGTCTACGTTGCAATAAGGTTTTTCGTCTTCTAGTGTAATATTTATTAATTTAACAAATTGCTCATTTATTAAAATTTACGCTAATAAATAAAATGAATGAAAAAAGTGTTGCTTACTGCATTAGCGAAGAAAAGTTTTGCTAACGTGAGCAATTTCTTTACGATCTTTTGGTTAAACAATGTGTTACTTTTCTATCAAATACACGAAAAAAATAGTTTGTCTAATAACCGTATTTTTTAAGAAAATTAAAAAATTAATAATAATTAATTCAGATTTAACTAATCACATAGTAACTGAAAACATATATTTCTACTAAGCTTACAGCAAATTATGACTATTTTAAACACAGCGTATAAAGATTTTTTTGACACAAAAATGTATGCAACTAAATTAATGTAATCTTTTTAAAAAACAACTAAAAACAACAACTATGTTTTACATATTTTGCTGTATTTATAAATAATTTGCATATAATAAAAAAGATTTAATTTTTATATGATTAAATACTGGTGTTTTTAAAACAAATAATTAATAATAATATTGTTATATTATCAATTATTATAGTTAAATTGGTTTGAGATTCAAGCTGCAAAGTATTTCATTTAAATCCTAAAAAACGTGTGTTAAAGGTTGGGAAATCGTTTTAAACAGAATTTCATTAGGTGTAGTCTATACTTCTACTTGTATCAACACTTGAGTTGCTCTTTTAAGCACTGACTGATGAAAACGTTTTATTCTGTTTCCTTTCTATAGTATGTGAATACAAAACTAGTAATTTAAAAACATTTTTGGGTTACATTTTGATGTTTATATTAAAAACAGTTTCTAAACTATAATTACGTTTTTTTTTTATTATGAATTATATAAAATAAAATAATTTGTGTATTTATTAAGCAAATAAATATTATAAAAACTAAATTAATAATGTTGTAATTTGATTTTTAAGGTGTAGTCATTATATTAATGTTTTAAGTTTAACTTACTTTTTTTAATTATGTTTATTACACATTATTTAAAAGCAATTTTATTACAAGGATTATTTTAAAATTGTATTCTAAAAATTAATTATCTAATTAAAAAAATGTACTCAACAAAGACTAGTACTTGCAATAAATGTTTCTTATCGAGAACACCGAATCCGTACTTTGTAATTCAAAAGAGCTTTGGTAGCAATAATTGCAACATTAAAAATAAAATTTTATTGTTTCGGGAAATTTTGTTTTTCGATAACCACATTTACAGTACGCTTAAAACAAATTAACTTATAATTTTCACTAAACGTATAATTAAACGTACTTATCATAATTTAAAAAAAATGCATTATATTTATAAAACATTAGAGAATATGTGCTCTGTATGGTGTACAAAGTATTTACCTAATTTAAAAATTTATCTGCATTATTACAACACACTTGCGCAAAAAATATTAACAAAGTACCATTTATAAAACACAAGAAACATACAAGATTAGTCACGCGTTTTATACAATACCTTCTATCTGCGTATTTCCAAGTAAAGTAATTTACATAAAATGGCATACTTGCAAAAATTACATTAGCTTAAAGATAAAATAAAGATTGCACAGTGACATCATTTTTTACAAATACACCTACTTTAATCCAAACTTTTTGAATATACGTTAAGACTTGCTGTAACAACAGTAGTTTAGGTGTAATTTTTAGTATATAATTTTGAATTTTATAAACAATAATTTTTGTAATGTACAAAATGAATTATTAATTGCGTATTTACAAATTTACATTTCTATGTAATCTTTAAGTTATAATTTACTGAAACCGAAGTAAATCGTTTAGTGAGAGACCTGAGATTTCCGGACTACCCATGTAACTAAAAAATATAACAATTTAAAAAAAATTATGTATATTAATAATTAAGAGAAATTTTATAAACCTTAGCTTAAAAGATCCAAATCAATACGTTTTTAATTAATTCTTTAATAATAACCTAAAATCTGTAGCTTAAAAGTTTGTTCAGAATTTTTTATAAAGTTTTTTTTAAATACAGACGTTTTTTTTCGAATTGTTTAGTCAAAATTAAATATAGCTTTTGTAAAGTACTAAATTTATGACTTTGAAGTATAAATTTAAACGCTTTTAAAAGTTTAATACATTTAATAACTTTTAAAAACACATTTTTTGTCAGTATTTTTTTTTCAATTGTGTAGCAGCATTCCGTGGACTTGCAAATGTGATTTTTTTCTTTCAGACTAAGGTTACGTCTATCTCGTCAAAGTGTTAAAACCGTTAACTAAAGATCGGTTTTAGAAAATCGGAATAAGCTACAAGACAGCGTTATTTCAGTAATATCTTATACAGAGTAAAGAATAAGTTATTAAGTTGTTAAAGCATCAGATTGAAAGTTAATCCACAAATAACCTTAGATTTTAAATTTACTATTTAATGCATATTGACTTTTAGTAAAGATAATTTTGAAGAATTAAATAATACAAAATTTTGCAGTAAGTTTTAGAATACGTTTATATATATATCAAATCTTTTGTAGTATGTGTTGTATTAACACTTGCGCAGAACGATTCCATATGTACCAATATTAGATATTTTTTATTACTCACATGCACCAAAGAAATATCAATTAAAAAATACATACAAAATAGGTTATTGTGCATATATAGAAACAAATCTAAGAAGAACATTGATAATATAGACGAAAATTATGATTACACTGCCGACTGATAACACAATTCGTGATATCAATAAACGGCGTGCATTATATCCACTCTCCGAAGTAAAATTAATTATATAACATAACTCAGCATCTACAATAATTTGAATATTTGTCAAACCCGTGTTTCGACAGCTATGCTGTCATCCTCAGCAAACTGACACTAATACTATAATTTTGACTAAAGCAGCGTACACTAAAATTATGTGACACTTTGTTACGTCTCACTGATTTTTACACACAGGTTAAACAATTCTAAAAAACCTAACGCTCTGTAGTCAGCGTTGTTCATTAATAAACATTTGTTTTTACAAATTTCTAAACTCTCGTATGGATTTAGTTCTTTCTATTGATTTAAATTCTAAAATTTTGGACAAAAAAGATTATTTTGATCAAATTAATGTAATGCTCAGTGAAATCCTTTTTTTGTTAGTATCAAAAAATCTTCTTGGCAAAATGGCTGCGGACACGCGTAGTGTTTTGCTAGAATGAGAAAACATTATAGCAAAACAACTCCGGTTTCAACTAACAGTATCCAATCTAGTCCTACCAAAAATGTACGGTTTACCTAAAATACTAAGTCCGGAAGCGCATTGCGCTCAACCGTATCATACATATCTGATATCAAATTGGTCATCAAATAAATTCAACAGTTTGGAGTATCAACAACCATATCTGAGCAGCAAGAATTCTTACAATGTATTGAAAAAATTAAAAACGTTGAAATGACCAAAAATGAACGGTTAATATCATTTGATGCTAGTGCATTGTTTCTCAGTGTTCCGATTGATAAGACTATATTATCTAATTTTGACAATTCATTAAAAAAATTTGTAAAATTACGAGAATAATGTATGGATCAATTATATTTTGAATTAACTATAATACTTACCACCTAAAAAACGAAACAACGATAAGCAAAAACCTGTTTTTATTTATGACTAATTTGTTTATGAGTAGATTCAAAAGTGATTTAAAACAAAATTTAATTACTTTCCGAAAATTTGGCTTAGGTCTGTAGATAACATTTTTGTAGTTATTGATATTAGAGTTTGCAGCCCTTAAGAATTTGTTGAGGTCTTAAATTCAAAATTTAAAACTATTACGTTTACTCATGATCTAGAAAACGACAGAAAGTTGCGATTCCTGAACAGATAAGGAAATAAATTACATATTGACATATTGACCTCAAAGATACCAACCCTAAACTTGCTGCTTTTAAATTCTTGGTTCAACGATTATTGAATTTCCCATTGTTAAAAGCCAGTTTTAACAAAGAATTAAAAAATATTAAACATATTGCAACATACAACTTCCGTATTATCACACATATTCTAGAGGTCTTTACTAACAACAACTTAAAAAAAATTTTACGTAACCCAAAAGATTCAATAGATATATGCGATAATATATAAAATTAGTTGTAAAGACTGTAACCAAATATATAAAGCAAACCAGAAGACCCACTTAGCTCATGTCAAATATAAGAGAATAGATAAATCCAATGTTGCCCCGAGGATAATAAATGTAGACGATTGCTCGATCGCTCAATTTATTCTGCCGAGGCCATGTGACGAGCTGACGTCACGCGTAGACCTCGCTTTCTATACTTCTATTATTATTCGTATTACGATGCCCGTTAAAACATTTTTAAATATTTTATTTGTGTAATTTTGACAACTTTTAATTTAATAAGCAATGGCAAGTGCTTATAATCAAAAAAATTTTTAAATTAATTTTGTTGATTGTTTTATGATTTATAATTTATAATTTCTTAAATGTAAGAAATTACGTTTAAACGTCATAAAGCTTTAATTTTTTTTCTTGAATGGAGGAAAGGCTCTACAAGAAAATAATTTCGTTTGTTGTTTGATGCATTAATTTTTTTATTCAAATATAAAAATAGTTTTGTTTGATGACCTTTTTTTGGTAACGCATAAATTATTGTTGAAACAACTTATTTCTTCAAAATTTTTCTGAGACAAAATAATAATTTTTTATTTTATTTACATTAATCAATTTTATTTATAGTCTAAGATACGACATAAGAACCATCTTCGCTCATCTGCTTACCGGATAAAAGGTATTTTTTTGCAATTATAATACATAAACAAACATGCCGCGAGTAGGTCGCCTGACGAAATACTGTCAAGGCTGCTCTTAAAATTAATTTAATTAATTGTTTTTCACTTCTTTACCGATCTACTTTCCGAATGAAATCAATACTTATCAAAAGTACAAAGTATGAGGAATATAAAAACGATAGGTCGCCCATCTTTATCCCGTCACTACTATAGATCGCCAGGTATAAAAAGTTAAGTTGATATTAGGTAACTTCACTCATCTGCTTACCGATTAAAATTTATATGAAAATAAAGAGAATTTTATCCCAAACACGATGGTATAGGGTCGCCTAGGTAAAACTTGTCAATGGGTCGCCTCGATTTTAAACAGTGCGTAGCGCGTGCTGCTCAGTGCGCTAGAGGAGGACGCAGCATAGTAGCTGCTCGTGTCGCGTACCGAGGGAAACACAACGCGCATGTTTGTTTCTCCGTGTGATCAAAAGAGACAATACTTCTGCCGGGAATCACTTTGGAGTAACAGACGACACGTACAGTATAGAATATGTAATATACCAAAAAGAATTTTTGTTTGCTGGGCAAATCACCAAAATATTCAACGATATAAAATGTAAGAGATAATATAATATATAAATAATATATACTTTACCTAACTACTCTACTATTAATCATAAATATCTTTTGATTTTTTATTTATTTCAATTAAATAGGTCACATTAAATTCAAAAAGTATCGTAATACTTGAGATTATTACTTATTTAGTACTTATGGTTAAAATGTTTATTTATTTTGTCAACAAAATAGGTTATATTAGATACAAAAACATCGTGATACTTGAGATTATTACCTACTCACTCAGTATCTGACTTGTTCTCAAGTTCTACATGTTCGTCATTGCTGTCACTGGACTGCATTTGCAGTTAAGTGTTATCGAAACACAAGGTACTTCATGGTCTGGGATTGCTGGTACTTGATTAAGCAAATTAGAAGTTTCTGTTGATTCTAGTGATGGCACCTGGAAGAAAGAATGTTTTAAACGGATAAAAAAATTAGTTTTCCACATGTTTACAATGGTTCTCGAAACTTTTTTGAAATTGAAAAAGTGCAAAAGTTGAAAATAATTGTATAAATACGATTAGCTATTTTGCAGCTTTCAGTGTACTTTGATAAAAAAAAAGAACTAACAAAACATGCATTAAATTGACAAGCAGTTTTTTTATCAAACGCACTGTTTAAAATTGAAGCAACCCATAGATTTGACAGGTTTTACCTAGGCGACCCTATACCATCGTGTTCGGGATAAAATTCTTTTCATTTTCATATAAATTTTAATCGGTAAGCAGATGAGTGAAGTTACCTAATATCAACTTAAATTTTTTTACCTGGTGACTTATAGTAGTAACAGGATAAAAATGGGCGACCTATCGTTTGCATCAGTATTGATTTTATTCGGTAAGCAGATCGGCGAAGAAGTGAAAAAACAATTAATTAAATTAATTTTAATTAGGAGTAGGCTTGAAAGGATTTCGTCAGGCATCTTATTCATGGCATGTTTGTTTATGTAATATAATTCTATATAATACCTTTCATCTGGTAGGCAGATGGGTAAAGGTGGGTATTATGGCGTATCATCTACTATTAAAAACCCTAATAATTTATTTTCCAAATCTTGTTCATAACTCGTGTGTTAATGTAGTAGATCAAAGCTAGTGTCATCTTGTCAGCCCTTTTATAGCACCTAATCAATTCGTTTTTAATTGTCGAGACTACTAAATCGGTACCTTTTGGAAACCTGTGATGTATACTCTTGAGGTTTGGTTATTGGTGGCAATCAAATCATTATGCAACCATTCAGAGCACACTTTGTCAAATTACATCTTAATATGTAATATAATGTAAATAAGCTTAATTTTCAAATTAAACCAGGATAATTAGAAATTCTTATAAACAACATGTAGGTTCGTATTATTACAAGTTAAACACCAACAGATGTGGTAATTGCTATAAAAAATTTGTGAAACTGTCATATGTTGTGTAATCAGAGAGTGTATTATAACCGACGCGTGGTCTACGGCTGACGTCACGCAATAAGATTTACTGGAGTGGGGCGGCTTACATTGCGAGAATACGAATCGAGCAATCCTCTGGTGTTGTCCTACATGTGTTCGATAAAAACAAATGTTTATTGATGAACAACAATGACTACGGACCGTTAGGTTTTTTTTATGGTTTAACATAGTGTAAAAATTACTGAGATGTAACGAAACGTCACATAATTTTAGTATGAATTAATTTTAGTCATAATTAATAATTTAAACATAAATCATTTTATTATAAATATCTTTATTTCTCACTTTTGTATCGGGTGTATACTTAATATTTTAATAAAAATTTTGTTCAACAAATGTCACTAAAATTAACAAAAAATATGCCTAAACCTAATAAGAACTTGTAAAACAATAATTTTTTAGTTATGTAGTAATTAATAAGTAATAAAAAAAACTATACTTAAAAATAGGTATATCCACTATCATTTTGCATCGTTTCCAGTAATCTACTAGGTATCGCTTTAGTTAATTTTTTTAATTAGTTCCGGTTGTATAGATGGATGTTTTCTGGTTTATAAAACGCGATAATTCGAATTCGGTTCCTAAAATAAGTAAAAAAATTAAACTTTGCCAATTCATATATATGTATATATATATTCTTCATTTCGATATCAGTCTTTTTAAATTAAAAAAAAAATTAATTTTGCAAAAACATTACAAAAAATAATTTAGGTAACTAACGTCGCAAATTTTAAAGCATAACTCTCATGCAGTGCTTGGTTTATGGGCTCACGCCGCATTGACGTTCGTTATGCTATGCTTTACTTTCGACGTTAGTGACAAATTATCATTAATATCCTTGTATTTTTATTTTATTATAACTTTGCAAGTACCAAATGTTAGAGTTTTAAATTTTTAAAAATGGATTTGAAAAAAAAAATATTTTAGTTAAAGAAACATAAATTTAAATGCATATAATTCATAGATAAGTACTGTGCTAACAATGTTATGGTAACAATAATAAAACGTAAATTTACAATTAAACGGAAATTTGTTGTACAATAGATTTAATAAATTTAAAGTTTTTGTAAAAAAGACAAAAAATAATTGAAACGAATTGACAGAAATAAAGAAAGTGACAAACTGAATTTGGTATACAAATAGTATGTTAATAATTTATTTTACTTAAAAAATGACAATTTATACTCAAAATTTAGACGAAAAATTGTGTGTTAATTAATTAAAGTGTTTACAAAAAATTTAAAATTATTTTTTATAAACGGTACAAAACATTAGTAATCTAAATTAATTAAAAACAACTGACAATAACATTTTAAACAGTATGCGAGATTTTTTAAGCAATCAAAATAAAAAACATGTTTTAAGATGTAAGTATTAAGCTTTTAGTTTAAGAATACATAATTTGCCTAAAAACTTTAGAATAAAAAGGTCAGTATTTTTTTATAATGCTAAAAAATATAATACAAATAGAGATTTACTATACTAAACAAATATTTAAATGATGACTTCATAAACTCAAACTAAATAATCAATAGACATTTAAGATAACATTTAGTAGCCACGTACAATACAAATACATTTTTTAAAATTTGCGGTTGTAATATTTACTATCTAACTAAAAACTTCATAGTTTCTTACGTGTGGACTAACATTTAAACTTAAAAATTGTTCGTTTTAAATATCTCTAAAAATTTTTATTTTAACCTAACCTAAATTGATTAGTTAGCTTTTGATATTTTGATAAATATGTTCTAAAACATTCTACGCGTTTGCACAGTAGTGAATCAAATTAATTTGTTAACAACTAAATTTAGTTACAATTATTAATTTAATTATGGTTTATATTTTTTTACGACACTATATGAAAGACGTCAATTTCACAAAATTTATTACGCGCATAAATTTAAAAATGCTACCCTGTATATTGGTTACTTTTCGATTTCTCGACGCCATCTATCGAGCATGAGTAAACGACAGGTGGTCATTTTTACTTTGACATCGTTCGCTACATAACCTGATGCCTGCGTAAATTAAAATTAATTTCTTAAAACATCCACGTGTTGAGACTCGATGTGTAATAAAAATATCTATAATTAATTAATTTAGTCAACGCAGGGTAAGTGTCTTCTATTCGTTTTTTGGATTAAAGGTAATTTCCATGTCTCTAGGTTTCCTTGTCTGTACAAGTTTAAAATCTACGTTGGAAAAGTTCTAAAAGGAAGCATTGGACCTACGAACTCTGCTATACAAGGGCAGATACAATTGATATTTCTATTCGCAGGCAATTGATAAATAATACCACCTTGTACAAAAGTGCATATGTACCAGATACGATTAATATTTCCATTCGGAGGCAATTGATAACTAATAGCACCTTGGAGGAAAGAGCATGTGTAACAGCATACGATACGTTTTGGTTCTCTTACGTTTTATAGTTTTTTCTTTTTATCTGTTGTAGAGTTTGTGAGTCACCAGGTAGACACAATTATTTTCAGGTAGTTTGATTACAGGAAGCCAGTAGAAAAATATTTTCTGAAAGTACACCTGAATTTGCTTTTTATTACTATTACTCAATTAGTTTAAGTTAAATTGTTATCCCATGCTGATTACGTAAACTGTCAATTATTATTATTATTAATGTAATTTACTTACAAGATTTTTGTATGTCCTGGTTGTTACACTTATGATTTAAGTGTCTTGTAAGTTGCCGATACTTCTGATGTTTTAGTATCTACATATACTAGTATTCAAACTAAATTTATTTTCTGTGATGCTATCAAATTATCTCTACGTGTTATTGATTTATATTTTAATCTAAGTTATCCTTCTAACATTAATTAAAGTACAATTGTTGTTAACGATTTGGTTTCTTTCTTCGTTTCCTCTAGCTTTACGAACCTTAAAGTTTTATACAAGGTTCAAGTCTCCTGTGTGATCTAGCAGGAACTATATCTGCAAAAACAGATCTGGCGCCTATTAAAATAAAATTACTTGAACCTCCTCTCTCTCCGACAGGTATTGTTTTAATCCCACAGCGAGTTGGTTGCGCAGGGTTCGTAAATTACTAGAAGCTTGTAGTAGTAGAAATGTAAACGTAAGTGTTATTTACATTTATGGCATATTCTACAAGAGTATTCATTGCATACGTTTTTTCTACCTTTGGAACATATTTGCTTCTGAGTTCTACTTTTCTTAGTTGGACAAATGTAACAACGCTTTTTCTTATTGCATAAACCTGTTGAATTTTCTAACTTCCTGCTACTAGATTGTTGGGACACTGCTATTTGAAATAAATTTATATTCTTTACAATATTTTTTTGCATCTCCGTTGACTTCTTACGCCCATATGTGACATCACCAGTTTTTTGGATAATATTTTCAGGATTTCCCTTCTTTTGTCATGTCTTTTTTTGTTCTAGTCCGGATAAGTTTTTGTCCAAATGATATAAGACGCTATGCCACACACGTCAAGTATATTGCAAAAATAAGCAAATGGCCATCTATTACATTTCCGCTTACACATGTACTCATGACATAGTTGATGCAAGGAATCAACTCCACCTTTGGTTTCGTTGTAATATAAATTTATTTCTGGTTTCTTATGGGTCTCTTCACTAACAGATGCATCATGGTGCAGTGTTGACAAAAGAATAACAGATTTCTTCAACTTTAGAACGTGGGATACCAAAGTACATTTTTTCGTAAATCCAAATAAAAACGAGTCTGGTGCTTTACTTTTGTTGGCCAAATATGGTGGAATAAATGTTTTATTTTTTCTGACTGTACCAACCGTGGTCAATCCTTTAGACAACATGTTCAAAGTTAATGTCAAATCCGTAAAATAATTGTCAAATGTAATATTTCTGTTGGTAAAGTGATATGGTTCTGTTAAAGTTTCCACTACTCGTGCAGCCAGTCCTTGGGCTCTGCCACCAAACTCCTTACCCAAATATGGTAAACCTTTGAGAGGATAAAAAGTCTCTGAATCACACAACCAAAATATTTTCATCCCGTATTTGTCAGGTTTTGATGGCAAGTACTGCCGAAAAGGGACACGACCGCGAAATGGCACTAACTGTTCATCTATAGTGAGATTCGCCCCAGGAATATAATATTTGCCTAACTTGTGATTATTTTTTTCCCATATATCCCTAAAAGGGGCAAATTTATCTTTTTTTCGCCGTTCACTTCTTGTTGCCTTATCATCAAACCCGATAAACCTCAGCAGAGCTTTGAATCGTTGCAAACCCATTGTTCTAAAGTACCTCATTGTTTGTGTGGTGTTGTTTCAATCGACCAGCTGTTAGCAATAAGCCAATAAAAGCGTACATTTCAATCTGGTCACAGTTTTTCCATTTATTTTTTTATTCTGGAGGATCCGATTTGCCTCAAGATTGGTGAATTTTACTATATCATCCATAATATCACTGTCAAGATATAGCAGAAAAGCATCTAATGGATCTTCAAGAATTTTGCCAGGTGGCAAAACAACTTTTAGGTGAAGGACTGAGGTAGGTGGCAGAGGGAGGAGTATACGATTGAAATCTTGTTTCACTTATAACCTTGTAAAGTATGTAAACAAGACTTATAACAACGTAGCCGTTGCTAAGTAGATGATACTTTTAAGTATGTGTCCAATGGACACATCTTGTACGGATGTGTCAAAAATTAACACAATAATTTTTATGTCCCTTATATTTTGAAATAATTTTTTTTCTTTATACGAATCTTTAGTTATTCATGTAATTGAGGAATACAAAAAATATCAATGTCCAAAGTCAATTTGTTTTTTTTAAATAGAGCATTTCTTAACAGTTTGTGTTCAACAGACACACGTTGTCCGGATAAGGGTTAAATGTTTTGTCGGTTTTCGGCTACCATTCTTGTTGATGCAGGTGGGGACATCACTACTCTTAAACGCCATGGTAGATGGAAGTCTACTGCTATCGCCGAAGAATAGATTGATGAATTAGTTAACAATAAAATGCAAATTGCAGATGAAACTTTAAGTGCAATTAATGATTCAGTATTAACAAATGTTAGAACAGAACCAGAAATAATCGATTCCGTGTCTTGAAATTCTAACATTCTATATTAACATCAGACAGTAACACTTACTCTCAACTTCAATTATTTAAAAACCTACATTTTCAATAATTGTCAAATTAATAATCTGACTATTAATTTTGTTGGTTATAAAAAGTAAATATTTTTAAAATACTTAAGGTAGGTACTCGTTGAAAAGTGTCTATCGTTTGCTAGTGAGATTTCCGCACTCGCCTGGTGCGTCGTGTGTCGAAATTTTCACTAGCACAATATCACTCAATTTCTATGCTCGTTGTGTAATATACTATAAACTAACAAATTACTCAAAAAAATCAATATGACAACTACCTAATTATGCCGCGTGAGAATTCCAGAACGTACACACATTTATGTACAGGTATTTATATGTTTCGTATAGCTTTGATTTCAATTAATTTATTTTACCAATACTGCAGTTTTAAATTTTAATATTTATAAAATGTTTATTTAAACAAATTTACAAATAACGCACTGTGTACATATACATAACAAATATTTATTTTTGATTAATTTGAGTGTCACTTCTGATCTTTGAATTATTATAAATAAAATTTAAAGGATCGTGTTTATTATTTCCTATTTATCCAATAGGTAAATTATTTCATTAGTTAATAAAAATTTATTTTTTTTATTTTGTTCTATATCAACGTTAAATTAACATTTTGTTGTTGCGATAACATTTTACACGTAACAGCGTTTATTTTACGTTTATCTATGTGACATTTTATTTTTTCTCACTTCATATAAATTGATTTTTATTGTTTTATTTATCTTAAATTTATTAAATAACTTTTGATAATTTCGTTGTTTATTTCTAATGTTCCTTTGTTTTTTACTCAAGCAATTCTTATTATTTATTAATTATATGCATTTAAATATAAAAATGTATACAATAAATAAAATAAATCTTTAAAGTCTATTAAAAAAAACCAATGAAGTTTATGATTATTTATTTGTTTGTTATTATTGTTGTTTGTTGTAGATGTGTTTAATGTATAAAATAATCGTTTAATAATTTTATGAAAAGCCATTATTATAAACTAATAACTTTTATTCAGAAGAATTACAATTTAAAATTTTTAAATTAGATAAAAACTATTAATTATTATTTAACTTTAAAGTTTTCTAAATAATTTCAAAAAATATATACTTTTTGTTAAGAAAACAATAAATCAATTTGAAGATTTTTAAAATAAAAAGTTTGTTTTGCTAGTTCTAGAGTTTGTTGAAGTTTCTTTTAAAATTTTTATGTCGTCTAGAATTTATTTTATTCGTTTATATTTGCTTTTCTAGCATTTAATATTTTTTAGCTATTACTTATTAAAATTGTTGTTTTGTAAATGTTTTCTGTTTTATTAATATATTTGTAAAATGTGTTACATGTTGTAAATCTTTTGTACTATATACAATATTTTGAAAAATATTTGTATTGAATAACATATGTGTTTAATGTATAAGTAACAAAACTAGAATTTGTTGTCATAAATTAAATCAAAAGATTATAAAATTGACGTTTTACTTATTAATTATTTGTAATTTTTAAAAAACACCAAACTTACTCCTGATATGTTTAGGTGAAATGCGCAAAATGTCCATAAATAATTCAAGCATTACTTTGTATTACACATAACAACACTACAGGAATGGCAAAAATAACAAATGTGGGGCATGAATCGTGAAACCAATGCAAACAATGCATACGTTCACCTAGTCAATAGTCATAGTTGTTTGTGAATAAACTTTGTCACAAACAGTACAGTTTTCTTAAGGATCTTCCAAATCATCTGATGAGTCACGCAAAGAAATTGTCTTTGTCATCGTCTTAGTCCGACAATGACTATTTTCTTGTCTGCTTAGACGAATGTTTGATGGCTGCTTTTAGTTTCTCGACCATTTCTGTTTCTTGTTCGTCTTGTTTCCCTTTGTTTTAGTAGTTTTATTTCTTTTTTTATTTGTAGTTTCTTTATTTGTCAAGATTTCTGCTAACCGTTTGCTTTTTTGTCTCACCGAGTCAATAAGAGTGGAAACAACTAGAACAGGTAAAATACCATCAATCATCATTCTAAGAGCAGGATTCTTCTTAGGAACCTCTTTAGTTTTAGAATTTCGTATAACATTTGGCAATTCTGGTGCTACATTTTGCAAGCTGCAGTAAGGTAGTTGATTATTCTGAACATTTTGTTTTTTTTTCTGAAGTTGTTTGTTGAGTTTTGGAATGGGTTTCTTGGAAATTCTGTACTTAAACAGATGCTACTCTACTTGGAGATCGTTCATAAAAAAGGTTTCCAAATTGAACTTGGTAATGTTTTTTCCCGGATAGCAAGCGACAAAGTAATTTATTTAAAAAGTTTTAAAGTTTTAAAATTATTTGTCAAGAAGCTGTGGGTACTGAGTGGTCTATCTCGGTAAGCACAAAAAAATAATGCCATGTTTAAGGCAACATTTATAATTTTTTCTATTGGTTTACCCCGTGAGATAAACTGTTTCTTTAGTCATTTAAAAAATATGTTGTTGACATAAGCCGATTTTTTGACATTTAAATTTTGGATCCTGGTGGCATACTATCTGCACACGCTTTATTTTCTTTAGTTCTCTTTATCTTGCAAATAAGTAAAATAAAAAGTTCTTCTGCATTGCAGCAAGCTATCACAGTAATTGTTTTCCCATTTTCTTCAGAACTTACACCTGCAATACTCTTATATCCGTTTTTGGCAATTACATATCCCAGCGTATCGTTGAGTTGCATGTTAGTGTTATCCATATTAAAGATATCGATTAATCGAAACTGTTTTTAATTTTTGTCCAGATAGCGTTGGATTTAAAAAAAAATAAACATAACCATGGAAAACCTGCTAGACCATTCTCTTTATTAAAACAATGATGGACACGCTAACTTAAAAGCCATCGATCTTACATCAGTTCTTGTAGGGGCAAAACCAGTCTTTTAAAGTCTAATGAACCTACTCACTTAAAAACTAGAGAACTATTTATTCTAATTTTATGAGGATAGATGGTTTACTTGAATACTCAGAGCCGCAACAGTTTTCATTTATTTTGAGGTTAGGTAAGAAAAAAAAGTAATACTTTTACTTGCCTTAGTTCAAATCTCGTTGCAAATTTTGTTTATTATGAAAAGTTAATGCATTTGTTATGCACTCCACAGAAAAGTTTACGGTATACTCAATTACTAAATGGTTTAAAATTTAATACTGGCACGATTTAATCAGCACAAAAACAATGCAAAATAAATGCTGCTTAAAAATTGAAAGTAAAGTAGCGGTTGCGCAAAAAACAAACTGCGCCATCTCACCTTCCGCGACATTCATATTCAAGTCACTTTAAACTTATTAGATTTCATGCACAAATTAACTTTGCTTGTTCTTAAGTCAACATTTTTCTAGTAATTTAAAAAAATTAAGTACTATACTTTTTATACTCAACATTAATAAAAATTTCTGTATTTTATAATAATATCACATGTATGTAACAGTAAAAATTACATGATTATAACTGTAGTACTTAATTTTTGTTTTTGCAGTAATATTGAATTATTAATGTAACATTACCTAAGTATGCATGCAGAAATTGAATGTGAGTAGTATATAAGCGTCACTAATCCTTTAATTAAAACAATTGTATTAATTGAGACTAAAACTGCGAATTAAGACTAAGGTGCACAACATAAATCAGTAAATTAACCGCAAATTAAGTTGGCGTTCAACCAATTTTTTTTAAACTTACGCTTTGTTTTGTAGGGGCGTGGTTAAACAAAATTGTTATTTATTCAAGACGTAATTGATATCTGATCATGACTCAATTAAACTTGCGGTTTAATTTTGATCGTGTGATTTTCCAAACGTTAATACGTGGGTCAAATCAAAATTAAGTAGCGCCGTATACTGGGCAACATATCGTACAATAAACTGATCCTGTCGGTCTAAACTTTTACATACGCAGATAGTATAAATTTATATTCGCAAATTTAAAACCGCAAACAAACTACAAAACAATTTAAACCTTCGAGACTCAACGGGCACTGCATATTACTTTGTAAAGCACAAAATGATATTATTAATTGTGTTAACCTAACATACACGTACAGTCAACAATCGACATAACCACCAAAATGCAAATCGTAAAATTTGAAATAGCAATACTCACAGTTAGGTTTTATCCAGTAGGGGATTAGCTAATTTAGTATATTCATATAACGTTAACACAAATAAAGTTCTCCTTTACCATTTAATTATTCGAGATTGCAAATGTGCAGCGTTTTCCTTCTACCTAACAGAATAATTTATCGTAGTAGTTCATCTCAAAAGAGGTACAATCCTGAAGGTTTCCAACCCTTGATGGTGTAAATAGTTACGTTTTAATAACGCGACGTCATGAAAGTTTTTTCTACTATGCCACCTGTTCGTTATCTTCACTGATAACGGTAAACGTGTAGTGGGTACCGAAATCCGCCCGATTAGCTTTCACAAATTTATTCGCATATTCCCGTGAAATGATCTAAAGGCAAAAGCCGCGTTGGGCGTAAAATACAGAACTCGTCGATGGTCTTACAGAAAGCGAAATTCAATATGCTACCTAAAATTAGACATCTCGACGAAAGAGTAGTGGTGGGCGTGTCCAGGGTCAAATTTTATACTTGAAGGAATTTTTATACTCAAAAATTGAACTACCAACTTTTAACATAACAAATTCAATACTAATTTTTGTTAGCTCACGGTTTAAAGGGTGTTGCAATTTAATTGTTAATTTATACTTTCTTATAAAGAAAGCATAGCGAACGCATTTTTTGCAAACATGTTTTTTTTAATTTTACGCTTCAAGGTCTCCTGAATCAGAAACATGTATGTTTAATATAAAAAAAATTGAGTGTTTGTGTGTGTCTGTGTGTGTGTAACGTTGTACCCACGATAACTCTTAAACCAAAAGTTCTAGTAACTTAAAATTTGGTGTGAAGCTGACTTTTCATATTTTCTCGGTTTTGTAAATAGATGGGTTTGCTAAAGAAACCGTAAGTAGATGTATCCGCCATTTTTAACAGTTTTTCTTATATAATTTTGTACGTATGTAAATTTTTTAAATTATTTTTAGTTTCTTATAGAGATAATTCTTCTTAACAATTTATTCAAATAAAAAATTTCTAACATTAATAGTTTATTAGATATTTTATTTATAATTTAAACTAAATTTACAAATATAATATATGTTTAAATTCTGTCTGTGACGATTTTTTTTAGAAAAAAAAATTGATTTACTAAAGGAAAAACCAATATCGAGGCGTACAAATATAGGAGTTAGTCAATATGACAACATAACCTTAATTTACCATATTTTGGTTATATATTAATGAAATGGAGGAAAAAAAAATAGCATGCTAAAAAGTAAATACAAACGTGTACATATACATATCACTTTATAATAGGTAGGATAAAAAAAATTTTTAAATAAAAATTCTTTAATGTGTAATACTTAGTACTTTACTATTATTTCTTTTAAGCAAATAAAATTATAAACCTATAAGTTTTCTGAATTCACTATATTCTTTTGACTTAGATGTTTTTCTTTAATTTGAAAATAAAAAGTATGTAGAAATTCTTTATAGGAAAGTCGTGTAGTAACAACATCAGTTTTTTTTTAACATTATTACTTTTAGTGTTCATAAAATTTAAAATATTAATAATAATGAGCCAAGTTCCGACTAAAACTTAACTGATTTTTTTAGCTGTACACGGTCCAATACAAATTCAACTTTACGACTTTACCGTTATCTGATAAATACGTCATTGTAGTTATGTCATAACTTTACTGTTTATTGATAAATATGCCTTTTTAATTATAGGTCACGATTTTGCATTTATATAAAAAACAAATATTTACGCTTTAATGCATTAATCGCCATGTGTCAAATATAAGAATTAACCAAATTTTACCTGGTGTCGGTTTAACTCAGTGGTTTATTGCTTGTAAATGCATGTGCAAGCTTTTAAATCCAGAGTTCAAATCTCGATGACAGTAAATAAAGTCACGTTATTTAGACAAATTCACGGATTGAACTTTGTCATCTGATATCAATCATGTCTTGATTAAATAACTATTTTGACAATTCTGCAAAACTTTGCTAAATTAACATTAATGTAATTCGCAGTTTGATTCATGGTTTAATTAACTGATCAAGGATTTTATTCGCGGTTTTAATACGCGGATTTGATTTACGGTTTTGACCTAATTAATTTAATTGTTTTAATTAAGAACTTCGGATGTTTTTATAATGCTTATGTGTATGTTTTTTTACAAATATATTTGTAGCAAGTAAAATGTAATTTTTCATCTATAGGTAAAAAATTTTATTATGAAAGTGATTTTCATTTTGTCAACAATCATTTTTAATAGTAAATAATAAGATGGTTTAGTAAAAAAAATATTTTTTTTCTAATGATCGAATCAAAGTTTATGCTTAGTTGCTTTTTTTGTAAACATGTCTTTTTTCTAGGTTAGATTTCTATTCAGGTGACTGAAAAAAGTGTCTCTGCTGCATGGTAACTTTACATGTATCAATTTAGATTTATTTGTTCTTATCTTACATGTAGAAATTTGCCAATTAATGTGTTAACTAAAAATGATTATAATGCTCAAAAATGTAAAAAATAAATTAATTTAAAAACTAGTTAACAACATTGTAACAAGAAACATGTGGAATTTCTAAGTACTTAATTTAAAAATTAATTTTTTTTTATATTTTGATAACAGAAAAAAAGTAATCAAGCTAACAAAGCTTAATATAGAAGTAATTGACATTAGCATAAATATATATTTTTAATTAGAATAGAGATTACATTTAGTACTAAAAAGATACACAGCATAATAACGTAATATTGCATCGATGTCATGTAACTGAACAATTACTATTTAACCAAATGTTATCAAATTGATTAAAAATCAGGTGAATGACTCCTTTTGTGTATTATAATTTGCTGTCACCATGTTTATAAAAACACCCAAGTTTAAAAATAATTTTAGCATTTTATATCTTTAAGTACTTATTGAACGCTATTAAGAAAGCATTTTTAATTATCTGTTAATAAACAAAATAAATTAAAAATAAAGATGACAAGCTTCGACGTTTTCTTAATTACAAATTATTTTGAAAGAAATTTGCAATTATAAAAAATACCAAAAAAAAATTCTAAAATAAATAACTAAAATCTTATATTTATTTAGAACAAATTTTATATAAAAGTTTAATACAAGAAAGCGAAAGTATTTTTAAAGTATTTGTTAATGTTACTAAACTAAGTGCCTAAAACAAATATTTAGTTTTTCTCCTAAAAGCTTGTAAGAGCAATTACTTGTAATATAAAATGTCACAACAAAATTATTTTCCCTAATTTCTTCTGATGAGCACTTACGTAAATTGAAAACGCAAATGTGAGGTTACCTTAACAAACATTTAAATTTTTTTGGATTTTTGTGAATGCAGTTGCAATGTAAAACTCATTTTTAGAATTAATAACTGAGATAATTGTTAACCTATAAAATGCAGCAGTAACAGTAAAAAGTGTAATAAAAGTTAAATTATTCTGTTATTTTGAATAATATACAGTGTAATATTGCAGTTTGAAATTTAGGTTAGTATCTATTATTCAAAAAGTTCAACTTAAAAGAGTTGTTTACATGTAAACTTCTCATTAAATTGATGTAGGTAGTGTGTTACCGTAATGAGGTTTTGGTTTCTATTGATTCAATCTGTCTTATTTCCGTTTGATGGATTTATCTTAATAAAAAAGAAAGATTTTATTTTTTACGTATTCTGAAAGTATTATTTTAGAAGTGTTCAGTTTTTACTGATTTCATAGCGTTAGGTAAAATAAGGTGTTAAGATACATTTTATTTAATTTACTTGTTACTTTAAAGTTTCTTTTAAATTACTAAGGTCCGGTTTCACCAACTAAAATTTAACTGTAGATTAACTAACCTACGATTAAATTTAAAATCCTGTCATATTATTGGTTAGCTTAAAACCACTAACCAATGATATGACAGGATTTTAAAATTAATCGTAGGTTAGTTAATCTAGAGTTTAATTTTTAATGGTGAAAGCGGACCTAAGTATAATATTTATATATTTACTAGCGGACCCGACAGACTTCGTACTGTCAAAAAGATTTATAATATTGCAATTTTTTGTTCCTACGTATTTTATAGTCGGGGTAAAAAATTCTTCTAAACAGAACCGTCACCCTGGTGATTACCTGGCGCATAGACAAACAAATCTGATGGTTTTCCAACACGGGAACATGCAACATACAATTGACCATGTGAGAAACATGGGTTTTCCAGATTAATACCACAAACACTTAATGATTGCCCCTGGGACTTGTTTATGGTCATAGCAAAAGCAAGCCGCACTGGAAACTGTAGTCATTTAAACTGAAATGGCACATCAGTCGGAATGATTGGGATGCGCGGTATGAGAACATTTTCTCCTTTATACTTTCCTTTGAGTATAGTTGCTTCTATCACGTTGTTTAGTAATTTTTTTATCGCTAACCGTGTTCTGTTGCAAAGACGCGGTTGGTTGATATTTCGCAACATTATAACAACCGATCCAACCTTTCATTGAAGATTGTGAGGTGGCAATCCTGGCAAGTCCAGCAAGTTTAAAAATTCCGGTGGATAGTTGACTACATCATCTTCGTTCGTAGCCGAATCAATTGATTTATATATCCTCGATTCGCCTAAACAATAATTTTACATTGCTGCAAAACCTTTGCCATTGCAGAGTTCTTCGAAATGTTGCAGGTTGGAGTTTCATTGCTTTGCATATTTAATGGCAATTTTAGTGCTGAATGGACTGTTCGACCACCTTCAAGCAAAGTTGCTGCAATTCCCGACAAAGCGAGTGCAATTTTATTTTGTGAGCGAATTGTTGCTAATAATATAGAAATCAAAAAAGTTTTTCCTGTACCACCAGGTGCATCTAAGAAGTAAATCCCGCCAGTTTCATCATTTGATACTTTCATAAGAGTATTAAAAACATACTTCTGTTTTGCAAACTCAGTATATAAGGTTACAGAAAATCCAAGAAAAACAACACAATGTACAACCGTAAATTATTAAAAACGAAAAATATAAAAAAATTTTGAGAAATGTAATAAAAAATGCACGTCTTTATGTTTTCATTTTCTAACTGTGAACTGTTTTACATTTAATTGTTATCTTATTTGATTTTATTATTGAAATTAATTGATGTTTACTATATTGACATTCGTATTAATTAATAATTGCTAGTTTTAATGTAATTATATTTATATACATTAAAAGTGAGGTTAATCCAAAATAAATAATATAATTACGTCCACGTGTTAGATGTAATAAAAAAATATAACCACTCACTTCTGTTAAAAATCCACTTGATTTATAATAAGTCCTTTTATTTTGCCTGTCAGTTAATAATATTTTTACTGTCAATTTTATATAATAAAATATAACCTCTACTTACGATTTGGTGAAAGGCGCAGTTGGATCACAACACTATTAAAAATTCTTGATTTAAGTGAATATTTAATTCAGATTGTATAATAATCAGAATCAGATGCAAATTTTTTTGTAAATAAACAATGTAATTAGGAACGAAATTGTTTCTCATGTCACTGCGTCATTTTTATTACAATTGTCAGCGAGTGTTTTCATCGCTTATGGTAGATGGCGCGGTCACTGGTACACAGTGATCGTTAAAAAAAATTATTTTTTCGCGGTCGCAGATATGTGACTGATGCAAAAAATATATAAAAACCATCCTTGATGCGGATTTTATATCATGTTAAAATTTCAACTCAATCGGTGCAGAACTTTTTGAGTTTTTGAAGCGTACACAAACCAACATAATATTTTTATATATATAGATGTACTATAATTTTTTACGTCACAGTGGTTGAAATTAGTTAAAGTTTTTATTGAAATGTAAACTTATTGTTTGATTTTTAATTTTACTTAAATACTATAATTGTTTAAAAAAAATTAAGAAAAATTATAGGTACGCAAAATTGTTATAATACAATCGTTGTAATTACTGGTAATTTAAAACTACATCTTTTTGTTATCTTGACTTTTGAGATTTAAGATTACTTGTGTTGTTTTTGAAGAAGGTGTACTCTCACAATAAAGTAAAAAAATGTGTTAGACAACCAAACTTACTTCGCTACATTCACATTGAAGTTTGGAAACTGTGTCGAATATTACAACAGCAGGTATGTATATTTGAGAGCTCAACTACTATTTCTCGTAATCTCCCATCATTTTTACTATTAAAAACTGTTTAAGGCAAGTATATATGTGGGAATTGTAGTTCCTGCAGGTAGAGTACGCGTAAAGCGCAAGTGCTTTTGTTGTGACGAGAAGAGTTAGGTTGGCAACATCGTTGGTAACCGTGTGTAAAAAAGCGCAAATTTTACTAAATGACATTTTTATTGAAGTGTTAAAAATTAAGAGTAGTTTTCATAATCTATCACAGGAAATAAAAGATTTCATTTAAAGGAAAACGTCTGTAGTTTACTTTGAATTATCCATAAATGAAAGAAAAGATAACGAAACGCCGACAATTCAGAAGTGGGTTTGTTCAATGTAAACACCTCGTGTATTAAAACGATTAAGTAAAAACAAACACGTTCAGTTTTTGAATACCGTGAATACAAATAACAACGTAAAATAAAACGAATGAAAGTGAGTCAGACTTTGATGTAAAATCAGTGCTAGATACAGCAATAAAAACATCGATGTTTTTATAACTGGACAAATGAACAACGTACCACAAAGTGAAGTAAACTATGTCGCACTTTCAAAGTATCACAAAGAGGTAAGCGTGCAAGAATGTAAACTTACAGCTCTAGCTGATACAGGGTGCAATAAAACGTTGATTCAAGAAGATTGGGTGAAAAAATAGGATTTGCCAATCAAGAAAAATCTATGTATTCTGCACAAACTTCAAAATGTAGAACTGTACATATTTTACTAAGTTCCAAGTAGAAATAGACGAAGAGTAACCTACGAAATTGATTCAATTGTTACAACAATTCAATAAAAACGGACATCATAATTGCTCGAAACTTTCTAGAAAATGTCGATTGGACTTCGACGTCAACGGGCATAAGCTTTAGACGAAACAACGAAACAACAGACGTCAATTTATTAATGGTAATTGAAGGAGTTTCCCCGAAAAATGACATAAAAATCAATGCAAAGATACCAATTGCAACACAAAACCACATAATAAAAATTATTCAAGAAACTCAAAAGAACTGACCATGAATGGCATCATATGTTTTACTAAAGTTGACGATAGAGTTAAAATTGTAGAATGTAATTAGATCAGCACCAAGGAGATGGTCGCAACACGAGAATGACATAGTGAGTGGTATAATAGAAGACTTGATCGAAAATAACGTTGTCAGACCAAGCAAATCGGAATATTGAAATCCGTTAGTGTTAGTGAGAAAGAAAAAAGGGGAGTACAGGATGTGCATCGATTATAGACGATTAAATAAAGAAATGAAACGGGACAACTTTCCCTTACCACACATTGACGGCTTGCTTAGTAACTTATGCAACAAAACATACTTTACAATGCTTGATCACAAAAACGATTTTGATTATGTTTCAGTTAAAGAAAAATTTATTTGGTATACATCATTTGTTGTTACAAACGGACAATACAAGTTCTTAAAAATACCATTTGGTCTAGCTAACGCATCGCTAGTTTTCCAAAGGTATGTCAATATGTTGTTTAAGGAATTGATTGAAAAAGCAATTATTCAAATGTACATAAACGATGTCTTAATTGCGACGCAAACCTTAGAAGAGCGTGTAATAAACTTAAAAGAAGTAATTCAAGTTGCAAAGAACAACAATGTAGAGTTACGGTTAGACAATGGTAGATTTGCAATGACTAAAATAGACTAAACCAAATAAAGAAAAATGAAATACGACCTGGTTTAGAGAAAGTGCGCGACGTGATCGTTTTTCCCTGTCCCCGAAATGTACACTAAAAAATAAATAAAAAACAATTAAAAGGCATGGAAGATTTGGAAGAGGCACTAGTGACTAAACCAGTTATAAAAACCTACGACCTTAGGAAAATATTGGAAATGCATACTGATGCAAGTGTAACTTGATTGGCTGCAATTCTGTTACAAAGAAAACATGATGGATGTCTTCATCCGATACGCTATCCTAGTTGGAAGACTAAGGATGTGAAATCACGTTATGACAGTTTCCAGTTAGAAACATTAGCCGTAATGCGCGCTTTGGAAAAATTTATAATTTATTTACTTGGCAAAAGATTCAAAATTGTTACTGATTGTATAGCCTTAAAACAGACTTTATCAAAGAAAGACATTAACAGAAGAATTTTGTCGTAGTGTACGCTAATGGAAGACTTTGATTACGAAATAGAACACCGTTCTGGTTTTAATTTGAGTCACGTAGACTGTTTGAGTCGTAAATTCTCAGTAAATTGTGTGGACAACATAACTATTGAAGAAAGTCACAAAGAACCGTTAAAACATTTGCAACAAAAAGACAAGTCGCTAAAAGCAATTTTTGCTATCTTACAAGCAAGCCCTTACAAAGATTATATTATTGAAAGTGATCCACTGTATAAGAACGTCAATGGAAAAAAATTACTTGTGAAGCGCCAGTACTACATTCCACGGCTAAAAGAACGAGTAGAATCAGTAATCCATAACTGTGTTGTTGGCATTAAAACCAAAAGTAAACAAGGTAGACTAGAAAGCTACCTAAATCTCATTAAAAAGGGTGGTACCCCCATGGACACTTATCATCTCAATTACCTAGGTCCATTACCTAGCACGAAAAAACGCTACGCTTACGTTCTTGTTATAATTGATGGTTTTACCAAGTTTGTATGGATTTACCCAACGAAATACACCACAACCGAAGAAGCATTGGAGAAGTTAGAGCTTCAACAGAGAACCTTTGGAAACCAGAACAGGACAATTACAGACAGAGGTACGACATTCACCTCCAGGGAATTTCAAAAGTATTGTGAAACTGAAGAGATTCAACATGTAAAAATAACAACCGGCGTGCCACGCGGAAATGGTCAAGTTGAACGTATAAACTCAACGATAATCTCGGTGTTTAGCAAGCTAGCCTCTCAAGACCCAAAGAATTGATTTAAACTCGTTTATCGAGGACAGCACTTCTTTAATAACGCTTTCCATAGAAGCGCTAAATTAACTCTATTTGAACTAATAACCGGTACTTGCATGCGGCTCAAAGACGACTTAGAAATTAGGAAACTGATAGAAAAAGAATTTAGATATATGTTTTATTCATATCTAATATTTTTTTGACTCAGTGGAGCGAACCTGATGAAGTGTTCATCTAGAACACAAAACGTCGCAAATAAACTGAAGTAGTTGCTTCTGTCCAACCTCCTAAAAGAAGAGATCATTAATTTGATCAATTGATAACTATAGTCTTCATGTTTAAAATATTAGTTCATTTCAAATGTTGTTATATTTTGTCATCCATCCGTAATAATCCATAAATTAAGTATAACTTAATCACTTGAATACTGATCACCAAAAAAATTTGTACATTTCTAAAGTTGAACAGTATTAATAGTGTTTTTTTAAACTCGCACTTTTTCAATTGTTTCTATTAAAGTTTGTAGCTTTACCTCAGTGCTTATCTCATTTGATTTGAAATTTTTAATTTATCTCATTAATTGATTTGTTGATTAGTAAAAGTCTTGTTATTGCAATAAAAATTATTACCGATTTATATATTTTTGTAATATACATATGTGGATCGATGGTTACAATAAATTAAACCTTAGAAGAATTTGTATTCATATAAGTAACTGTTTTTTTAAGTTATATGTAATTAGTAAAGAGTAATTAAAGAGAATAACGTATATAAGAGTAAATATTTAAAAATTTGATTTTATTTGGTGTTTTGGTGTGTTCTTTTGTTCTTTTCTTATTGTATGTAACATGCCTCGATTTCCTAGACAAACAGAGTCTACGCTAAAATCAAGAGAAAAAATCGTAGCTCTTAGAAAATGTGGACATTCAATTTGCAAAATTGCTGCATCATTGGGTTTACAAGTAAGTTAAAATTGTACTTTTTTGGGTAAAATACTTTTATAGTGATGTATTTCTTACATTTCACGTAAAAATACATGATAAGCAAAGAAGTGAGCATTTTGATAAATGGTGTCTGACTGTATCATTTATCGATTTTAGAAAAACGCACTGCTTCATTAGATTCGTCGAAATTAAGAAAGTGCGGATAATGAACGTCTATTACAAACGACACCCAAAAGTGGACGACCACTTACGTTGACAAGGATACAAAAAAATAACATTTTAGAACATGTTTGCGCTTCGCCATTTACCACTTCTACTGCCATCCGAGAACAGTTGGAGTTACAGTGCAATTGCAAAATGTACAAAATGTTTTAAACAGTAAAAGAGTTAGGTGCTACCGATCTGCTAGAACACCAAGCATCACTGTTGAAAATGCGTTGTAGGTTGCAATTTGCCAAAGTATAAGCAAATTTGAATTAGAACGGTGTAGTGTTTACGGACGAGAAAACCTTTTGCGCATTCCAAGTTACAAAAAAAGTACTTTAAAGAACACGTAACATTAATAATGTGCAACTTGTAGAGAGAAGGAATAGAATTAGTACTGGTTTCTGGGGTTGGATGACTAACGCTGGGCCGGGAGAATTAACGTGCCTAGAAGATTAACTTGGCAAGTATATTTATCAATTTTAGAAGACGTTTTATTATCATCTGTACGGGCCATCTATTATGGAAGACCAATAGTATTGGTTCGAGATAATTTACCAATACACACAGCTGTGGTAGTGGACCAATGGTTTTAAAAATAATTTAGTGGCCAGCCCGGTCGCCTGACTTGATTAAAGATTTGTGGACCGCGGCGGTGTTATTGTAGAATCCCAACAACGTAGAAATCCGCAACATTAATAATCTGCATCAGCACGTTAACCAAATCTGGGAACGATTTTGAAACACAAATGTAAACCTGGTAAACTCTATGCCCAACCGACTTTAAAAGTGTCTGGATAACAATACACGTATTGTGCAATTGTCATGTTCTTTAACATTTTGTATTCAAAAAATTGTAGAATTAATAAATGAACTGACGCTTTAATTTTCATTTTATAGAGGTACAAAAAACGTGTCTACATCTGGTTAGCAATTTTCAAATTTCATTACATAATGTGCATTTTCGCCTTCTTGTTCAACTTAACCCATTCAGATAAGGCAAATTTATCGTTACTCTTAGACTTTGGAGTAGTTCCATCAACAACATCAAGAAGATTTTTTACATTCAAATAAGATTGGATTTGAAATTTTTAGACGTTAAAATTTATTCTATCAAACTTGATACCATTGCTTTTTCTATTTTTGAATTAGGAAATAAACAATGAACTATGTTTTACAAACAACACTATTAATTCAGGAAGCAGCCTGGGCTTAAAACTTACTGAATAAAAACGTATGTTTTAAGAACAAGAAAACTTGTTACTAACGCCGCACTTTACCTTAAAAACATTCTAACTACTCTGTTCGTATCTCTGACAGACACGACTTAGCATTCCCCATTTTATTATTGTCGTGTTAGGTAAAGAGCGTCTAATTTAAACAAAATTACAGTTTAGTTTTTTTATTTTGGTGAAGGAGATTGGTGTTTTTTGTGCTCTTTTTTAAATTAGTTTAACGTGTTAGGATATTGCTTTGGACAATGCAATATGACTATTAAATAAATAGTCATCATTATTATATCTAATTTTAGTTGGAGCATGTAACTGAGAATTTGGAGAATCACTGATATGCAAAAAAACGTTGTTTTAATCTTAAATCAGCACAAGAATTTATTGCTAGAAATATGATAATTTTCTTTACTTTTTTTGCATACTTTCTTTTATCTTTAAGGATAAACAAACGTATACCGGTTTGACGTCTTAAATATAGTACACAATATTTTACGTAAGAAAAAAAAAAAAAACATAATTTTGAAATTAAATATGTTTATTGTCATAAAAATCTAATGCTAAAGTAGTTTTTTTTAATTACGTTTTGATTAAAAAAATACGTGCCTATTGAAGTTAACACAATATTCCAAGGATTTTTAGAATTACAGTGAATGCCTCTAGTCAGTTCATATTCTTGCGTTAAAGGCCAATTCGTAAATTGATCTATATCAACTCCAAATGACAAATTTTTACTACTATTGGGATTTGAAAATCAGGGTTTCCGTGTCCGTACATGCATTAAAAAACTGAATTAAAACGACCATATGTAAAAATTCTTGCGTCAATTAAATTTTAAATTAAAAAAAAAGATTAAATTATAAATCCCAATAACTTTAAACGTGACAACGGTTTTGAACTACTCTCCATTTGGTTTCCGATTGTTACTGGCATGTTGAAAGCTCGTAACCGTAACACAACGTAACCCAATCAGAGTTAAGCTCACCCCACCGCCACGATCCTCCTTCTATAAATACGGAGACAACTTTTTCTTAATCCACTTCTATAAAGTTAAGAACCTAGCTTGATTCACAAGTTAATTACTTAACTTGGTATTTATTTTTTGTTATATTATGTACAAAAACATACAGTTATAAAAAGTAAATGAATTAAATTTTTTTTAATATTACAAGAAAAGCTTTTATTATACTTTATTGTAATTAGATAAACAATTAAATAATTACGTTTTTTATTTTTACAACAAAACGTTTTTAACACTAAACATAATTTAGAAATTAAAATTAGAAAATTTTTTACGTCTAATAATAATCAAATTAAAACGCCATAATAACTAAATATGTTTTTAAGTTAAAAAAAAACACTTTAAACATCCAAAACAAATATGATAAAAATGTTTTGTTAACTAAATATATTTTTCTTAAACCAACAATTATTTATTTGCATAAATTAAAATATAAAACGTAATACTTATTAACACAATTTTTTTAACTACTATTACTTTTAGAAATATTTTGCTGGAAAAAAAACAAATTGAGTAATTTTTTTAAAAGCTTTTTCATGCAGGTGCAACTTATATAAAATATGAGTTGTAACAGAAAACAAATTGTATTTAAAAATAAAAGTTGTTTATACGCAATTTTTTATATTAAACGTGTCTTTGTTTAAAAAAACATATATTTTTAACTTGACTGTCAAATTTATTTGAAATACTTAACTTTTATGGTTATTTTTATTCATAATTTTTTTGGTGTAATATGTCTGAAATTGCACTTTTGAGAACAATAGAGATATAATCTTTATAGAGTTCTAAAGTTTTGCATTTTAGAATTATATAATATTTGTATTGTCTTAAAACAAAACAATAAATCAAATCTCTTTAACTTTAAACATATTTTAACATAAAATTTTTTGTACAGTTTTTAATTGGTTATAGAATAGTCGTTTCAGTTTATATTATTGTAACAAATTTTAAAACTAATTTATTTATAACGAAATATTTACCCGTTTTATAACAACACGTAACTAATTAAATCTAACAATATTTAAGAAAAACACTTACACTAATTTTTAATTTCTGTTTATCTAAAACTGATACTTATTTCATTAAAAGCACAAACGCTTAAACGCCGTTATATTTATCTTAACCACGCGTTAATCTCTTATTTACTTAAACATCTTCTTAATATTTCCGATTTTGAATAACTGACCTATGATTCCTTTAACCCGTTTCTAGATATCTCTGTTATCATTTCGAGAATTTTCTACATCTTTTGGTAAACGTTCTGGAAGTTGACAATAAATTCGTGAACGTTTTCGAACTTAACAATAACTTCGCGAACGTTCAATACATTATAATTTACAAAAAAATTTGTTATTTATTATAATAAATTAAGTTTAAATATTTTAGATGTCTGCATAATTATGTTTGTTGTAATGCCACTATTATAAAATCGATCCGTTAGAAGATGTTTTTTCATAATCATTTGCTATCTAACTGCGTGGATAACAAATAATTTAAGAAATTGTTATTTTAACAAACTCCTGTAATAATGCAAACAGATTAATAATTTTTATAAGAGTAGTTAAAAAATTCTAATTAATGTCATCAATAAAAGCTAAAATTTATATTTGTTTACAAATATATAATAAATTAAAACAAGTATTGAGTTAAGTCTTCCAAAGTTTCTAAGAAAGTTTTACCATTAATATTAAATTTTGCTGAAAGTTGTTCTTACTCATTGTTTGATAAATATTAATAATTGATTATACTTAGCAAATAAAATACAAATGCTTTTATAATCTTTAATATTTAAGCGGTATAACAAAATTCTAAAGTATATTTTTAAACCTATTTTCTTTGTTAAAATTCTTGTTGTCGCGGGGAAGACAATTTACATACTTGATTGACAAATTTTAAAATTGGTTTTTGCAATAACTTGTGTTTTTGTGTTTTTCTTGTTATGACCGTTTTATATTGTTGAAATTAAAATAATTTGAAATACAATAAAAAAAGCACCATTTGTGATAGTTTGGTTTGTTTTCTTCCGAAGTAAAAAACTTATTATTAGTGTATTAAAAATTATAAATATAAATTAGTCAATTATTTTTCAAAAAGTTAATTAATTAATTTTTTTAAACTTGTTTGCTAAAGTGTTGGTTTTTAAACAGCCAAAACGTCAGTCACTTTGGTTTTAACACTGACATATTTTAATCCCCAAAAATATTTTATTTTAGAATAAAACTTTAATAAAATATATTAAAATTATTTTGCTAAGTTTTTCATTTAAAACAATAATATAAAAATAGTACTAACATAAACACAAATTTGATATTTATGTGTATTTATTTGTTATGGCATTTAAACAAAACATGATTAAAAAAATACTTTAACATTAGAATAATAAACAACTATCAATCAGGCATTGGGTTTATACCGTCCGAAATTAGCAACTCAAACACGTAAGTGTTAAAATAATAAGTAGCACTGTGAAATTAATAATAAAAAATTAGCGCACGGTTTTATGTTTTACCTGAAACCATCAGCTTTGAGAAAACTTTTATGTTCTTTTTACAAAAATGTTAACTAAATTTATTGAGTATTATTTTATTAATAATACTGAGCGATTTAGAATCAATTTGTAATTTATGAACGTAAATTTGTGCTATAATTTTTTTAATGTGGTATATTGTTCAGTTAAAAAAAATATTAAATCACACGTCTTCTTCTTTAAATACTACTAAGATTGTTAAGATCTATTTCTCAATCTATTTCTGGACGTAACAATAATATTAATTTTTTAAGTACTAATTATATGCATAATGTAAATACAAATGAAAACAGTCTTAATGCATTATACTTAAATTTCAAAAAATTTGCTCTCATTTTAAGTTAAAAGCTTTTTTATTCAACATAACACAATTTACTTACATTGTAAACAGTTTTTATTACTTCAACATTTTTCTACATATTTAACTGTACGTTTAAATTGTTTTTAAACACACGGAACATACCCAAAACATTTAAACACGATATTTTAAAAATTAAAAAATTACGTTTATCTAATAATAAATTATGCTATTTTTAATAAAATGAATCAAGAATCTATTTATTATTTTAGACATAAAACTTTCACCATAAAACATTATTAAATTATTTAATAATATTTTTTTAATAAAATATGATTCAATTTTTATTGTTGGTTGTTATTAAGAATAGCAATTAAATATAAAATGTATATGTACAGACGAATGCGCTGATAAAGAATTAAACGTTGCTAGATCACCCAATCTACCAATTAGATTAAAATGGTTTGATTTATAAAGCTATGTTAATTGACCTATTCATTCATAACACCAGTGTTTTAATGGTTAATTTTAAACTAAAACATTAAATAATTATTTTATAATTATAATGCATCGGTTACTATTTGTGATAATTACTGCAATTTTTGTCTCAATGATTTAATTAAAATGAATCAAATAAATTTAAATAATTGTAATTTAACATTTTTTAACAATAAGTTTATCATTTCGTTTCTGTATTTAAATTCGAAGAAAACCGAGAGAAAAACTCTAGGTTTTTTAAATATTTAAACAAAGTTTATATTTATTTTAATTACTAGTGTTGGTATTGTAATCCATTATTAACAATTTAATTGTATTAGTATTTATCATAATTCATTTATTTTATTTCTTAATTTTTACTAATTGCTACTTTTTAAAATTCATTTTTAGTTTAATTATATAAACATTGCTTATTTTAGTTACAGTGTGGTTAGTTTTCTATCTTTAAATACATACGTAGTTCTGTTTTCAATTAATTAATTATTTTGTATTAGTTTTAAAAGAATTATCTGATTATGTAAATAAATGAACTACATTTAAACAATGTCAATGCAATTGTGCAAACGCCACCAGAGTGAACTACTAGACGGCCGTTTTGCCCTTTCGGGGCTCATCAGTAGTAGGAGATCATTGAGTTATTATAAAAGGAGATAACATAAAGCATCTATTTTCTATGTGCAAAATGGTACTACTGGGCGTGGCTTAGTCTGCTATCAAGATGGAAACTTTGCCAGGTCCGGATTACATAAAAATTAAAGCTTTAACATTAATTGTATAAATTTTTCAAATCAACAATTTGTATGTTAATAAACAAAATTAAAATAAGTTATCAAATTACTTGAATTTATGCTTAGAAAAAAGTGTAACTGATATAATTTCAGACGTATAATCATAATTCTAAAGTTCAAATACTGTAATTTCTTAAGAAAATTATTAAACTGAAGATTCGTGGTTTTACGCAATTAGGCAGTTATTAACTTTATTAGTCTAAAGTAAGAAATTTTTTTTTAGATTATAGCTAATTTAGTAAAAAAAATTATGAAATTTCTTAATACTGTGCAACATTTCAAATGAAAACGGTAATGAGCAAGATCACGTCAAGTGGACCCTCTATTTTCCACTTGATCATAAAAATTAAGTCCATGTACTTATATCATAAGTAGTTGCCATGAAAAATCGATCCCCTAAACGATTTTTAAAAATTTTAATTCAAACAATAATTTTTTTTACAATGAAAATTTTAGGTACTTTTAATTAAAAAATAGATCTTTAATCAACCGTTAAAGATAAATTAATTACATTTTTAGGATTTATTGTCAAATATTTTTGTTTTAATAAAATATTAAAGACTAAAAGTTATTTGTTTATTATCATATTGTTAATTAACTTTTAAATAAACAAATGAAAATATTATTTATTTCTTGGTAAAAACAAGAAGTTTTTTTTTTTAAGTTAAATGCATTATTTATTTAAGTTGAAGATTCCGGAAGAAAATTTCACTGCTCGCGATTAGTTTAAACAATATAAATTTATTTGTCACAGCGCGCCGGACGTCAAGCGCTGGCGCTGTCAGAACACCGAGCGGCCGAGCGTCAGACTACATTGCAGCTTCGGTTAATTATAATTATAAATAACAATTAAGAATGTAATCTTCGAACAAATTTTATTGCTATTATATAAATATTATAACTGAAACACATAAATTAATTCTCTGTTATTAAACAAAAACAAGAAAAACGAACTAGTAATTAAATATATTAAAATTTGTAGGCTCGTTTACTTTTATTTTTTTTTAACTTATATGAATAATGCAATTAAATAATTTTTATCATTACATTAAACAGCAAAAATAAATAGGTAAATAATCAATTAAAAATTTTATTAAATTTTATTATTTTATTAAAAGTTTTTACAAATAGAGTTTTAAAAAAAATAAAATAAAGATAACGAGAGTTATAATAAAATTTACTTTTAAATTGTAAATTAAATATCTAATCAACTGTTAATGATAGAAAAAAATGTTGTTTGAATAAATTGTTAGCAAGTATTGTCTCGATAAGAACCTATAAAAGTAATTCGAATAATTTACATTCGTACAAAATTATATAAGAAAAACTGTTAAAAATGGCGGATACACCCACTTCCGGTTTCTTTATCAGACCTATCTTTTGAATGAACCGAGAGAATATAAAAAGCCAGCTTCATACCAAATTTCAAGTTATTAGAATTTTTGGTTCGAGAGTTATCGTTAGTACAACGTTACACACAGACACACACACACACACACAATTTTTTTTGTCAAAAATACGTTTTTCTGATTCAGGAGACCTTGAAACGTACAATTCTTAAAAAAATATTTTGAAAAGAAATTGCGATCGCTATACTTTCCTTATAGGAAAGTAAAAATGTTTAAATTAATAGTCATAAAAAATATTGATTTTGCTTTCAAAAATTAAACTTTTATTAATGTTTCTTGCAAACATGTTATTTGTCTAATTTTTTTGTTGCATATGACTATATTATTGCAGTTTACGTCAATAACGTTAAAAAAATGCTTTAACTTCAACAAGTATCAAAAAGCATTCATTTTAAAGCTGACTTAAAAGAAATAAATTGTCGTAAACTTTGTTTTGTGTAAAAAAGTAGGTAAAAACAAAGTAGAACAAATGCATGTAAGTATTCAAGATACTAATTGAAAATTGGTAGAAAGAATTAAAGGTCTTAACCTTATTGCTATTTTTTAAATATTAGTTCCAATTTTTTTAAATAGTTTTATTAAAATGAGTTTGGTGGTATAATGTTGTCATTAACTACAGAGCTTTGCGTAGTCTATTTATAAATAATAAGTAAAATTAAAAAATACTAACTGATATCTTTAATGAATGTATACTACAAGAAAATGATATTCCAGAAAACTGAATAGCAGAATACTAAGAAAAAAGAAAGAAAACTTAAAAAATTGTATACAAAACAAAGTGGTGACCACACGACTTTCCTATAAGAAATGATGAATGAACATAAACATATTTTTTTAAGGTTATGTTGTCAGAAAACCAATGTGTACACGTTTGAAGAAACTGTAAAAATAGTTCGAATAATTTACATATGTACGTACAAAATTATATAAGAAAATCTGTTAAAATTGGCGGATACACCCACTTTTAGTTTCTTTATCAAACCCATCTTTTGATAGAACCGAGAGAACAATACCAAATTTCAAGTTAACAGGATTTTTGATGAGAGTTATCGTCGGCACATCGGTACACACACACACACACACACAGACACCCAAAATTTTTTTGTCAATAATACATTTTTCTGATTTAAGAGACCTTGAAACGTAAAATTATGCAATAAAAATTTTTTGAAAAAAAATAGCATACTTTTCTTATAGGAAAGCAAAGAAGCAATCGGTATTCTACACTTTCTTTTATGGTCAAATAAGATAAACATCTAAATAAAGCTAAAAACCTACAAACCAGTCGTAAAATTAATATTAACATACCGTAGCAACAGTCATCAAAATTAACAAAACTGGTTGAAACAGTGAAGATGGATTTCGTTAGAAGAACATGTGAAAAGATCAAAAATAGACCATGTACAAAATGACAAAAAAAGAAAAAAAAACAAAAAAACAAGGTGGGTATATAGCAGCAAAGATACTATAGTATCAAAACACTATGCATAGTATAGGCACTTAAAATAGGAATAAAAAATTTCTGTATTTAAAATAAAAAAAGGTAAAATAAGATAAAATTAGTGTATAAGAAATACAGTTATTAGAAGAAGGAATAACAAAACAGACAGATATATAAAATCAAAAGTTAACATGCAGTGTAAGCAGTAAGATACCCGATCACACACATGTACCTATATACCAGAATAGGCAAATGCATGGAAACATCTTCACATCTTTTAAACCAAGCATGTTACGAAAAAAGTAAAATGTGCGTTTGATAGGGTTATTTAAGAAATTTGATAAAGTTTTTTGGTGGTGATCTGATTAGTTATTGCGTAATGTTTTTTAAATTGAAACGTATTATTTACATCCCAAAATATGATTAATCGATGTAATTTGTCTATGAAACCAATAAAATATTTTGTGTATTTACAAGAAATTTAGTTAGAAATGGGGTTAAAATAGTGTGTGCAGTATTTGAACGCTCATGTCTAGTTGTTTATTGTAATTGCGAAAGTTTCCACGGCTATATTATATGCTAAGATTAAAACGTCTTCCGAGTTCGGGCCGTGTTGATATTGTCCAAAATCGAAAACTTAAAAAAGTAAACGATAATCTAACTAAGAATCGCTACAGAGTTAGGTAATAAACTTGTTAACCAAGCTAAATGTTAAACTCCCACGAAAGTGAGCAAAAGGTTGACAATTTAAATTAAAACATCAACACGGTTCAAACCTGGAAAACGTTCTAATCTTGCATATTGTACGTACTATTTTAATCGCGTCTTTAATTAAATACTTTCCAAATACATCAAATATTTTATTGGATTCATAGACAAATTACACCGTTGAATCATATTTTGGAATAAAAACAATAGGTTGCCTAAATAAAAAGAATTTGTCTGTTACGTAATAACCAACAATCAAATCACGGCCAAAATTACATCTTCAATTTTTTTAAATAACCCCATTTACAACGCACATTTTATTAATTCCGTAACATGCTTGGTTCAAAAGATATAAAGATGTTTCCATACATTTGCTTAACCCGGTATATACATTACCGCTCATGGGAGTTAGCAGAAGATAACTTAAATATTTTGGATAAAAAAGATAAAAAAACAACACATTAAAAAAAGTTTGATAGTGTTAGTTAATCGATTGCTTTTTTTAATAACACTCGTAGAGAATAGAATTGGTTAAATCAAAAATAAAAATTGAAAAACGTAAAAAAAAGTCAAAATCAGAGAGAGCGTCAAGAAGGTTTGTAGTTTAAATAGGCTTCTGGACTTTACCAAAAAATATTCCGCTGGCCAGTGTACACACTATTAAGATTTGTTTTTCAGTGTGCAATTACTAATTTCTGAAATAAAAACAACTTGCAAACAGAATTAATCAAAAGTTTAAGTATCCAAAATTTATTATATCAATAAAAAAATTGAAATACATAAACAAAGTTAAAAACAAGACAAAAACTATTGACAAATTAAATTGAGTTATTAAATTTAACATAAAACCTAAATAAGTTATAAAATAGCAATACATAGAAATGACCGTGGGTAAAGCTGATTGATACTTTAAAAAAAAATTTGCTGTATATATACGAGCTCCATTATCATTAAGTAATAAAACACAAAACACGAAACGAAATGACTCGTTATGCAAAACTGTAATAAGCGGCAACTGACAAATTTAAAATATAAAGTCAAAGATTTTTTGTAATTATTTGCAAAAAGTTGATACGACGGCTAAAAAATTTGCTTTGTAAACGGTGTTTAATTGCGTAGTAAAAAAAACTAAATTTGTACAACATAATTATACGGAAACACTTAAACTTCAAAATTTAATTAATTAATATAATCGTTATTTAAATAACAAAACAAAGAGTATTTTTTTTTACAAAAAGTTTGTCAACTTCATTGCCCACCATTGTACACCACTTAATTTAGTTCCAGAAAAGCGCTCGCGTTATTACTACATTTTATTTCTGACCCTGATTAAGAACTTTTGCTTTAAAACCAACTTTTTAGTATAGAATAACTCGGTATCCTACTGCATGCTCGAAAACCATGACGAAAAACTTTTAAAGAAAGATGCCAAAGAAACAAATAAACTAAATATAAATGCTAAAGAAAGTGTAACGCAAAATAAGTTTTACGAAGAAGATCGTCCTCAACGGTGTCAACAAAAAAATTTGCTAATCTAAACAACTCTAGAATAAACAGACTTTACTTGGAATTAAAACAATATTAAATTACAATCCAAATTTTTACAGTTGAAACTAAATACTTATGACGAACAGAACTAATAATAACTGATAGCCAATAAATAAAATAATCTAAAATACCGTGGAAAAAAATATTAAAAAAATCACTTAAATGGTACAAACTTATTGAACAAAATTTCACATTTATGGAAGATAATGATTTAAAACATACTGTAATACTTTCTTAAAGAAACAACAAATCCGTAACATTTTCTTGTGGTAATATTAATCTTTCTTAAAGTTATTATTAGAGCATTTAAAGCAATTACGCATAAGCATTATAAGAAATATAATTTGTTGCTATTTACATTTATCTATTCACGGTTATGATTTATTTAGTCAGCAAACTAATCAATAGTTCAATTTTTTCTGCCTTGAAATACGTAATGTCGATGTTTACTGGAGTTTTTCTAAATGTTTGCATATTTATTTGTACATTTGTTTATCATTTGTATACAAATTTTATTGTAAATGCTTTAAAAAATTTTATCGGATCTTTAGGATTCGTTCTAGAGAAACTCGCGTAAAAAGTGAATTTGTTTTATAAAAGTGTCAGTGTTCTATTGTGTAGTAAAATTAACTATAAATGAATGTTTATTTTGATGTGACAAAAATGTTTTTAAATTTATTATCTATAACGTATGTTATTCGTTTTGCAATTTGTTAAATCTCTTAATTTGAGTCAGAGAGATGGAAAGATATTGATACTAAACGAAGCGTTTTGTTTTGAAGCAGGCGGGTAAAGGAAAAACAAAATAAAGTAAGTGAATTTAAACTTTAAATTCAAAAGTAAGGTCAGCGTCGTGATTGGTTAGATTGTAAAAGGCGCGAATTGCAGAAACAGTTTAAAATGTAAATTGTTAAAATTTAGACGTTGTGTTTGTTAATTACTAATTAAAATGTTTATTTAAAAAAAATACGATTAAGGTGCAGTAGGCTTATTTTATGCGTTCATATTTTGATTTCAGTAAATATAAATTATAGATTGAAAACTAAATACTCTCTACGTGTAAACAAACCAGTGGCGTGTTGTTTTTATCATTGTATAAATATAATTATAAGTATTTATTTAATGGATAAATGTTCCTTTTTATATTCTTTGCCAGTACTCAAGATTTTTTTTAACCTGAGGTAAACGAAAAGCACGTCCCTTGCACATCTTACATTCAAACGGCCTGTTTACGTTTGAGCAACATGTTTAGTCTATATATTTTGACGTCGTTGGTCATTTTTCTTTAAATTTCAATCGTGTTGTTTTTTTATTAATTTACCGAATGAGTCAGAAGCAATTACTATAAACAAAAAGGTTAGTTCGTAGTTGAGAGTAGTTAATAGAATACTCAACACTGACAAAGCTAACAAAATTAAGATAAAAACAGACCAACACGTTGCACAAGTAATACAATATTGGCCGGTTTCGGAAAGAACTTTATAAACTCGACGTAACTATCTGTAGATAACGCTATTGATCTGATAGGTTGCAATTAACGCTTCTTGAAACTTATCTAGTTATAATCTATGCGTTGATTGTAATATGCTAATAACTCAGTTGTGTTTTTACTCATGTCAGTAGAAAAACAAAGACTGTTAGATTTGCAATGTTTTTTACAAAGGCAAATGCCACAACGCTTTTTTTTAGATGTATCACTTTTGATGTAAGTGTAATGCAAGATGTAGTCTTTTCAACTTACAAAGAATTTATTTTCTGAGTTCGCTTTTGTCTAAGCGTATTCTACAAGTTTGGGACTTAAAGAATCGCAATCGCAAAACTTTTCCGATGCGAATAAAAATATCTTGTTAGAGATTGTCAGTCAAAAAAATAATTTAAATATAATTAAAGATAAGAAAACCCAAACAGAAAAAGTTTGTTTGGGTTCACGAACAACAATACGGCAAAAGCCAAGTTCTACTTCTTGTTTTGGCTCTCAAGGAGAGACAAGACCAACCTTAAAAAGTCTGGGTGTTTAACTGCAACGCGGCCTAAGCCGAAAGTCGCTTATAATCATAAACAAAATAACTGCGAACGTTTAAGATTTTATAATAAGTAAATTTGTAAATAACAGTAATAATTTTGGTACATTTTACTATAACTAATATAAAAAATAAAATAGAAAATGGGTAGATAATTTAATTAATATTTCTAGACATATCAAAATACCACAATTTGACACTATTTTAGTTCAAAATTAAAGCGGTAAATGTAAACATTTGATGGTAAGCGATTTTACAATTTAGTTCTAGTTATTTTATATAATCTTTCTTAGTTTCATTAAATTAACCATTTCATTAAAAAAAATATTAATTATTTACACATTGCAACATATATAGTAATTTTTTAGAACAAAACTTAAAAGGCAATACTTTATGATATCCGTAACAAAAATAGACTAGCCAACGTTAAATTCTAATTTTTTCTATTCTTAAAGAATTTTTCTAGTAAGTTTTTGTTTTAGAAACGTATTTTAAAAAAAGTAAACAGTAATTTTATTTAAAATTGTTTAAGTTTATGTTTGTCGACATACTTAAGCTTTAACTAATACTTTTCTTTGTGTCATTTAGAATTATTAAATTTCAGAAATTTAATTGCTTTCATAAATATAAACACAATACTTAATTATTAGTAAAATTTACTGTTATATTTAAAAATTAAGATAAAGTAAACATTTATAATTTGATTACAATTTTATATTGTTATTGTAAATAATAAAAAAGTCTGTTTATGCTTATATACAATTGGAGTACTTTAATGACAATTTCCTTATTTCTCGGTTTGCGGTTTCTCTTTATCTTGGTTTTACGAGTTATAATCTTCTAATTGTCCTTGTTGTATCTTTATTATAATTGTCGCAAAGCTATTTTGTATCTTTGCCAAGAGAAACTCGTTCTTATACTTGTAGAAATGCTCAGTTTAGTTAATTTCTTATTATGAAGTGTATAAATATGTTTTTTCTTCTTTTTAATTAATAAATAGGTGTTATTTAGAAAATAAATACATTTTGTTACTTCTCAAATTAAACTTTTTTAAATTGATTTTACTTATTGTACAATTTAATAAATAAATAATAATTTGTTTAGTTTTTTTAATACAATATGTTTTATTATCAAACAAATAGTGGACGATAAAAGAGATAGCTTCTATACGTACTATATCATCGTAAAATTAGTTTTTTATTTAACTGGTTAACTGAAAATGTAACTGCATCTTAAATATATCTACCAAATTAAATAAGGAAGTGCTATTGCTGCTTGGAGGCGAGAAAAGCAAAATCGTTACGCGCAATAAGAGAAGAATTTCAAGTGTAAAATTTTTTTCATGGTAAACTGATTTTCAACTGTCATTTTATAGACTTAATAGTTTTTTTTATAAACCTTAAAAATAAAGATGTTATAATCTATTATAAGTCACTATATACTTTTCAATGTAAGTTTGTATGAAACGTTATAGCTTTTAAAAATAGGTCGCATTAATGTACCTATTATTACAACAGTTACTTGATTTTTGTGTAGATGTTTGTCAAAAATAAAATTAATAGTATAAAAACAATAAACAAATATTCTGTAAGTATTCTCAGTAAAAACGTTATAAAAAACTTAATTTAACGTATAAAATGTATTTAAATAAGTACTCAAAGACAAAAGAGGCGTTAGTATTGTATTGCAAAAGTTACTTTGTGTTTAGAAAGTTCCGGTGTTAAAGTTCAATTTGAGTTGCATCGAGCCAACTTAAACACAAGAATTCACCAGAATCGTTGAAACAGACAGTTTTGACATTTGAATTGAAGTAAAATTAGATATAAGGTAGTTAGATTTGAGATGAGAAGACATTTGAATAAGAATAAAAGTTGCATGTAATTAAACTAAATAGAACCACGTATACATTCAAGATAAGTAACACATCCTACGTAAAAAAGTACAACGTAGTATACTTATACTAGTATAAGTATAATAGAGAAATTTTAAGATTTTTGTAACCAAATTATGAATAAGCTAGATGAAAGTGATATGAAACTGGAGCAAATAGCTACTAATGATATAATTAAAATAAAACAAGGAAATGCACAACTAAAAGAAAAAATTGAAAACCTAAACAAAAAAATTGAAGTTTTAGAAAAAAAAATAAGAAAAAAAATTTAGTAGTAATGGGTGTGATACATGAAAAAAAAGAAGAAAAAATGTACTACTAAAAAAAATAGTAACAGTTTTGCATACTATAGGAATTAAACTCAATGGAAAAGATTTAGAAGACTACCAAAAAATAAAAATATTTAAAGAAACAGCAACAAGACCAATTTTAATTAAACTCAGAAACTTTTATAAAAAAATAAAAATAATTAACAAAGTCAACAATTAAAAAAATACATATGGAAAAACAAAAATTACCCTAAAGCACTGCAAGAAGGCAGAAAACAATTAATACAATTGATAAAAAAGGCAAAACGAAAAGAGCGAAAAGCACACATAAAGTATGATAAATTAATAATACATAGCGAAATATACGGAAGATCTGATAAAAAACGTGTAAAACAACTTCTGACACAAATAGGAAAAGCTAACAACGCACACAATTTGAGAAATTAATTAGTGAAAAATCACCAAACGAAGATCTTTTAGTAACTCAATTACGTAAAAAACAAGACCTGATAAGAAAAAAAAAACTAATTATAAAGGATAAAAACAGAAATACAAACAACAACATAGACAATGAACAAGCATATAAAAAATTAAAAAAAAAAAATTAAGACCATAGAACATTAAAAACATTAATAGAAACAAAATAGAGTTTACTGATGAATTTCAAAGAACCGGAGTTAAAAGGTTAACAATATCAAAGATTAAAAAAACGGGAGTAAAATACCAAAACTGGATAAAATACATCTGATATATAGAGTAATTTAGGTATAAAGAAAAGAGCATAAACGACGATTGACTGCACCCTCTTTTTTTTAAATAGAAAGCATTATCTGACAGGATACTAACAATTAAATTAAAAAACTCAACACAAAAAGAAACTATAAAAGCAGTATACGGATTGAAAAAGACGAAAGAGTACCAAACAAAGACAAATTCTTTGAACAACTAAATTTAGACTAGAATCAGCTAAAGGAGACATTGCAGAATGTGGAGAAAAAACACAGAACAACAACGGCCTAAGACTGTTAAATTTTGGTGTAGCAGTACCAACAAAATTAAGTAATAATAAAATACATAGTAGTTAAAAGACGATTTAAAATAAGCAGTGATCATTACCTTGTAATAGCAGAAATAAAAATAAAAGAAAATCTACAAGATTTTAAAATAAAACAAAAAAATAGAATAATAATTAAAACTTATGAGCCAGAGAGTGAAGAACAAACAAAAAGTTTAAAGAATACACTAAAAAAATAGAAAAGATTTAAGATTAAGATTAGAAGAATTATGGAAAATATTTAAAAATATAATAATGAAGACCGGCAAAAAAATATGTGGAACATATAAATAAAGCAAAAAATACAAAAACAAAAATTCAAGTCTAAAAATTAGTTATAGAATCAAAACAGCAGACATGGAAAAGTGTTCGGAAAAAAATTAAAAAAATATAGCAAAGAAGTCAGAAATTGTTTTTCAAAGTTTTAAAAAGCCTAAAAAAGCAAAACAAATGAAATAAAAAGTAGAACAGAACAAGAAACAGACTCGAATGGAATTATTAAAGAAGAACTAATGACAGCGATAAAAGAAAATAAAAAATGGAAAAATATCTGGCATTGACATAATCACAACCGAAATGATTAAGAATATATGGAAAAAAGATGAAATTGATATAAAACTGGAGCAAACAGCTACTGATGATATAACTGAAATAAAACAAAAAAATGCATAACTAAAAAAAAATTGAAAATCAAAACAAAAAAATTGAAGTTCTAGAAAGAAAAATAAGAAAGAAAATTAGTAGTAATGGGTGTGGTCACTTGTCAATAGATTATTGACTTTCGCTGTCATTAAATCCAATGACAACTTTTCTACCTTCCGCACTAATTTATAGTTTTCTATGTTATCATACGTGGTATTTTTACCACAGGATGGCGTTTCAAAAACATTTTAAATATGTTGGTAATGTCTACACAACATAAAAGAGTACGATTGTCTGTCAGCATGGTTGTGAAAACACATCGGTGTATCTTAGCGCTGACGAGTTCCTAAAGAACAAAACAGCTGTCCGCTAGTTCTGATGTTGTTTTTCACAATTATACAGACATTATTCCAAACTTATTATATAGTTGGGATTTTGACAGCGTCACTTGTCAATAGATTATTGACTTTCGTTGTCATTAAATCCAATGACAACTTTTCTACTTTCCGTACTAATTTATAGTTTTCTATATTATCATACGTGATATTTTTACCACGGGATGATGTTCCAAAAACATTTTTAATACTAAAACTAATTAGTCAAGTCTGACAAGAAGAGAAAATACCTAGAAAATGGGAGATTGGTATAATTTTTGTCAATATACAAAATTGAAGATTCAATGGAATGTAAAAATTATTGAAGCCTAACCCTACTACGTACGCTAATAAAAATCTTAGAAAAAAATTATCAAAGTGAGACTTAGAAAAGAAGTGGAATCAAAGTTATTACAAGTACAAAGTGGGTTTATAAAGGGTAAACGTATACAGGACCACCGATTCACAGTTAAAGAGATTGTAATTAAAACTAGCAAAATCTAAAACAATTTATCTAGCATTTTTGGATATGGAAAAGCCATTTGACAGAGTGTCTAAAGAAAACATATGAGAGTGCTCAAAAAAAAAATCGGAAATTTTTCACACAAACGAAACAGTTAGGCTAGGGGGGTGCCCAGCCCATTGCTTTTCATTATCTTCGTAAACCATTTAATACGAACCGGAAAGACAGAAAGATGAAGAAGGTTGTTATATCCAAATGTGCCATTGCAAAGGATGTAGCGTTAATAACAGGAAATGAGAGAGACCTTCAGAAAAAAATTGCAAGTGTGGAATGAAGTATAATTACAAAACGAAATAAAAATAAATACGTTTAAAACTAAAATAATGGTAATAACCAATGAAAATAAACAAGTAGAGATTAAAATAGATGAAAAAAAGATAGAACAAGTGAGCAACTTACAATATCTGAAAGTAACTATAGAAAAAACAAGATTTCGAACTATAGAAGTAAATACAAAAATAGAGTTTGCTAACAAAGTATACAATATTCTGAGCAAAAGTCTTAAAATAAAAAGAAATAACAAGAGAAACGCATATGAAGTTGTATAAAGCACTATACAGAATAATTTTTACCTTCGGATGCGAGTCATGGGTGCTATCTGACCAAGATAATAGCAAGATTAAAGCAGTTGTACAAAAGATGGGAAAAAAAGCGCAGACATGAATGATTTGGAAATCAAAAGCAATAGGTACAAAAAAAAGGAAGCAGAAACTCAGGATGATACAATCCAAAAAGTATTGAAGAAGAAAGGAAAATCGTAGACAGAGGTCAAACTAAACGAGTTATTGTGTTTATGTTTAATGAAATATAAGATTGTCTGTAGAAATGGAATGTACACCACCAGAAGTATGTGAAACCGCTAAAAGAAATTCCCTAAACCTATTACCACCTAAATCAAGGGACAGATACAACTTTTTCTATAGAATTTATGGACTGACAAAATAAAGAAGCAATAAAATGGTCTTTTTTTGAAAATGTACTGATAGCTTACATTGGAGAGTTATCTAAAAAACTCAAACCCAAATCTTTGTAGACGCAGTATTATATGCTTCTAAGTATGCTATGTGTTCATCATGACAATATAACAAAATATTTGAAGTTACGAGCACTACTGAAGCGTTACTCAGACGTCTTCAAACAAAGTTAAAAACTTTAACATCAGAGGAGATTAATTAACCTATTTATCTGCAAAGCTCTAGACGACAAATACCTTTTTACTAAAGTCGCATTGATTGTTGGTATAACTGGCGCATGCTGCAAACAGGAGTTAGAACAACTAACAATTAATGATATTGAAAATCTGAGATCCGCCGCTTTGATTAAAATACCAAACAGTAAAACAAATTACGGTAAATTTTACAATGTTTTTCAGGCGCTTAGACCACCAAATATAAGAGCCTTTGTTTCTTGTTAAATTACAAAAAACAAAAATGTTTAAGACAACCGGTAGGTGTAAAGAAACTTGTCAACAGTCCTAAACAAATAGCCAATTATTTAAACCTTCAAAATCCGGAACTCTACACAGGACATAGTTTTTGTCGGTCTTCGGCTACCATTCTTGTTGACGCAAGTAGAGACATCACTACTATTAAACGTCATGGTGGGTGGAAGTTTACTGCGGTCGCCGAAGAATATATTGATGAATCAGTTAACAATACAATGCAAATTGCAGATAAAATTTTAAGTGCGATTACTGATTCATCATCATCAAATCTTAGAACAGAACCAAAAATAATGGATTTCTTGCATTTAGATTCTAACATGCAAAATCAACATCAGACAGTGACACATACCCTTAACTCCAATTCTTTAAAAACCCCCATTTCCAATAATTGCCAAAATAATAATCTATTAATTTTAACGATTATTAAAAATAAATATTTTTAAAATACTTACGTTACTGTTTTCAATGTCGTAGAAAACATACTGTACAAAACTAGCTGGTAAGTGTCCATCGTTTGCTCGTCAGATTTCTCGAAATTCTCACTCGCACGATATCACTCACTTTCCATCCTCGTTATGTAATATACTATTATTACTTGCTAATCATTACGTGTCAGTATCTGTTATGATCTATTTACTTAGCGTCCAAATAGTAGACAATATGCGACTTACTAGTAAGAGAGTAGAAAAAATAAAATACATTTTAACCCAAACTTAAAAAAATAGTATTTTATATATGTTTTAGTAAAATGTGTTATTTATGTTTTTTTTTATATTTATGATACATAGTAGTTATTTCAAAACTTTAGTAGATGTTTTAAAAGTTACTAGTAAAACATTTTTGAAGTGCATATTTTGTGTTTTGACGCATGTGCCGTAGAGATAAATAAATTGTAATTATCCTGTTCGCAAACTGTGTTATAAATCTACAAAACATTGAAGGTTAAAAAGTTAATATGTGCTCAAACTAAAATGCTGTTGTGATTATTAAGTACAGTTTGTTTTCACTTTTACTTTCTGAAATACGTTACGTAAAATTTTTTAATCTTTCAATTGCAAAAAAAATTAGTATGATTTAAAAAAACTGTAAAATAAGTACAAATGTAAATGTTTTAGTACATTATAAAGAAACACTAAATAAATAATATGTTTGAGAATGTTGTTACCTAAATACAAACAATATAATAACATAACCAATCGAATTGCAAAAAAATGATTGCCGAATAATAACACTATAAATTCTTTATTTGTGATAAGACCCGGTATAAACTAGTCGTAAAAAAGCAACAATAACGTAATCAAATAACAATAAATATGGGTACTTACAATACGTTAAACTTTGCATTACTTTGTATAGGTCAAACTGATTGCTGTTGTAGACACAATTCATTTAACAAAATATATAGCGAGTTTAATTAATAACTTTTAGGCAATTCTCGTAAGCATGTAGCAGGAAAATGAGCGTTGCCATCAACGTGGTACTATTAATGCCACAAATAAAAAATCAAAACGTATAAGTACATCATGTCTCAGCGACATATTAATGTTTTATTATAAATTAGCTAAATGACTATTGTTTCAGAAAGCTTTATTGAGCATTAAGTTACATACGTTTACTTTGCAATTTGCGTGTAAATTGTCAAACACAGGAATCCGGAAGAAAGAAACGTTGGTACGCCACACCAACGCTGCCCTAAAATGAAAGTAAACGATGTGAAGTACATCAAGTAATAATAATGCCTACAATATTAAGATTTTAGTCAAAACGATAGCATAGCCATCATTACAAGTCACATTCTTATGTTTACAATTTTAATTAAATACATTTAAATTAAAACGTCTAATAAATCTTACACGTCCAACCAGTGAGTGGTTTGTTACAAGGATTTTTTCGTAACTTAATAGCTGGCGACAAGCGTCAAGCGAATCGAAGGTTTTGATGTGCTAATTATAAAATGAAATTAGAAAAAACGCCAAAACGGTTAGAAACTAGAATGGAAGACACCGTTTAAATCTATTCAAGGCTGAAAGAGAACAAATGACAATATACAAGTTGTAACACGAATACATTTTTATTTTATCACAAAGAAGTTAAAACACAGAAGCGAAGTAGATTTACATAAATGCGATTAATTTCTAGTATGTAGGTATAGATCATAGACAATAATTGGTAATGCAGGCTCTTTTTGGTTGGGCAACACGTCGTACCTAAAAAAAATTTGTTGCCTTAACGTGTACATTCCAAACGAACATATTTACATTGGTTAATATAATACAAATATGCAGTATCTCGATAATTAAGAGAACTCAAGCGCTCATTTTAATATTATATTCCACACAAAAAAATTTTATAATTAATTGTGACAACTTGATATATACATACAGTCGTACGTCCAAACGACTGACAATTTAGATAAAAGAAAATAAGAATAGAAAATACAATACTTACAATTTATATATATAATACTATCAATTCTTACCCCAAACAGATTTTTACATTAGCAGCAAAAGTACTACATCTATTTATAACGGCGAGCGTGTATGTTAGCTCATTATCGTACCACAGACAACGAAAAAATGGTTTTCTGCCATTTGGCAACCACCACTTTCAATGTAGCGAAAAGTGGGCGTTTTGGGACAAAACTTATACGGTACGAAAATCACACCAAAACACTTTTAACTTAACAGGCTTATTCGATTTCTCTAAATTTGTAAATTATGCCTTGTCTTATTTCTGACAAAATGTTTATGTGTAATTATAAATAAATAAATACGTTTATTAAATAATTACATACATTTATTACTTTCTAAATTAGTATAGTTTGTAGACATACAAAAAAAAAACTATAAATGTATAAGATACTGACTAAAAATCTAAGTTTTTGATCTTGGTTGGAAGATGCGCAAGCTGCAATCTTAAATTAAAAGTATACAAAACTAATTTTTTAACGATATTTTCACTTAGTCAAACAGCAAAATTTTGAAATAATAAGTTAAAAATAGCAACAACTTCTAAATTATTGCATAATTGATCACTACATAAGCCACACACATCTGAGCACTTCAACCCAGTGTTTCTGTAGCCATTTACTTCGTTGCATCATTTTTTATTTTGCACAAAATGATTTTTAATAACATATTGCACAAGAACAAGACTATTTGTAATAAGTAATAAGTTCGATCCTCAGTCTGCTGCGATTCTATACCATTTTTGAATTTGGTTATACATTCATAATGCATGATATCGTGCTGTATTCTGTGTGGGTAAAAAAAATAAGGTTAAAAATATTTTTCGTTTTCAATTTTACGAAATATTAGTAGCGAACTTCTTCCAAAGTTTATTTTTTCATGCAGCCACTATACAAAGTAACGAGAATGCGTGCCATCAGACGAATAAATTTTTTTAGTAGTTTTGGCTCTTTTAGGTTTGAAAAGATAGATGTTTTGAGGTGGTGCAAATGCTGTTCGCAATACTACAAAATATTCTGTAATTACGTACGTATTTTTTAAAAATAATTAAAGTTTGGTGTAACTCGTTAAGTGTTGTTTGTGCAAAAAAGTATAAATATAAAAAATATAGAATACATCTGTGATTTTTAACTTATTATTTAAACATTTTTATATTGGATTAACTGTTAAGGAGTTGAAAAACTATTTTTTTTACATTTCATTCATAATGGAGACTCGCGCCTCTTCTTAAAATCGAAAACTTTTGATCAATCTATCCCTCCCTAAACAACGTGCCCTAAAATAGTTTTTATTTTATCTTTTGTAAGGCAAAAACCCTTACTGACATCTATGTGACCATTATTATTGCCATTGCATAAATTAATTCTAAAAACATTTTTTATAGAAACATTATTTGATTCTATTACAAGTACCGTACTATACCCACTATAATAGTAATTTGTTGAATTTTTAAATACTTAAGTTACTTTCGTTCGATTATCTTTAGATACAGCTAATTAACAAAATTCCTTTTTTTGCGTTTAAAACTCAGTAGGAATACGTTTACTGTCTAATAACATATAAACTAAAGCTAAACGACACCAATTACCCTTAAACAGTCTGGCTCCAGAAAAACTGTGAGCTTAAAACGTTTTTATTTGCAGCTATGTCAATAAATTAAATAGATTTAAAAAGTAATAAAATAGTTTCTAAATAAAAGCTACAACAACAAAACGTTTTTATCAACGCAGGTATTGCTGTGCAATTAATATAAGGCAAACTGAATGTGTTTTGTTTGCAAATACAAGTGTTTATTAGTCATATTCTTTTTAAATTTACATTTCAAAGTAATTCCAACTTTTCGAGCAGTTTGGCGAGATTAGTAGAAAAAGTTTAATTTAGATTCTGTCTAATTAAACTGAAATAGCAAAAACACAACTGGTTCTATACTTTTTATTACACAATATAAATGAGACGTAGTTATAGTCAGGTACATATTCTGGTTTTTATAATTACTTGATACATTGTTACTACTTTTTAATTATTCTTGTAAATACATAAGTATAGCCTATTATTGTATTGTGTATATAAACCAAACAATTTTGCGTTTTACTTATTGTATTTTTTGTTTTTATTAATATTGCTTTTTAGTTGCACTTAACTCTAATTTGTAAAAATTTGATTTATACAAAGTTAAAACTAATTAAAGCACTAAATTGCATTTATTTTAAATGCATCTGTCTAAGAAATGGCGTTTACCATAATATTTCTAATTAAACATTTATTAAGTTATCAACATAAAGTTGATAAATATTAAATATATACTTTTTCAAAAAACAAATATCAGATTAATAATAACAAGAAACAACAATCAAATACAATAAACTTACTCTTATATAGATTTAGACAATTATGCATTCTATAAATTTTCAACTGATCAGTAGACAATGTAGACATTTTAAAACAATCGACAACACAGTTTTTTTTTTGCTACTATAAAAGTATTATAGTATAAGTTACTTTACGGTGAACAAGAAGCGTTTATAGAGCCAAAAAAGCTTTAATAAAAAAATTACCTTTATTTGACTTAAACATAAATAAAAATGAATAAAATTATCAACCAAGTAAATCCTTCATTCATCGTAAAATGTACTGATTGTACATACCTTCTATTTGTTGCAATTTGTGATAATATTGTATTGCGATGTGTGATAAAAGCTCAGCTTGCGTGAAAACGACAATACAGGAATTATTCAAAATAAAAAAATTTATTACAAACGCTAAATAATTTCAAATGGAAGAAACCGAGCTAATTAAAAACTTAATCAGTTACAAATAACAAAGACTTAAAATTTTCTTTCTACACAAGTAAACATAAATTGTCTAGTTATTTCTGACATTACTCTCCTACTCTTCCATTCGACATATCCAATTTAAAAATTCCGCCAAACGTAAACCTGGCTAATGATCAATTTAATGTACCAGATAACATCAACCTATTAATAAGAGCTGCTCATTTTTATCATCTTCTATGCAACAAACAAATCTCGCTGGGTACTAATCATCCAGTCTTACAGAAAATGAAGTCAAGATTATTTAGTGACAAGTTGCATTAAGCCTATCCGTACTACATAAACGAACGAAAAAATCTTATTAGAAAATCTTTGTTTTTATATTATTATATAAACGCGTAAGTAGTTTATTTAAATTAGATCAAGTTCAACCCAACAAATTAAAATCTCTTTTAACGAATGAAAAGCAATTCTGGGAGCAACCTTTCTATGATAATTTTAATAAAGAAAAACGCGGCAACGTCGGAATAGAAAAAGGAGAGTACGTTTGCGCAAAAATCAAAAAATTATGTAGTACCTCATAGTAACGATAATAATGTTTATGTCACTTTTTTTTTATTAAAAAGCTATAACACAGTGTATCTATTAATATAAGTTGAATTATGTGAAAATATACTTTGTTCTCTTCTCAAAGAATTAATTAAAGTATTAAACCAGTTTGTTACCCAAATGCATACGTCTCACGCCCAAGCTCAAGATCAACCACATGCAAAAGCAAGAGTTAGTGACTTAATTGCTACTCAAGCTTTGACATTTTAAATATTTGACGAGATAAAGGAAACGTTTATAAACTATAAACAACGACTGGAAAACTTCTTTTTATTAAAACAAGCCACAGGCTCGTCTGAAGAAACGGAAACAATCAAGGCTTGAGTAGTGATCAATTGTATTGGATCTAAACATTATCAGTTATTGGCAACATTAACGGGTCCACAACTGCCCAACTCAAAAACTTATTCTACTTTAATTACATTACTAGAAAGCCACTAGTGGCCGCAACCAAACATGTATCTCAAACAACAAAAATTTTTGTCTTGCACTCAAAAACAGAACGAATCAATATCTGAATATATTACGTATCTGAAGAAATTGACAGTTACCTGTAAATTTGAGTGTCCATCAAATACATGTGGTAAATCTATTTCTAATATATTTTTACGAGCTTAATTTATTCGAGGAATACTTGACCCCGCGTTGAGGGAGAAAATTCTACTCCTAACTCCAAATTTAACGTTTGGAAAAGCTACCGAACTAGTTGCACACAAAGCCTCAAGACAAAGTAGCTAAGAAATGTCGCATACAGTGTCAAATGGAATTACTTGTGTTAGTAAACTACGACCGCAAAACAAATTCGCGGTGCATACAACCCGGGAGGCAAAGTCACGATTTAAGCAAACGAATTATTGTTCAGCATCTTTGCAATTGAAGTCATGCAGAAATTACAAAGAATTTGGTATCAATAAATTATGTTTACGGTGCGACCTTGACAATCACCGATCCTATAAATGCCGACGAAATAAAAATTCGCTGAATTGTAATTCGTGTGGTCCAATAGGTCATGTAAGTAAAGTTTACATAATTACTTTAACTAAAAATAAAACCAGAAAAAAAATTATCTGAAAGTGCTGAAACAGTCAACGACCGCATTCACCATCATTTGAAATAAACCGCGTTATTGACATTTTTCGGAATTCAAAAACAGACGACAAAAAATACTACGTCAACGTCAATAATGGTTCAGTTGCTTAAACATTTGAAGTAGAATCCGAAAGTTTAGTGACATTATTGACACATTCAGAATTTCTAAAATTAAAAATCAACATTGCATTAAGTGCAACGAATGCAAAGTTTTGCTCGCAAACGCATAAAATATTTTCGCCAAAGGGATTAGTACGCGTTCCGGTAACATACGAAAAAACTACATCAACGAAAGATTTATTTGTAGTAGATGAAAGCTACAGCCCTTTAATAGATCGCTCATGGATTCGTCATTTAAAAAATAAATTGGAAGTAACTGACTCAGGAAATCTACAAAATATTCGCTCAGAAGTAAATCAAATAAAATCCATTGAACCTGTAAAAACAGAAATCTTTGCAAGATATTCCGATGTGTTTGAGAAGAATGTAGAGAAATTACTAGAGTTTAAGTGCTCACTAAAAACTTGTAAAAATATAAAACCAACATTTGGGAAAGCTTATGCATTACGTGTAAAAATCGATAAAGAACTTGATAACTTAGAAACAGAAGGCATTATTGATTATTCTGAATAGGGTTCACTTATAGTTGTTATACGGAGACCCGATGGCAACGTCCGGTTATGTGTCGAGTACAAGGCAACACTAAATACTCAACTCCAAAATGCACGATAGCCTATACCTAGAAATGAAGAAAAGTTTCATGAGTTGCGAGGAGGAAAGTTCTTTTGCACGTTAGACATTCACAAGACCTATTTGTACTTAAGTGTAAATGAAGAATCTCGAAAGCTTCAAACTATCTCTACCTATCGAGGAACTTATTTGATGAACCGTTTATCGTTCGGAATAAAAACAGCACCAAACGAATTTCATCGAGTAATCGACAAAGCTCTACGTAATCTAGAAGGGACAACAGCCTATTTTAATGACATTATAATTCAAGGTGAAACGCTCGAACAGTGTAAAAATTGTTTAATGGCTTGTCTCGAGAAACTTTGCGCACTCGACTTACATCTAAATCGCGAAAAGTACCAATTTTTTGAGACTGAAGTAAAATGCCTTAGACACACCATTAGTGAAAATGGAATACTTAAAAACTCAGATAAAGTGCGTGCAATTCTTGAAGCTCGCGCTCAAAAAACGTTGACGATGTTAGAAAAGTTTTAGGATTAATTACATATTACGCCAAATTTATACCACACGCTTCATCCTCAACTTTTCCATTAAGAAATCTACTGCAAAAAAATAAATCATTTTATTGGTCAGCTGATTGCGAAGCTGCATTCATTAAGGTTAAACAAGAAATTGCAAGTGATCGAGTCCTGGTTCCGTCTGACCCGTCTCTACCTCTCACATTGGCTACGGATGCTAGCCCAACAAGAATTTCAAGAGTACTTTTACACATTATAGATGGAAATAAAAGACATATAGCATTTGCATCTCGTTCGCTTACCGCAGCAGAATCAAATTATTCTTAGTTTGATTAAGAAGCCACTGAAATATTTTGGGTATTACAAAAGTTTTATCACTTTTTATATGATAGAAAATTTACCTTGATTACTGATAATAAGTCATTTATGCACATACTTGGCCCAAGCAGTAAAATTCCAGCCATTACTGCATCTTGCTTGCTGCGATACGCAACGTTTCTTAGTGGATTTGACTACAAAATAGATCACCGAAATTCAGAACTAAATGTCAACGCCGATTATTTTTCCAGAGCTCTACTTTCAATAAACAACGAATTAAATCAACATTTGGACGAAAATGATTAAATATGCGAACACACGATAAAGCAAATTTCAACTGATGTCATCACTTCCCAAACAATTGCAGAAGATACATGAAAAGATCCAGAATTAGATAAACTCCGAAGGTATTTACTTTCTGGAAAAAACTCTGATGCACAATTCAGTCCCCATAAAGGGATTATACTTCGAGGAGATCGAGTAGTTATACCTTTTTCTCTACGCCCCACAATATTAAGGAACTGCATCAAACCCACGAGAGTATAGCAAAAATGAAAGCTCTTTCAAGGAGCTATTGTTATTGGAAGCACATCGATGAAGAAATAGAGAATTTGGCAAAATCGTGCGAAGTTTGCTGCAATCAAAAAAAAAATCTAGTAGAAGTACCGCTGCATAACTGGGAAGAACCATCGCTCAACTTTCAGAGACTCCATATTGATTATGCTGGTCCATTCCAAGGCTCATATATTTTTCTACTGGTTGATGCAAAATCGAAATGGCAAGAAATCGTACTTACACGTACTGCTCCAACTGCTACATCAACAATTAAAATCTTAAAAGGAATTTTCAGTCAAAATGGTCTTCCAGAATTTTTAGTTTCGAATAACGCTACCATTGCACATGCTCAGAATTTTGCGAATTTTGCAAAAGAAATGAAATTCAGTAACGTCTCATTGTCCCAGGACATCCAGAAACCAATGGGTTAGCAGAACAGTACGTGCAAATATTAAAAAACAAATTAAAGGCAATGCACTCTGGACCGGGAACGTTAAAATCAAAATTATTGGAAATTATGTTTAGTTTTCGAGTCACTCATTTACTTAACGGAAAAACTCCACCGAACTATATCTGGGACGTCAACTTCGTACAAAACTGAACTTATTGCGTCCAAACGCACCGGATAAAAATACAGCAAGACAACCGTCATTAAGCAGAGACTTAAGCGTGGGAGATTGTGTACAATCTAGAAATTACACAGCTTGAACACTTTGGCGCTACGGTACTATAGTAAAAAAGTTACATAGTCGAACTAGATGATGGATATACTATAAAGCGATTAATTAGCAATTAAAAAAATGTGCAGTACCAAAAAAAAATACCCAATAACAATAGCTGTACAAAAACCTACCAAAACTCCAAACCAAGAAGGAAAGTTATCTAGAAATACCGAAGAACTTCCATAGACAGTTCCACCCAAAGTATCACAAGAAAGGCTAATTAGTTTTCCAGGCGACCAACCACACGCTCTGCGCAAATCCGCGTGAACCCGAAAACCAGTAATTCGGAGAATTGTAATAAAGGAAAACGCGGCAACGTCGGAATGGAAAAAGGAGAGTACGTTTGCGCAAAAATCAATAAGTAATGTAGTAGCTCATAGTAACGATAATAATGTTTGTAACGTTTTTTTATTTAAAAGTTATAACACAGTGTATCTATTAATGTATGTTGAATTATGTAAAAATATATTTTGTTAAATAGACAGCAATAATGTAGCTAAAAATTTTACGAGACGTTTTATAGCGGCTATTCCTTTTAATGAAAACTTTGATGATAATTCGTTAGACAGTGCATCTTCTAGATTTAATTCTTTAGAACGTCTTCTTTTAAAACATCTTCAAGTTAAAACTCTTTATTTAGATTTTATGACAGTATATTTGTCTACAACATATGACGCCTTTATTTTAAATTTAGTTAAACATTTCTTATCTCACTTTGAATTTGTTTGCGAAAACTTGTTAATCCCGAAATTAAGAGTGGTATTTGATGGTTGCGCGGTTGCAGACAAGAGTATAACTTTAAGTAATTGCCAACTGTTTTTCCACTTATTCAAAATCCTTTATTTTCTATTTTTGATCAATTTAGAAGTTTCAAAGTAGCAGTAGTAGCAGATTGAAAAAAAATGTATACACAAATTTTTGTTAACCCTGTTCAGTACTATCGGTGTATCTTGTAGAAAAAAAAACCCGTCAAGATGCCTTTCAAATTCACAAACAAACGTTCAAGGTGAATCCAACCTCTTACGTAAATACATACTGATTAATTTGTTATTAATAGTTTTTTTGTTCTCGTATTTAATGACTTTATTCGTATACTAATTTGGTTCTAACTACATGTAAATTGAAAATTGTTTAATGGCGTCATCAGCAAATAGTATACTTAATTATGTTTCTTAATCGTTCAATATGGGTCCAATAGACCTATTAGTAAAATAATAATTTTAATGGCATTCATATTGAATCGTTCCTACACCTTTTTGTTTTGAATCGTAGTGCGGTGAATGTTTGTATTTTCTTTTATATACTGGTGTTTGTATAAAAATCATGTAAAACAATCGACATCGTCTTCTAACAGAAGCTGAATTACGGTATGCTGCTGGACATCTCAGTAAAAATAAAGATTTTGTAGCGGAATTTGAAAACGATAACTGGAGTTTGACTTCTGAATCAGATAATGAATCAATGACTTCTTATATGAGTGACACGATTGATCTTGTGGGTGATACTACTCTCGTATTCTTGATGTATTGACAGTTAAAAATGCTACACATTGGAAATCTTTACCTGAACCCACAAGGCAAGCTCAATCCCATAACATAATAAAAAATGCACTACATAAAGTACGTTTGCCACCAGAAAAACTGCAGACGATACAAGAGATGTGTTTGACTTATTCTTGAAGAACTGTGTTATACTAGACACTGTGAAGTTTACTAATATTAAAGCTAGTCGAGTGATAAAATCGAATCCGAAGGTGAAGTGAAAGCCTTGCGACAAATTGGTAATATTGGCTTTCCTGGGATTACTTATGATAGCTGCTCACCTTAAGCAGAATTCTACATCTTGAAACGTCCTGTAGAGTTTTATATATGGACGACCGGTCTTTCGTGCAACAATGGGTCTAGGAAGATTGAAATCTCTTCTACGATTTATTAGATTTGACAATAAGGACAAGGAAAAAGAAAAAAATGAGCAATAAATTTTCTCCAGTTAGAGACATTTGGGAAAAGGTAAATTCCAATTTAGGAAAATACTATGCACTAGCACCAAACATCACTGTAAATGAGCAATTAGTCCCATTTAATTAGAAATCAGATAAATATGGGATGAAGATTTGGTGGTTGTGTGATTCGTCTACTTGTTATCCACTAAAAGAATTTCCTTATTTAGGAAAGCAAGCAAACATGATAGCAGTGGGTTTAACAGCCAAAGTAGTAGAAACACTTACTAAACCATATCAAAACTCCAATATAAAAGTGACGGGCGATAACTATTTTACGAACTTGGAATAAGCACAACGTTTGTTGCGTAATAGGGTAACCATGGTAGGAATTGTGCGTAAAAACAAAACATTCCTGCTAAAACATTTTCTGCCAAATCGAAAACGACCCAAACATTTTTAGATATTTGCGTTTACGAAAACGACCACTTTAGTATCGTACGTGTCACAAGCAAGCAAAAGCGTCATATTATCTACCATGCATAATGCTTCAGTTACGGAAGCACTTTTAGATATAATCAGTTATTATAATCACACTAAGAGAAATGTGGATACACGTCAAATGGTACACGAATATATGACAAAACGAAAAAACAGTCGATGGCTGCTTGTGTTTTTCTTGAATACCATGAATTGTTGTATGTACGATTGCCTCCTATGTAATTTAAACAAATATATATCCCGATTGGAAAAAAATAAATCACATCAAAAACGTTTATTTTTACAAGAGTTAGTCAAAAATGTAGTCCGATTACAAATGTGCAGGAGACAGGCGAGCAGCGGTATGCAACAAAGTATTTAAAATGCCATCAACATTTTGTACCAGATGACAACATATCGTCAAATAAAAAACTATGTTTAGAAAAAAAACGTTGCCACTTGTGCTCGTCAAATTAATCAAAAAAACAAAAACTGTACGGCAAGTCATGTGAAAAAAAAAATGTATGTAATGAGCATTTTGTTTAAATTGTAACTTGTGATCATTGTAAGTAATTTTATTTCGGACTTGAAATGTTAATACAATTAAAAAAACGCATCAAACTTCATAACTTATTATTTTGATAACACTAACATATTTATCAAGGAAAGTAGTAGTAGGTCCGACAGACCCACCTTAACCGTTTGTGTCTGTAAAATACCTTGATCGATTAAAGGTTTATATTGTGACTTATGCGTTAAAAAGTTCTTTGTATCTTGTCACTAAATGTTTACAACGCTTAGTTGTTGAACACATTTTTTGATATCCGGAAGCTGCCCAACAGCTCTTATCTCATTAGTATATAGATGATTTTCTCGGCGGAGCTAATTCTGCTACTAATGCAACAAAATTACGAGATCAAGTTAGTTTGATATTGACTCAAACCAACATTCTGATAATAAAATTTTTATCAAATGATTCTGCTGTACTACCAAAAGTAAATAAAAAGACTACTGAATGTTTTACAGTTCCAATTCAAAACTGCGAAAACACAAAAGCGTTAGGTGTGAAGTAGAATCCAAATTCCGATACCCGTTATTTCTCATTCATTCTAGATTTACCACATTCCAAAGTTACCAAACATATTATTTTATCTATGCTATCTAAATTATTTGATCTTTTTGGCTTGCTTTTGTCATTAATTGTGCACAGCAACTTTGGAAAGAACGGTTAGATTCGGACTCGGAGTTTTCTTCGGAATTTCAAATACAATTTGTTTCACTAACGCAACAATTGCAACAAATTAATGAGGTTTAAATTTCTCAGACATTCTTGTTGTTAAATCCATTTCACTATCTTTGCAGACGCTAGTTCCGTAGTCTACGATGTTTGTATTTTTATTCGATCCGCCAATTCTAACAGAGTGTGAGTTTCACTTTTGTGTTCTAAATCCAGAGTCACTCTACACAAATAAACATCTGCAATACCCAAATTATAATTATAGGGTACTGTGCTGTTAGCACAATTATATTCGAATGTTAGTAATTCTATCAATTTGGTCTGATTCTCAAATCGCCCTTGGTTAGATAAAATCAGAACCAAAGAAATCATGAATTTGTAACAAATAAAATTTAAGATTTGGTATTACTCATAAATGAAAACGGGCTCACACTTCAATTGCTTCTAAGAAGAGTTTGAGAAATTTATCCTATTTTCGACGGTGTTGTTGCTGATGTTACAATAAAACTTGCCGATGAAAAGACTACCACCCGTGCAGTAAAAAAGTGTGCCTTTTGCTAATTAAACAATAAGTTTAATAATACAAGAGAGTTCTCTTTATTGATGACCTTTGTATTTGGTGATAGTTTAGTTATTGCTTTAACGTATGGAAAATTATTATTATTATATATTATGTATGCTTAGCTTGAGGTCTTGATGTTACGTAATTAGTATTCAAAAATATCACATACTTTAAGGCGGCCGGCATGGAGAAAACTTGCATATAGGACAAAAAGGAGGGAACCGACCAGCGAGTCTTAATATTTTGGTTGGGGAAATTTTTGAACGTTAATTTTTTAATTGTAATATATTCACCTTCTTGCGTGTCAGATAAGTGAAATAAAGTATTTTAGAACTAATAGAGTTCACTTTTATTAAATTAAACGAAGAAGAGGGGAAGTTTCATTCTAATTTTTATTTTGTAAGAAACCCCACTTTTCAGACTGTCTGTAGCAATAATACATTTTTGAACAGATACTCAGTTTTATTTCGATATAGCTTGTCATTTTTATCATCAGTCTAATGAATGTGATTTTCATAATCAGTTTCGTTTGTATCACTATTATCAGTATCAAGTTTGTCTTGGTACACATTTATTTGAAAAGCTTTGTCGGTTAATTTACTTGTACTTTGTGTATTTCAGTCTTATTAGAACTATATCCAACCGTTTGATTTAATAGAATGGTTTGCCTCCTGGTAATGATTTTTATTTCTGTGATGATCAAATTAATAATCAATTCTTTTAGGAGGTAGGGACAGAAGCAACTACTTTAGTTTTTTGTGTTTAAGTTGATAGTTTTGTTGATGACAAAAAAATCATCATCTGTGTGCTTATCAAAAAGATAAATTTCTACCTATTCAAAGTTTGATGCTACATTCCTAAGTATCATTGAGTTTTTAAAAGCTACTACTAACAAAGCAATGTCATAAATTGTTATTAGACAATTAGTATTTTTGAGTAACTTAGATGCTATTGTTGGATTCTGTGATTGAAACGTATTGTATAACGTGTGCTTTATACTATTTTTTTCTATTTCGATACAATATTGAACAGTTTTCGTATAATTTTAATTTTAAAACAACATTGGGAAACTTTTATATTTTATTGGATTGACAACACTTACACTTTGACATATTGAATCAACCAACCAATTTTAAAAAAACTAACATTACTAAAATTCGTGTAAGAATTTGCTTATTCTTACATGGATTTTAGTGTAAGAATCGCTAATTCTCATGTCGAAATAGAAAAAAAAATTATATGTATCACACTACTGTGTGTTTAAAGTAAATAAATTTCTGTTTTAAATTAAAATAAAATTTTGTAATAATTTCATAATTTTATAAATATGTAAGCAACATGAGATAGATTAATTTACTCTAAACAATAGTAGATTACATACTGAGGCGGAAAGTATTCCATTTCTGTCGAGAGAACTATAGTTTACCGAGAGGCATAGCCTCGATGTGAACTAGTTCTCGAGACAAATGGAACACTTTTGCCAAGGTTTGTATACAATTGTATTCACAATCAGCCATTAAATAAAATAAATAACATACAACTAATAAAAAATATATGAAAATCTACTTCCAAAATATTATTGTTTGTTTCGGTAAAATATTAATACATAATAGGCACTTCACAATTCACATATACGTATTTAATTTATGATTGTCATTTTATCAAATTAGTTAAAACAAAACACACACAAATTACAAGTTCGGAAAGTGTACATTACTGACCGTGAATAAAAATTTTTATTCACACTCAGTTAGTAACGTACAGTTTTCCGAACCTTTTAAAGGTTGGTAAGTGAGCGGTTTCCATGGTTAAAAAAAACGAGTATGTAATGAAAGGTCACGGTCAGTAATGTACACTTTCCAAACCTGTAATTTGTGTGTGTTTTGTTTTAACTAATTTGATAAAATGACAATCATAAATTAAATACGTACATGTCAATTGTGAAGTGCCTACTATGTGTTAATATTTTACCGAAATAAACGATACTATTTTGGAAGTAGGTTTTCATTCATTTTTTATTAGTTTTATCAAGTTTTATGTTATTTATTTTATTTAATGGCTGATTGTGAATAAAATTGTATACAAACCTTTGCAAAAGTGTTTCATTTGTCTCGAGAACTAGTAAATGGAATACTTTCCGCCTCGGTATGTAATCTACTATAACAATGTAGCTTAATGCAAAAAAACAAACAAACATAAAAATAAAGTTGTCTAGGTAACATTCAAACAATAGATTGGGTGTGTAACCTAATAATAATAATAATAATATTAGTGTTTTTGTAAGACTCTAGGCGGGTTGCACAAAGCAAATCAAAAATGTAACAACTGATTATTTCTCAAAAAAATTGCTACATAGCCAATGAAACCACATTTATTGGTGATGTAACAATTGATTTCAGAAATAATCACTTGCTACATTTTTGATTTGCTTTGTGCAACCCGCCTTAAGTAATTGTATTGTAGCTTTGAAAAAACAAAAAAATCGTTGATGCAAGAAATTGATTCGTGTTTAAAGCAATTTGAACCCTTATCTAAAAACATAACAAACAGTAAAAAACGTAGAACAACTAAATCAACGACAGTATATAATACGTTTTTAGTACGTGTTGCAAATTGCTTTCTACCCGGCATTTTTAAAATTAAAAAAAAAAAGTAAATAAAATTCAATCGAAGACAGGGACTGTGCCTTTAAGCTGCGTGCAAAGCACGAAAAACTTTGTGAAAACTGTGTATACATGAAATTAGGCAAACATGTTTTTTTAATATAAAAGAAACGTTCAAAAATACTTTTATAATTCTATTTAGAAGTGAGTCAAAAATTCAAATTTGTAGGTCTGTTGTAGAATGGAATAATAAATTTTAATTTTAAAATAAATTTTTGTTACAAAGTTGAATAATTATACCACTGTGCTATTTTATATTTTAAATGTTTTTATATACAGGCTATTTATATTTCGCTATTACTCCGGTCTTGGTTTTTAGTGCCTTTGTCTAAAAGCCAGCATAAAACGTTTAGTGTTGTACTCATTTCTATTAAAAAGCTGTATGTTTAAAAAATATTTTTGTTTATACAGGGTGTTAAGTTTTCGCTGAGCAGCATAAAGTTATATATTTTTAAATAGCAACCCATTTATCTTTTATTGATGTTTGATAAAAGCTTAATCAAAAAGAAAAATATTTTTAAAATTTTCTAAATTGATTGCTGTGTTGCTATTTTAGAATAATTTCTTTAAAAATGCAGCATCAGAAAGAACTGGTCACAAAAGACAAAACTGATGTTTTTTGAATTTTTGAAATTTGTTTGTGTAAATTCGTAGATAAAAATTAGAAGTACTTAAATAGTCTAAATTGCTAAAACTAATTTTTTTTAAATGGCATCATTGATATCTTTCAACTATTTCTAATCTAGTTTTTAATTGTTTTGCACCAGTACTTTCTTCTCCTAACACTTACAGTTATGGATATACTTATAAACTTTTTAGACTATTTAAGTACTTCTGACTTTCCTCTAAGAATTTACAAAAACAAATTCTAAAATTTTAAATAACAACAGTTTTGTGATCATTTCTTTCTGATGCTCTATTTTTCAACAAGTTGCTCTAAAATGGCAACGCTGAATTTAATTAAAAAAAATGTAAAAAGTATGTTTCATCTAAATTAAACCTTTATCGAACAGCATAATTAACAGATTGCCATTTAAATAAGTGTAAATTTATGCTGCCAACGAAAACTAACAACCCTGTACAAACAAAGATATTTTTAAAATATGCAGCTTCTCAATAAAAAAGTACAGTATTAAATATTTTATACTGACATTTATACAAAGGCTAGAAACTGAGGCCGCAGTAATGGCAAACCTTGTATCTTATAAACAACTAAAATAATCAGAAAAAAATTAATTCTTGTTACAAAATTTAATTCACATGTAATCAAATTGTATTTATTGTAAAATACAATAGTAACATACATACCTAACAAAGTAAAACTTATTTTTTTTTACATTTTACTTATTACAAGTATTTAATTTGCTATTATTCTATTTAGTATTTCTATAAAAAAAAAGTTAGACTAATTATACCAAGTCACTGAATGATTGTGAAGGCTTGAAACAATTATTGAAAAACTCGTTTAGATTTTAGCGCGTTTAACTGAGTGTGAATAAAGTCATAAATTTATGTGTAACTGTCTATTAAACTAATTACGTATTTAAAAACAATAAATCAAATGTGATAATAAAATTTGACAAATATTTTTTGTTTTATAGCACCGTCCTTGTTTAGACGTTTAACCAAGCATTAATCAAAGAAAAATAAGTTATATTAACTACAAAGTAGTAGTTTCTGTAAAACTATTTATTTAAATAAAATTTCAATTACAACTTTTAGATTTGACACATTTTGTTATTGCAATTTTTTTAATTTGATGACGTGCTTTTTAATTATATTAGCTAATTTTTTTAATAAAAATTGTTTATATTTTACAGTTTGCCTTAAGTATATATTTTTATTTTACGTAATAATATATTAATTCTTCAAAAACGTTACATTTTTAAGAGAAATTTATGTTATTTGCCACACATACACAGCATTTTACATATTTTTTGATTGGTGCAATGTGATGAAAAAATGCTAAACATCAATTTTTTAAGCGTTTATAAATGTCGATAACGTTTTTAGTGCTAACAAACTCATATAAAAATAAAAGAAATATTTTTTTACTTAAAATTATATTATGACATAGTATAGTTAAATGTTCGACATTAGCAAAATACAAACTTTTAAACGTTTCTAAATAGTTATTTTAAAACTATTACCTACAGAAATTCTATATCTTTTATGCAATTACAGAAAAGTTAGAAAAACAATATTAACATCATTAATTTAAAAAATGCAAATAGAAAAACGTCAAACTCCAGTGCACTTCACAAAAATTAAGCATTTTTTTAAATACACTGGAAAATTTATTTAAAAATAGTTACAACTTTTTTACAACTGTATTGAGTGTAAAACATTAGTTTAAAAACAACTCTTTTACACTTAACTGGTTATCTTGAACATATTGTAATCGCTTTACAATTTGCAATACCTGCACATGAATGAAGAATAAACAAACAAACTGTGATTAGTATTAAAAAAGCTGTTTTTATAAGACAAATAATCTTGTTTATAATTTTTGTAAGTAAAAAAATCACCTAAAAACATTTTTTTATACTACGTATAAATATTTATTCATACTTAAATTACTTAGCACAAAATGCAAAAATCATACAGATTGATATAATAGCACAAGTCTGAACTTCCATTGCTTTTATTTCTATATTTTAACAAAAATAAATGAATATCACAACGTATAGATTTCTAGAGTATCTGCAATCGTCATCAGGTGAATACAGTGAAAGTTCAAACTTGTATATTTATATCAAATGCAACATTTTGTACTTCGTTCAAACGGACGTTATACAGATTGTTAAACCTAGCTTTTAGAAAACTAGATTTCCAAAATATTATAAACTTTTTACACTTTATTTTAAAACATTGAACAGTAAATTACCATAAATTTTTCTATTAAATACTTTATAAATAATAGCAATCATTTTACTTACTCTAAAGATAGATAAATTAACCTTAAATATAAATCTTTTACTAACTAAGAATGCGTTATTAAATTTTATTGTTGAATTTACCCTCCTGGAGTATTAGCCACCAAGCGCGATTTTGTGCAACTGTCTCTTAAATTAACAAACAAATTAGTAATAACTGTTACAAACGAATTTTGGTTTATATCACTTAATGAAGAAATTAATAAGATTAAAAAAAATACATAAATGCTTAATTGTCTTAATTTAAATTTACACGTTTTATTAATCAGACATTTATTTGTTTTATCGTATTTTTTATGCACAATCTTAAAATTGTCTCTTTTTAAACAGCAACAGTAGTTTGTCACTATGTTAATATTCTTACTCTGATATATTTCTTTTATGTCTTGATTAAATTTTTTTTCTTGTTTTTCGTTTATTTGTTCAAGATCGTCAAAAACAAAACTTAGATTACCATGTAAAAAGTGAATTTTGATGGCTATATCACATACTAAATTGTCAATTTTTTTTAGCATAGTTTTAACAATATTTTTATAATCTTATGATTCATGATTTTTTTTAAATTATTTATTTGAAAGCAATCTAAATTTTCAAACTAACTGTCCAAAATACGTTTTTTTTTAAATTTAGAAACTAATAGCAATACTTTTTTTAAGTTTTGCGTCAAATAAACCGATAAATTACCTACTTATCTTTCCCTTGACATTCACAAATTTTTGATTACACAACATTTGTCAATTGTTTGTTGAACGTGTATGTCCTACGTTATATTAAAATTTTAAATATTGACCATTGTATGTTTAATGTTGTATTTATTTTAATTACTAACTCGTAAAGTTGCCAATGTCCTTGGTCGGTGGATTGATCCGCTTGATCTTATTCTGTAAGTTTTATGTGTTAAAAATTATCTGTTAATTTCAATTTGTTGTTACTATGTGTTGACTTACAAGTTCAATAAATTACAGTTGGCCTGAAGAAGTGCTAACCTTCAGCACGAAACGTTGCCATAAAAATAAATTAAAGTGGTTTTATATTGCCCCTCCTAAACGAAGAAGATAGCATTAATTAGCCGATAAATTACTGCAACAATACTAAAGAAGGTTTAATCTTTATTTAATGCTTTTACAAATTGGAGTATAGCTAATTTGATATTCGATAGAACTAAAATTATTTTTCCGGAAATCGTCTTGAAAACATTTTCCTGCTTATTAACGCGCAGGAAAATTGAACTAGTAGGTACTATAAAGACTTTATAAGACGCAAAATACGTTGTAACGGTAGTTGACAACAAAATTGATAAACTTGGTTTTTGTGGTATTTGTAAAAACAATTTCTAAAAATTGTAAATTTTGTCTTTTTTTAGGATTTCCAGAAAAATTAAATACAAAACAAGTCAGTAAAATCTCTTACTTGACTCAAAGCTTTAAAATACTCGACACAAAGTGCCTTGTATTTCAAATTCGCTCCTCTTCAGTAATGTGAGTAGTAATTGTAGATAATTCCTTAAAACTTTCTACAACTTGAAGTTGCTGGTATGCTCCTTTTAGCTCAATGACAATAAAAACATGACTGCCGCATAGAGTTTGAAATACATCTTTTGGTAATGATAATACAAAATGATCACACTCTATGATTTGATTCAAAGTTTTCTAAAAATTAACACAAATACAATTCTTGTTGTACATTTTTTTTAAATTTTAAATTTACCTTAAAATGCAAAATATAACTATTTAATTCCTCTTGAAATACTTTAGGATACATTTTTTTATGTCTTTAATTGATGTATCCATTTTTAGACTTATATTAGAATTAACTTGACACACTTTAACTAAACTTGATTCCGATACAGACATATGACTATCCTTTATAATATTTTCAAACTTAAAAACGTTTTGCCACTCAGGATTAAGTACTGCTTAAAATTACTAGAGGTAAACAATGCACCTGGTCATTATACTCTACATTAACATTACATTGACCAACAATTGTTACATTTTCCCCTGTTACTACTTTTAGCTTAAAATACACAGGTTCTAGTACCATCTGGAAAAAACAAATTTATAACCATCAGTCTGCATGACCTACTTACACGCACCTAAATCAACTTCCGTTACAAAAGATTGACATTATATTAGTAACTTGATTTTTAAACTTTAATTGTCTTTAACTTTATTAAATTCAAATAAAATATTTCACTACTAGACGCTTTTTCCAATGATCCCAATTCTAAAGAATCATCTTTGATTTGTTCTTTAGCATTTTTTCCATTTGTGCTTTTTGTATTTTTTACCTAAAATAGAGTTAGCTGTATGACTTCTTTGATTGCACGAGTCCAATTGGCTGCCGGTCAACTGAAGTTTGAAGTATGCCATCTCAGAAGCCCCTTACGAAAGCGGGCAAAACGTTGGCAATTTTGGTTACACCAATGACGCGGTCCAAACCCGGAAGACATTCTTATTTTAGTATCTCAGACACCGTTTACATTTATACTTGCTTTCAGTAGGCTTTGACATTAAATTTTAACTTGCACTATCTGACTCAGGACCCATGATTTTAAGTTGACTTGTAGCTAATTCCATTCCAAGTGTAGCCTCGAAAGCTTTTTCAAAAGTTAAATTTTTGTTCGTTAATAACTTACGTTTAGTATTTTTAGACCGTTACCCAAATACAAACTGATCCCGTAATGCTGTTTTGCTGCTTAAAACTTGTACCTTTCTGCAATTATCAATATCTTCGGACTATAGTGACTAATAAGGTCTATATTTAATGCTTCACACGTCTTTTTACTTGGTAATATTTGAGCTAAAATATCACGTAACATGCCATACGCTTCTCCTCCCATTAACGTTAACAACAAAAAAACTTTTTTTTCTTGCGGTGTTATATCACTTGAATAGTTACAAATTTATTTCAGTGTCTCTCGAATCATAATTTTTAATTCCACCCATTAACGCGATTTTGAAACTAAAAACGTTAACTGACTTGACTTTATTTTGTTCAACACTCAATACTTTACCACAGACTTTACGACTAAGGGCACGAGGGTTCAACTTTCTCGTCGCTACGTAATGTTATGTATTCAGAAATTATTAACATTAACATAACATATTTTTTTGTACGTTTGATTAAGGTCAATTCCTCCCATACATATACTAATTAAATCTGGTTTACACAATATGTAACACTTACTAGCACAAGCACTGCTTATTTATTCTACTGTATAGATTTGACAGACAAAATAAGCAGAGTGCTAAACAAACATAATATCAAAATTGTCTTCACGACTAAAAATACCGTGAACAATTGCTTTAGATTTGCTAAAGACCAACAAAGGGCTTTAAAACATGCTGGAATTTATAAAATTCTTTGTTCCGGTGAATCAAGTTATATAGGGCGCTCTATTAAAGTAAAAGAACATATAATAACAAAGTCAGTCAAATGGTATCTGAAGGCGAAAGTCCGTTAATTGCCTGATTGCTAATGAAATGATAGTACCGTCACTTACAATTTTTCCTTTAGTGACATTTACCACTCTAAAGATGCATGCTAGAACTTGTTGTAAAACGTCAGTTTGTTTGAGTTCACGAACGACAATACGGCAAAGGCCAAGCTCTACTTCTTGTTTTGGCTTTCAAAGAAAGACTAGGACCAATCCTAAAAAGTTTGGGTGTTCAACTATAACGCGGTCTAAACCGAAAATCGCTTCTAATCGTAACCAAGAAAACCGCGAAAGCTTGATTCTATTGGCATATGTTTTTATTTAAATCCCAGATACACTGTTAAAAAGTTTTATTTATGTATTAAATGTTTGTATAAACTTCTTTAAATTTCTAATTTATAATATTAGTATTTGGCTTTAATATGTGATTAAACGGTTAATCTGTTTTTTAATTTTATAAGAATAAAGTTTTGACTGTTCTTATTTCAATATACAATATTTAGTCTCTTTGCGAACTTGTGTGTTTCTGTGTTAATTCTTTGTTAGAAATTATTTAGGTTTAACAATATTTTATTTATGTTGTCGTTGGTTGGTTAATTTTATTCTTTATGTTGTTTGTTATATTAACATCTAGATTTACTTTGTTTGAGTTGCGTGTAATTGAGTTTGGTTTTATGAATGTTTGTATGTACTGAATAATTTTTGTTTTCCTGTTTGCATTTACTGCGGTTTAACTTTTGTGACGACATTATTTTTTATATTTGTTTAGTTAATTTTATTATATATTTTACTTTCTTGTTCTATTAATTTTAAATCTTATATCTTAGAACTTTTTCTAATACTTAGCTTTTTATTCTAAAGTCTTGGAATGAATCCATAATCAGTCTTATTATGGTTGGGTTTTTAATAACATCCTTTAAATAATAGTTAATACCCTAATTTAATAGAACAAAGTTTTTTAATTTTAAAAGTAGTAGAATGTTATAGTTTTGATCTTTAAATATTTAAGATCATCTTCAGACTAAAAATTAAATTACAATGATAAGAAAGTGATATAAATTAATTAAAGAAATTACCTAACCACATTTGCTCACTAATTAGCATAAAATTACATTTATAAAAGTTAAAATTTTGACTGTTACATAATAATAAACTTAATGATTAGGAATTAACATTTGAAAGATGGGTTTATTTATTCAAAACAATTTATTTAGATATAAATTCATTTGACGACCTCACATGGTCGGACTACAAAAGATAATGAAGCAACATGGCGGTAGAACAAAGTACAAAATAACGGTCGGTAATTAAAAGTACTAAAGAATTAGATTAATAAACTCTCATCAAACCGAATGACATAACGCATTTCAAGAAACTATCTGTTAAACGACCTTTTGGTTTAACCGATATAAGATTTATTACAAGACCAAATAAATTGATAAACCCGATTCTTCGAAAGATAATTAGGTGGATCTATTTTAAAAGAAGAGATGCTGTTTAGATTAGGTAGGATGATGAAAGATAACTTAACATCGAAAAAATTTTGTTAATCAAATTGAAAATATTTTGAAATTGAGGTAAGTATGGTAATATGTAAAACTTTGACTTGTTATTTTGTGAAATAGGAATTAAGCCTGCCTGAGATGTATAAACTTTAATTTTTTGTATAAGTGATTGATGAGTTGATACGGAAAATCGTTCGTTGAAGGCAATATAGAAAATATTGTGTAATTTGTTATTAAAATCCAAGTTATTCAGAGTGTTAAAAAGTGTATCGAATAAGAAATTGAAAGAATCTAATTTGTGTGAAAGAGGGTGGCAGAAATGAGAATTGATAGTATTGACAGTAGTCGTTGATTTACGATAAATTTGAAAAGTTAATATGAGTAAATTGATTTTTAAATCTAAGAAAGGGATTGAGTTGTTGATTGACTATTCTGCAGTGAATAAAATTTTGTTATGAATGTTGTTGAGAAAAAAGAAAAAATTGTCTAGTTTCCCATTGAAAATACAGAAAATATCATCGACATAACATCTCCAAAAAATGATGTGGCTAAAAAAAGGGCTTAGAGGAGAACCCATAGCTAAACCTTTTTTTTTAAGTAAATAGAAAGAAATAGTAAATAGAAATTAGGTCTTCTGTAACACTATCTGGAAGAGTTGAAGTAGTAAGCAGATTCGCAACTTGATTAATGGTTTCTAAAAGTGGAACTGATGAAAAAAGATTATTGACGTCGAATGATATTAATTAATATTGATTATGCTAAAGTAATTTTAGTTTTTGCAAGTCTTGAATTAACTGTTTCGAGTTTTTTTATTCAAAATTCAGGTTTGAAGTTTAATTGGGCGTAAAAAATGTTTGACACAAATTTAGAAAGAAATGATAAGTCTTATCGGAATACTTGTTTGGTGGACGTTTGGCAATAAGTATAAGTTTGTAGGTTATGATTTTTTTAAGTGATGATAGATCTATTGAAAAATTTCAGAGCAGTTTGACAAGATTTTAACAAGTTGTATGTAGAGTATATAGATATGTTCAATGAGTTGTAATTAATCAATTGGAAGTCTTGTGAATTAAGAAAATCTTCAGTCGTTTGAATATAAGGACTTTTGACCTATGCAATTACCCTTATCAATTTTAATTATTATAAAGTGATCTGAAATGGTTTTGTTTTTGATTTGTTTGACAAAACTAACATCAGAGTAAGTTATTTTGTTTTTTATTAGTTTTAATTAAATTTCTAAAATTTTAAAACGCAAAATTTATAAACAAATTAATTGTACGTACGTGTCTCGTGTTATTGTATTATTAAAAATACTTTGTTTAGGAAAATCATTGTTACTTTTAATGTTGATTAATGCATTATGTGACAAACAATTATATTTTATTGTACTAAACATTAAATAATTAATATAAGCACGGTATGGTGTGGTATATTTATTTCATAAAGTTTCTGATACACGCAACAATATTGTGTTACACGTTGTTATTTATGATAGTTGAAGTTTGTAGCATAGTAACAAATTTAAATGTGAGAATACATGTAAGTTTCTATTTGTAAACACAGGTGAATAAACTATAAATATAAAATACGGTAGTGTCAGTAAAGTTTTTTTCTTTATTTGTAACTTATTGACTGCAATTTCAATTATATTTGGAAAAAAGGAAATTATGTTTAATAAAATCAACAAAAAATGTAATTGAATATATTAAAATTTTTTTTCTTTTTAACTTTTTTTATTATTTTTTTAAATATAATTGACGTAGTTTTTTCAATGGCCATTTTTAGATTGAAATTATAGAAATAATCCTACCTAATACATGTGCACACAATAATTAAGATTTAAAGGCATTCGTTGATTTATAAAATATTTTAAAATTGATTGATGCATAATTGTAAGTTAAAACAGAAAAAACGATTACTTTAGTGCAGTGGTTCTCAAACTCTTTTGGCACACGGACCTCTTTTCATAATCAAAACTTGTCCACGGAAGTGAAGTGAAAAAACTACAAAAATGCATAATAGTAGAATTACAAATTTACCTTTGATGTCTTGAAAAAAACTTTAATGGTGACGTAAAAATAAAATATAAATAAAGCATTTCGTTGAAGAAATATTTATTAAAATTATAATTTTTGTTTTACAATACAAAAAAAATGTTTTAATGACTTGGATGAACCTGATGGGATGTTATAAGTGTATTTATACCCGGCTCAATGTTTGTGAGTAGTAAGCGCAAATCCCTACGAGAACTAATTTCTAGTAAGTTTTTTTTTGTGTGATGACGCTCATAACGGCACTGAATCTATGTTCCACAAAATAGGAAGACGGAAAAGCAATCAAGAGCGTATGTACAATGACCCATAACATAACACCCTGTCGGGAATATCTAAGTGAAGAATGTCTTGAAATCTTTGTTTAAGGTCCGAATGTAACCCCATTAAGTGTTGACAATAAGCAAACAAATCTTCATTTCTATTTCCCAATTTTGAAAAATTTGGAAACTGAGAACATTTTTTTCTTCCCAAGTTTTGTTTGTATAACAAAAGCTTTGCAAAAAACACAAATATTACATTTTAGCTTTGATTAAATTTAATCTGTTATCTTGTAGTTTTAAATTAGTCTAGCTAAATCTGGCAAATAAATCAGTCATATAAACGATATAATTTTTTGAGATAATTAAATTGTGCCGCCAATCATTATCCTTATTCTCTAGGAATTCCAATACTAAATCAAAGAACGAATAGAAGCGATCTAAACATGCACTTTTAGATAAACAATGCGAGTGAAATACAATGGCAAAGCCCTCTCATAGTATAAATTTACTATGTATGAATATTAGTATGTAAATAGGTATAGAAATGTAAATGTTGAAAGTTGGTTTTATCTGACGCAATTCAAATAAGTTTTGAATAAGCTGCGAACCAAAATTAATGTCTATGCAAATGTGAAAATGCCACCAGAGTGAACTACTGAACGCCCGTTTTGCCCTTTTGTGACTCTTCAGCAGCATATAATATTCATACATGGTAAATTTATACTGAGTGAAATACGATGGCAGAACCATCTCATAATATAAATTTACTATGCATGAATATATATTTACTTACTAAAATTATACTATCAGATGGCTCTGCTATCGTATTTCATTAATGTTGATCACACCATTTGTTAATATAAAGCTATAAGACTGTCAATGCATTTGTAAAAGTACAGTAGAGTGTTCTCCCGCTGATGAAAAGTCGGCAGTGCAGTGGTTCACTCTAGTGGCATGTTAACATTTGAATTGACATTGTTATCTTACAATGTTTATACGTTGTGATTTTAGCTTGCGGTTTATTAAAAACTTATTTGAATTACGCGAAATAAAACCAGAATTTAACGTTTTTATATCAATAGCCGTTTACATAACCAATGTACTTCTGTGTTAAGCAATAAACGATTACAATCATCATTTTCCAAACACAATTCGGCAAATAGTCTCTTATTTAAGGCAGTTTTTTTTATTTTATTAACTGCTCTAATGACAATTTGTAGTGAATCATGTAAAAGTTCACTAAGGTTTTTTGCGACCAAATTATGTCAATTATTATTAATTATGCCAAAAAACCTCGGTGTCGTGCTACGATTTATGGAGCACCATCAGTAGCAACGAAGACGATATTAGTCAAGAGTATAGCTTTTAGAAGAAAAAATCTATTAAACTTAATAAATAACGTTTTACCTTTCGTATCAGTTTCCAAACATTTAGCAAATAACAATTTTTAGGAAAATTTATCTTCTTTTACAAATCTCACATAAATAAAACTTTGTTTTCTGGTATTGTTAACTCATCAAGCTGTATAGATAATTTATATTATTTTATATAGTTTTTTACACACTGGGCCAATTCTTCGTACAGTATTATTACTCACCGAAATTTTTTTTATAATATCAAAAGTATGTGCAACACGGTACATTTAACCTCACATGATCATTAAGAACATATTATACAAAATATGCAGTCCATCGGCATCTCTCTTGGATGTTGTTCCTATGAGTTCTGGCAATGTCCGTGTTTTCAAATGTTTTTTTTGTTTAAAGAACGTTAAATCCTTATCTTTTTTGTTACGGTAGTTTTGTTTTTAAATGTTGTTTAAACTTAGGTTCATTGAATCGTTTGACATCGTTTTATTAAATCAAAGACACATAGGTAAAGTACTATTTTTTGGTGACGGGATAAAGCCATATTTCATATATTCAACACTGTATTGTTTGCATTTTTGTTTCGGTTTACTCGTGCTGTTATCTGAAAAAAAGAGCTCAAAAAAATATAGGAAATCATATATCACAATTTTTATTTGAATTAAACCACTGTTAATTATAATAGTTTTTTTTTAATGGAATGCTGCAATGTAACGCTCTCTTGAATTAATTATTTGAGAAGTAAAGATAACATTTTATATAAATGTCACATTTTGTGTAGGTACTCATTGTGTACCAATTAATTTCTTCTTTAGCAGCATATCTGTGTTAGAAAAACTTACAATCGCTTCTTAAGCTTTTAATAAAAAAGAAATCTTTAGTAAATGTAAAAGGATTACTGTACTGATAACTGCAGTATATAAATTTATTAATCAACTTAAACAAGATTATAACTGTGCTTAAATAAATTTAAATTAAAAAGAGATGTCAATTTTAATGAAATATACTTACGTAACGAAAGTACGCTACCTGCATAACAATACAAAAATTATATTTTTTTTGTCCAAGACTAAAAAAATTGTTGTATGCACTTCACATTACGCATAACACAGAACTAGACTGTTGATTTAATGCACGACTTTTTTATAGTATATATTATAGATTAGTTAGTAAAACTTTATTGCGTTCCTGTATAAACCTGTATAAATAGGCTTGACTCATCGCGATGCCTGTTATTACTTGTATTTTATGCATCTGTTTATATTTATGTTTTACCTAAGACGTAAAAATTGCTATTAATTTATTTTAACTTTCATATTAATAAAAATGTGTCACAATTGTTTTATTTTATATTAAACCTTGCGCGGACCACCTGACGTTAGTTAGGAACCCCCAAATCAATTTTAATGGTTTACGGATTCCCTGAACGATTGTAAGAACCCCTAAGAGTCCGTAAAGAATACTTTGAAAACCACTGGTTTAGTGTGAACATTCTTTCAATACTCTGATAACTTATTAAATCAAAGTGAACTTGTAAGTAATTGTAATAAAATTAATTTAAAACAATATTGTTTGCTTATCAGGGTACATAACTATATTATAAATCGTGTTGTTTAACAAAAAAACTAGATTACATTTTAATAACACTAAACGATATTATTTTTTAAGTGTTTTAAGAAAAGTAATTTCACTTTAAATAATGTTTAAATAAATAGTTAGATGTTTTACTACCTAGTACTTCTTCTATATTAAGTGTCTTTAATATGAAGTTGTTAATCAATACGTTTTGCATGAAAGTGAACCAGGACCGCACTGTTAAGTAAATAGGTGCGTGTCTTTCCAAAAGTTTATTACTTTAAATATAAATAAATTTGAAATAAGCATTATACTTCCACAAATATAAAAATTGCAATTTTCGACAAAAACAGCTAACTTTTAAAAATCTGAGAAAAGTTTATAATTGTCTTAAAGTAAACCGACCTTCTTATTAATTTAGTTTGAAACAATTATTAATTGTAAATTGCAATTAGAAGTTTGCAAACAATTTTTGACAGTCAATTTGCGAGACGATAATTGCTTATTTATCTAATAGTGGAGCGGTCTAAAGCGTTTCTAACAATAAAGACATCTTTAGAGTAGCACGTACCGTATCCTCATTATATATTGGTTTTATAGCGTCTGACGACGCTGTCCGATTTCTAAACTATTATTTCTCTCATATCAATTTTTTTCTTCAAGGTTTTATTTGTTGTAGCTTTTCTTATACTGTCTTCTTTTGATGTTAAATGGTTTTTTCTTTTTCTTTTAGTCAAAGTTCATTTAAAAATAATTTTTGGCAATCTGTTTACTTGCTTTACTTGGCCATAGCATATCGTTGATGTTTTAACTCTCGTTAGATATTTTTTCTATCCTAAAGATTCTGTAAGATTGTTTTAAAGCATCTATTTTAAATGCCTGTAGTTTCCTTTTAGCGAACAAATTGTAACATATTTACAAACAAAACAAATAGATATTGGAAATACTGAGACCGTTTTTAACCAGTTTGTTTACTTAAAAGTTTATTTGAATAAAAATAATGCTACAATAAAAACACTGAGCATGGAAAAAAGTGAGTAAAATGTTTCGAAGATTTGCAATTCCTGTCCACAATACAAATATGCAAAGAATATTTTCGTTGAGGACTGCTCAATGGACGGACGAACGTAATAGGATGTCGGTAGATACTATTGAATCCATATTGATTTGTCATTACAATTTTAAAATGCCATAGGCCTAGTTCTATGATTATACTTATTTATTTTTAACTTTTAGATTTTACTACGCTTGAGATCAGAGGCTATCTGTTAGAAAACACATAGTTTGTCTGACCATGTACACAAGCCTGCTATGTATAGTGTACTTGGAAAACCGCCGGCGTTGAATGTGTTATGAGTTTTAGGCATTGGAAGAAAAACGTCCCGTATTGGTTCCTAAAAGTTATGACAACCCTAGGTATATTGAATATAAGTAAATGTATACGCATGACGGCTTGAACTTCGGGTTTTGATATCTCGTACTCATTGCATAAAGCAAAGAAGTTTTTACGTATCTACTCAGTTGTTTTATCAAACAGGTAACTTTAAACGTTGTTTAAGATAACTCCGTTCTTGTCGCGAAAATTATACTTGATAAGACAAAAATATATAACAATAGTATTTGTAACGACATCATGAAATGTAATAATAAATTATATATAAACATTGCGTATCTTGGAAAAAAATCGTTAAATTAGTTTACAAAAAATTTGCAAACATTTAATTTTTGGAAAGACATGATCTTTACAGACAAGTTTAAGTATTTTGGTTATGATGGTGAAGTTTACAAAAACCTAATGAAGAGATGAACGTTTAAAATGAATGAGCAACTGTACATATTATTATAGCTGTTTAATACTTTAAAAACTTAGAAAAACCATTTCTCCAATTATTTTTACAGATCAATAAAGATTATGTGTAGTTCTTATTTTTTGTTGCATGTACGTTTTTAATATTCTATAATAAGTTATTAAGTTCTTTTACTATTTAACCGACTTTAAAAAACAGTTTCAATTCGTCAGAATATTTTTTTAAATGTATGTATGCTTAGCAATCATTCTTTACCACGTTGACTGGTTTTGATAATTTTTTTTTATTAAAAAGGAAATATTTTAATTGTGTCAAATTCTAATGATGGCATCTATAGGAAAATGATTAATCTCTCAAATTTACATGGACATGAAATTCTGTTGAACGACGTGCATTTGCAATGACTATAACCTTTATTAAAAAAAGCGATTTCAAAAAAACGCTTCAAATAAATTACACTAGAAAGCAAAAAATAATCTAATTTAGTGACAAATTAACGACGAAATTTTTATTTACATGAAATTACTTTTTGAAGTCGTTGCTAAACACATTCGACTTACAACTGCCGATCCTATATCAATGTAATACATGATATCGACTTCAAAAAGTAACTAAACTAAATCCTTTTTTACTTTTTAGTGCATTGTATTTGATGTATTTATCGAAGTCGGGTTTTTCATTATTTTTTTTTTGTTATACTACAACGTAATAATAATTGATGTACTTTTTAGTATAAAAGTATTTGAGAAATAAAATATGAATATGTTTAACAACACGTAAATCTTATATTTTAGATTATTAAAAAACTACATATTATGTGATACTAAATTGTGTAACAACCCAAACAGCAATGTAAGCTTGTGTCAAGATTGCAGCAAACTTGTCATGACAACTTTAAAACTTGCAGCAATATTGTCGTGACAAGTTTGGAGACTTGCAGCAAGTTTGCTGCAAGTTGGCTAAGGAAGCAATAACAAGCTTGTGACAACCTTGTCGCGACAAACTTGCAGCAATATTGTCATGACAAGTTTGGAGACTTGCAGCAAGTTTTGACAAACTTGCAGCAAGTTTGCTGCAGGTTTCGACAAACTTGCAGCAATATTGTTAAGTCTTGCCATGACAAGATTTGAATTTGTAGAAATGTTACAGTCCCCTGTCATCGCAAAGTTTAAAATTTGTAAAAATGCTATTGAAACATGTAATCGCAAGACTTACTTACTTACAGACATTAAAGTTACTTGTCATGGAAATTCGTCAAACTTTCAGTAATACCGCTGTACTTTGAAGCAAGGTACAAAGAAAAACAAAAAATTATTTTGCTTACTGATATTGTAATTAAATAAAGACTTGTTTCTACAAACTAGTTACAACTTCATTAGGTATTATCTATTTGTTTTAATTCTGTTCCATTTCCACCTGCTCTATTCATCGCTAGGTTTGTTGACCTGAAACATAAAATTAGGAATAACTTTAATTGCTCATTTGATGGTAATGTTAAATGAGCTAAACGCATACAAAACTTTAATAATTTAAAATCATATTATTACACAATACACGAGCATACATCTCAAACTTGGTCACTAGTGTTTGCAAAATTATTTAAAATTTTTAATCGAATAAGTATACAAACCTAAGATGCAATCCAATAAGTGCACTAAAATGCAATAATATTAACTTAAAAAGTCTACGATGAGTAAACACAGAACTAAATAATAATGTGTTAGAATACAAACACCATGTAAATGACAGACATGACTTTTATTAACATAAAAATGGCGAGACATGCGCCGGTATTTATGCGTTTACGCCTGCGTACTGTAAATTTGAAAAAGAAAGTTTTCTGCAAGCTTGCAGCAAGTTTGCAGCAAGCTACTCAAATTTCTCAAGCGTGTGTCGTCAAAGTTGCCAATATTACCAACATTGCTGCAAACTTGCAGCAAGATTCGTAAACTTGGCAAGAAAAAAGCAAGCTGAAATCAAACTTGCTGCAAATTTACATGCTATCTGGGAAGGTTAGAATTAAAATTTGATATGAATTAAAAATTTTGAGCGCAAGCGTATGCGATTATTATACTGTGTCTACAATTATTAAAGTTATAGAGTGGTATAATGTTAAATTTTTTTGTAAATTCTTCAATTATGGGTTGATTATAAATCGTATACGTCAAAATGAAAACGTTGCATTTATATTTAACAGTTTTGATATCTATAAGTATCTTAAATGTTGTTGCTTTAGTGTTAGAATATATATTCTATTATTTGTTATAGAATGAAAATGTAGGTAAAGTACATAAAACACAAGTACGAGTATTTTTAAATAAATATTGTAATACAACAAGTAAGAATGTTGTTTTAGATTGGTTCAATGTTGTATAAGCCTGTATATCCTACACATTGGCTCAATGTACATTTTTTTTTCACTGTATTTATTTTAAAAACAAAACCAAACGGCGTAGCCACTACTACCTCTTTGAATTTGTTTTCCTATTCAGTGAGTTAGTTCTTATTTATTTTTTAACATCTAATAAATAACTAACAGAGTTTGGTAAGTTAGTCAGTACCTAATCCAAAAAGCTTTATTTGTTTAATTATTTATCATTATAAAAAAAGTTTACTGCGGTTTCATATTTTTCTTAATTTTTTTAGCTTAGTTCTAATAGATACAGCAAACTATCATTGACTTCTGTGAGTTAAGTTTTATGAAAATTAAATTACTACCTCGGAATCGTCAATGATTACAAAATGATTTTTGAATGTCTACACTTATTGCAATCCTTGCAATAAAAAAATAAAAATACTACTTGCAACAAAAGTTAAATCAAAATTTACAAAATCAGAGTTTATAGATTAGTGCATTTGATATTATACTAAATTCAATAGAGTTATGACATTACACTTAACTTTAAACGCCTAATAAAATTGTTATGTTTTATAACGATAACATACTTATTACTTACTTAAGTAAGTACAAAAAAAAAATTAAATTTAAATTTATAAAATGTTTTTCAAATTTCTATTACCAATCAACAAATTAAAACCTGCCTTATAAAATACAAACAAGGTAATACATATTGCAATATCAACACTAACAAGACTTAGTCAACGCGATAAATATGATAAAGTCTGCAGCAGGGTTGCCAAGCAGCAATGTTTACGTTTGAAGCCGTATTACTGCCATCTAGTTTGGGAGCAGAACTAAATGCAACAGCAGAAAATTTTGAAATTTATTAGATAATACATAAATTGCATTAACATTGGCACCGTATTTATTAAGTCATACTTAATTAGGACGTCGATTAAATTAATGATCCCTTCCTTTTAAAAGGAAACAAGGACACAATTCATTCAGTTAATTGCGACGTTTCTTGTTGATAAACCAACACTTCATCAGGCCGCTTTACTGAGTCAGAAAGAAACTAATTAAATAAGCAAATGTCAATTAATTCTAAAACAACATAAATTACGACGAACACAAAAAATATCAGTAGTACTCATATTTGTTTGTCGTGATTTATGCTGTTTTAAAATTGATTGACATTGCTTATTTAATTAGTTTCTTTTTGACTCAGTGGAGCGGCGTGATAAAGTATCGGTTTATTATGACCAAACGTCGCAATTAACTGAATGGATTATGTTTTTGTTTCCTCCTAAAAAGAAAAGATCATTAACTTGATCAGCACTTCTTACCATTACTAGAAGGCAAACCTTTTGTCGGTCATGCTTAATGCTAAATAATGCTTAATCACTGTAAAAACAATTTTTATAACAAATGTTTCTATATAAATTAAGTGTTAGTTAGCACAAAGTATAACTTAAAAAATGCAGTGTAATCAAGCATAAGTGAACCATTATCAATGCAAAAAATAAATAAACACCAAATTTTGCAACTTCATCTTTATTAACAGTGACTGAATTTTTTTATTTTTTTTCTACGTAATATAAACTTGACACTTAAAATTTATTAAAAAAAGCGAAATAAAGAAACAAAACTCAAATGAAGTCCGAGTCTAAAAGAAAATTATAGATAAAACAAATGGTTGGCTCAAGTAAACCATAAATGATGAAATAACAGATACCACACAAAATACCAAAAATAATATCGTTAAACTGTTCACTGTTGCCAAATTCAAAACAATCTATAGCAGCTTGGTCGGCCTTGTCTGTAGTCTGTATAACTCTAAATTGCAAAATTGAATTTCTTCGTTAAATAAAATCGATTCAGTAATGTGCATTACTTTTACGCGTGCTGGACTCTAACGTTATTGCTATTTAAAAACTGAAAGTTTTCATATTCGTTTTAAAAAAAAGTTGTTATAATATTTACATGGTGTTGATTCGAATAAACCTGGAAGTTGTTTATATTGTATTTGTGCAAATAAAAAATGTTAGTATCCAGTTCGTATATTCTTTATATAAAACAAGTCGTTTTTTTAACACATAATTATAACAAAAGTGACAATGTATTCCAAAACAAAAAAAAGTTTAAAATAAAACATTGTAATAACAATAGATGTTGCATCAAGTTTAAAATTCGGGGTATTTGTTTTTCCCACTACTGTTAGAGGGCGCTAAAAACTGTGCTCCAAGTTTAAATACAAAAAATACGTCTTTAAATATACCTTCTCTCTGGCACAACCTTTTAGATAAGTAATTTTACACCTGCATTCTGTATTAAAATTAACCGTTGGTTCCGAATGTATCCTACCTTAGTTAACCTATACATAGTAGGGATACTGAATCTTATAATCTGTACAAAATATAACATTTAACATTTCTGTAAACTTTCACCGTTTTAAAGGTTGTGGCTCTATTTATTATTTTATTGTAATACTAATTTATGTATGTTTTTGACAAAATATGAGGCTACAACCTGGAGCTAGATTTTACTCGATACCTTTCCTAGTTATTCTTTTTTTTTTTTTTATTAAACTTAAGCTTTTTTATTCTACATTACTTGAAATGAAGAATAAGTTAGAAACACGTAAAACGCCAAAAGTTTAAAATGATATACTTTTACATAGGTAAATGCTAGTATTAATAATGAATTATTTAAAAACTATTAATTATATTTACATTTTTTGATTATTATAAAATCTAGTAAACTAATCAAAAATTTTATATTACTTGAATAGATAATTATTATAAAAAGTTAACATCAACGTATATGTCAATTGCTAGTTTATGAAAACTTTAATATAACATTTATTCACATTTAACCAAATGTTTTTTGCTATACAAACAATGTTTATTTAGTAATCAAAATTACATTTTACATTTACAATTTAGCTTGCAATATCATTTGTTTGTGGTAAAAACCTTTTGCAAAAATTAAACGTTTTTTTAGCGATTTTGTATAAATATAGAATGAATAATAAATTAACAGATTTAATTAAATTTTGATTCAGCAAAGATAAGTATTTTTTCAAAACTAATCTAATTTTTAATTTACTTAAAAGGAACAATACTGAAATGACAAGGCTCATAAATGTTTTTGAGTATCATGTACTCACATAAATCCAAAAACCGATTCATTTAACAAAAAAGAACTTTTACAGACATAAATTAAACAAAACTTAGCATGTTTGCGACATATTCTTTCGTATCCGCAACGAATGTATCCGTGTAATTATGACAATTGTACCCTAATGGGTTTTTTCAATTTTAAATGCTTTTGAGATATTAAAAAGTACAATAAACCTACACATACTCGACTAAAACACGTAATGTTTACCAAAACTCAACAATCAATAACTGCAACCAACTACTCGGTTTTACTTAAATGTTTTTGATCTTAATGCTTAAATGTTTTTAATAACATATTACAAAATAATAATAATTAAAATATTTCCATATATAAAATAGTTAGAGTTATATTATTACGTGACCAATTGCAATAACAAAAACTAAAATAAAAACAATTTCTTTTGCATCCGCTGTTACTTGTAAAATAATACATACATATTTAAGTGAACAAAAAATATTTATTTTGTAACTAATAAATTAATACATTTTTATTGGGACATATTGTTGCATTAATATAATAATTTAGGTTAATAATTGCATCGGATGTTATTTACATTATACTAGTAAAGATTCAATTGATAAGTTAAACTAAAAATACTTTTGTTGAACTTTTTATGCTGCAAAATCATGTAATCTTTGTAACTTATTACAAAGATTAAGTTGAACTGGTATTTGTACTGCTTTCTATAAGTACAGATAAAACATCTGCGACCACACTGAACAATTGGTTTTAGTTTATTTCAACTTTAAATTCTGTCATTTAAGTTATAATTGAATTAACGTCAGTAATTGATTTTATGTTTTATGCATAAAACTAAACGTTTTATATTTATTTTGAAAAACACGTATAGTAATTTATTTAACATAAAATTACATTGCAAGACAAATTATTTTATTATATAATATACTATCAAAAAGTTCAAAATATATTGTAATAACGTCAGAGTTTGTAAAGATTGATCTAAATTTACTAAAATTTTTGTTACATAAACATAAACAATATTGTAACTGTAAATAGCAATAAAGGTGATAAAACAATATTCTCTACCGGCATAAATTATAAATGAGAATAAATAAAATAAAATAAATTAGTACACGTCGCTTATTGGAATTACGGATAATATTATTAATTTATTAAAGAACAGACCGGACTTATGCTACTACATAAAAAAAAACATCGGTTATAGTAATCATAATTTTGGTTTTTGTTATCAATTTTCTTCTCAGGTTTGTTTTTTAGTTAAATTTTTACAATACATTTTTTCAAAATTTTATCATTCTACCCTAAAAACAGTTTTGCTTATTTAACTTTATTTTTGAAGTATTATTTATTTATTCAAGTATTTTGATTGATCTACGTAACGTTACATCATTTAAATATTTGTAAAGACGTTATCTCTTAGAAAGAAACTTGTGCGTTCTTAGAATAACAAATCCGTTCGCTCAAAATTCTGGTTTTTTTCAACGTTTTATAAACATTTGTTTTTGACATTTTTTGCTTGTATTGATGCTATGATTTCGCTTTCTAAATAAACAATCTGTTGATCACATACACGCTGTGTATTTATTGTTTTCTAACACCGTACTATTAACAGTTTTGTTAACAAAGAAACAAATCTAATACAACATTGCTCATCGGGTATTTTTGAATTCAGAAAAAAATATACTTTTATTTCGGTCTAAAGATTAAGATACATTTATTTAAAAAAAAAATTTATGACGTTATAAACTTTAATTAAAAAATTAAAATAACATTTATGATATTGGGAAATATGAGTTGCTAATCTCGCCTTCGGCTCGGTTGCAAATTTTCATACTCTTTGGCAATGACAACCATTCCTTACTCATTATACAATATATTATAGTAGAAAAATCAATTTTTTTCCCGTCGATCGTTTGTTAATACTTATATGGACGTATCAAAACTAGACCGGTAATAGCCTCTATTACCGGTCTACTTTGAATCAATGAAATCAACAAATTTCTGTTACTGCATAATTTTTTCTAACCAATGAAATCGTCTAGGTAAATTAAGATTTTTATAAGATTATAAAATTGTATTAGTTGACGTTTTTAAATAAAAAGTAGACTAAAAAATTCACATGTGCATTATTATAATTAAGAATTTTTTTACAATAATTATAGATTAAGTAGTCCTATTACTAAAATGAAAACAAAATTAGATGTTTTGGAAAAACAAAGTACCTAAACTAAAGTAACAAATTTGTGGTCTACATCATCTGACAATTACAAACACACAAACGTAATAGCAAAGGTTTCCACGGCCGGAGTCTAGACTAAGATAAGATCGTCTTTCGGGTTTTTGTAACCGATGTTGACAACGTTTCGCCCACTTAAGTAGACAACTTCGGTTATAAAAATGACACGGTCCAAACCCGGAAGACGTTCTCATCTTAGTACACAAATTGTTTTCTAGGATTTATCGATGATAAAGACAACCAGTTGCTGTTTCCGAAGTTATGACAATCATCATAAACAAATTTTAGTTTATTACAATCAATAACCAACGTAAATTTTGTACAAAGCAATTCTTTTTCTGTTAAGACTAATTAAAAACATTTAACCATTGTTATTTTTATCGACATTACCTTCTTCATCTGAGAATCCAATTTTCATATATCTTCACCAATTTGCAAAACATTGTTGCTACCGAATGATGCTTTGCTGAACACCGTATTAACTCTTATCGGATCCAATTTATTATAAAATAGTCAACAGTGTTATTTTATAAAATCATAAACATAAACACGTTTTAGTATCATTTAGTTGTAACTAAACCTATAAATTCTGCTTATTTATTTGAAAGTTACAGTAGGAAACGTTATGTTATTGTCGATATCAGCACAAATATATATGATCAACAAACCATTATAAATCTCTCGTCAGCTCTGAGTAGTACATACCAGAATCTTTTTTTAAATTGCTATTATGTAGATATTGCAGTGTACAAAAATAACACCGCAATGTAATAGATATACATAAATATATCTTGAATCTATAAGTAGGTAAACTAGCTTTTTGTGATTTTTTAAAGCATCATTCGGTAACAACATCACTATAATAAAGTATCGTGGCTGTTCTGTACTCAAACCTAATCGTCGTAAGAATTTGTATGTGACATCTAGTTTACCGTTGTAATTAACTTTCACTTACAGTTAACTAAACCAAAGTAAAACGTTCATTGTTAAAACTTTTTTATCTACAGAAATAAGTGTATTCAATTTACTACGGTTTTTACTGTAAATTTTTAATGTTCCCTGGACAACTTATAGTTTTATTACTAACAACAATATTTGTTATTTATGGACTATTTTTAAATGTATGAAGACTTAGTTTATTTTATTAAAAACTCATTCTGATCTCTCACTTACTGCTACCGAAGAAAACTTTTTAATAATGTTTCGATGTGTCATTTTTTTTAATTTCTCGGTGATACTGATCATTACATAAAACTAAAAAAATTGTAGCAATTATTAATATTTTAAAAACTAATTATTATCAAATTGAAATTTAATTGACGTTAACATACCTGTTAAATAAAATAAATATAATCAAAACCATAACAATAAACGATTGTGACATTAAATTTATTTAGCATTCCTATTAGCCATTGCTTTAAAATAAAAAAGTAAAACACCTGTTAAGTAAGTATACTTTAAAATTATAAGAAATTGCAAGAATTAATATTATACGATTAACAGAAAAACTTAAAAATTAACTCGGTTGATAATAAGCGATTAATAATGTCGACAATATGAACATTATAAATCTCTTTCATTACCAGTCATAAAATTAGTTTTTAAAAAACTTTATAATTTGAGAAATTGGAGAACGAACAGCATTTTTTATAAAAAAAAGTCAATAATAAACTGTTTCTGTTTTTTTTTAAAACTACTACTTTTATCCGCAATATCTACATTATTAAAACAGTGTGACAAAGAAAAAAACAATAGTAAGCCAGGAAAAAACAAAGTCAACCCAAGTAACAATTTTATATTTTATAACGTTTGAGAGAACGTTTACAAAACAAAATTTATAAAACACCTTTGGTTCTAAGAACGTAACTAAAACGTTCTTACAGTAGCTATAAATGTAAAATAGGCGCATATTTATAAAACATATTTGTTTTTTAACGTGTTTTATAAAGCTAACAAAACACTGTTATGGGATAGTTACGTAAACGTTATATATCAATTACAAAACAGTTTCATGAATATTTTATAGTTTATATATATCCGAATTGTTTTATAACTATATTTAACATAATAATTTTGCGTTTTAATAGTAGTATTGCTCAATAACTGCTTTTCTCTTATTTTTATAACTGAAGCTTTATGTCCTTTTACTTAAAAGTTATATTGAAAATTCCGTTGTGAGTAGTCTGATCCAGAAAGCAAAATTGTTATATAATATTACTAATACAACAATTATATAACGTAGTCACATACTTTATTTAAACAGTTGTATAAAACAGTTCTAAAGTGATAAATAACAAAGCTATTATAAATCAATTAATATTTGTAAGGGGTGAATCTCTTATAACGAATATTATATAAATGTTTAAAAAACACTTTTATGCTTATCTCATAAGCAGTTTTATAATTTTGTTGTAAGCACGTTCTAAACATCGATTTAAGAGAACAATTTTGAATAGATAACAAAGTAATCTTCCAGACAACTTTAATAGAACCATTTTACATTTAGAGAGCAACAACATAACTACAATAAAATTGAAAAGTTTTCTAACTTAAAAATTATAAAACCACTTTGTTACTTGTTGTTGTTTCTGTTTTATTACAATTGATAATAACCTTTAGCTCAAATTTTAATTACTGCTAGATTATATTAACGTTATAGCAAAAAAATTATGTTGTTTAGTGTTATAGTTCGCTAAGTAAAATGGTGCGAAAGTTAAAAAAATATTTCCCAACACTAATCTAATATATATGACTAACTAAAAATTTTTGCAATAGGTAATGCGTTCACGTCTAAAGAGAACAAATAAATATGACAAAAACAATTCTGCAACGATTATTGCTAGAGTTTGAATAATAAATATAATTTTGTTGTGTTAATCTAAACAATCAAGGTTGAATCAAATCTATTTAAAATTTTGTATACAGCTATAATTTTGAACAACTTTTCTTAGTAACAAACCAATGTTTGTATAACACTTAATCCAAAAAATTAGACCTAAAAGAATTTTTAACAATGTTGTTATCCACTGTATTTTGTAGATTATAGCTTGATATGAAAAGTTTTATGCATTTTTTTTATAATTCCTTTTCTATAGTATAGCAAATCCTTTTTATTATATCCAAAAAAAATTTTTGGTAAGACTTTAACAGTCAGAAAATACTCAATTGCAAAATGATATATTTGAGATTCTTTTGCAAGCGTGATTAAACAAATATTTGAAATAGCAAAAGCATTTTGCAATCAAACAACGTCTTCTTAAAACTGCGGCCCGCATTATTCAAAAAACAGTGCACTTTTATAAAATTAATTTGACGTTTAGTGTCATGAATCAAATTTTAAAATGGTATTAAGATCAGGGACCGTATTCTGCTCAAATGAAAACACAAATTTTTGAAAACGTATGCGTATTGCTAAAGATGAATTCGTCTAGCACATTGTTAATCAAGTCGATTAGGTATTCTGAAGTGTCATACGTTTACATTACAACAGTTCGTTTTAAAAGCGAAGAGCGAAGTGCATTTGGGGAAATTCCTATAAGTAAGGATGAAAAAATATCTACATATTTTTATTAAGGTTATGTTGTCATAAAATCACTTTAAAGTGATATGTACACGTTTGTATTGACTTCCTAGCATGCTATAATTTTTTTTTAAATTTTTCTGCTTGATTTGATTAAGATATAACCAAAATAATGCAAATTAGGCCTATGTTGTTATATCGACTAACCTCTATATTTGTGCGTCTCGATAGTGCTTTTCGTTTAGTAAATTAGAAAAAATTATTACTCTTAACGTATCTTGCTTTGCCTTCAAAATATAAATTTTTTTCTAAAAAATATCGTCGCCGGCAGTATTTGATCCTAGATTATATTTGTAAATTTATTTTAAATGATAAATAAAATATCTAATAAATTGTTAATTTTAGATTTTTTTTTGTTAGAGAGAATTATCTCTATAAGAAACTGTAAAAATAATTTGAATAATTTATATACGTACAAAAATATATATAACAAAAAACTTAAAAATAACGGATACGCTCACTTCCAGTTTCTTTATCAGATCCGTCTTTTGATAGAACCGAGAAAATATGAAAAACCAGCTTTATGCCAAATTTCACGTTACTAAGATTTTTGGGATCGAGAATTATTGTGGGTACATCCAAAGATAATGTAAGAAAGATGCAGCACTCAGTGTATAAAAAAGTCAAAAAAATATAAAGAAAAATTGTTATTTTCAACGTATCTTGCTTTCCCTTTAAGAAATGAATTTTTTTTCTAAACAAAAATTGTAGCAGGCAGAATTCGAACCTAGATTATATTTGTGAATTCATTTTAAATTATAAGTTAAATATGTAATAAACTGTTAATGTTAGACAAAAAATACTTGAATAAATTATTAAGAAAAATTATGTTCATAAGAAACTGTAAAAATAACTACAATAATTTACATACGTACAAAATTACATAAAAAAACTGTTAAAAATGACTTATGCACCCACTTCTGGTTTCTTTATCATACTTATATTTTGATAGAACCGAGAGAATATGAAAAACCAGCTCCTTACCAAATTTTAAGTTTACTAGAACTTTTGGTTCGAAAGTTATCGTGGGTACATCGTTACACACACTCAGACAGACAGACACACGCAGAAACCCATTTTTTTGTCAAAAAACATTTTTCTGATTCAGAAGACCTTGAAACGTAAAATTATGCAAAAAAAGTTTTTGAAATAAATTGCGTAGCCTATACTTTCATTATAGAAAAGTAATAATTGAAGATATTTAATATGTTGCCTATCCACAGCAAATTTAAGTGTCTAGTTCTTTTTTAATAAATATTTATCATAATTTTAACCACGAATAAATATGCTTAAATAAAACTTTATACAACCAAAGATCAATGAACGCAAAACGTATTATTATTCTTGTATTTACATTGATAATTATTTTGACTTTTTTACGCGCATGAAATACCGTAAAACTTGATAATAAGGCTGTCATGCAGTTCACTCTCTTTCGTCATCTTTCGTCTCATACAAAAGCAAATAAAATTGGATGTAGGCGGTGCTCAGTGAAGACCGGGTGGGTTATACTCAAAAATTCGGTGATTGTTTTGGAAAACTTGAACAAAATCAAAATCAAAAATTAAAATCAAAGGGCGCCAGAAAGGAGTAAAGCTCAATGGGCTTCTGACCCTCACCAACCACAAGCCCGCTTTTGAAAGATAGACTCTAAATGGACTTACCTTAATAGAGTGTATCTTACTAAATTCTGTAATAGACAAAAATTTCACATAAGGCGGAGGCCGACGGAATCAAAAGCTTGTTTATAATTTAACTATTTAACATTTATTAGCACACGCAAAACAAAATAAAACTATTAAAATTAACGCAAGTTAACAAAATGTAAGTAAACATGAAAGTTAAAACCAAAATAAAATTAAAAACAAAAATTAAAGTTAATTGAATAAATGCAAAAAAAAAATAAAACAAAACCAAAATTTTAAAGAAATAAAACACGTAAGAACACTGGTGAATCTAAATTACCTAATTCACGGCCGTGTGTCCATTACATAGAAATTACTTAAATATAAAATGAAGTTAAATTCGTTTATTATAAAACCAGCATGAAAACTTTAATAGTAAAATTTTCGGGTTAACGTCAAACAAATTTTTAACACGGGATTATGTCCATAGTTTCGACAAATACGGAAATAATCAATTATTAATTACATTATCGATGAAATCGTTAATTCGCGACACTCATTTTTCTTAAAATCCCAAGCTTTTAAGACATTTAAACGCGTAAATAAAATTCACAAACTTTAAGTAATCGGTAACAAATAAATACCTTAAATTGTCGTCATAGATCCAGGAAAGAACTTGTGGTTGGATCTTGGGTTGCCAGATGTAATCAGGAAGAAACGTTGAAGGGTATCCTCAGAGGACTATGTACCATCGGAAGGTTCTCAATGACCGCCACCAAAGCGAAGATATAATCGTTATTTGCTATTTCAATGTTACAAAAATTAATGTGACATTACTGTTACTTGAAAGCGATAAACAAAACGCTCATAAATGGTGACTGTTTTCAAAGCGCTCTACGAAATTGGAAAAGCAAAGCGCAAAACAAACCCAAAATATTTACTTTAAAATTGATCGTGTTGCCATGCGCAAATTGACGTTATATGCGCTATACGTTCAAAAACGCTGTACGAATTTGAATTAGATAATACGGTTTGTGTTGGTTGACTAATAACAGTAACCAAATGTAATTTGACGTGATTGTTTTTTTTAATTAGGTCAAAAAATGTTTACAATTCGTGTAATTAACGGTCCAAGTATGGTGGGTAATTGTACAATTTTCTTGAGAAGAAGATAAAACAGCGTGTTGTTGATTGAGTGATTGTCTATTGTCTATTTATTTTTTTCTTCTACCGCGATCTCTTTAACTAAAGTGTCTGTCATTATGAATTATGTGTCAAAAATAAACGATAAGTTTGAATATTTTCATCTTATTTTGACATTAATTTATAAAAACCTGACATTTGTCAGTGTTATTTTTATTTGGCGTTAAAATTATCATCAATTAACCTGCGCGATCCAACTTGTGCGGTTTTCGAAATTATTGGATTATATTCTATCCTTCGAGTATGATTTCCATAATGACCTATTTTTTTCTTAAAATATTGCACTATTGCTTTTGTCGCTTCTTCATGCCAGTTGGTAGTTAGCAGTGTGACAAAATTTTCTTTGTAAACAATGTGGAGTACAATATTTTTTCTGAATAAGCTTGAAGATACTATTTCATAAAATTTTGAGAATTAATGATTCATTGTAGTTTTCTTCAGTTTTTTTGCGCATGTTATATGTCGTATATTAGAATTGATGCGTCAACTGATAGGAAACAAACTCCCAGTTGACGTAATTGACTCACAATTATGTTTAAAGCAAAACTCTAATGGTATATTAAAAAACAAGTGTCATAATAAGATTTTTTGTCGCACGAAGGGCAGGTTTGCAGACCAAATGAAAAAGAAAATCATTTTTTAATTATTAAAGTTGTAAATCCCATTAAAATAAAAGCTTTTGCAGACCCGCCTTTTGAAAAATCTGCAGACATGAGTGCTTTATTTGAAAATCTTTTTTAACACACCAAAGTAAGGTGGCTTTCAATGGGCAACGTCTTAAAATGAGTATTTCACTTAAGAGCATAGCTTTTAATGTATTTGAAACATGGGAGGTCCTCATATAAAATTGATTTTCCTATTCTATTTGGTTTCTTTCCTTGCTGATGTTTTTGAACAATTAAATATTTTGAGCAGTAATTTGCATGATTGCAAAATTAATATAATTATAGTCACAGATAAAAATTAAGGGCTTTATAAGGAAAATCAATTTATGGCCGACTTCACTTGACAAAAAGCAGCTCGATTAAATCCAGTGCATTCAGAAAATTATGAAAGATGTATCCAATTACAGTGCTACAAATTTTGAACAAGTTTTTGCAGGCATGCAAGTTACTTTTCTCTATTTAAAACAACAGCAACAGTGGCCGATGGATACTTAATCCGTTGAAATAATAATAAACATGGAAGGAAAGCTTGTACTCTTGTACTTAAAAACGATATAATTGTGTGTGTGGCTCTCATTAACTTTATAATATTTGACTTTATTTTTTCTCTTTTACTTTTACGGACTTATTAATGTTTAGTTTTATGTTTCATTTGATAATTAATTGTTAATTTTTGTTTACAGAGTTATTAAAATAAAACTACATGATCTAACAAAGTAGTTTTTTGCTATTGCTATTAATGGATTTAATTTTTTTTTTGTTACAATTGACTGACAAGGCTGTTTAAAAAATAATCACTATAATTTTGCTATTTCTTGTTTTGTTTTGGTGAAGAAAACGAAATTAGAGTTAATTTTAACTCAAAGTTTACACTTAAGTATTAACCACCGTAATATTTTATTTTCTGTAGTTTTCCTCAATAAAAAATTGCAATGTAGACTTGTTAGACAATTATTTTAGTTTCTAATTTAATACCTAAATTAAAAAAAAAATATTGTATATAAATTATTTGTTCGTAAAAAATAAAATTGAAAATGTTATCAAATTGTAAAAAAATTAATTTTATTTTACATAGCGTATTTTCAAAAATAAACATTTTAGTGTTTGATTAATATTTAGGTTTTTTTCATTATTAATTTAAATTATTTTGTTTCAGGTGATGCATTTTTTTGCGGCGTGTTATCAAGAATCATTATGATAAAAGTAGACGGACTTACACCTAATTTCCACAAAGTTAAATTTAAACAAATTTAAAATACTTGATTTGCCTTAGCAAAATAACACAAGCAATATCCGTAATAAAACTAAAAGTTTTTACATAGAAACAAAAGTTTGAAAATGGCGAAAACGTTAATATTGATTATAGATTTAGACACAATAATGTGTTGGGCTTACGAAAAACAAGACAAGTTTTTAAGATCGTTTTGTTTAAAAGTATGACGTCGTACAATGTTAAAAACAATTTAAGTTAACCCTAACTATCCTAAACCTACCCCTTTTTGCTACACCCAAAATCATGAACTATAATTATTTTAATTATATTTTGATCCAACTATTTTTAACCAATCTCGCGTTGGCTTTTGTTTTTGTTAGCGGTTATCAAGGAAATGGACAGAGAAAAACTGTTGTAACGGATTTAGATAGAAAACAAATAAGTAAAACAAATGTGAATGATTTTAGTTATAATAAACGTTCGCAAAGTGGAATTATGTATTTTGCCATTGCTGCTACGCCCAGCGGACAAACGTTTAGTAGAGCTTTTAATAAAACGTTGACAAATATAACGCAAACGTATTTAATGAACAGATTTGATACGGTGTCTTACAATATTACGATTGATACGTTGACAATAGATCTACCGGAAAACGGATCATTTAGTTCAAGCTTGTTAGAACACGTTTGCGAGCAATTTGAAGGAAAACACGTAATTGCTGTACTTGTTATTGGCGACAGTCCGGCGGCACTTACTGTCACAATGACGGCGAAGCATGTCGGAATCCCCGTACTTTGGGCTAAAGGTAACGCACAAGTGCTTCAAGGATTTAAAGATTTGGTAAGTACTAACAAGTTGTCTATATTTTCTTAAAACAATTTATTAAAGTTTACAGTTTTAAAGTATTCTTAGTAGTTACTAAGTATATATAGTTATATTCAAGAAGCTTATACATTTTTTAATTTTCTTTATTTTAAATAGTTACACATTTATTTATGTTTTATTTATTAATGTAACTAATTGGTATAATTTGTGTTTTTTATAGTTAAGTATCAAACATGTTGTTGATAGCATCTTTTTACTATTTACACGTTTTTGTAATTTTTAACATATTCTCTTTAGAAAACATTTTTTAAACACTGTAATTATAATAATTTTTAACATTCACAAATACTAATTAATTAGTTAATGGAATCTATCTATACTGCCAAATATTGGAATAATTAATTAGAAGTGTTAAAATAACACTTTAAATGAAAGCTCAATATAATTAGAAGATTAACATTGACATAAATTTGTAATAATTAATTTGATCTTTTGATCTCAAGATCATCATTAAGTTAAAAATTATTACCTTGACAAAAACAATTATAAATTATCAAATTTACTTTATTAAATTATAACATTACAAAATTAAAAAATAATTACAGTAATGAGCAATCTTAATACAAAATTAAGATTCAAAATGTTTTTACATCGTCATAATGTATTTATTTCTATTTTCGTTAGTTAACCAGTTACTTATATGTATAATAAATCAAAGTTTAATTCGTCAGTGGTCGCTAGGTTGAAAATTACTTGAGTGGTCGCGCGTGAGCATTTAACTCACACATAATTTAAAATTATATATGAGGTTGTAAAAATTAGAATGAAGAATTTAATTCAAAAAATACGTATTTATTAAAACCTAATACATTTAAATATTTATGTAGTACCTAAAGATGTTCAGTTACAAGTTTTATATTAAACTCAAAGAACCAATGTTTATGACGATTCTGTGTCATCGAGACAGTTTGCACAACTACATTTTATGTGTTCGTAGCACGTATTTGCCTCACGTGTTTTTCAATTTTTTCTTTGTGGATGTACTAGCGGACAGCGGCGTTTTCTATTTCGGTTATCTTTTGTTCCAAAGGCAACTGTTAAAGAAAAATTTGCGTTTTATTTTTTTACCAGCATTGACATGGTATATAACCATCTCCGAAAAATTTAACGCCAGCAATTCACCGACAGCAATTCACCACCAGTAGTTTATCGCCAGCAATTCACCGCCTACGAATTAATCGCTCCAACAATTAACCTCCAGCAATTCACCGCCGAAAAATTCATCGCTCCGTCACGTATTTATTTTTATTATTTGAAGATATCCTGTTAGCGTTACCCAGGAGACACCATGTAGAGGTCGGCTTACTATAGTCTCCAATTTTTTTAGTTTTCTAATCTGAAGAAGTACTGAAATGTTTAGAGAGTGGTGTTGTGAGCGATTCCACGCAGGTAATCGAAAATATTCATATGTACATTGTGATATGTACCTACTACTCTTTGTAGCCGTTGAGCACAGTCACGGTATTTTTTCTTAGGCTTTGGAGGCTCTTCTCCACTTAAATACTGTAGTTCATTTAAGCTTTGTTGTCGTTTAATAGCTGAGATTAATTTCCATATATTTGGATGGTGTGCTGAAACTTGTTGCTCAAATGTCATATGCCATCCTTCGACCGAATTGTTGGTTTTAGGCAATCCTTGCAACACTGCTTAGTAAGAATTCCACACGGCATGATCAAAGTGCGGTGGTTTTCGCTGCTGACGCCTACTCGGACGGCCTATCCACGTGTCTTTGAAATAATCGACGACGTTTGGCGCTTCGGGTGGAAATAAATTACTGTCGCACATTTCTTCGAATACTTGAACAACGGAGTCGGCCGGAACAAATGCCAAAGCAGAGAGAAAACGAAACTTTAAAGCAAAATTTGCGTACGTTTTGTAGCGTTGTTTTAAAATATTTCTGAAAATGCTTTGGCAGAAATGGAAAAAGCAACCTTGATGTCTAATATGTGGAAATTCTGTTTTTACAGCGTTTATCATTGCTTTCTCAAAGTCTGTTGTTATAGTAGCAGGTGATACAGTTGGTTGCAGCTTTTTAATTTTTCTGAAGAAAGTAGCGTACGTTATTTCGCTTTTGTTCGGTAGCAAAGCATAGACTAAAAGCAACGAAAAGTTGTTTTTAAAGCCATAAAGCGTAAAAATTTGGTAAAATAAATGCGGAACGGTTTTGAACGTGCCGTCAGCGTACCAATTCTCACTCCTTGCCAAAAGTTGAAGATTACGCCTAGTGCAAAAAATTAACATTCTATTCTCGTCGCCGTATCCGGAGTCAAATAACAAAAATTCTTCTCCGTTCAAGGACATTTTGTAGTTTTTGGAAAATCTAATTTCACTACGATGCCGCGGAATAGCAGGGCCGTCATCTTTTTTTTGCTTAATATTTCTTACGGTTCCTTTGATGGTATCTACACTTGGCAATTTTGCAGCAGCCGCTTGGCTACATGCCACAGAAGTAGACGATAAAATAAAACTAGGCGTATCTCTTGTATTGGTCGCAGAATCACAAATAACATCCAAAATCTTGGCAGCTTCAAGTTTAGCTGCATCACCGGCGTGATTATGTTCTTTCCAGCGTTTGACGATTTTATCTTCCACTGTTGTCACGCGAGCTGGACACTTCGTCTGCTGATATTTGTCACATCGCCAATGTGTTTTTTCGTCAATTGCCCTATCATTAAAGAAACAGTGACTACCTTTGCACAATTTTCTTTTGCCTTTTTCTGTTGAAATAAACCGAAGAGCCATTTTGGAACTAACAATTCACTTAAACCTGAGTATTCAAAAATACTAAGATAATTTGAACTGCGTGCTTAAGCAGTAACCACAAGATTCACAAGTCAAAAGTCGCAGTTAAAATGAAATGTAAGTTTAGACCATTCAACTTTCTAAATTATCATTTCATCACCTATGATTTGTTTATTTTTAACTTCACGAATTATAAGAATTCCATCCCCAAATACGCCGTTAACGACATACCAAAAGAACTTTCTAAATTAGCAGTTAATGTACGTTAATCACAGAACAATAATATATAATAGGTACTTACATATCACAATGCGGATATGAATTTCTTCGATTACTTACGTAAAATCGCTCACAACACCACACTCTAAACATAAACACATTTCAGTGTCTCTTCAGATTAGAAAACTAAAAAAAAGAAGACTAAAGTAAGCCGACATCCACGTGGTGTCTCCTGGGTAACGCTAACAGGTTATCTTCAAATAATAGAATTAATTGTTACGGAGCGATGAATTTTCCGGCGGTGAATTGCTGGCGGTTAATTGTTAGGGCGATAAACTGCGTAGGCGGTGAATTGTAGGCGATGAACTGCTGGCGGTGAATTGCTGGCGGTGAATTTTCCTAAAACCGTATATAACTTAAGTATTGATTTCATTAATATTTAGCATATAGAAAAATATAATCAGTGATCAAAAACAGCTGATTCTAGCAACTAAATAGTTACTTATGACTTCTTCAACTACATTATAAGAAAGAATTACTTTTGGTTTGCTGTACTCACATCTGTCATATCGTTCGAATGTAGAGTAGAAAATAAAAATACGTTTTTTTTCTTTTTTAGTACGTATAAAACGATAGTTCCAATATCTGAAAAGCCAAATATGTCAAACATTATTCTAATTAATGCGAGATTGACTATAGCGTTTTATTGGTTTCTGTCGTCTACATCGTCAAAACGTAAAACTCTCAAAAACGTGTAGAACCTTCAATAGGACATGCTAGTTTTAACGCAATCGGCATTTGTTCAATCGTTTTGTCATAATTTCCTCACGTTTAGATATTGAGCTTTCTTTACACCAACAATATGCAAAAGACAAGATAGACACATTGTTTCTTCAGCAGTAGTGGCAGTGCATTGTCTTTCATCTATATATCTGACGCGCAATTTTAACCTGAACCTGAAAAAATACAGTTTTAGCACTAATAGAAAGATTTTCAAGACTGATCGTTTCCGTCAAATATAAATTATTTGTGAGCAAACTGCTCGTATAACCACCGCTGACGGGTTAAACACAGTATTAGTTTTTATTCAAAACTTAATTTAGTAATTTATCTACGACATAAAACGTTATCAAAAATAATTATCGTAACGCTGTGTCAAAAAGACCATGTTCGGCTAACTGCATTCATTGCCATAAGTAATAATTTAATCAATTACAGTTTGATCAAAATGATGACTTCAAAATAAACCTATTAGTAGACTACCGAAAAATTTAACAAAAAGCGTGTGATTTTAGCAAATCATGCCAAGCGCAGTGTAATCTTTAAAAACAGAACATGATTTACTAAACCAATTTCTGGAGAGTATCAAAACCACGAAAAATAAACTGTCGTTAATAGCGTTGTCAAACCGAGTTCCGAAAGTGTACACTTTCAGTTCTCTGCTTATTACTCTCATGCTTAATTGCTACTAGAAATACGTAAAAAGTGACCGTCCGTCCTACTGATGCAACAAATGGGCATTATGTCGTGAGCCAAGATGAAAATGCTATCTTGAGTAGACTATCTTTTTTACACGTTGTTACGAGAAAATCAGGTTCCTTGAGTTGGGCAGTCAAGAATAAATTGCTACGCTGGTCTTCTTGTAATAGAACAAAGCAACGGCTAGCACAGCTTCTTCGGAGAAGGATAGCAGGCTTTGTTATGCGAAATTATAACGGAAATCTAAAAAAAGGCGCTAAGACGATGAAAGATTAAGTTAGGGAGATACCGTCTAACTCTACCCGTAGCTGGAAAATAATAAATTACACCACATAAGTAATAAGGCAGAATATATATATATATATATATATATATATATATATATATATTTATTTATCACAGAAGATGAAGAAAGTACATAAATATAAGTTTTCGCAAATATTTATACTGTCGGTCTAAACTTTTACATAAACATGACGTGTAAATTTATATTCGAGAATTTTGAAATTGTAGACAAATAAACAACTTAAGCCTTCGAGACTCAACGCGCACTGCATATGGGTTTGTGTTAACCTAACATGCACGTACGCTCTTAAATGACATTAACACCGAAGTACAAATCAAAAAAATGGAAATAGTAATACTCACAGTTAGGTTTTATCCAGTAGGGAATTAGCTAATTCCGTACTTGAGTTACCTAAAAAGTAATGTTAAACTTAATATAAACGAACATATAATGTTAACACAAGCAACAGGTCCCCTTTAGCATTCAATCATTTAAGAACGCAAATGCGCAGTGTTTTCTTTTGATAGCGGAGTAACTTTTCCATCTCCCAAAAGAGGGATAATCCTAAAGGTTTCTAACCCTTGACGGTGTATAAGCAATAACGTTAACACTAACGTGACGTCATGGAAATTTTTCGACCACTAGGTGTTACGAACGTTACTGATAAAATTACAGGTGGAAAGATCGGACCCGCCCAAAATAAGCTTCCACTCAACACTACGTAAACTTCGCTCACATATTCACGTGGAGTATTGTGAACCAACTTAATAATAAAAGCTTTTTTGTTGGGCCGGAAAGACCGCTAAGGACGGTCCGTAGTTTATAAAACGTTAGCAGCAAATGAAATTGTTTTGACAACCGACTTCAAAGAAGAGAACCGCGTATGTCGCGGGACAAATTTTATACTTTAAAAATTCTTATACTACAAAATTGAACTACCAATTTTTTTACATAACAACCTGTAATTTAAGATATTTATACTACATTATTTAAACATCGATCCATGCAAAGACAAATGACAAAGTAAGGCGTTCAGTGCGTGGACAAAGTCTACTAGTACTTTAGGGATTTGCTTATACAAAAATTCTTTAGTTTACGGTATATGAACTATTTTGATGTTAATCGTTGCTCCAAAGTTAGCGAGCGCATGATAACACGATTTCGATAATTATTAATGTCTGTTGTGTAATTTAGTGTATAATTGCTATTTTTACATTCAATTCTGTAATTAAATTAGGAATACGTTGCGTTAACAGAGTGGTTATTAAATCAATTTTTATATCCGCTTGTGTGTATGACGTCACCTAACCGAGTGAGATTAATGCGAAAAAAAAAAGAACGGTGAAATCGTTTGAGCAATTTAAATTACTAGCTGTTTGCAACGGGAATTTGCGGGGAATTTCCTGTATTTCATTCTAGGGTCTACTGTTACTACTTCTATATCTGCAATAAGATTTAAATGATTATCACTTAATCGTAATTGTAATTCTAATCCAATCGATTTTGTTTAACCTTGTTGTTATTTGTATGTCTATTTGTTATTTTAAAGATGGTACGCCCACATTTTGTTGTTGGAGTAGGGTTAGAACGTCAAATTTTCAAACACGATTTTATTCTTGTGGTGAAATTTGAAGAACACAAACATCTTCTAGCGTTGTGTATGCCCAACAAAGCTTTCATCGGTAAGTATTTCGCACACTTATGTGCAAATAAATTATAATATGGTTGCCACCTACTAAAAGTGTTTATTCGGGGTAGGCAACATATTTCTTATTTTGTAGTTTAATTTTATTCTTTCATAATTATTTGTAGCGGATTTCTATACCTCCACCCGTGTTCTTTATCTGTACAGTTGATAAGCACATGTTGCAATTGGAAAACTTCCATGATGACGTCATGCCACTGGAGTTAACACCACCTACACTTTGGAGGGGTTGAATACAATCAGTATTCTATTGGAGGAAACAATTACCGAATTTACGAAGTTAATTAGATGAAAACTTTACGCATTCGCTTATTTTTAGTAATCGTATAAATTAAAAGAGGGTTTATTTGAGATAACGCTGTATGTACGAATTTTTGTCAAAATACAATTAACTTTTAGGTAATACTGGTACGAAGCTAGCTAGTCCCCTGCTTGAGGAAACCTATTTATAAGTATTAGGGTTGTAAGCAACTTTTGGCTTAGACCGCGTAGTAATTAAGCACCCAGACCTTTTAGGTTTAGTCCTAGTCTCTCCCTGAGAGCTAAAACAAGAAGTAGAACTTAGTCTTTGCCGTATTGTCGTTCTTGAACCCAAACAAACTGATGTTTTGTAAGACATTGCAGCTTGCATCTTCAGAGTGGTAAATGTCACTGAAAGAAAAAGTGTAAGTGACGATATTTATATCATTAGGGATTAGCCTAATTACCAACCTTATCTTTTTGTTACCGCTTGACTGACTTCGTTATTACTCGGAGTGTTAGTGTCTTTTCCAAGAAGGTTGATTTTTGTCTTAGATGATGTACTACTAGTAGCCAAGATTTGCTGAATCTTAAACCGGCTTCTCGGTTCATATAACATGGATGTTTTTTTACTTCCACAGCTACTCAGATTAGTCTGGGAAAGTAGAAAGTAGTTCTAGTCAATACTTTAGTTTGGTCAAAGTTTAGCGTGTGTTCTTGCTTCCACACGTGTTCTGCCACTACTGATTTTGTAACCTTGCGGTATTTGCAGTCAGCCATATGTTCTTTTACCCTTACTTTAATAGAGAGTCCCGTCTGTCCTATACAACTAGATCCACAAAAACAAGAAAATATGTAAACTCCGGCATGTTTCAGAGTCCCTTGTTTATCTTTACCAGATGTAAACCAAGTATTCAAGGTATCCTTAGTCGTAAAGGCAGTATTAATATTATGGTTCTTTAGCACTCTGCTTATATTCTCTGTCGAACCCATGCAGTATAGTAAATAAGCGGTGCTAGTGGGAGGTGATATTCTTTGATTGAGTAATGTTATTGGTCCTTTTTGCATTGAAGGTACACTTACTTCCATAAAATATCATTACCTTTTACTAGAAGAAGTGTTTCCACAACTAAATGATGTTGCGGGTAAAAATTACCAAATTTGTTTTATGCAGGATGGTGCTCCAGCCCATACTGCTAGACTAAACACTGGGCTTCTGAATGAAGCATTTCCAAATCAATAGATAGGCAAGAATGGTCCCATTACATGGCCTGCTAGGTCACCTGACTTAAACCCGTGCGATTTTTTTTTGTGGAATTACATAAAAGAAAAATTATTCAAAGGAGGAAAAAGGTATGAAAATAGGGACGCACTAAAAGATGAAATTCAAGTGATATGCCGAGCTATTACCATTCGTAAATTAACCGAAACACGAAAAAGATTTGTTGAACGGCTAACTTATTGTACAGTTCAAGCAGGAAGCATTTTTGAACACCTTATACCCAAATAGGGGATTCGCCGTGGTCGTTCCGCCAAGCAACGTATCGACAATGTTAAAAAGGTTCTTCACAGGGCCACAAATTCTCAATTGAAATGAATTTTTCTGCACGACGATTATTCGAGCAATTTTCCTGCGTTCGACCTATTGGTACCACGTTGAGTGTTCGTAGATATCTATGTAAATGTAAATTTATGTTTGATTAATTTTTTTTTCTAGTCTGCTACAGAAAATTTTCAAATGTCATTTTTCTAATCTTTGTTCTTCAAATTTCCATTTCCTCAAAAATAAAGTTGCATAATGTTGATTTGACGGGCTAGAATTTAATTTTAGCATCCATATTACTTTAAAAACCGAAAATAGCCGATCTGAATCGCATGCGCAAAAAACCTACAAAGCTTCGAATTTCAAATGCCTGTAATTAATTTATTAATTATCAAATTATAATAAAAAAATTCTTATTCTGTTTCCTGTTGTGAACCACTAATAGTTTAAATAAATCTAAGTAATAACTTCGTTATAACGTTCTGTTGATTTATTTTTAATGTACGGTTGTGTTACGTGTTTGGAGACCTTTTTCCTTGTCCCAAACCATTTTCTCGCTATTCGCAAAGAAAGATAGGACAAGGCACCAATTCGCCACTCAACTTTGGGTATTACTATTTTAACCTACATTGATCTCCGATTTAAACCTAGCTTAAACAGGTGACTCGGCAAACTAATTTTCTAATTTTCACAATTAGTGCGTTACAGATAATTTTGGCACCTGCTATGTGAGGCCCCGATTCTCTCGATTTTATCGATTTACTTACTTTCTCTTGATTATTTCGATTTATTTTCTTGACAACTACTATTATTACTATCTTTTTTTTGTGTTTGTTTTTGTTAGTTGACTTGCTTTGATGGCGTTTGCTACCTTGCTTACTGGTATAGCAGCCTAAGTGATATTTCTAAAAAAAATACTCATTACTGTAATTTTTTCTTTCTAGTGGATGAAACGTTCTCTTGTTTGAAGTTTTGAATATTGGTACGTAAGTTCTGTGTTCTCATTAATAATTTTTTTAACAAGGTTTGTGTTTTATTAATAAATTTTTACTTAAAAGGAAAGCTAAAATATAAATTAGCTTTGAGAGTTTCGAATTCAAACGGAATAATTATTTTTCCTTTAGACTACTGTTGGAATTAGGTGCAGTAAAGTTTTCAAATAGTTTAAACCAACCTTATTGTGCTTGTTAAGAAATAAGACTTACTTACTAAGGTGAACGCGGTTACTCAAAAAGATTTGTATTCTGTTCCTTACCTATCCGCAATTCTCGATCGCCTTAAAAGTGCTAAATTCTTATTCAGTTTATACGTTTGCTCGACATAGTGGCAAATTCCTCTTAACACTGCTTTAAAACCGATACGACCTTTACTGTTCCGCATCAAAACCTTCTTAGTTTACTCAGATGTCTTTTGAACTACACAATTCACCTGCAACTTTTCGTATTGATTGTATATTAGGCCAGGAGTTAAAATTTTTCTGTCTTGTTTATCTGGATGATAATATTAATGCTACTACTTACTTCGAAAAACATTTTTAGATTTTTAATGTTACAACGTCTTTGTAATGCTGTTCTTGCATTTCGTAGAGATACGTCCTAAATTAAAATAACTTAAATATGTAGTAAACCAACATGGTCAACTGAAGGATAATAAATATACTTACACCTATCTCGGTGACAGATTTACGACGTCTATTGAGAATGGCTAGATAGTATCGACGTTTTATACCAAATTTTTGTTCTGTTGCTACTCTACTTTCTTTTCTTAAAAAAAATTATTAGATTTTGTGTCAATCCTGTCTTGTCCTAATTTCTTACTCCCGTTTATTACACAAGCCGATACTTTAGATTTTGAATTAAGTACAGTTTTGTCACAACATTCTCAAGATGGGATATTAGTTGCTTCTTGACAAAGAACAAAAGACACTATTTCATTACTGAAAATGTTTTGCGGTACTGTAGGCTATTGAAAACTTAGCCTATGTATTGAAGGGACTAAGTTTACTTTAATCACTGACTATTATTCTCTCGTGTAGTTCAATCAACTACATAGTCCTTCTGAACGTCTTGCACGGTGGTTTATTTGTCTGCAACAATGTGACCTCTATTATTCATCAAAAAAGAAAAAAAAACGTCGTTTCGGATGTTTCAATTCAATCCCTACCTATTTTTAAGAATATCATACTAGATTTACCTGCAGTTTTTGCTGGTCTTTCTCTTCGTATTGGAAATGTCAGGTATAAGAACCTATCTCTTCGAATTACTTTTTTTCCTCGCAGATTTATGAATTGATGGGTTGTCGATGGACTTATCTATACACACACTCGTTCTACTTATCCTTCTGAACAAAATTAGTAGTATTGGTATTAACGATTATCAAGATCCTCCTATATTTGGTCACAGTTGAGTTAAAAACTCTAGGGCGTTTATGTCAAAACTATCATTAGCCTCAAATGCAAAAAAAGTGGCAGAATATGGCCGTCGATTACCGTTTGTTTAGCCCAAAAAGTGGAACAAAAGAAATCTGCTAGCAGTATGTGCTAAAGCTACTCGACCTTGTAAGTTTTGTGTGTAGACATTGTGGAACGTCTTTTTCGTTCATCCAAAGGGCATAATTAAATTCTTGTAGTTGCCGATAACTTAATCAAGTTTTCTTGTTCCTTTTCTATGCAAACTGCAACTGCTACTACTGTCAGAAAACAATAATAATTATTAAAATAAGAACATTATTAATCAATACAGCTTTTGCAAAAACATTACCTAAATCAATAAACTCTATACAAAAAAAAAACAGTTTGTTGTTCAAAATAACTAAAACGTGACATAAATTGGCGTTAAGCCGAATCAAAAGCTGAAAAACGTTATAAAAAATGTAATTTTTTACATAAATAAATGTACAATCTAATATAAACTATGTCATACGTATTTTATTTAAATTTTATTCACAAATTAAGTATTTTGTGGTGAATAGAATGAATATAAATTAACCCAATTGTAATTCATGTTTATAAAAGAATAATAGCGGACTATAAACATTTTTCGTACCAATGAGCTGAGCATACATGGTTAAAACGTTATATATCTTCTTGAATTATTTCTCATAGTACTCAGTGTGGTAAACATAATCGTAAAATCGTATATTTAAAATAAAGAGATAAATATTTAACTAAATTCTTTAGAAGACTACATTTGTCTAATACACGTTTATTGGAAGATTTAGGTATTTTTTACTAAAAGTCATAATAGTAATAAAAACGAACGTGAATACTTTAAACTGCTCAAGTATCAAATCGATTATCTTTTATCAAAGGAACGGTTGTAAATATATTCTAAAACAATCAAAAAATTTTTATTGAAAAAAATTTGCAAATTTATGCTAAACATTTGTTGATTTTTAAAATGCAAATTTGACTAACATGATTTTAGATTCGGGTATTTATTCTTTGTAGTTCGCTAAATTGCTGTAATTTAATTATTGGTTTAAACGCATAATACATTATGCATGAAACGTAATCATTCTGTTTTAAAATAACATTTTTGTTAAAATTTAGCAACTTAAAACAAAAATTTACTAACGGAACTTAATTTTTTTAACGTATAACCAGTGATTATGTGTAAAATAAATTTGTTGTCGTATACTTGCTTCCAGTAACTTGAAATATACAAATTTTAAAAATATTTTATTTTATTATCATTACTTATTATTACGGATATGTGCGTGATTAAATAGTTTTTATACCTACATATTTTACATTAATGTTTTTTTGAAAGTTGTTTTTTATAATTCTAGAAAAAAGTGATTAAAAAAATTACACCTTAGTAAAAATGCTTCGGTAAAATTTATGCTTAAAAAAAATTTAGACATTTTAAAAATATTTATTATTAACATAAATAATACAAAAAAAACTGGTGTGGTCACCACATAACTTTCCTATAAAGATTTTCTACATATTTTTTATTTTCAAATTAAAGAAAAGTCAAAAGAATATAGAGAATTCACAAAGCTTAGGTTTATAATTTTATTTGCTTACAAGAAATAATAGTCAAAGTATTAAGTATTACACATATAAATATCTATATGTTTGTATTAACTTCCCAGTATGCTATAATTTTTTTGAAATTTTTTTTCTCGATTTAATTAAGATATAACCGAAATATGGTGAATTGAAGTTATGTTGTCATATTGACTATACTTTATATTAATTTGTGCGCCTCGATTACATTTGGAATTCATTTTAAAATATAAATCAAATATTTAACAAAATGTTACTGTTAAAAAAATATTTGAATAGATTGTTAGGAAGAATTATCTCTATAAGAAACTAAAAATAATTCGAATAATTTACATACGTACAAAATTATATAAGAAAAACTTAAAAATGACGTATACGCCCGCTTCCGGGTTTTTTATTACACTCATCTTTTGATGGAACTGAAAAAATATGAAAAGCCAGAGGTTCATTGCTAATTTAACACACACACAATTTCTGAGTCGACGTAAATTGTAACAGCAACACATCAGTTGTTTCGTCGTTGATGTAAAGATCTTTTTGGAGATTCAATATTTGAACACAACTGGTTTTGACAACTGGTGCATGCTGGTAAATAAAACAAGCCTACTTCTTTGCAGTAGCTAAATTACGGAACTTTTCTGGTGCTTGTGGAAGTAGAGTATGGATTGGTTCTAATACATTATAAATTAGCTTTGAATCCCATTCTTCTGGGTCCAATTGATTACTAAGTCACACTTTATCTTTGATAAAAATGTTGGTAAGAGGAAACTGAGGTTGGAGAAAGACAAGCTAATTGCACACGTTTTTTATTAAGTGTATGTTGCTTGTTTGACGAAATTATGTTCAATAGTAAAATGTTTCTTTACTATTGTAATGAACTAAGACTTATTATAAACGTTTGACAGAAATTGTTGTTGACTAGTTGGGACTGTCATAAATATCAAAAGATGCCGATGCTTTGGCAATGTTGTTCTGCAATTTTAATATTTTTTGTAGAATTGGTGTAGCCATCAAATACTACGGTTACACTTAAACCAAAATGTCTGCGTATATACTGAATACATATTTATCTGAGAAGTAACTGAATATATTTTTTGAATTCCAGACCACACGGTGCAATAAATATTCTCTATCGATATGTGATATGTAGTATTTATGTTGGCAATATCAATGTCTAGTTTTTTAAAACAGTTATGAATTGCGGATTTTTATGATTTTTGCATTTTAAGCTTATCAAATAAGGACGAGTAGGAGGCCAATATATATTTAAAATGTTTTTTTAATTTTATCGTCAAATACCGTAGTAATACCCATAGAGTAAAATAATAACACAGGGTCAACAGATACTTTTTCATCCTGAACTTTTATGGTGCTACTCATAGCTCAAAAAGAAATTACTTTATCAGCACGATTGAGTTTAATAATATCAAATGTCAGTCTCGTTATTTTAGACATGATGAAAATCCCAACTTCGCGAGCTTTATGTCAGTTAATTTTATCATCACTTCACTGGCAAAAATAAAATTTTGTTAACTTCTGTAAAAGGATCATGTGATGAAAACCATTTTAGAAATTATACATCTCTAGCATATTTTTTTAGTCGTGAGTCACTTGCATCAACATGCTGATCGGTTGTGTACCTTCAACGTTCATACTATAAACCTGTAACGTTAAAATAAGAAATTAGTAGTTCAATTCGCAAGTATGGAAAATTTCTCGTTAGTATGAAATTTGTCAGGACCTTTCTGCTCTTGCGTCAGACTGTCACATTTTCGACAGCATATTCACAATTCATTTTACATTAGATTTTTGGAGAGTTTTGTTACTTGTACGCCCGAGTTCACCTCCAGCGTTAGATTGTGTCACGCTGCTAATTTAATATGTGATTATTTGTGGAAGGTTAAAACGGGGTAAGTGGTATACAATTTTCTTTATTGAGGGTTTAAATTGACACCTACTAACTTTCTATAGCGGAGTTTGGTAGCCACCAATTGTTCTGCGTTATCAGTCAAGATAACTAACAGGTGGTCTTATTCGGAATATTCCATGACGTCGAATTATTGATACGTCCTTATCATATCTACCGTCAAAGGTTGAGAACCGCCAGGACAATCCTTTCTTTTACGAAGACAAACATGGAAAATTTAATTGATTAAGTCACAGGGAAACGCTACGCACTTACGGTCGTAATAACTGGATGCCAAACAAACTTCTTTTATTTGTGTTAAACGTATATGATTGTTCCGATCTGGGTTTAATAGTATTTTTTAGGTACATCAAGTACGGAGGTTAGCTAACTTTCCGACTGAGGTAAAGCCTACCTGTAAGTATTACTACTTTCAATTTTTTATTTGTGTTTCGGGGACTAGGTCGTTTAAGACCGTACGTGCATGTTAACTTCGCGAATTTATCAGTTGTGCACATCGAATCTCGAAGGCTTAATTTGTTTGATTTGTCTACAATTTAAATATATGTACTTATAAATTCAGACGCTATGTGTACGTAATTATTTAGTCCGACAAGGGCAGTTTGTTATCAGTTGTGTTGCTCGCCACTCGGCACAATTTCTAATTTAATCAGCCTACGTATAAATGTTGTCAAGAATTTACATTTCGATGCTTATTTCAACTTCTGTGATACAATAAACATATATATGTTATTTATTCTTTGCTTACTACGAGGAGAGTTAAACGGTATCCCTCGACTTTAATTTTTCATCGTCTTGACGCCTTTTTTTAGATTCACGTTATAATCACACATAACAAAGTCTGCGATCCCTCTCCGAAGAAGCTGTGCTAGCCGTTGCTTTGTATGGTTATGAGAAGACCGGTGGGACATTTTATTTCTGACAGTTCAACTCTAGACCCGAGTTTCTCGTAACAAACCCATTTGCTGATGATACTCTGTTTAGTACTTTCTCCTAGAACAATACCACCACCTGTCTTTATAGATTTTATAATTGACTGTTCTATCACCATATCTGTTAACGTCGCATAACTCAACTTATCACAACGTCTAACCGTGAAAAATCATCGTGTAAATCCTTGGTAAACACTAAGATTTATAAACTTATTTTTAACTTATCTTGCAAAATAAGTGCGCAGACTTAGCGTAAGAAAAATGTCTAGATGCGTGGAAATAAAGAAACATTTCTTTAACAGCATTCAAGCTTGCCAATCTCTTATACGTTCAGCCCTAATTAATTCTTTTGCTGTTGACACTATGTGAAAATATTGTATTTATAGTTTAGCCGTAGACTCTTGTTCTTCATATTTACTGAGTTTTTGATTAAACTGATGAAGTAATGGTTCAGATGTTTTATCGTCATTTTCAATGTCATAAGAAATAATGTGATTTATTACGTTTTCAATAGTAATGATAAGATGATAGATTACATCTATGTTTTCATCAAAAACAAGTTTTTAGATATTATGATTGCTAAAGTAAGTTAAAGTAATGTACGAGCTTGGATAGTTCTCGTGTAAGCATGATCATTGAGCATTTTTTTGAATGACTTTGGAACATAAATCAATGAAAATACTTCTTTGATACCACGTCTTGCATTATGTAACCAATTGCTGAGCAGATAAAATCCTCCTAACCTGATTGTGATTTTCAATAATTCGGACTCTTCACATGCAACTGATACAATTTCTCAAGCGTTTCCATACAGAGGTTGATCAATAGTAATAACGCATAGATCTTAACAGTATACTTTTTGCAATTTCCAAACCACAAACTAACGCCGTGTATATAGTACAGTAGTTGCTAGCAGGTTGATGAGTAAAAAGTAAAAACAAAATTTTAGATTTTGAAACATTTATTTATAAATATTTATTTTTTGTTAAGTGTTCAGTGTAACCATTTCAACCAGGTAACGATATATTTTTCCATTTGCTAAATAACCATACCACGACGACTTTTTTGAGTAAAGATACTGTTGTTTCACTTTTATAATTATCTTCGACTTTGAGTTTATTGTAATTTACTACGCCTCTATATTGATAAATCTGTATTGTAATCTTTTGCCAAAAGAACTTTTTTTTAATGATACCAATTATGCAAAGCGTATTATTACTGTCTAGTGTATTTATATCTTCAACATATTAAATAAACATGCCAGTTCCGATGGTAAGATATGAAGTGGGACAATGGAAAACTATTGCTGCCTTGTACATCATAGTTACTTTATAAGATGCGCACATAGCAAAGAACGAAAGCGTTTGTATAAGACGTTTTGAGGCAAACCGTCGATAAAAAACAACTGCGAGACCTAATTGTAGCTTAAACTTGAAAGACTGAGACCGAACAGCAGTCATACTATGACTAATGTTTATACATACTAATTTCAAATGTTCTAAATTAAGTCGTTTATTTTTTAAAATAATTGTTCTAAAATATAAGTCAGTAACTCTGGAATACAACTGTTTATATCTGCAAACGTACGATCTGCGAGGGGTTATGAGAATTATTGATGACTACCGATTAAATATCTTCTCGAATGATTGCTGGAGCAGCTTTCAAGACCCTAAATCGGTTTTCTTTGCTATTAGATTCTTTTTTTTTACTACAAGCTTGATTTAGAATATTATGATAAACATCAAGAAAACATATAAATGTCAAAAAATTAGATAAAAAAGTGCCTATTAAAGCACTACAAATCCGATTACAAGGTCTGTGACGATCATGTTGTGGGCATCAGAGATTTTTTTAAATAAAATTGTGCTGTTTGAGTTTAGAAAGATTTTGTTTTGTATTAACACTTTCGAGTATTTTTTCCGAAAATAATTTTTTTCTGAGGTATTTTTTTGGTGCAATTTCAATTTTATTTTATTTTTCATCCGATTGCAATGGTATTATAAAATTACCAAATCATTTGTTTTATAATTTTTTTACTTTTGCATGTGGTTTTGCATAATCTGTTTTTACTTTTTTCGTACTAAATTTCCACTTACACTCTATAAACGTTTGCTCTCATGAAAACTATTCAGTTAAAAAAGGTGGTATTAAATGTTTCCTATATATCTAAAAAAATTAAAAAAACTTTCATTTCTGTGTGTGAGCTCATGTATGCTCAGTTCACACTATTTATTCGTTTGGTAAGCATATTGGTGTTGATGGAGAATTGCTGTATCCAATGCTATGTAATTTAGTCTATAAAATTTCTACATAATTTGCATAAAGACAAAAGCAAAAATTTCTGCGTTAAGATTGGTAATATCTTATTGAGACCTAAAGCTTTATATGGTGCAAAAGATTGTGCAACCTAAATAATGTTACTTTTGTTTACCAGTTTCCACTTCTCTTTTAATTCTTGTTTTACAAGTACAACTTTTACTTCTAGTAGATAATGTATGTCTTACATCAAATGGATAATATAATAATATAACACAGAAGCATTATAATTATTATTTCTTGTTTTTTTAGTTAGTAATATTAGATACGATTGTCACTGTTATATAATTAACTTTTCAGACATTTATAATGCAGTCAATTGGTAGATACAAGATAGAAAATTTAACAACAAAATTTATGGTGTTATATATACCAACGATTGAATACTAACATTAGAATGTCTTCCGGGTTTGGGCCGTGTCATAGTTGCAACCGAAGCTGCACGACGTTGGCAGCTTCGGTTGCAACTATGACACGGCCCAAACCCGGAAGACATTCTAATGTTAGTATAGATTCCGGCCGTGGAAGCCTTCGCTATTACACCAACGATTGAAGTTTATTTATAAATTGATAATGTTTAAATTTTTAGTATGAGTTTAAAAATCGTGAACTTTAAAACAGTAAAAATTAAATAAAAATTTTTTATGTATAGTCTTTGACTACCTTGGTTAATACATACACGTAAAAAATATTAAACTAAAAAGCTAACAAATAAAAAAAATATTTATTGTTATGTTAATGTTTTAAATATTCATTAACAGTTTAAATTTTTTAGATATTAATTTAACATTTAAAAATGTTTAAGCAAATTATATTAGAGAATAAAATTAAAATTTTAATATATTATATTGAACAATTATTAAAACTATTACTTTTGTTAATTTTTACGTTTTTGAATAATAAATAAATAATAAAAACAATATCAAATTAAATACAATTTTAAGGTTTCTAAGAAAATGCATTAAACTGCGTTATCTAATAAATTGTTATAAACTGCCACACTAAAAATTGTTTAATAAATTTTAAAAATATAATTTAGTGATGATTGTAGTAAAAAACAAAATGGACACTTCTACAATTTAAATTTTTTTTTGTTTGTTTCTTACATTTTGAATATTAGAAGATTAGTCATAATGTACCTATTATAATAAACGTATTTTTTTATGTTTATATTTCTTTAAATTTTATCCAAAATGATATTAAAACATTAAATAATATTTGAAAAATAACTGTTATAAGTATTAAAATAAATTTAATTTTTTGATATTGTACAACTGTTCAGAAGTTTGTTTTCATCAGAAAATTTCATCTTATTGAAGTCAACTATAAAAAAACGGTTTCATTAAAATTTAAATAAAGTGATACTAAATAAAATATTAATTAGCATATTTAATGTAGATCCATTAACAAGTTTTAATAAACTGTCTGTCATTAAGGAACTGCAAAGCCATTGGTAGCTACTGCTCATTTATTAAAAAAACATAGTAATTTATCTTGTATATTATATAAATGACTTAAAAGTTTGTATTTCAAACTATACAAAATAAATTTAAAATTAATGAAAAAGACTATACATCTAAAATTAAATTCTATTTAAGAATTATTTGCCTTTAATTATATTTTGCTTTGTGTGATATTGTTGAATGCTTATTTATTTATTTACAGCAACTAACTGTTTGTGTTGCTTTGTAATACAACAAAACTTCGTTGACAAATACCGTAGTAATTAAAATGTTAAATTTTGAATTGAAATTTGGGTTAACGTTGTAATTAAGTATTTTTAGCACTTGTAAGTAATATGCAATTTTTAAAATATACTAAAATTAACTTTATTGAAAACAAAATTAAACTTTAAAATTTGTTTAGTTTTATTTTAGATAATGTGCAAAAAAAACTGTTTACAGCCACCAACTACTAACACGCAGAATAAAGTTAAAACGTTAGGCAAAAGAAAGCTGTTTGCGTGTGTAAGTTGACTTTTAGTGTAAATATAAATACTACAGATGTTTGTTTGAAAAAAAGTGTTATTTGTTATTTGTTTTGACACAATACATATTTTCTAAATTATAAATAAAAATACTTATATATTTATTTCTCGGTTCTATTGTATAACAAAGAAAAAGTACTAAAATTTGTTGTAAATCAATTATTTGATTAGAAAAGAATATGTTTGAAACATATTAATAATTTTTTTATGGTAAATGTTATTTGATTTGTTTAATTATACTCCAAAAGCTTTTAAACTTAAGCTAAGACAGTTCTTAAATTTTATCCTTTCCATGAAATCCGACGTTGTCAATGACAAAATATGCACCTTGTAAATGATCTTCGGCTAAGTGGTCAATCAAAGATGTCAAATGTCTCCAAAATGTTCTACATTGTAAAATCTGTCTTGAATTGTAAATAAATTATAAAAAATCAATCACCTAATTACGGCCTTCCAATTAGGCCTTCACTTTGTTGGCTCTACTATATTATTTTGTGATTTTCTATAAAATCTTCAGGAACTTGTTCGAATCTTAAATTTGTCAATATAAAAGATTATTCTGTTGTATATAGACAGCATATTTAAACAAACGCGTTTTACAGAATAATTAATTTTTTTTTGTCGCTCGGTAAATGTAAATCAATAAACTCACTTATAGTTATGGATTTTGTTCTAAAAATCTGATTCTTACATGTTTTAATGACAAGGTGAAATCTGTATCACTTAAATTGCAGATTCCTTCTTGCTCAGTAAATTTATTGGTACGATGCTGAACACTTCTTTTATTTACCTCGTTTGTTATTGTCTACGTTTCGTAAATTTTTCCTACAGTGTTCGGCAAAACATTACGTCGTCCTATCTGGACTTTGCTTATTGAAGCGCGTACATTGAGACTTTGTGCTTTTACCTCTTTTCAGCATTTATTTTTAAAAACAATGTAAAATAGGTTTGACAAGCAAGCAAATAAATTTGACAAAAAAGGAAATAGTCTGACACACACGGCACTTATTGCTTAATAGAGATGTAAAATAGTTTTAAAAGAAAGTAAGATACATTTGACAAAAAAGGAAAACCAAAAAAAAATTGTATTAAAATGAGTAGGTAATGTTCTGCATTTTTGCAGCTCTTCTGCTGACTAAAAATAAAATCACATGACCTTGAGTGTAAATACGGACAATACGAGTTATAAACAAAAATTCAACTCAGATTATCTTATTGTCTTCAGAAATAATAATAAACTTTTTGATATACGTACTTATGAGGTACGTTTATACATTTATACAATACATTAACTTGCACCATTTATGCATTAAAAGTAACAGCTACTAATTTCGTAGTTTTGAAAATATAATTACTGAAGTGCCTACACTAATCTCTGATGTAGCAAAATTCTGCTCAAGTAAATTTTCATGCCTATACTAACAAGAAGGAAGTCAAATTTTGACTACTTAAAAAAAGTTTAATTTAAAAAGAAAAAAATTACTTTTTTGGCAGTTGAAACTGACAAAAGTCGATGTACGTGATTGGGAGTTTTTCTTTTTAAAGTATTTCAGTCAAAGAGCTTTAGATAAACTTGATATATAATACCATCGGTAAGATAAAATCGCAATAAGATCGTAATGTAGACTGCGTCAAATAAAAACGCCACTATAATTTTCTACAAATCAATTCTGTAAATCTTGAGTACAATCACTGACAATAACTTTATGCAAATACACATGTTTATTATAGGTTAGCGTGGGTTAACCCTAATTAAGTTGGGAACACGTAACCTATGTTATAGTAACTACGTTATAAAGGTTTTTCATGCATTTTGGATGAATAGAAAAAGAGAGATCTAAAACGCATGGAAAAGAGCAATAAATCCAAAAGTCAAAGAACTCCTTTCTACTTTCCTAGACTAATCCGCGAAGCTGTGGAAATAAAAAAAACATCCATGTAATATGAACCGAACAGACGGTTTAAGACTCAGCAAATCTTGGCTACCAGTATTAGGACTAAGATCATCCTTTTTGGAAAGGGCACAAACACTTACTCCGAGTAATAACAAAGGCAGTCAAGCGGTAACGGAAACATAAGGTCCGTTAATCACACTAATCACTATTGGTATAAATATCGTCAATTACACTTTTTTCTTAAGTGATATTTACCACTCTGAAGATACAAGCTGCAATGTCTTGCAAAACGTCAGCTTGTTTGGGTTCACGAACGACAATACGGCATAGGCCAAGTTTTACTTCTTGTTTTGGCTCTCAAGAAGAGACTAGGACTAAGCTTAAGTGTGGGTGTTTAACTACGACGCGGTCTAAGCCGAAAGTCGCTTATAATCATATTTTGTTAGTAGTAATTGATATATGTGTTTATACTGCGTGGACAACATCTATCATTTCTGGATCGATGTTATCTGATTTTATACTTGCCTTTGATAACATGTCTGCAAAGTGGACCTTTTTTCTTAGATCATAATACACATTAAGGGTAAATTTCAAAAGTTTTAGCTTTAATCGCTGCGAGCCAACTAATCCGCAAACCGGTTTTGCCATAATCGGGATATGAAGTGTATGGTCAGTTTGAGCGTCAACTTTGGTGCGATATACAAGATAACAAAATTTTTGAATGCCATAGTAGATTCCTAGCAATTCTTTTTTGGTTTCACTGAAGTTAATTTTATTTAATTATAATTTTGAAACATACAACAACCTACCCAGTTTTTTGAAACATCCCATTACAGTACAATTTCCATATTTGGGTTAAATGGAACCAAGATTGGAGCTTTAACTTCTCAAAACATTTCTTGTATTTTGGAAACCATTGCCATTTTACATTATTTTTAAGTAGTTCACATAGCACATGCATGTAGTCCGTCATATTTTGAACATACTTTTTTATATGATTAAATGAACCTATAATTCTTTATAGTTTAACTTTTTTTAGGTTCTTTCAATCTGCAGAAGGCTTTGATTTTATTAGGGTCAATTTGCATTCTTCTGTAGAAAATATTTAAGCCATAAACTTAACATTATCTTAAAAAAATTAAAATTTGTCTTTATTAAATCTGGGATTCACTTGTCGAACTCGTTCGGCCATTCTTTTTAGCTCAATAATATTTATGCTTTTCTTGGTTTAAACCTGCAGTAAACATATCGTCATGACAAATTATTAACTTTATTAACCACGTCTTCAAATATTTTTTGGAAATTAGAGAGTACAATATATTTATAAATACCAAAGCCCGTTGAGAAACAACATTTCTACGAGGAGTTCTCATTAATTTCTATTTAATGGTATCTTCCTGATAAATCAAATACCAAGAATACTATTCTATTTACTAATTTTGCACATATTTTTACAATACTTTTATCTATTCTGTGTCTACAAACAATTTGTTTATTCACATCTGCCGGGTCCAAACATATTTTTATCTTCTTTAAATATACTTAACAAATTGACATTTACATCTGCTCCCGTCCTTAACTAACATTTAATTTTAATAGATTTTATCTGTAGGTACCCTTCACATATTTTTAGGTTTAGTATCTTTAACATCACATTAGGAAAAATCTATATTAATGTTTCTTACCGTCACTTCAACTATCTAATTCTTAGTCGTCTACATATTTTACGTTTTTTATTCTGCACGTCACTGCAAAATGATTTTCTTTGTTGGACCATGTATTGTTTGACACTTTTTACAAATAAACTTTTCCCGATAGCACTTACTTTAGTTTGCTGTTGGAATTGAAGATTCTGATTCTTGCTCCGTCCGCTGGTCCTGCAGAAATGAATTGCATTTTCGAGTGTTAGTTGGTCCTGTCTCAGTAATGTTTTTCTTGAAGTTGGCTTGTAGATGCCAATCGCAATTTTTTCTTAAAGGGCCCTGTTTTCTGCGGTTTTTTTTTAGATTAAGGGAACTGAAATTACAAATTTGTATTAAGTATTTCGAATCTGTTAAAAAAATGTTCAAATCGTTCGCCTTCTTCTTGACACCATTTCAAAAACTTCTCTTGTAACATTTGTTTACGCGAAGGTTTACATATTTGTTAAGTAATTCTATAATGTACTTGAAATTTGTTTGCTCTTCTTGAATGACGTTTTCCAAAATTTCCAATCATTTGGAGCATCATCTTTTTGTAAATTGAAGTCAGGGTACCAAATTTGCAAATCCAGCCATTATGTTGTATCATAGATTTTCGTGGGTTAACCCTATTCAAGTTGAAAACACGTAACCTGCCTTACCAACTACGATACATATAAATTCGCGTCTACGTCTAAAGCTAGAATACTTGTTTTTAACAATGTGTTGCACTATCAATTACAAAAAGTGCTGATCAGAGCATAACTATTTTTAATATTGAACCCCATTAAAACCCAATATTTTTGCATTTAACTTTAATTTAAAAGACCTAAAAGCTAAATATTTAAATGCTGTCTAATTTAAGCTCAAAATTCAAAATATAATGAATGTTGAACATTACTCGCCTTTTTGTAAAAAAAAATATTTAAAATCGAACTACAAATTATAAGTTAAATTAAAAACAAAAGCAGTGATTCAGAGGGTTTAGTTGACGGCTATTTATTAAACACATCATTTTCGACGCTGATTGAAAGATTTTAGTATTGATAGTCTAATTTTGACTTAACAATAAAAAAATGTAAATGACCATAATGTATCAAGATTTGTAAATGATGAAGTTTATTTTATTTTATTTTATCAATGTTACTTACATTAATAAAGATTTTATCATGTTTTTTTTTAATAAATGTTAGGTAAAAGTGGTAAAAGTGTTTCTCCTGAGCATTATTAAGAAATTCTCAATGAAGCGGCTGTAGCGAGTTGAGACTACCTGCAAAGACCTAAAATAGATACGAAAATTATATATATTTTTCCGAATAGAGAAAAATCAGGAAAGTTGAAAATGCTAACAAAGACATTTTACTATGCTATGTATCCTAACTATCAACAAATTTTGCCTCAAATAGTTTATGGTGCAAAATATTAATGCTGAAAACCTGCTTGAAGCTGTATGAAAGTGTTGATATTTCTAAGTAAAATTCATACTCTAAGTATAACATGTACCATGGAAATTAATGATTTATAGGTATAAAAGAGTATTCACTTTTTTAAAACAAAAATTAGAGTGGTACAAACTCAAGAAAGCAAAAATATTAACAGAGGAACAAATTACGTGTTTTTTTTAATAAAAACAGCAGATGAAGTTTACTATTGGAGAAACTAATTTTATTATTTGGAATATATGGCGCTTGCAGACGTGAAGAACTTATCAGATTGTCTGTTTGTCACGTGCATAAATTTAAAAATGAAATACCCTGTATAATCGTTGAATTAAAGTTACTTTTCCATTTTTCGACACCATCTATCGGGCATCGTTGGTTCCTTCTGACTGAGTAAACGACAGGTGGTCATTTTTACTTTGACATCGTTCACTACATAACCTGACGTCTGCGTAAAATAAAATTAATTTTTTAAAACATCCACGTGTTGTGACACGATGTATAATAAAAATATCTATAATTAATTAATTTATTCAAATGCAATTTCCATGTCTTTTCATTAGCGCCATGTGCTACCTCCCAAATCTGGGTTTCCTTGTCTGTACATGTTTAAAATCTACGATACAAAAGCAGACACAATTGAATTTCTATTTGAAGGCAATTGACGATTAAATAATACTACCTTGTACGAAAGTGCATATGTACCAGATACGATTACTATTTCCATTCGAAGGCAATTGATAACTAGTATCGCCTTGGAGGAAAGGATATGTATAACAGCACACGATACGTTTCGGTTCTCTTACATTTTATAAATGTTTACTTTTACCTTGTAGAGTTTGTTAGTCACCAGATAGACACGATTATTTTCAGGTAGTTTCATTACAGGAAGCCAGTAGGAAAACGTTTTCTGAAAGTACACCTGAATCTTGGTAAATCAATTTTTGATTTTAACTACTCGTTGTCGCTACGGTGGTGCTCAAAAATCATATTTATTAATTGTGTAGAAACGTTTAAAATGATTTGCTTCTTATTACTATTACTCAATTAGTTTAAGTTAAATTGTTATCGCATGCTGATTACGTCAATTGTCAATTAAAATTATTATTAATGTCATTTACTTACAAAGATTTTTGTATGTCCTGGTTGTTACACTTATAGTTTAAGCGCCTTGTAAGTTGCCAATAGTTCTGATGTTTTAGTACCTACGTATACTTTAATCGAACTAAATTTACTTACAGTGATGCTATCAAATTATCTTTACGTGTTATTGATTCAAATTTTAATCTAAGTTATCCTTCTAACATTAATTAAAGTACAATTGTTGTTAATGATTTGGTTTCTTTCTTAAATTCTTCTAGCTTTACGAACCTTAAACTTTTATACAAGCTTCGGGCCTCTTGTGCTGATCTAGCAGGAGCTATATCTGCAAAAAGAGATCTGGCGCCTGTTAAAATAAAATCACTAGAACCTCCCCTCTCTCCGATAGGTATTGTTTCAATCCTACAGCAAGTTGGCCGTGCAGGGTTCCTAAATTAATAGAAGTTTGTAACATGTTGTTTATAATAAAGACAGTGGTAAATTCATAATAGTCACCTTGCAAAGCACAAAAAACAAATTTTTACGAAGTTTTACAATTATTGATGATGATACACCTTTTAAAGGCTTTAAGCTATACAGTAAATATGCTGCGCATTGACCTTCCGATTTACAAAGTCGTTTTTTTGTGGGTTTCAGAAAAGGCAAGTGTACTAGGCAATTTGTGGGCGCGTACAAAATATGAGTTGCTAAGAAGATAACGAATAATAATTCCTTTTCTATCAATAACCTTTCACCTTGTTCATACAACATTACCAAAAATTAATATCGTTGTACGTTCTTAAAAGTGCACGATGTACGTAAAACATCATGTTTTTTAATTAAATGTTTTTTTTTATTTTATTTATATCAAACAATTACTTAACTCAGTGGTAAGTAAACCCTTTAACTTTATTATATTTCAATTATAAATATTTATTGGTTAGTTACATACTAGAAAAAGAGTTAATGTTTTATTGAATTAACAATTTTACAATCAATAATGTTAGTTAATTCAAAACAATCAAATTTCTAAAGTGCTGTCATGTTGTTAATTATGTTTTTATACATTTTTGATTTTATGTTATAAAATATATAAAATGTTTGTTTCTTACAATAAAGTGAGCAAGCTGATGAAGTTTTCATCCTGAGCACGAAACGCAAAATTACTAAAGTAGTTGCTTTTATCCAACCTCCTAAAAGAAGGAGGAGAATTAATTTGACCAAACTTTAAAAATTTCTAAATAACTTTTTCATGCAGAACCACAAAAATCAGAAATTATTTATTGTGCAAATAATAAAAAGGAGAAAATCTAGGACAACATTGTACTAAAAATATTATATATAATTTTCTGTAAATATTATATTCCAATATCTTATGAAAATAAATAAGAATTTATAAAAAACATTTTTGTAGATAGTATTGTTAAAAAATATCGTCCACGGCTGATAAATTTTAACGGCGGTGACTGTTATTAGACAAATAACAACTATGAAAACAGTACCGATAATACGTAATAATCAGGTATCACAAAAAAATATTACCGTAATTAATTTTTATACGTGCTTAAATTTTAAGGTGCAAGCTGCACAATAAAGTTTGATTTATGAATAAGTTGTAATTTTTTGTAATTTAATAATTTTTTTTTAGCTTTTATTTTAATTTTTTTAGCTATTGCAACTTATTGTAGTTCAGTGTTCAAAAACAAAAACGCACAATTCTGTCCTAAACAATTTTTTTATGATTTTGAAAACTAATGCTAATCAACTTACAAATCTTAATCTTTATTTTGTTTCATGCGACTGACGTTACAATACTAAAAAAATTAATCATTAAACAGTTAAATCTTAACACAAAATATAAAATTTATATTTGAATTTATGTTACAAGTAAAACAAGAATATACAAAGATGTTAAGAACAAAAAAGATTGTCATAACAAGAATCTCAAAACCTCTCTTGTGAGTTGATAAATATATATATAAAGTCGTTTTTATGGTTCTTTTAGAAACGTACAAATATAAATTATAAATAAAATTGTTTTTTCATTTTACGAATTTATTTTTTATTTGATGTAACAAAATTAAAGATTAATGTATATTCGGTAATGTAAAATCTACTGTACCATTGTAACAAACAAGTAATGACAAAACGCAATTAAATTATCTTTAAAAAATACGTTTTTGATTTATGTTCAAACAAATATAACAAACAAAATGTTTTATTAAATATAAGAACACAATTTTATTTTAAAATACGTTATAAAAACTAATAAAAAGTTAGCATATATTTTAATGGTGAAATAATGTAACATAAATTTTTAAAATTGCAAAAAAGGATGTCGATACGTCTGTTAATATTAATTATAGATAAACAAGTATTAAATAGATAAAAACGCTTTGCAGAAAAACATCAAACAACACGAAACAATTAATTTGTAGCATTCAATTACTGTACTACTCTTGAACGTCAGTTGGAGGTATTATCCGGCATCAGAAAATTATTGATAGATACTATTTTAACCAAACTACTTTAGATATTTTAGTGTGTGTATTTTAATTTTCTAAACAAAAAACTTATTAATTAAAAACAATGTACAAAACATTCGTGTTTGTGTTTTTATAATAAAAGTAAGTGGATATTAAAACTGTGGTTTCAGAAAATTATAAAATAAAAGCAATTGTTATGGTTATTTTATGTAATATTTAAATTAATTCAAAAACACAACGTAGTATGATCAATAATTTATACATTTACATAATTAATAAGTAAATGATATAAAATGGTTTTAAAAACATCATTTGTCTTAGAAATCTTTTTTTTATACAAATTTTACATTACTACGTTTGAAACAAATAATACGCGCCATTAAAACAATCGTTTTTTTAATGTAAATTTTATATTGTTTTTTAAGTAAAAATACAGTGCAAGAAATGTATTACAATAAAGGGAACTAATATTTCTGAAAAAAATTTTTTGATTGTTTTATACAAAAAAACAGTTTTTGTACATATTAAAAATTGTATAATGAGTAACTTTATTCTATCAAAAGCAAGAAAAAGTTAAACTTTTTAAAAAACAGCACCCGTTTGTAACCATCGTTTAAAAATCGGTTGGTTGTTTAAGTAATTTTTGGTAACGGACACAGTATTTGGATTGACGATTTTCATTTAATGTATTTTGAATTTGTTTTAATGTGAATTTTAGATTGACTTTAATAAGTTATTTTACGATTTAAAATTCAAAGTTATAATTTAAATTGCTGATTTAGTTTTGTATATTGTTACGCCGTGAAAAATTCCAGTGGTAATTTATGTTTCCCTTCTGAGATATAATCGTAATTAAATCTATTTTCGCCGTTTGTTTATTTTAAGTGGATTTAAAAGTTCTTTGTTCGAGTACATTTGTACTTGAATTTCTTTATGTCAATCGTTTAGATTACGTGGAAAAATTAAGTCGTTATCTTAATTTATTAGGCAGTTTAAATTTTTGTAATATAATAGTTTGTCAAATTGACAGTTTCACGTACAAGCGAAACGCTGTGTCCTAATTATATAAATATGACGTAATATGATTGTTTGCCTCTTTATTGCACTTCTTCGCGAGAGTATTTTGGTGTTTGAAGTTTCGAACGCAGCCTTTGTGGAAAGGGCAGTCGACGAAAGTTGATATATAGACGTGTTTTTGATTTGGGGGATGAATAATCATCAATCGATCGTTGGTGGCAATTTTAAATTACCGGTTACCGGTTGGTAAGGGTACGTTTCGTTATGCCCTACCGCGGAAGTTAAAAGAAAATTGGTACCGTGAAAATGTAGTGTAGTGATGGAAAAGTTTGATTTTTATCTTCTTTTCAATGTTCGTAATTTACGGATTATGCAAATTTCACGGTTTCCATAATTATAACGCAAGTTTCAAGTTGGATATTCAATCGTTGGGTTGTATTGTCCAATCTTCGCATTTGTGCGGATTATGTTAAGTGTTAACAAAGAAATTCTTCCGCCGGCATAGAAATTATTTGGAGTACCTTTTCGTTTGGCCATCCCGGACCACCTAACCATAAGTACGTTCCTGCAGTTACGACGAATTCAAGGTATTTATGTTGCACCATTTATTTAATCGAGAAGATATTATTTACGTTTACGCGATCAAGTGTTAAAAGCTTTGAATTTTCAATTAAAAATTACAAGTGTTTCGAAGTTATCGTTAATGTAACTAATTAATGACCGTATTTTACGGTACTGTTTTATCCCAAGTTTAAAATTTATTAAACGGGACCGAATTATCGATTCAAATTTTATATTTATATGTTAGTTTTATAAGTATTTTTCATTTTGTTTTTAAATTATATCGACACACACACACGGCCGTGATCATAGATGTTTTTAGATTGATTAATTTGTGCTGTTTATTTCTTTAAAATTCTGTATTGTGTATTTTATTATTTTGTTTGTGTATTTTATTTCATTAAGTGTAAATTTTGTTTTGATCTAACGTGCATTCAAGTAATTTTTCTATTATTTTGCTACTGTTTTGTGTGATTAATTTTGTCAATTTCAATTCAATTATTTTATTTTATTATTTTATTCATTTTGTTTTATTTTGTTCAAATAAATGTTAAATTATTAAATTGTAAAGAGCTTTTAATTCCGTCGGCCTCCGCGTGTGTAACTTTATTAGTTTATTTTAGATTTTAGCAAATGCACCCTCTAAGGTAAGTCCATTGGGGGTGCATACTACAGAAGCGGACTTATGGTTGGCAAGGGTCATTAGTCCATTAAGCTTTACTCCTTCCTGGCGCCCTTTGATTTCGACATTATTATTTATCGATTCTGTGTTTTCGACAAGTCAATCCATTTCGATCACGAAACTTTTAAATAAAACCCACCCCGTCTCCATTGAGCTAGTGGCACAACCCCCGTTTATGTTACTACATTGCAGGCAGTGACTTTGTGTTAATTTTGGAATGTAACACGTTGGTAAATTGAAAAATAATTTAAAAAAAAAACAAGTGGTAGAAAGAGACAAAATAAATAGAAAATTTGATGCCAACTACCGGTATTTCATAAGTGCCTAAGACCGCTCTACTTTTTTTTTAAGTTTTTTAGTAGTTGTAACTACTATAACATTTATTGTGCCATTTTATAACGTATAACATAATTAAAATAATAAAAATAATGCACCGTGCTAGCTCTTATGGCTTTATTAACATATAAACAACACACAAACATTAAATTAGAGCGATGAGCAATATTACTAATTATTAATTATAATCACGGTCGGGGTTTCTAATCGTACACTAATATTTACAATTCTAATTTGACATAATTTAAAATATAATTTAGACGCCACAATATTTAGGCATATTTATAATGGTTAAATATTGAAACAAAAAAAGCAGATAAACAAATCTTAAAACTAATACTACATACGTGTCATTGAAGGTTAGTTATTACTTGTTGCTGTTCGTAACTTCAGCGCATTGAGCGTGGTCATCATGTAACTTAATTGAATTACGCAATACTTGGAAATCTTCCGTATTTACTTTCTATTGTTTTCGTATAATTTGATTTATTCTATCATCTTGGATTGATGATCATTAACCATAACTTCATAAAACGTATAGGGGGAACGTAAGTGCCATAAATTTTCCATAATCATATCGTACATAAATCGTAATATTCGTATTCAAAAAAACGTACACCGTAAACCATCTAATTGTACGTATTCAAACAAATCAAATCGAACGTAGCAACCAGAGTATATCGTAACCCATAGTAAAAAAACTGAAACGCAAAATCCAAAGGTTACACACCACGTGTACAGAACAAAGAAATCACTTACCCCTTTAAATTACGGGTTTCTTTAAACAAACGAAGACGAAAATAAAACAGACGAAAGCGAAAATAAAACGACTAAAGCGGATATTTTCAGTGCATGACTACTAAAGCAGATTTCTACAGTACAAATTTAACACGAGGAAATTTTCTGCACGTTATGCAGGAACGTCCGCTTCTCTTGGAAGTTCAACGGTAAGATGACTTAAAACAAAAATTGCTACGAATCACGCATGAGTAATGTGCATCAGCGATTTGCGCACGCAGAAACTCCAAAAATGTAATATGCAATCAAAAAAATGTAAACGTTACATAGTGCAAAACTAGCAGCACCGTAAAACTAAAAATTTTTAATTAATCACCGCAGTTTGACCACCAAAGTTGTTGATGTCAAAAGAAGGTTATAAACAAAGTTTAAACAAAACTGTATAAAAATATTATTTATAAAAAAAAAACTACACAATACCAACATGAGAACGAGTTTTGAGTTTGTACCGCGTCACTGTTCTAACCGAAGTTGCCAACGTTTCGCCCACTTTCGTAAGGGATGATATATATCAGGGCGTGAGAAAAATCAAAAAACTCAAACAAGCATCCGAAATCTAACTAAAAACTTCTCAGAAGTTAGGTTATCAACTTGTAAACCAATCACAACAAATTACGACGAAAAGCGATTTGTCACAGCATTTTCTTTCTCTTAAAGAAGAACATCACTACACGTTATAACACAGTGAAGAAAATAGATCAGCTCTTACCTCCTAATAAAGATCAACTCCCAAGACTACACACCAAAGGTATATACAAATTAGAGTGTATATGCGGCAAGAGTTACATCGGTCAAACAGAGAGGAGCATTCAGTGCAGGGTTAAAGAACATCAACGAGACGCTTAACTCAGACGCACGGACAAATCTGCAGTAGTGGAACATCTACATGAGAATGGAGATCACCGGATTGATTACGGGAACGTAAAGGTATTAGCACGAAGCAGACACTATCACCAACGAATAATACTCGAATCACTGAAAATAATGAAAAATCCTAACAACTTCAACCGTGAGGATGGATATAGATTAAGCAACACATGGAGATCTACGCTGCGCGAAGAACATGCAAGTAGTCACTAGACGTGTATGAACGAAAATCAACTTACCAGAACGGACACGGATCAGCGAAGCAGAGCCGTAAGACAATATATAACGAGGAACGCAAGACAATAACATCAGTCTTTAAAAATCTTCTGAAGAAGCTGACAGCATGATCAGCGAAACGTTAAGAGAAGGTTTTGTGACGCGGCAACACCCGAAAAACAGTGCTACATTGAATCATTTATACTTATGCTGACATTTATCATAAAAGACCAACAATGCAGGCAGTATTTCAAGAATGTGAATGTTGACTTTCAAGGAAAAGTATCTTCATTAGTAAGCATGGCGGACATTAGTAAGCATGGCGGACGATGCACTTGTATCGGACGTTTGCTCGAACAATTTATGTGCAGTTTGTGGTAAAAATACAGCAAAAAAACGTGTAAAATGTATAAAGTGCGAAAGTTACTACCATGATAGTTGTGCTAAAAAACAAAAACAAATGCAACAAATTGATACCGAAATCATCTATTGTTGCAAACCGGAAATCAACGATAATATTACAAGGTAACCAAATTTTTGATTTGAATACGAAATTAAAGGAAACTGATTACCTTAAAGCAATTATTGAAGATAAAAATCAATTAATTGCAGTATTATATGACAAAGTTAAGCTGTTAGAAGAAAAAATGTATTTCATAGAAAAATTCCATAGTGTACAAAAACCTATAGAAATAAACACAACCGATAATGAAATTGCAAAAGACATTAGTGGTAAAACTGACTTAGTTAATCAAGAAAATAATAATTCTTCTAAAAGAAAAGTAAACAATAAAACCGTCGGAAAAAGTGATTCCAAAATCGATGTTACGCAATCCGAGAAAATGACGTTCTCCGATGTTATAAACAAGCCGGGACCTTCAAATTCATTATCACAAAACGCAAGCATTGTGAATGTAAAAGACGACTAATTGCAAAATGCAAACAATCACGATTGGAAAATTATCGCATCTACACGAAAACGCAGGCCTTCTCCAATCAGAGGCATAAACGAATCTGTGGTTGGCATTAAAGGAGTACCAAAACTTGATTATTTGTATGTTAGCCGATTGCAACCAGATCTCGATAAAAAAACATTAAACAAATATTTATACAATCACGACTTACAAAACATCCAGTGTAAAAAAATGGTCTCCAAGTATCTAGATCTCTACAGTAGTTTTAAGATAACAGTTGAATCAAATAAAATTGAGGTACTTAAAAACTGCAACACCTGGCCGACAGGAGTCGTAATTGGAAAGTTTTTTCCCCATCTCGAAAAGAAGAAATAACGGGAGAAATTAGTGGTAAATCAAATTTAAAACTTCACGTTTTACATCTTAACATTCAGTCAGTGCGTAATAAATTGCTCGAGTTAGAATTCTTCTTAAGTACAACAATAAATATGACATTATTTGTTTATCCGAACATTTTTTGGATACAAATGAAATTAGTAATTTTATCATTGACAATTACAAAGTTGTAGCAAATTATTGTAGACCTCAGCAGCATCGCGGTGGAGTACTAATTATGTGTAAAAATAATTTAAATCTAATTGCTTATGACAAAATAACTAAATTATCTGTTGAACTTCATTGTGAACTTTCAGCAGCTACATTAAGTTATCCTAAAATATTAATCATAACAGTATATCGTTTGCCACTAGGAAATTTTGACTATTTTCTAAAGATATTCAATAATGTATTAAAATACGTTGACAATTATAAAGAAAAAATTATTATAAACGGAGATTTTAATATAAATTTTTTTGACGTAAGTTGTAATAAATATACTAAGTTCGTAGATTTAATAAATTCATATTCTTTTAAATTAACAATTAAAGACAAAACAAGACTAAAAAACTGCATTGATAACATATTAGTAAATTTTGATGAAAATTATCAGACTAATGTCTTTGACCCAAACTTATCAGATCATAGCGCTGTAGAGATAATAATAATTTCTAGTTCTAAAACAAAACAAAATGAAAAAAGAAAAACTCGGATCTATAATCCACTGAATACGCTAAATTTTTATCGTAATTTAGAATCTGTTGATTGGAGGTTTGTGATTGAAAAACATAAACATTAATGAAAAATTTTATAAGTTCATGACTATTATTAAAAATCATATCGAATTTGCGTTCCCGCTAGTAGATTTAAAAACAAAACTAGGCAAAAATGGTTGGTTTAATGTAGAATTAATTAGAACACGCGAAAACCTACATTTACTAAAAGCATTATACGAACAATCAAAAGATGCGACCTTAAAAACTCAATATAATAATTTAAGAAGTAGTTATAAAAAGAATTTGATCAAAGCTGAAAAGGAATATTATAGCCGACAGATAACAAACTCTAGTAATAAACACAAAGCATCGTGGGACATCATAAATTCAAATAGAACAATTAATAAAAAATCTTCAAAGTATTTCCAAATAGATCCAAATGATCTAAACAATCATTTTATAAATGTTCCTTTAAATATCTCGAGTCAATATAAAAACTTAACTAATCAAAATACATCTGTTATACGAAATACAAATTATAAGCTTTTTACATTTACTTCTATTAGCTTCAACGACGTTAGAAATATAATACACAATCTAAAAACTAAAAAAACCTTAGACCATTTTGGCATGTCAACTTTTATAGTAAAACAAATTGTAAATTTGATTTTAATTCCATTAACAAAACTAATCAACTTAAGCTTAAGTAAAGGGATCTTCCCTGACGTGCTTAAGATTGCAAAAGTAATTCCTGTACATAAAGGAGGGACCGTAAATCCAAATAATTTTAGGCCAATATCACTTGTTCCTATAACTTTTTTTGAAACCGTATTAAAGTTGCAAATTAATCGATTTTTGGAAAATAACAACTTGTTTTATTATAGACAGTTTGGTTTTAGGGCAAGCAAATCGACTAACGATGCAGTAATTGAATTATTAAATTTAATAATAGACGGGAAAGAAAAGGATAAATACGTAGGAACACTATTTTGTGATCTTCAAAAAGCATTTGACTGCATATCTCATAAATTGCTTATACAAAAATTGCAATTGCAAAACTTTGATCACAATAGTTGTAAGCTAATCAGTAGTTACCTTAAAAATAGAAAACAATATGCATTTATAAACAACATTGCTTCAACCGTTGAGACTAGAAACATAGGAGTACCTCAAGGTTCTGTTTTAGGGCCTACGTTATTTTTAATATACATTAACGACTTGGCATATTATATAAAAAATACGGAAGTAGTACTTTTTGCCGATGACACAACCCTACTTATGTCACATTCTAATTTAAGTGAACTAAAATTTAAATTATCAGAAGTACAGTCACAGGTACTATATTGGTTTAGAAATAATAAATTACAACTGAACGAATCAAAAACTGTTAGTATGATTTTAGTCATAAATCTCTAAACGACTTCAATAACAGAAGCTCAGTAAAGTACTTGAGTCTTCATCTAGATCCAAAATTACAGTGGAACAAATATATTGATGAACTTTCGAATAAACTAACACAAACTATGTTTGTCATACGTAACCTAGTAAATGTACTACCACTAAACATTGTTTTAACTGTGTATCACTCGCTTTTTCTATCTCGTGTCTGTTATGGATTGATAGGTTGGGGTCATGCACCAAATTCATGTAGAATATTTGGCCTTCAGAGAAAAATAATTCGCATTATTATGAGAATGAAATATCAGTCTGATGTTAAACCTGTGTTTGTAAAGTTAGGCTTATTAACCTTTCCTTGTTTATACATATATTCATGTCTGGTCTATGTTAAAACAAATATTAAACAATTTGTTAAAAATGAAAGTATTCACCATTACAACACCAGAAATGCTTCTAACTTACGAATACCTTACTATAGGCTATTATCAAACCAATGTGGTTTTAATTATCTATGGCCAAAGTTGTTTAACCATTTGCCTGAAACACTTAAAAATCTTTCAGATACAAATTTTAAAAAAGAAATAAAAAAAGTATTAATCAAAAATGCGTTTTATAGCACAGACGACTTTTTGCTATACAAATTTAATTAGTTATTAGTTAGATACAGATAGGTAAATGTGTAAAACTGTGATAAATGACTTATGTAAACAAATGTCAACGTTTGTAATGCATGAATAAAGTATTATTATTATATTCCTTTAGAAAGCTTGTACAAAAAACAATTAATAGAAAAAGTAAGAATTAGAACAAAACGTATCGAGTTTTTGAGAAAGTTAAACCATTATGAAGAAGAAGGAGGAAACATTGTATATTGTAATGAAACATACTTGCACAGCTTACATACAGTCCCAAAGAGTTGGGATGATGGCACTGATAAGTGTTTAGATCACCAGTTGCAAAAAGCCAACGTTTAATAATTCTCCATGCTGGAAGCCGGAAAGGATTTGTTCCCAATTGCCTATTAATGTTTAAGTCTGGATTTAAGACAGGTGATTACCACGATGTTATCAATAATTCTAATTTTACAAAATGGTTAAAAAAATTTTTCCTTAACATTGAACCTAATTCAATGTTCGTGTTAGACAATGCTGCATACCATAATGTTTCAGTACATCCAAATCCTACATTTGCATAAGAAGAAAGATTTAATGCAAACGTGGTTAGCAGAGAGAGGTATTTAGTTTGAATCATATGAAACACAAGTTGGGTTGCATGCAAAGATTCAAATACACAAACCACAGTTAAAAATTATGTAGTTCATAAATTTCTATCAGAACATGGACATGTTGTTCTAAGGTTACCCTCTTACCATCCAAAACTTAATCCAATTGAAAAAATATGGGCACTAATGAAAAATAATGTAGCTGCACACAACACAACATATAAGCTAAATGATGTTTTAAAGTTGGCAGAAAATAAATTTCAAGAAATCGGTACAGCCGAATGGCAAAGTGTATGTGATCATGTGGACAAAGTGGAAGCAGAATACATTGGCAATGAAGTTGTAAGTGACAGTGTCTCCGAACTTATTATTAACATTGGTGAATCTAAAACAGATGACGATGAAGAATAAGGTTGTTATTCTTTAGATGATTAAATAATAATTTATTCTAATCAACGTTAATTACTACTCATTCTTGTGTTTCACTGTTTATTAACACATTTTTGTTTAAATATTCAAAATGTAATAGAGCAAACTGTATTACGAGTTTTGATGCTTATCTTTGTATTTAGTAATAAATCAAAGTATTCATTTTTAAAACATTAATTTTTATAATTAACAAATAAAACGATAATTTGTCTATATCACAGTACTGTAATATATTTTGGTACGTTATCGATTTAATTAAAATCATTGAAAAGCTATTTGTAATTGTGTATAATAAACTTTGTAATAAAAAAAGCATAAACAAATGATTTTAGCATTTTGTAAGTAATCTAAAACATATTGATAACCAGTATTTGTATTTCTTAATTTTCTTCTAATTATAACTTTTGTATGAAAATTTCGAGATTCCAAATAGGCATATTTTTAAAAAACGTTCATGGTAAAACCAATTGTATTAAATTATACGAAAACCCGTCGTATTTGTGTGTAAGCACATAATAAGTTTAAATAAATAAAAAACTTATTATACTCGTAATATAACAATCCATTTGAAAAACAAATTGTCAAAAAAAAATTATAAAAATCTAAATTTAAATTTATATATTTTTATAAAACCAAAAAAATTAATTAAAGATAAAAATTAATTGTAAGAAAAGTAACATTTTGTAACAAGAAAATTAAAATACGTTTAACTATAAATTATAGGCGTAGCGTAGTTCAACGCAATGCATTAAATTTAACGCAACACTTCACTTTTTATAAAAAAAAGTTTGCAAAGAAGTCTATAAACATTTTGTTTTAAACTTAAGACGTTTTTATGTTGACGGTACTTAAAGAGCAATATTTACTTTAAAACTTTTAATTTGTATTAAACTAATTAAAACTTTGTATATTGCTAAGTACATAGTTACATTTATAAAGTGTAAATAATATACAAAATTTAAATTAATGTATGTTTGTAAAATTTGAGTATAATGGAAACGTACCCTTCAGATATTTATTTATATTATTTAATTAATTATTGTTTATGTACTTTAACGTATTAAGTTACTTTTTGTTTAATATACTTATACTTATTGTCTTAACTAAAATCTACGTAAGTACTGTCTAAAAAAATATTTAACACTATTTTAACACAATATAAATACATTACTAATTCATTTTTATTAATTAATAATGGTTAATCAAAATTAATTGTGTGGTGTTTTTTATAATAATTTGTTTTAATTTAAAATAATAACTAACACACAAAATAACAGTTTAAAATTTGTTTTTACGTTTTTGTTAAAAAACACTTTTAAAATTGGATAAATAGTACAGATTTAAAATTCCAAAAAATTAAAATATTTAATTCTTGTGTGTATTGTGAAAGACGTGTAGTTAAAAACGCGTTTGATATTTAATCATATCGATTAAAAATATTTCATACACAAATTCATTTAGAACCAACATACGCATATGGTATATTAACTGTGTAGTCATAATGGCGTATGTTTAGAAAAATTTTTCATTGTTTTAATTAAAAAATTGGTAAGTTATACCAAGTTTATATAAAAGAAACTGACATATAGTTTTATAGATTAAGAAAAACAAACAAAACAAATTCATTAGTTACTTTAATGATAACAAACAATTTTTTTGCTAAATTTAAAATGTGTATACCCATAATTTTAATAAGCAATTTCATTTTTATATTATAATTTGATATATTGTCGAAATTGTCTTTTGAAAACCATTTGAAATATTCTGTAGAAAATGGAATTTGTGGGCTTAACTAATGTTTAGAATGTAATATAAGTGTTTTTGTAGTTTTATTTTGTACAATAAATCAGTTTTTTCAATTTTCATATTTAAATGGTTAGTTGGCAAGCTCAAAAAGCTTACAAATATTAATAGTTTATAAAAACCGCAAATTCTCCATGTTTGTCCAAATGCTACAAAATTTTTAAACAAAAGTAGTTTTCGATTTTTGGATGCGTCACACGCAACAACTAACCTATATATTTGTGTATGTAATTTAATTGCTTTTGAATTTAAGTAAACTAATAATTGTTAAAGTCTAGGTATCTACAAAATACTATAATAAAAACTACATAATTTTTTTTGTACACAAATTCATAAACATACACAACATTTTTAATAAAGTAATTTTATCAAAAACTTTTAATTGCTTATTTAAGTGCACAAAGTTACTTAACTCTACCGGTACTTCGTAAATCCATTATAATGAGTGTAACTAAAATGAAAAACAGTTGCATAAAATTGAAAACTTAATAAAGATAAATAAAAAAAATTAAATTTAATATATTATCAAATACTAAATATTTTTTATTTACATATAAACGATGTTGTTTAATACAGCTCAAAAAAATACTTTTATGTATTTAAAAAACAGAAATATACAAAAATTATAAATTTATAAATTTCGTATTCTGTTGGTTTAAACAGACTAAACATATAAAATAAACATATTATTAAAGTAATTTTGAATGATTGCTTATTTACTTCTATTTGTTATGCGTTTCTGTTGTTTTATTTGTAACTTTTAAACGTATTATTACTTTTAACGCAATGCATTTAAATGCCGATTTCATGTCTTGCAATTTACAATTGCAAGAATTAATTAATTTGTTGAACGAATCATAAAAGAAACACTTGTCGTAGCGTTCGCTAAATATAACCGGTTTAATTAAAATAAATGCTATGTAAAAATATTTTCTAATCTATATCAAAATAATATAAAAAAATATTTTAATTAAATTTAAATAATTTGTAACAATTTCTAAGTTTTAATTACTTCGTTATCAATAAAAGTGTTTTGGCTCTTGTGTTTGAAAACATTTATCTTGACGAAAAAGACCATTATGCAATAAGGAAACAATATTATGTAGAACACGTTTGGAATATCAATTGTGTTGTGTTTTGTATAATAAATCGATTTAAAAATATCACTGGTCCAGAAAGTGCTATTTTGCAAGTATGAACAGATTTCTAAAGCAACTTAAAGTCCAGGCTTACAAAATCGAAATACTCGGACAATTTTGTTTGTGCCAGTTATTTATTTATTAATGTCTAATCCAATTTTAATAACACATGTAATTGTTTTTGAAAATATATTTAACAATTATATTGTATTTTTAAATTATTACCTATTAGTGGCAATACTGCAAAATTAATAACAAAACCTGCATAAAGAAAAGCAAACGTACGTTTTTTGTAAAATATTACAAACTATAAAATATAACATTGGCGCAGTTTTTTTCAAACTTTTATTTATCTTAAACAATGTAAGATTAAAAGTTGTGTAATAAACACTTCCGAACAGAATTAAAGGACCACCAAATAAACTCAAAATAACTTTTCCACTTTACAAGTTGTTTTCAACAGACTTTTCACATTTCATAAATTGACGTTTAATAAACATTACTGACATGGTTTGCCATGAAACAATTAACAACAGCAAGACATTTTCTGATTTCGAAAGTTTGTGAATTTCTTTGCATTACGTTAATTAAATATACCTAGACGCAACCGTAGAATAGAAAAAGCATCTCAAAATCATTCTTTTTTGTAAAAGATATTCACAAAGAGAAGTTGCTCCAATTCTAAACACCAAGAAATCTGTGGTATAGAAGGCCGCAGCACGGTTCAGAAAGACTGCCGAATGACCCGACTTTTGAACGCAAGACGTTTGGACGTAGAGACGTTTGAACGCATAATACATTTTATTTTGTGCGTCGTTCGGTATAATGTAAGATAGTAATATTTGATAATTTTTAAACGGTAACAGTACGTACAAAATTTCAACAATATCGACCACCCTCCACATTTAAATCTAAGAATTGTATAAACAGAAACTCGTAATTTAAGAAAGCGGCTTGTCACATTTTGTAAATTAACAAATGATTTTTAATTAGCCATTGGAACAGAAATTTCAACCAAGCAATAACTAAATAGATTTTTTCAATTAAGAATATTGTATTCTTTGATTGTGATTTGTTTCATTGAAAACTTATTTCTTTGGTAAAAATAAATTTGTATAGATATGAAGAAATGAGTTACTTTAAAAAAAATTACATTCATTTGACTTAAATTACATTTTAAGTTAATTTGTAAATAGTGTTGTTTGACTTAAATAAATATTTTTTAAAAATTATTGTTTTAGCAATTTGTTTGATTTTAATAATCTACACATAAATAAATATTATGTTAAAAAAAGTATCAAATCCAAGTAAAAATAAATGTTTTGAGTCAAAATTTAAGTATTTTTTAAAGAAAACGAAATATTAATCTAATATTCATTTGATTTGCGCAAATTAAGTTCCAATGCGAATCAGCATCATTTGCACAAGTAATGCACATAGAAGGAGTAGACGTGGAGGGCTGAAATTTTGTAGGTAAAACTGTTATATATGGACCAATAAATGATTAAAATTTGGAAGAAAAACGTTGATGTATTCAAAAAATATACATGGTGTTATCAACGTCTCCACGCTTCTTTTACTTTTTAGTTATTAGTTGTCAATGTTTGTAAGTGTCAGAATACCACGAGTTTGCAGACGAGGTAATTTTCAACAATTAACGCTTTTTGAGAAAAGACGAGTTATTGGTATGCAAGAAGCTGGGTTGGGATATCGTAAAATCGCCAGAAGATTAAAACGGTTTCATTGAAAAATATTAAGAACATGTCGAAGATGGCAGGAAGAATAGTGGCAAACACGACGTAGAAGTACTGGACGACGCAGAGTCACGCATGTACGAAAAGATCGTCTGTTAAAAAGAAGTGCTGTTCAAGACCCTTGGGAACCATCGCGTTCAGTTGGAATAAACTGAATACGAGCAGTTGGTCGCAGAGTCTCTATAAGTACTGTTTATTGTTGAATCCGCTTTTTTGGGTTGCGAGCATATTGACCAAACTCTCGTATTCTCCTTACCACCAAGAAGTCAGACTTTATTGGTGCTAAGCCAGACAACATTGGCTACATGAATAGAACAACATTATTTTTGCTGATGAGTCTAAATTCTGTTTATGGAACTCGGACGGGCGTGCACGTATCCGAAAACCTAGAGACAACGCTGCGATTTACAGTTTGTACAATAAAAACATACTGGTTTAATACCTAGTGTAATGGTTTGAGGTGGCATTTATTGGGAAAGCCGCTCTCCTTTAACATTTATCTAAGGCATGTTACATCGACAACGTCTTAGAACCAGTTCTTCTACCTCTTCTTCAAGGACGTTCAAAAGCTATCTTCGAACAAGATAATGCGCGACCGCATGTGGCAGTAATGACACAGAGAGTTTTTGAAAAAAATTACGTGAATTTGCTACCGTGGCCTGCTAGATTGCCAGATTTATTGCCAATAGAACATGTCTGGGACATGATGGACAGAAGACTGCGTCATCTAGCTCACCTTCTAAATACCATAGAAGAATTGCTACAACAGCTTCAAATAGCCTGCAATGAAATACCCCAGGACGCAATAAATCATTTTATTTCTAGCATGCCTAGACAGGTAATTTCTTACATACAAGCACATGGTGATGTTACACATTATTGACATTTTTTCAGTAAAACGTTGTGTTGCTTCTTCCAAATTGTAATCATATATTTGTCTATATATAACAGTTTTACATAAAAAATTTCAGCTCTCTACGTCTACTTCTTCTATATAGTAGATTTTTTTTAAATTCAGTGTATATATACCAGTTGTCTTAAGATTCATCGTTCTATAATTTTCTTATTGTTTCTATCTAACTTTTTTTTTAATGAAATACTTTGTATGTTTGCCTTTTTTTGTTTGCTCATTCAATTTAAGAGTAATCTTGTACAAAACACTGTTGGTCTAAATCATTTACTTTTTTAGTTACTTAAAGATCGCAACGTTTAAAAATTAAAAATTAAATAAGCATCCGCAATTTTTTACAAAACCTTAACATATTAGACAAAAACTTATTATTTAATGTTATTTATACGTTTGTAATAAATTATGTAATGTTACTTAAATTTAAAGCCTTTTCGAAAATAGGAGTTGTCAAATTTTTTTTAATCAAACTTTGTTACTAAATTAAAATATTGTTTTTTCTAATGGAATGCTTTGTATGTGTGCTTTTTTTTGTTTTCTCATTCAATTTAAGAGTAATTTTGTACAAAATACTGTAGGTCTAAATCATTTACTTTTTCCGTTAATTAAAGATATGTAAACAAATTCAAGAATGCAGCACCTTGCTTTATGTCTTAAACTATAAAAACATGCGAGTTTTACTGTATGACATTGGTAATCAAGTGTACCATAAAAACTGATTAATTCAATGAAACAAAAGGAGCTAGCTGCTTTCCCAACCTTATGCCAACAACTTTTTGTCACAATTAACATACCTTTTTTAAGGTATGTTTTTGCGTAGGTCCTAGACGTCTGAAAATTCCTGCTGCAAACGTTCTCTAAAATTCGACCTTGATTCCAACTTAGAACCTGCGGTCAAAAGAAGAAAAGTGATCAAGTTGACTACCTTCGACTGCTCTAGTTAAGGTTCTTATTTTGTTTGTCATACAAAATTTTTACATAATACAATTGGCAGTATCAGTGCTAGCATCCGTTTCTACTGTAACAAATGTTGCAAACAGTGATTGCGGGCTGAATTCTTCTTGACTCTAAATCTTTATTCGATTTTGATTTAAATGGCTTAATTCACAGCAATGTAAATAAGAATCGCTTCTATTTATCAGATATAATAATTTCACACTTTTTGAATTTATTTTCCGAACTTAATAACCACAGCATAAATAACAAACAGCAGAGTAACTCTAAATAGCGGGAAGGATTGGCGCATATTCTTGCGCACACGCCATTTTAGTCTAGAAGTTTATATCGTGCGAAATTAACCAAATGGTTCTTACGATTTGTTATTATTATTTAACACTATAAATGTGTGTCGGTTAGTATTAGTTATTTAATAACAATCATATTCTATTATTTACTTTACTTGAATTGATTTCACAATTTTTTTTTGTTATAAGTAGTTATTATATTAAGAAATTTCGGTATAAATACATTGAATTAATTACATATTTTGAACAATGATTTGGTATCAATATGCCAATTTAATCTTATACCAAAAAATTAGGTTTAAATTTATGCATTAGTTACGTCATCACAACTTTGCAAACTGAATTAAGCATATTTTGCATAAAAAAATAAGTTTATTCAATGTTTTGCCTTCTCAATTAATTAATATACTAAGTTAAGTAGTTTGATAATGTAACCAAAGAATTAAGTGCTTTGAAAAAATAAATCCGGACCTGACACGTATACGTTTCTGATTTCTATACCCGAATGGCGTCTAGAAGGACAACAATTTTAAGTCTCCCACTTCAAATGTGCCGCTCGAAAGTTGCACTGCTGTTTGTTATTTATGCTGTATAAATATCCATGTCTAAATTAGTTAAGAAATAATAACACTGTTTTTGACATGCAATTCATTTAATCCAATTTAAAAAAAAATCAAAATTTAGCAAACCCGAGGTTGCAAAGGGTGGCTTCGTCGATCAACATCACCAACTGCTCTAAGAAAACTCCAAAATAGTACTATCTCAGCTTAATCAAGTGAAATTGAAAAAAAGATAGTTTTTTTACATGCATGTGCATCTATTACAAAATAATCTTTCTTATAACCAAGCCAAGCTGGATGAATGCCAAAATATGGCTTGCGTCTAATAATCTTCCAATTGAAACTGTGATTGATTATTAGAAATTAACAGGTAACCTGCGTAAGAAAGATAATAATATATTTTTCTACTCAGCTTGTTTTATATATCAATTTAATGAATGCAGACCGTCTTTAACGTAACAAAGAAATTCTTCAAGATTTAGGATTTGTATACCAGTACTTCAGTGTACAGTACTTACAAAATTACTACTAAACAATAGTAAAAAAAAAACTAAAGCTATAACTATCCCTTACAACTAATTTGCTACCAAATTACTTAATAATTAAAAAAAGTAAAATACTGTTTTGAATACCTATTTTAAATATTTTCCTACCAAATTATGAATAGACAGATATAAAAACATAGTGTACTTAATCAAAAAGATCCTTAAAAAAATAAATTACAAACACAGGCGACATAACCAAATTTGTCAGATTGTTTCAAGTTAGTGAATATTTAGAGTACTACAAATCTAACTAAATTCTTACTCATTTCATAATTACTAGTTAGAAATATTTTTGTCACTAAAACCTTTTACATTTATTTGTGAATGCCGTTTTTTAAGGTTAGGATAACATTAGTAAGAAGTGTGACTGCGAAATTAGGAACGTCTCTAAATCCCATCCGATACTCTCAAACAATTTGTTTTATTAGAAGTAAGTGCAGCAAAACAGGTAAAAAGAAACTGAAGAGAACGCGAAAGTTGATGTATACGTTACCGAGCGTTCTATTTGATTGTATATTATAAAATTTAAGTTTACATTAGCCCAATGTTTTTATTATTCAGCGTTTAAATTACTGAAAGTCTATAGTACATCAAAGCAGACAAAATAAACAATTTATCACAATACGCATAGTACTATAACTCGTTTTTAAAATTGTATCAAATATTGTTACTTAACAACAAAATTGTGTAATTTATAAAGTATAAAATATTTATAACAATGAACTCACTTTCTAAATAAATTTAATTATGTGATTTTATTTTAATACAATGATAATAGTGAATAATATATTAAACAAACAAATTATTAAATAACTACATAAAGCAGGTGAATAGTTAAAATGTAATTTTGTGCGAATTAAATAATGTTTTACACAAGATTGTTAGCACTTTATATAATATTTAACCAAGTGTACTCGAGTATTGTAAATTGGTATATGTGGTTAATTAGAAATAGTCCTACTCAAACAATAACTTCGAGCACTTAGAACTTTGGTGTTAACGGTGGTTACACATTTTAATAAACATTTTAAATTAAAAAAAATGCTGTTAGATTTTTTTTTCAAAGTTTATAAATAAATATGAAAAATATGTAATATAAACGTACAGTTGCTGCTCCAAAATTACAATAATAAAACCTTAAACAAATACATTAAAATACCAACAAATGAAAAAAAAAATCGTTCAATTATAATTGTATTGGTTGTTTAAATACCACAATCAAATTTTTAAATTAAAATTAAACAATTTTTATTGTGTGCAATGTATTTTTGCAATTGTTGCAAACTCAATCCATTTTTATATTGTAACCGCAACGTTTAAAAATTAAAAACTAAATAAGGATCCGTAATTTTTTAGAAAACCTAACAACCTAGACAAAAACTTATTTTTTAATGTTATTTATACATTTGTAATAAATTATCTAATGTTACTTTAATTTATAGCGTTTTCGAAAAAAGGAGTTGTCAAATTAACTGTTTTTTGATCAAATTTTGTTACTAAGTTTGAATTTGTAATAGCTTAATAATGATAAACATTAAGCAATTGTAATAGTTAAATTTAGTTTGCCAGATATTCATATATTTAATAAATTCTAAACTAATTTCAATATTTAGAGTTATGTAAACTTGTAATTATAGTTGTTGCATAAGTTTAGTGTAGTAGACACAGCTTATGTCTTTGCAGCATATTGCTTTAACAAATATTTTCTAAAACAATATTTTATTTTCAAAACAAAATATAAAATTTTTAATAAAATTGATTTATAACAAACGTCACAAATAATACAAATAACATTCTATTTGCTTAAAAATGTAATTATTTTGTTTGTCGTGCTTTTTTCTTAGTTTAAACATTTCTTTTATTTATACTTTCTTGATTTTGTTTTATTTAAAATAAAATTGTACATGTAACTTGTTTATAAACTGTTTAATGCAATTTAACTTACTAGAGACAGAATGTGTAGTTTATTAGTTTTTTTTAGAAAGTAAAATCAAAGTGCCGTTTAAGTAATAAGTGAAAGAAGCTTTATTACATAATTAAACTGTACAAAGGTTAGACTCTATAGAAAAAATGTTAGAACGTAGTGTTGTAGTCGACACAAATTGAATCTGCTTTAAATCTCATTTGCAATTTAAAGGTAACATCAATGTATTTCCTCAATACGAAACTATTGAGCAACAGTGAAGTTCTTATTAAAAGTAAACGTGATTGTTTTCATGAAGATTTGGATTAGTTACTGTGTTTTAGTTTGAAACAAACGATTTATAGAAACAAAACAGTTTCAAATGTTTATAATCGAATTAAGTGGTAACTACTACTACAAATCAAAAATGTTTACGTTCGAAGAAATAATGCATTTGTTTCGGAATTCAAATAACGCGTTGGTTTTGAATTTTTATAACAGAAACAATTACTCTACATAACATTAAAAAACGTGTTTCTACTTTTAAAACAAAACATATTTTTTTAAAATTTAAATTATTTTGATTTTAAATAAGTAATAATTCCAGGACGTTAAAAAAATTAATACAAACGCACAAATAAATTGCTAATTATAATTACAAATGTGCACATTTCAAAACCCACAGATTTAAATTTCCAAAATGTGTAAGTAAAAAAATCGGTTTGCTTATTATTGATTTCAATCGATACTGACTCGTTAAAAAAAACAGAAAATAAGTATATCAAAAAGAAAAACAAATTTAGAAATGATTCTTAGTAATTATTTTTGCATATTTATGTTTTTAAATAGTTTCTAAACAAAATCTATACAGTTTCAAAACGAATTTCTATTAATTTTAATACAATTAAAACTTTTAAATGGTTTTTGATGTTTAATAACTGTGGCGGACATATTCCTATCAGGTTCCTTATAGGATGCCTAAATAAATCAAAAGAGTGAGAACAAATTAAAATATGCTTTTAAGCTTAACTGATTTTGTGTTATTTGATTGGTTTACAAGTTGATTAGCTAAACTTTTAAATGTTTTTATTCGATAGTTCTTAAGTGTCAATGAAAAATGCACAAAAAAGATCTTTTCTCGATATTTGAAAATATTTTTTGCTTCTCATATATGTATTTTGATTTTTCGGGAAGTAGATTTAAGGAGAAACTCTCTAATTTTAGGTCGAGTGTTCTGGATATTGTTATCACTGCTTTCCATTATAATTTTGTGTTTAGTTACTCAAAAAACTTAATCACAACTTTGCACAATTTAATATAAAAATTAAGCTGACGTTCTAAATCTTTGTTTGTGTTGCCATTTTTGTTGTATTGACAGCAAGCTTTAAAATCTCTTTTGTTGATCGCTTGTAATAACCGGACCAATATAAAACTGAAAACCGGACCAAAACCGGTATTTTTAATTGGACCGAAACCGGAACCTAAACCGAAATTTGTTCAAATTAAATTGACCGTTTTTTTAGTTCTTTTCGGTTTTATTTTTAAAGTTGTAAACATAATTATTGAGCGTAATACACAAAAACTTTAGCAGAGCAGTGAATGTGTAATGTTTACGTAGTAAATATATTAATAATGAAACGTTCGAGAAATTACTTGCAAATGCAAGAGCCTTCTAGAAGCTGTTATCTATTTTCTAGAAGTTATAGCGAAAAGTAGGGAACGCTCGGGAAGGATTTCTGTATTAAGAAGATTATTCAAGTGAAGATAAATAAGTGATTAGCACGTGCAAAGTTTTAAATAAATAACAGTGTACACCGAATCGAGTGAACGTGACTTATAGTGTAAACAAACAAGTGTGAAATCCGAGGACGTTATCTTATCTTAAGTGATAGTGTTATACAACGGTTATACATAAATTCGTGTAAGTGTTTTCATTAAATATTATTAGATTTAATTAGTTCGGTTAATTTAAAAGTGTACATATTTCTAGAATAAGTAAACATCATTTTTAATCGTTTAAATAAATTAGTTTTTAATAAATAAATACGCAACAATAATTTATTTGCTGCGAGAAAAATAGCTGGTATCTTTCTAATATGACTCCAGTAAAAACAAATAACAGATTCGGATTTTTTAGACGCGTAAGATTACAACGTATGTAACTTATTTGAAAATAATACGTTGAAACTGAAGCTAGGTCACAAGCTTTTTGTTATTGCAATCACTTACAAAATCTACGTAGCAGTTCAAAACTAACATCGGTTAACTATTGAGCTTGTTGAACATGGTATAAGAACGGTATAAAATTGCAGCTAATACCTTTTCAGAATATGGTGTACTGTACTATGAAATACGTTAATTTTGCGAGTTAATTCTCTAGTGCTATTACGGGCCCGATCGTCTACAATTTGCAATAACTGTACATGCATTAGAGATAACCAACTATTTAAGTTTTAATTTTATTAAAAATATTGATTGTTATACTTGTCCTTCACCTGCTAGTACACGACTTGGTCTTTCTTGCTCACGATCTTTGTAGGTAGGAATAACCATTGATTATGCATAACACCTCCAATCTCGCACACACACACTAATAATTTAGCAACCGAAGAAATTCAGGCAGAAATAAAGCAGGTTGTCGATTTGAGTTCTAAGAAAGCTAAATTTGGTATTTATACTTCTTGCATTGCACATTTTTTTGTGTAATTAGTTGAAGTCTTGTTTTGGTTGCAACACGATAATTGTAATCGAGTCAAAAAAAGTACATTTTGTTAAATAAGATCAGTGTCAAAACGAAGAAATGCAGATTGATAATTATTTATTCATTGTAATTATTTTATTAACGAATTATTTTGAAGATGATTGAGAATTGAAAAGAAATCAACACAATACGTTCTAAAATACTAGCTCTCAAAATTTACCGCATAATTAAAGTCAACAGTCAAGCATTTTTTTAAGTAGTCAGGACCGGCCTAAAAGCTTTAATTGCAAATATCTCGAAAATAGTCATTTAGACCAAATCTTTAAAGAAAATAATCCTTTGAGTTTGTAGTTTAACAGAAACACACATGGAATGTGTTATACTTCCTGTCATACCTATAGTCAAAACATAATGGACAAAATGACGATAACATAAACTGATGACTGATCATAAGATAAAGTGACCTTTTGAACAAATGAATTTTGGATTTACAATACGTAACGATGACTATGTAGAACACGTTTATATAATTGTCTATAATTTATTTATCACTTAATGTTTGGTAAAAAAATGGCCATGACATTAATCTTTTCCCAACTTCTGTACGCCTCCGTGGAGTTGTATAAATAATTTTTAAGTTATTTATTTAAATAGACGAATGACTAGAACCAAAAAAGCCGAAAAATACCAAAAAAACAAGAACCGGACGGTTTGTGTCTATAGGAATCTAAACCGGAACCAGAACCGTTAGAAAAATTTTTAAGATAAACCGGAACCGTTATTACGTTTCGGTCCAGGTCCCTGGTAATAACTGCTAGTATCAGTCTACTTTGGACCAATGAAATCGTCAAATAAAATTTAAAAAATGCTAAGGTTATGTAGATTGTATTAGTTGACGTTTCTAAATAAAAAATTAATTTAAAAATTATAATAAAATGCAAAAATAATTAAAGAGTCGTTTTTGACGGAAACTGTAAAGTAGAAACAGGCACTTCATTAAACGATATTGATTTAACCGGTAAAATTTTCCAAAGTGATTTATTTTCTATAATTTTTAGATTTCGATTACACGCATATGTAATGACGGCATATATATCAAAAATGTTTTGGTAGGTTGTAACCTGCGTTTGAATCTTTTTATGTCAGACCCCGTCAATCGAATCTGCTGGCTGAGTTTTCGTTTTTTTTTGGTTTTCTTCGTTTGATTAGTTCAAGATTCGCATCAAAAACGTTTTGCTCGATATTGTATTGCGTGTGATTTAAGTTCATTGATATTTCAAGTTGTTTTATAATCATTACTGGTATTTTTTTTTCTTGAATGCATCAAGTTCCGTGGTTTTGATTTTGGTTTAGTATTTTACTTGTTTATCTCAGTAAAATAACAATTCTGTATAATTTACGACTTCCTTTTGGAATGTAATTTGATCCATTTTTCTTGGTATTTATACTTTGTTTATGTTGGGCTATTTTATTAAGCGCTATCGTAAGACACCTGCAAATAAGCAAGCTAGCATTTTTGATGAGAAATGTTTCGGTCGAAGGTCTACGTGATGGAATTCACGTGGCTAATTATAGTTCTCATCTTTGTTAAGTTCGTTTGTTTAATGCTCTATCTTTTACGTAGATGTTACCGCGCAAGTTGAGGAAATTAGGTGGGAAGACGAAGTTTTAAAAATGGTAAAGTTTGGTTTTTGGGAATCAATCGATCGTTGGTCGCAATTAAGAAAATCCGGATACGGAGATGTAGTTGAGTGGTGAGGGTGTTTTACTACCCTATCGTTAGGTAATGCCGCGGAAGTTAAGTAGAAATCGTGAAAATTAAGTGTAGTGGTGAAAATGTTAATTTTTCAAATTTCGTAATGTACGGTTTATATAGTCTTCATGATTTCTAAAAATAAACAATCACGCTTGAGGGATTTAGTTTCGATGTTTTGAGTAGAAAAATCCTTTTCTTCGCCATTGTGCGGTTTAAATTATATTGTAATATAAATCTTCCACCGGTGTTCTATTGTTTGGGGGTCCTACCGAGCTTGTATCCGACTACCTGGAGCGACGGAGTTCAATCTAATTACGTAGCTTCCGGAAACGCTGTGCCGACAGTTCATCTAAGTAAAGGTATTTATCGATTTTGGTTATTATCGTGAAGTGAACCGCGATTGAAATGCAGTAAAAGCTTTGAATTTGAGCCGATTGAATTACGACTAACGTTAAATTTAATTATTTCGAGTAACACTTAAAGGTGTTTACGTGAAGTTAAATTGTATTAATTTTTTTGGTTTTGTGCGTATATAGAAGTAAACCGTATTCCATATAATAGATAATGTAACGATTTGTAAAGTATAATTTGTTTGAACGTTTAGTTCGAAACCAATTTCGGACGTATATTTTATAACTTGTATTTTTAGTTTAATCGAATTGTTTGTTATTTATGCGGTCAAGGCCTTGAAATTTATTTGTGTTATGTTTTATTTGAAAACGTCGAGTTAACGCTATTATAGTAGTATTTTCTTTTTATTCATTTTAATTTTTGTGTTTAAATTGTTCATTTTTGTGTGTCTTGCTTAAGATTATTTCATTTCTTTTATTCAAATTTGTTTAACATTCATTATTACTTGTTGTTATTTTTTTTTATATTCAATCAATAAATGTTAAATTGTTAAACTGTAAAGAGCTTTTATTCATTCAGCTGCCGCATACGTACTTTTTGTTTTTAAGTGTATTTCAGAATAGTTACAACTCAAGGTAAGTTCCGGGGTTGTAACCAACCAGATGAGCTTTCGGATAATCACGGGTCCGGAAGCTACCCTCATCATGACCTTGATTGGCGCCGTTACCGATTTTTGAGTCTTTTACCGTTTTAGTTCGATTTTATGTCGATCGCGTTTCCAATTTATCACGGAATTTTGAATTATAACCCACCCCTTCTCCATTGAGCTAGTGGCACAACACCGTTTATGTTACCTCATTTCAGGCAGTGACTTTGTGTTAACTTTGGCATGTAACAAGGTTCTTGTAAATTTAGACGGCGGGCATTTACAAAACAAAATATGGCAGAAAAATAGCACTGATTTTATCAAAAAATTTTAATTGAATTTGTTTGTATCAACTTACTATAGATTCAGAAAATTAAAATCCAAAAGAAGCAGAAATTATAAAAAAAAGGTTTTATATTGACGATTTAATTACGAGATGAGATTTTGTAGATGAATGAATTATTATAAGTAACAATATAAAATCTATTTTGAGTTTTTCAAGATTTATTATACGTAAATGGTGTAGCAACATACCTATACAATTATTTAATAATGAGAAACATCAAATTGGTCATGAATTTGTCGAATTAGGTAATAATGCGATAAAAACTTTATGAATATATTGGGAACTACAATTGGATGTGTTATACTATTAATTTAATAACCTAAAAGTTTTACAATTACTTAATCTTTTAGGACTTTTAGCACCCACAATTATCAAAAGTAATAACTTGTTTGGTACATCCTTTGTACTTCACAGTTTGTGTATTTTAAGTCTTAGTGTACATTTAAAATCATAATATTTTAGATATAAGCAGTTACTGTAAAATCATTTTTTTTGTAAAGGCACGTAGTGGTTCTAAATACCTAACGGGAGTCATTCAACGACCCCTAACTTTCTGTCATTTTAAAATTTAAGATATTACTAACAACCAATAGAATTAGTTTTTGTAAACCAGAGGTGGTGGAGTTTTTCTTAACATTTAATTTTTTATAACCGATTATATATATTTTTCGACAGTCACCAATGTAGCGTCTCCCAGCATAGTTCGGCTTGCTGGTAACAAAAATCCAAAACTCGAATAATCAATGTTAGTGAAAATGTATCACAAATTGTAATATATGTATTTATCAAAAAATACAGTCCATTATTTTTTAAATCCAATTAACCGAAAAAATAAAGCGTATATCAACATCCCAACATAACTAAAACATTGTGGCAATTAAACATTAGTTGGGATAAATCAATTCCAACTAATCTGTACGCAAAATGGATTTGATAGAATTACATGAGTTTTCTGATGCCTCAGAACGCGCGTATGAAGAAAATATTTATATTCAAATTGTCAGCAATAATAAGGTATCAATATTTTTGTTAGCATCAAAACCTAAGCTAGCACGTTTAAAAACTACATCATTACCTAAATTAAAATTAAATGTAGCTGTTCCTTTATCACAATTAATTCATAAAATTCGTTTATTATTTGCAATAAAAATTCATAAAGAATATCTTTGGCGTGACTCTAGAATAACCCTATCATGGATCAAGACTCCATCGTCTAGATGAAAAATTTATGTTGCAAATAGGGTAAGTTTAATTCAGGTTTTAACATATATAAAAAAATGGCTTTATCCAGCAGATCTACTAACACAAGGATTAATACCTCAATTATTAATAAGCTTAGAATTATGGTTGATGGGTTCAAAATTTTTGTCTTTACAAATTAATTCTACAGATATTGATCAACCAATGGTTAATACAAATTAACGACAAACAAAAAAAAATTGTTAACTACTACGATAGAATTTGATATTTTTTCCCGGGTCCGGACATTAGGGCGCAGCCGATAGGGCGCAACCAAAAAGGCGCCAAGACAATTAGACGCGAGGACAGCTGGGCGCAAGGACATGAAAGCGGGAGGACATAAAGGCGCGTGGACAATAGGGTGCGAAGACAGCAGCATCAATAAAGTAAAAATAGTTTTATTCAAAAATATAATGAAATGTATTACAGCTATTTAAAAAAAATAATAAAAAATCATGCATTCATTTTATAGTTATGAGAAGTGCCACGTAAAAACTTGACAATGTGCCTATTGTGATTTGTCATCTACAAGCGGAAAACATTTTTTTTTAAAATATTTTCTAATGGATTGCACATTATCGCAAAAACCCTAAATATATTGTTGGAATTTTTGAGTTTAAGTAAATTCCGTCATATTTTATATTCTTAAAATATCTGTATATTCTGTATATTCCGAATTTCTAGAAAATTCACCAAAAAATAAGATTCTTTTGTTATTTCTGATAGCTTGCGCAATGTTTGTTAATACGAAATATATATTAAAAACAATTATTTTTCTATTAAAAGGTGCGCCCTAATAGTCTACAGCGTCATTCTGTCTACGCGCATTAGGTTTTATTAAGTTCCTACTTTTTTTAATCATATATTACACCACTACAGTTTGAGCCTGAAGAATAAAAAAAATTAGAAGTTATGTTTGTGTTGTATACTTTGTCCCGCGCCCATTTGTCCCGCGCCCTACTGTCCCAGCGCCTTACTGTCTTCGCGCCCTCATGTCCTCGCGCGCAATTGTTTTCGCGCCCAATTGTTTTCGCGCCATAACGGTCGCGCCTTTTCGGTCGCGTCCTATCAGCGGCGCCCTAATGTCCTACACCTATTTTTTCAGGTTTTCTAATTTAAGAACACTGGTAAATGTTTGTGCATACTGCTTTAGGTTTTATAAAAAGAAAAAGAGTATAAATATACCTACCAATTACAGACATATTGATTCGGCTAAAGAAATTAATAAAATGTGCTCAATTACAAGCATTTGCTAATGAAATTAAACAACTTTTAAATAACAAACCTATAAAATTAAATTCAATGTTGTTAAATTTAAAACCAACAATAGACAAAGATACTTTATTAAGAGTAGGAGATCGACTAATATTTTCAAATTTAAATTGTTCAGCTAAACATTACATAATTCTACCTAAATACCATTTATTAACAATATTAATTACACAATATGAACACCTACGATTACTACATTGAGGTTCACAAACACTATTGCACTCTCTAAGAGAACAGTATTAACCAATGTCAGGCAGAAACCTAACAAAAACGGTTAATTATAAATGCATTAGATTTTTTTTAAACAAATCCCATTATTTTTTAAATGTATATAGTTAACTTACCGAATGTACGCATAATTTCAACTACGGTATTTTAGAATAACGTCGATTTAGAGGTCGATTTAAAACAAGAGATCGCCGAGCGTGTGGTTACAAAACTTATAAATGTTAAATTGGTCTTTTTGTTTATTTCAGTACCAAAACATTGCATGTACAATTAGTCAGTGACCCAACAACTGACTGCTGTATAGCAGCGCTGCGACATTTTTCATTTCGTAGAGGAAAGCCAAAAACTATGTTTTTTGACAATGGTACCAATTTTGCTGCAGTCAATCGCGAGTAAGTTAATGTAATTATCGTCATTTTTAAATTTTTCTATGATTTACGAAGAAACTGCAAATTTTAATATAAACTGGACATTTAATCCAGCAAATTCTCCGCATTTTATAAGCATTTGTGAAACAAGGCTGTTAAGACCAATTTAAAACGAATTATAAGAGAAATGGTACTTACTTTTAAACAATTTTCGACATTACTGACACAAATGAAAGTTGTCCTTAACTCTCGACCTTTATCTTTCTTAAGTAACGATCCATTTGACCTAAATCCGTAAACGCCAGCACATATCCTCATTGGCAAGAGTTTAGTGGCAATTGCAGATGATAATTTACTGCAAATTCTAATTAATCGATTATACCAACAAATTCAAGCCATGGTACAACATATTTGAAGCGGTGGTACAAGGAATGTCTTCATTAACTTCAAACGAGCAGAAAATGGTTAAAACAAACAACACTTGTAAAAATAGGTGACTTAGTTATACTAGTATACAAAAATTTATGCCATTGGAAAATGGAACGAGTTCTTCAACTGCATCCTGAAACTGATAATGAAATTCATATAGTGACTGTCAAAACGGTGACCAGTGTAGTGAAAAAAGCAATTAATAAAATGTGTGGTTTACCGTTTAATGTTAATATCATTTAAAATAGATTTATTTTAGTTATATTGTGCTTAATTATAATTTACAATTAAATTCATTAATTAAGAGTTTTAGTTAGTGCTAAACATGCAGTTTGTATTATACAAAAATAATTGTTTTATTTTTTTATACATATTTATTTAACAATTCAGTGCACTCGATAAGTATTCTAGGAAGCAGCTTAAAAATATAACATTACATATCGTCGTTGAGCTACAAAAACCTTGTAAGCGACATGATACCTAAATTGGATTTAGGTGTTAGTTCTATGAAAAATCTGTCATTTAAAAAAATTTACGTTTTAGTTCTATAAAAAAATGTAATTTGTCACATTAGCCTTGTTAGTCAATTGCGTTGAGTAACCATAGAACCGAACTAGTAGACGTCATTTTGACAAATTGAATTACCTTTTTAACAATAATTTAAATAATAATGCAATTGGATAAAACAGTATATAAAATACGATCTATTGTTAAACTCGTTTCGCTCGCTTCGCTTGTCGCGACCCAAACATTCTCGTTCAACAATAGCCTATTTATATAACTAATTTAATAATATACTATTAATTATCGTTGCCCTTTGCAACGTGCGTTAAACTAAACTTCTTGATAATGTTTAACTTTCCGTTGTCATTTAAAAGCGAAAAAATTGGTAGAAAAATCAAATTATTATAAATAATTTAAGCTGTTTTATAAGTTTTCAGTGGTCTACTTCTTGTAATTATTTTATGTCTACAACACACTAATTGCAATTCTTACAAACAACGGTAACGTCATTGTTATTTATAATTTTAGTTGCTTGCTATCTTTTATAACTTTAAAAGAATGTGTAATATGTAACTAAAATTAATTTTTTTTTGTGCAGCTATTTAAGTTGTCTAAACATGCTAAACCTATACAAAATTTATTGTATAAGCTATAGTAAAATAATTTTAAAATTGAATCAAGGTTTTTATGTTGTAATTATAATCATTATTATTATTATGTTTGGTAAAACCAGTTTATAAAGTTTTAATTTTAATATTATAAGAGTAATTAGATACATTTCCAATTTTTTACAATTAACTGTAAAAAGCAATAAAAAACTCTATATAAAAAACAGTAATATTTATGTAAAATTTAATTTGAAAATAAACGTATTATGTTTAAAAACTTTATCCTAAAATTGCACATAAAAAAATTATAAATATTGTTGATATTATGTATTCTAAATTTACATATAACCTCATTATTAGTGTTTTATTAAAATTTGCTCAATTTGAATACATACACAGTTGTTTAAATTAATTAAACTGTGAGTTTAATACACCTGTTACTGTTTGAATAACAGAAAAACAAACTTTAAATATAAATATCTAACTTAAATTTAAAAACCTGGGAAGACAGCATATGTGTATGTAAATAAGTGTTTCAATTTTGTTGGACAATTTTGGTAGGAACGGAACGCTTGCGGCAATATGGAGATCAAGTCATATAGATGATAAATTAAAATTTGCATGTATGTAATACATTTTAAGACATTAATAATGTATCTGTTAAGTAATCAAGCAAAGATGTCTTCAAAAACCAAATTAAAATTTTCTCGAAGTACAATCTTTATAATAAAGTATAAATTTTAAAATTAAGCAACTAAAAGTTAGTGGTAATTCAGCTTTGTTTATATTTATGTTATTTTTAAATAAAATATAAACTTATTAAAATTATTAAACAAAATAAGAAAATCGGTATTACTGGGTTTCTCGATTTTGTTAAATTTCTTATATTTGATGTATTTTTGACAAACATAAATAAAAATAAATTTCACAATAACAATTTTGAATATCTTTTCTTGCTTTTGACGTTACCAATTTTTAACAATGTAATAATCTTAAATTTTATCTTGAATTAATGTATATATACAGAATGCTATACAGTTATTATCTGTGACTATGCAATTACACGTTTTTTTTGCTAATACTCAAATCATTATTATAAAACTAAAACCTACAACAATAACAATAATTTACAATTCATATATTGTTTAAGTACTTGAAAAAAATTTAGAACGTTAGCTTTACAGAAAGTTTTTTATTGTGTCAAAAAGCATTAAGATTAAACATCTGAGTTATTATTAAAACACGAAAAATCATGATACTGTAAGTGAAATGTAAGTTCTAAAGTAATTATACCAGTTCACTTCTTTAAAGAAAAACTTTCTCGCAAGCGACAATAACTTGAAAAAGACATTAAATCTTAAAACTGTTAAAATTACGAAGTTTTTGTAGACACAAAAATAAGTAGATAAGCAAAACTTGACGCATTTAATTTTCTATTTTTAATTATGACCGTAATGCTGCATAGTTTGTTCGTCTTAAATAGTTACTCGGTAGCTTAACCTGACTTAAACATAAATTAGATTTTACTCTTGTATAATCTACTTTTATATCTTGCTCCACAACTTAATTCTTAAAAGTATTACCGTTTTATATCCTATCCAATTTTCTGAAATAACAACAGAAAGCTTCTGCAACAGCTCTGTACTTAGATTATATTTTTATATTATTCGCTTCTCAAATGTTTCTTTTCTCTTTTCGTATTTATTAAGAATGTAAACAAAGTATACGATATCTATCTACCAAATTTTGCATAAACAAAAGATATTTTATAAAATTAAATCATTTGCAGTTACAAGCGTTATTTGTGCTAATTAATTGAAAACCCAATGAATGCTTTAATTAAATTTAGGATCCGTATGCAAATTGCGTATTCATAATTTACATCTGCTGAAAGATGCACTTTTATAATTTGCAAGTTAAGAATTAATTAGACAAACTTTTGCTATTAAGTGCTTCGTAAACTGTTTGAGTTAGAATTTCATATGCAAATAGTAGAATTTATCTTAAGATGTATGTATTATTAACAAGTCTGGTAATCGTTTTTTTTTAAATTTAATTTTAAATAACTATACAACTTAGTATACATAAGTAATTCCAGTATCGGTAAAAATCTAATTTGTTTTATATAAACTTTAATGAAAGCAAATTATTTTTTTTATGGTGTTTGTTGTTAACAAAAAGTTTTAATACTTCTGATTCTATTTATGAAATAACTACGTTTAAGTGCAAAACACTATAAAAGCAATTTTAAGTTTTGAAATGCCATATCGTGCTTTTATTGTTCCAGAATACAATGTAGTTTTTAATATTAACTGTATTTTAAAGAAAACTTTTGTAGAAAACATTTGAGTTGTAGATAACGCAAAATAAAACTAAAAATAAGTAGTATATAAACAACGACACTATTTGATATATTAAACAAAAAATTAATGCAGTATAACAACTTATGTACTCAAAATCGTGACAACGTATTCCTTTAATAACTTGTTTTTTTTTTATAAAAACCAACTCGCATACCAACTTTTTAATAGCATTGCATATTAATTCAAGAAAAATAATTTTAAACAAATTATAAGTTAACTTAAAATATATAAAATAGATGTTAACACTAACTTATACTTATAAGAAATTCACAAATATCGCAAATCTTGCAATTATTGGAAAGCGTTGAAAACAAACACAATATTACCTACGTAATATAATTAATTAAGTTTATTACAATTTTCAAAAATAAGAATGCATACATAAATAATAAAAAATAAAAAAACACAAATAACTAGTAATCTATGTACATATTAAACGAAAATAGAGTCGTATGATAGTTTGACAATTGTTTGTATTTAAGATTTGTCCATGAAATGCCTGAGAATTGTTTCCCATAACTTCTTCATTGCTGGAAGATGATGAATCAGCAACAGCAATGACTTATAGAGATTTTTTTGTGATAACAAATTATGATTGCAGTGAGATCGTTCATTATTAAGAATTGCTGCGCGCTGATAAAGCATAGCTTTCAGTGACATATCTAAAGAGAAACCCGATTGCGTTATCCTTCATCCTTCATCCATGCACTTAAACATCATGGAATGTAAATAGGTCGGCGTCGCTAATTCTTTCAATTTTTGTAGTTCAATTTGTTCGCCTTTTATCTCTCCAAGAAAAACGAAAATTGTGCTCGGCATTGAATAAGTATTAAAAACTCTAAATCTAAACATTATCTAGTGTTGTTTCCCATTTATAGCTTTAGTCGTATGTAATAGTTTAGTGCGAAATGATTAGAAACTGGAGGATACATCTTTTATAGAAAATGTTTCTAGAGAAGCACAAAAATGAGTATATTGGACTAATCTTTTCAAATTGTTAACAAAATGCTCAATAAACTCTCTCATAAGTTCGCGGCTCTCTTTATTCCACTAGTAGTCCACTGTTGGCACCAACATTAAAACGCGATGTTTTAGTTGTAAAGCTTTAGTATCGTAAATGACCGTACTTGTTTACTTTGTCAAATCTAAGTTTTATTTATGCAACAAGTATTCGGAAATATTTGGGTTGTGTTGGTAACGCTTAGGATCTTTTTTCCAAGTGATGTACGGTAAGAAACACAAAGCAAGCAACAAAATCTCAAAACATCGAACTTTATTTGACACAAAATATTTTTAAGGCCAAGCTCAAATAATAATATTGCGCTCACAAGCATGTTAAGCGAGGAAAGATCAAAAAATTGTGATTCACGTCCACTGACTGTTATTTTCTGCTGTCTTATATATGGTTGAAAGCATTCGGATGAATGTAAAACTTTCTCTAGACACAATCAATTTTAGAGTCAAATTAGAACTTTCAGAAATTTAACCAGACTTTGATTAAATACGCTGGGATAAAATAAATAATTCAATGATTAAACTAACAATTTATATCGCGTTATTCCTGACAATTGTTTCAACACGTTCTAATTAATTGATGCGCATTTTAAAGAACTAAATGATTACTTTATTTTACCCGAGTTTTATAGCGGTTCACAGTTGAAGAGCTTCTAAGATTCCGATGTAAAAGTTAGAAAGTGGCGATTTCACATTTGAAAATGTGCATCCACAGATTAAAAACCAAATTTTTTTAACAGTTTGTTGCGTTTACGATTTTTGTCATATCTAAAAAAGACTTACAGCAGATTGGACTCACAATAAAAACATTTCGCCATGCGAAATAATCGACATGTCTGTTTATTAAATTCTCTAGTTGCTCTTAGCGTGATCCTTGGGCGCAAAAAAAGTAAAACTAATCTTATAAGAGACTTGTTAATTACCAAAGACAAAGAAAAGAAAATATTAAATTTGTTCTCTCCGTTTACAACAAAAAAACAAACAAAAAAACTAATAAAGGTACGTGAAAGAAACCAGCTTGTCAGTAACTTCTCCTTTCGCGAGTACAAAAAAAAAACCCACCCGTCAGTAACTTTTTTTCGGTTAAGTGAAAAAAACTAACGCGTAATTAACTTTTTCGAGTAGATTAGAAAAACCGGCGCGTAAATTAATTACCTTGCGCGAGTACGTTAAAAAAACAGCCCGACAGTAACTTCTTTTTTGCGAGTAAGTAAAAAAAAGAACTCCCGTATACAACTTTCTTTGTTTTTGCACCGCTTCGGTGTTTTTGAAACCTTTGCTTAAAATTCTCCTCTTTCTTTGTACCCAATTTTGACTTGGTTTCCTAAAACGCTTTTTTCTGATTGGTTAAGTGCACGAACCATCTCAGTACCCAATCTGCCAATTGGTTTTTCCTTTTTTTACTCAATCCGTTGAAAGCGGCGTTATGCTTCTTTCTACCCTTAAGCTGTTACGACGTTTTGTTACTGGACGGCGCTGCGTATTTCAAATGGAATAAAAATTTACTGATTCTATAATTTTTTCTCCTATTAATATTAAACAAATGCGCTACTGTCTATAAAGAAGCATTAAAGAGATCAATTTTACTTTAACATGTATCCTTTCTCTAGTCTTAACGTTATATTTATATTTATAACGTTAATAATCTTTAGTATTGCTTGACTGTTGATACGATTTTAACATTCAAATGTTACTCAAATTTTATTATACATACTTTTGTCATATGTTGATAATTTTACAGTGAAATTGTGTATTACTTAAACTAGTAATTACTGATAGTTTTTATTATAAATCTTTCTAAACCAGATTTATTAAATTATTACTTCGTTTTCGCATTTTAAAATTTGAACATAAATGATCGGTTTAGTAGGACATGTGTGTTTTGGTCGAGTTGCTTTTGGTGGCGGCTAAGGGTACCTTTAAAACTATTACCCTAAAACAGTACAAGATAGAAGAAAGTTGCACATAAAAATTTTTATAGAGAGACAAAATTTACTATAAAAAAGTTCGTGAAAGGATACAACTACCTTCAATAGTTTAGAAGATACAAGTGTGCAAAGTTGCACGAAAATCTCTTACATTATAGTTTACATAGTCATAAAACTGATCTCTATATCTATAAAGTGAATAGTTTGTATTGTAGTCAGCCATTAACGCTAAATTGAGAAAGTTTTTTATCAATGCTGCCAATATGAATATCTCATCTTAAGGCTGTCTGACACTATCAATTTTTATAACAAAATTTTGAATAAGAATTTCAATTAAAATTTTTTGTATCGTGTCAGACGCAATTGTATGAAATTCATGAGGAAAAATAAAAATTTTCTATTTTTCATTTAAAAATATATCAGCGCATGCGGAGTTGGTTTTGTTTATTTTCTATTCGTAACAAGTTTTGTGTTTTTTAACCTCAAACAAGACGACTATCAGAAATATCAATGCTTGTATATAACAAAACACCCGTTATATCATAATCGCAGTGCATTAAAAAACACGTACAAAACATAAAAATTAGGTTGTAATCAGTTATAATCTTTTAGGTTATAAAAGCAATGCGCATGCTTTCATATGTAATTTCATAGATAAAATAAATTAGTGTCTTTCACGATGTATTTTATTTAAGAATTTGTAGCACTTCTTTTTGTACAATATTTTTTGTTCAAATTCTCATTCAAAATTTTGTTGAAAAAGTTGATCGTGTCGGACAGCCTTTAAAGTTTTGTCAATAATAATTCTCAAAAATTAAATGTTATCATCAGAAGTTATATAACTAATATGGATTTGCTAAAAAAAAGTACATGTACTATTTTAGTTTATCATTAGAAAATCATTCTTGTAGTTTTGTTTGTGCACTAGATGACAATGCTGCTAAGTAACATTCACACAAACGTTAGTGTAATTGTAATGGATTTGCAGTGCAGTTGTGTACTGTAGTGTATTTTTTTAAATCAAAGTATTTACATAGATTTAGTGCGTTTACAAAAATTCTGTGCATTTGGTTCCGTATTCAGTGATAATGAACCGTGTTTTTTTTAACTTAAAGATTTTTAGACTAATGTTGCTTGAACTATTATCAATAATTGACAATTAGGTACAGCATTACCTCTCTATAAATTGAAATTACAAACATTTGTATTTTATACGTTACAAATAAGTTGTTACGAGAATTTTCACGCAGCTTAATTGCTTACTCAGTTGTATCAGGAAGTGGGTTGCAGTCTCAGTGTGCTACTCCTACAGTAAATTAAAAAAACACTAATACAAATAAATACTACCAAATACAAATTTTGTTTAAATCTGTAAATTACTAAAAGGAACAAATTGACAAAACACAACTTTTAACAATAATATATTTATTTTAAGAAAAGTCGTTAAAATCAACAAAAAGAAATAGATTAATAACAATTAAAAATTTGTGCACTAATATGGTAATATCACAGTTATCAATGTAGGCCATTTCGTTTAAGCAACCCACCACACAACCAATTGTATTCAATTGAAACCTAAAAAAACGTAAAATATGAGTATTAAACTTACCAAACCGACACTCCTTCGTCAATTGTAGTGACTTTAACTGCTTTTATGTATCTGATTTAAAACAGAAACTATGGGTGGTATATAAGCTTATGTATGCTTAACGTTATTTTGCTTTCGGCTATGACAGTGTTCAAATGATCAAAGAAATTTGGATAATCTCACGTCAACGTACTCAACGATAATACATAACGTTACAGATGATTGACGATAAAAATTAAACCTTTTAAAATTATTAAACAGAATAGTGTTAAATCCTTCCAAGTATGAGAAAGCGACAGAAAACACTACTTCATGTGTTTTTTAAGCGACGTTTCGAGAACAAGGTGTCCACTTCTTCATACCAAAAAAACTTAAAGCAAGTAGCGATGAATTCACCAAACACAGTCAAGTGGTAAAAAATAATAATAACACAAAACATTAGATTGTAAACGATTTAAAAAACAAACAATAGTTACAAGAAACTCACGAACATCACAAAGACCAAAAAACCAACTGTTGGTTGGTTGGTCAACAACAATTTGAAATACAATAATTGAACCATATTAATAAACTAATTGCGCTAATATGTAAGCGAGTCTTTACAAATTTTGATGTTTGTGTGAGACCCTATAGACCTGTTTGTGGTTGACATTTAAATATTGTTATTTTTCACATTGTCAATTGTCAATTCATAGTTTTATAAAAATAATAAAAACAAGAAAAAATATCAGTATTTATATGTTTTATTTAAAAAAAACATATAAGGATTTGGAATTTATCATGCGTTGTATAAGCTTTGATGGCTAAAAGTTAGATTTTGTTTTTCTCTTATTGTAAGTCAAAGTTTTTTTTTAAATTTATTTTTGGAATACTGAATTTTTAAGGTTTTTCTACTTAATTTTTGTACATGGATTCCTAAAGTTTTATGTACTTGTTTTTTATATTTTTTTTTGCTCTTACTGTTTTTTCCAGTTTTTTGTTGTTTTACTTTTGGTTGTTTAATATGTTTTTTAGAGTGTTACGTGCAAAATGTTTTAATAACGTAATTGCCTTAAAATTGTAAAAAAAATGTGTTTTGCTTGACTAAAAACTTAGTAGCAAAAAATGAGTTCTTTTACTCACAGAAATTCGGACTTTGAAATAAAAAAAACAAAAATAAAAGTGAAAATTGATAATGGGCGCCAGACAAAGAGAACGCGTTAATTGTTTATTTATCTTCTAGCTGTTGTCAACCCCAAAGGACGCTGTCACTTGGATGCACTTTTCGAACTTACCTTAAAATACATACATCGCTCAATCTGTAGTGCTACATTTGAAACACAGCTTAAAGTTGTCCAAGACTAGAAAGTCGGCAATAACGATGCTAACGGTAATGTAGCCAGAGGTTTTTTTAGCTGGGTAAAAAAAATTGTAAATTTAAAGACTTAACGATCTATAGCCCAATTTGCCGGTAATTATTGAACACTGCATTTACATAAGATATAGTTAAACCGCAAACATATTACAAAACGGAGCACAACTCAGTAGACCAATTTAAAATAACTAAACGGAAGGCACCTCCGACAATTAGCTGAAAACAGACACCTTTCTTGTTACACCATAAATAGCACTCGAAGATCGTCAAGGTTCTAATCCAGGTAGTTCACATTCCGTTTATTAAAAAAATGTAATAGCATTTTATAGTAATCTCATATCAGTTATAATTAATATGCATATTTATATTATTTTTTTATTAAATAAAAAAGTATTACGATTTAACATAAAAATTTATATTAAAATTCTTACAAAATCACATTAATACATAACAGCTAAAAATTATATACATACATATCAACAATTTTATATAATAAAAACAATCACTATTTCAATAATCAATTGTTAGTTATTTTAATAATAATTATGTAAATGACAACAAAAAATAAACATAAATTAATACATATATCTTAAAATTATTCAAAACTAAATTTGAATACTTATCTATTGAAAAACGTGTTTTGGTTTTCTGTACCTATGCAGCATCGTCAACTCGTACCGCCAAAGTCTTTTTTTCTGCCTCATTGGGATGTGTCCGTATTTCTTCTAACAACTTCTGTGCTGGTTAATAAAGTAGATCCATAATGATGATTACCTGTAGACTCCGGTGCAGTTAGTTGTTTTGCATAAACTACAATGCGTTAGTAACAAATCATATTGCCTTGTTTTAGGTTTGCTGGACCTTCTCTATGTAGGTCTTTGTTGCATGTCACCATGTTGGTGAGGTATAGATAATTGTAAGCTATATCGCCGTTCTGTAGACTAGTAGTTTGTTGTCTACACTGGTTTTTCCCATACTCGGGAACAGCTTGAGTGTGATTGCTAATGCTGTAGTTGCAACGTTGTGAAGATGTTTTTCTCTATTCAGAACAAAGTCTAAATGCTTTGCTTCGTTTAAAATTAAATACTTTATTTGATCGGTTTTATTGAATTTCATTGGCAAAAAAATTTCATCTTATTGTAAATTTATATAAAGTGAATACTTCCTGAACTAATCAATAATTTTTTCTTTAGTATGAACACACGTACATTTTTTCAATTGCGGTAACCAAGAACAAAAATCTGTTAAGAAAACAATAGAATTACAATGAATTAAGCAAGGATACGGCTAGGAAGCAAGACAAAATCAAAAGCACGTACAAGAAAATTAGTTACCGAAATGTTTCTGGTCAATAAACTAAACTCAATAAAAATAACAAATAACGACCTATTAAGACTTTTAAAGAAACATGTTTCTTAAAAGTAATTAAATCTAAAAAAAAAACTAATAAACCAAAATTGTTCGTTTAGCAGTTGATAAAAATAAATGTCTCAATACAATTTATAGTTACAAAAAAACTCAAAATTCTAACGTATTTAAAATTAAAAATATTAAAAGTTTGAAATAAGTCAATAAATTTTCAAAATACAACGCAAAACAATAAATTACTTAAAAACAACAATTATTTAAAATTTGAAATACCAAAACCGTGATTTAAATACTTCATTCAATTAGCAATTTAAAAAAAACTCAACGCAAACGCCAAATTAAAATGAACGTAAATACGAGGGTCAAAACAAAAGTCAATGATACGAAAAACAAACGACGGTTACAGCTTTGTTTTTTGTTCCGTTATTTTAATTTTTGTTTATTAAATATTTTTTTGATTGGTTTTTATTTGTTTTTTGTTGTTCTATAGCGTTTTTTACTTTAGTGTATTTTTTATAGTTTTTTATAAACAGTTCCTGATCTAATAATTAATTTTGCTTCTTTTTACGTGTAGTTTAATTTTAGTTTTTTGTTATTTCTATTTCTTGTTTGGTTAAGTCGTGTTAAATAAATTGTTTTTTGTTTTATGCTGCTGAAGTTTGTTTTACTTTTTATGATTGTAATTTTTTTATTATATTTTTATTTCATCATTTATTGTAAATGTTATTTTAAATAAAATTAAGTTATTCTTTTTACAAAAAAAATTTTTTTAGAGTTTAATAATGCCTATATATACTGCATTGTTGTTTTGTATTTTTTTTAATTAGTTTAATATTGTGTAATTTGTGAGTAAATTGTAGTCGAGGGATTTTATTATGTCGTGACTTGTGACCTTGAGTCTAAATGAATCTTAAAAACGTTAGTTTACTTCATAAGACAAGCACGATAACAAAAATTTTAATAATATAAAAATAATTACATATTGATGTATTAAATAAAAAGTTTACTTAAAATAACACCTAAGCATTTGTTATTTTTGACATAAACTGATTACAGCGTCACAGTTCACGAGATCCTGAAGGATCTCTAGTAACTTTTGTTGATTGTCAATTATATGATTTTTAAAGTTGTGTCTTGCTGATAATCGATACTGAGTTCAATTGGTAAGAAATTTGGGTTTTGCTGTGTCTCAGTTCTATAGAAACTAATAACTATTAATCAATTAATAATATTTTATTTATTTAAGACATAAATACATTGTTGTTAATGTATAATTTAGTTGACCACAAATTACCAATAGTAATTTTACAACAATTAAAAGTATATTTTTGAAAAAACAAATAGAATTATTTTAAAGTTGTTTAAAAGCACCCTTTAAAAAGTAAAAAATTTTGTAAACATATATAAGTAACATATATAAGCAATACGAGTTTTGCGTTGCGTATTTACTTTTACGCCTATGAAGCACACGTGGATCATTAGACAATATAAACGTAAACATTAACATGTAGTTAAATGTTTGAAGGTAAGCAAACTTAAACATACTGGTAGAATTGGCTTGCTCCTCTGTGCGAATTCCTAAATAATAAGGACACAATAATAGTTTTAGAAGATTTATTAACGCTATGTATTTTAAACTGTTTTAGGTAACCATTGCTAAATTATACCTATATTAACACGTTTACTGTCTATAAGCAACACGTGTCGACTATTGAGTATTCATTTTCACGTCCCGGTACCATACGTGGCTCATTCGACAGTTTAAATGTAAACATTAATACGTTGTTAATGACTGTCTAAAGACTACTGTGCAAACGTTTTATACATTTAATATAATAAAATCTTATTATTACAGCAATATTAAAGAAACAGTCCATGCAAAAGTTTTATAAAATAAAATTAATAATAATTTAATTGAAACAATTTAAAACATTTTTTTAAATAGTTAAATACTTTAAAAGCTTTTTTTTATTCTGTTTGTTGATTTTCTTTAAACAAGATTGATTCTTTTAATTATTATTATGTTTTTATTTGTTAATAAACACATACCTGGAATATACACAATCATCGTTATTATGTCTAAGCGCACGTAGTTTTATCTGATTCAATAGAAACTATAATAAAATAACGATTGTTTTAGTACCTACTTTAAAATTGAAAGTTTTAGAACTAAAATCTATACTAAATTAACGTTTTCTAATTTAATAAAGTCTATTTTTCTAAACGATTTCATTAGGAGTTAATACTATTATTTTTTTTTATGGAAAGTAGTTTCTAAATTTATTATTTTAATAGCATTTTATTTATAAGACAAACATCGTATTTGTTTGTCTGTTCGTTTATTTGTTTATAATAATATTTTTAAAACAAGTCATTTTATTTAAATTTAAATTATTTGTATGTTTTTAATGTAATTTGTATTTTTTCATATTGTGCTATTTACTATATCCCAATAAATATTTTTTTATTAAAAATTAAATTTTTTTAATATAAAAATTAGATAAATTAATTAATAGTGTATTCTTTTGCATTATCTATTTTTATTTCCAATTCCTGTGTTGATTAACGTGGATCATCACAAATTGAAGTATTTAATCGGTTTTCATCAAATCCGAATAGCTTACCCCCATATTAAAACGTTTGTTTTTAAAACACGAAAACTTTTGTCGTGCATTACTTTTCACGCTGACGTTCATTTTATAAACTCTTTGGTTAAACTCAAACAAAAAAATATGTCGAAAATGTTTATTTTTTGTACTTGACAACCCATTTTTTTAGTCAACAATTGTACAAATTACTATTAAAATGACATTAATATTACTCAAACAAATTTGTTTCTAAAACACTATCACTTAAAAAAAACTTTTAAAATCTATGCATCAGCCCATTATATGTATAAGTTTTAAAAAAATTAGTAGTAGCAGTACAAATATTGTCCACAATTAGCTGTCTTTAACAGAATCTCTACATACCAAAACAGTCTGTGATATATATTCTTTACAATTTTTTTGTTTCAAAATAACCTAGCAACTACAATAAATTAGTTACTTGCCGTACACGTATCCTCTACAAATTAGTTTTGAACAGTAACTACATATAAATTGTGTAGATTTTTTAAACAATAGAAGCACCTGAGCTTTGTGTCTCTTTGTTGTTCAGCTGAAGAATAAGCTTGTATGCTCACAATATTTGTTATCTTCTAACGTAGTGGGATTGACAATTTTGTTAGAACCAATTTGCGTACAAAATAGAGCTTTCTAAATGTCTTTGTTAAGTTTGTCAGATAATCTTTTAGACGCATTTTACTATTTATGTTAGAAAAGTAAATGATTTGAGAATTAATTTCTCCGATATTCATTAAACTGTAAGATAATGTCAACGGCTACTATTAAGGATAAATTTTAACCTTTTTGGCGCTTATGACTGGCAACCAACTTCTTACTACCACCACCGTTAATATTTGATATAAATAAAAGCGTTAACCCAACTAGCATTTTTAGTGATTGCGACGTGGCAGCCACAGTCGTAGGAACTGTAGAGTGGCGTGCCACTAGTCACTACCACGTTACAGGAACAGTTGTATACCGTGGCTACCACCAAAATGGGAAACAAATATTGGATGGTCGTTACGTGATTACAACCATAATTGTAAATCTTTAACTGAAGTTCTAACTGTTACATGCTTCAATCACAAAAAGAGCATTTCAAATAATATACGAGTTTTGAAAGGAATTGAACTAACAAATTTTCATCCTGTTATTTTAAATGTAGACAAAAATGCTAAGACGCTTGGCTTGTTGTGGTCTAGTCACTCGGATGACTTGATGTTTCCTATCTCTAAACCGGCGCATAGTGTAACCACAAGACAAGTTATTTTATCTGATATAACTCAAGTATTTGACCTGCTTGGATAGTTTGCTTCATGCATCGTTAGCGGTAAGATTCTATTGTAGTGCTTGTGGTTATCAAATATATCATGGGGTGATTCAGTTTCTGAAGAGATAGAAAATAGTTGGTCGTATCTTAGAAATAATTTACTTGAGTTAAACGACCTTGCGCTGCCAAAACGTGTTATATGCGACAATCCTATTAACATTGAGCTGCATGCTTTTGCTTCTATAGAAGCTTACGGAGTTTATAATTACAATTGGTCAATTGACAATAAAGATAAAATATCCGTTAAAACTTTTCTTTTGTATAAAGATTTATTCATATTTGTATTTGCTTACGTAATTAATAGTTTGAAACTACCAATATTGGGTAGACCAAGTATCACTAGCCTTGAAATTTTGAAATTTTCGAACTATTCTTTTATAAACCAGGTTAGAAACAATCTATTAAAGATAGAATGTATTCAACAAAAGTATGCGGGTATCTTTAACAAAATTGGAAAATTCCAGAAACTAGATATTAATTAAAACCGATTCTTAACTAAAACCATTCATACAATCGGTACCTAGAACTACTCTTTTACCACTTCTGCCTAAATTAAAATTTGAATTAAATCGTTTTCTCAAATTGAAAATTATTGAACTCATAGATTGTCATGCAGAACGGGTAGCTCCAATTGCGAACGTACAAAAAGAGAAGGATGTATGCTTCCGCTGCGACTATAACCAATTCAAAAAAAGTATACTACGAGCACACCTTCGACTTATTAAACCTCTATTTTACCAAATAAAGTTGGATCAAGCAAGTCAACTTTTGACTACTTGCATAACAGCATTTGGAAGATTTTATTTTAAGAGACTTTCTTTTGGTATTTCTTGCGCTCTAGAATATTTTGCCATGCAATTTACCGAAATATTGTCAAATATTCTTAGTGTAGTAACACATATGGACAACGTTTTAATTCATATTCCCACAATGAGAAGCAATAATGAAATTTTAGATGAAGTGTTATAACGAATTAAAGCAGAGGGAATCATTCTAAATAAGTCTAAATGTGTTTTTAGGTTTAAACAAATAAAGTATTTAGGGCACGTAATATCATCGTCGGGTATATCTCTAGATTCTCGACAAGTAAATGCAATTTCCAAATTTCTTGCACCTACAAACAAAACCGAACTGTTACGTTTGTTGGGAATGATTAATTATGATAGCAAATTTATTGATAACAAAATATAATAGTTAGTTTAAACCCGTCATCTTATGGCCTAGGAAGCGTACTCAATCAAATTAAAACTTATGCTCCAAACAATTTGTAGTTTTTGCCCCTAGGCTATTACCTACAACAGGGTTTTGACATGCCTAAATTAAATAAGAAACTTTAGGTTTAACTTAGGCGGCGTAGAAGTTTTCAGATTACATAACGGGTATTCCAGAATTAACTTTCAAACAGACCAGAAGACTCTGTTGCGTATATTGCAATCAAGAAAATTAGATGATCTAACACCAAAGTTACAACTGTTTAGAATGCGTTTAATGAGGTACAAGTATAAAGTGGAATATACTTCAAAAAATATTTCCCAGGCGCACTTTCTAGAGGTACGCAAGAAAACTCTATTCCCCCTAATAAAGAGTTGGCTTCAAAAGTTGAAGCTTACGTTAACTTCATTATCCAACATCTTCCCGTATAAGACAAATACTTGAAAAAAATTATACTTGAACAAGCAAGCAAAAGATCATGTAATACAAAAATTGAAAGAATATTATCTTTTAGGGTTTCCAGACAAATCAAAATTACTTGTAGAACTTTTACAGTATTACTAATACAAGTACGATGTCAGGTTTTTGGAAAACTTAATTTCAAAAAGCTTACGTATTATGATTCTAAACACTTTGCATCTGGAGTGCTCAGATGCAAAATGTTGAGAGGGTGCCAAAACATCTATTTGATAGATAGGCCTTTCCAAGTAAATTGAGAACATGATAAAAAACAGTGCAAATTGCATAGAAGAAAGAACGAACATAAAAGATACTCTTTAAAAGGAACCTATTCCGGATAGACCATGGCAGAATGTGGGGATGGATTTATGTAAACAATTTCAAAGTCACTTTAAAAACTTTGCAAATGAGTATAGTTTTACTCATATTACAAGTAGTCTTTATTTTACATTGAGTTGAGTTGTGCGAATAGCCGAAAACTCCTTGAGAGTCTGGTTTCAGTCCCGCAAAACTTTTTATGAGGAGAAAATTAAAAACTCATTTACTTATTCTATCCAAAAAAATTAATTTTAATGTAAACATTGCTTTTTTTGGGAAAAGAAGAATAGGGCTGTAGAGAAACAAAAATCAAGATATAACATTAGACGTATGTCAAAAAATCTTTGTGAATTAAATCTAGGCAACTCTGTTTAGATAATCGACATACGTAGAAAATGAGTAATTCATAAAGTATATAATGAACCACGTTCGTTCGTATCTGATTAAAGCAGATCATCGTATTATGTTGAGGAATAAATATTGTCGAATATCCAACCAGACAACCCAATTACAAATGTAAACAGAATTAGTGAACCTGGGGTAAACAAACAGTGGCAATATTAATATGGACAGTGTTAAAGTAACCGAGCTATCCACTCAGAAGTTAACAAAAACTACAAGTAATCCTAAAAGACTACATATGTGTTAGCTTCCACTATAAAATGTGAGATGTGCGGTCAGCACACCTTCAGAAAGCTGAGCACAGCTAATCGTGGCAACGGGACATCTGGCAACGCAAGAGACAAGAAAATCGGAAATGCCCGGAGTTTTTCTTTTTTGGGACCTCAAAGTTTGAACACACTTTAAATTAGGTCAGCAACAATTTTTGGAAGGTTTCATATGGAATGACTCTGTTGTAAAAACGAGTCTACAGTACAATAATGAACCATTGCAATTAAGGTTAATAATGTAATTGAGGTTCTATTTTTGAGATCCAAGAAACACCATTTTACCTTTAGAGGACAAAACATCTTTCAACCCAAGAAAAATGCAAAATCAAATGTAGGTAGATTAGATTTTGAAAATTTACAATCTAATGCACGCGAATTTATTATTTGAGTTTAATATGCATCTATTTATCGATAACAAATTGACACTAATTAAATTTACTTAACTTAAAGGTATTTTTCTAAAATTAAAACCACGAATTTAAAGCTATTGAAAACAGTTCATTACTGCAAAAAGATAAAAAAAATATTACCAACAGAAAAATCAACGTAATCTATGTCATTAACGTGAAAAACAAAAATTGTACTATAGCGCACTCAAACAGATGTTAGTTAGTTTATTAAAGACGCGAATTAAAAAAAACAGTAATCTTATTATCTTTTTCAATATTTATACTTTTACTGTTTAATATGGAATGTTTTTTTAATTCTTTCTCTGTTATCAGTAAAATTTATAATTAAACACGTTTTACATTAAAACGTATTTTAAAATTTTACATTCTAATTCCGTAGCATGTGTTTCTGTACGTTTTAATTTAAAACATTTAGATTAAATATTTTATGGGCTCAACAATAAAAGACACAATTTGCCAGTTTTATCTTTTTTTATTTAGTTGATTAAATTATATATTTTTTGTATTTAATCATAATTTAACCTTGCTTTAACGTTCACTAATTTGAATCAATTAAATTCATTGCGTACTTACCAAATTTTGTATTTAGCAACACGTTGTTGTGACGGTGTTGATTAACACTTTTAAATAAATCAGTATGTTTATTATTCATTTTATAAACTTTCAATTTATTATTTGTTATTAAATTAATAGTTTATTTACAGGAATAGTGATATTAAAACAGCAGTACAACGTACACGCTCGTATTTTAGTATTAGTCGCCAAATTTAATTTGTACTGTCTCACATCGTACATCCATCACGTTCTTAAATAAAAGTTAACACCTGTTACATACACGTACTTTTAATATAAAAACACAAATAAAACAATATAAAAAACTGGATTTTGAAAAAAGTAACGTTTATAAGTAAAAAAATAGTATGTTTTTGAATAATTCTAAATTAAGTTTGCAACATAATTAACTTTTGTTTCTGCTAAAATTGTTAAGTGTAATAAATTGTAACTGAACAAATTTTAATCGTAAACAAAATAAAATACAGAATTTCAATAATTTTACTATTGATGAAGTAAGACTATTTTAACAATCAAAATCAATACATCTAGTATACATATTAAAGTTATGATTTCGATTAAAAAATAAGCAAATGCGTTTAATAATTTTTATAAAAATGTGTTTTAGCTTGCTGTAGAAATTATTTTCGGATATTTATATAAATTTCGATTGACGTTTCATAAACATACGTCAATTTTTACTTTGTTCAATACTAGTAGTGAGTTAATACACACATTTACATATGCACGTGCTTTATTGCGTGTAATAAATAGCGTGCAAGTACTATTTGTTGGCGCCATTATCCCGCTTTTGAACACAGATTAGCTTTTAGTGCCGTTCTCTGTAATTGCATTCCAAATTAGACCAGACAAATTAAATACATTACGTAACTAAAAATTTTGAAACAAAAACTGTTACCACTCAATTAATGGTTTCAGAGAAAAAGCTGTACAAGTGCGTATGTAAAACATAATGTTTTTAGTAAATACGCTAACAATGTCGTGAAGATAGACAGAACTGATTTGGACAACGTGTCGCAATTGCATTACTATGCACAAATTGGACGTAACGACAATGTTGTCGCTTTAACTAACCACAATTATGTACATTACAGCTGACAAAGTTGTAATCTAATTATAGTTTACGTTCAATAAGTTAGCTTTTTCAGTTAGATTTTTTTGTCATTTTACTGTGAAGATTCAAATGAGAAGCATTTTACTAATATTGTTACATTACAGTAACTCATTAGGTTACAAATTGTAGTATATTTGGGATAAAATTTTTATTTTGCTTAAATTATTTTACACGTAATAGACAGAATACGCATCACTTCCGGTTATGCCGGAAGTGACATCAACTTTTTTATTATAAATGAAACGTTATAATTTTTATTCATTTTACATGTAATTTTAAAGCTATTTTGTTCATAGCTCATTATCCCGAAAGTCAATGGTTTTTGAGATATTTAGATGTTTTTGAGAATTTTCACATTTGTAACATCAACTTTAAAAATTCATATCCTGTCAAATTATGAAGTTTAAACTGCGATATTTGTATCACTATTAACTAAAATTATCATCTTTTAAACGACTTTTTGTAAAGATCCAACACACGTACAGAGAGTTCAAAATATAATGCCAAAGTTAACAACTTTTACATACCTAAAACTTATTTTTTTTTAATGGAACATGGTACATATTCGGATGGTTAAAAACACAATGAAATTTTGCATCGATTGATATAATGGTGCGAATGATCCAAAAAATTAAAGTTTGCTCAGAAAGTGACGATTTGACAAAATGAAAACTAACAAATTTGATAAATTAATATAGTTTAAAATAAAATAATAAAAAAAAACGGAAACGTTACACACCTCATTCCATCAAAAAAAAATGTACATAAAACATCATGGTTAATCTAAGACTATATCAAACTTAAAAAGCACTATAGCAAATATTAACTTCATAGTTACAGATAATGTCGGTAAACTGTTTAGCCTTAAAAATTTGTGCATTGTTACACAAAATAATTTGAGATACATGTTCTTCAAGATATTTAACAACAGGAACGATAGCAGCGTTAGATAAGGGTTTCAGCATAACAAATTTCGTAAACTAATCAGTAATTGCTAGCAGTTGAGTGTTTCTTTTCTTTAAGCGAGGTAAAGAACTCATAAAAACTTTTTGAGAACCACAAACTAAGCAATTAGAAACATACTTCTTAACAGAAGATAATAATTGCGACCAATAATAAAATTCATTTATACGAAAGACAGTTTTAAAAGTTCCGAAGTGACCATAAGTAATTTCATCATAAAATTCAAGAATAAGTTTATACAGAATCCCGTCTTTTACTGTAAAATAGGGAAACTTTAGATAACATATTTTTTACGTCATCAGGAATTGATTCAAAATTTTGAAAAAGACTAACTAAATAAGAAAGATAGTCAGCAAAAACATTTACAGATTCTTTATAATGTTTAATAATAAAATTACATTTAGATAAACAAAGATACCAACGAGATAAGCAATTTGCGGAATATTTGAGTTTAGTTAACCACAACAAGGAAGAATGATCGGTAAAGGCAGTAAACTTTGTACCTTCAACATAACTTCAAAAATGTTTGCAACCAAACAAAACACTAAAACACTTTTTTCAGGAACGGTATATTTTCTCTCAGGTTTAGTCAAGGCACGACTTGCGTAAGATACAAGATGTTAATAACCATGAGGTTTTTGGAAAAGTACGTTGTTTAGACCAACATTGAAGGCATCAGTTCAAATGAACTAGAACTAGATAAGAGACGAGCAGAAATCCAAAAAATAGATTGTCTCTTAGGATTGCCATGTAAGAGAGTATTAATAGTGCACTAATAGTAAAGAAATCTTTAATAAAGCGACAATAATATTGTAATGAACCCATTACTCCATAAACTTTGATAATATTTTTAGGAACGAGAGCTTCTAGAATTGACTGAACCTTTTAAGGATCGGTACGCAAACTATCTTTATTAACCAAGAAAAACAAAGCAATCACACTTTTAACACTTTTCAAAATTTATAAATAAATTTAAGAAAATCAAATTAAAAACTTTTAAATGTTTTTTGAAAGTAGAAGTGACAATAATAATATTATCAAGATAAAAGGAAACATATGGGTCAAGTTCTGGACCAAGTACTGCATTAATAAGTCTCTACATTGACTGAGCACTATTACACAAACTAAAAACCATTTGATTAAATTGAAAAAGACCTCAACTATGAACAGTAAACCCAGTCTTAGAACAAAAATCGATGTCAAGAAAAATTTGAGAAAATCAATTAAGGTAAGAAGTTGGCTATCACAGAGTTTATTTAAGATAGAGTCAATCAGAACACATACAATAAAAATTATTTTTTTTCTTTACAAGTAGAACAGAAGAATTTCAGATTTTTTCAGTAATACTTTGAAAAAGATGATTATCTAATTCATGATTAAGATAAGTTTGCAAAACAAGACAAAAAAGATGTTGACGTTGCTTGATTGACCTAGTATCACCAGTATCGATAAAGTGAGAAGATCGAATTGAAATTTTTTGACGTCTTTAAATTTACTAATACTTTATTAACTTCACCAGAAAGACCTTTAACTTCATTTAATACTACAAAAAGAGACTTCTTTAAGAATAAAAAATGAGGAAGAAGGAAAATCTATAGATATATTAAACAAATGACAGAAATCGATTCCAAAAATAAAGCTAGTCGAAATTGTAGACACAACATAAAATTTCACATTCTTAGTGACAATATTAATGATAATAAAAATTTCAACAATTTGAGATTCTGTTTGAGGTTTTCCATCGGCAGTAGATATTAGAATAGAGGGATTATTAGAAATTGTAGAGAAAGAAGAAGCAACATGTATGGCATCTTTACCTAATACAGAGATATGTGGACCTGTAAGACGTGTTTGTTCTTAATTATTCAAGAAAAACTCAATAGAACGATTAGATATAAACAAAAGATAATTCAGGTAAACACTGTAAAAAAGAGTTACGATAAAACTTAGTTACTTAGTGGTTTTTAACCAAGCGGATTTAAAAAAAAATAAGTATTAGACAACCATATTCTTTCTTTTGGATTGAACGGGAGATGTTTTTGTTGAGATGACTTGGACTCTCGCGACACACTGCTACTTTTTGTGCGCTATTGTGACTCCATTTTTAGAAGAGAAATTGTTTGTTGACCAGTCGGAATTTCAAAGACCACATTATGTTTAGAAGAACTGAAAGGAAATTTTGACTTAACTACATTAAGAATTCCACAATCATTACAAAAAATCTTCTTAGGTAATTTACGGTAAGTATAGGTATGTCCGTTGTTTTAACAATTCCAACACATAACGATAGATAAAGATAATTCTAGAGTTGAATTAACAATATTAACATTATCAGTATAGGCAAAGTTACGAGTCAAGCAAACATTTACTTTCTTTGAATGTGGTGGATTATATTTTTTAATTTGTTGGCGACTATTTTCCAACTTACGACAAATATCTAAAAGAATAAGAAAAAAAAGATAAAGATTTTTTTCAGATACGAAGTTGATCTTCAACAGAGGGAGGCGTAGACAATCTATTAAACATACTTTGCATTATAACGATAAAGATAGCAACACTTTTTTTTCTCCTTAAGTACGCTGCTTAATTTCAGATAGACGGTCATCATCATAAGAAAATGGAAGAAAAATCTGTTTCAAAACTTTTTCTAAATTTCGCCAGTTATTCACAGTATGTCAAATAGGACGGTACCAGATAAAAGCTTGATCTTTAAAAATATCTACGGCAGAGTCAAATAATTTTTGAAACGAAATGTTACGAGCTAAACGTAATTAATAAGCTTTTTCTAAAAATCGAATAAAGTTACTTCTACTTGAGCAACCGGAAAACTTTAAATTCTATTTACATACGAGCGTGCTATACGAATGAGATACTGTTGTTTCGTTGATCATCATTTTTGGCAATACTTTGAGAAATTCTGTCGGAACATAAAGTAATCGATACTGCAGACGTTTAACTTCAGAACTTCCAGAAGAAAAATTAGGAAAACTACAAATTTTTGTACTCAACTGTTTTAACGAGTGCGATACTTCAGAAAAGCATAAGTAGACATTAGAGCTTTAGATTCATCACTAAATTCATGACATAAGATGGAACGTAACTGTCTACGACGTTGATCCTGGGTAGAAAAGAAGTTCTTCAGAAAGTAAGAAATCGATAAGAGACATTTTAGATAAATGCTTGAGACAAGATAAATATACGAGACAAGATACCTATAACACAATCAAGATAAGGTAAGGAAAATCAATTCAGATTTAAAAACAATATTTTTAACCTAAGCGTTCATTAAATTTATTGTCCCCACCAGGGATGCCAAAAATAGTAGCAAGAGTCGTGGGTTTTAAGAGAATAAGCGCGATAACAAAAAATACTAAGAAATCAATTAAACAATTGATCCTATAGTATGAAAATAAACAAACAACAAAGAAAAATAAGTAACCAGTAGTTAATATAGAATCTAAAGATAAAATATATATCTTTTCAGGGTTTAGGTTTGAACCTTAAATTAAAAAATTACCGGTACTTCTATACACTTAATACTTCAAAAATGGCCTTAGACTAAGTCAACTAAAATTATTTAAAATGAGTAATTTAGCTTTTTTTTTAAAAAAAGAAGGTTTAACTCAAATTTCTTAAACTATAAACTAAAAAGTAAAACTTTAAATCACACGCATTAGTGATATGTAATTTTTAATGACGTGAAAATTGTAGATATTAATTAAAAAAAGAAAGATTGGTTGATAAGGCAAATTAAAAAAAAGGATTCGGATTGACTCACATAGATGTTGAATACATGGTTCACGATCTCATTCGTAGAATGCAACCCTGTTCAAATAAAAGAACTACTCATGAACTTTCAAAAACTCCTAAAACAATCGACAACAATGTCTACTTAAAGAAAACTAATTAGGATCATAGATATGTATGTCTTATTGATAACCAAATTAGGTATGAGTATTAAAACAGAATTTAAACTATTAACACATACTTTTTAAATAAAAATATTGTAGATATAAGATACCATAAAACTACATGAATTTATATATAGCCATGTGTGAATTACTCAAAAAGTTAAGCTTCGCTCAGAAAGTGGCGATTTGACAAAATTAACAATACAGAAAAGTTTTCATACAACAATTTGGTAATTTAATGTAGGGAGTTTGAAATAAAATAATAAAAATAACAGAAACGTTACACACCCCGTTCGATAAAAAAAAATGACAGGTACAAAAATCATTATGGTGAATCTTAGACAACATCAAACGCAACGGCAATATGCAACGCAAAGGCAACAACAACGTAAAGCAACAACAAAAACAAGCCAAGATACTAACGCAAACATAACTCTAAACGTAGGATGAAGCAATTACTGCTTACTTCAGCTTTAATTCTTTTTCCGGTAAATTAAAAAATATAGCGTTCTATTTAAATTATTAAAGTTATAACCACTTAAATTTCTAAATTGATAGGTTAAAATTTGTTAACGCCCTGTATAAGATCTAGGCTTTTTTATAATTAGGATATAAAATATGAGCTATTGTTACACTACACTGTAAATTTTGTTCCCATAACTTCGATCTCAAACATTAAAATTAGGTTATATTTTGACAAAATTCAAATTATTTAAAAAACCTTACGGTTTAAGCCTTATAAATGTTATTAAAACACACTTTTATTTTGATCTGAGAATTTAAAAATGCAATAACATACAAGAGGTTTCATTTAAAAAAACACAACTTATGTAGATGCTTTTACAGCCTTTGCAACAGCATGAATAATATAAAAATAATTTTAAAAAGTAACCAAACTTTTACATATCCCAAAAGTTAAACTTTTTGAAAGTCACGTGTTTTGGTCACAATATTCTAAGCCGTATAACGTGAATAACCCTGTATCACAAAGCTTAAACAAAAACATATTTTAAATTCGATAGTGTACAGTTTTCAAAGATTAATAAAATTTTCATCTAATTTTCACTACAAATGTCATAGAATATTAACTTAGAAACTAGTAAAGCAAAAGTAACAAACTGTTATAAATATTAAATTCAGATGCAAGTTCTTTGAGTACAACTACTTTGATTAACAATTCTAGCATTTCTTTAGCTTTGTAAATAATGGTAAAGCTTTTTCTGTTGGAACTACTTTAGAAGTTAATTTTACATGAATTAAGAAATTAAAACAAAATCTAAAGAAGTTTTATCTGCAGAGTCTTAATTTAGTAGAAACGTTATTACCTACTACCATGAACGTACTAATTAAGCCTGAAATCGATTAACGTCTTTAAAGTTTGAGACTAATTAATTATAATGTTCGATCTTTAACAATCTTAATATATAAAATTTGTTATTTTTGTAACAAACAACGTTGTTATAAAATTAATGATTGAATAAAAATATTACTTGTGCACACAGATATTTACACGTGGTTTAAATAAACAGAATTGTATTACAAACATCGCATCGTATAATAGGAGTATTACGTCACGCATTATATTTGCTTTACGTAGGTTATCTAAAAAAAGAAACACGCTGCATTTATGGCGTTTATTAGGTTTTGTGGTAGTTTAATACCTGCTTTGTGTGTTTTTCTAAAATTGCAAAATTAAACAATTTATGTATAAATTGAAGCTCGTCAATTATGGTACATGTACGGTTAAGCCTTCAAGAATTTGATAATATATTTATTGCAATTTTATTGATTATGTAAGATACAATTATGTAGTGACTTTTGAGATTAAAAATAATGTATAACTGTCAGCGTTTGTAAACTCGCACTCGTTGAGATGATTTTGTTTTTATTTTGCGATCAGAAAGCTTTGAAGTTTTTAATTCTGATTTTTTTAACAACAAATTTTAAAACAGCTGTAAATCAAAACACAATTCTTTTTAACTGTAACTGCAAAAATTACCCACATAAACCAATAAACCACTGTTTTGTGTTTTTGGGAGGCTCATCAGCACTAGGATCTTTTGTAGTTTTCACAATCACACAAAACAAATTTGACGTAGTTATAATTTATTATTGTGTAATATCTATATGTCATTTTATAAAAAAAATTAAGTGTATATAAATAACATTTTTATAAAAATTTTATTTAATGAATAAAATTTAAACTTTCAGAAAAATTAAAAATGAGTAACAGAAGTAATATTATTTTAGGCAGTTATTTATGCTAAATTATATATTACAAATAATAATAATTTTATAATCTAAATTTGTTTTTAATATTTTAGTACTGCACAAGCTTTGTATAAACAATTTCTTAGCACTTCTAAAAAGCATTTCCAGGTAAAACTTAATTAACATATATAAATTGTAAACTTTAATAAAGTAATTACCACAACTGCAAACTTTATGATAGCATTTTTAATATAACATTTTTAAATATATTTAAAATGATAATAATCCAATCTTAAAATATATTAGTTTTAGGATACATATATACAAAATTGTTTGTTAAAAATTGTGTTACCATTCTTGATATTTAAAGTTTGCTAAATTATATTTTATTTCTTAACGTGACTTGCTTAATAACCAACACTGTCGTAATTTTATGAGTGTTTGTGCTACTTTATTAATTAATTAGCTTTCTTTTACATAGCTCTAATTAAGTTTAGTACAAGATTTAAGTTTTATGTTATCCTATTAACGTTTTAAGAGTTTTTGTTTTAACTTTTTTAACTTTGTTGCTTACGCTTTTAACTACATTTGGTTTTTGTGTTTAACTTTAAGTTAATAAATAGTTTTAAATTTTTTACCAAACGCTTTTGTTATTGATGATTTATTGACAAGCATTAATGTAATAAATGCAAGGATTATGAAAAGGAAAATTATAGATGTTAGAAATTGTTACCGAAAGATGTGTTTTCTTTCCGATCGTTTTAGCTGAAAACTTGATGATAATATAACTTACATTTTGTTGTAACTGTGTGAATAGTATTTTTAAAATTACAATACATATATATGTATATATTTGTTGTAAATTTAATCCAAAAATAGAAAAAGAACGGAATATTTAAAAAATGTTAAAATAATGTGAAAGATGATTTCTATATACCTACATAAATAGTTCATCAAGAAGTATAATCACTAATTAAAACGCTTAAGTATTAACGATACAGTGTAATTTACTGGCTTACATGCAATACATTTTCAAACTATCGTTTGTATTTTTGAAAAAATTTTAATTTTTGTAATTGAGAATCATTGAAAAATTTCATTTTAGAATTTGAATAGTTAAGAAATAATAAATTTGGTTTAAAAATTAAATTTTGTAAAGAGAAATGTAAAATTATGTCAAAAGTTTTTCCTGAGTTACATTCGAGCGATTATTCGATTGGATACCTTTGTTTTCAAATAACATTTTTTTATTTACTGTATCTAGAAACAATTTGACGCAATGCAATTACACAATACACATGCGTTTGTAGCCATTTTGTTAAGTTATCTTCAGTGCGAACGAACATTTTCCTTATTGTTGTGAACTGTGAAGGTATGGCTACATGTTTAATTTGAACTGTTGTTTACCTATCTGCCTTTGCTGTTGTCGTCAAATAAAAATGGCCCACAATTTGTAACTTTTAAAATTTGCGTGTTAGTTTTTTTTTTGCTATAGGTGCCTACGATATTTTTTTCTACGTACGACATTTTTCATTACAACACGTATTTTTTTGCACGTACGTTTTTGTTTTTCTAAATACAAAATTTATATTTTGAATGCGTTTATACGATTTTGTTTGTTAGATTTTTCCATGCGTTCTCCGATTACGATCCGCACGCAAGATGTTAGCTTATGTAGAAATTCGATATGTAAAGCATCGGATCTGTTCTGAATATAACTGGTTAAATCGTTTCAAATATAAAATTTTTGTTATAATACGTTTATGTTATATGATATTCTGATTATAAAAAATAAAATTACACAACAGTACTTCACTAAAATGAATTTGGTAGTGACCGCACCCGAAAAATGCAAGTGCACAACTCAAAGTCATTAAAAAGATAACCTTCAAAATTTTATGTTAATTTTAATTAAAAATATTGTAGCGTCCAAAATCAAATTTAAGTTTAGTTTTAAAATCAATGTTTGAGGTGCAATAGAATTTCTATTACTACATTATGTATTTGTATATAGATTGTCTTAAGGTTAAAAAAACACTTTTATTTTAATAAAACAAGAATTGTTTCATTAATTATTTAGCATATCTTTTATTAATTCTTTCAGTGTTCAAGGCAATGGTTTTGATAAACGTCTTTTCATATGTAACTTTACCAGTTGTAGTTCAAGTTCAAATAAATACTTTTTGTACATCACCGTTAACAGTTGGAAAAATTATGTTAAAGTTAATATATGCTTGATTTATTATACTACAAAGCAAGCGTAATGGCTACCTGTGGAAACGGAATATGTGTGCACAATTTGATCAATAGTATCAACGCTCTATTTGATCGGATTATAAAAATTTATAATTTATGGTTTTTTATTTTTACATATTTTACTGTCAGTACGCATTGTTAACAAAAGTAGCAAAATATGTCTCTCTTAGGTGCAAAGGACACTAAAGGTTTTTAGTTGTCAAATCTAAACTGACATGACATAATTTAATTGGAGGAATTTTCCACTTATTCTTTCTGAGAGTGTTCACGATGGTCAAATAATTAGTAAGCATTTTGTCGGCTAGAGAGATGGATGAAAATCAATTGTCCATGGTCTAATTGCGTCTTGTTTCTTGAATAGGTTTTGTTACTGTTTTCACGTAAAAATCTAGAAGAGGTTCTTTACCTGGCCGGTTTTCTTTGTGAATATATAAAATAGCAGCTATCATATACGTACGTAAATCACACGTCTTTATAACTTTAATCCCATATTTGTCAGGTTTTAATGCAATGTAGATTCTAAAAACGCAATTACCTCAGAACCCCAACAATTGTTCACTAATTGTGAAGAATGTAGTGTTTTGTACAGTTAGATATGAATATTTTCCATATTTTACATACTGAAAAAAATATGTTTTTTGTTTTTTACGGTTTTGTCGTCAAATTTCCAGCAAGATATAAAAATTCAATTCTTGTTTCATTTATTATGCATTGATAGACTTGTGACCTATGTTTTTACCACATCTATATTGTAGTCATATAGTTATCTGTTGTATACCCTGCTATATAAAGCAGTCCTATAAAAACCAAAATTTTGTCAGCATCTGTCTCCTTGCAAACTTACAATTACCAACAGATTTTTGTCGCTGTATTTTCATATTAATATGAAAAACGATAATATCTAAAGCATTCGCACTAAAAATAACTTCCACGCTTTTAACTTTCTTTGCAATATTTTTAACAGCATCTATTGGTCCTGGCACACATGAAACTGTTTCATTTCGCTGTGCGAGTGAGATAGCGTTTTAAATATGCTGATTTTTTGTGTTACTTTTTCTCGAAGTTTTTATTCTTTGTCATCTTCTCCTTTACTCTTTTCCGCAGAGTAGGTGCTCTCTTTGTCAGACTGTACTGAAATATTGTCTTCGTAGTTCGTACCGCCATTATCAGAATCAACTTTATTGTCGAATTTGTTATTCCATTGTAATAAAATTTTTTAAAATTTTGAATCACTTAGTTCTATAGCCATCTAAGAAATTACTATGTTTCTAATATATGGAATGTAGTTAAAATATCAAGCAATGCTTACCTGGGGTTACTTGTAATCCCAAACACAAAATAAATTATAATGTATTGCACTCAATAAAAACGTGCAACGTACAACACATACACTCTTACTTTAAATAAACATAGCAAAATTGACGATTTCATACACAAGAAAATTGTATAAATTTAATTTGTTTTGAAGTGACGCGCAACCTCATTAGGCTTTTTAGTGTTAATATCATTTACTGTCATGCTTTGTTTTCTCTAAACTTATAGTTTTATTATGAAATCGTTAAATCTACAGAATGAAAAAATTTTAAAAAAATATTCTAAGATGAAAACGTCTTTCGGGTTTGGACCGTGTCATTGTTGTAACTGAAGTTGGAAACGTTTTGCCCATTTTCGTAAAGGGCTTTATCAGGGCGTGAGAGAAATCGAAAAACTCAAACAAACACCAAAAATCTAACTAAGAACCTCTATAAGCAACACGCGCTTGTATGTATGAATAAATCGCGTAAATACAAAAGCATTGTGTAAAGCGATGAATTATGCGTGAAATTTCTCACGAAACGGCATCTTCAAATAAATTTTTAAAATTTTATTTACAATAAGTTTCTTCTGAAGGTTTTCTTACTTTTCTTGCACCACCAAAGCTTTCCAAATTCTTTTATGGGTTTTTGGTACCGTTTGCGCAATTTGCCACTTTTAAAATTGCGTTGAAACAGCACTAAAGTTGGGCGCTATTAGATGTAGCGGTATTATTTTAGTGAAATTTGGACGACTTGAATAAAATTGATAACTAAACAATTACCGCCACTTAATTAGAATTTTATTTCAAAACTTGTTTTTTTCGGGATGTCCCACTTCACGCAAACGCTCTACGATTACATTTGAATGTTACATGTGTTTTCTTCTAAACCTTTGGTTCTTATAAGCAATGGCAAAATAATAACGCCATTATAGTATCTTTTTTATATATGTTAGTACACGTTTTGACCTAAACAGAAATAAAAACGTATGGAAAATACCTGAGCAATGGAATGAGTTAATTTAGAAAACAAAAGAAAAAAGCTATTGCTTTTTCAAGTTGTTAACCTATAACAAGAAAATTTCTTTACCATAAAAGCAGAGATAGAAAAATATTTTCTGAAACTTTCACGGCTTTCACTATCTACAGTATGTGTACGTAATACTTTCTGTGTTACACTTTAGGTTCACTTTGTTGTTAACATTCTTCGTATTTCTGGAAAAAAACAACATTTTCTTTATAAATTTGCCCCTTCGTTTAAAGATATTATTAACAGGTTAAAAATTGTTTTTTAGACATGTGCTTTTTGTAAAATAAACTCTTCAAATGTTATTAATGTTTAAATATCTTGACTAAAACTAAAAGCACCGGTAGCATTAAAAACCTAGTTACAATTGTATCTCAAAATTTTTGGTGGCAGCGTTTACTTGTTTTGGTTTTTTAATATAACCTTTGGTCACAAAGATTAATTTTTAATCTTTTTAATTTTTGTTGTTGCTGATAATATTTTTAGTTAGTATCTTATATATTTTTTGAAATGAACTAATGTAGGCAAGTTTCAAATTGTTTTCCAAATAATCTGAATCTGTTCATACCAATACTTGTGCTGCACACTTAGTTTCTTAAAAATTTAAAAAATAATATATTTAGTATCAAATGCATGAAGCAATTTTTTTTACACAAACCTAGAGTTTGCAAAACAAGCGAAGCGAGTGGAGTAACCACGCGAGTGTAGAAAAAATTTTACGTAAGTGTTGCACGCTATACTTTTTCTATACGATTTTATATTTATATTTAATTAATTTTTGAATTTTCTTTATAGTAGTAATAATAATTGTTAACAGTAATCGTACTATTTGTTAGGTCATCGAGCTGCCTTACCTGGTTGTTTCAGAACATCATTATTTGAATTGTGAATGGACAAAATCTTGTTTGAAATTTTATTCTTTTTATTGACTAAGTTTTCTATGTACCTTTTAGCTATGAACAAACTTTTCCATTTCCCGTTCTGTTTTAGTGTTAGTAAATCTGTCTTAGTTTCAAACAATAAATAGGCAGAAGAGTGTCTAAAACAGTGACTCGTGTATTGTTCTGTATAAGTCAGTTTTAAATATTTTGCAACATCAAAAGGGACTCGTCCAATTTTGTTTATACGGATAATTTGACGGGTTCATTTCCATTTTTGTTAATTAATAAAAAGCTTTTTTTCTGTATAATTCTGAGGACGGAGAGCCACATATTCTCTGTAAAATTTAAAATGTTTGGGAATCGCAAATTTTCTTATAACTTTTGTTTTTGTGTCAGGAACAACAACGAGAAAGGTTTTTTCCAAATCTTGAATATCATTTGTTGTTAGTTTATAAATTTCGTTCCTTTAAAGAGCATCACCAAGTCCAAAGATCAATATAACCTACAGTAAAAGAAATAGAAGTTTTGTACTATTTGCCAATGCTGACTTACTTTGTGTAATAAAAATGTATCATCAGGCGCTTCCTTTATGAACTTGACAATATGTTACTTTTCTAAAACACGTGATTTTTTGGCACATGTTCTTTGTTCTTCCTCTTTAAAAACGACAAACTTTTGAATATTCACCAATGTTTATATTATGCTTGATGCTGATGGTATTTTTCATACATAGTATAGTTACTCCAAAGTGTTAGGATTTGTAGTGTTTTTGTTATTGACTCTAACTATAATACAATAAATTTATAGTAGTTGTAGTATGTCAAATATTAAACACAATAATAATAACTACATGTAGTAAAATAACATCTTGTATTAATTACTTAATTCATATAAAACTACATAAAATATCAGGTTATAGGCCCAGAGAACCCAGAAAATCCAGAGAATCGCTTTAAATATTAAAAACCAAAACGTGAAGTTTGTGTGTTCATAATAATCAATAATCAATTTCAGTGCGTTATTTTTCAGGTAATTCGAAAAATTTTTCAAATAACAGTAATAGCGATTGGTGTTTACTTACGGCTATGGTCACTTAAGTCAATAGTCAACCATGGTATCCTGATTCAGCTTGTACAAATCATATGACTAGACAAAAAGATACTTTAATTAATTTTCAAAATAAAAATGGCAATCTTGACGTAACTGTTGTAAATAGCCAAAAACTAACCAGTGAAGGTCAAGGAGATGCTATTGTAACAATTAATAAAACAGAACGGAGAATTTCAAATGTAGTTTATGTTCCAAGACTTAGCTTAAACCTGCTTTCTGTACATCAAATGGTTCAAAAAGGTTTTGTTGTAGTGTTCTCCAGAAAAGGATCAAGCATATTTTTAGAAAGTAAATGTACTCTTGAAGGTGTGAGAATTGTCCATGTTTCTTGTAAAGAAGGTTTTTACCAATTTGATCAAACCCTACCAGATGACAAAACTAAATTAGTACAAACAGTTCATCAGGAACATCCAAAAGTAAGTGCAAATTATTTTGCAAATATGGTTAGACAAGAACTTTGGCATCGTCGTCTAGCTCATTTAAACATGAAATACATGAATCTATTAAAAAATAAAATGTCCGTGGGAATCACTTACAATGCCAATGGTGAAATTTCTCGTAGTGTTCCTTGCATCAAAGCAAAACAAAGTAGAAACCCATATTTCCACAAATAAAAAAAGGTACTAATAAAACTGAGATTTTGGGGTCAGTTCACTCTGACTTATGTGGTCATATAAGTGTTGTTTATCATAGAGGTGCTAGATATATTCTTACCAGAACTGATAACTTCATAAGAAAAACTTTTGCATATTTTCTCAAACACAAAAACGAAGTTACTTCAATAATTAAAAAGTGGAAATTACTAGTAGAAAACAAAACTAGTAAACAATTAAAAACGCTGAGATCAGACAGAGATGGCGAGTATTTAAATAACTATCTACAAACTTTCTTCTCTAGCTGTGGTGTGAAATATCAAACCAGTGCTCCATATTCACCTGAACAAAATGGAATTGCTGAAAGGGTTAACGGTACAATTAAGGAAAGAATCAGAGCTCTTTTAGAAGATTCAAGTTTTAATAAATTATACTGCGCTGAAGCGGCTAACACAGTAGTATACTTGAAGAATTGGTCTCCAACAGTAGCCGTTCGTGACATGACCCCAGAAGAAAAATAGTTTACTAATAAGATAAATTTAAGTCATTTGAGAATATTTGGGTGTAGAGCTTTCGTCTTCATTCCAAACGGCACAAGAAAATAGTTAGATTCAAAAAGCAGGAAGTCGATATTTGTGGGTTACTCTACAGATTTCAAGACTTATAGACTAGTGGATCCTAAGTTTCCCTCAAAAATTATTATTTTTCGTGAAACAGAAAGCCAAAGAATTTTTCAGATTTTGAAGTTTACAATGTGTTTTATGATGATATTGAACCAAACCAACTCTATGAAACAGGAATACATCTCATTTAAAGAAAATGATGCTTGGATATTTGTTAATTTACCAAAAGCGCAAAGACTGTTAAAAGCTAGTGGGTATTTAAAATTAAAAAGAATAGCAATAAAGAAACGTTTTAATACAAAGCTCGGTTAGTAGCAAAAAGTTTTACACAGAAATATGGCGTAGACTACAATGAGATATTCTTGCCTGTTGTTTGGCATTCAACTATGAGAATGTTGTTGGTTCTTGCTGTAGAATTAAATTTAGATGTAGATCACATAGATGTATCAACTGCTTCTCTCAATGGCAAATTGAAAGAATCAGTTTATATAGAGCAACAAAAAAACTTTGTTGTTCCAGGAAAGAAAGAAAAAGTCTCTTTATTAAAACGTTCAATCTACGGACTACAACAATCGTCCAAAGTATGGAACAAAAAACTTGATAATGTCCTTGTTTTCATCAATGTTAAGAGATTAAACTCAGAACCATGTGTGTATCAAAAGAATATACTTGGTATGCGCATACGAAGAGAAGATAATGTTATGTATTTAGACCAGTCACAATGCATTAACGTTTTAAAAAGATTTAATATGACAGATTGCAAGCCGTTGAGCAAAGTAGTAAAAGGTAACATTGTAGAAAATGTAAATTATCCGTACCAGGCCCTTGTGGGTTGCATCATGTATTTAGCAGTGACTTTTAGACCTGATATTGCACATGCAGCTAGTGTGTTGAGGCACACCTGCTATAATAAAACGCAGTGAAAAACAGCGAAGCGGGATCTACGATATTTAAAAGGAAAAACTGGAGAAAACCTAAGTGGCTTCGTGGATGCAGACTGGGGTAACAGTGAAGAAGGCAGAAAGTCGTACAGTGGTCATGTGTTTAAATTTGCTAGTGGCGCAGTTATTTAGGAATATAGAAAACAACGTACTGTGGATTTGTTTAGCACAGAAACCTATTAGATGGCTATTAGCAATGGTACAAAAGAATTAAATAACTTGTTCAAAGAGTTGATTGGCATGAACTGCACTATTACATTACAAAGTGTCGATAATTTGAAGGTCTTCGACAATTTTGCCAAGTACGTTAACACTACATTTTCAGGAAACAAATGTATATTCTGCTCGGTGCGCCATTTTGTAAATTAATGATACGTATTTTCATAAATATTTAGCGATTTTTGTGGTAGGAAAGAAGCACTTGCTGTGTTTGGCGCAGCCATTATATGTGGTAGAGTAGACGACCTTTCTGTATCTGATTCCATAATTGCCGGCACAAACCAAATCAATTATTACAAATTATGTTTAAAACGAGAATGATTGAGTTTGACGTTTCTCGTAAAACGTCAAATCCAGTCAAGTCTATGAAATTTTCGTCTGTGCCAAAAAGTATATTAGATCTTATGGCGGCGGTGTGTGAAATAAATCTCATAAGAATAGCATTGTACTTCACGCACCGGTATTAGAAATTAATCTTCACGCATTTTTTTTAATGTGTGAAGTTGTACTTTAGAAACAGGAGTAGAAAATAGTATATTAAAACACAAGTTACAGAATGAACGCGCTTCAATCACGAGACCTGGTTTCATACACTAGCCGCGCAGCGTCGAGTTTATGAAGCGGTCGAGTGATTGAAACGTATTCTATGACGTGTGCTTTATACTACTTTCTTTATTTTGATACAATATTTAATAGTTTTCGTATAATTTTAATTTTAAAACAACATTGGGAAACTTTTGTATTTTATTGAATTGGCAACACTTAGAATTTGAAATTTGAAGTTTATGTGTTAACCTAAAATCTCATACAAAGTGATCTCTTTAATTCTTTATGAATAAACAACTTTGAATTAATAGGACGTCTTTATGTTATCTTGGCATCAATATTTGAATTTCAATTGTTAAGTTACACTAATTTTGATTTCTTTTTCACCTAACGTCAACTTACGATGCAGAGATACCAACCATGAAAAAACTAACATTACTAAAATTCGTGTAAGAATTTGCTTATTCTTACACGAATTTTAGTGTAAGAATCGCTAATTCTCATGTCGAAATAAAGAAAAGAATTTTTTGCATTAGTTATACGTATTTTTTTATTGCAAAATATTTATTATTAAGGACCTTATTAATACATTTATAAATATCTTCTAGAGGACCGCGGCTCTTATAGCGTCAAAGCCATCAGATTGCTATTTTAAAGACTAACGAAATTTTGAGTAATTTATAACGCCAATGTTATGATGAATTTAAAAAGAATTTAGTATAACAAAAGAAATTTAGTATTCAAAATCAGATTCATACAATAAGCTAGTTTATTAATTTTTTAAAAATAACTTTGTATTTTTTTTTGTTTTTACTTCATGAAAATATTATAAGCAGATTTGTATTTTATTACTTTTACTGCTACTACAATTATTGGGCATTATGCACTTTTTAAAAGTAAATAATTAAAGTGTTAAATAACAGGAAAAAATGTTAGAAATTACAGTTTAAAATACAATGGCGTTAAATTAAATTTTGTTGCTAAATCCGACTTAATACTAATACATATGCAGTAATGAGTAAAACATGCAATTATGAATTATATAAATTGAAATTATGAGATGATATATGGAAGCTATAATCGATTAGTTAAACAGTGCAGGTGTATTAAAAATTGTTACCTGTTAAAAATAGTTGATATTTTTAGTTGAACATATTTTTTATTTTGAAGAGCTTAACACTATAAAATTTAAAATGCCGCTATTTACTATTTTTTTCAATATCTGTATAAGTTGTGAATAGAAACAAGTTTACATCTTTAACTTTGCAATAAGTTTTATAGTACAAGTAATAATAGACAACGTCGTCATCTTTTTTTTTTATCTTTTAGACGTTAGTAGCTGATAGCACCAGAACGCTTGATTAAATTGTTAAACTTTATTTTGAAAAAGTTTTTATTACCATGTTATACATACTTTCATATTTATTAGTCTGTGTAACTTTATGATATGAGGTTTCTACTCGTTGTGAGAGCGATGTTAGCACTACTTAAGCTTTTCCGGCACGTAAAACGTTGGCGTAAGTCAAGCGCTTACTTTTAAAAGATACGTCTTGAAATTTATAATACCTGAGTTCTAATATTTAAATATCAACGCCTAATGATATTGCGTAAATAGCAAACAATTGTTATATAACTTAAATATTAGGTTCAAGGCATATTTACATGTACACTTATTTTAACAATGATTTACAGGTTTAGACTGTTCTAGATTATATTTCAGAGATATTACATAAATTCGTAGCTTTAGCAAACAAATATTAAACAATGGTAGCGGAAAACATAGTTAAATTAGTTTTAGTGCAAACAACATTTGAAAAACGTCGTTCTTTGTTTTATAAATTTATTCAGAATAAAATTGATTTAAAATTTTTAAAATTAAACTGCTTCGCTTCTAATCAATATAAATTAAAAATTCAATTTCAATATTAATTGGTATGGTAAGATCCTTTGAAGGTAGTAAGTAGTAGCGTGCTATAAATAATTAACTAAAGCAAACTTCCGGTGTATTATGGCACTAATTATTACAAACATTGGAAACAATGTTTTTATTTTAATTGTGTTAATTTAATTTTTTTAACAGAAGCATACAATTGTGATGTTTGAGTAATTTGCTAATATTATATAATCTTATCTACCAGTAGAGTGTGAAAAATTTAGTTTTAAGTACACAATCATGATCTACACAGTAAAAAATATATAGTTAAATTAACTACAATTTTTAGTTCCAGCAGGTCCACTCCTATTTTTAGTAAATTTATCAAAACCTATGGAACCAACTTCAACAACAGCATAACAGTCAAACTGTACTACATTAATTGTAACAACAACAACATTTTGATACATAATTATCTAAAACTGCAATAATTGACATTATATGAGTTATTTCTACAACGTATTTTGTAAATTTACTGCTTATTCACCTAGCATTATCCCATCAGTAAAAGTAACTAAAAAATACAGTTGCTATTTACTCTAACTAAGTAACTATTAAAATGTTGTTAAATAAAAGTGAAATTAACAAAATATTTTTTACTGTGTACAATTTGTCTAGACTTAAACACTATTTACAGTCTGTCACTTCTTGTTACTCCCGAATGAATGCGCTGTTCATTGCATAGTTTAACTTTATCGTATTTTCTATTCTATTTCCTAGTCTTATTTTCCATCTTTATGTATATTTGCTCTTAGATATTTGAAAGTGTCTACATGCTTTATGTTTTTTTATCTATCTCGATGTTTACTCTTGTCTGATTTTTTCCTATTGTCATCTTTTTCGTTTTTTCTTTGTTTATTTTTAACTTTCTCGTTTTGACTGCAGTATTTTAGATATTTAGGTTTGTTTTCATTTTTTGCATATATCATTACATCATCAGCGAAGGCGCTTTTAGTTATGTCTATTATCGGCATGCTCCAATATTCTACTTGTAATTTCTTTATTTGTGTCTTTATTTTCTTTAAGATATCATCAACTATTATGTATCAGACTGAGTATTTCTCCCTGCCTTAGCCCTTCTTTAATTTGAAATTCGTCTAATTTTATGTTCTTTGTTTTTACGTAATTTTTAGTTTTCTAGTATATGCTTGCTATGGCTTTTCTTAAATTTTTGTTGACTTTTCTTTTTCTGAGTCTACTCCACATTTCTTTTCTTGGGATACTATCAAAAGCTTTTTCGATACCTATAGACACTGTATATATAATATCGTTCATGCTCTTTTCAATCAACTGTTTCATTGTAAAGATATGGGCCTGTACTTCTCTTCTTTCTTCTAGTTGTTGTTCTATAGTCACTTGTAACCTTTTTTTTAGGATTCTCTCATATAATTTTAGCACAGTACTTAACAAGGTAATTCCTTTATAGTTTTTACACTCTCCGTCATCTTCCATTTTATGTGTAGGTCTAATTATTCCTACTTCCCAATCTTTTGGTATACATTATTCATTTCAGATCTTGTTAAACAGTTTTCCTAAAATATCTATCCTGTGTTCATACATATGTGTTATCATTCTTGTTGTTATCCAGTCCTATCCTGTTTCTTTTTTTTTTAGATTTTGTTATAGCCTCTGTAATTTTGTATTGCGTAATCTCATCTTTTTCTAAAGATTCCTTGTTTTTAGTGGTTTTCTTGTTATCTTCTATTTCGTTTGTCGTAATTATTTGTTCTGTATTAAGCATTTTCTCGAAGTACTTCCATCTCTTTATTATGTTTTCGTTTTTCTCTACGATATTTCCATCTTCTGATTTGATATACATTTGTTGTTTCCCTTTTCTTAGTGTTTTTAATAATTTTTGATTGCTTTGGCTATCGCGTTCTATTTTATCCCTAAATTCCTCTTAGAATTGTTTTTTCGCTTTCTTCGTCATTTTTTTGACATTTGTCTTTGTCCTTTATACTTTTTCTTATTTTATGTTATTTATATATTTTCCTCATTGATGTATTTTTTTCAACGTTGTTTTTTATCTTTACTTGCATCTTAACTTATTTGTTCCACCTTCTTGTTTGTTTTATAGTTTGTTTTTTTTATTACATTTGCATGTTTCCTTTGCTAGTTTTATTATTAACGCTTTAATTGTTTTCTACGTGTCTTCTATTATCATGTTACTTATAATTTTTTTTGTTTTTATTCATTTTTGTTTCAATTTTCTTTTTATATGCTTTGGCTGCTTCTTTTTCTCTAAGTTTGTGAGTCCGAATTACTTCTTTAAATAAATTACTCCTATTTTTTTTAAATTGTTTTAGTTCTTGTTTTTTATTTCTATTTTTGTCAATACCAGATAGTGGCTTGAATATTTCTCACTCAGTCTATTATAGATTCTTCTTCCGTACTTATTACGTTTCTTAGAAATTGGTGCGTATTTTTGTGTTATAAAAAATATTTGTTATTATTAGATTGTTCAACATGCAGAAGCTTATTAACTTTCTTTCGTTGTTATTTTTGATCTTTTTTCTATAAACCCTTACCTTCTGTTTTGTGGGCTTTTATGACCACTTTTCCGTTTAGATCTCCCAGGATTAACAGTATTTCTCCAATTTCTTAAATTTTGTCTGTTAGTTGTTTCTAGAACTCCTCTTTTGTCATCATTGAGTTCGTATACAAATATGATTGTTGTTTTTACTGCTTCGTATACTTTCATTCCTATTTTTAGAATCCGTTCTGTTACTCTACACCATTTCCGTATGTATTTCACATTTTTTCTTAATGTAGCATCTCACCCTTTTACTAATGCTTTTTTTTTGTTTTAGTAATGCCCATTAGATCTGTTTTAGGTTGTCCAGTTCTTCGACTAGATCCTCCTCCTATTCTGTTAAGTTTCTGACGTTCCACGTTCTTTTTAAAGTTTTCTTGTCGTCTTTATTATTTTTTTGTAGTACATTTTTTTTGTCCTTAACTACTGCCAATTTTGTGGTATTTTTAGTAGTCCTTGTTTCATTATTTAGTAGTCTTTTGACTTTCTATTCATAATTGCTGCTCTACTGTTTAATTGCTCTAGCTCGTTTTTCTCTTTATCCCATTTTCACGCTTTCTGATCAATAAACAATTTCTGGTATCCATTTTGCACTTTTCTACCCTAACTTCTTTTCTGTCCAGCTCATTTCTTTAACTGTGCGTCTATTTCTCTTTCTTGTTTTGTTAGATTATTATTTCTAAATACTTTCGTTACGCGTGTATTCATTAACTTTGTTTTATTTTTGGTTACTTCTTTTTTTCTATCAAAATCTTCTAGACCCACTAAACAAGTTTTTGTTCCTATTTTATATGTGTTTATAACCCTGATGTACCTAAGTTTTTATTTAGGAAGTTTTATATATCATCTTTTATTTGAAATGCACTTTTGTCGTTAATTGTTGATTCTTGTATAGCTATGTTATGTTATGTTAATTTTTGTAACATATCTAACACTTGGTCTAATTTGTTTTCGTTCTTTTGTCTCTGTTTTCCTGGTGTTTTGCTTACTTTCTTATTTTTAGCAGAGCCATTTTTTTCTTCTTTGCTGTCGTATCCCGTTTCTTGCCTTTTTGTTTTTTCTTTATCTGTTAATTCACTATCCGTATTGATCCTGTTGTTATTAAGTTATTAATTGTTTTGTGTAATTTTTAAGTTTTTAGATACACTGGTATTATATCTAACTTTAAAAGCAAACAAACACATGTGTCAGAATGTTTTTATTTTCTAACTGTGTTGTTTACTTTGAGTCTATATGCATCAGTTTGATTACCTTAACATATTTCTTCTATGTATTATATAGTGTACTACACATTGCTACATGCAAAAGATGTTGAAAAAATGCTGTAGATTGGTAACATAAACGAAGTAATTGGCGGAGCTGAGTGAAGACGTACATGAGTAAAGTTCAGAAATCCGTAAATAATTTAGAAAATTTAAAAAGTGAAAGTCAAAATCAACGGCGTAAAAAAGGTTAATAATTTAATTAGACTTCTGGACCTTGCCAAACTAAAAACCCCGTCATCTTGTTAAATAAACTATAAATAGAACTTACCAAAAAGCTGAGTGGTTCATAGAACTGCGATGAGTCCATCGCAAAATGATTAAACCACCACAAAAAAAATTAAACTGTGTCGCATACGCACTAACAATCACACAATTTCTTCAATGCGATACTCGGTAATACACAAGTAACACTTTCGTTTCATTATCTTATTTAAAAACTGTGACGTAAAATTTTTAAGAAACATTATTTAGAAACCCCAATGAACTAAACAAGAATAGAAAAGAAATCTTGACGTAATTAAACATGAGCATCAAAAAAATTGTTTTTACAAGAAATGCAAAATTATCAAATAATAACGAAACATAAATGACTAAAGCAAACGAGCGTACTGAAATATAAATTTACAACCTAAATATTTGAAACCAAACAATAATGACAGTCGGAAGTAATAAATTTTTAATTTTACTTAAAACACACGACAATAAAACCAACATAAAAGATTTAAGTGCAAATGCACTAAACACAAAAATAAAAATATAATAACTTTACATACTGGTTCTTTTGCGAAAGTATACGTTCAGAAATCAAACGACGGTTACAAAATTTCTATGATTGGCATCTACTGTTTAGTGTTGAATAAATATGTTACAAAAACGTATGCGTTAATAAAAATATAGGGTAAATTGCTAAACCGCGTATTAAGTTATTTGTAATATTGATAAATTAAATTTAATACCCAGTAACAATTAAGGTTTTAGTATGTTAAATAAGCTATAGCGAATAAGCTATCGATCAGTTAAGATGTTTGATGCCTCTACAAATTAATTTTATTTTTGAATGTCTTCTCTGTAATTAACGATTCAGTTACATAATTTATTTCCAGATAATTTCACTATTAAAACTAGTATTGTAACACAATGTATATTACCGCTACCATTATCAAATTCTGCTATGATTTTTTGTAAAGATTATTATTATAAATTCATACCAGTGGTCAACACACGCCGTAAATTTTTAATTGAAATTAAATAAAACTAATAATATCACATATGTACTAACCTATAAACTTTAATTATTTGAGTTCCCGTCTTGATTAGTAATTTTTCTGTTTGCCACATGTAAACGTAAATTAGCATAACTTTAAAAACAAGCATAATCTTGAAATTTTTGCAAATCATTTTATTGTTGCTACGGTGCATGTTAAGCAATAACCAGTTTTGTCGTGTTACAGCATTCTAACGTCTTGACTTGATGCTAGAGCCGCATTGAATTAAAATTATTAGAACTGTTACGTTCATTATAGTAAATAATTTTTAGTTTGTACAGCGAGTTTGAATAAAATTACACGTGTTGTAACCTTTGTTATAACGAGTAAATTTTAGTTTATACAATAAATTTATGTTAATTGTTCCTAATTATTTAAGACTTTAAATCTAACGTTTGGCCGCGGGATGTTACAATATACATATATTCACCTAGTTTTAATCTTACATTTTATTTAATTCATATTTGTACGTCTAAAAGCTGGTTTTACTAATTTCATTTTCTTTTTCAATAACATTTTATACATAGTAAATTAATAAATTAAATAAAAAAATTAATTTTTTTTCAATGTATTAATAAGCTAAAAAATTAAGTAATAAAAGTAAAAACAGAAGATAAAGTTAACGTTATTAGACACCGCTAAAGTTGCGTTTTATGTTCTCAAAAAGACATTAAAGTCGCTTGGAGATAATAAAAACAGTTAGAAATTTAATTTACAGTTAGAGATTAACTGTATTGGAGTAATTTAAAATTAAAAATGTCTACATGAAATAAAGTTTTTAAAAAAGTTGAAACTGTAAAATAGTCACCGTTTATTCGTATAAGACAAAATCTTAAAGGAAAAAATTAGTGATTGTTAATTTGAAATTAATTTATTTAATATTAACGTTATATACTACACATTACAATGTTGTGTTAAATGTATAAAACGGTTATTTATTACATTATACCTAATTACAAATTTACTTTGCAACTTAAAATTATGCAAAGTGTTAACAATTTTACATTAAATTTAACAAATATATCTTAAAAATATAAAAGATTTAAGTGCTGCACATTTTAGCTTTTACACTGAGCTTACTTTATGACTATAATATACGCGACAAAATTTCAAAACAATGTGAAACACAGCTATAAAATTGTATCTTTTAAAGTTAGCAGTAAAAGCATATTTGTGTTCAGTACTTAAAAAACATCTTAAAGGTTATTGTTAAAAACCCTTTATTGCATACATTTTATTTAAATTTATAATCATTGTTTATTGTTATTTATTTTACATTAACTAACGTCTGTGTTTTTGAAAATCAGTTTTATTAAAACATGATAATTTAAAAAAAACAAATTTATAAGTGCATAAAAACCATATCTACGTAAAACCAGAGCGGTAACATTACATTGAATGTAAAACACTATAATTAAATAACTGTGCTAATGCCTTAAGTTTGATTAAAGTCCAAGAATTTTAATGAAGCGTATGTACATTTACAACTTTTGCATTAATTGCATTATAAAACAGACAATGTTGTTACAACGTAATTGCAAAATTATTCAACCGACAATTTTAAATATTGTACTTGTAAAAAAATAATTAAGTTATAAGTAAGAATACCAGTAATAACGTAGCGATTATTAAATTAAAAAAATATACATATTATAATTTAAACAGATGTATTTAAATAAAATTTTTGTATTTACATTTATTTAACATTTTTAGTGACTTTGTTTATTACTTTGCACAAGATGAAACGCAGAATATCTACCTAAAATAACATAAAAACTCAGTTATACAAATCAAGTAAAAAAAAAACAAAATAAAAATTTAGAAAAGTGAATATAATTGTAATCGCGAGAGATGTCTTATGACTCATGGCAACGTAAGGTTTAAGATTTTTGAAACGTATGTCCTTATTGACTAGCTTGAACATAATAAGTAATACATGTAATACCAATAAAATAAAATATTGAGAATTTGAAAAAAGCTGTCAACATACTTAGTTACTTAATAATATTATTAATAATTTGTATTTTTCTTTTAGGTAATTGCACATATGAAGTTAAAACTTAACAAATGCTAATGACCAGAAAAGAAAAATTGATTTGAATTTGCAGTATATGAATTGCACAGTACTAGTGTATTTAGTATTACTAAAAAGGTAATTTAAAAAAATAATTGTGTTAATCAAAATATCGCAACTTTCATGTAATATTTTGTAGATTGCAAGTATGTAATTTAACCCAATGAAAGACCATAGCTATTAAATGGATGATCTAAAATTAATGTACTATGTACTGTGACCTTATCCTGTGTATTTTTTAAGTCTAAAAATAGGATTGAAGTATAGATACTTATACTACTACACATAATATTTTTGACCTAAAATTAATTAATTGAATTCAAGGTGAATTAAACTGACACAAACTGACAACGTTGATTATGTTATTGGCGTACGCTGGCGTTATAAATAACCTACGTTATAAAGATTAGCATTACAAACTTTTTCAAAATTAACTATTTTTCTTTAACTGCAAAATATAAGTGAAATAAGTATACATACTGTATATTATTTTAATTTTCGGTCAAGTATGAGTCGTAAGACATTTCTCGCAATTATGACTATATAGATATAATGAATTAACATTTGCTTTTTATAAGTATAATATATATAGTTAATTGTTTTAAAATTATATTTCTTATAGTTATTTCTTCTTGAGTAAAGCTTTTCTTAAATAAAATTTTATGCACAGATGAAGCGACATTTAAAAATAACAAAAATATTAATCGGTACAACATGCATTGTTATGCAACCCTCATTGGATGTGAGTTGTGGATAATCAACATCAATTGTCCTTAATAGTTTAGTGTGTGATACTTAACGGACAGATTGTTGGTTCTTACATTTTTGATAAATTGCTAAATGGTGCTGCCTTTTTAGATTTCATAACAAATACATTGCCAGATTTATTGGATGACTATCCTTTGAATAGTCGTCAAAATATGTGGCTGCAATTTGGTAAATAATTATTCAGGTTTGAAACCATCTTAACGATGAATTCTCTAATTGATGGATTGGGAGGCTACCCAGGTCTTCGGATCTTACATGTTTAGATTTCTTTCTCTGAGAACGTGTAAAAGTCTACCAAGATCATCCTACTACGCGCAATAGCGTGATTTTAAGAATACAGAACGACATACGGTCTATTCCGTGGGTGAAATTAGAAACTGCTGTACTGTCAGCCAGAACAAAAATCAATTATTGCATTCATAATAATGGGAGACAAATTGAAAACTTTTGCGATTGATGGTTCACAAAAAACATTTTTAGACATATTGTGTCTTCCATTGACAGAAAGTTCAAATTTTTTATGATAGATTTGCTAATTCATGTACTTTACAACTATAATAAGTACAGTCGCATTTTCATTTAATTTTTTTAAGAAAATTGCCAGTCTTTACTAAAATGCGTCACCAATTTAACACAAAAATTTAAAGAAACTGCCATATAGCGTATCTAATGTAGAATCTTCCGTACTATACGACAGTTACAAACTATTTGAAATAAAACATTTCTAATCGACAATAAGGTCATTTTTGTTTATAAAGGTTATTTGTTCGCCTAACCGTTTAGCATAGAGATTTAGAAATTTTGTAATAGACAATTTTAATGTTGAATTTGATAAGCTTTTGAACTAGGTAGGTTAATGAATATCTTTACATTTAAAACCATTAAGAAAATTACGATTTTTTTGAAACCACTCCCCCGCTGCGCTGCCCCAAAAAGTTTAAAAAAAAATATTTTCAGCAAAACTCCTTATATATGATTTAATTTATAATTTTTTTTTCTCTTACTACTAGACTAAATAGTTTTCGAGATAAGCGCTTAAGGACTCACCCTGTATAATAAACCATATTAGTTTAAAAATACAAAATTTAAAGTTAAACAAAATAAACTAATAGAAGAAAAATATAATTTTTTAAACGAGAAAAACTTATTTAATTAAGTGTTTAAGCATAATTCATCAATGCATAGAAAATTACACGGTTATTAAACGCTTTGAAATTTAATGATAAAATCGTATTTGTCATGAAAACAATTGAAAATTATAAAGGAAATTAATTGAACTGAATTATCATTTGTTAAAACTTTTGTTTAAGACTAATATAATAAAACTAATATGATAAAATTAAACTTTAATTAATTACTAAAAAATATTTTTTTATTTAATTACAAACTAAATTAATATAACTCTGATAAAAGTATAATTGCGTATTACCTAAAAAAACAAAGAAATTCATATAAACTGCACGTATCAAAATTTTCTTTTTAAAATGCTTTTATATGACTTAGGTTGTATGTGTAATTTAGTTTTGACACAATTATGATCTATAAACGTTCATACATAACATTCTAAATAAACTTGAAAATACAATGTTTCATACTTTTATAATTTTAATTCTAATAATTTCAAATTGAATACAATATAAATTTTAAATTACAACATATTAATTTATTAAAATTGCCAGTCCACCAATAACAAATGCGTTAACTTTTAAAATGTATCTTTTACATATGTTTCGAGCATTAAAATAACGAAGCTCATCTTCAGAAAAGTATTTTTTTGAGAAACTGTCAAATTCTGAAGATGAGCTTCGTTATTTTAAAGCTCAAAACATATGTAAAAAATACATTTTGATAGTTAACGCATTTATTAATGGTGGACTGGTAATTTTAATAAATTAGAAATTGACCGATAACAATGAATCCCTTTAACAATTTACAACAATTTGTTCTTAATTTGTCATTCAATAGAATTGAACTTATCGTGATTTTAATTTTTAAATAAAGTTACAAAAAACACGTAATTGACTTATTACAAATAAACTTATTTGATGTTTAACCGTTATTGGTCAATAAAAATTTAATTTAAACTTTTTGCTAGACCGTGCCTACGAGTTAACTGATATCCATAAACGCCAACAAACAGTGCTGTTTTTTTGTTTCAAAGCGTTACTAATTGTGTTAACTATACGATAGACTTACTCAATAGTACTATGCTCTTCTAAACCCAAACTCGTGATAAAGAATAAACTTGTTTTTTCTTATTACCGGTAGTTTTATAAATATTTTTTTAGAAACTTTTGAAGGAATAGGCAATAAGCTGACTGACCGATAAGAGGTTATTAAAACGCCAACGGTACGGACACACGAAGAACTATTGTAGAATAGAACCCAGTTGTGTGAAATATACAGACAGCCACCACTATACCCAATGTCTAAAACAGCCAAATATACCATCACAGTGTGTAAACTGCGGAGAGATCACTCCGCCAAATTTATTAAATGCAGTTATTATTTAAAACTAAATCGCCACATAAATACCTCCAAAAAAACTTGAGCACTTTGATAGATCTTTTCTTAGACTCCCTACTAAACTAACTTAAGCAGACTGAACAATTCAAGTAAGCAAGAAATGCCAGATTTTTTGTTCTAATTATCAGAAAAATAGTTAATGATACCACACCTAGACAAAGTTATATCTTATTTTAAAACAATAATTTCTCAATTATCCACTTATGGACATAATTAAGAAACACAAAATCAGTAATTTAACTAGATTGCTGACAGTATTAAAAAGCAGCGGATATTATTTGTGGAATTTCTAGTTAGACACAACGTGAAACACATCTACATACTTTACAAACATTTAAAGTACTAAGATATGAAATATATAAATTAGAATGAGATACTCCAACTGCAGCAGCAAGCGTAGCAATTATTATCAAGCGTAAATTAGATTAGTAAGCTGATAGCGGGTTGCACAAAAGATAATTGACCGTTAATTGGAGTTTAATCTTTGATTAAAGTATGATTATCTTTTAATTGTCGTTTAACGAGCCATTAACGGTCAATTAAATATTTAATTGAAGTGGACGTTAACCAGAGATTAACGGTCAATTAACTATATTTTGCGTTGCACAAAACTTTAATCTGCGATTAAACTCTTGTTAACAAAAGATTATCTAATTGGAGATATTTGGCTGATTAACCTACAATTAAAGTTTTTCAATAATAAAAAGTTCATGATTTACAGTCAAAACTAAGTAATAAATTATAGCTACGTTTAATTCAAGTTTCGTTTATTACCAAATTATTAAAAAAATAATTATTAAACAAAAATAATTATGTTGTTCCATTTGTCGTCTTCTTCCTCGAGTAGCTTTGAAGACAGCTTTGCAGCATAAGGTTTATACGAGATAAAGAAAATCCTTTTGAATTTTTAGACATTGATTTCAAGAAGAGGTTTTGATTAAATAAGGCCCCCATAATAAACTTGGTACATGCAACTAAAGATAGAATCGAACCAACAAGCTATCGAAACTAATCGTTTGATGCAAGAGTACAAATATTAGCATATCATAAATGAAATGGTCAGGCTCTCCCATCAATATATAAAGATGTCTAGAACTACCAAAAAGTTCATGGAAATAAAATAATGGTTCTTTCGCATTTCTGGTTTTTTATGTGTTGTGGGAGCTGTTGATTGCACACGTGCATATACAATCAACCGATAGAATAAATGCTGAATCGTATCACAACAGAAAAGGATATTTTAGCATTAATGTTCAAGCGATTTGCAATGCTGACTTAATATTAATGCATTTTATTGTTTATTAGCCAGGATCAGTACACAACAGTATTATTTTCAATAAATCTCTTCTTTCGGTTGAATTTTGCATCGGAAGATATGGCAACGGTTACCTATTAGGTGATAGTGAATCCATGTAATCCTCATCTGCTTACATTTAGCAAATGCCAGTGAAGTAGCATAAAGCATAGCACATATAATGACAAGTAATACCATATAAAGGTTCTTTGGAATTTTGCAGAGAAGATTTCCTTGCTTGCAATATGGTTGCAGACTCTTAATTAGCACAACATTAATTGCAACAGTTCTTCATATGCAAAATGTATAAAAACAACATAATTTATTGTAATTTTTTATTTATAAAATTAATACTGTGCTTTATATTTTCTTAAAACTTGATTAAATAGTATTACTTCTTTCAGTAATTCACAGATTATAATTTTTTGCTTTTGAAATTTTTTTTATAAATAACTCGGGAGGAGTTGACAAAGGTTCTGCAGTAAATAGGAGTGTGCGAAAGACAAGAATACGAGATAATACAGGTTGAAGTTCGGCCACATATAATGATTCTCATTTGCCCATTTTTACTAAGGATACAAATTAATATTAGATTTCATTGTAATTATCTCCCAATTTACCAAAATAGTAAGCTGTAAAGCAATTCAAAGCAATTTCTAGGTGGCTCACTTTGGTATGCAATGTTCGCCAGCAAAACCTCCTGATCGGCAGTTATTAAGAGGTTGAAAACTCCACAAGAAACAGATTTTTTCATCATACATAGTACAACTTTTAAGTCCTATCTTACATGTCCCGCTTCACAGATCTGTTTTATCTTCAGTTTCATATATACAAAGTTTCAGGTATTTTGCTGTTCGGAGGCCTATTTTAGTCGATGCATTATATTCGTTGGTGATGCTTGTTGACACCGAACATTTCTTTTCAACTATAAATCTTTTAGTCAGTTACTCCTTTATATTGTTCTCTAAAGTAAAGGATAAAAGGAATTAAGCAAGAAATTTTATAGAATTAGAAATTTGTTATCGGTAAACATAAAATAAAACTTAGCTATCGATACAGAAGCAATATTTTTCATAATGATAATATAACTATTTATAAGAAAACGTGAATAATATAGTAATACCATTGTAATACTCACTTTACTACAATATTTATTATCGTTTCTTTCTTGATTTAAGTAAATATTTGTAAATAACCTCCTTTTTGTTAGTCATTTTTGTTTCATAAACTGACATTAAAACGCGCGGTTGTCAAGTTGACTAGCTCTTAATCGTCGATTAACTAATGGACCGTTAATCATAGATAAAATTGTTTTGTGCAACACAATCGAATGTTAATCAACCATTATCTTTAATCGACGATTAGTAAATCGCCAATTAACCAGACTTTTGTGCAACCGGCTATTAGTGTAAAAAACAATGCACAAATTACACTTCATGTTGCATATAAACGGCTAAATAAAAAATCACGGAATCCTGTTTAAAAACTTTAACAACCCAATTTATTAAACTGTGATAAATTAGCTTGATTTTGATCACTTACTAGTGATCGTCTCATTCTTCAATGTGTCGCAACCAATACCGATAATAACCAAATCAATTGAAGGTAAAGTTGATTGGGATATTTTACATATTGAATTAGACAAAAACATAAAAACCCCATTTCCAATACAAACAACAAACGATATAGATGAAGCCGTACAACAATATACGGAAATAGTAAGAACTAGCATACAATCGGCAGTAATACCAAATAATAACAAACTACGACGATATCCTGAAACACCGGTAGATATTCTAAATCTGATCAAACTTAAAAATAATACCAGACGTGCGTGGCAAAGAACACGCAGACCACATCTAAAAAAGCTTATCAATCAACTAATCTACGAAATTAGAATGAAAGTAGACGATTATAAACTCAATATGTATAACAAATATATTTAGGAACTACAACGTCAAGATGCAACAATATGGCAGGCCACCAAAAGACTAATACGGCAATCAAACATAATTTATCCACTATCAGACAAAAACATTCCATATGTCACCAGCGATGAAAAAGCCAACCCATTAGCTTTGAATTTTGAACAACTATTTACACCAAATGACACAAACATAACCCAAAAACATCAAAAAGAAGTAAACAAAACTATTGATTGTTACTTACGTCACCATCAGAACTTAAATATTATTATTACAAAACTTTCAATAAAAAAATTAGCGGGACCAGACTTGATTACAAACTCAATATTAACACAACTTACAATTAAGACACTAACGTTCCTGGCAACAATATTTAATGGGAACAAGCCATCATTCTACTATTTCATAAAAGAGACAAGTTATCACCCAATCAGCCTTCTTTCAACGCTGTCAACGCTCTTGAAGAGAATGATTCATATACAACTAAATATAATCCCGAGAAAAATGTTATACCAAAATATAAATTTGGTTAAAAAAAAAACACTCGACAACGCACCAGCTCATAAGAATCACAGAAATAATAGAACAGGGCTTTGAGAACAATAAATATACAGTTGTTTGCATCATCGAGTTTCAAAACGCATTTGACAAGGTGTGGCATACAAGGCTTCGATATAAAGTAATAAAACCCCCACACTGTCTCATTGACATCATCACCTTATTCGTTACAAATAGAGTATTTACAGTTTGGGTATAGGTAACTCTATCTACTAACACAACTATTAACGATGAAGTACCACATGAGAGTATATTTCGACCAAATATTTTTAACATTTACGCACATGATCTATAAATCACAAATAGTGCCACCTTATCAATGTTTGCTGATGACACAGCAGTAATTACGCAAAATGAAAATTTCCAAATAACGGTTAACCAATTACAAAGCGCGTTACATGCAATCTGCACATGGCATAACAAAAGGAAAATTAAAATCAATCCAACAAAATAACAGGTAAACGTCTTCCTTTTGAAAAGAATTCCAAACGTTTCAAACGTAACAATCAATCAAGGTATAATAGAATGGAACTCAAAAGATAAGACACTTATTTGGACACCCAATTTAAATGGGAAATTCATGTGAATACAAAGATAAGCAAATTCTATGCAAGACTCGCACTACTATACCCGCTAATTATCAGAAATCTCACCTGTGCATAGAGTGCACCATGTTAATTTACAAAAGTATTCTACGACCAATCTTAACATATGCAAGTCCAGTTTGGAGTACTACAGCTAAGACTCACGAAAACTTCAAGTCCTACAAAACAAAATCACTATAATTGCAGCGAGCACCCCGTGGTTCGTTAAAAATGAACAAGTACACAGGAAACTAAGTTTCCCTAATGTGTTAGATTTTATAAATACTATGTGTACAAAATTTTTTGCCAAAATGGAGAAAATTTTTCATATACGACCGTAGTGCTCAAGCGCTGTGTTATTATAACCTAGGCCAAAAGAACCAACATCAGTTATACTGATTATGCTAGTTATAATTAAACGTGATTAAACATGAAACATCTCATATACAGTGATAGCGGTACAGTGAAGTCAAATGATGACCTTACTATGTATTGTTGCGTCTTTTTATTATTAAAAACTAATTTATTTATTTAAACGACTAAAAATACGTTTACTTATTCTAGAAATATGTACACTTTTAAATTAATCGAACTAATTAAATGTAATAATATTTAATGAAAACACTTACACTAATTTATGTATAACCGTTGTATAACACTATCACTTACAGGAAGATAAGATAACATCCGCGGATAGCTTCACACTTGTTTACACTAAAAATCACGTACACGATTATTCTCGGTATATTTATCAAGACACACGCGTGCTAACGACTTATTTATTTGCACTTTAATAATCTTCTTAACACTGCTGTATTCGCATTCCAGCAATAACTGACCTACGATTTCTCTATTCGGTATTTATACACATCTGCAAATCCTTCTTGAGTGTTCCCTATCTTTTGGTATATCTTCTACAAGATAGGTAACAGCTTCCAGAAGGCTCTTGAATTTGCAGATAACTTCTCGAATGTTTCAGTATTAATTAATGTCCTAATAAAAAAATATTTTAGGTGTTCATTCTTGTAACCCTTTTTTACTGAACAAATCAAACTCTAAAGTTTTATTGGAGTTAATGTGTCGTAAAATTGTATATTTATCATTTTGTATTGTCCGTTTGGAAAAGTGTATTAAAGAAATCTATGTCATGTGGTTTAAAATGTTTAATCGGTGGAATTGATATTTGGTGTCTTGGTTACTTAAGCAATGGTTAAATATTAATTTAGATTTTTTGTGTCAATAATTGCTTGAATTATTTTGCTGCTTTATTGAATTTTTTTATCGTTCTCGGTTCTTATAATTTGAAATATTTTTATTAGCTTTTTTTTAGAACTACGTTTTGTGTTTCTCTACGTGGTTTTTTTTTGACAATTTTGTGATTAAATAAGTCTAAAATTCTCTTTCTATCGGTGAGCCAGTAGGAATATTTCCCAGTAAATACCTCATTTAGATTTATTCAATTAGACTGCTTGCTCTCACGACGCATAGTTTTCTTTCTTTTGCAGTTGTAACAGGTAATTCTCAGTTTTGATGCTTTGCGTTTCAGTCGCCTCCAGACTTGTCAAAGTTCTAAAATAATGTTGATACTTTTCTCTCTTGTTATTATGTTTGGATAGTCAATAAATTTTTACTGTATTTAGTGTGCTTATATTATCTTCGAGTGTTACCGTTGTTGCTTGGAGTTATTCTTGATTGTAATTTTCTAATTTATGATGCTTAAATTTTTTTCTAATAATGATCTTATAATATTAGTATACGCAGGACTAATTTTTGGCATTATTTCTATTTGTTCACTAGTCGGTGGGTTATCTTCGTATTTATTCTGCTACCTTATTTAATTCTGCAATAAATAGATTTATATTTTTTACACTGGCAATAAAAGTTAGTAGGGAATTTAGTTCTTTGGCTTGATTCCGATTGTTTGTATTTGGTTTCATGCTGTTATCGTTCTTCATGTTCTTCGTCTTCATGTATTAGTATTCCTTTCTTTACTTTTAACAATTTTTCAGTAATTATTACTGCATTTTGTAGTAGTGAAAAATCTTGTAGAGAGTAGCACATAGATTGGTTTGGTGTTTGTATGTTTGGTTGTTGTTGTTAGTTGTAGCGAAATGCTAATGGATACTGTTGTATGTTTAGTTGTTGTTAGTTGTAGCTAAATGTTAATTGATGTTGTTGCATTATTAGTTTGGAGTAACACATATTACCGGTGTGTATTGTGGAAGTACATTTTAATTTTAAATGTATACGGAAGGATTGAACTGAATAAACTAGCTGTGGTTTAAATAACTAATATTGGTCATCTGACCGCACCTTGCTGTTATGTAAATTATAGCGGTACAAATTATATTAAATTTAAGTTAAAATCAATGTATAATAAAATATTTACGTGTATGAGTTGATATCTTAGAATGATCTTAGAGTCACACGTTAATAGCTTTACACTTGATATCTTACAGAGGACTGGCATACAACTTTACTTTAAGAATTTCAAAGAAGAAAAAAAATAAAACAATATGCAATTATGTTTTTTTGAAATTAAACCATAAATACATTTTCTATAACTAATCACATATCACATAAACTTCTTTTTGATTCAATTTTTTGCAGCAATTTTTGCTTTCAATAGACTGTCTTAGCAAACTCAAAAAAATTATAAAGCTCACAAATTTACTTCAACAATTGTAAATATGATTAAAATTAATTTTTTACTAAATGATTTAAACTTCTAGTATCAATTTTAGTAATCATTTAATTGATACCACTTCTTCAAATTTTATTAAATTTAATCAACATCAACTTAAAATAATTCAGATTTCATAGTAATTAAACAATTAACGAAATAATCAAAAGTAATAACCTCATATTATGTTACGGACGAAATTTTCATTGCGTACGCCTATGTATTTTGACTTGAAATTATTACGGTTTGGACGCCCCCTACCGATCTTTTACGCGTGACTGTCATTTACGACGAATTCTTTAACTTGGAAACTGCATAAAATGGCCGGTGGACTGGCAATTAAAATTTCCTAAATTCATCCACTGTAATGAAGACCAATTTATAAGGGTATTACGCTTATAATACATTTGAGTCGTCACCGGGTAAGCTAATAGCTGTCATTTATTAAAACTCTGTTGTAATTTCTCGTAATTTGATAGCCGTTCCGCCACGTGCGGGCATCTGTTCTTAGTCGATAACTATTGATGAAGAATCAATTTCGAATAATAATTTCGTCGGACGAACATAATCCGAGGCATACGACATATGGCTAAAATTTAATGTACCGAAGCTAACTAGAATTGTCGAGATTCTACTCAGGCGGCAGATACCTGCGTAACCACCGTTTTCGTCGGGGTATAACAGCATACGACGACCGGGTTAGGCTTTATGTACTTGCGTTAAATATAAATAATCATTTTGTAGATTTCACTTTCGTGAGGAATTAGTTTGACACGACTTGCTATTTAAGAGTGTTTACAGGATTGCTTGCCGAGGAAAGCGCTTTCTTCGTACGAGTGAAAGTTCCTGTTTAGGGGTCAGTGATTTGATGTATTTTATTCGTTGTCAGAAAGGTCACTCACGAAACTCTTGCTAATGTTTGTGCGGTAATTATTAATACTGTTGTTTACCAGTTAGGTAGTAATTTTTTTTGTTACTTATTTTGAGTTGTGCATGCTGTGTACTAACCACGAGTAATTAACGTTAAGACTATATTAATTTCGTAATTAGTCTCGATGTTTTGCTATCAATAAGGTCATATTAGTACTTCCTTTGTATACTTTGCCTACGATGTATTACCACGACTTGTTACGATAGGTTAATATTACTGTAGTAATTTATTATCACTGTGTGATTGTCTGTATTTCGCATATTGTACACGAACCATATTTACTACGAACTATTCTGCGCTATTTATTTCACTGTACTTTACTGATGTATTGTGTGTTGCCAATACGACTGGCATCTCTGTAATGAGAATTCGATATACCTACTATTCTAAATTAAAGTTAATATTGTAGTTATTTGCTCTCTTATGACAACATACCTTCCTCTTTGACTCGTCTTCAGTTAATAACCAACGTTGACTACTCGAACAGCCGAGTATAGGGTTACGAACCTAACATCGTGTTACAAGTGTGAACCGTTCTGCCCTGAGCAAGATAGAAAAGTTACTTTGGATCAGCTCTGGCGCCCTTAAGCATATTTACTGTTTCTTTGAACTTCCCCTCATCCCGACTATTGTAAGTTGGCCGTGCAAGGTTCGTAAAACCAAAAAAGCTTGTAACAATTACCAAAACCATATCAAAGTTGTTATTGATAAATTTGTTTATATTAAAAAACAAAAAAGTTTCTTAATCTTCCGATTTTCAATTGACTATTTGTAACTCATGTTCTAAATCTAGTAGTTTTACTTATGATATTCAATAAATTGATCTTTACGTTAAAACATAACAATCTTCAAATTCACACAAAAAATACATAAATTATACACTGACAAGTCAGAGTATCATTTAACAGTTTACTTACATATTTAATTTCAAAATTTGTTACAACGAATTACATTATAACTTGAACCTTTTATTAAAAATTCAAAAAAATTATTTTTTGATTTATAAAAATTTCAATAATTTACTCACAGTCAGTACAAATTAGTATCATTCAACGTTAATAATCTTTTTCTATTAGTTCTACCTCTTAAAACGTTAATATTTTCTTTCATATACTTCTAATTTTATAACAGAAATTTTAAATTCAAAAATATGATTTCTTAACAAAAGACTATAAGTTTTCTTCTAAATCTTTTTTTAACTCAACTATTTACGGATAATAAAAGATTAAATCAATTTTTAAAAACTATGTTATTTTTTTGGAAAAGTTATCTTGATGATATTATATTAATTTTTAATGGATCTCATTCATTATTAAATAAATTTCGTCAATCTTTGAACAACATTTATTTAGCATTTATTTAATATTTTATTAATATTTTAAATTTATAGAAAACCAATCACAACTGTTAACCCTATCAACTTTTGTTCTCATCACAACAGTTAGATTCCTTGAACTTCTTTTTTAACCGACCTTTTAATACTTTGCTTTGCGCATCGTTATAACGAACGAATTTTCTTTTAATTAGTTTACACATTATTTTATATACCTTAATTTGGATACATTTATAAATATATCAGAAAAATTAAAAATGCACTAAAGCGCATAAAAACTTCAAGATTATTGACAACTATCCGAAGCGGTTACCGAAATGAACGGAATGTTCTAGTCGCAGATAGTTTGAGAATATAGAAGATAATTGTTTAAAGTTGCAAGTTAGTGTAAAACAATAAGATAAATTTTTGCCAGGCTAAATAAATACAAGGTCATAAAATGCTTGTGCAAGTTTTAATAAACACAACGCCGTGTAAAAGAGAACGCGGACGCTATACCGTTACAGTGATAAATAAATTAATGTTAGTGTTACATTTATTAAACTGTTAGTTTGTTATATAACTTTTGTTTGTATTGTGTTTTTAATCAAGTTTATAATAATTAATAATACTGTAAATAGTTGTTGAAATAAATTAGTTTTAGAATCTGTTTGCAATAATATTATACTTATCAGTTAATTTAATTTAAACAGTATTTTATTACAAAAAATGCCTTCTTATAGAATTTTTGAGAAATGGTGTCTACTGACTTAACTTTTTTTGTGTTAAATTTTATATTAGTCAAACAAAACGGTCTCAAAACCCTATACTTTGTTCAATCCCCTTTTGTTATTTATTAAAATATTTTAAAATGTGCTATAAGTAAATTTAATGAAGATCTATTATTGAACAACAAAATCAATTATAATTTACAATTAAATTACGAGCCGATCCTACGGTGTACAGATTAAATTTGTCTTTATTATTTCTTTACTGTCCGATATTCAGTTTGCACTTGGCTTTGAGTTAAAAAAAAAATTTTTAAACTTCAAACTATTGTTTGCAAACAATTACAATTTAATAACAATTTAGAAAACAATTTAATACAGTTAGGTCCAGAAGAATACAATAAATAGTAGACTTGCAATGGAACGAATTTAACGATACTTTTCAATTTTCTATTGCTGACAATTTAAACGAAACATTTACAAAAAGAAATGTACTATACTAAATTTTTTTTTTTTAAGTTTTAGTATTAATAAGTTTTGTTATGTTAGTTATTAAAAAAATAATTACATAAATATTATTGCAATTAAACATTAATTGGAATTATCCCATGCCTAAAATAATTTGTAATGATTAGCTAAAATTTAAAAATAAATGACCAAAAATTCAACAGCTGAGTTTTAAAAGATTGTCAACGACTGTAATTAGTAAAAACCTAAAAATGACTATCAAGTACTAACTAGTCGAAACAATTGTAGTTGTATTAAATACCAAATATTTGGAGTAGACAAGTTTTTTAATTATAATTTATTGTATTAAATGTTTAAAAGGTCACTTAAATGTATCTAAATCATTAATGTTTTTGTTACCAAGAGTAAGAGTTTAACAATACATACATATATGCCATTTGTTAATGTCTGATCAGACTATGCAGACTCATTTAATATAAAAGACAAAAAAATAGAGGTTGCAAAATAGTTAAATGCTACATATGTATTTGTGTTTGTCTTTTTACAAAAACTATTCATTTAGACCTTGTAACTAATTTTGCACTGTATGTTTAAATTGTTTAAAAAAGTTTATATTTGATTCAATCAAGTATTTCATGTTTTAAAAAATACCTTATCTATAGATTATATTGACTGGCATTTCATTTCGACACGAGTTGTTCATTCTGGCGGTATTTAGGAAGCAGGCGTAAAAATAGCAAAATACCATTTAAAACGTGTTTTAGGCGATACAAAATTAATTTATGATGAATTTTATACAATGTTAATACAATTAGAAGCTACTTCAAGCTTTCGTCTGCTTACACCAATGTATTCTGATCCAAACGATTTAACACCATTAATACCGTCACATTTTCTAATTAGAAGAGGTTTAACCACAGTAATAGAACCCAGTCTAAAAAACATTTCGGCAACAATTGGGCAACAAACTCAAGACCGAATACAAGAGGGTGATTTAGTCGTAGCTAAAGAAGAGAACTCTTTTATCATATGAATGGCCTATGGGCAAAATAACAACAATATGGAATAGTTCCTGTAGTAACAATTACACTAGCATAGTTTAGTAAAAAATGTCAATCACAATTAAAAATATTTCAGTTTAATTAATTAAAAATTTTAATAAATTTATAATTAATTATTACAATGGTTGTATAAAACCACAATCAATATATAAAATTTCATTGGTTTAGATTTCTGTGTAATACGTTTAAGGCGAAACGTGATGTTTTCTGCAGTTATTATCAACTTAGAAACTGATCATTTCAACATTCCCATGAAACTAAATCTGTTAGAAGATTGAGTTAGAAAGTTTTTACGAAAGGTAAAAGTTTCGGCTTACATATTGCATACCCATGTCAAAACGATTTGATCGTTAAACTATTTACGACTTGCTTTACTTGATGATGATAAATTTACGAAAATTTTAAGTTGACGTAAATAGGTTATATTTGAGCAATTTTTTATAATAAATTTAATGCGTTTGAATACATCTTTTTATAGCCGTCCACAAACATTACTTAAATTATTTTTTACAAAGCTATTTATGTTTGTTCAATGTTTAGAAATATAATATATTGCGTTTGGTGTTTTTCAGTCATTAAGTAATGTACAATATATTGAACTTTTGATATTTTTGCGAGATTGTGTCATAAATCTTAAGCTAACCATTATGTATGTTACAAGAGCAATTGATATTTTGTAATATTTCAATTTTTTGCCGTAATATCTGTAGTGAGTGAAACATCAGCTTGATATATGGAAATTCTGTCCTCTTTTGGATAAGTCGTAATCGATTATAAATTATACCGCATTTACAGCCAAAGCAAAACTTTTTTTATTAATAAAAAACCATAAATTAAAACTGTTAACATTAATATGTTTAGTTTTAATGTTTAGGAAAATGCATTTTAAGAATAAGCAGTTTTAAAATAATCTAATACTAATATCCAAATATTAAAAAGTTTTTAATTGAATTTGTAAGTAAACATGTGTTATTATATAACTTTGTGTCAAAAATTTAACGAAGGTTAGAGAAACCTGCTTAGACATTTTAAAATTAAAATTTGCGACACTAATACAAGTTTATTATTTTTTTTTAAGTTTTGATTTAACACGTTTAAACTAAGTAACGATTAAGTATTAAAATTTAATCAAAAACAAATTATTAACTGTAGGAGATAACGGTGTGTTACCCTTAAGTTATTTATTTATTTTGACATAACTTTGTTATTAGTTTTTAATTTTTTTTTTGTGTTTTAAGATTTAACAATTTTTTTTAATGTTATAGTTTCGTATTTTAAAATCTTTCATAAAGAAAATTTAAAACAAATAAACGTCTACTTTAAAATAATTTATTTTTTTAATTTGTTGTTTAGAAACTATGCAAATAAATAAAAGTTTTAAATTTATTTTTTTAAACAATATATTTGGATTTTCTATTTGAGTTTAAATATTTACATATATAACAAAATGTAACTAAAGTGAAGAACTATTAAATTTGTGCTAAGTTAATTATATTTGCTGTAAATGACTGTTACTTCCGACTATAATTTAGAATATTCGATTAAGTTAACTACGGAACTATTCTCTAGTCCTTTTATGTAATTTACCCTCTTGTAAAATAGCATTGTTCAAATAATATCACGTTTTCATCTTAATTAAAGTATTACCTAAATAAATGAGAAAATTATTGAAATAATTATGCAAATATATTCATATTTTAAAAATTTGTCTTACTAAATTTAGAATTTTAATACATCATAAATTAATTAAGAATTTTATATTCGAATTTGCTGAAAACAATTATTTACTTTTTCGCTTAAATATTTTTGTCGATTAATAAATATATACTGTAATGATAATACCTGTGTTAAGTAATTTTCTTTAACCATTAAGTTAATGTTAGAAAATTGCTTACGTACCGTGTTACTACCTTATGTAGTGTTTCTCACGGTTCAATCTCTGTCTTGGGAAATTTGGAGTATTTTGCATTAAGGATTAAGATAAAATATCGGTGTTACGTTACGCTTGGTAGTAATGTGTAGTGTAAGACATAATAAACTGATAAAATGCACTTATAAACAAACGGCGAGTGCTTCACATAACGCCTGGATTCTCTTAAAAAGTTTTCTTTTTTACATTGGTATTTTATTAATGATATTAGTAGTTCACTTTTTAAATACAGAAGTATACTTTTACGTAGAATAATTTTTTGTCCAATTGTTTACTATTTAAACTTTAATTATTATTTTCTGATTAAAATAATTAATGATTAATATTTAGATTTTGTCAAAATTAGCAAAATAGTATATTACAAACAAGGTGGAAAAGTGTTTTTTTCATTTTAATAGAAATTAAATATTAACTGGATATATAAAGAAAGATCTAACTCCTTAATTCCTTAAAATAAATAGTGTTTAAAAAACATATTTTACATAACAAATTATTTAAAAAAAATAAAATATAAATATTCTTTTTGTGCTGCCAACATCGCAAACGTCATTATTCGTTCGTTAGTGTAGTTACGTAATGAACGAAAAAAGCTCTAGGGTGGCAAAATGAAAACTAGGAATCCACATAAAAGTAAGTGTTCAATGTCAATTAATATATTAGAATGGGTGTGCGACAGGTGGAAAAATCATTTTAAAAATCTTGAAATTCAGTTAAAATTGAAAAAAAAACGATGTTAAAGTTAATGTCAAATCTGACAGATTTAGTAATAAATGTAGTACCAACATATTATATTTCTCTTGATTTTTTTTTATTTTTTCAAAAAAGAATGTAATTTTATGAAAGGCAACACGTTCGTTATGCTATTTCTTACTTTCGACTCTTGTTACGTAAACTACTATTAAAACAAAATTCATTAGACATTTTATTATTATTCTGTAGTTTTATATTGACTTTTAAAAAAACATTAACTTGATTTTGAGATTTTTTCTTACTTTATAGAACACGTAGATAAAAAGATTTTGTTTTAAATTAGCAGAGTAGTTCAATTATTAACTTGATTTCTAGTTGTAATGATTGTCGATTCAAACGTAAAAAAAATTAATATAAAACTAACATTATTTAGGAAAAAAAGTTTTATTTAATTAAAATTTTTATATCTTGATTTTTGAATAAAGTATGGAAGTAAAAAATATTGTACGAGGCGACGTAACGTTATAAAACAAATATTATTTTATTTAAACAGGCTGGTCTACTTAAGACGCTTCCGTCCATAGCTCCTGAAGTATTTATTTTAGAGAACAATGTTTTTTTACAAAAATTTTATTAATTTTTATAAGGCTTCTCCAGATGTTATTTTAGTACTTACAATGTAACTCATATACGCCAGAAACTAATTAACTTTTTAAATGAGAAATCATATATATTATGCTAGATTTGTATTTCTTACTAAATTTAAGAACCATGTTATTAACCATATCAAAGGTCGAATGGTTTGAGAGTTAGTAGGTATTTTTTCAAGAAAGTGATATTTGCAGCACTTGAAGAAATCGTTTATAAATTTTCAGCTAAATAAGATATAGATGTATGGTTTTTGGCGTATTGTTAAATATTAACATTATTATTCATTTTTCTAAAGATAGGAAAGCTCGTAGTTTAAACCTTGCGGTTATAAAATTTAAATATTCAGAATTTCAATTGAAGATAAATTATGTATGTAGAAATTGTTTCTTTCTGAAAAACTTAATAACAAACAGTGGAATGAAAAAACAATTAAAGATTATGTTGAATGTTGCTACTATTGAATGCACACTTGAACACAAGCAACATATCCGGTGTGATGTGTGTGTATGCCGCTTAAACGACAAATTGATTTGTTTGAGAAGTGTTGGTCTAGGTACTCTCGTACTTTGACGCTATAGTAGCTGGAGCACTATCGTGTTAATACCAAATATTTTGGTAAATGTTTAAAGGTATGTCGTCCTGATAATTTTGAAAAAAAAATTGTAAAAAAATGATGTAGAAATCTCCATTAAAATTTTTTTCAAAAAACTGCGGACCAATCGCTTTTGTTTCTAAAATTCCTCCCCAAACGTTTAAAAACCATCAACTGGCCTGATTGAATTTTGATTTTTATTGTCATAGTAGTAGAAATTATGTTTATTAACTGATCCATTTTTAAGAAATGTAGTTTCATCTGTGCACAAATAAAATCTTGCTTTCTGATCTATAACCCAGAAGCAAAACTCTATTTCGTATCGGTATCATGTTCATCCAATTGTTGTTGAAAAAATTTTAATAATATGGATGAAACTGCTTTTTTCCGGTTTGTCAAATCCTTCCTTCAGTCGTTGAAAAACTCGAGAATTTGGGCGTTTCCCTGTATTTAGAAACCTTTGAGAATAAATGCGAGATTTTCTTCCAAATTTTCCCAAGGTGTATACTATCTGAACCTATTCGTCTTTTGTAAAAAACATGATAGAAATTTAAAAGTAACACTATATGCAAGTCCCTAAATGCATAAAACTGCTAACATTATTGTTTAATTTTCATCGCAACATAAAATAAATATGAGTACCTACTGTGCAAATTTATCCGAAAGTTTTTAAAAAAATTGTAAATAATACAAAATCTTTTCTTACTAGACCCATAACTACGTAGTTACATTAAAAACAATTATAATTGTTTTCCATTGCAGTATTGGTTTATAAATTTTTTATTGTATTAATATAGTTGTAATTGTTTGTTTTATGTGTAATTGAATTATTTTTATTTAAAAAAAATTGTAAACAATATAAAAGCTATTTGTAATAGAATTATAAATATCTTAATAAATTCGAAATAGAATCAATTTTTACATGCGATTCCATAAAGATAAATATACCATTCCATTAAAAGAAAGTAATTGATCTCCAATTAAAATTTTGAACATTGTGCCTGTTATAACTGAAAAGTTTGAACTGATGACTTTCTTATCTTTAGTAAAATGAAAAGAAGTTTAACAATAACAACTACCCTACTAACATAATTAATAAAATACTGCTACATACTAACATAACTAATGATAACCCACCACCAGTAAACCCATCTACTACTAATGTTAACACTACTCTTAACACTAACCTTAATACTAACATCATGTACACCAAAATCATGAACGTCCCAAATCTAACACAAAGGATCATTCCGATTTTAAAAACAAACAAAATTAAAATAACCATGTGCAACACTAATACTATTTACAACATACTGTACAGAAACATTAAAAATAGAACTAATACAATAGAAAAACATGACGTTGTGTACAAGCTTGACTGTACAGATTGTAATCTGTGTTATGTTGGACAAACCAAACAGAAGATAAAAAATCGGATTAACAATCACAAATACGACTGCAAAACAAAAAAAGGTGATGCAGCGTTAGCAGTTCATCAGATAGACACGGGTCACAAATTTGATTTCATCAATCCTATAATTTCGGATGTGGAGAATAATTTAAAAAAACGTTTAGTTTCTGAAATGATACATATCAACAAACATAAAAATAATATTAGCTTCGATAATGATACGAACAATCTAAGCAGTGTATATAATAATTTAATTTCAATAATTACGAGATATCTATGTAGGTTTCAATCGCTGTTCAATTATTCATGTTTATATTTTTAATGCTTATCTGTTGTTGCCTTGACATTCAATACTTTCTGATTATACATTATTTGTCATGTGTTTGTGAACGTTTTATGTCTCTGGTTATATTTTAAATTTTATTGGTTGACAATTTCATGTTTCATTTATTAATTCTTGTTCGTGTATAAGTTAGCGTAGTGCCTATGTCCAGGAATTGTTGGAAGTGCCACTGCAATCTATTTGTGTAAGTTCTTGTTGTTAAAAAGATATTGTATTAGTTAGTTTGGTGTAAATCTTATATTATCTTAGACTTACAAAATTTAATAATTTTTTTAGTGGCCTGATGAAGTGCTCACGTGCAGCACGAAACGTAACCTTAAAAATAGCATAAAGTCGTTTTCTTGCTTCTCCTAAGCAAAGAACAAATATATATTGTGCAATAGAATTAAAGGAGAATTAAGAATTTTACCAAATAACGTATGATGTTTAATTCACTGTTCTAAAAACTATACATTGCTCATCAGTAATTTGCTGACACTAAAATAAATACAAAATAACGTTGTCACATAAGATGTAGTTAAATAAAGTTGTTAATCTAAGAACGCACATGCTTTCCAAGTAAATCCTCGAAGATAATTTATATTTACAGATGTTTAATGCAATGCTACGTAGGTCAGTCAAAATACTAGAATAAATAACATTGCTAAACATGCAAAACAAGTATTTTTGGAGTACAATGATCAATTTTTTCCTTTAAACAAGCGTATTGTAAAAAAATAAGTTTTTGTTAATGTATAAAAACAAAGTTTAGAAGAAAGTTGATAACATAAACCAAAATAATGGTTACTATAAACGGTGTTTTTTCTATGTAGTAGCATACGTACGGTTCGTTCTTTGATATTGTGATAACATTATCCGATTTATAATTTTATGTGATTCCAATAAACGGGGTGCACTGTATTAGTGTAATTGCTTCATCATAAATTTAAAATTGTAAAAGTCTTGAACTACAATTATACTCAGCAAAAGCAAGTATGAACAAGCATTAGTAATCTATTAGTACACCTTGTTACATTTTATGTCTCGATGTTCATCCTCCTTTTTTGTAGCTTAAATCGTCATTGGTTTTGACCAAACCTCAACTTAGAATATCAAAGACTTTTCTCTATTTGTTCTTACAAAATCTGTTCAGTAAAAAAACATTTCTAGTAGCTGAATTATAACTAGCATAGGTCCTAGGGTTCTTAAAACATGCAAGCTACGTTAACTTGGAAATATAATCGAAAAGTTAAATCTTTGTATGTTTTTTGTTTTGTGCATCTATCAAAAATGTTTGTTTAAGAAAAATGTTTTTTTTAATGTAAATTTTAAGTGACTAAAGTTTGAATTGCAGCTAACGTAACAAAATATATGTTGAATGGATTTACTTACTGGAGCAAAGACAATTCAAGACCAACTTACATATTATTATTTAAACATATTGTAATAAAATTAATGAAACTTTTTTTAAATAGGGAGAAGAATGCAACTGTGGCTATTTTTCTACATTTCTCAATTTGACCAAAGGTTTGCAAAAAGGTAGAAGGTTTAACCTAGCTGCTATACAAAAATCGATTGTGATTTGTATTCTATTTGTATGTGACGATGTTTCTCTAAAAAGTTATCAAACAAAAATTAGTGCAATAACATCCATAAATCTTCAACGATGATAAGAGGCTTAAAAAACTACCAGAAACCGTAAAATTTTACAATACCAAATATGGTGTAGATGTTTTGGATTAAATGGCAAAAATTATACAACCAAATCGTCTTCCATTAGGTAGGTAGGTCTTTACAAGTATTTTTCAACATACTTGCCGATGAACTTAAGAGTGAGTAAGTATGCACAATCAAATCTACTACATATTAAGAAAATGAGCCACGTAGTTGTTATTCGTGTTCTTCGTATTTTATTTCTCTCCATAAAAATTTTATATTGTCATATGTTTCTATTAAGAATGCGCAGCTAGCACAGACGCGTACTTATCTCTATATATATGACAACACCTTTCAAACTAGTTTTAGAGCAGTTTATACTTGGAATTTCTACACCATGTAAATGATGTACCTGAAAGGCCCAAGACACATATTAAATTATAGAGTTTGGTATAATTGCTTTTCTGCGACATTAAAGTATTTTTCAATTTTCTATTTTCTTTCATAACCTCGTGAACTTATGTTTTATTAGAAAAAGATGTAAATTCCATATTTTATAGTGGAGATTTTACAGGCGGATCAGATCCATGCGGAACGAGTCTACTCGGATATTTGTTGTCTTTTTTATTCTTTAAAAAGTAAGCTTTGACAACTTATACTCAAAAATAACATTCAGTTTGGCTTACTGGCTAGCAGTTTTTTGAATACTTAATTTTCTTAAATGTTGAATACATAAATGGCTTAGTTTATGTGCTGCTTAAGATTTATCCTTATAGCTTAGATTGACATCAAAGTACTCATGATACAATTTTTTACAAAATTTGTAATATTTTGTCTTTGTTTAACAGGAACAAAACAACCACATATACAACAAAATACGGCAAGATTGTATATACATGATGAGTGAAATACGATAGCAGTGCCATCTGATAATATAAATTTACTATGCATGAAGTAAGTAAATTGCTATAGAGATGGAAACGTTGAAAACTGATTTTATACCCGCGTAATTCAAATAAGTTTTGAATATATCGCGGGCTAAAATCACAACGTATAAACATTGTAACATAACAATCCATTTGTAGAAGTACAGTAGAGTGTTCTCCCACTGTTAAAGAGCCCCAAAAGAGCGAAACAGCTGTCCAGTGGTTCACTCTGGTGCCTATTTGACATTGCATTTACATTCTTACCTTACAATGCTTATACGTTGTGATTTTAGCCCGCGGTTTGTTCAAAACTTATTTGAATTACACAGGTATAAAATCAGTTTTCAAAGTTTTTATCTCTATAACCTTTTGCTTACTTTCTGGTTGCCATATTAAAAAGATTTAACACACAAAAAAATAAGATTAGATAACCTAAGATTTTTTAATGGGTAACAATAAAACATATTTTCTAATTTTTAAATACCAATTTGGTTTAAACAAAAATTTAAATAACAATGCACGATTAAAACTTTAATTGTGTATTAAAACACAATAACTAAGACAATTGAGGTAAAGTTTTAAAATAAATCAAACAATTTAAAAATATTTAAAATGTTTTTAGGATAATATAGAAAACTATAAATTAGTACGGAGGGTAGAAAAGTTTTTTTTATGTCGTGTAGATGGCATTCTAAAAACATTTTAAATATATTGGTTATGTCTACAGGACATAAAAGAGTACGGTTGTCTGTCAGTATAGTTGTAGAAACACATCGGTGTATCCTAGCGCTGACAAGTTCCTAAAGAACGAAACAGCTGTCCGCTAGTTCTGATGTTGTTTTTCACAATTGTACTGACATTGTTCCTAACCTATTTTATAGTTGGGATTTTGACAGCGTCAAATTTAAAAGTTATTAGTTTATAGTTATTAGTTATAAATATTATCAATCTAATTTAGAAACGATTACTGTTTACTACTTGTTAGTTGTTCAAATTGCTATACTGTAAATATTTTATAGTTAATAGTAATTTTTGTAACAAGTGTCGAAAGTAAAGCATAGCATAAATAACGTTAATGCGGCGCAAGGCCACGAGCTGAGCACTGTATGAGAATCAATTATGTTATAAAACTTTTAATAATGATGATGACATACATTTTTGTCTCGCCCTGTGTAAAATTAAAAAAAAATTTAAAAAAAGTACATAGAAAACACCACAAATATGATGTTGGTAATTTATAACTTATTGAATCTGTCGAGTTTAAAATTCAAATTTGTTACATAGTACTAATTCCTAGATATATAATACTCTAATATTTGAGTTTATGAAACGTGTAAAACGTTTTTCTTTTAATTTTAACTAAATTTTAGAAAATTTAAACAGATTTTCTATTAGCCACACACTTCTACTTAATTAATTATTGACTTTAAAAACATAGTTTTAGGTTTATTTTTGTTTTCTATTTTGCCACCCTAGAGTTTCGCCATTACGTAGTTACATTAACAAGCAAAAATTGGCGCTTTTAATGAGAACAGCACAAAAAATACATATTTATTTTGACATCCAAAACAAATACTAATGTAACAAATCAAAACTAAAGGTTTGTTTATTCTCATTGTTCTATAGTTTTAGCTAATTAAGAAAATTATCGTTTAAACTATTTTATTATTTTTGCTTTTAGCATAAATAGGTTATTGATCTTTATAACTAATATTTGATATAAAGAATAATTATTTTTGCAGAATTAGATTACAAGAAAGTTAAAAAATTTTCTTAAAAGTTAAATATAGTAAGGAAAATTAAATTTATATTGCACTAAATTATACCAATTATAAATTTTTATTATCAAACTTATTGCAACAATGGAGTATCTAATATATAAAATAATATAAACCAAGTTTAATTTTAACATTAAAAGTACTACGAAAATTTGGAGTTCACTCTTAATTTGGTTATTTTAAATCTAAATTAAAACAAGAATTTGAAACTCTTCAAGTTTAAGTGACTTGACTGTCGTTTTAAGAATTTGCTTTGCAAAATGTTAAGTAAAAGTTAACAATTTAATTACAAAATAATATAAAAGTTGTGAATAAACTTTACAAAATAATTATGCATTTTAATGTTTTTGACGCCGTAATTTTTTATGTATTTAAAGAAATTTTATGCAGATTTGTCCTACGGTCAATTTAATTCAGTAATATACGTAGGTGTTTTTATATTAACACATTAATAAGTAATAAACATAAGAAAGTGTGTTTATGTAATATTAATTCTAATGCAATATTAAAAAATGCTTAATTTTAGTTTTTCGTATTTATTTATATAATAAAACACGAATATCCTAAAACCGTATTACCTCCACAATTTTTAAAAACCTCTGTTAGTTGAATGTTGGAAAACTATATTACATAGTTGGAACTGTAACCATTTACTAAGTAAGTCATATTAATTTATGTCAAACAAATTTTGAAACTTGTTTTAATTGTTTAAAAAGAATTGACTAGAATTATAATTGCGATTTCAATACTCCTGTTTATATTAAATTCTTAAAACTTGTAGGAAATTTCATGCAAAGTAGCAAAATAAAGATAACAATTTTAAACTTATTTATAATTTGAGTTCTGGTATAGAAAACGATAAGATGATGTAAACTAATAAAAAAAGTTAAATACAATTGTAAGTAATAAAGTTGTAGCATACGTTGTAAACGTTCTATAAATTGTTATAAACTTAAGATGTTAATAAATTTTGTTTAAATTGTTTTGTTATAGTAAATTTGCAATTGTTTTTATTAGCAATTTTGAAACGTTCTGTTAAACATAAAAATTTTACAATAAATTGGTTCATTTTTTTTCAATTAAGAATTTTAGAAAATGTTTTTAAAACAATAAAATTTTATGTTTTTTAATCAACTGTAACGTAAGCTTTATTTGAATAACAAAGAAATTGTTTTTTTATTAGAGCTAATGACTAAATTTATTGACATTTTTAACAAAATTTTATTAATAATATAACAAAGATAAACACATTATTTTGTTAATTTCAGAGCACAAGTCCACTTGAGGTTCATTTAGCACCAACAGGAAAAGAATTGGTTCATGCTTTAAGAGCTTTACTTCTTCAAGCACACTGGCATACATGCACAGTTTTAGCAGACAGCCCTTCATTCACTGCACTACAACGTGGAGAGCTTTGGTTAGCGTTATCAGAATCACCTTTACATCCTATTGTAATTGCTTTACCACATCGACCGCAATCAATATTTAGGTGAGTATTTTTTTTAAAATTAATTAACGTTGTCAAATATATATTGAGTAAATCGTACGCAATATTGCAATATAAATGATTATCAGATTGCTCAGTATGAATTATAATCCAACTAAATATTGATGCACGTATTCTATTATTAAGCTTTGATATACTTATAACGCAAATTTTAATTAATATAAATAGTTTACAAAACATTAAAATTATTTAATATGGTATAGTATAGTTTTTGTTTATTTATAATACAAACAGCAAATTTGTTACATGCCAAAATTAACACAAAGTCACTGCCTGCAATGAAGTAACATAAACGGGGGGGGTTGTGCCACTAGCTCAATGGAGAAGGGTGGGTTTTATTTAAAATTCCGTGAAAAATTGGAAACGCGATCGTCGTAAAAATGGAACTAGAACGGTAAAATAGTCAAATAATCGATAAGGGCGCCAATCAAGGATTTCTATAAGGGGAAGCTTTCAAACCCTTGATTACCTGAAAGCTCATCCGGTTGGTCATAACCACAGAACTTACCTTGGGTTATAACAATTCTGAAAAACACTTAAACAAAAATTTACGTATGCGGCGGCTAAATGAATAAAAGCTCTTTACATTTAACAATTTAACATTTATTGATTGAAAATTTAAAACCAAGACAAAATAAAATAACAAGTACTAAATGATATCAAATAAATTTGAATAAAAGAAATGAAATAATCTTAAACAAACAAAATGAATAATTTACACACAAAACATTACATTAAAATTTATAAAAGAAATGCTACTACAATAGCGTTAATTCGACGTCAAATATAATTAAATCTCAAGATCTTGACCGCATATTTATAACAAACAAATAAAATAACACACACAAAAAATCAATACAGTTTATAACATAAATATGTCCGAACTTTAATTCGAACTAAACAAAATATAGTTTATAAGTCGTTACATTATCATATATTCGAAATACGAATCACTTCTCAACGCACAAAACAAAGTTAATTGATTTTAATTTTTGCGCAAACACTATACGTGTTCATTAAAATAATTAAATTCAACGTTAGTCGTAATTTCAATTGACTTAAAAAAAAAATTGAAAGCTTTTACTGCATTTTTAATCGCGGGACACTGCACGATCAAACAACAAAATCGATAAATACCTTAATTCTTAATTGGTGACACCGGCTGAACTTTGGTTCCCAGTGGATTTGAAAGCTAACACCTTGGATGGACTTTAGCTGCTTCCCAAACAATAGGTTACCAGTGGAAGATTTATTAATCCGCCCCAAAGGCGAAAGATATGAGATTGCGAAACAAACTCACGCACAAATTCACGTAACGAAACATACGATATTAATTTAGGTAAAACAGTGATCTTAATTAACCGTAATTACGAAAAAGGAAAGTTTGATTTTCCACTTAAATTCACTGCACCATCTTCTTTTACTTCCACGGTAATTATTAGAACAGGTGAATTATCACCTTCGTTAACTACATTTTTCCGGCCGTCAACCAACTAACTTCCCACTCCTACATTTTCCAAAAACACATCTATATATCAACTTTCGTCGACTGCCCTTTCCACAAAGGCTGCGTTCGAAACTTCAAACACCAAAATTCTCTCGCGCAAAGGTGCAATAAAGAGGCAAACAAACATATTACGTCATATTTATATAATTAGGACACAGCGTTTCGCTTGTACGTGAAACTGTCAATTTGACAAGATATTATATTACAAGAATTTAAACTGCCTAATAAATTAAGATAACGACTTACTTTTTCCACGTAATCTAAACGTTTGACATAAAGAAATTCAAGTATGAATGTACTCGAACAAAGAACTCATAAACCAACTTAAAATAAACAAACGGTGAAAATAGATTTAATTACGATTATATCTCAGAAGGAAAACATAAATCACAACTGGAATTTTTCAACAATCCAAGTGAAACATTCAATAAGCAAAATCGCGAAAGCAGATGGTTTACCGCGTAACAAAATACAAAACTTTATCAACAATTACATTGTAACTTCGAATTTAAAATCGTAAAATAACTTATTAAACTCAATCTAAAATTTACATTAAACCAAATTCAAAATACATTAAATGAAAATCGTCAATCCAAATACTGTGTCCGTTATCAAACATTACTCAATCAACCAATCGATTCTAAACGATGGTTACACCTCCCCTACTTAAAGAGGGATTTCTTAAATCGCTCTCTAAGCAATAGACTTAAGACGAAACGAAAACCCATAACCCAAAAAAAAATAAACGATAATGTAACTATAAACGCAAAAATAAAACGAAACTAAACCTATGGTTCTCGCGATCTCGCAATCCTCGAGAACCCCTAACGAAACTAAACGAAACGAAAACCTAAACGATAAGAAGGGTAGCATATGTTTGGGTTCGACACAGATCACTCGATGCTGCACAATAGAAGAGCGCATTGCGTTTTTCCCACAACTACTGCCCTCACCGAGCGATGGCACCTAGCCGCAAACACTACAGAAATAAAAGATAAGGACAGACAAGATAGCAGAAGAAAGAAAAATGGAAATAAAAGAACCGTTGTTTAGTCGCCTCTTACGACAAGTGGTGTCCCCACTGTAGAGAAATATTCTTAGTCCGTCTCTACACGGAACCCAAAAACGAAACTAACTAACCTAAAAAAAACGAAAAAGAAACTAAAACAAAAAAAGAACAAAATCAAACGGTAAAACCTAAAACTATTTATTCCCAGTCGGGTTTAACTTTAAGTCCTTGGCGTTCCATATGCCTTTTGATGCTCCCGTGTCATCAGACAACTCATAGGTCTGATACGAAACTTTCCGTTTCACGTAGAACGGACCGATAAACTTAGGTGCCAGTTTGGCCGAGAAATATCGAGATGCATCAGAAAGGACATAATTCTTCCGCCACACTGTGTCTCCCACCTCAAAAGGTGCTGGACGACGACGTAAATCGTAATAATGTTTAGCGCGGACATAAGCGGCATTCAAGCGATTCTTAATGTCGACGTAAACTTCTCTAAAAGCTGGGCCTCTTTCGGCCAAAAAGGTACGATCAGCAAAAGCTAGATCGTCGATAGTGTCTGAATCGGTAGTTTTTCCATGACGTGATCCGTCGAGACAGATTTCACGTCCGAAATTGGCGAAAAACGGCGTTAAGCCGGTGACTTCATGTACAGCGGTACGAATAGCACATGCTACTTTAGCAAGATACTTATCCCAATGTCGATGGTTGTCTTCGATATATGACGATAACATTGTCTTCATGACTCGGTTGACTCTTTCAGTTGGATTCGCTTGTGGATGATAATTAGCGTTAAAAATAATTTTAGACTTATATGACGAAACCATTTTCGTAAATTCTGAACTGCGAAACTGTGTGCCGTTATCACACAAAAGATATTGAGGAACTCCAAACATTAAAAATACATCTTCTTCAAGACGTTTAGTAACTGCTGCGGCAGTAGCGGAACGTAACGGGAAAAATAAAACAAATTTCGAAAAATAATCGGCAACTACAAGGATATACGAATAACCACTCTTAGATCGCGGTAACGGTCCAACAAGATCGGTAGAGATCAACTGCCAAGGTTTGTCCACAACAGGATGACGGGTCATAAGGCCAGCAGGACGTTTCTGTTCTGGCTTATGCGTGATACAAACTTTACAACCATTGATGTAACGAATGACGTCAGCCTTCATCTTAGGCCAGTAATAAAGCGGAACTATTCGTTCGAGAGTCTTAAAAATACCAAGGTGTCCAGCGGTAGGCTCATCGTGAAACTTAGACAATATTTCGAGTCGTTTAGACTTAGGCACAACTTCTCTCCAATTGTCATTCTCAGAACGAAGATCGGGATAGTCTACGGTAACATGCTTAAATAGCTTTCCGTTACTAATTTTCCACTGTGGAAAAGCGTTAGGTTTTGAACGTACACGTTCCATAAGTTTCGTTAACCATTTGTCCGAAGACTTAGGTTCGGTAGTGTCACAATCGGTAGTAATGTTGTCGATAGCCGGTACTGAACGAGATAATGCGTCAGGTACGACATGATCCTTTCCTTTACGATGAATGATCGTAAAGTCAAATTGCTGCAGTCTAACAGCCCATCGTGCTAGACGACCGGTAGGTTCCTTTAAATTGTGTAACCAGACTAATGATGCGTGATCGGTAACTACAGTGAAAGTTGTTCCTTCAAGATAGGGACGTAATTTTTCAATAGACCACAGGACAGCCAAACATTCCTTTTCGGTAGTTGAATACTTGCGTTCACATTTTGTGAGCGACCTACTATTATAACAAATGACACGTTCTTCACCGTCGATAAACTGTGTAAGAACTGAACCGAGACCAAAATCAGAAGCGTCAGTTTGAACTGTAAACGGAACATTGAAATCGGGGCAAGACAAAATAGGTGCGGAAACTAAACAATTTTTAATGATCTGAAAGGCTTCATCACAATCACTAGTCCAATTGAAGCTGGAATTCTTCTTTAACAGAGACGTCAATGGAGCGATAATTGTCGAAAAATTTGGTACAAATCGGCGATACCACGAGGCCATGCCTATAATTCTTCTCACTTCAGCGACACCAGTGGGAACTGGAATACGCAAAATTGCATCGACCTTTTCCGGGTCAACCGACAAACCAGTAGAATTTACTATAAAACCAAGATACTTAAGTTCAGGTTTACAAAAATGACATTTGTCTTTACTTAGCATCAAATTAGCCTCTCTAAGGCGACGAAGAACTTCAGTTAACACTTCCATGTGTTTCTCGAAGGAAGGAGCGCAAATAATGACGTCATCTAAATAAACAAAAACGTAAGGCTCTAATTCGGGACCTAAAACTCGATCAATCAACCTCTGCCAAGAAGCTGGTGCGTTAGCTAAACCAAACGGTAAACGCGTGAATTGGAATAACCCACGGTTCGGAACTGTAAAAGCGGTAAACTGCTTAGACTCTTCGCTTAAAGGAATCTGCCAATAAGCGGACTTAATGTCGAGAGATGAAATAAACTTAGCGTCACGAAGACGATCCAAAATAGACGAAACGTAAGGTAAAGGATAAGCGTCCTTTTCGGTAACTTTGTTGACTTTTCTAAAGTCCACGCAAAAGCGATACGAGTTGTCTTTCTTCTTCACCAATAAGATCGGGCTCGACCAAGCGCTGTTTGATTTTTCTACAACGCCTAACTTCAACATTTTTTCTAACTCCAGATCGATTTGTTTCTGGATAAACGGCGAAACTCGGTAATACCGTTGCTTAATTGGTTCGGAAGTAGTCTTGATCTGATGTTCGATCAAGTTGGTGCATCCAAAATTTTTATTCGACGAAGAAAAATGATTACTAACTAAATTATCTAACTGATTGAGCTGTTCTGAAGAAAGATCGAGACGAGACTTAATAACTGAATCTTTATCTTCCAACTGTGAAATGGTGTCCATATTTTCGAAACGCCATTCACCTTTTCTAAGATCAGGAACGATACCTGCTTGTTTCCAAAAATCAACGCCTAAAATTAAATTATGCGGAACGTCAGGAACAACTAAAACTTCCAAAACAATAATTTTTCCTTTAATTTCGATTGGGACGAGAAGTGAACCTAAACTTTGTACTGATTTACCATTAGCGACAATACAATTGACTTTAACTGACTTATTTAACTTTAAACCTAACTGACTAAAAATTTCCCAACCCTTAGAACCAACAATAGTGCGAGAAGCGCCACTATCTAATAAACTTAAAATTTCGTGACCAAAAACTTTAACATAGACAAAAGGTCTTTCGTCAGACTCAGCAGACTCTAAAACATAATCCAAAACAACTTTATTCTTAACAAAACTCTTTTTCTTCGAAGAATGTAGACTATTAAAATATACAGCCGATTTAACTTTAACCTCTGACGTCACTAAACGGCTTCTTAGTACGTCCTTTACTCGTTTCCCGAACACTTAGAACAAGTGCGGACCGTAACGTTAGACTTTCCACAACGATAACAAAATAAACCTTTCTTAGGTTCTTTGCAAGAAGCAGCTCGATGGTTAGGCTTCCTACAATTCCAACATAATTGCGGACTACTTCGATTAGAAGAAGCAGGCGCATTAACGATAGCTAACCTTCGTGAAGAAGGTGCGATATTCGAAGACGGTAATCGTAAATGTTGTCTAACAGGTGGTGTAGATTTTTCACCACTACTAACGTTATTCGAAGAACGAGAAACGGCAATGTCCTTAACTTGAGATGTTACATAAGCGAGATCAGGCTCCATGTCCTGCTTTCGACGAGATGGAGGCGTGTAAGCTTCAATAGCTTGCATGCGGTCCTCGATAATACGACCAAATTTAATTAACTCCTCAATTGAAGTAACTGACGACAAACCAAGCTGAGTTTGATAAACGGGAGAAATATTTCTTAATAAAATCTTTAACTGTTTTTCTTCAGAAAAAGGTTCATCGAGACGTGAAAACATGTTGCGAATAATTGCAACGTAAATACCCATAGGTTCATCATTAGCTTGAGTGCGACGCTTAATTTCTTCAATAAGTCGTTCGTCATAATCGGTAGGCTGGAATTGTTCACGTAAAAACTTAACTAAATCTTCCCAAGAATTAACTGAACTACGAATAGACCTAACAAAAATCAATGCATGACCTGTAAAAAGATCAGTACACTCCAAAAATAACTGATGGCTTGAAACGTTACGCGATAATTGAAGTTCGGCAACTCGTTCTAAGAATGCATTCAATGAAATTGACTTTGCATCACCAGAAAACTTTAAGTTCCATTTAGAAACTGAAATACTCTTAACATGACTAATAACATTTGGACTAACAGCAGAAGACGTCGGTAAAGCGTTATCAACTACAGAAGGTTGAACGACAGGTTCGATGACTTCATCGGCGGAAGTAGACGGATTTGAAACAACAATTTGTTTATCCAAAAGTTCGTACTGCGAAATTAAAACAACTAAATCTTTTAGAAACTCATCTTTAACTTGAGAATCGTCACCTTGAACAGGAATTGAATTGCCAATACGGTTTAACAAATATTTAATTTTGGTTTCAATAGTAGAAGAAATTTTTGTAGTTGAAGTAATTTTTAATGAATCTATTAATTTTCTAAGCTCATCGATACCTTCACGAATCGCTAACTTATCTGCATTAAAATCGAACGGATACACGGGACGAGATAATTTTCCGGTAGCTTCTTCAATAAGAAAATTCTTGAGCAAACCTCGTAATACGACAACACCTAAAGATGCATCACCACCTCTAATCAAAATTTCATAACGTAATTCGTTATGCGATAAACGATCAACAATCAATTTGTAACCCATTTTAAAATGAAATTACAAAACGGTAAAATCTTCCAAAAATCACGAAACTTAACAGGCAAACTAAAATTCGAAAAAGGCCACACGCTGGAGACGCCAAATTATTTATGTTACATGCCAAAATTAACACAAAGTCACTGCCTGCAATGAAGTAACATAAACGGGGGGGGTTGTGCCACTAGCTCAATGGAGAAGGGTGGGTTTTATTTAAAATTCCGTGAAAAATTGGAAACGCGATCGTCGTAAAAATGGAACTAGAACGGTAAAATAGTCAAATAATCGATAAGGGCGCCAATCAAGGATTTCTATAAGGGGAAGCTTTCAAACCCTTGATTACCTGAAAGCTCATCCGGTTGGTCATAACCACAGAACTTACCTTGGGTTATAACAATTCTGAAAAACACTTAAACAAAAATTTACGTATGCGGCGGCTAAATGAATAAAAGCTCTTTACATTTAACAATTTAACATTTATTGATTGAAAATTTAAAACCAAGACAAAATAAAATAACAAGTACTAAATGATATCAAATAAATTTGAATAAAAGAAATGAAATAATCTTAAACAAACAAAATGAATAATTTACACACAAAACATTACATTAAAATTTATAAAAAGAAATGGTACTACAATAGCGTTAATTCGACGTCAAATATAATTAAATCTCAAGATCTGGACCCCATATTTAAAACAAACAAATAAAATAACACAGACAAAAAAACAATACAGTTTATAACATAAATATGTCCGAACTTTAATTCGAACTAAACAAAATATAGTTTATAAGTCGTTACATTATCATATATTCGAAATACGAATCACTTCTCAACGCACAAAACAAAGTTAATTGATTTTAATTTTTGCGCAAACACTATACGTGTTCATTAAAATAATTAAATTCAACGTTAGTCGTAATTTCAATTGACTTAAAAAAATTGAAAGCTTTTACTGCATTTTTAATCGCGGGACACTGCACGATCAAACAACAAAATCGATAAATACCTTAATTCTTAATTGGTGACACCGGCTGAACTTTGGTTCCCAGTGGATTTGAAAGCTAACACCTTGGATGGACTTTAGCTGCTTCCCAAACAATAGGTTACCAGTGGAAGATTTATTAATCCGCCCCAAAGGCGAAAGATATGAGATTGCGAAACAAACTCACGCACAAATTCACGTAACGAAACATACGATATTAATTTAGGTAAAACAGTGATCTTAATTAACCGTAATTACGAAAAAGGAAAGTTTGATTTTCCACTTAAATTCACTGCACCATCTTCTTTTACTTCCACGGTAATTATTAGAACAGGTGAATTATCACCTTCGTTAACTACATTTTTCCGGCCGTCAACCAACTAACTTCCCACTCCTACATTTTCCAAAAACACATCTATATATCAACTTTCGTCGACTGCCCTTTCCACAAAGGCTGCGTTCGAAACTTCAAACACCAAAATTCTCTCGCGCAAAGGTGCAATAAAGAGGCAAACAAACATATTACGTCATATTTATATAATTAGGACACAGCGTTTCGCTTGTACGTGAAACTGTCAATTTGACAAGATATTATATTACAAGAATTTAAACTGCCTAATAAATTAAGATAACGACTTACTTTTTCCACGTAATCTAAACGTTTGACATAAAGAAATTCAAGTATGAATGTACTCGAACAAAGAACTCATAAACCAACTTAAAATAAACAAACGGTGAAAATAGATTTAATTACGATTATATCTCAGAAGGAAAACATAAATCACAACTGGAATTTTTCAACAATCCAAGTGAAACATTCAATAAGCAAAATCGCGAAAGCAGATGGTTTACCGCGTAACAAAATACAAAACTTTATCAACAATTACATTGTAACTTCGAATTTAAAATCGTAAAATAACTTATTAAACTCAATCTAAAATTTACATTAAACCAAATTCAAAATACATTAAATGAAAATCGTCAATCCAAATACTGTGTCCGTTATCAAACATTACTCAATCAACCAATCGATTCTAAACGATGGTTACAAATTATACCACCAATTAAAGGAAAAAAACATAAAAAAGTAAAATTTCGAGTGAAATAATTTAAAAATTAGAGGCTTATTGTTTTAAAGAGTTTGTTAATAATAATAAATTAAAAATATGATTGCATAAAGTCTAGTCAGTTACATGATTTAACAAATGCGCGACATTTTGTTACCTTAAGCGTCTGGGGTTGTTCTTTCTATTGCAATAACAAAAAGAAAATACATATATACAAAAAAATAATAATAACCATAAAACTCTTGGATAAAAGTTTCTTGTGCAAGAGTTAAGCATACGTCTCTTGTAAATCTAATCTATCGCATTTGGCAAAATGTGTTATCAACATTTAAATAAACAAACGATAAACATATAGTATGTTTAGGATAGAATCTATTTAATAATAATGACCGACTTCTTAACCTTTGAGTACACCCATCCGGTCTAAATGACTAGCAAGTTTGGAATCATTTCAGCTTCATGGCGCTTCTGTTTCGCTCAGTATCTTTGGGTATTACTTTTGTCATAATTGCTAAGCTAGCGTTTGCCAAGATAGTGATTATTTTGTTATAAATAATTTTGCTCTGTAGACCGGTTTGTGTTGCAGCAAAAATGTTCGCAAAAAGAATTTTCAGCAGAAGGCATTTTATCAACTACAGTTTTATTAATTTTATTAGAATACATTACAAAAAACCAACTTTTCAAAGTGGTTTCTACTGATCAAGAACTTAATGACCAAGAAGGTAAAAAAGAAATTGACAATAAAAAACAAAAACTGGATGTAAAAGACTATGTAGATTGTGTTACATTGATGCATTGTGAGTGGTACTACAACGTAGAAAAAACACAAAACAAGAAATTTTTGCTGCTTGCTATGTTAAGACATTTTATACCAGTGCTATAAAAGTGTACGTTGGAATTACACCTAACAGAACATATAAACTATCAAATAGTAGTCAATGTGGTCCATGGATAACTAGTTTACTAACATAGGAAAAGGTTGCCTAAAAGTGGTTTTTGGTTATTGCCAAATATAAAACAGGATTTTTAATGTAAACAAACCAAATTGATATTAGAAACTTTTGATATATTTTTAAACCAGTAACTAATTATTGAAAGTGTTAATTCACATAATATATGTATGAAAACCAAACTAAAAGTAAACTCTGCAAACGCGTACTCTTGGAACCAACGGGTTCTAAGAGTGCGCAAATCACATTAAAAAACTTACACTTGTATAGCTGGTACAGGTTTCATGGAACCAAAGTTCGCTAATGTACCACTGAATAAGCTCAATTTCAGAAGAACCGAATATCATGGATAAAGCGCAAAACCGGGAAATTTCTGAAGTAGCAGAAGATAGATTTGTTCTCAAAATGTTTTTAATTTTTATTACATAATTTAAATTGCTTAGAAAAGGTATTCTCTTTCAGCTAAAAAACAGTTTTTTTTTACTTTCTTAACTTGTAAGAAATTTCTTTTTTAAGCTCGCCAAAGGTTTAGATTTTTTGAAAACTCTCTTTCTTTTCGCATTATCTATTGCATTTTGATGAGGAACAGATATTTTTTAAAAATTTGAAACACTCTTAAGCTGAAAGCATTGGAGTTTGTGTTTTGATCGCCTACAATTGAAATAAAAAAAATTTAAAGTGCAATTTCCGCAGTGTGAGTATCTAGATTATTATTTATATTATATTTTTTTAGTTTTTTTAGGTGTAGATATAACTGCAATGTCCGTTTCGATCTGTATTACTGGAGATTTTGGATTAGTTTTCAAATTTCTAGCTTTTAGGGATTTTTATGGAAAGTTAATGGTTGTTTATGGCAATATTGCAATTTTAGAATTATACTAATAAACTTTTAAAGCAGTAAATGTTGTTTTCAATTGTTGTAACAATTCAGCGCTATTGATGACAATTTCTACAGTGTCATTTGTGACGCTTGCAAGACAGAATTTTTATCTTTAAACTTATCTGGTTTATAAAGCTATACTCTAGCTGATTCAAAACTCTTTCACGTTTTTTCAAGAAATGCTGTTCTGTTACACGCTTTTAGAAAGAAGCTAGCAACTTTAGATTGCGTAATTATTTTGCCTAGATTAGATACCATCTATTTATCATCTTGCGCGTAAGCATTTTTAAGTGGGTCAAAAAATCCACGTTTAACAGCTGTAATTTATGCTTGCTGTAAGAAAGAATACTAAACAGGTAGATAAAATTGTTTCTTTAAAACCTTATTGCTGGTAGACTAATGTGTGAGAAATAGTTGTCCAAAATTAATAAAATGAGATTGTCTTTTAATGTTCTGGTAAGTTCTTTGAAATGATGTAATAATTTTATATAAAAATCAGTATTAATAAATTCATTGTCAGATACCAATAAGGTTGTTCCAGTCGGTGCACTATGCAAAAGTCTCTTTTTTTCTCTTTTTTGCAGAAAAATTGATAAAGAAGCTACTTAAAATCCTGCGGCATTCATGAAACAAACGGCAGTTTTAGCGTACCTCTCTTATCAAACACAAATTTTTTTACATTTCTTTGTCCTTTTAAAACAAAAATTTTTGAAATTTTGTTTGAAACCGTTAACATGCTTGTTTCGCCAATATTGTAGATTGAACAAGCTTGAGTTCCGTAAGTTTCTATGCAGTATTTTAAATTAAAAATAAAATTTACTTGGTTGGTTGGTTAAATCCGATGGTTCCAGCTATACTTGTTTTTTTTTGGAGTTCAAACAATTATGTTATGGCAATTGCAAAAATCAATAGTTATTTTTTCATACAAGCTTCTTCTAAATCTTGTGTTTTTAAACTATGTAAATATAAACTCACTGTTTCTTAGCAAATGTTTAATCACTGAAACCATTAAAAGATTCCATCTGTTTCATTTTTAAATAATTTTCTAATCAACAAAAAGGCCTAAATTTTTCAAAACAGTAAGCCACTCTTAACATTTTCTTTTCGTAAATCTCAATTCTTGCATAAATAGTATCTGTCGTCATATAAATATGTTCTGGCATCAAAAAAGGTATTATGTTAATATTTTTTGATAAATTGTTTTAGAATCAGGCCAACATTGACATGACTGCGATGTTGGTTACGGTTAGTGTATAAATTGCTTTGTTGTCATTAAGCATATATTTTATTTATTTTTTTGAGGATTGTATTTAGTTAGGATTCTTGCACCGTGGAATAGTAATACTCTAATCAGGTAATCTCATTTTATAACAGTATGCTTACAAAATTAATTTATCCCTGCTATTGTGTTGACATTTAAGTTCCACTTATTGTGTCAGTAAGGCCCAACTGTCTAATAGTTGACGTTTTACAGTTGTCTACTAATTATAACTCTAAAACGTTTGCTAAATAATAATAAAAATAAGTTATATATCACAAAATTTATTAACAATTAATTGATTACAAATATTCTTAACGTATCAACAATTTTTATAGTTGTTACCTACTTTTGAATTATTACGTTATGTTACATAAATATTTAATTTTTGCAGCCTTGGCAGTAGTAAAGTGCATGTTTCCTACATAAATATGTTGAGTATCTGCAACACAATATATTTGTTTTGTTATCATTTGCAGAAGAACAAAAGTTAAATTTTTTTACGATTGGTTGTGGTTAGTTGTTTCTTCACAGTAGCATTGCTGGTTGAAGTTTGCAACTACCTAACGATTTCAGCTGCTTAAATGTTTTGAGTTATATGTTTTTTTTTGTAGTAACGAGAAAAATACTCAGTTTTTAAGAAATATTAACCGTTTTAAAAGTTTTTCTACATTCAAGTTTTGAATTATTTTGCACTGCAGAACATAGCCGTTGTAAGCTGAAACGTTCATAATATTATAAAAATTGTCATTGGCTATCTTTTAATTTGCCGCCTACACGTTTATTTTATACTTAACTCGTTTAAAGTGTTCTCAGCACTTTTGGTCTTATTGTAGTCCAAGTTCCACAGAAAAAAATCATTTGGTGTCAAATCCGGCAAACGGGATGGCCAATTTACCGGTCCGTCGAGTCCCATCTATGTATTTGGAGAGCACTCATCTACATATAAAGTAACTTTTCTCGTGAAATGGGCTGGACAACTATCGTGTTGATACTATACAATATTTTCTTCAGCTACAGCGTCTATGGACGGCCCAATCGCAGTTTGTAGCAGTTGTAGATATTTAGCGCCATTTAAATGTCCATCAATAAAAAAAGTCCTATAATATGAGATTCATAGATTCTTAACCATAGATTCACTGATTGAGAATATTGGGAATGGTTATCAATTAGCATACGCATCCCGCGTTTGCTAATTGATAGCCCATCTGTATCACAATACTGATAATTTTGTTTATTAGTTTTTCCGTTAATGGTAAATGTGGATTCGTCAGAAAAGCAAACATTATTAATAAAATATCTGACGATTTATAATACTGTTACGCAAAAAAACAATTTTAGAATACCTGTTTAGCTCAAAAATCTCCTGATGACTTGCGTACTTGCAAGATTTCAACTTGTTCTTTTTTAAAACTTTGAAGGTGGTTGTGTTGTGTAAGTTTAAATCCTCACCAACTTTTCTAGTGCCAATGCTGGGATTAACAACGACAGTCGTAATAACATTTGCTACGTTGGTGTCTTCTTGTACAATAGCTTTTTCCTCCTTGACTAAATTAAATTTGTTCTTTAAACAGGAGTTACACGGCTTAAAAGCAGACCTATATTTTTCCTGGTTTGATAAGTGCTGTATGTTTGAAATGGCGGGTATCGGCCGATTTGGATATGAATCACTAAACAACTCGCAAACTTCGTGCAGACGACTACTGCTATAAAACCACTTTAGGAATAATATTTTTTCACTAATGGTGTAAGACATTTTATTTACTAAACAACAAAATTTTAAAAAAATTATTCAATTAATTCTCACATTATATAATCGTGCAACGATAATTTGTATCCAAGATAAATTACAAGAGGAGTTACAACACCTTAAGAAAGTTTTTATAGGAAATGGTTTTAATAAAGAACATATTAAGAAGTTTCTTCGACCAAAGACAAGACCTACTTTAACGGATGAATCAACTATTAACCAAAACTTTTTTATTCTACCTTTTATTTCCTACATAAGTGACAAAATTAGAAGAATACTAAGAAAACATAAGATAAAATACCTTACAATATCTGTGGAGTGTACCAAGTCCTATGCACCTGTGGCAAGGTAAATATTGGCAAAACTGTTAGAATTATAGATACGACATTAAAGGAACATAGAAGACATCTTCGTTTACTCCACTATACTAAGTCTGCTATTGCTAAACATGCACTTGACACTCTTCATGATAAGAAATGAACAGACGTGGTTACCTAATAGAATTCAGAAAACGAGCAGTTGGGCTAAGTGAAGCTGGAACTAGTTCAACCAAAATTTCTAAATTTTTGACGCACCGGAAAGAGAGTTTTTAAAAAGTTATATGATGTAAATTTATTAAAAAGATTCTAAAATTACACATGATAAAAATAAACTTTACTTAAAATGTAGCTTAAAAAGCGCGTGAGACTATAGGCAGTAAAAGCTCTGACATAATTTTAGCCAAAGTATAATATGTTTTACTATACTAACGGCCGGTTTCATAACTACTTTTGAATTTTAAGGTTACTACAAAGTTTTTATTTTTCAAATTACAAATGCTTAGCAAATTAACACAAATTAGACATTACAATAAAAGTTCAGTATTGTCAACATGTTTTAAAGCGCTTTTATTAAAAGCTAATTGATGGTGAAATTATAAATTTTAAATACAACAAACCATTAAAGTTTATAAAGAAAAAGTAAGTAAACACAAAATTCTTTAAGAAAATGTAATATTTATAAATATTAAAATCCGTAGCTTTAAGTTTCTTAGATAATTTGAAGGTCAGTATTTTGCTGTTTAAAGGTAAATCAAAAGAATGTAGGTAAATAAATATAACAAATAGAGATGTTTATGATTTGGATTGAAAATTGAAGTATACACAAAGCATCCTATAAAAGCTTTTAGTTTGGTTTCTTATCTTCACATTCATGACTGTTGTCCGCTGATTGTTCAGAAGCGTTATAATGATCAGAATTCTCCTAAGACATTGTCAATAACTTTAGCATTACTATCTGCATCATCATACAACTTTAGAAATTTCCTCATAATAATTTAAATAACTAAAACAAACTCGTTTTAAAGGTCCGGCCGTATTTATGCCGAAACTATTCAACCGATTTTTTTATGGGCCATCTATTAGACTGCTCCGCAAAAAATGTCTAATAATTTATTTCAAACTTTAAAGATAACTAATATTTTGTGTACTAGTCAACCACTAATCGCATTGGAAATACATAAGGTAATAACGTTGTTTGCGTTACCCTTTTTTTAAAAATTGTCTACACGCTGTTTTTCAGACGCCACCAAACGGCTATTTCTATGTTCCAAATTTTATTGTTCTTATTAGTATTCCACGTTTCAATTGTCTGATATAACTGCATATCACATCAAGTTTTCTAATTTTTTTAACTAAAATATAAAATTAATGAAATGTTAGTTAAACAATATTTTGTTTATAATTAACTATTAAAACATTAAAAGAACATTGCAAAAAATAGTTATTTTGTTAATACTAAAAATGCCTACCAGAAAAACCGTTTAAAATAACATTAAAATGTCTAATTAAAATACTTACTAAAATTTATTTGTGAGTTAATTACTATACTATTTATCTATGTATTACATAGCTAAAAATGCATTGAAAATAGGTAAGACGTTCTTAGTAACACAGCACGTCTTTAAAATTGGTTCGTAAAAATAAATGTTAGTTTTTGAATATTACAAATAGATCCTTAAATTATTAAATGCAAGCAAACAGTTACGGAGGTTATATGCGAGCAAAGTGTAGAAAACAAGAAAAGTAACAGTATGAATAATAGACAAGCGTAGAAATGCATATTTGAAAACTCGTTTATATTACATTTTTAAGTATTATATATGCAAATAAAATATTCTATATAATGCAAGTAAGATTTATTTTACATAAACTTAATGCAAATTTTACTATAAATTTTGAGTTTTTGTTATACTATACAAGTTTGAACTAAGCTGCATGACAGATTAAAAATTGAATTATGATGTACACATGTACAATTTATTATACTAGAATACGATATTAGTTTTTGAAGAAATTGTTTACAATTTATAAGTTAACATAATATATAATTTATTTTAATACTAATACAACGTTTAACTATTTAATTAATTTATTTATAAAAAAACCATTTATATTTTTAATATTATTATAAATTTATTGATTGTCTACCATAAAAACAAAGGAATTTCTATAAAACAGTAACATCATCCAATATGCTAAAAAATTAAACACTTTTGTATGTAACTCGTCGTTTTTAAAATAAAACATGCAACGATAGCCCTATTTTACTTTCGGTTTATCAACGACAACCCTAAAATAAGATACGAAGGAAAACCCATTTGCGGTCTTGGAGACCCTTGTTGCCTATTGCGTAAAATATTAAGCCTTGCACTGACGGTTTAATATAACGTTGCGTAATCGCATAAAGGTTAAAAGTGGGATAAATCTTAACTTTAGATCTAATTTTAACTTTATACGACGATCAAACTTTCTTATAAAACTTTAAAATGTTTAAAGTAAGTTATAGTTGTAAAAAAAAAATTTTAAAATCTTTTCTTAAAATTCCTACACCTGAAAAGTTTTAGATAACGTTGTGGTATACTTTTCGTTGCATATAGAAAGATAAAATCTTTTACCAGGCTGATACAAAATTGTATACTATAAACGTTTTTTTTTTTTAAGTTAAAAACTTACTATTATGTTGTAATTATTTTTTGTGTTGTTTTTGTTGTAGAAGCGTCTCAAGAAGAAAATATATTTAAAATTTCTAAAATTTAGATAAAATTAAGAAAACGTTTTAAAAATTGCATAAATTTAAGTATTATAGATTTAAGAGTTGGTAATACGTAAAACATTCAAATTTTGACATATTGACCATTATATTTGTGATGTTTTGAATGTGGTTATTGTAATTTTTTTTACAAAGAGCATTACAATAAATAAAGTATATTACTATCGTTGAAAATCACATAGCATAACTCATTCTCATATAGCGCTCAACAAACGGGTTTGCGCTGTATTACCGTTATGCTATGCTTCACTTTCAATGTTTGTTACATAAATTGCATTTTTTTAATTTGTGTATCTGTGGTATTACATAACCTGTTGGATTTTTAAATTGTTATTTTGATATATTAAATTTTATTAAATTAATACCATTTAGTTTTTTTTGCTAAAATTCTATAGCATAAAAGACTTATAACTAAAAACTATCCTATAAAATTATTTTTATGTTCCAAATTTATAATTTTATTTAATTGGTTTATGGTGACGTTTATGTTACAACATTACTGTAACAATTTGGTACTTTTTTTTAGAAGAAATAATTTTAATAATGTTTAATTTTAAACTTAATTTAACAAAACACAATCTATTTACAAGCGTTTATATATTGATGTATTTTGCTTCATGTTAGTGTCAAATTTTTATTGTATTGTTTAATGTAATTGAATTATTGTAATGCAAAAACATAATTAGTTCAAGCTATTAGTAATTATATATTTTAAATTTAATCGTATATATACAAAAACATTTACAATAAGTAAATATTATAATTATTTCCACTTGTCAAAAACAGTAATTATAATTATGTAATTGTGTAATCTCTAAAGCTAATGCATTAAATAATACTTTTCTTAAGTTAACTAAATTCACCTTATTTAGAATATAACAACAACTGTTTTTGTTAAAGCTGCAATTAACCATTGAAGAATTAATAGCACAAAAGTCTCTTTTTACAACATTACATTTTAATTTGCTATTTGCGTAGATTCCGTTAATCTGACTGTCAGTACATTTAAATTTTTTTGTTTCGTTTTTATTAATTTTTCACATATTTTTTAGGTCTTTAAATTAAATTTTATGTTAATTATACAACTGAAGAAGCCATTATAATAATTGGCGAAACGATCGTAAAATGTTACCAATGTGATTTTAAATAAGAAAATAGAATTTTATGGCTGTTATCTAAATTTCTACAATATTCGTCAAAAAAGAGTTAAACAGCTACATTTTTGATTAAATATCATTTTTATGATATCCCACGGTTATTGCTTAAATAGCAGGGACATACATCTATGAATTGGCCAAGAAACTGACATCTTCAGGATATTGGGTGCTGTATGGGGTATGTTATTAAAAAGACTAAGTTATCCTAACCGGTTAGTTGACTTGGCACGTTTTTTTAACTACTCTTTACAGTCAATATCCCAAATTTTAACAGCAACTGCAACATTTCTTCTTGAGAACCATGGGCATCTATTGAACAATTTAAATACACCTCAATGGCTAAACAAGACCTTTATACTATTTGATCAGTCAGAGTTAACAACAAATCTTTAGTCTATAGCAAACATGGGAGGAGCAGTCCAAAATAGTTAGGGATTTCTTGATGATACAGTCCGGTCTATATGGAAACCATCTGTTGATCAAAAAGAATAACACTCTGGACACAAAAAATACATTGCGTTAAATATCAGTCATTTTTAACTTTAGATGGATTGATAATTAATCTTAAAGAACCTTTTCCTGGTAGAAAGCGCGATGCTGGAATTTTTCGAGAATCAAACTTGTACCAAGAGCTGGAACAAAATGCAATGTTTCCTAATAATGAGAATTATGTCATATATGGTGATCAAGCATATGGAGTTAGACAATTATTGTTATCACCATATCCTGGCCTACCCGCAAATTTATTACCCCATCAGTTACTGTTTAATAACACAATGAAAGTTCTTCGTGTAGCAGTTGAGTGAGGTTTCCAAAAAGTGATAAGTCAATTTGCATTCATGGATTTTTAAAAAAATTAAAAATTACTGTGTAATGACATAGAAACTTTTTACAAATGCGTTGTCCTTCTGACGAATTGCCACACGTGCTTATACAAAAGTCAAACTGCAGAATGTTTCAATATTATGCCTCCTGTTTTAGAAGAATTATTGGTTCAAAATAAATTACGCTTATGTATTTATTAATAAGATGCTTTATTCAAAATAAATACAACTAGTAAATACTAAAAATTAATTGTTTTCTTTTTTCCCAACAACATCCAATAGCTTGCTGATTATGTCATTTTGCGCATTTATAATGCTTTGGAATTGTTTGGATTCAAATTGAAATTTTTCTTCAGCTAAAGCAATAGTTCTCTCGACCACTGCTTTTTTTTCTTCTAATTTCAATCTGTTCTCCTCTAATTCAATTTTTTTATCCTTTTTCTTTTTAGTAGTCTAACCCACTTCTTCTTAAATAATTTGTTTTTTTAGCCCGTCGTCTTATAGGAGCTAGATTTGTTCGATTACTTTCCGGAGTTGGAATTGTTTCATTTAATAAAATTTTGTGTTCTTTTAGAGGTGGAATTGACACATTTAGTGGAATTGCATGTTTTTTTGGAGGTATAATTGTTTCAGTTTTTGAGATTTCGATGTCAACATGCTGTTCTTGTATAACTAGTGTATCACAAGAAAGAGAAATAACACAAATCTCAACAAACAAATTGGCTACTGGTTCACAATTGTTTAAATAATTTATTGCAATCAACTCACGAGTTTCTTTCCTTTTCTCCAGCTTGTTTTGTTTTGCTGAACTGACACTGCTTTTGTATGTTTTTCCATATGCACTTCTTTCAAAAGATCATTTAGTTCTTGTAGAAGTTAATCTTTTTCGCTCTACGCTTGAGGCTTTTGTTTTTTTTTCGTCTTTCTCTCTCCACTGTGCCAGCATAATCGACACATGCTGACGGAGTTGTTTTTACGCTGAATTCCTTTTGCGCCACTTGCAGCACACAATTTTTAATTTCGTCCCGTACCCATTCCCAAAGGGGTTCCGTGAAACGACTTCCCGGACAAGAATTATCTCGTCTTCATATTTAAAACGAAAACGAATTTTTTTTCTTGGCACATGATGCTACAAAAAATGATTTGTTTTTTACCAAATCACAAAAAATGGATGTTAGAACTTACCTTCAAATATCACACACAATTATATAAACACTACTGTTGCTGGATTGACATCCACCGTCACGTTCGCGTCATTAGCACCTCCTTGGGCTCTGCCTAACATGTCTCCGTCGTATACGATCCTCTCTCGCATGTCATCATTTCATATTGGCACTTTTACATTTAATACGCCAAATTTTGCATTTACAAAGTTTATGCTGTGTGGTTTTAACGAAAGCTTGAGGAAATGATCAAAATAAAATAAATAATTTGAGAAATCATCCAAAAAACCACCAGGTTAACAGAAATACGTAAAAGCAGAAACAGAAAGAGAGTTTATAGTACAATACGCTTAATAATTTTCTTTATCGCCAACCGTCAATAGAGTCATGTATTACTATAGCTATTTTCGGAAGTAAACAAACACTTTATTTTACTGTAAAATCAAATACTTTACCTGCCGCAAATATTTTTTAATATTGCCAAGATTGTACGACAAAAATCGTTTGTCGCATTTATAGCTCTAATTTGTAAAATTTTAAATAAACTTATAGAAAATAATGGAAGAAGAAATTCAGTATATGCTACCTGAAATTCAGAGGAAGTTATTACAAACGTCATTAAACATTTTACCACATCAGTCAAAAAATATAATCGCCAATATGACATTTTCTTAGAATGGTGCGAAAAACACGGAATTAAAAAATATAGTGAAAATATTTTACTGGTTTATTTTTCCGATCCTTGAAAGAATATTCTCCTTCTTCGATGTGGTAATATTTTATGTTGAAAACAACCCTCTCAGTAAAAAATGACGTTGACATTAGCAAATATAAAAAACTAACAGTTTTTTTAAAACAAAAAGGAAGAACTCATAATCTACTTGACGATCAAGGTAATTTATGCAAACTTTTTAGAATCAACTTGATATGAATGCTATAATTATTTTAGATTTGTGTTTTATTTGGCGTTGCTGGGGCTTTACGGAATGACGAACTTCTGAATTTAAAAGTAAAAGGCATAGAGCACAAGGAAACAATTCTGATTATTTATGTAACTAAAACAAAAACCAACCGGCATAGTTTGTTTGTGATCACTTCAGAGTTTGAACGAAAAGTAAAATCTATAGATTTATTTGACAAATATTTAACTTTGCGTTCTAAGCAGACGCTACACGACCGATTATTTATAACTTACAGAAATAGTAAATGCACAATCTAACCAGTATGAATCCATACCGATAAAAGTGTACCAAGCAAAATTGCTTACTATCTGCATTTACCATAACCATCGCTCTATACGAGACATTGTTTTTGTCGAACGTTTGTCACTCTCTTTGCTAACGCAGGCGGCAGTAAGGAAAATTTATAATGTCAATAATGGAGAGTAGAAAAGTGCAGAGTTTTACGTTGAGGAATCTTTGCTCAATAAAACAAAAATCCCAAAAACTATTTTAGCTGAAAGTCAAACTCACCAACGTTAATTCTAGCAAGGACTTATAAGTTATTAACATAGATAATAATCTTGAAACATTTTCAGTTGAAACTCTTCTACTTCAGAAATTAATTTTTACAATGCTTCAGAGTATACGTTCTCGTTTAATATAACTAATAATAAGTAAATTTGTTTTGTATTAGTTGTTATTTTTGTTGCTGTATACTTTGTCAAAAAAAAATTTATAACATGTTTTTTTAAAGTTATAAATTATTTCGGTTGGCGATAATATTTTGTATGCACCATGGCAGTAAAGTTTCTTTATCGAACTCGCATGTTGCTCGCCTTACTCGCTTGGCTCATAACCTCAGATTCATTCCATATAAAATCACTTTACTGACTTGGTACATAAATGACTATTACCATAGGCAATAAAATCTTTTTTTTTTAATTTTTCAGCAATATTCTGTTAATTTGACTTTTATTCTGCTTTATGCTTTTTAATCTTAATGTTTTGACATAAGTAAATCTTATTAGCATCGTTTGATGGCAAAACAAATCTCATAGTTAAAGTTGTAGTACAAAAATTACAATACTACCCTATATTTTTGTCTGTTACTATAAAATTTGTATACAAAATTAACGTTTTTGTGTATAAAAATATTTATTGCAAGCTTTATTAAGTACAAAAAGTTTATTTATCATTTTTCTTTGATCTCGTCTCCACCCTTTTCACAAAATCTCTTATTGATTTAATTTTGCTTACAATAAGCATCTACTGTTTGCATTATTATTGACTATTTCTACATATACATTTACTAAAAACACGCCTTCGCATGTACATAAGTATTTAACGAGTTGTCTATACTAAACAATCAAACTTCTTATATTTACATTTTTGAGGTTGTAGTTTTGTATTAAAATGGTAACACGATATTGCAATGTTTCTGAATTGTTAAATAATTAAAAAAATCATTTTTAATTTTTAGTAAATGCCATTTGATAATTAGTTTTTCTAGCAGTAAAAACAAAGCAAAATTAAGTATAAAATTTTTTTAATAGATTCTGTTTTCAAAACGTTAAGTAGCATCTAAGATAAATTTGCGTAATCAGAGCAAATCGTTCTCTTATACGATCTCTAATGATTCTTTGTAGTAACTACTAGAGTATAATTTAGTTACGGTCATTCAAACAAGGTGATTTATTTTAAGGAAACTTTTACCAATAACTATTAATATAAAAGCACAATCATGCCAAATATATTAATTTTTGATGTTTATGAAATATAAGTTTATGTAAAAAAATTAATTATAATAGTTGTCCTCTATATTTTAATTTTGATGTTAAAGATATGTAACCAAAAATTTTGTTAAATTTTAAGATATTTATTTTTGTTAAATGTACCAATAGACGTCACTTGACAATTTTGAAAATTTGAACTTTGCAGTCCTTTTGAAATAAAAACAAGTAAAATGATGTGATTTATTTACAAATTATGAATTATTAAAACTGATTTAAAATTTTCTTTCTTCTTTCTGGTTGTTTTTAAATGTTATTTATTATTCTTACGTCAGTGAGTAATATAATTGTGTGTGTTCTTAAACTCAATACTAATAGTTTATTAGACATATAATTTTGTATTTTGCAAATGTAACTTAAATCTTTTCTTGGTGTCACAGGTGTATGCGGAATGCACTCTGAATAGACATTGCAAAATAATTGAAAGATTTTTAAACAAAATTCAAAACTTTAATATTGTAGACTATATACTAAAGTTGGGAAATATATTTTTATAGCCTCAACAACGCATGGGCTTAACAATAGTCTTTATTCACACTCAGTTAGTAACCTACAGTTTTCCGAACCTCTTAAAGGTTGGTAAGTGAGCGGTTTCCACATGGACCTGGCAACAACGGAAAGCTATGCTTCCCTCTGGACGAGTAATCACAGGCTGCAAAGTGTACACAACATTGTAAGAGATAGAAATAGTATTTGTCAACAAACGGTACGCACTACTTGTCAAACGAGAATTGTATTGGTTTACTTTTACATATTCCTACTTCAAGCTAAATATACATTGTATTTATATTTCATGTTTAAAGTTTGATTCAATTCATTTTACTATCTACGTACTTCAAATAATGCTGCTAGAACCGATTCTAAAATTTGAGGTTATAAGTATGTCAACATAAATTGACAAGTAGTGCGTACCATAACAATAAACAAATGTACTTCCTTTTCTACATGTTTGAGACAAACAAACACATTGCAAAAGTATACAGATTACTCGTCCATAGGGAAGCGTAGCTTTCCGATGTTTCCAGGTCGATGGGTTTCCATGGTTAAAAAAAAACGAGTTTTAACTAATTTGATAAAATGACAGTCATAAATTAAATACGTATATGTCAATTTGTGAAGTGCCTACTATGTGTTAATATTTTACCGAAATAAACGATAATATTTTGGAAGTAGGTTTTCATTCATTTTTTATTAGTTTTTTGTTATTTATTTTATTTAGTGGCTGATTGTGAATAAAATTGTATACAAACCTTGGCAAAAGTGGTCCATTTGTCTCGAGAACTAGTTCACCTCGACGCTATGCTTCTCGGTAAACTATAGTTCTCTCGACAGAAATGGAATACTTTCCGCCTCGGTATTTAATCTACTATTACAATAGTCGATATACGACTAGCATTACTAAAACGGTTTCAATTTTAACTGGTAGTAAATATTGTTTTTATTTAAAATATTAATGTCAAATTAAAAATTAAGTGACAATGTTTTGCTATATAATTGTGACAGTTAACAATTATTTACTATTAAACTATTATTAATTTTGACATAATTGTGATTTAAAATACAAAAACAAAAAATAACGTATTTTTTTTCATTAACACAACCACTGATCTCTAAAATAATATGGATAGCTGATACTGTAGTCTGACAGTACCGCACTTAGAGAAATCATCAGCGCCACTCATTAGTGAGACAGGAACTAAAGTGTAGCGCTAACCATACTTTTTTGAGGCAGATTAATTTCCAGTGCAATTGTCATAAATATTAATATTTTTGTAAGATATTTTCTAAATGCATTAGTATGTTTAAAAATATTTAGAAAATCATTTGGACGCATCAGTAGCTTATGCTTTGGATTTTTATTTTAATATGTATGTTCATTTTCTTGATTTCTTTGCAATTCTGTCATGCGTTCGATCGTTAAATCTACGAGTGGGTTAAGAATGTGTGATTAATTCTTAACCGAGTTAAAATGACTATTTAACTGTGTTGTTTTTTTGTATAATCTTATTGAAACTAACTAAAATTTGATTAAAAGCATTAAATTTCACAAAATTTTACGTTTTATGCAATTATCAGCTATCCATATCATTCTAGAGATCAGTTAACACAACCAAAATTATAACATTATTGTGTTAAACATTATTATTATTATTTGATATATAACTAATATTAACATTTAATTAGGTGCCAACTTTAAATAACGTACATTTTCGATTTGTTAAATCAACAATTTAGATTTCTTAAACATTGAATAAAATGTCTTACTTCAACTAGCTTGTATTATAATTTCTTTTTTCTATAAATTTTTTATAAAATTGTCAGAAAATATAAGTCCTTTTTTTAGTAAGTCAATAATTATAAATTTATTTACCTTTTTTTAATTTAAAAAACGTTACTTTACAACATACCATCATAAGTAATAATGATAGTCTATACTAATAGTAGTAAAAAAACGTTTTCATGCAACACGTTATATATTTGACTGTCTACACCCACATCGTCAGTTTTATGAATTTAAATTTTTGTTAAGTAAAGATTAATTGTTTAGATGCAGTATAAAAATACTGCAAAAAACATTTAATTCCACAAAAAATTGTTCATGTTCTCAATAGAATTCCAATAACAGTCCAATGTGTTTCACGTCTTAGAGGTTCTCAAGCAAAGTATTAATTAATTGTAGTGAAATAATAATAACCAATTAAAAAAAATGGTTTATACGGATGCTCGGTAGAGACTTAGGTAATCTACATAGAGTTTATAAGAAAATCAATACTAAATTTTTATTGTTTTAAATTAATTAAGTGAATACACCTTTACGATGTTAATTTAGATTACTTTTTCATTTTAACAACGGCAAACAAAAAAAAACAATAAAACATTTATAATTGCTTTACACAAAATTTATTTGTTCAAAATCGTGTCGTAATTGGAATAAAAAAATTTAAAAAATAATTTTTGCTCGTAAATTCATTTTTAATATACATGTAAAACAAATTAATATTTATATATACGATTTATATAAACACTTTTGTTATTTTACAAATTTTATTTGTAAGCTAACAATATGTATCATACACCAATTTATTTATTGCAACAATTTAACTTTTAGCTAAAACAGAAAATAACTTATATCAATATTAATATTTTACTAATTGATTTATACGATATAAAATTAAAATTATTTAAATTTAAATTTATTTGTACTAAATCTTGTTGAGTTGCATTAGATCTTCTTTTGTCATACACAAACCAGTTGTATTATGTTGACTTATACATGTGGCACTTGTTTTTGAGTAGCTTTTGGCATTTAAGTATTAGAATGACTTCAGTTTTTATGTATCATCTCGATTATTGAAGTTATAAGATTTTTTTTAACTTATACATGTACATACTAAAAAGATAAACTTCTTCGCTTAGGAAGGGCATGAAAAACCACTTTAATCTATTTTTGTGGCAACGTTTCGTGCTACATGCGAGTACTTCATCAAACCAACTGTAATTTATTAAACTCGTAAGTCAACAACATAGTAAACACACAATGAATTAACAGATCATTTTTTAAACATAAAATTTACAGAATAAAATCAAGTGGAACAATCCACCGACCAAAGACAACTTTACGAATTGTGTTTACTAAATAATAAATGAAACATTAAACATAAAAGGAGTCGGTAATTAAAATTCTTAAATAACACAAGACAAAAACGTTTAAGAAATACTTGACAAGTATTATGTAATCAAAGAATTATGAATGTCTAGTGAAAGATAAGAATAGTAAGATAACACAGAAACTGAACAACAATAATTCAAACGTATATAGTTATCTCACAATTTTGGATATTAAAGTATTATAAATGCTACTGAAATTGTTGGTATTATTGTTAAAATTAATATTATTTTTATATATATTGATGCATATCAATTTAGAAACTAAACGCATTTTCAAGTTGTTTTCTACATCTAAAATTATAGGATTGTTAAAATTGAAATTTTGTCCCGTGTCTATATGATGTACTGCTAAAACTGTATCGCTTTTTTGTGCTACAGTCATATTTATGGTTGTCAATCCAATTTTTTACTTTCTGTTTAGTTTGACCAATATAACACACATTGCATCCAGTACAGTCTAGTTTATACACTACTTCGTGTTTTTCTATAGTGTTAGTTCTGTCTTTAGTATTACTGTACAGCATGATGTAAATGGTGTTAGTGTTATACATGGTTATTTTGATGTTATGTGTTGTTAGTATCGGAATGATTCTTTGTGTTAGATTTGGAACGTTTATGATTTTGGTGTAAGTGATGTTAGTTTTAAAGTTAGCGTCAAAGGTAGTGTTAAAGTAAGTAATACATAGGTTAACTGGTGGTGGGATAGTATTAGTAATGTTAGTGTGTGGTAGTATCTTATTTATTATATTGTTAGGATAGATGTTGTTTCTAAGAATTTTTTTAGAGTCTTAAAGTTTTTTTCATGAAATTGAAAACTACTCAAACCTATAATTTTATTTTTCATAGCATTAATAGTATTAATTTTTTGGTGGTGCGGATGTTTAGATAAGCGACTAATCGTTCTATGCTTTTAAATATAATACAAAACGGAAAAAAATAGCCCTAAAAAACTTAAACATTGTCTGCGATGTTTACTTGCAATATTTTAATAACGACTATCGAAATATTGCAGTAAAGCATTCACATATAAACGGAGCCTAGCGCGCACAATTGTATTAGGAAATATGTTGACACCAAAATGCGACAGAAAGAAGTAAATTTATTGAAACGGAATAGCAATACAAACGATGTAATAATTTATTTAAATAAATAATAATAAAATTTTGCCCGCAATCAGCTGGTACTATCGTCACTGTTTTTTACTATAAACTATATCCCTATAATATTACTAAGTCAATATATAGTATAAGTAATAAAAATAATAATCTTAAGTTACTTGTTTTTTTCATCCATGTTTTTATTAATATCAATACTTGATTCTGATTTTTATCACCACCCCCTTAAATAACTTTTTAAATAACAGCTTTCTTTTTTCTATATTCATCTCAAATACCCTTTTCCCCACACCTCACACTTTTCCTATTAACCTGTTTCCTTTCCTCGCTCTTTCCTTTATGTGTTCTCCTTCTTTATTATCCTGATTTATGGTGTAGCCCAGGTATGTAAATTCCTTTACTAGCTGCACGTTGACTTAGCTCTTAAGCCTTCTTAAAGTAGTTAAAAGGGTAAGAATTCGTTAAAATTTGTAGAATTTTTTGTAATTTCGTTTTGTCGTTAATAGCTTTTAAGATTTAGTTCTTGAAAATCGATTTAGATCGAATATTTAGTCAAAAATTGAAATGAAGCATGGCTCATTTGGTTATAGAAAAATGGCGTCATCCTATTGTAGTATCGACCTAACTTCGTAAATCGTAAATCTCGTTAGAATTGGAAGTAGCATCCCAATTGAGATATCGTCGTAGCATAAATGGAATTCGCTTTTATATCTACAAATCGTTGTTATTGTATTGAAGAATTACATTTTCTGGACCCGCAGAAGTTGTAAATTTCTATTGAGAGTATCGTATTATCGATAAGGAAACTTCAATGTTTGACCTTGTCAAACAACTGCATACATAAGGTATGAAATTCGTTATTTCGTAAATCGTATAAGTTTCGAAGGATGTACATTGATTGCATCTCTTCAACATCGCTTTAGTTGATATTGAATTTGAAAAATTAAATAGAAGATTTTGTCGTCAGACAAAGAAAACGCTAATTCTTAAATATTATAGTAACATAAATACCAAATGCCAAAAGCTTTTAAATAGCCGGTGTATACAATAGCTAATCGTTTTCTCTGTTCCGTGGCGACCATAGCTTAATATTAAAGTAAGACTAAATTTGATTGGATAGAGATGTTTGGATGAAAACCATGTTGCCAAGAAGTTATAAAACAATGTATCATTGGTTGAAGATGATAAAGCACGAACTTTTCAAAGATTTTGACTAATGTAAATTTAATTCTTGTTGGCCGATAATTGAATACATCACTCCTATTTTCTTATCTATGAATGAATATTACATAACTTGTTTTAAAACAATTAGTAAATTCCTTTTGACAAAGTGGCGAGTAGATCAAGTTTGCTATGGCAGGTGTTAGTGTGAATTCTTCAAAATATAGAATAAAAGTCTATCAAGGCCGCAACTTTTGTTGCATTTTAACCTTGACAATTAGATGAACACGTTGGATTCAAAGAGATAAATGGAAGACATGGATTCAATAACAAATAATGCGCCTCTGTCTGATAGGCGAGTGGGAGTGGAACTTGCAATGTAAACACTTGCAAACTGTTGAGTAATTTTTATTTGCATTTATATTATCTCCTTTCAACATTATGTATGGTAGATCGTTAATTTTTTCATTAGAACTAACATAATTAGAATGTTGTTATATTGTGCCCACAAAAAATTTTAAAAGTTTTGTATGGTGAATTGACAAAACATAGCTCTAATCCACAAGAGAAATTATTTTTTTAACCATATTTAAATTGGTTTTAAAGTAATCATAAACGTAATTAAAAACCTTTTTTTTGTTTTAAATGCTGTTAGTATTTCTATCTTTAATTTATTTACTTATTTTTATTTATTGGTATTGTTTTTTCTTTTATAACTTACGACTTTGTTTTAGTTTATTGCACACCTTGTAAGCAATTATATGTTAGTGTCTGTTGTAATCGACAAATTTAAAACTAATAAATGATTTATTTTACTTTTGTTAGTATACTTCATGTTTCAATTCAAATTAACGTTTTCAGTTAAAATGTTAACCGTAAAACCAAATAGTATACACAAAATAATAGAAATAATTGTTTAATCTCATGAAATCAAATTAGATAATCTGTTTTTGAAATAATAATTATGCATGTATGTGTTAAATTAGCGGAACAGATTTAATAAAACCGTAAATAAATAAATCACTGTAAACATAATTGATAATATTGAAAATTGTACGAAAAAATTGTTTTTGTGTAAAAATAGCCTGTTTCACAACATTGTAAATAATTACTCAAAAACACAAATAATTATGTTAAATTACAATTTCTACTATCGTGTAGCGTTTTTTTGCAAACCAAATTGCAAAAACACAGTAAACAAATTTTTTACATAAAAAATAAAACTTTAATAATGTAGGCAATCTTCAGTAGGTTAATTGTCACTTTTTTATTAGATTTTTCTGAGTTTTCTTCTGACTAAAATTTTGATAAAAAAGATTGATCGTTTTTAACATAGATTTAATAAAACTGAAAAATTTGTACTTGTCTAACTGCACATTTTGCAGCGCTTAACTAATATAAGATTAAAATTAATATTGAAACCATTACACTTGCACCGATAAATTAATTTAAATTGTCTTCAAAACTATATATTTTATTTTAGATGTCAAGAATATTTAACAAAAGTTTTAGTAATACATATTCAAATAATGCAAAAACTTATATTTAGGATAATGCGATTAATCATCAATTTGACAGTCTGTCCGTGACAGATTATTTACGTTAATAACCATTTAGAAAATAAATCACGTTTAGGTATGAAGTGTCGACAAAAACTAGACTGACGTGATCTATTTTCTTAGAAAGTTCAATTGCTAAATTAATTTTTGTACATTTTTTCTTAATCAACGTAAAGATTTAGAAACAGTTATTTGCGTAATAAATTTTTCTAGTAAGTAAGAAAGCACGCAATTTGTTCTAACATAATTTTACAAAGTATGAGTTTTAAAGCAATCAATTTAACTACTTTGGATTTTTATAGCATACTTTAAAAGTGGTTTACACGTAGTTTAATGATAATTCAATAAACTATTATATATTTAATGTTGTTACAGCGTGTTAATTTTATATTAGATTTTTACGCGTCGTGTAAAGTTGATTGCAAAAAGTAATAACTATTTTTTAAAATTTAAACATAATTTTTACATAAATCAATAAATGTTGGTATAGAAAACTTAATTCAAAACAATATTTTAGAAGCGTTTTGAAGCAATATATTTTTAAAAGTAGTTTTTAATAGCAGAGATAAATTTAAAAAATTAAAACGATTAACACAATTTATATTGCAAGAATTAGCAGTATTAATAGCATAATAGTGAAAAAAATCACGTAATTGGTAAATAATAATTTTATAAGTGAATCAAAATAACGGTTTCTTTGTTTTTAAACAACTAGGGATTATACTACAATTTCTTGATTTATTGATATGGCCAAGCTTTCAAAAACATCAAGTTAAACTTTTAAAGAATAAAACCAAGTTCAATATTAGCCAAACCAAGCTTTTACCAAGTTTTCCAACTTTTGAACATAATATCTAGATGTAAAATTTATACCTTAAAATAAAGTTCGTTGAAGGCAGTTTACAAAAATCACTTTAGCAAACAGTAACAGTGTCAGCTCAAATCAAAACAGAGATTAAACAAGTTGTCGAATTAAGACCTAAGAAGCTAAATTTATAATTTATACTTTTTGCATAACAATTTTTTTTTGTTGATTTAGCTAAAGTATAGTTTTAGTTACAACCGCAGATAAGTATAATCATTACATTATGTTAAGTTCGGTCAGTGCAAATACAAAGAAATAAATATTGGTATTTGCTGTAATTATTTTACTTACAATTTATTTTGTGGATGATGAATAATTAAAGAGATATATAATTAACGCAATACATGAAGACGTTTAAAATAAAGATCTCACAGCATTTACTACATGGTTAAAATCAAAAGTCAATTTTCACTTATTAAAATAGACAAAACAGGTCTGAAAGCTTTTATTGCAAATATCACTTTAGACCAAACTATAAAAAATTTTAATCTTACTCGACAAGAAAAGTCGTTCATCAGAAACATGCTGTATATATCAACTTAATAAGTAAATATAACTATGAATTTGGGTTTATTTATTAATTTTTTTATTACACACCTACAGACATAGATCACATCTAATTCGGTATACTAGACAACACGTTGTCCCTTTACTTCAGTTTAAAGTTATCAGGTAACCAATGCTAGCAGTTGGGTAATTGTTTATACCGTTTATATTGTGGCAGTAAGTTGTAACACGGGGTACGTTTTCCAAGACCATAAAATATTTTTATGAAAGAAGCAAGCAAAAATTTGGTAATCGTTGAAAGTTTGGGAAATCTTGAAAACCAATCCAAGCCTGTATTCACAAACATTTTAAATCTAAGTCAAGCTTTTACGTATCATGTCAAGCTATATAATAATATAATAATGTATTAATATAATAATATAACAATATAAGAATATAATTATATAATAATATAGTAATATAGTAAGATAATAATGTAATAATATATTAATATAATATATAATAATTTAATATGTCTTTAAATTTATCTTTAAATTAAAACAATGACATGGTTTGATCTCTAATAATACTAAACCATATTCAAACTACAAAAATTATGTATATGTAACTATAGTTTTGTCAAAGATTATATAGTATATAGATGGACTTGGTAAAGGTTCTTTCTCCTATTCTGTATGTGCACTAATTAATTTGAATTTGTTCTTCTTTTACATGCCCTTCCTAAACGAAGAAGTCCAAATTAATTAGTATATAGATGGATTTCGCAAGTATTGCTGCTTTCTCTTCTTCTTTTTATAATATTGAACAATTTTCATTGAAAACCAAAGACGTTATCAATGCTGGCATACGTTTCTTGAATAAAATAACTTGACATGGGTATTTTTCTACATATTTGCCACTGACATTTATTCTCATTTAAAAATTATTAAAAAAATCAATTTTATGATATTTTAAAATAATAAATAACATTGATTTTTTTCGATTAACAGTTAGACAGATAATTACTTATCAGTGTTTGAACAATTTGGATAAAAATAACTAATTGAAATGTTAAATAATTTGATGGTAAACGATTTGATTAAATCAGCACCTAAATCTATTTGATTATTTGAAATTAAACATAATTTAAAACTTTATCCAGTCTATTAAAGTGTGCAACAATTCGATTATTTTTTTTACAGATTTAGTTACAAATGAAATTAATGATCCCTTCGTAGAGCAGGAAACAAGAAAATAACGAGTCTAGTTTGCGACGTTCCTTGCGTATAACTAGCACTTCATCAGGGCGCTCTTCTGAGTCAAAAAGAATAAATAATGATGATTAATTATTGACATAATAAAAACAATAAGTTAAAACAAGATTTAAAGACACGACGCATAAGAAATCTTGTGTTGTTATGTCGTGTCCTTAAATTGTTTTCAATTTATTGTTTTTGTTATGTCATTAATTAATAATCATTATGTGTTAGCACGAAACGTCGCACATTAACTGGACTCGTTATGTTTTTGTTTCCTCCTATACAAAGTGATCGTTACGTTAATCGGTAACTAAAGTTTTAGTTTAAGTAATATATCTACATATTCAATATCAAAACATCTACAAAGTTACGTTTAACTTATTATGTAATTAATATTTTAATATGCAAAATAATTTATCGTTTTATAACTTTCTATCGCAGACGATGAGAAATCATATTACTTGTAGAAATAAGAAAAATATAAATCTAAAAAAATAAAATCATAATTGAAAAAAAAACAAAGAATAAAATGATTACTTCTATATTAGGTAACAACCGATTTCATTTTTGTATTTAATAAATATGTTACAATAAAATTTAGATTTGTAGCGGTTTTTAAAACTATAAAATGTTTGTTTAACTACTTTTTTTAGTGTTTTAATTCACTTGTTTCAACAATTTTTACTGTATTTAAATAAACCATAATGTAACGAAACGGCAGAACTAGCCGTAATTGTTTGTAAAACTAATTATACATTTTTACCAATTACGCGTAAACTTTTGATTCTCTACCTCTAATTTTCTCTAATATCTGTTACTTGTACTTAACCATAAATAACATTATGTAACTCGCCAATTTGTACCTGGCTAAATCTTTTTGTAAACGATTTTGTTTTTAATTGAATACATTTTTTAATACATATTTTTTTGTTAAAAAAAGTTTACTTTTTTTAGTGATGTTAACAATAGTGGTTTAGTGGTTTTTTTTTATAAATCTCATCATTGAAAGTTGACCAAATTTAAATAGGACTACTCGTAAGGTACCCCCTTTGTAATAAAACAAGAATGATTGAAATGGGTCAACGTGCTAAAGAAATATCGCTAAAAATACATTAAAAATAAGATTCTGACAAATTGAGAACCGCTTCCTTTTTTTAAAATCGGTTGAAAACAGCAAAAATATCAAAAAAATATAACAAAACTTACCCTTAAGTTAATTTTAATCAAAAACAAAAAAATTTTAATGACAATGAAAAATAATTTAAGAAATAAAAAAGGTTTTAAAATTAACTCAATAACAAGGAATTGAAAAATTCTTAATAAAAGTTTTAGCACAATTCAATAAATAAGAAACAAAATAAAATTACAAGGTAATAAATAAAAAATAATAGATAACTAATGTATTAGTAGAATGAAGCAACTTTATTTTACTATTGCTATAAAGTGCGGTTTTATAGGCACAAAACTGTGTTCTAAACTGTATTTTATAATGCAATCGTAAATGAAAGTATTTTTATTTCTTAAACATATCTGAAAACTATTAAATATACCACCACGTTTATGAATAATAAAAATACTTTAAAATAAAAATGTTACCTTTTTTATTAACAAAATTTTTCAGTTATTATAAAATTCATTATAAAATTAATATAGCAATACAAAATTAGAAGCAAGCGTAATTACTATATTTTTTTAATTATTTTAAATATTAGCAACCGGTTATCAGTTCAGAGATACAATAATTACGACAAATTATCAACACGTTTACACATACAACCAATCATTAGTTTTTTTTAAATTATTTAATATTTAAATAACAATTTGTTTGTTTGTAATGTTAAACGTCGTCGTATAAAAATATTTTAGTATTATATAAACTTTTGTCATTTTTAAATTATTCTAATATCAATTTAATGGCATTTTTATAAAAATTAATATTGTAGACAACACACAAACAGTTGATATTGTGTCTATCTTCAATTTAACAATTTTTGCTTAAATATTTATATTATAAATAATTAGTTATTAGTACAAAAACTACTGTAACGTGCTTTGGCTATTTTTTAGCAAAAGTATATTTGTAATTTTTTAATATTTTTAGAACATAATTAAATGCCTTTGTAACAAATTGTGTACTTTAATTGTTGTTTAAATATGATTGTACAATTTATATTTAATTTTGAATATAGGTTAACGTTTGCATCAAAATTTCTCAGCAATTAAAGCATGTCAAAGTCATTAATTAACTCATACGGCAATAAACAAGATTATTATAACACTTGCATGCGTTAAAGTTAAAGTTTTCAGGATAGTTAAGGTTTCTAATTAAGATTAGCAAATGATAACAAGTAATTCTAAGTTAGTAATACATATTTGTTATTAAGAATATTATAAAGTTAAAAGTAAATACTGCGTTCCATACATTGCTGTAGAGTAATTAAAAATTAACAACATATAAGATGTTTTGAGTTAATTTCATTTTGTTAGTTTTATAATATTTCTTTTTGTTAATTTTGTTAACTTTAATTGCTTATTCAATTTGTTCAATTAGCGATAGACACATTTAGAAAACAACAAAAATTTAAAATCTATAAAAATTAATTTTTATTTTTCTTTTCTTTATTGTTTTAATTTTTGATTACCGCTTAGATGAATTTACTTTAATACACGCAAAAACGTTAAATGGTTTGGTTTTTTTTTCTGTAACAGGTTTATGCTAAAAACCTTTATGCTAAAAACTAACCATATGAGTATGGACCCATGAAAACCTCTCTAACCCAAACAAAAATCTTTTTATGGGTTACATTAATTTCAAAATTAATTGGTAAGTTTGGGAAATGTTTATCTTTTTATTAATATCATTAATGTATTTTTAGGATTTCGTGTAGATTTTAAACAATAGATAATGGAATTTAAAATTTTAAATTTGTACCAATGCAGAAGCCTAAAGAAATAGAGTCCAAATGATTGTAGGTTTCACATTAAATATTATATAAATGAAAGAAAATTTTTAGAGTTTGGTTGTAAATTATTATCTCGCAATTAAACAAATTACTGCATTGGGTTTTTAAAACCGGAGAAAGTAAAAAATACAGATGTGTATATGTTATCTAATTTTTTTTTAGACTTGAGTATTATTTGGGTACATACTAGTAATTAACAGCATTTAGCAACAAAATCGTTAAGTCATATTTACTATATAAACAAATTTTTGTTTGTATTTATGGCAATTAAATGCAACTTACCATTTAAATATTGCTGGAAACAACTGTAATCTATTTAGTTGTGATTAAATTTAATTTTTTTAATAGCACAAAATTAAAAAAGTTGATAAAGAAAATTTTGCATAATTTATTTTAGATTAATCATTAATTTTTCCAACATATGTTTGGAATTAGCACACGTATCCATACTTGTCAGACCCTATCCAGTTTTTATACCCTTGTTTAGCAGGTTTGAGAGGCACAAATTGTTTGTTTGAAACAAATTATGGAATTGTTAATTGAGCTTTTGAAAAACAATTATTGGTTTTTTATGGATTTTAAAACTGTATTATAAGTTTTTATAGTTGATGCAAAAAACTTTCTACTTTCTAATTACAACAAAAAAACAGTTTTGTTATAAAAACTAATTTGTTATAGTTTGAAGAGTCGCGACTAAGCATTACTTAATGATTTGATGTGCGCACATTTCTCAAAAGCCAGGCAAATCTATCTCTAGACATTGCTGGACCTATGATCTTGCAATTTTTCTTGAGCAGACTAATAATCACAATAGCTAAAGAGTTTTTGAATTTTAATTGAAATATTTTTTTTTTTTAATTTTCTATTTTATATATTGGCGTAAATGAAATGAAAAATCTTGTCCACGTTTCTGAATAGCATATAAATTTGTTAAAAACTCGTTTTTGTTAATTAACATTTTGGGATATAAATGTATAAAAACATGTGCTAGCTTTTTCAAGTTATCTAGCGTTTGAACCCGTTTCCTCTGTAAACTTTTTGATATTAGTGACGCAATTCGCAGATTTTTGGACAATTTTTTTTTTCTAAGGATAGAAAGAGAGATATTGTCTTCTTCGTCCCAAAAATTGTCACCATCATTATCTTTATCTATTTGTACTCCTGTAGACTGATTGCCTTCAAATATTATTGGTGAATTCATAATGTTCAATAAATAATAAAAATAAAAAAAACATTGTTTAACAGTAAAAATAAATTGTCATGGCTTGCTAAATAAATGCAATTTTTTTTTAAAACAAAAAAATCTTGTTTTCTAGTGGTTTCAGTGTGAAACCTACAAATTATTTTACTAATATTTTTTATAAATAAACACATAATAACAATAACAAAGTTTAAAGTATTCAAACGTCATTTTTCATTAGAGCAATAAGAAACTTGTTTTCCATAGCATAATAACTAAAAAATTATGGTAACTGCGTGTACAATTCTAACATATGTAATTACTAATAAATAGCTAAATATAAATGGTAGATTGCAAAAAATGTATGTAGAAGAAGCTCACATGCGTGGTATATTTCAAGTTGTTGTAAACAAATATTTTTAAAAACTTAGTCAAAAATTCTTGTGATTTTCTACTAACTGCATTGAGGAAGAATTTTTAACTATATATCACGCGTGACGTCAGACTCATAGTTAAAATATAAAACGCATTTAATGTTTCGAAGCTGCAAAAGTATTTTTTTATACAATCCAAAACGTATCTTTTTTTACGGCAGTCATCAAAAACTTTAAAATGAACCGTGTGAAGTGTGCACTTTATTGTTAAAAAGAATCAAAATGTGCAGTTTTTTCTAGTGCGTTTACAGAGTCAAACATAACGTTACAGGTAATAAACTGCATAGATAAATTAAAAGTGTGTACTTTTTGTTACGATTATAAGCGATTTTTGGTTTAGATTGCGTTGTAGTGGAACACCCAGATTTTTTAGACTGGGTCCTAGTTTTTCCTTGAGAGCCAAAACAAGAAGTAGCACTTATTTTTTGTCGTATTATTGTTTGTGAACCCAAACAAACTAGCGGTTCCCACCACATTTTGGCTTGCATCTTTAAAGTGGTAAATGTCAGTGAAAAAAAATCGCAAGTTTGTTACCTCATTATTATTCGGTATAAAAATTGTGTCCCATCCAAGAATGTTGATCTTTGTGTAGTGCTGGTAGCCAAGATTTGCTAATTGTTAAATTGTATTCCTGGGTTATATATATGGATGTTTTTCTATTTCTACAGTTTTGCCGATTAGTCTGAGAAAGCAGAAAGAAGTTCAAGCAAACAATTTAGTCTAGTCAATATTTAGCGTGTGTTTTTGGTTCCACACGTGTTCTGTCACTGTTGATTCTATAACCTTAAGATGTTTGTAGTTAACCATATGTTTTTTTTTACTTAAACGTCAACAAAGCATCTCGTCTGTCCTATATAACTTGATTCACAAGAACAAAAATATTGGTAAACCCCGGCATGTTTTAAAACTTCTTGTTTGCTTTTAGCAGATCTTATCCAGTTGTTCAGAGTACTCTTAGTCGTAAAGTTAGTTTTTATTAATGTTATTTAGCACTCTGTTAATCGTGTATGTCAAACTCATACAGTAAGGTAAATAAACGGTGCTAGTAGGAGGTAGTAAATCTTCTTTGACTTTTAGATCGATTGTTTTTTCCCATGTTCTTTACATCTTGTTAAACCCGTATTTATTTTGTTGTAGAGTCTTTTACAGTGTTTTTTTTTCTTTTGTAGATTTTTATTATCTGGCACAAGTATAGCTTTTTTAGCTAAAGCACGCAAAACAGTGGTCTTCTGTATTGAATAGTGGTGAGATTTGCCATTTAAATGTGCGTTATTTTTGCTATAAACAGAATGCGCCAACTTTCCGTTATTCTTTTTTATCACCAATACATCAAAAAATGCTAGACTGTTGTTATGTCTAACTCCATAGTAAATTTATTGTTATTATGTGCAAAGTTAAATTCTTAAAAATACTGAATTAGTTTATCTTCACCATGAAGTCGTACAAGAAACGTGGTAACGCTTGATAGTGTTCCCTATTGGTCGAAAGGAGATTCTTTTTTTGTGCATCTTGGGAAAACCGTAGATTCGTGATATAACTGGATTTTTGACAATCAAAGCTTGTTTCTTGTTAATATCTATAGCAGTAGAGTTTTTGATGACGGAATTTACTTTAGTGCATAGAGAGTTAAAATGGTTTTTCCTTAGAAGTTTGTAGCAATATTCCAAGAGTAAGTTCGTCATTTTCTCGTTGTTTATAACGACTGCTCTCAGTACTTTAATCTCTTTGTTCTCACATAACCGCTTAACTGTGACTCTCTCCTGTCTGTTAATATTTACGTGTGGCGGTTTTGCTTTTCTTAGAATATTGCAAACAACTTGTCAAATACTTTCAGAAATCTCCTTAGGCAGAGTGTGTACTGAAACTTTTACTCGGCATACTATGTCTTCTATCGGTGTTGTTTTAGGCGTAACAGTGTAGTTTAAACCAGATGTGGTTTGTTTATCCAAAACTGTACCTGTTAGATTGACAATTACTTTATGGTCGTCTAACGTTTCACTTAGGCGGTGAAGGTTAAAATCTTTCATATTTCTTAATTTGGTTCATTTTTTATTGTTCGTAAATTTTGTTTGCTTGTATTTTAGTATTAGTATCTCTTTTTATCCATACTGTGTATTCTAATTTGTTAGACAAAGTTAAATGTATAATTTTCGTTGACAGAGTCTAGTTTTTTGCGTTGGTTATGAATATAAGCGACTTTTGAGTTTGACCGCGTCGTAATTGAACACGCAGCAGAGGCAAAGTTTTATTTTTTGTTTTGCCTTTGAAGGAGAGATTCGAACCAAGTCTAAAAAATCTAGGTGTTCAACTACGACGCGGTCTAAGCCAAATGTCGCTTAAAAATGTAGCCAAGAAAACCGTAAAAGTTTAAGATGCTATAATTTTTAATAATAAAAAAAATTATTAAATCAAAAAATAGTTAATTTATTTCGTTGATTATTAAAATTAAAATGTAGTTTTCCAATTTTAATAAAAATTCAGAAAAATTAATTTTTTTCTACTGTTTTATTAATATTATTATTGATTTCCTTTGTGACCAACTCTGTCTCTAAAGTTAAATTTTACTTAAGTTACTAACTCTTTGACAATCTATGAGAAAGATGTTTTACCTTACCAAATTTTAACGCATAGTGCGTTAGTTCCCTTATAAAGTAACAATTTCAATATTTAATATTGTGTGATTAAAGTAAAATTCGACAAAATAATTGTTATAATTTTATTAAAATAGCTTTTAGTATCGGCAATTTTGTTATAATGTATTAATCTAAAACAACATTTGTTTTTTTTTGTAAATGTAATTATGTGAATAATAAAACTGTTTGTTTAATTAATATAAATATAAAAAAAATATATAATCAGATGGATTGTTACAAACATTCTTGTAGTTTGAATAAAAAAGTTAAAAGCATTATAAAATCTAATTATAGAAATACGGTGAGTGCTTATGTAATACGATAGAGCATTGTTTCAAACAGAAAATTTAATTGGTAATGATATTCATTTACTGTAGTGCAGCATATAAAGCTATTTGTGTTACAATACAGTTTAATTTGCACAATAAACATGCAGTTAAGACGTTTCATAGTATATTAAATAAAAATATGTAGAAAATAAAACCAAATTATACATGGTTTAATATGTACTGTATGTATGTATTTGTTTATATATACAGTTTAAATAAAAACAAGTTTAAAAGCTCAAACAATTTTTTTGTTAGTCAACGATAATCTTTATTACAAACATTTTAAATTTGTTTTAGTAATCTTTTTAAATTTAAAGAAAAACTATTTTTTAAATATCTATGTATTATTAAGTCACAACTTCAAAAAAAACAATCCATGGTTTTCTCTAGTTTTATTAAAAATTTTTGATTTTTGTACAGTCATTTTTCCAAATTTTATTTTTTGATAAAAAATATTAGATGGAATTTCACTTTGTTTTCGGCAGTTATGTTTATACAACTTTTTAAATTTTCCAAGTGAAAAAATTAGTTTTAAAAGTAATATGTGTGTATTTTATTTATTAGGTTAGTAGTAAAAATTTGTTTAAAAACTAAAAATTGATAATATTGTAACACAATCTGAAACATATGATGCCATGTATTCAAAAACACAACTGCAGTTAACAAATGGTGCTAAATTTTTTATTATAATTTGTTTAGCCAATACAATATTAATATACATTTATAATCTTTTTACGACTGTTTTAAGATAAGACACTGTTAAATAAGCAAGTATTACATTTTTGTTGTTTTGTTTGTTTTGATTAAAAAATAAACTGTGACAATAATGACGTAACACACAGGATCCGACACAATACACACAAATCTTATATAAAGATATAGAAAATTACGTAATTTTTATGTGCGACGCAGCAGTCATTATTCTTAAAAAAATATTTTTAATTAAAGATGTAGGCGTCTTTTTTTAAAAAAAACATTGAAGCTGCGCTCCTGAATGAGTGACGAGAGACGAGATTTTTGCTAGAATCTTATTAAATTATCACCAAATACTTAAAAAAAGGCAATCTCTATAATTTCATAAAACATATAAAGTATGCTGTAGTGAATACGATTATTTAAAATGTCACGCTCTATATGGCGAATTATACTGCCAAAAGTTTACATTTTAATTTTGTGTAATAATTGTCAGTTGTTAAAATAAAAAACAAAGTGTGCATTTTACTAGTCACTACAATTTATTTCAGTAAGTATTCAACAATCATTAAAACATAAATATATAATGATGCATTTCCTTGAATAAAAAATCAATTTTACTAAGATGGGGTTAAAAATTAAAGGAGAATAAAACAATGTTACCATGAAAGGATAGTTTGAGTCTGTAAAAACCAAAACCTTTTATCATCACGCCCCCGTTAGATCAAGTCGGCAGATGTCGCATTTAATGCGGTATAAAATTACGAATCATTAACACATATTTTACTACACAAACTAAAATTAATTTAGTAAAATAAACGGTATAATTTGTGTGGTTTTATTTAAATGCAGATCTGGTCACGTTTAAATACTGCAACAAAACTAGATAATTCTTTACATGCATTTTAGCAACGGTAAAATGGCGTTCAAACATTGTATATAAAATAGTGTTTATTAACGTATACACATGACAATCGGAAAGATCATTAGTTAGGACGTGCATCTACGTCACTTGGGTAAGTCTTTGATGAAATCGCAAAAATCGATGATATTGTTAAAACCAATTAAAGTTTAGAGGTTAGTAAAGTACACAGAGAAAAAGGTTTATTTGAAATCAGAATATTAGTTTATTTCAATGTTATTTCTTTCTTCGAAATATATTTGTGTTGGACCAAAACAAAATTAGTTGTTAGAAATGAATGGATTTATTTGATATATTTATTTAATTGTTTTGAATTCACGTAACTACATATATTTCACTGAAATAAAGAAAAGATCTTCTAAAAGAAATGTTTATTTAAATTTCACAAAGAAATTAAAAACATTAATATAATGCGATGATTTTTTTAATGTAAAACAAAATTTATTTGAAATAATTGCAACCAGATAAATATATATTTATTTAAACTAAAATTATAATTTTGTAGTCAAATAAATATTTATTTGAACAAAGTGTCACGTGATATATTTATAACCAATAAACCAATAGTGTTGCAATCTGCTGAAACCTGAAAATTTACAAGCAAGACATCTTATACCCAAATGATTCTTGCTTATGTAGTTTATGTGGTTTATGTTTTGTAGTGAATATAATAGACACAGACGAATACTGATAGTAAATAGACAATGGAAGAATTTCTGAATAAAAATAATTTAGAACATTTGCATAAGATTTTTAACGGTAAGTAAATTTATTACTAAGAATTAAGTCATAATTAAAAACATTCATGACATACAGACTTACATATGCCATTTTTCTCAATTTAATTAATACAATTTACTGTTACTAGGGTATTAGCAATGGTTTTAGTTTTAAGTTGAATATGAGTTTAATTATAAAGCGTTAATGATAAGTAACAAAGTTGGCGTCATATTTCATGAATGTTGATGTTTAAGACCCGTTTGTTATTACGTAAATGTTTCAAATCAGATCATTTCACGTGTTCAGCAAAAATCGCTAGCTGTACTATCAAATCTCAAACTAAAAGTCACTTAATTTATTTTGTTAAATGTTTTTATACTATGAAGTAATCGTGAATTTTTAGATAATATTGACGAAATTAGTTTGTTGCCATTACTTAGTGAAGAACACATAAAGCTGCTTATCCCATCAATTGGAGACCAAATTAAGTTCAAGCGAGCCTTAACTACAATAATTAACCCACCAAGCAACACTGGTGTTGATAATTATTATGCAATGATTTGTTGTATTCTGATTTGTACGTTATTTTTTTTTTATTAAATACATGACATTCTGTAAATATATACGATTTTTACTGAAAACAACCTTTCTTTGGTTTAAAATCCCATAGAGTTCAAACAAAGAACTCAACTTTTTAATAAAAAGAAATATTTTATTAAACAAGATAGTTACTTTCCAAAAAATAAAAAAATGTATGTTTAATTCAAAGAAGTAGTACATAGCGTAAAATCTAGTATATAATTGAAGTAAACAATAATTTTATTACCTCAAATAAATGTTTATCTTCATCAAATTGTTTCATTATAAAAATTAAAACTAAATTAATTTATCTCAACTAAATATTTTTTTAACTGAAACCAAAATTTGTTCTTTTAATCAACACAAATTTAGTTTTAACATAATTAAAGAGTTGTTTCAGAAAATCAAATAAATAAAAGTAAGAAATCAAACAAATATTCTCTTCCCCATATAGAAACAACAGATTCTTTTAAACTAAATAAAATTTGTATGAACGAAACATTTTTTTTTCTGTGTATGTGCTAATTTTAATTTATTAAAGTTTAATTACGAATTTACGGCGTTTGCAAAAAAATATAATTTTAATTACGGTGGTGGCAATATACGTATTACAATACTAATTCTAATGACAAGTCAAGTTTTCACAAGATTAAATTAAGGCGCGAGTGATGCTGGAAGTAAATTATTATTTACAAAAAACACATTAAGAAACAAATTCAAATCATAGTAGTGTCAAACGTTTCATCCACGTTTGGAACTCATCATAAAGATTAGAAACTAGTAGGTGTATCAAGTCAACGTTTAAATTATAAGCTACTCTAGCTTAAGCAATGTATTAATTTGTTAACATACCGACGTTCAATTGGTATGAATAGCTCAGGATAATTTTGATGCTAATGACCAATACGATAAGAAAGTTTTTTGACGTTACAAAAAAGTTTAACGTGTCAGGTTGAATTGAAACACGACTAGCACAGCGGATAGTCGTTAATTAGTTTAAACAAAAAATAGCAGGGTTCAATGTAGAAAAAAAGTTCTTTTTAGAGACGAGTTTTGGAAAAAAGGTTTCTTTCTAGGTCTAGATGTCTAATTTTATACGCGCTTTAAAACGGTACTACGAGGTCGCATTCTAAAGCCTAAAGCTTACGCGTAATTGTAGAAAATTAATAATCTATTTTTAAAAAAATTACGGCTACTTCTACCGTTTCGTTGCACTGTTTTCTTATATAACATGACTTACAAGTTAAATATCGTTATTAGTAATCAATTGCGTAAAAAGTTCAAAACGTAAGATTATTGTCACTATAAGAATAACTTTAAGATAAAAACAACTTTTTAAAGCAAAGCGTTCTACTCAACAACTATTTTTTGTTTTTTTAAAAGAAATCTATATTCATTTTCATATATTCTAATAAGCTTGTAAAAATAATGTTAAAAGGATTACTTTAAATAAGCATTTAAATCTGTTGATGAGTTTTCAGTTAAATTCCTCTAAAATTCTAGACATTTTAATGTCAGTTAAACACTGTTTTTATCGGAGTTTTAAACATACCTATGTATTTGATTTACTAAGGGTAAAGTTTATTTTTATATTATAAATCAGAAAATAAATAACTACCTTGCTAGATGACCTGTTTGCAGTTTTAACAACACGAGATATTTGAACAGTTGATGATCAGACAGTAACATCACGTTTTAAATATTTTCTAAATTAATAAACGGTTTACACAACAGCTTAAACGTAATATTTGTGCACAATAATTTTGTTTTGTTCGTGTTAAAAATTAAATTCTTATTGTATTCTATAGGTTTCTCATAAAATCGTTTTTTTTTTGAGTAAATGCGCACCAAAAACAGATGCTTTAGCGTTTATTAATATACAAACACTTTCGATCAGTTTGCTGAAAAATTAGACTAGTTTTTACTAACTCAATTTTTTTGTTTTGACTACAATTTTTTTAGGATTGTTAGAACTTTAGTTATGTCTACAAAATATTCTTTGAAATGCTGGTACCATAAGTATATTTAGAAAAAAATGTTTTTGAGCATCGAAGATTTTTGCGAAATGCAATTTAAAAAAATAGGTAATATTTTTGTATGTTTTAAAATACAGAGTGTCCTGGTGATTTGTGCTATACTTATGCCATTTTAATGTAATGTGGGTTGCTATTTAAATTTCATCAAAGAGTAAAGTAGAAATTTGTTTTTAGTCCGGAACCCCCTTAAGTAGTAAACGATTATAGTCATCATTCTCCAAACAAAGTTGAGCAAATAATCTCTCATGTAAAACATTCCTTTTGATTTGATTAACTGCTCTAATGATATAATGTAGTAATTCATGCAAACGTTTACTAAGGTTTTTTGCGATACTTTTGGTATCGCTTGTTTCAAGTATGCCAGAAAACCTCGGTGTCGTCCTACCATTGCCGGAGCACCGTCAGTAGCAACGGAAATGGTATTAGTCAAGGCTTCTAATTTAGCAAATTTTTGAGAAAATTTTTTATACAAATCGCACATAAGCTAAAAGTAAAGCTTCGCTTCCTGATAATGTTGACTTCTCAAACTGTACAGAGAACCTAATTGTTTTTAAGTAGTCACATAAAGACTTTTTTACACATTGAGCCATTTCGTAGATTCTTTTTCATACAGTATTATTACTCAGTAGAATTCTTTGTGCAACACGGTGCGTATTATCTTACTTACAGCTGGTAGAATAAATTCGTCACCAATAGTGTACGGTTTTCTATTAAATCATTAAAGAAATATTATAAGAAACATACAGTCTTTCGTAATTTCTCTTAGATGTTATACCTATGTGTTCTTACAATGTCGGTGTTTTCAAATATTTTTCTTTGATTGTTTGAAAAAACATTAAATCTTTATCTTTTTTGGCACTATGGATTTTTATTAAATGTTCCTTAAACTTAGAAGCGTTTATTGAATTGTTTGACATAGAAGACACATTGGTAAAGTATTAAATCCTGGTGACAAAAAAAAGCCATTTTTTATATATATGACACTGTATTGTTGGCATTTTTTTCGGTGTACTCATACTGTTATCTGAAAAAAAAGAGATTCATAAAGATATAAAAAATTATATATATATCAAAATCTTTATTTGCAACTGTTGATTATAATAATTTTTTTAAATGGAATGCTGCAATGCAAAACTTTCTTGAATTAATTATTTGAAATGTAAGAAAAAAATTTCATGTGAATGTCACATATTGTGTAGGCACTCATTGCGTACCAATTAATTTTTAAAGAAAAATAAATGATTCAAAAATTAATCAACAGAATATAATAATACAGTAATATATAGTAATTCCAAACATTCGCGGATTTGGTTATTTGCGGAAATAAAAAAAAATAAAATAGTAATCTATAACGTTTTTTACAGAATCAATAATAATATATTCTTTAGAAACACATCTATGTTAGAAAAACTTAGAATTCTTTTATAAATTTTTAGTTAAAAAAAATCCTTAATGAATGTTAAGAGTCTACTGTCTTGATAACTGTGATATATAATTTTTTAAGTCAACTTAAACAATAGTAATTTTGGTTAAATAAATTTAAATAAAAAAAAAATTATGCAGATGTAGTTACGTAACAAAAGTACGCAATCTGCCTAACAATACAAAAAACTATACTTCTTTTTGTGTAAGACTAAGAAAATTTGTTGTAATAACACAGAATTAAATTGTTGATTAGATGCACGACTCTTTTATTTTATGCATCTACCTATATTTATGTTTTACTTAATACTTAAAAATTGCTAATAATTTATTTATTATCTATTATTGTAACTTCCATATTAATAAAAATGTGTCACAATTTTTTTATTTTATATTAAACCTTGTGGTGACCCCCTGACGCTGTTTAGGAAGCTTTCAATTAATTTTAATTTTTCACGCCCTCCTTAATTGATCACGAAGACCTATGTAGGTCCACTTTTAGACATACTGGTTTAGATGATTAGGAAACTTAGACCATTTGAGATGACCATTAAACCAAACAATAAACATGTCGTCAACATACTTAAATCAAACTATAGGTTTTAATATGGATGATTCCAAAACCGTTTCAAAAGATTTCATAAAAATATTAGCTATAACAAGTGATATAGGAGAACCCATAACAAACCCAGAAACCTTTTTCTAAAATTTGTTATCAAATGGAAAGTAAGTGGATGATAAACATTTATCAATAAGAAGAACCAAATTTAAGTCTTTGCCGTGTTGAGACAGAATCTGTTTGAAAATAATAAGCAAATCCTTAATAGAAACTTTGGTAAAAAGTCAAGTGACATAAAAACTTACAAGAAGATTGCGTTTTATAGTGCCTAAACGTTGAATAAAATGCTAAAAGTTGAAGGCGTAAGAAGAGGTTTTACCTGAAGTTCGTAAAGAATGTTGTACAAGAACTTGGCTAGCTTGTAGGTAGAAGATTGGATAGTACTAACAATTCGTTGAAACTTTGGGAAGTTTGTAAAGACAAAGTAGTTTTAAATTGGAAGGGGTAAATCGACGGTTAAATTCCGGAGGTAGATTGGAAGATTTTATGATTTGGCTGATCTTACGTTCAATCTTCGAAGTGAGATTACAAATTAGAAGAGCGAATATTTCTTCAGACAAGATAGAATGGATTTTTGCAGCATAATAAATTTAGTTTAAAACGACACGTTGCTTTTGTCGGCCGATAGAACAATAATATTGGGGTTCCTACAAAAACTTGTTAGGGCTAAGTTTTGCGACTTAAAAATGTTTGTTTAAGGAACTTTAGATGATGCAAGGATTCTGCTAGTGTGAATACGAATGAGATCTGAGACGTAGCGAAAAAGATGTCTTATAGAAAACTCCACACGACATACAATTTCTTCTTTAAGAATACGTTTGAGAGCAACAGCAAAATTTAAATTTTTCCTGTTCTGAAGTGAGAGACAAATTAGATAAATTGACAACCGTTTTCTAGGAGTTAGTAGTGGATAAAACTTTATAATTTTTTAATGCCAATAATTGAAACTTTTTGAGATGACTAAGAGAAAAACATCTCTATCCTTTTTTTTTAATATTTGCTACTCCTTTGTTTTTTAAGAAGTTAGTTACTAAATATCTTCATGTAATAAAGAACTAAATACTACACAACTTTTATTTCAGACATTTTTTGACAAAATAAGTATTTACCGAGATATATAAAATATTTTTTGGACACCAGGTATAAAAACGTTTTTTTACTACTGAGATCTTTTTACTAAAAAATATAATTTTTTATTATTAAATAATATCTAAACGTTAATAAAATAAAATTATAAATGTGAATTTTTTTAAATATTTTGAACTAAATATTTATTGCAATATAGAACGAAGTTTTATTAAATATTTTTTGAGTTTATATCGTAAATTAGTAAATTTTTACATGTTAATACTATAATCTATACTATCTATATATCTATACTGAATTAATTGCTCATTTGCTATGATAATTATACAAAGTCACATACAGTTAATATCACTGCATAGCCACCGTTCTAATGTAAACGTCAATAGCCAGTATAATCTTAGTCAGAAAACTTATCACACATATTAATTTATAGTTATTGCGCTAATGTAATTTAACATGATTTGTTTTTTCTGAATTCGTTATTTTATATTAAATTTAGAGTTTGAAATAATTGTTTGTTATTAATATAAAGAAGAGTTAAAAGCAAACACATTTATTCAATTTCAACTAAGAACAAAGTTGTTTTATTTACACTTATAATTGGAAAAGCTATAAATACTCTTAAGTTTTCAACGCAACAAAGTTTGTGCTTACAATACTTTCTTCCAAACTCGATAAATACATTTAAGCAAAAATAATTTGCATCGTAGGACATAAAAATGACAGTTTTTCTAAACATATTTCTTGTGAAACTTAATGTCCTTATTTGCCTACTGAAATGTAAGCCGTGTGGAATTAGAGTAGCAAAAATAAAGTAGGAATTATGTTTTCAAAATGTTGATTGTGATTTGTGGCTACTGCTTATGTTAGAATCCACTAAGATTTACTGCCTATAAAATTTTTGATGGCACATTATTCCTAAAAATAAATTATTAAGACGGTTTGTAACATAAAAAACGTAAGCAAATTTGCCCGTAAAAGTTTTACAATGTCAATATCCTTATTACAAATATTGTTCTTTTTTGTCCTTAATTATAAAACAACCAAATAATTTGTCTATGATTGTAGTATTGTTAGTTAAAAAATAACATAATTAATAATATTTTTAAGAAAAATGAATATGTCAAATCACCTATAATTGTATACACTTGAATTTAAAAATATGTAAAAATAAACGTGTCTTTAAAATAAATAAATAAGTACTTAGTACACTAAGATACAGTTAATCTATTTAACAAACAATTTTTTAAAATGTCGGTATATATAAAATATAGTAACATTTTTAATCATTTTCGTATTTGCTTAATCTTCTCTATACTAATCGCTCAGTTTTAAACCTAAGTCGTTTTTATCTTTATTAGCATCAAAGTATATTTTAAAGAGTATTTTGAATTGCTAATATAACGAACTAAAAATCTAGATTTTTTGTTTTTTAGTAACTTGGAAAGCTTACAATTTTTGTTTAGATAACATTTGAAAATTATCAAATTATGTTTTGTAGCGACAGAAAATATTAGATCTTAGTTCAAGCTGCATTTCACAGTGCTGATAAAAGTCTAATTTCACTTTATTTTTATTTTGACAAACTTATTTTATTCATCTAGAGATTGTGTTTATTGTAAAAAATATAATATTAGTACTTTTTTAAATTTGTTAAATTATTTTTTTTTGCAAAATGCAATATTTTAATTAAAAACCGAAATTCATCAAAAAAGATAAACTATTACGCAAAAGCTACTAATTATTTTGTAAAAATAAACAAAACTAATGAAAGCTTGAAAAAGTTCAAAATAAAAGAATAATAAAGTACAAGCCTACAAACTTAACATTAAATATTATTTTTTATTAGTCGCTTAACATTACAAAAATAAGATTTAAACCAATACTTTACCTAAAACCAGAAACTGTTCTTATAAACGTATTTATTACTAGAATGTAAGTATGTTATATGTATTAATCAAATATAAAAAAACAATTTCTATTTTGTTATAACCTAGTCTTACAATAAAAAAATCTAATAATTTTTATTTATAATTGTAGAACCAATTGACATAACAATAGCTACACTATATGTAATTTAAATTATTTAAAATATAAATTTAGTTTTATATCATTTTTCTATATTTTTGTTATTAAAAGCGTGCAAATGTTTTAAATTGATATTAAATAAAACTTTATTTTGTAAAATTATAAATGCTGCTTAATATAATTTTGGCACATATTTAATTTACTGTAGGTATATTGTGTTATATACCTATCTCGCATTTACTAACGATTTGATATTAGGCGTATTATGTAATTTAAAGTTGTTATTTAGAAAGTTATTTATTACTCTATCTGGAATTGCAAAAAATGTTTATCTGATGTTGTTAAGCAAACTGGAACACAAAGAAACCGTAAGGAAAATGGTTCAATCGGTTTAATAATCGTCACGTACTTTAATCAAATTTTTGTTCAGATGCTAATGTTTTAGAAGTTTAATTAATATTTTAACTGCAGTTTTTATCGTTTCAAACGATGAATATTAAATAATGTTGAACTTTTTAATAAAAAAAACCTTGAAAACATAACATAAACAAACACCTTAAGATAAGTTTTCTATTAAATTATAAAGTTTGTTACATACATCTTATTATTTAGTGGCAAACAATAAATAAATTAATTAAACTTATAAATTTTTATTCATTAGTATTTAAAACAATACTTTTGAATTAATGAATTTCTTTTGTAGAAAATCATTAGGTTATGTCTTAAAGTGGAAAATCTATAAGCGTCTCACTACAAGCTTAATTAACATTGATTCAACCTAGAATTATTCGACTATTCAAGGCAGCTAATAGTAAGTACTTTATATTACTACTATACGCCGATAATATTATTAGACAATATATTGTACTTAATTTATTATGCTACGCTGTTCTGTTAGCAAATGCGTAAAACATATCAACGAAAAGTAAATTTGTATTGCAATTGTTTAAAGTATGTAATAAATGAGATTTTAAATTTACAAAAGTAAAACATTAAGTTTTATAATTTTTGACAAAAAGTAATTCCTGCATTAATTGTAAATAGATAAATTTTTTTCTTAGTAGGCAAACTTTATTTGAAACTTTTCTATTACGTAATTTACATGGTTTCTGGAATTTGGATTCTAATCTATAACTACTTCTCAATATTTACTTTGTTTAACATATTTTTATTTTAATTTGTTTGATTGCAAACAATTTGCAATAATTTCTAATTCTGAGCTTAATTTTATATTAGCCGAATGTACATTTTTATTAGTAATTGATACTAAGGTATCATCTGCAAATAAATTAATATTAAAGCACTTAAGATTAAGTTCTAAATCATTAATATAAATTAAGAACAGCAAAGGCCCTAAAACTGATCCTTGAGGTACACCTAAATTATTCTGATACAAATTCGTAATTTTGGTACTTAGTGGTCTGATTGCAAAATTCTAAGTAAGATTCAAACCATTTAAGTTTAGTGCTTCATATTCCATATCGATAAAGTTTAGTTTAAGTTTTTCTTAGTCTAATGCTTTTTATAGTGTAATAACACTGCCACTACTACACGATTACCCAAGCCAATTTCAGATTTCCATTTTGTCAACACAAGATTTAATGCTGTTACATACGATTACTTACTTGAAAAACCAGACTAATTTTTACTGATTATATTATTTTGTTTCAGAAAAACCTGTAACTGTAAAAAATAATTTTAATATCTGTTCGTACACGTAATATATTGATAGGTCGAAATTCTTCACATATTATTGTATTTTTAATTTTAGGTATAAGTATGAATTTTGATTGTTTTCAACGTTTAGAAAACTTTGTTCTTATTAAACATTTGTTTATTAGGTCTACCATTGCATTACTAATTTCTGGAAATGCATCTGTAATAACTTGTTTTGTAATGTAATCCGTTCTTCCTTTTCGTTTAATATTACTTAAATTTTTTCTTGTTGGTGTATACTATTATTCATGTAAGTAATGTATAAAATATTTGTTAAATTTATTTGATATTTTCTTTAGTTACTTATTCCTACGTCACACATAAGGTCAAATTATCAGTTTAGGACGACAAAAATATAAAGTATGGTTTAATTTTATATTCTCATCAGAAGTGCTTATAAAAAGACTACTTAATATATAACTTTTAGAAAAATACTGGTACAGTTTTAATTAAAATATTATTCTACAGCGTCATCACCATTATCATCATCATCAGACTCCTGATACTCATTGCCGTCATCATCACCGCTACAGAAAGCAGTCTTAGCATGCCTAATACAACTTCATTAAATTGTGCTTTATTTTTTTTAGGTTTTTTTCGATTATTTGTCACAATAGGATCAGAAGACACCAGCATGCAGTTAAATATGTCACTATTAGTGTTGATTCTTGAAGTTTTTCTAGAGTGATATTGTCTTAATTTCTTATAGTTTTTATGGCCTGTCTCAATTACATCTTCTATTAATTGGCCTACTGGCAAAGGTAAAGATTTGATAATATCAGCTCCATGTATTAAGAGTTTGTGAACACTAGCACTCATTTTGTACCAACCATAAAGAGAAATAGCAATAAAATTTGTGCTGTTACAAAATAATACTTCTTGAATTGTTCTTCGTTGACGTAATGTCCACAAGAAATTATGGAAAGGATATTTGCAAATATTTCTATTAATTCTTTATCTATTCCAGTTATTTGGGAAACCAGCGACGGATTCTTAAAAAATTTTCGTGTTGTGTTTCGGTCATTGCTGTTGCCTCCACCTTGTTTTGGCTGATCAACAACGAGGCCCATTTCTTTATAAAACTCAGTCGCTATTTTACTCTTTTTTTCCTTTACTTTTTCTTTTGCATTTTTACCTCTTGCCTGCCACTGCTGTAATTCCAATTTATATGCTATATGCAGTAAATATAATTGAAATTTTAGATGAGCATGTAGTATAGAAATACCAAACTTAAAGGTGTTTTCATCACATACTCTATTTTTTAGTTTTTCTAGATCGTTTAAATCTTTAGGAGTAGCTTTACAAACATTGCATGCTTGCGAACTTAAGGTATTAGTCAAAATGTTAATAGTCTTTTCATCCAGCATCGTACAAATAGGAATGTGTTTAAATTTTATTTCTTTAGTGCCTAGAACGATTATTGTCGGCTCCAATTGCAATATTTGCGTTTGTATTTCGTTATAATATTCTTTCACATTTTGAACACTTTCTTTTTTTATTTTGAATCCAATTGGACGACAATACCTTGTTGAAGATGGTGCTGTGTTTTTCCAATATATTTTTGTGTTAGTATCATTAGATTCACACATTTGTAGTGGTACAATCGTACATAAAATTATATTGAAATTCGCTAATTCTGAATTATTCGCAAAATTTTGTTTATATATACTGTGTCCACCACTGCTATCTAGGCCCCATTTATAATAAATGTTGATAGTATCACAATTTTCCGAAACGATCTTTAATATTACATCAGCCTGTACTTGTGGTAGACGTTGTGTAGTATGTGCAACAAGATCCATAGCGGCACCACAGCCTCGTTTTCCGTTATTTTAATATTTGCTGGATAACACTTCTTTTTTGCTTCTGCTATCACATGATATGAGGGATAAATATTAGCTCCTCTATTTTTTGCTCCAAGCCTCATTGTTATATATTCTTCTTTCGTTAATTTAAGATCCATTATAAGACCTAAAGCTTCTTCGTGACTGTACGGTCTGATAACAGCAGAGGATGATATATTATGCACCAGTTTCATTTTTTTTAATCTATTGGGCAAAGATTGGATGGCTAACTTCACAACTTGAGCTGTAGTTCTCTGGCCTGATTTGACTAAGCTATATTCTGCAGCCAAGCACAGTTCTTCTGAAGTATGACTTGATACAAACGGTTTAACATGTCTTTGCTTACTATGTTGACAACTCTCTTCGAACAATTTATTTGGCCTGCCCCGCTTCTTTTGCTCCGAAAACTTTGGCACTGATGACGGAGGCTGTGATGGCTGTATCTCCGGTAGCTTCAAGTATTCATTAAGCCATTTAATGTGTTTCTTATTAAAACGCTCGTACATGTAATTACAACCACGCCATTTTGTCAAAAGTTTTGAAACAAACACTTTGACTGCAAGTTTTATTTCTATTGTAAACTGTTGAGAAAAATCACTAACACTAAACTTGTCCAATATATACTGTAATAACTTGTAGCTCAACTTTCAGGTAGTTTATATAAGCAAAAGTGCGCTAACAAACAATGTAAAGAAATCAATCAAACAATTAGAAAAATTGTCAAAATTGGTCAATTAACTTCCGAAGTCAGGGATGCAAAATAGTTTGATTTTAAGATTAAACTATTAAAATCTTCTCTGAAATAAAAAGTCAAAAATTCATTGATTCAATCTCAAAACATAGTTATAATCCTATATTCAAAAACAAAACAAAACAAAAACAATAAGGTAAAACTCAGTAAGATTATTTAAAACTAAGAATAGAAATTTTCAATATTTAGGTAATTAAACTTAAAACTAAGATAATACCGGTATTTCTTTACATATAATAAGAAAAACAATTTTGAAATAATTAAATATTTTTTTAATTTTTTTATTAATTAGAGAATTTTATTTTTTATATTTAATAAGTTACGTTCAAATATGTTATTTTTTTAAGAAGAAAAACCAAGTTTGTTGTGAAGCAATCTTTAATCAACGAAAGGAATGTAGATAGAACTAACTCACGCATACGGATAAAATTTCACGTTGATGTCATCCAACGGAATGCAAGTTGAAACTGGCGGATAGCCTTGGAAAATTTCCCATCAAATCGATGATCAAGGTGTATTTTCTTCACGAAAATCGATTCGGATCATTGGTATTTAGTTTATTATTCATATAACAAACTCATTCAAATTATAAAGATAATGATAATTTCGTTAAAGATAAGATCGGTACCACAAAAAAAAAGTCTAAAACAAATAAAAACTGGGATAAACCCAACAAAATAGAAATGAAAGACATACCTGTATTATTAACACAAACTTTTTAAATAAAGATATTATAGATATAAGGTAAGATAAAAAAATTACATGGCTTCAAAGTACCACATGCGTACTCGTCGAGCGCTGAGTACTGAATGAATCTCAAGGCGACAACGCTTTAAAAAGTAGCGACTAAAAATAAAGGAAGGTTTACACGCAAATTTAGTTAAACTAATACAGATAATTTAAAATCAAATAATAACAGTAACGGAAACGTTACGAACTGTTCATTACACTTTACTGATGATAACCTGTAAAACTGGTTATTTTTGAACACTGTAAATAGTTCTTTTCTCTTAATCTTCAATTTTTTTAGAGCGGGATTGCTACGACTGCCTGAAAAGAATGCGCTCAATTTAACAAAAGGGGAAACAAGGGGACTTGTATTTTATGTTTTTATATTAGCTATAAGGTATATTTTCGAAATAATAAAAAAAATAAGTGTACTTAATGGAACTTTTTGTTTAACGCTAGCTAAAGTAAACATTTTAATTTTTGTTTAAAACAAACATAGTATTTCGTAAAACATACATTATATTTATACTATGTACAGTTTTTATGTTAACAATAATTTCAGATTAAAGTATACACCTGACGCTTCAATATCCATGTTAAAAACCTTGTGTTTTTAAATGTAGAAAAACTAGACGAGCGCAGTTATTCTGTCAAAAATTTAGGCACAACTAATCTGTATGAGCTGTGTAAAAAATAACCTAACTTTACGCGCACGCACAGGCTACTGTGTTGCATTAAAAAAATTAATTTTTATTTTACATTAAGGACTGGTTTTTAGAGAAAGTTTTGAAAGTATTTTTGATTAGTTTGAAAATAATATTTATTTCTATTTTTGTCGTCGCAATTTAGGTATTTGGCCTTATGTGCGTCGTTAAATATTATACATTTTTATTCATTTGTTTGTCTATTAATTAAAAGTTTAATAATTTTCCATATATTTTGAGGTTGTCCGCTATTTTGTTGCATTTTATTTAGGTAATATTTATTTTTTCTTATCTTACTTTTATTAATATACTTATTTCTTGTGTTTTTGTAAACCAGTTCCTGTTCATTTAGCAAGTTTATTTGTCTTTTTTATTTTGAAAATTATGTAGTTTATTGTAAACCAGATGTTACTTGTTTGTGTTTTGATATTTTTTTATTAATTAGGTCATTTACTACAAAACAGCGTTTGAAGTGTTTTGCTATTTTGTTCGTTTGTTAATTTTGCACGTTCCAATCGTGATGGCTCAGTAGATTTAGTAGATTTTTGTTGTGAGTATTAATGATACAGCACTGTACAGTATCCTGTTTAAAATCCTTTTATTATTTTTATACATATTAACCAATAATTATTGTCAAATGTAAAATTAGAGATTATAGTATATCAAATTCTATTACTTATTTTTATATTGCGTTTAAATATAGCACAATCTTGCCTCTAGACAGGATGGTTAATGTCCAATTTAATTATAACCTTTTGGCCATTTGAATACAAACTATTATGATTTTCTTTTCCATCAACAGTACATTCTTGCAACTCATATGAACCAACACATCTTTAGCAAGCTTTATGTATTCTACACTCAGAGGTTTTAAGGTTAAATCCATTACACCGATACCATCTTCTGATTTCAATACCATCATAAACTCTGCATCTATGCCAACCTACGTTTATCTTTTCTTCTTCTTTTTCTAAGAACATTCTAATAAAACGTTTTTAAACAACATGTTGAATCAATAATATTTTTGACGTTAAAAAAAAGAAAAATAATGAAAACAAATTAAAAAAATTAAGTTAATAATTGAAACTTACGTTTTCGAGTAAATGAGACAGGTACATTTATAATCCTCCACAATTGCACAGTATTTGAATTAAGTTTTTATTTACACGAAATTCTCAAAGTGGAAGGACCGCAGAGTAAAAAAAAATAAAATAATTAAAAAGGCGTCAAAACGGTCGGAAAACTAATAATTGCAGGTACCGTTTAAATCTGAACACTGAAAGAGAACCAAAATCAAAACACAAGTATTGACAACAGATATATTTATTTTGACAAAAAAAGGAAACGATATAGAAGCACTTAGATGCTATCAATTAAAAATTCGTTGTTAAATATCACAGACAATAACGTCGATGCAAGCCCCTGATGGTAAGCAACACTTTGTACATATAATTATTGTATTACAACATAAAAGTATAATCTAATAAGTAAGCAAAAAATAATACTTTGATTTGATGCAAACTTAGTGAATTGGCAATCAGAAGTCAAACGCACTTATAATAAATTCAACCCGTAATTGTACAAACAAAATTTGGATGCATTAGTCGTGACAACATTTATAACTACGTTGTACATATACAACGTTTGAAACTATTACATATGAAAAGAGAATAAAAGAAGTCTACTTACGTATGTTTAGATATATGCGATTAGCTAAAAGCATACCCGTAACGTTTCTAAAATTGTTCAAAATGTAGTCAAACTGTCTAAATAAAAATGAAAAAATAAATACACTAAATATTAAATTTCTCAGCAGAATATCAAAGTGATTACTTATTATTAGGTAGTAACCTGTAAACTCCCAAAAAAAAACTTAGAGTAAAAGTAAATATAGTATTGAAATAAATTAAGCTATCAAAGTTAGCAGCAATAAAGTTAATATTTTTAATTAAATAAAAGTTGGCAGTAAAAAGTATAACGTTGAATATGGTATAATGTTATATATAATATATTGTTCATTTATTGTTTTAGAACGCGTTCAATGTCCTTATTAAAATTTGAGTATTCAACGTCTATCCTGCAAGTTATCGCGAATAAAATTGTAAATCAACAATTTTTACACTACAATAATTTAAAAAAAATTAAACAATTCCCTATTTATAGACCTGGGTGGTTAAAACAATATCACTTTCTATCCGATTGTCGTTGGGTAAGAAAACACCTTAGAAATGAATACACCTTAAATCTAATCTACTTACAGTATTGTCAATGAACAAAATTCAATAAACAAAACCAACGTTACCGATAAAAAAAACTGAATTCAAAAACAAGCTTAAACAAGTTACTACGTAATTGAAAAGAAAACCTACAACTGCTACCTTAAATTTAGAAGAACTGCGGCACTACCCATCTTATTGTTTTCCTAGATTGAGCTTGTATTCAACTGCTTTATTAATTACAAAATGATTGTTTTTTATCAACGAAACACGGACTGTTTACAAATATCTAAAAAAAAACTTTTTTGTGATAAAAAATGTAACCAACAAAAATAACAAATTAAAACGACACGTAATTTCACGTAGTTTTTGTACAAAATACGCAAAGATAATATTAAATAAACAAAACTCTTAATAGCATTAACAAAAATAACTGCTTAATAATATCAAATTACTAGTATCTCAACGAAATCAAATAAAAAATTGTTGAAACTATAAATCATATTGTAATTTAAATTTATTGATACAAAGAAAATGCAAATATAGCAAAAACACCGCACACGGATATTTAAGCAACATAAAAGCATACATTAATTGAAAACAAAATAACTTAAAACTTCGAAATAACAAGGATGGTTTGAAATACGTCAATTAAACAGCAACTAAAGATTTGTCATTAAAAAGTACATACATTCAAACGCCAGTTACATAATGCTAAAACAGTAAAAAAAATTTTTGCTTTGCATATTTGGATACACAAAGAGAGTATGAAAGAAACGTTACAAAAATGTAACTTGACAAAATAGCAAAAATTGCAAGAAATAATAAACCAAAAAGTCAAAAACCAGTTGACAGTTTATCAAAACGTTAAAGAGATACCTAGATTGAAATCAAAATCTTATTAAACAGAAAAAAAATTAAATGTAAACAGTAGTGTATGCTTATTATAAACAATGAGTAATTGCAAAATCAACTCATTGTATAAAATACACGAAACAAACATTAAGTAAAAAAAACAATTTAAAATACAGTGCACGGATAATGTTATCTGTCGGATAATGTTATCACTTTATTAAGGAACTACATAGAAAAAACACCGTTTATAGTATTCATAATTTCGGTTTATGTTATCAATTTTCTTCTCGGCTATGCTTTTATACAGAAACAGTTAAATATTTTGCATAAATTTAGCTGATTTTTTACAATAGGCTTGGTTAGAGAGAAAAATTTTATCATTGTACCCTCAAAAAAGATAATTTGCATATTTACCTTTATTTTTGCAGGGTTATTTATTTATTTAAGTATTTTGAAAGCATGTGGGTTCTTGGAATAACAACTTCACTTAACTACGTCTAATATGATAACGTTATTCTGCATTTATTTTAATTTTTTGTGTCAGCAATTTATTGAGAGAAAATGTCTAGTTCTTAGAACAGTGAATTAAACATATAACGTTAGTTTTTATTTCTTTTTTTTTGCTTATATTGATACTATGATTTTACCTTTTAAGTTAATAACTAGTAAATCAAATACATGCTGTATGTATTTACTACTTTTTAATCAATAAACATTTGTTTTTTTTTCTAAATTTTGTATATTATTATCAAAACCCCCCAAGTCCTAACGTGATTCTATTAAGCGGCGTGCACTGTATTATAGAAGAAGTTTCAAAAAACAACTGCTTGCTACATAGATTTCAGTAGAGAAATTAAAAACTAGAAATAAATAACCAATTGTCCTTCGACCTTTTAGTATTTGCAACTTCATTTTTGCAACTTGTTTATGTTTAAAGGAATTAAAAAATAAAACAACATTTTTTTAAAGGAAACCCTTTCAAAAGCACAACGGTTTTATGATTCGTGACAAAATTGAATACTCGAGATATAAAAAAAATTAAAGATATTAAATCTCCAAAAAGCAAATGCGCATATATTGGATACAAAAAACTGTAAAGTACAAATAGTTTTAAATTGGGATTGGCAAATATGGATAAATTGTAAGAGTTTACATTCTTAATTTGACTTTATAATAATAAAATATTTCCTTAAACGCGTTTTTTGTTAAAACTAAGAACATACAATATACACGTATTTAAACGTTTAAAAATCTTTGTTGAGAGATTTAAACCCAGATAATTATTACCGTAATACTAAAAATCGTTAAAATGGCAATTAAAAACAGATTTATCAAACTACTCTAATCTCCCTTTTTAATTTAATTAAAAGCATAAACTTATTTAGGTAATTAAAATTAAAAATTGTTTTTGACTACATAAAAACGGTTTATCTTTGAAACCACGTTATCTGCTGTTTTTTTTACATATCGATCAGTGTTAATTAAGTTTTTTTTGTTTAAAATACAAGTACTTTATTTTTCAATACTTACAATTAAAGTTTTTAATTTACTAAAATAAATTTAATGTTTGTTAAACGAGTTTATTTAATTTAAAAGTTTTATAACTATTTTAAAAACGTGCAAAAACTGACAAAATAAACGCCTAGTAAAGTTTGTAACATTTTAAGCTAGCAAAATTGCTTTACAACTTATGTTCTACGTTAACAATGCCACGTTTCTAAATATTATTAAACAAGGTAATCGTGTTGAGTTAATACATGGACAGCATGAACGATTTCGTTCTATAAAGATTATGTGCAGTTAATACTGGTATTAATGTATTAAATGCTTTGTTCAAAACTTTAACTTCAAACTTTAAAGAAATTAAACTATTGAGGTAATACAAATTATTTAAGTGTCAGCGTTTACGTTATAGCCTAAACAAACAGAACTAAGTTGCTTTTGTCTGTAGTATAAATTGTTACAATACTAATAACTAACTACTAAAATAATATAGGTTATAATAACACTTTAAATGTTTCCATAAAAAACGGAAGAAACCAATAAACGTTTTATTTTATTTTTTGTCACGTTTTAATATACATTTAATTTTATTTGCAAACGTAAGAAAACCTGTTCTATGCAAATAATTACAGAATTACTTATAATAATTGCTAAATTAAAGTTCTTTAAAGAACAAGTTAAATTATTATATCATTAAAAAGTAAAAATTTGAATAAAGTTTATTGAAATAAATTTCAAAACAAATATCAAAACATCTATAAGGTTACGTTTAAGTTTTCATATAATGCAAGTAAGAATATTAAAAGATTTTTAGGGTAAATGGTGTATTATTTATTTAGAATAATATAAATGCGAGCTTTCGAACTTGGTCTAAGTTCTTTGTCAAGCAACTGGTAAGGTAACTAAAAACAATAACTATAAGGGTACTAGATAATAAGCGCAAGCTATTTAGCTACAGCATTTGCTCCAAGGTCTAAAGGAAAACCACCATAAAAACTCCAAACGTAGCTATGTTATATGTCTTTGTGCTTACCTTCTTTGTCCATGCTTTAATTATATGTATATATGGGCAGAAATTAAACGTTCTACTGTTAGATTGGCCTGATGAAGTTGGCACAATAGCCAACGAAACGTAGCCACAATTACTACAGAGTTTTCTTTCTGAGTTGTGCCTATTCTCCACATCGAAGAATCTATGGTCGCAGAGCTATTTTTATTTCCTTCTATACCACGGTAAATTGGGATTCAGCATAAACTTACTATGTACCTTTGGTCTAAGATTTTAAGTTTGAGTTACCATTCATTGATAAATCTTTTTGTTATATAATTTCTTTTCTATACAGATGTTGTTTATGCATAAGCTAATAGTTTGCATTTCAGCCTAAAAATGTTGCATAATTTTTTTATACTGACTCACTTGTTGGTTCTAGGATTAGTGCTTTATACAACATATCCCGAACCCCCATGAAATTTAAATCTAATGTTCTTCTTTGTTGGGCTTAGTAATTAGTCCAAATCTCAACCAATGTGAACTGTGCAGTAAAAAAAAAGTGTTTATTAAGTCAGAGTATTGGGTTACTTATGTGTGACATAATCTTGCCATGCCCTAGATTATTGGCTGTGGTTTTCGAGTGACCAGGCATTAGTAATCTGTAAGCTGGTTTTTGGCATCAGCTTCCAAAAAGATGTGCAAAGGTGGTACATTTAAAACAGCATTTAGTGCTTGACTGGACGTGCCTGTACAGGTTCCAATGATATATATTTAGCAAAATACTGCATCCTGATAACTTTGTGTTTTGAATTAATTGTTGGGTTTTAGGCCACCAGCCGGTTGTACCGTATAATATTATTGGTCAAACATATCATTGAGTCTAATAACGTCTGTTGTTTAGCTTAGTGAGCAGTTCATCGACTGGGAAGCAGTTGTTTTTGTGGGCATCCTTTTTGCCGTTTTTACTGTCTTTTTCTTACCAAGCAATTTGACTTTTACATTTCTTGTATTAAGCATTACCATAGTCCATTGTTGATCTAATGGGTTGCCATTGCCCTTTCTATGGAGTGATAGAAGATGTTGTCAAAGATTCCATGTTTACTAAGAAACGCTTTAACTGTATACTCCTTACATTCCATAACTTTTTCAGTTTGTTTGACTAATTGGTGTAGTTTTGAATTAAAAATTAAAAAAATAATAAAAGAAGAGTCCGAGACTTTCTTGGAACATGTCTCTGAGTAGATTAAGTAATATATCTATCATTTTTTATTATCACGAGTTGTATATCATTGTTGCAAGCAGATTTAAAATGACCGAAGTCGCTAATTGTTCACATTATCTTCTCTTTGCTTAGAATTGTCTCTGCTCTTTCCCAGTCTTCCTTTTTAGGGTTATGACTGGTTTCGACTAAATTGGGTCGTTCCACTGGTCCGGGTTAATGAGTTTTTTATCAAAAGAGATATTGTCTCATCTTTGGATCTAATGTATTCTCCGCAATTTTTCTTAAGAGTACTTAATGAGTTTGTGTTTTTTTTTTTGAGATAATTTTGTGAAACCTAGCTCTAAAACGCATGGTTTCCACCTGCTGGCAAAAGCTTTTTCAGGCTACTACCTTGACTGCTTTAATCATTTGCAATATTTTGTCAAGAATTCATGGTAATTTTTACAGTTTTTGATGGTTATAAACTTATTAAACAAACACTCGATTTTTAGTTTGGTTCTTTCTAAGTTTCTGTCCCAATAATTTGCTAACTAGAGATTATTAAAGACAACTATCATAATTTTTTTATCTAATTGGTATTATAGTTTCGTACTCTTTTATATATAGGTCTGTTTATATAAGTCTCAGTCTGTCTTATTGGGTAATGATATGCTTTTTGACTTACTTCCTTAAAATAGTTCAAAATTCAGATACTGATAGGTCGTTTAAGATTCGCCATTTGTTCACTGTTTGACTGATGAGCAAAAAAAGCTCTAAAACTGCAAAACGAAAAGTAGTAATCCATATAAAATTAAATGTTTAAATTTATTATTTATATTAGAAAGAGTATGTGACAAGTAAAAAAAGCCATTTAAAAAACTTTAGAGTTTAGTTAATATTAAAAGAAAATATAATAAAGTTAATGTCAAACTTGACAGAATTTTTAATAAATGTAGTATGAACATTATTCTTTTGGTAATTTAATTTTTTTTCTTATTTTTCTACAAAAAAAAGGAATTTTTTAAAAAGCAACATGATAAATAATGTACGCCACTCTTGTCAAAAGTTTTATAGCATAACTCACTCACATACAACGCTCAGCCGGGCGGCATCTTGTCGCATTAACGTTCGTTATCCTATGGTTGTCGACTCAAATAGCTCTAAAAATTGTTTATAATAAAACGTCGCAGATGGTTTGAACTGACAGTATTTTTTGTATATTCTACACCATAAAAATGTTTTCAACATTTATCGTTATTAATAAGTATTAAATTGTCTTCTATTTAGTCACCGTTTACTATATTAGCATTATAGTGCAAATTATTTGCACATTGATAAAATAGAAATCTTGCGTTAAAAACCTAATTTGGTATTTTGTTGAACTTTTCTTAACGTATACATATTATTTTCTGCAATTCCTTGGACTGTATTTTCTGTTTTAAATCGAGCTTAAAAAAACAGGAAAATTTTTGCACTTAGTCATAATTTTATTTTACATACAAGCACAAGTTTGGTTTTGTTACAATCAGGATGGCATTTATATTATATAAATTTGGTACAACCTAGTAAACACGGATTGAAACTGTTACAGTCACAAAATTCAAACAATTGTTTCATTACGATGTTTTGCCTTAGTTTCATTTTTATTTCATTTAGATGTATTTGATAGTGTATAAATTGAAAGGGTTCCGATTTTTCGTAATCATTTAAATCGTTTCAGTACTTGCAATTTCTTTGTAATAATCAGCAATCGTTTAAAAACTGATTTGTTAAAATCGAATATTTTTTGAATAAGTAGAATTGTTTGAAGATCGATTAAATAAGATTGAATCTGTTAAATGTTAACAGAAGTCACGATACGTAGCTGTGGAAGGCTAGGTGTGTTTAATGAAAACTTTGATGTTGCGTGTACGTATTTTTCATATCGTTTTATCAAGTTTTCGTAACCAGTTAAAACGTAAACAAGATGATGAAGACGTATTGTCGCGGAGAAGTCGAGCGTCAGCAAGTCCGCTATCATATGCAACAAACCGTAAGTTTAAATTACCAAAATTAAAATTTCAAAAGTTTGGCGGTGAAATAAAAGATTGGTTGCCATTCTGGAGCCAGTTCAAAAAGACGAAGACGAAGATATAGTTTTGGAAGACAAATTTCAGTATTTATTACAAATCATTACGCCAAAAATCAGAGCGCGTGATTTGGTAGACAGCTTTTCTCCTACTCCCGAAAATTATGAAAAAACAATCGACAGCTTAAGGGCGCGGTTTGGCAGAGAGGAAGTGTTGGTAGAATTTTACGTCAGAGAATTATTAAAGTTGGTTTTAGCAAATTTTGTTAATGGCAAGCGTTTATCAGTTTCGGCTCTGTATGACAAAATCGAGTCGCAACTACGTGTGCTAGAAACATTAGATGTGACCACGCAAACCTATGCTGCAATGTTATATCCGTTGGTAGAATTGTGTCTACCAGAAGAAATATTACGTGTTTGGCAGAGGTCCTCAGATTTTAATTTTTTAACTGATTCTTCGATGAAGGGCAGACGTTCCAGATTAATGAATTTCCTGAAAGTAGAGGTGAAAGGAGAAAAACGGATTTCGTTGGCAATGGAAGAGTTTGGCCTGAAGAGTTCGGAAAGTAAGGCAAAAGCAAAGGTTAAACCTGACATTAAGCTTACAACGTTGGGTATAATAAATTTAACAAGCAAATGTGTTTTTTGTGACGGACCACATAATAAAGATATTTGTTTTAGAGCACGTGAGTTATCCTTAAATTAAAAGCAGGATATTTTAAAGCAAAAGAAGGGATGTTTTCGCTGCGCGACGGCCGGTCATCAAAGTAAAAGATGTCGCAAACGTGTAAGATGCGTCATTTGCAATGGACAACACGCTATTATTCTGTGTAGCAAATTAGCTGACTTTCAGAAAATAAATATTAATGCTCAGCCTGTGAATGAAGAAGTGCACAAAGACAAAAGATTAGCGAATGTTACGGAAACGCATGTTATTTTGCAAACACTGAGGGTTATTATACGTAGTGAACATTGTTCGAAAGAAGTGCGGGCGATTATTGATACAGGTTCCCAAAGTTCCTACTTGTAGTGTAAAGGTCATTCATGCATTGTTTGGTGGCGTTAGCACTATTGATTAACAGCATGCTTGTTACGATATAAGATTACTTAGCTTGGATGGCAAATATGCGTGTACTTTTGAAGCAATAGACCAGAATGTTATTTGTAGTAACGTTGTACAGTTCAGACGGATCCCTGGATAAACCAGTTGAACATGTTAGGTGTTCAACTGACTGATTTGAATTGTGTAAGTCCTATTGAATTATTGATCGGCGCTGATGTAGCTGGAAAGTTGTACACGGGCAGGTGTCATCAGTTAAAAAATGGTCTTGTGGTTTTTGAGACATTGTTAGGTTGGACCATTATGGGTAAAGTAGCAAGCATAAATAGTGGCGTTAGTACTAGTATGACTGTAACAGTAGAGAAATTATGGGAATTGGATGTATTGGGGATAGAAGCACCTTTTGATTTAGTATCCAAGTAGAAAAAGAGAAAGCCGTATGTAAATTTTTTGATCAAATCGTAGCTGTGAAAAAAGACGGCGGTTACGAAGTTTGCTTACCTTGGATCAAAGGACATCCACCATTACCGTCAAATTATATGTTAAACAAAAAGCGACTCAATTCTACCATAAAGAAGCTAAAAACGAATGGTATGTTTTTGGAGTATAGTAAGATTTTTGCTGGCTGGTTAAAGAAAGACAGTATCGAGCTGGTGTCAGATGTTGAAAAGGAAAATATGGCGCATTATTTGCCGCACAGACCCGTCTTTAAAGAAAATAGTACCACAAAAGTTTGACCAGTATTTGATGCTTCGGCGAGGGAAAAGGATCATCCATCTTTAAACCAGTGTCTGGAGAAGGGAATAAACCTTATTGATCTCATTCCGTAAATTATGTTGAAATTTAGAATGGAGAAGCTAGGTGTCATTTCGGACATTCGCAAGGCGTTTTTGCAGATTGGATTAAGTCAAGCCGATAAGGACTGTTTGCAATTTTTGTGGCAAACTGAAGGTTATAAAGAACTTATATTTCGACACAAAAGGGTAGTATTTGGGGTTAAATGTAGTCCTTTTTTGCTTGAAGCTACAATCAACCATCATTTAGAATGTTGTGCGCGTGAACTTGGTTCGATTTCGTTTAATTGTTCCGAGAACACTATTTATAAATTGCGTGAAAGTTTTTATGTAGACAATTGTGTAACCAGTGTGTCGGATGTAACTGAACTTTCCAAATTTATTCGCAAGGCGACGCAAGTGATGGCGTTGGCCAAATTTTACTTAAGAGGCTGGGAGTTTTCGGGTGAGTCTAAAGTTTTGGGGTCAACAATGGTGCTGGGCATGTGTTGGGACAAGAAAAGTGATAAAATGTCTGTTTCGAGGGAGAGTAAGATTGAAGTTAATGATCAAATCATCACGAAGAGGGTTTTACTTTCAACGGTTCAACGCATTTTTGACCCACTTGGATTTGCATGTCTCGCTACAAACTACTCCTGCAGAAGTTATGGAAAGATGGATTAGGCTGGGACGACGAAGTAGATGATATAAACAGCGAATCATTTGTTAAATGGCAAACTGAGCTAATGATGTTAGTTTGCACGTTTTTTGCAATGCCAGCAAAGACGCTTATGCGTGCGTTATTTATTTACGAGTAGAAATGCTGGACAACATCCACGTTAACTTGATTCAAGCGAAATCTCGTATAGCGCCTTTGAAGTAGTTGTCGATTCCTAGGCTAGAACTTTCAGCAGCAACAATCGCCGCAAGGTTGTATCATTCGCTTCGATGTGGGTTTTACGAGAATTGGAAAATATATTTTTGGAGTAGAAATGAAGAAGAATGGGTTACCTTTGTTTGAAATAGAGTTCATGAAATTCGAAAGTTGACATCGATAGAAGATTGGAGGTATGTCCCTGGTGTGATAAATCCCGCCGATCTCGCGAGTGTTCATCGAATTATCTTTCCAAGTTGAAATGGTAGGAAGGACCCAATTGGCTATACGCTAGTGAAACGGAATGGCCTAGACAAAGTTTTGTACTAGATCAAGAAGATAAAGTTCTAGTTAATCAAGAGCGAAAAAAGAAATTAGTTTCGGCTATGATGTGCCAAGATGTCAAAATTTGGTATGGACGTTACTTCTCCAATTATGAGAAAATTGTACGGATGATAGCTTGAATGCTTCGTTTTGTTTATAACTGCAAAAATTCGATAAATAAAATTCGAGGCGAATTGTCTACAGATGCGTTAAATAATGGTGAGATGATTTTGATAAAACTAATTAAAAAAAATCCTTTTCTGGAAAAGATTATAAGAAACTGGCGTTTCTAAATTGTTTTGAAGATGAAAATGGGGTAATTAAAGTTCGAAGTAGAATTTCTAACCGAGAAGACACAAATCTTTTTCGTTTACCGTCTGTGTTACCTGGTAAACATGATGTAGTGTATCGATTGATATATGATTTACATGTTTCTTTTTGTCATATTGGAGTGCAAGAGTTACTATCGTTGTTACAAGAAAAAAAAAGAAGATAGAAGTGATTCTTCCTCCCTTGCCTAATGATCGTGTGAGAGATGCAGCAACGTTCCAAATTACGGTTATAGATTTGGCTGGTCCATTGTTTTTGCGAAGCGGCAAGAAAGCATGGATTTGTTTATTTACATGTGCACACAGTGTATAGGGCCGACCATCTGGATGTAGTTTCGTCGTTGTTCACTGCAGAGTTTTTGAAAGCTTTTAAGCGTTTTGTAGCGAGAAGAGGTAGGCCTGCAGTTATTTATACCTACAATGGGACTAATTTTGTAAGAGCAGAAAACGCTTTTGCTAAGCTTGATTGGGAAGCAATTAAGCGCCACTGCTCATCTCACCGAATTGTGTGGAAATTCAATCCTTCTTCGGCTCCCCGGTGGGGAGGATGGTGGGAGCGATTAATTGGTTTGCTCAAACAGTTATTAAGAAAGGTTTCGGGTCGTGCATCTTTAAAGTTGAACGAATTGTACACGATCTTATGTGATTCTGAGGCGGTTATTAATTCAAGACCATTAACGTTTGTGTCGGATGACCAAGAAGATTTAATACCGTTAACGCCAGTAATGTTTTTACGAGAATTAAAAGAGTCTGATGTATCGGAGTGTGATGTTATTGACGCTACGTCGTTGAAAAGGCGTCTTGCATATTTGCAGTTTTTGCGAAATGTATTACGAAAACGGTTTCGGGTCGAGTATTTGGAGCAATTGAGACAATTTTATAAAATACAAACGTCCTCAAAGTTTTATGATAGGTGACGTTGTGTTAATTGGTAATGATATCTCAAAACGCGTAGATTTGCCATTAGGGCGTATAATCGAAGTGCTTCCTGGTAGAGATAATGTAATTCGGTTAGTACGTGTGCAAACTGATAAAGGTCAATTGCTAAGACCAATACAGCGAGTTTATCCCTTAGAATGTGTGGAACTACCTAAGGAATCGACAGACGATGAAGTGGAAGAAATGGTTCATGATTCTGTGCAGTAGGCGAATACTGTTAGTGCGGCAGTTGTTGACGATAAGGTTTGTGATGTGCGCGTTAAAGCGTCGCGTGGTGGACGGGTAGTTAAGCTCCCGCAGAGATATTTGCACTGATTTGTTGTATTGTTTAATAATGCTTGTTATTGGTTAGTTATGTATCTCTTTTAATGTGTTTGATAGTTTGACATTTACTGTCAGTTTACAGTTTGGTTTTTGGATATAGCGTTTAATTTTAGTGAGAAGCTTAATTGATGTTTTCACGTCTCAGGTGGGAGAATGTTAAATGTTAACAGAAGTCACGATACGTAGCTGTGGAAGGCTAGGTGTGTTTAATGAAAGCTTTGATGTTGCGTGTACGTATTTTGCATATCGTTTTATCAAGTTTTCGTTAATTAGAAAAAAAAACAAGAGAACATTATTGAAGTGTTTTTTTGACTGTTTTTATAAAGATAATTTTGTAAAAAATCGTGGTTGAAATATGGCTTTGGTTGTTGTTTTAGTCAATGTTTCTACATTAAAAGCATTTTAAAACCGCACACAGTAATTTTATTTGTTTACGAAACAGAATCATTTTCAAAACAGTGAATCATTTTAGTAAAAGCGAATACTTTGTGATTAGTCAGCACTAGACGTTGCTATCATTTTGATTAGTGTCGTCAACGCTTGCGCTGCAAGTTGATATTTTTTCACTTGTTCGGTTGTTGTTTGATAAGTGATGCTGTGTGTACAATTACGAAATGGAACAATACACGGTAAGTCAAAAAACTTTATTATAATCTATAAATGTACTCAATATTATCATCATTTCTGTTTTTTATGTATCATGTTTCAATTTGTATAAAAAATTATGCAAATTTACACACATGGTTGCGTTAAGGTCGATTATTGCGTAAATCTGATGATAGGTTAGGTTTAATTAAGGTTCCAGTGCCACTAATTACAGTTCAATTCTTTAAGTTTCCTATACGATTATTTACAGTTAAAAGTATTTTCTTTTGATGGCTAAAGTGATTGTTTGTGTAGCTCATTGATTATGTGTATAAATAAAATATTTATTTCTATGTTACAGGTGCGGTTAAAGGTTTCTACCCAACAGTAACTGATGCAGTTTTTGAGACTTCCGTGGAAAAACCACATCAAAAAAAGTTGCAATATTTAAAAAATAACTGATAAATAATCTGGTTATTTACGAAACCTAAACCTATTGAAACTCAATGTGATATATTTAAAACGATTTTTTGTACAATTCAATTTGAAACATGTATTCAAAATATTATCCAACTAATTGTTTCATTTTTAAACCAAAACTAATGTATCATTATATTATCGAAAGAATTGTTTCAGTTTATTATTAAAACAAGATAATCATATATTTATTGATCATTTAATATCAATTCAAGAACAAATCTTTTAAAACCTTAACCGAATGCAACATTTATTTTTCAACAGATTTAAATTTAAAATACCAAAACTATACTGATACAAATAACTGAAACAGCGATGGACTAGCTATTTTATTGCACTTAGGTTTCTTTTATGTTTGAAACAAGTATGAAACATAAATTTTTTGCTTTGAAACTGTTACTAAACATTATCAATTTTGGGCATTTTTTTATTGAAAGCATTGCTCTGACAAATTATATATTTTTTTTACAAAAAAAAATCTTTTAATTCGTTTTTTTTAAATTACTTTAACACTATTTCGTATGTAAACAGTTAGTTCGGTGCCGTAATTAAACAATGATTTAAAAGTTTAATTAACATTCTACTGTATAATTTGGTTCATAACTTTTGTATAACGTTTAACTGTTTCTGATCTAATATTTGTTTTACATTTGTATTGCACCAAGAAAGTTTAATATTACGATTATAACTTGTAGCTATGAACTGCATTTTGAAATTTGTTTACAAGCAACTTAAATATAATTTCTTGAAATAAAAGTCTACCAAGTTTTAGAAATTGTGTATTAGATAAATAGTGAATGAAAAACTTTGACAAATAAAAACTTACGAAAACCAACTCAATTTATTGAATTCTTAGAATAAAAGCTTTACGCAGAAGTAAAGCAGTTTACCGTTGATGATCAACGCATGACTGGAAGAGAATATGGATTTTGTGTAATCGTATTATTAGTTACTATGGGTTAACTATTTATAAATGTTAAGATTTTTGTATACGTTTTAAAAAAAATGACACAAATTTATTGTTAATATTTGAAAGAAATTAATATAAATATATAAGTAAAATAAAGATTAAGAAAAGTATTATAATAAAACTTTGATTAGTAAGTTAGTTTTAAATCTATTTCATAATTTAGTTTTTTTTGTAATTAATATAAAATAAAACAATGCATAAATAGATTTGGACACAAACAAATTACAGAATTCTGTATTTACAGGCAACTAATATTAACTCTTAATTAGACATATTTGTAAAAATAAACAAACAATATATTTAATATTGTAACAGAAGAATTTTAACGCATCGTGTACATTTATGTTTTTATTGAGATTTAAAGTATACAAAACTTTTAAAATATTTACAGCATTAATTAATCATTAAACAAAATATATTAAATATTTTTGAATAATCTACAACTAAAAAGAAAATAAAATACGATCGACAGGAATAACATCGACTACATAATATTAAATGTAGGAAAGAATGTAACTAGAAAAAGGTAAAATGCTTGAAAAATGAAACTGCTGTTTATAGGCGTGCCAAAATAAAGGATACCAGTAACTTATTTCTACAACATATTTACATTTTAAATGCCGTAACGTAATACCAACTTCTATATTTTCCGGTCAGAGAGTTACATATATACATGAATAAATTAATGTTATAATTAACATTATTTTTTATTAAAAAAAGTTATAATAATTTTTTTTTCTATTTTACATTAATATAAAAAATAACATTTTAAATCAAGTCTGTAACTCATGATTTATTAATAACGATGTTTGACATAAATCTAAAAATTTTTGTTGTTATTGTAACGTCGATGCTTATTTTTATTTTATACAAATAAGAAAATAAACTTTTATGCTTTTACTAACAATTTTATATTTTGTTTTGTATACATTTATACAATTTACTTTATTATTTTTGTTTTACTGTTGTTTAGTCCGAGCTTTGCTCTTGCATTTATTTCAGGATTTATGTCAGACTGGGTCTATCCCTTCGTTTTTATGTCTTGCATTTCTTGTCGATTGTTTTATAAAAATAAAGTAATAGTGTATGAAATATTAACACGCATTGTATTTTGAAATTTTGTAGTTTTTAATAAATATAAAAATCGTTGACTTTATAGTTTGTATGGTGCATTAGTACTTTTAATTTTTTTAATATTAATTTTATTTTTTCATTTAATTTTATTTTGTATAATATTTTTAATTTGTGAAAAACTAATATTGCGTCAAATTTTATTAATTCTTGATCATTTTTTATTAATTCAAAAAATTCAAAGAATTTTGAGCCTGTTTACTGTTTGCATACAATTGACTTTAATAAACTAAAACAAACTTTTTTTCTGAATACGCAGTTTAAAATATAACAAACTAAATTTAATAAAAACAACTTAATAAATAAGTTTTTATGTATATCACTGTAACTGTAGATTTATATATACCGTCTGCGGATAATAAGCTAGAGGCGTTTCATTACGTCATGAACTGTGATCTTGAGTCGAAAATTGGACTTAATTACTAAAAAATTAAAAATTTGTCTAAGTAAGTAAATCTCAAAAACGTTAGTTTATTCGAAAGACAAACACTATAAAAATCTAAATTACCGACTATACATAGGTTAGAAAGTTTGTAATGGTTTACATTTTATAAAAACGCAAACTAATAAGAAACTAACAATTTAAAAGTAATCACATAGATATTAATACATTTAATGTTTAAAATAAACCAATTCTAATTATTTTCAGTAGTTAAACAAACAACATACCACTGTACTTGTGAGCCAAGCCAGATTCTATGGAGTTTAGAATCTGGCTTGGTTCACAAGTTGATTACCTAAAATTTTTAGTTAGATTTCGATTGCTTGTTTGAGTTCTTCGATTTCTCTCACGCCTTAATGAAGCACCTTACAAAAGTGGGCAAAATATAAATACACAGAATTTGTTTATTTGCAAATTAAGTATTAGGTATCGATTTGTTATAACACGTGTAATTATGCATTTTATTACAGTTATTCGTAGTAATACTCTTAGATTCGATATAAAATAGTCTTAATAAAGACTTGTTAATAACAAATAAAACGACAAAAGCAAAGATATGTTAGCACAAGCGTACGAAACAAAACTAAATCAAAATACAAATGACATCTTTGAATGACATTTGATTCGTTTACAATAAAACCGGCGAATGTTTGTAAGACGAATGATAACAACATTTTGACGTAAACCGATTACAGCGCCACAGTTCACGAGATTCTGAAAGAATTCTACAATGATTTTTATTTATACACGCGCAGAAATCCACTTAGGTCCGGTTGCGTAAACCGTTGTTAACTAAATCGTAGCTATTAATTTGACAATGTCGTCAGCAAAACAGTTGGTTTTGTGCAAATGACGACACTTAACAACATGATCATGTAATGTACATCGTCAAATTTAACAATGCTTATATAACCGGGCTTTAATTTGCACTTATTTGTTTAAGAGCGGCAGTTTTTTGTTAAGACCAGGACATTATCTTGATATGACGCTTTTCAAATATGGTATTGTAAACATTTCCATTTTTTATGAGTGACCGGAAACTGGAAATTTTACAGTTGGAAGACTATTTTGAGTTCTACATACTTAGTAGATAGATAGATAGTATAGTGTATTGGCTTTATTATCAAATGACGCTGTCGGTTGGTATAGCCTTTGAAGAAAGCTGAATCACTTTATACGGCTCAGGTTTCAATCTAGTTTCTTAGGAAACATAGTTTTCTATTTTTTATTTTTGCTCAATGCAACTATGCACAGAATCCCATTTCATTTCTGTGTGATCTTTGGAGATAAACTTTTGTGTCATGGAGATTCTGTGTACAGTTGCAAACTTCAAAAGAGCGTTAATCATAACATTATTTCTATTCTTAAATGTATACCTATCACAATAAATTATTGCTTATTAAAAGTTTTTTGTTAGACAATCTCTTTCCAGATAATCTACAAAGCACAAAACAAAAATGAATCTTGTCAATCGATAGTAAACTTTTGTGAACCCATAAAAAGTAGCTTGACAGTTTGCTATGTTGTATACTGTAAAATTGTGGTTTTATAGCAAATTTTAGTCTCGTTCAGCGATGTAGCCACTTTGACAGCTTGTAAATCAATAAGTTTAGATTTTTTTATAAGTTTTTCAAATGTTTTTTATTTCTAAATTTATCGTTTCCCTTTTGGCAAACTTTTTTGTACAAATTATGCAGCGACTGTAACGTCGTAAACTGCTGTTCTTAGTACAACTTGTTAGTATTTTTTCTCACATAATGAAAGGTTTGTATTGGTAATTTATCGAAAAAACTTTCAAAAACAAATTATTTATAGTATAAACATTTATACTGTGGTTCCTCTTCTTATTCCTTTAGTTTTGTTTCCCTATCGATGCATTTTAAAGTTGCGATTCTTTACCAAAATTTCTACTATATTTTTACCCGCCTTTACTCGCCCTTCTTGTTATTTGTTTCTATTAGCTTTCTTTCCGTCTTTCAATTATATATCCCCATTTTTCCTCTTCGTTGCCTTCTGACTATATATAATTTTTTTAGTGACAACAACGCCTTCGGTGTTGCTACTTTTGTTCTCATGCTCTGGAGCATAATTCTTACCTTAATTGCTATTGCGACAATCAGACTGATGTGCTCTCCAATATAAGCTACTGCTGACAGTACCATCGTCATAAAATTGGAATTAACTGCTTGATAGTTTTAAATTTTATTTATCCAATGATTTAACTCAAAATATTTTGTTTGAATCTTATTATCGGCTAAAATTATTGGAATATTTTGTATGTTTATCAAAATTATAAAACCCGTTTAAGTTCTGGTTAGATACATTTTCTAATGTCTGATTATTTAGGAATTGAGTTATTTTATAATTTCTAAATTTTTGAGTTGTTTAAACCCATTATTTATTTATACTTAGTTTAGAAAACATAATCTTTGTAGTATTTAAAAATGTATTTATTTATACAACTAGCAGTATCTGGGAACTGTCACTAAATAACCAAACAACGTATTAAAATTCAAGATGCAATAACCATTACACATTAAAAGGATAATCCCTTTTGTTACTAATATTACTACACTAACATTACTTACCTAAAAATATTAAAGATGCCAGTCTGAACGATATTGTCGCTACTAAAGGTGATCTTCTCGAAGTGGCGCTACATATAATTAAGATCGAACTTCACTTAGGTAAGTTCGTTTGATCATTTAATTATATTACGCGCCACTTCTTTCAGATCACCCTGTAGATGTTTAGAGTAGCGACAATCATAGTAATGCATTTTTATTACCAAAAATAAATCTAGAGTATCTTATATAGTTTTAAACGTAATGTATAACAATATATTCAATGTACATGAAGAGAACATAACCAATAAACATTGTTAGAAAGAGAGAAAAAAAAATAAAGGTAATAGTAGTTTACAGTTTTTTATATTTCATGTAATAACTCCCATTGTAAACGAATCTTTCTTTATAATTGGCTTGTTATAGAACTTGGCAAATGTCATTGACAGGCCCACCCAGCAGTTCTTCTTATTGTTTCTATATTTATATTATTTTTAAAAGCAGCAGATGTTGAAGCATTTCGAGTGTTATGTGCAGTAAACTCTTGCGTATTAATTCCACTTTTTGCTAGAATTTCCTTTGTCCAGCGAGACAGTGTCTGAGTGGTGACTTTCTGATGTGGTTTTTTAAAGGATATGAATAAATACTCCTTAGCGCCCTGTAGGTTTTTAGTTTGGTGTAAGTAAGCAATGGTAGTAGTAGCTGCACAGAGTTTTTCTTTATCTTTAAACCAAGGTAGAAAAAGAAGGGGTTGAAATTTATTTGGCCCCGACGTCTTAATAGCGTCAGGGATTTTAATTTCAATCCCGTTTGTTTTGACATAAATGTTGCTTCGTTTTATTAACGCAAAAGTCTGCATCCTTTGGGCTGTTGATAAGGCAAGTAATGTAATTAATTTTTTTGTAAGTGTCTCTAGTGTAAGATTTTCATTAACGTCTAGTGAAGATATATAATTCAAAACCACTTGGGGATCCCAAGTTACATCATATTTCGGACGATTAGGTTTTAACTTGTATATGCCACGAAAGAATCTTTTTATGTCAGAGTTCTGCCCTAATTGTGGTCCTAACGCCAATGATAGTGCGGAACGGATGCTGTTTAAAGAGTTATAAAATAAACCGTTGTTGAATTTGTGAGTTAGGAACTGTAAAACTAGTTTTTTGTCGTTTTTATAAGGGTCTGCACTAGAACTTTTACAGAAAAGACACCAATCTCTGAGAGCACTTTCATACTGATTCCAAGTGGAATCAGTAATAGATGATAAAAATATGTTAGTAGATTCTTGTGGTATGTTGTTTCTAATTAAGGCCTTGCAGATAAAAGTCCTGCCAATAACGAAAGGTTCTTCCACAATGGGTGTGGTTTCTTGGAAGGAGAAAGTAGAAGCTGTATATTTGGGTCAAATTTTATTGGCTTATTCACTAATAAACTTTGGTAGATAGGATACCAAGCTTGTGTGGGCCAAAAAGGTACTACTACAATGCCCCTTCCTTTATCAGTAATCAACTTTTGTAGAACTTTTAATATGATTGAGAAGGGTGGAAACGCGTAAAAAAATATTTTCCCAACTAATAGTAAAAGCATCTGTCTTGTAAGCATCTGGATCTGGTGTCCAGGATACAAATAAATCGCATTTCTTGTTTAACCTAGATGCAAAGAGGTCTATAAATGGTGTTCCGAAAGTATTAATTATATCCTTAAAGGCAATGTCCGCTAGTTGAAATTCGGTATCTGGGTTATTTAATCTTGATTCATGGTTTGCCTGGAGATTATCTTTTGAAGAGATATATGAAGCAAAAATCCAAATGTTTCTAGATTCACACCACTGCCAAATTTCTCGAGTTAAACCATTCAGCTTTGGGAATCGTATACCACCGGTTTATATAAGAAATGGCAGTGGTGTTATCTACCCTAAGCAAGATTTCACAACCGCTACAATTATTAGCAAAACATTTTAAACCAAAAAACACTGACAAGAGTTCCAAATAATTAATATGTTCTTTATTTTCTGAGGTAGACCAAAAACCATGTGCCTTATTACCATTACAGACTGCACCCCACCCTGATAGTGAAGCATCTGTAAAAATCTCTCGTTTGAATTGGTTTGATTTAATTGGATTATTTGATGTTAATATATTTGACTTCCACCACAAGAAATCACAATTAAGATCGTTCGTCAGTACTAATTCTTTGTTATAGTTAAGGTTATTAGATTTTAAAACTAAAAATTTTTGCCTTTCAAATTTTTTTGTGTACACCCAACTATATTTAATAGCAGGACAGACTGATACCAATAGTCCTAGGAACTTTGCAAAAACTAAAATCTTACATTTTTTAAGAGTACTAAACTATTCTAATAGATTTCTTAATTTAAGTCTTTTTTCCCCAGGCAGTTCTAAACGCATATTAGAGGAATTCAAAATAAACCCTAAATATTTACATACATTTTTGGGCTCCGTGTTGCTTTTTTTCCAATTAATTATAAATCCTAGTCGAGTTAACAAGGATATAGTTGCCTTTAAGTTATCCATGCAGTGTATGTAACTGTTTTATATTTCAAGTTTTCTTTTCGGAATTTGACGAATCGGAAACTGAGGTTCCAAGATTAATTTCTGACGCACTCTCCATAGTAATTCTAAAAGAGAAAGTAACAACACAAACACAATCGTGATTTACAACACGGGAAACAACAATGAAGTTATACTTATGCGCACACGTCGGGTGCAGTTTTTTTCCTCTTTCAAACACGTGATTACAGCACAAGAGATAGCTTACTACAGGGTGATCTTCTCAAAGTGGCGCGTAATATAATAAAAGTGTTTAACCTTTTGTTAGGTGCGTGGGCTACATATGTAGCCCAGCCGCTTTAATTTAGCCTGCTTTGCGCATATTTTATTTTTTACAGCTGCGGTCTTTAGTACCAAAGAGTGAATAACAGTATAATCAGTATTTCTAGTGAATTCCAACAGAAAAAAATTATTAAAAGTATAATTACATAACTACGTTATAGACATTTTTGTAAGTTTATATATATATATATATATTTTCTTATTAATTCTTATATTTAGATATAATTTGCGTACAACATGACTAAAAAAAGAAGGCGAAAGCAAACTCAAATGTCAAGAGATCTAAATGTAAGGTTGCAGTGGTATAACAAACGGTCTATAGACAGCGTCATTACAAGATGCAAGCAGCAAAAAAACAAAAAAACAAAGTGTTCTAGCAAAAAACTGAATACAAATATTTGAACACGTTTTTATAATATTGTAACTGGAACAATTGTTTCAACCTGACAATTTTATTGTCTGCTATCTCATTCTTCCACAGCCTGGTATAGTGTTCTTAGCAACTGTACCTACATTTCTTTTTTAAATACAACTTTGCAGAATCAAACATAGGATCCATCTTTTTCATTGCAGTATCTAACTAAATAACTACGTTTGCTTTTTTTTCACTTCTCTTGTTTTTCTTTAAAAATGTACACATAACACTCGGTGCCAAATATTTTAAATGTTCAACACGTCTCCTGTTCACAACTCCATAGGAGATTTTCTTTTTATTTCAGTTAGACCTGCTTTGTTCACAATGTGAACGGTAGTGTTCATTTTGCTTCTGCCTAGAGTTTAATAGGTAAATTCTTAACATGTAGCATAGATCGAGCAATTTCCACCATTGTCTTGTTTTTCCGTTCAACACCGCCATTTTGTTCTAGGGTGTAAAACATAGTTGACTAAATATTTATGCCTTGAGAGGTTAACAATTCTTATACAGTTTCATTGCCAAACTCCCGACCTCTATGATCAAGATTTTTTCATTTTGTGTCCTGTAATGCACTTATCAATGTAAATGTTGATACAGAGGGCAACTTTTTCTTTTTGTTTTAAAAAGAACACGCGACAGAATTTAGAAAAATCGTTTTATATGCAAAAATACCAACAGATGTTTCATGCATAGGACCACAGAAGTCTGCAAAAACAAGTCTACTAGGAAATTCAGCACGTTTCTTTTTCATATTAATTTTTTTTTGCTTACCCATCATACATTCTTCACAGACTTCATCATTAGTGCCAAAACACACTTTAATCTGTTGGTTGATTAAAAATTTATTTACATGTTTCTTGCTCTGTTGCTAAAACCGTTCGTGCCATAACTGGAGGGAATTCTTCTGTTTGGTCACTAGTGAGGCTTTTTTTGGATGAATAACTTTGATAATAAAAGACGCATAAATTACTACTGTTTGAGTTACCAGTAATCCGGATTTCACCACCTTTGGATATCTTGCAATCATTCCAATCAGCAGAAAAGTTACATTTTTTCAATACGATATATCCTACAAAAAATAAATTTCTTGAAATATTTGGTACATACCAAACATTGTTGAGATAATTATTTTCCCATATACTATTACTCCATGTTTCAACATTTATAATGTCATATGCAGTTGTCCCTTGCTTGTTTTCGACTTGAATTTTTTGTGAACTCACAACGAGTTTTTATTCTTCGTCATATAAACCGAAGCATCTGAGTCTGCAAACCACACTTCTGTTTTAACCGCATTAGGTGCATTACAAATAAACGCTTCACTATGAGGCTCAGTTTAATTATTTTTCTTGCAATTCTTTGCAAAATGATCTACCTCATAACATTTAAAACATTAATATACAAGTTTTGTTTTAACTCTGCTTAGATTTTTGTTTGACCAATCAAATGCTGTTGATTCCTGCTCATGCTTACGCAGTAACCTCAATCCAGTGAGTATCAATCTTTCTATTAACAAATTTATGGTCCTCTCTTTAATAGAAATAGATTTCCACACACTTTTAAATTCAAAGTAATCTGCTGGAAGTGTCGACATAATTCCACTCATAAGACGTAGATTTGGAAGCTTATTTTTCGTTAATCTTTCTAGCTCATCATTTAATTCGTTGTTTATTTTTAAGGAATGTACATCACTTTTGCTACCTGGTTCTGGTTTTGGGGCTACAATTACACACTTTTCATAATCGTGTGCATCTTGGTAGATTAACAACTTCATCTGTAATTTTCATTTCCTCCAATTGCTTGACCCCTCGAGTTTCTCAATATGAGTCTTTAAATAGATTGTTTCGAAACACGTGGTTTATACGTTCTTTTTCGCCTTTAACTTATAATTCTAGGCCCATAACTGTTATAAATTATGTTTTATAAGTGGATCTTGTAGATAAATACAATAAACACACTAATAAAAAAACTATCACACTAATATCGTTTATTTAAATAACCCAATAAAACTGCTATACATACAGCTTCTAACAACTAACTAAAAACTGATATTTTGTAACAAAAAAATTAAATAAGACGCCATCACTAACTTCAGTCTTTTTTATCATTTTCTTTTTGCGCATACATTGAACTACTTAACAATTTTCCACCTACTAATATGCTACAAGTTCATGTTATACACATTTTATAACATATTTCATAACTTTGAACTTAAGTGTAAAGACGTGTTTGTACGTAGCGGTAATAAAAAGATTAATAGATAAACCCAAACTTATAGTTACAGTACATAATTCTCAAATTATTAATCTGATAATCAGAAATACAGAATAAACATTTTATGGTTACAGCAATACTAAATTTATTTACGTGTAGTAGGCAGCGTAATAGACACAAAGCAATGCCCTCACAGAGTATTCACGGTGCGAGGTTCGAATGTGTATACTTAATGACGTGTACCCGCTTCACTTCTGCTGGAACCAGAGTTATGAAGTAACCTAATATACAGCGTGTTTTTAATAAAAGGCTACAAATTTAGAGAAAAGTTTTCTTGTGGAATTTAATAAAAATTTTGGTTCGGTCTAAAGTAGCCCATTTTTGAAATATTTGCAATTTGCAAAACAATTACAGCAGATACTAATTGTTATTTTTTCGCATTGACACTAACCTAACTTACCAAAATGTACTTTATGTATGCCATTACGTTTATCTGCGGTTGTAGCTAAAACAAGGCTTTAGCTAAATAAACGAAACAAAACATAAATTCTAAGCTTAGCTTTCTGAGAGAGAAGTTTAATTTTTATATTGATTTCTTCAATTGGCGCAGTTTTCTCAAGTGATTTGTGTAAATTGTCTTTGATAAAGATAATATTATTTTCAAGAGCTAGAAAACTTGCTAAAAGTTTAAAGGCTTAACCTGTAAAAGCTTGGCTTGAATAATCTTGAACTAGGCTTGACTTTTTAAAAGCTTAGGTTAATTTTTCCAAAGTTTCATGAAAAGCTTTTGACAAACCAAGCCAACTCTGTCAATTCCTACCCTGTATTACACAATTACTCTGAACTATATACCAAAACATCATTTTGATATAAACTTTTGTTTTAAAAAGCATGTCATTTTTTTAAGTCATAAATTTAAAAGAAAAATTTTAAAACTGCTTATATTATTGCAAAGTGAACCTTTTGAAAATTCCAAAAACCTATTAGTATACAGAATGTTCTATTTAAAAAAATGTATATCTTATGAAGATTATGAAATACCCTGTATTATTAAAGATAATTTTAAAATGTAAAATTTTAAAGAACTTTTATAATTATATTTTTTATATTTTACATAATAAGGAAGATACTTTGACACTTTATTAGCTCACTTTGTATATAGTAAAATTTATTGTTTTTATAATATATGTTCTAAATCGTGTAGTCACTTTTTTAATTTATCCTATTTCAAAAAGCGGTTTTTCGTTTATAATGCATTCGTTTGTAGTTTTGTAAAAGTCGATGTCCACTTTCACATGTTACTATAATATTCATTGCATTGTATAATGCTGTCTTAGTCGCCCGCTCAGAGACTAATCTGTTCAAAAATTTATCCGTTAACGTTATATACCGTTAATTTATATATTTAACGTCAAATGTTATTAATTCGTATTAAATGTAAATAACGTTTACTTATAAATTTAATATTAAATATATGTAGCTTAAAACCAAATTTTGATAAATCGGAATAACTCACTCATGCTATCCGTAAACTGTCAGAGCTTATAAAGTACAGGTTTATTATTATTTAAATTTCTTAGTACATATACAAAACACTGCCAGAAGCAATGCAAAATATCTAAACTTTACAAGTATTACATCTTAAAGTGAAATAAATGATTTATGATAAAAATAACTATAATAAATTTCTTATAATTCTGTTTACGTAGCTTTGAAATCTAATTAATTTTGTAGTATGTAATTGGATAAAAAAAAACTATTTACAATTGTGCGTAAATTACAATTTAAACTTTAGAGGTTGATTTATTACAGCAATAATAATTTCAATGTAACACTTTATTTGACGTTTCATACACACTTTACAAGCAACTACTCGTTGAGTCTAAGAACATAATAATTTTTTACAATTGTAGTTTAATACAAATTGATTCAAGTTTTTGTTTTACCATTTTTGCAGAAATGGAGATTTTTAATTAACCCTTAAAAATCCTATATAAACATTTCTGATCAATATATCGCAATGTTGAAACTTTTTTAATAATTTAAAGAATTGTGTGATAATATTGCCTGTGAACACAAAGAAAAGTAAACTAACAGAAGGAACAAAAAAATATAGAAATAGTTAATAACAGTTCTGTAAATGCTTATATTATAAGAAGAGCAAATGTTTGACATAACATTATCAGATATTTGGCTTGGGTTTTATTGTTTATCTACACACATTAGGTTTATCTAAAAAAAAATAAAAAATAGTATATTTATTTTTAAAATATAATTTTTCTTTTGTTTACCTGTTTGTTGTGATTTATTGTAGCGACGCGTTTTAAACATTTTATACAACAGCTTTAATCTTAAGAAAGTCTATTTTTAATCTAAACCTTGATTCTGCAGAAAACAATGTATGATTGCAGATGTTTTATCACGCCAACTTTATAATCAAACCATTAACAATGTTTATAAAATCTGGAATTAGGAAAAAATGTAGACTCTTTTTAAATAATTTTGCTAAATTAAACATAATTTTTTTGTATTAAATTTAAGTAAAAGCATGTGCTGAAACCGCACTTTTTATTGTCCTGTAAAGTGCTATACAAGATTATTTTTCTACTAGCGGTTTTATTGCAGGTTTACAGTTTATACCCAAGTTGTTACATTCTCTAGAATTAATCAACTTTTACGATTTCCACTGTATCGTCTAATAGAAATTACGTTATCCAAAAACGTATTTAAAGTACTTAATTTGATCTCTTGTTGTGCGAAGTAAAATGTAACAAATATAACAGAAAAAATAATAGAATATTGTGATGCTTTATTGAATTCTCATTTACCTTGGAAGATTGTACCCACATATTTATTGAATTGCCGAAAGCTGTTAATTGACCTAACCTTTATTAAATTTGTTGCCTCTGTAATAAAATAGAATCTTGGTTTAGCTTAAAAGATTTTATAACAATTTAATGGAAAACATAAAGCTTTTTGCGTCTTCACAATTATATAGTTTCTTTAAACTCATAAAAATATCTTCATTGTTGTCAATTGCGTTTTATTTTCGTTGAGACTTGCCAACTTCATATTTAGTTAGTAATTTTATTTTCAACGCGTTGGTTTTTCTTACATTATTAATGATAAATGAGTTCTTCACGTTTCTTCATGTTATAATAGTATCATTAATATAATTTATTAGAATCTTACTTTTTTGGTATTTAGAATCTGAAAAATTATTTGTTTATGGTACAAAACGTTTTTTAATGTTTTATACAACTACATTTATTTCTAATAATGTTTTTTAAAATATAAAATTAACTAATAAATCAAATAAATGCTCATACAGTTATAATTTTATTTATAAAAAATTGTACTTACTACTTGTAATTAGTAACTAATACTAAACTAATAAATTAAAATATTTAAATAATACATTACACTAAATAGATTTGTTAAGATTAATAAAATTAATTTTGTGTTACAGAAAGCTAGCAGATATTTCAAGACTAACGAGAGGCGTTATCGTCCTTTTTTGCGACCGAGTTGTTGCAATAAGGATTTTAGAAGACGCTAAACGGCTTAACATGATGGATGGTCACTTCGTATGGATTTGGTTCGATACAGCACAAAACGAAAGCTACAAAAACATGACAGAAGATACTAACAAGGAATATAAAGATAACGATCGAGATAAAAAGGTCGACAAGAGTGACATAGACTATTTACCGCACAAAAATGACTACAATGATAATTCAAAGTTGCGATTTAAACGTGGTGTTCATAAAGAGTTGTTTGAAAGTGATTTCAGTGATAGTCATTTAAATCTATTGTTAAAAAACGAGAAATTTCTTTTAATTAATAATAATCACGACGGCGTTGAAAGTTCTAAATTTAAAAAACGTAATGAAGTTAATAATAATAATATTAATAATATAAACGTGAAAACGCGTAAAAAACAAACGGACGACAAGTTGTCTAATTTGCCTTCGGGGTTATTGAGTTTGCGGCCTCTTCCTATACGTCTTGATAGACATCTTGTCAAAGGAGCTGTTAGACTTTTGGTTACTACGTTGAAAGTTACATTAGATCGATGCCCTGATTGGCTATTAGAAAATATTGCTGCGGGAGAACTTCAGAGTAGTTGTTGGAAACCTGCAAGCATGAAGGAATTCAATTTCTCTACAATATTTGCAAGGTAGGAACGCTTTTATTTACCTTTTAGATTGAGTCTATAAGTTTTTATAAGACACATATGCAAAACATGTATTTGTAAAACCAAAACGTTTTTAGCAAATACGTTTTTTTTTAATTTACATAATTTTAGATTATGTCAATAAACCAATTAAAATTTTAAAGCTCAATATGACAAAAATGGTTACAAATGAATAACACATTTCTACTCTACATTATTCTAGTGCACTCGTAACAATAAATCATTGGTTTAAAAGAAATTGTTAGATTAAGTTCGAAAAAAAAACAATTTCGATTTGTTAAAAAACTTTGATCAAACAACAAAACCATTGTAGTTAAATTTAGACGTAAAGTGATAAACTACTTTCAGGAAAGACGCATTAATCAATATAGTTTCCAATTTTAAGTGTGTCGTTTTTATAGCTGTCGGAATAAATCGATAGTTCAACAAAAACGGACACTTACATTTTGTTATTTAATTTAGAAATCTAAACGCTGTTACACAGTAACTATTATTTGGGAATTATCATGATAAAAAAACGTTAGATATTTTTATAGTACAACTAACTAATTATAAGAATTAAAAAAAAAATCTTGTATATTGCTTTCAGTTTATGTAAAATTTTTAATGCTATTTAGAATTTATAAACACAATAAGTAAAACACAAGTTCTTCTAAACACGGTACGGTATATATTTTTTGTTTTTTCAATTTTTGATCCTAATTTGCTTTAACAGTTTTGTCTATAAAAAACAAAATTTAAATTTTAGTTTTGAATTGTTTCATATTTAGTTTCTGTCTTAGTATTAAACCGTTAAATTTTTGTTTTTAATTCTTACAATATTTGTGTTTAATTACTAACAAGTATACATTGCGTATAAAATTAATGAATTGAAATACATCTTACACTGTGTTTACTGTTTTTGTATAACTCAGTAGCACAGATCTGCATTTTTTTTTCAGCTGCTTAGCATATACATATATGTATTTTCTGAATTACATGTTTGAAAAGTCACAGATTCTACAAATAATTTCCATAACATATCACGTTTACATTTTTTGCAAAATAAAAACAAATTTTTAATCAAAACTGAAATTTATTTTTCACTTCGTAATAATTTACTCATAATGTCTAAGATACGAGATACGTAACATAACAACCGGGATGTTTAAAGTTCGTTTGCGAAAAACCAAAATATTGGAAAATTAATGAAATTCGTTTCGTAACTAAAAAATTCACAGATATCGCAAATCTTGCAACTATCGGAAGGTGTTGGAAACAAACACAATAATACATACGTAATATAATGAACAAGGTCTATTGCGATTTTCAAAAATAAGAATGCATACATAAATAATAAAAAGAAAAAAAAACAGAAATAACTAGTATTCTAGGTGCATATTAAACGAGAATAGAGTCGTATGATAATTCACCAATTGTTTGTATTAAACATTTGTCCATGAAATGGCTGAGAATTGTTTCTCATAACAAATGATGAGCGAGGCCGCTTATTATCAATTATTGCGTGCTGATAAAACGTAGTTTCCAGTGACATATCTAAGGAGAAACCCTCTTATTAGTATTAAAAACTATAAATCTAAACACTTACGGCTGTTGTTTCCCATTTATAGTTTTAGTAGTATGTAATAGTTTAGTGCGAATTGATTGCAAACTGGAGGGTTTACCTTTTATAGAAAATTTTTTTAGAGAAGCAAAAAAATGTGTATTTTGGGCTAATCTTTTAAAAACCTTAACAAAACGCTCAATAAACTGTCATAAATTCGCGGTTTTCTTTCACCAGTAGTCCATTGTTGGCACCAACATTGAGACGCGATGTTTTGGTTGTAAAGCTTTAATGTCGTGAATGGCCGTACTTATTTATTTTCTCAAATCTAAGCTTTGTTTAAGCAACATGTATTAGGAATCATTTGGGTTCTGTTATTAACGCTTAGGTTCTTTTTTCCAAGCGATGTACGGTAAGAAACACAACGTAAGCAACAAAATCTCAAAACATCGAACTTTATTTGACACAATATATTTTCAAGGCAAAAAATCATCTTCGCAAAGTTCAAATAGTCATATTGCGCTCACAAGCATCTTATGCGAGAAAAGGTCGAACAAATTGAGCCTCACGTCCACTGACTGCCATTTTCTGCTGGCTTAGATACGGTTAAAAGCATTCAGATAAATGTAAAATTTTAAATTTTCTCTGGACACAATCAATTTTAAAGCCAAAGTGGAACTTTCAGAAATTTTGCCAGTGTTTGATTGAATACGGTAGGATTAAATAAACAATTTATATCTCGTGATCCCTGGCAATTGTTTCACCACACTCTAATTAGTTGACACGCGCTTTTAAAAAAAAATCAAAACAAAATGATTATTGGACTTTACCAGAGTTTTATAACGGTTCACAATTCAACAGCTTTTAAGATTATGACACGATTCGAGCTACGTTGCCACATCATTTCAGATGTAAATGTTTCGAAGTGGATATTTCACCTTTAGAAATGCGCATCCACAGTTTAAATTAAATTTTTAACAGTTTGTTCCGTTTGCGATTCCCTGTCATATCTAAAGAAGACTTACAGCAGACTGGACTTGCAATGAAAACATTTCGCGACATGAAATAATCGACATGCATTTTTATTACATTCTATAGGTGTTCTTAGCGTGATTTTTTGGCGCAAAAAAAGGAAAACTAATCTTATAAGCAACCCGTCAATTGCCAAAGACAAAGAAAAGAAAATATTCAATTTGCTATCTCCGTTTACAACAAAAAACAAACAAAAACCTTGCTAAACGATAGAATTAAATTTAAATAGTTATTCTCAATTTTCTCGCGTTAGACAGTATCTCAATTCATCGTATCTCTCGTACAATAATCAAATAAAAAACTTACAAAGGCATATCCAAATAAAATTAACTAATTTCTAACCTTTCAAAAGAAAAACTCCCGTATGCAACTATTTAGTTTTTGCACCGCGTCAGGGTTTTTAAGACTTTCCTTTAAAACTCTCCTCTTTCTTTGTACCCAATTTTGACTTTATATCCTAAAACGTTTTTTTCTTATTGGACAAGTTCACGAACGCTCTCAGTACTATATCTGCCAATTGCCTTCTCCTTTTTTTTACTCAATCTGTTAAAACCGGCGTTGTGTGTGTTTCTTTTTCGGACACATGTGTTTACTTCTGCTGCGTTTTATAGAATTTTCACACTGTCTGATCGTAGCCCCCAGGGTTCACATGTGTTGAATTATGTTCTCAGACAATCAGCCTGATGCTATATTACTCTTCTTATAAATAGCGATGTCGTTATCTAGCCGAATTGTTATTTTTGTAAAATCTGTAGGCTGTATAACTTGTAACGGTTCCACTCATATCGACTCTCGTTATATTGAACCATAACGATTATGATATAACGGCGGCGTTTTGGTAGCCGTTATAAACATAATGATTGTGATGTATAGGCTTGAGAGCTGTTTTTGTATGAAAAAATGAATTTTGGAGATGTTTTGCGCGTTGCATTATACGAGAAACTGGAAAATGCCATCAGAAAAATAGTCTTATCAGTTTTACCGTGTACTTAAGAAAGCAAGGTTAAAAACGTATTTTTTCATACAGGCAAAGGAGCATTTTACGCGAATTACGCAATTGTTTGTTACAGTTCTGAGCAAAGCTAAGACAGTAGCAATTATTCTCGCCAATCGACTTAAATTTGAGAATTTTTCAAATGAAATGGAGTCGGTTTCTAAAAGAATAAAACATAGTTACCAAATGGATTTGTCCGACAACAACCATCCATAGCCATAAAGCCAAAGTTCTAAACCTTTTAGTTTATTAATTCACGAGAAAGAAGGTCGGCAAAATTTGATCTTGAAGAGATGTGCCTCCAAGTATCGTTTTCTGATAGTACTTTTTTCGGAAATTCTGTTAGCCACACATGTTTTTAGATGATTTGAAAGCATTTCTAACCAACCCAAAAAAACAATGGTGAAGTCAGTCCAAAATATGCATATATTAAAAGAAACGCTTAAAACCCGTATCACTTGTCTTGCAAGTCTAGCCCGAGCTCCGCACAGCTCTAGTTTGATAGTTGTAACTACCGTTGAAAGATATATTTAAGAATGATAATGTTTTTTTGAAAGCTAACCAGCGATTTTTAATTTCTGAAAACACTGTATCATCCCATGACACTTTTACCAGCCAAAGTGATCTTGGCTTTTATAGTGCAAAGAGAAACCAATTTAGAGGGTCAAATACCTAAACTATATAGTTAAGATTACCCGCTTTGTAATTTTATTATGCAAAAGTTTCGTTGGTGCAAAAATTAAATTGTCATAATGATTTAACCACAACAAACCTAACGTTTTAGCACTCTAGTCAAAATTCAAAACCCCAAGGTAAATGGTATCTACTACAATAGTTTTTAAAACTAGAGGATAGTTTGAGATCTATTTTCTTATAAGAAAATGTCTTTTTGCTAAAGTATCGTTTAATGACTTGCACAATTACTGTGCCTCTTGTAGCGATTTAAAGCTTGTTAACAAATTATCCACATAGAAATCATGCTAAATAATATTTGATTTGAAAAAACCGAGAGAACATTTAATTCCAAGCTGTTTCACACAACAAATGGCAAGAAAATTAGCCAAAGCCACGGTGCTTAATTTACATATTTAAAGTGATTCTGTGCGGTCGTAACGCCAAACGCTTCTTTGAAAGAACCTGTACTCATCAACGACTAGTATATGGTGATACATCTTCTCTATGTCCGCAGATACCGTAAACACATGTTGTTTAAAACGCAAAATTATTGAAAAAGTGTTGTATGTCATTTAATGCGACACCCGTGGAACTCTGTGAGCTTACATCGAAAACAACTCTTAGTTTAGTTGTAAAACTTTCTTTTTTAATTATTCCATGATGCGGTAAGAAACACAAGTCTTGTGCCTGCTATTCAAAAACAACTGTTTAGATGTTTTTGCAAATGAACTTAGAATAGTCTTCACGCAATTTACAGTTTGAGTCAAATCGTTTCTTTAAGCTATAAAAACGCCTTTTAGCTCGCTCAAACAATTCACTCATCACATTAGTAGGTTTTTTGAAAGGAATGGACATTACAAACCCCTCGGAAAAATTACGCCAAATATAAATAAAAATGATATTTACAGTCTCATTCGTCTTTCAAAAAAACATTTTCTGATAATACTTTTTCTAACTCTCAAAAGCAAACTAACTGCTTCTGTATGTCGCAAAGTGTTGCAAGATTATAAGAGATATTTTGGGAGCTGAAATTAGCAGATACCGGATCCCAGACAATCTATACAATTTGAGTGTCGTGCAATATTAGTTTTCCCGGACCCAAACAAATTGGTCGATTGCGAAATACGCTCCAATAACAGTTCGTTCTTCCAACCATCAAAATTAACTGCAATACCTGGTGTCGTGCCTAAAATTTGCATTGCGGTGCGATGGATACCAATGTGCCCATTTCACGTTCTACATTACACCTGGAGTGCTTTTGCTCTAGTGTTTCAAGAATGTTTGCCTTACTTTTCAAGAAGTTTATCAAATGAGGATAAATGATTAGAATCGTTACAATTTTCAAATTCTTATAGGGTCACAGGTTCTAACTTAGTATTAATCAAATAAATAAAGAATGCTTTTTACAAATATTTCATATCAACAATAGCATTTAAAGAACGCAAATTCTTCTCAATACAATCAAACAGTTTTCTAATTTTTAAAAACGATTCTTTTCTTTAATTTTCTAAACTAAACAAATATTTGAGATGATTATGCGCTAGAAATTTTTTGTTGTCATATCAATCTTTCAAATTAGTAATTTGATAGTTTGAACCTAACAAATTCAGATTTTGTATTGACTCGGCGGCTTTAACTTTCAAGGAAGCACAAAAGCAACAAATTTATGTACGTCTAAAAACCTTTTATTATCGTGGATGAAACTTTTAAACAAATCTTTAAAATTGAGTCAATCCTCAAGATTAAGAGACTGACGTGACTGAATATTATTTGAACTTGTTGAAACGGTGTTTTCTTCCTCTCGACCTAAGTTAGAAAATAATAGACATAAATGGTCCAATCGTTTTTCTAATTGGGCTAACTCAACTTGAGAGAAGGATTTATTTAACCAAAATGGGTCTTGAATTTCAGTGAGATAACTTTCGAATCTAGTCAAACGTCCCTTTAACGTACCTCAAACTATTATTTTATTAATCTCGTATCTGAATGTAATAAACAAAATCTAGAAACCACGGCAAAAACCAAACACCATTTAATAACTTCTACTAAAATGTAGCATCAATATTGGCGAAGATACGACATTCCACTATTCTTAAATCTTCGAAAGCTGCAGTCATCGGGGTCGTAGGACCAACGTTTAAAGTTCGTTTGCAAAGAACCAAAATATTAGAATAATAATGCAATGTGTTTCGTTATCAAAAAACCAACAGAACAACAACTTTTTAAATCATACACGCAAAGCGTATTCCACGCAAAAATAAATAAAACTGCTCATAGTTAGTTTTAAATTATATAAACCAAAAAATAAAATTTTGTATGCACCACTAGCGTTACTAGATAATTACGCTCATTGAGCAACATACAATTATATAAAATGAATAAATTTTACATTACATTATAAAAAATTATCAGACATATAGTTAATAAATAAATAACAGATTTTTAATAATCACAAATAATATTCAAAGAAAATATTTATAAATATATATACTTAATCAAAATTTTATAGTTTTCAAGAAATTTGTAAAAATTACTAATTATTGTTTTAGATTTATTAGAATAAATGGTAATAAAAAATATGTCGCAATTTAAAAAAACTTTTTATACATTTTATTAATTTTAATGCTTAGTATTGTATTAATAATAACTTAACCCGGTTGTATGTAATAAATGGGAATTACTGTCAACAAAAATTGGTAATATTTTTTTTTAATAACGCACTAATTGCACAGTTTTATTAATTAAGTAGATTTATAATTTATTTGTTAAACAAATTTAATGTTGTTTAATATGATAACAAGTTTTAGACAAATTATTCTTTACTGCCTATTCAATTTGGTACTAATTGTATAAACGTGTACACATGGCAAACAAAATGTTTTAATGTTAAAATTAATTTATTTTGCCAATTTATAACAATGAATTGTATATCTGCTAATAACTACTACTATTACTATTTTATAATGTTACATGTACCAACTTTGTAGTTGATTTATGAATATGCTAACATCCACTTCTGACATCAGTTTAACCACAGCCTAAAGAAACATTGCGTAGGAATACAAAACGTTAGCAGATAAGATAAATAGTGGTTACTTCATCACAACTACCTCACATATTAAATTGTCAAAACCATGTATCAATTTAATTCTGGGGTAATTACGACACCTATTTATATGTGCATTACGATGCGTTTAAAAAACTAAAAATATATGTTTACGAAACAATATTTAGTTAAAAAATACATTTTTTGTCTTTTATCGATTTAAATCTAATTAAAAAAAAAAAACTTTAAAATGTTTTTTTCTAAAACAACTGAAATTTGTTGTGGCGAAAAATCACCGCTTTTTTGTAGTTTGTTTATTGGAAGACATCTTTATAATCATAGTAAAAAATCCTGTTTTTATTCAATTTTTTTTAATTATCCGATTTATTGCATTTAAATAGCTCTTTTACTTTATTCATGCATATATGTCTCAATAAATTTGAATAAAAATACACTTCCTTTGCCATTATAGGCACTTATATTTTATTTAACAATAACTTTACGTTTAAACGGAGTATATCTCTCTGTAATAAACTTTCAATCATTAAACTATATTTATTAGTTTGTTAATAACAACCAACTGCTTGTCTTTTTTAAATTTGTTATACATACAATTTTACATAATTACTAATAATGTTTTAAATACCTTTTCTTTTAACGTTTTAATTCAGTAGCTTCAGGTTTTGCAAAATTTATAATTAACTGTAGATAGCTATAAATTTATAATATTCTAGTATTTATAAAGTTTGAATTATTAAAAAGTTATAAGTTGATACTGACGTTTTATCTGCTCATTGCACTAATTATTTTCTATGAATAATAATAATTATTACGTTGAGCACGTGTAGACTTGTTATATGGGTTACCAGGAATAAATATAAGCTGTTGAGTATCTCAATAAATTAAATTAGTTCGATATTTTGCTGGATATCTAATGCCAACTAAGTTTATATTTAGCGTACAAACGACACTGTGATTATTTTATTTCTAGAATATGACTTGCAGAAGTTGCGTAGTTTCTCCCGGCAATTTCTGTTATTTATGTGCTGAATACACAGTAAAAAGTCAACAAAGAAACATAAGAGAGCTTGAGAAGAAAATTTATTTTGCGTATTTCAAATTGAAACTTTAAGGCAAAACATAGGCTCCGCCTAAGTTGTGCTCAATATGTGAGGTTGATATTCGTTTCTGGCTTAAAAGTAAAATAAACTTATTTTGTTTTGACATTTTCACAATATGGACCAAATAGAAAAATCACACAGCTGTCTGCTACTTCTGTTCGGTAGATGTGAACGGATTTAATACAAAATAATAATAAAAAAAAAATACCCTAATCTTGACTCAGTTATTCGTTCAGTGTTCTATGGTCTTAAAATACTAGCCAGAATCAGAGAATTCAAACTCCTTTGTTGTCCAGAACGAATCCAGTTCAATTTTTTTTTGACGAGAGACCTCGGCTTTTTTCAGACTGAACTCTACGACCTAGTAACAAACTTAGATCTTTCAACAGATTTAACCACGTTTTTAAGATCAAGAATGAAAAACAAAAAGCTGTCATCATCTGGGATTTTATTTTTGTGCTATAGGCATCGAGGAAAGAATTGACTCAATTTTTCTCCATAGAGAAAAATCTAGTTTATTGTAATGATGTTCATATGCTCATGAAGTGCTTGGAAATAAAATATGAATAGCCACAGATCATATCTATTGATTCGTATAAAACTAGTCTCACAAACAAAAACTGACTAGCTTTCTCAAGACCATTTAACTCTTGGGAAAAAAAACTTAATCAATGAAACTTTGGTTCAGCCAGAAAAAATGATATTATCGCCTTTTTTTATTAAATTGAAGCTTATTAGAGAGTTTCTCAAATTACTGCTAAGAGATGAGGATTGCTTTAGATATATGTGTTTTAAGTTCCCGAAAGTGTTTGAAGCTATTGTATTGTACAAAATTTTACCCACTGTTAAAATTATTTTAATTACAAAAAAAGAATAAAAATAACTATTTACGAATTCTAATCTACAAACTTGCGAACCTATTTTGTGCATTGTTTGTTGTTAGCCGTCACTTAAAATAGTTAGTAACAAATTTTAGTTAATTTTTTTATTATAAAAATTTTAAATTCAGTTCTGCAGAAGAAGATATACCTTTAGAAATCGAATTGACAGCAAATGCGGCAATTCAAATAATAATTCCCGTCAAATCTAGAAATAGATGTGAAAACAAACGATTTTAAGGTAAATTAAAAAAAGTTATTGATGTGTCTGAAAAAATTTTGTTGGTCTATCTTTCCGAAAAAGTCAAAATTGAAAAACCGTCATCACTGTGGACTTATTACTGAATGTTAAGGACCCCCAATTCAATGAAGAGCAACTTAAATATTAAATATATCCAGTTGTTGGTTTTTTTAAAACGGGTAAGTAAAGCATATAATCTAAAAAAAAATAAAGATATATTCAAAAACTGAAATATGTAAATTTTCTGAAATGCCAATGATAAAAACTATTTAATGATGTAGGTTAAGTTTATTAACAGTGTAATATTTTACTGTTAGGTGTCCGTAATTATTGATGCTTTTGTAGCTTATCGTAAAAGAGAACTCACGAATTTGAAACGTAATGAAATTGTTGATAAAGAGTTGTTTATTAAAATTGAAATACCTAATACCAAAACTAAAGTTAAACGTAAAATGGCCATTACACAACATACCGCTCATGGTCGTTTTTTTGTTTACTATAAAAATAAAAAGTGTAATTCACAACCTGTAGAAATCAACAGCTTTGGACGGAAGCCAAAAAACATTGCTGCTTTCTTAAAGTTACCAAATTCATAGAAATATACCGGGCTCTGTTTCCGAAGATCCTCCGCGTCCCTTCTTGGTAATACGGGTGCAGATATACACACTTTAAAAAGACATGGAGCATGGAAGCCTAGTACCGTAGCTGAAAACTATGTACAAACCTTTTTAGAAAATAAGAAAATTTTAGCAAGTAAAATCATGGAAAAACGGACTATGCTCGACAAGCAAACATCTATTGAACAAGTGTTAATATAAATTATTGTAAACCGCCGAGAAGCCTGTCCCTTCAGAGACTCAACTGCCAAAACCAACGCAGAAGAAGATGCACATGGCTCCGGACCCAGATACCCTACAACCTCATGCAGAAAAGTGGGTGTCTTTTTTTTTAAAATTAAATACAATTTGAAAGGAGTGTAATCCGTGGCTGTGTGAGTAACAAAATTTTAAACACAAGTTCACGTATACATCGTTTATTGGGGTTTGCTTGAAGATGTCGAACCAAAGTAAAAAAACACTTTAATCTCTAAGTGAGTAAGATAATGTATTCAAAAGTTTGCGATGAATTGTGTACCTTGATCAATTAAGATCCGTTTCGGTTTGACAAATTAGGAAAAATTATTTGAGGTCACTCAATTTAAAACAGAAATAGTCGGTTGTTTTTTTGAGCGCATATAAAACGATGTATTTTGAAAAACTTCTAATACCACTCAAATATATTAAACTCCGCCTCTTAAAATAAGTAAAAAACCATAGAAATCAAGAGCAACCAGTTGATGAGGACGCTCAAGTAGAATAGATTGAAACTCTGAAGATGGAAGAGTGGTATGTTTTGTAAATTGACATACCTGAAACTGATTCACAACCTCTGTAACAGTTGTTTTAGAGCACATAAGGTTTTATAAGATCCAAAATGCTCAAAAGACTCATAAAAAATATATAAGGTGTATATTTGACCCTTTTTTGGCAACGAGAACGTCGAATCGGTTTTTAAGCTAGTAATAATGTTACACAGAAACTCATTTTTTATAAGTGAAAAGAATTGAAAACATTGATGATGAGGTATTGGTAACATTGTTCTTCCCAAAGATGCACTGTATGTTAAAATCATACTTTTGCCGAGCTAAAACCTAAAGAGTGACTCTAAGACTTAACAAATGGCAAGACTGTTTATACACTGAGAGAAATGCAATTCTTATAACAAACAAATACGGATTTTGAAATGGTAAAATTGGCAAAATTATTCTTTTATTTAGATGCATTGAAATTTTATTAAACAAAGACAATTGCTCTATTTCTTATTACGAAAACCTTCATTTAGAGCAGTTGTTTTGTACCAACAGCATCTTACTTTACACTATCCAATATAACGTTGAATCATGAAGTTTTCACATTCAGCCAAACAAACCATGGTTTGATAACACCACAAAATAATTTAATCCTCACAATAAACCATTTATTAGCTACAAACATAGGTATCTTTACTACTTATAATGTCGTGCCTACGTGCCTATAACATAAATATTAATTATGCATAAATAGCATAAATCCATTGCAATTTGTATTTTTCTGTGAGTAAAGTTTTCACTTAGGAATCATTTTGTGCGTTAGTTTTTATGTACAATTATTCAAGCTATGAACAATAACGTGTGTGAGCAACTATATAATTAGCTAGTTTTATCTAATGGTAATTTCCAAAATTGGCATATCAATGAATGAACACATGATGCAATAATGGAGTAAATGTGTTTTTACTTTTGTATCTGGGTTCCAGTTTCATTAATTATAGTTAGATTCTTCAAATTTTATATGCGCTAAACGTTGCCATGCGTTAATGTATGATAAGATGATGTAACCATTATGTACCTCATGTAACTAAATAAATATATTTACTAAAAGCAATCTTATATATATTTCGAAGAAGGGTTTAGTTTATTTGTGACAAACATATTCTCACGTGATGCAAGTCTTTCTGTATTTCTAACAAGGAAATATTTTGTTATGGTAAATAGATCATTTAGTTACATTAAAGAAATATTAGTTAATTTAACAATTAATTATATTATCCGAAATATTGCAGTTTCTTAATATTAATTTATATTAAATTGAAACAAAGACATGCTAAAATTAACTAAAAAATATGTTTCAAACTGCTGGTTTATTTTCACTCAACACTATCTTTATTTCGCCATATTCAATTACACAATTTGTTTTAGAGTAATAAATTTAGTGTTCTGTGAAACAAACCTTTCTCTCAGTGTATGACAATGATTTATTGTCCGTAATAACGGCGAAAGGAAGACCGATTAAGTAAAGTCGCCATTAAAAAACGTGTAACACTTTAAAAACTCAGGTGCAGATGATAATCCGATCAATGCTTCGGCTGTGCTCAAGTATTAGTGAAGAGCTATGAGGGTTATGAGAATTTTTTTGGCAAGAAATTTTATGTTTTTTTGCTTACCTGTTTATATAAAATAAATGAACAAAACCAAGTGTAAATAGGGCGCCAGTAACTTTACCAAATCAAATATAATCAAACGTAATAATATATACATGCACAAAACATAAATAAAAATCAAATTCAAAAATAAAAAAAAACTTACAAACCATGTTTGGTTTACCGATTGAAATGGCAAGAGGTTAAAGACCTCTAAAATATTCGTTAATTAAATCCAAACATTGAAAATGATTTTTAGGATTCTGTATAAAACGCCAGTAATCAAAACTAATAACTAAATTTACTACTTAATATTCTTAATAAAATTTGTTAATTTATTCAAAGTACAGATAAAAACCATGCTGCAAAATGTATTCCGGAAAGTTACAGCCAGAGAAATTGAGCAGGTTAAAATAAATTTACTTTTAAATTATGTAATTTTAGGTAAGAAACAATTGGATATTAAGAAGAATTGTACTGGATAGGCTCATTTGTGATGTAACACCGATTCAGGAGGAGATGTAATGCCGAAAAGCGGTACATTTGCCTGCTGCAATCAGATGATTGTAGTTTGAAGGAATATATAAATTGTATTGTACTAAATATTTACGTTAATATGCACAAATAATTTTAGGAGAAAAGGTCTAAAATTCCTGTAATGCTATTCGATATTTGGTAAACAACTTAAGAAAATTAGTCATTACTAATTTAGCTTTAAGTCCGTAATTGGTATACTAGTGCAACAACTGTTTCAAGTTAATAAATGCAATACCGCAACGACAAATACTTTAAGTTTATAGGTACGATTCATAGGTACAACAAAATACAGAAACAAGCTGAGTAATTGATAACACAGTTTACGTAGAACGGAATGAACTTCCCGAAGAGTACACATAAAGTACTCCCACATCAGCCATATAATCATATAAATTCAACTTAGATCATAAATTAGTGAACCAGAAGGCGATACAAAACTGCATGAAATTTCTTCCAATTATTCGCTTAATATCGGATATAATCAATGAACTTTATTGCACCTTGCGTCAATTATAAATCGGCAGTCATCTCAAACACAAAACTGAATTGTGCACCAATAGTTGTCTTAAATTCTAATTTCTAATCCTCTAAATTAATTCACACATCTTTCTCTCATCTTTCTTGTGTGCGTGTGCGTGTGCATGTCACTGAACTCCTTCTAAACGACTGTACCGATTTTGATGAAATTTTCTGTGTGTGTTCAAGTGGATTTGAGGATGGTTTAGATTCACAAATAAACCCGGCAGATAGCGCTGCAGTCGTTATATAGGTTATTTATCTATACTGCAAGTAAACTGCTAAATCAACTTGAACGAATTTTTGTGTATGCATTTATTCATTCATTTCTTACTTTGTTTAATATCCTAATTGCTTGGTATATCATGCAGGGCAACGTCTGTCGGGTCCGCTAGTATACTTATAAATTTAAACTGAAAAACCTTACTATTTTAATAAAAATAGGAAAAATAATAAACACAAATGCAACTCCATTGCATGAAGGTAGATGTGCAAATGCTTCTAACGCATAATTGCGCAGATAATATAAGAAGTGAGAAAACATAGTACAAACAGTGTGTAATAAAAAATACAGTGACGGAATAAAGAACGTATAATAAAAAGTAAAAAATGATCATTTGACCACGGCAAGCAATCGTAAGCACAGACCTCTGGGTGATGGGTTGAATGGAAATAATTACAAAGATGTGAACTCCTTAAATTTATTAATTATAACTTAATATACTATTTACATTAAAGAACAATATTTGAATTAAACATATTAGAAATAAAACAGGATTTAAAATAAAATATTAGGACGCCAACCACCTTTAAATCGGTGATGAATAAAAAACGTAAAATCTTACATCTAATTATTAATTATTGATATTAAATGCAAATGTCGTAAACGTTTGATTTGTTATGAGTGAAAAGTTTTAATAACACAATTTAATTATTTGAAGATAAAATGCAGTATCTTAATTTTAGTTGACTCACCATGTTCAATATAACGTTATCGGATATCTTCTATTTTTAGCACATACTTGCTTGACGTGATAAGATTCTTCAACAGGAATATAACCAAAGCATAATAAACTTCAATAACTGATAATCCATTAATTAAACGACAAATCCAAAAATGAAAGATCCAGTTAGAAACAAAATACCAGAAAATAAAAAGATCCAATAAAAAGAAAGATCCAATAAAAAAGACCCTAAATATAAATAATTAGAATGGTTTTTTAAATGACATCATGTACTCAGGTTACAATTAGCAACGGTCTTCAAAATAAATTCCTTTGTCTTAACTATTGCGCAACATTGCGAAGTCACAATAATTAGATGGAATGAATAAAAATTAAATTACATAGGTTTTTACGTCATAATCAAGAAAATTTTGTCTTCCTCGCATCACACACGTGAACTGCGCGAGATTGTTCAAACGGAAGTGAGGTTCAAACATGTGAAGTTTAAGCTAATACTAAAGTACAGTTAAAACAACGCGACGTTGCCAAACTGAATAAATTTACGTGCAATATTAGTTGCAGGAAATAAATGAATGTAAAATTGAATTTTAATGTAATGAATTCAAACGGGACGTTACACGTGTCCAATATTTAAATTTGAATTTATAAGCACGCCCGAAATATATACTTTAAAAGAATAGAAACGTGCATAATTTTAACACGTTAGAAGTGCAAATAGAATAGCTAAAACTTCTTTTTCATAAACACTGTACCGTCGCTTACAGTTGGTAAGTGAACGACTCGCGTAAGCGACAACATGTTTAATGGCATCTATTAGCTGCAAAAGTTTAGTACCTAAACCGTATTCACTAGCGTTCGCCTAGACATAAAAGCGGCAATTGTAAATCCAATGATACAACAGAACGTTTACGGCTGATTTAGATTTAATAAGGTTGAAAACTCGTTCTTCATTCTCTGACTAAGTATACTTAGTGTTTTTCGGCGTGAGGGCAACAAGAAGTTTAACCATAGTTGAAAAATATTCACAAGAGCAACGATCATAGTTGCAGATACCGAGAGAAGCTTGTAACTGCTTTAGGGTTTTTGATCAAGGAAACTATAAGAGATCATCAGTACAATTAAAATTAGGTAAAATACGATTCTCGTCTAAAAGATATTCCAAATAAACCATACGTTTTTCAAAAACGCACATTTGTTAAGACGCACCGTGTAACCCGCACCTATCAACCATCTAAATGCCAATTCCAAGTGATAAAAGTATTCTTCAAACGTTTCCGAACCAATAACGAGATCGTCGACGTAAGTGGTAAATAATCGACCAAACATAGGTCCGAGAACCTTACTCATACGACTAAAAGAAGCGATCTCAGTGGTTAACGCAAACGGCAAGGCTCTGAAACAATACGATTTTGTACTCCGGTGTACTTCTTAACTTTAGGTTTTAACGGGATTTGCCAAAACAAGTGGGTTAAGTGTAATGCTGACATGTACTTAACACTGTGCAGAGTTTTGAGGATATCGTCGATTTTTTTGGTAAACTATAATCTTTTTCCACACGCAAGTTTAAACGAGAAGAATCTAAGCAGACCCTAACACTACCGTCCCTTTAAACTGTTGTAATTAACTGACGGACGAGTTGCGGAGTAATCATAAATCGTATATATTTCTTTTAGGTTATTTACAGAATCGTCAGATTGACTAGTTATAAATTTTTTGGTCAAATTGATTACAGCTTTGTGTTGTCGAAAAAAATCTACACTAGTTATAACAAGAGATGAAAGTTCGGGAATAAGTAAAAACTCAAAACTATAACTTTGCCATCATAAAAAAAAATTCTTATTAATGCGTCGTTGTTTTATTTTAAATGCCTAAGAAATTCTTACTCGTGAAACATTAAAACAAGAAATATCCAAACGTTTTACATGGTAATTAATGCTTCAAATTGATAACCTAAAATATCTAAGACAACAACAGGTGAACGAAAGAGCATTGGTTCGTCTTTATGGCCACATTCTGTTAATAAATCGATAAATAAATTATTATTATTGAAGGTTCTTAAAGATGATGCTCTGTTATTTAGACATACACAACAGAGAAATTTGAATTTTCATAAGACTCAACAGATTCAAACTCAAGGTTTTCTAGTTTAACTGTGCATAGCACGATTTAAATTGGATGTCATAAACTGTACTTTACAGTTATTATCGTGTATTGATGATTGCAAAGATTATCAGAACCTTTATTAAAATCTGCAATACGTTGCAAATCAACTACTTTATTAAAAGAATTACAATATTGTACGATAAGTGTGAGCGAAAGTGTTTACAATTTTTTTTTATTTTTTTTTCTTTCAGAGTACACCAAAATAAGATTTTGCTATTGTGCAATATTTTTTAGAAAATAATTTCCGAATGAACCTTGGCTACTATTGTCTTGATCAGTTTTGAGTAATTTTTATGTGGTTAAAATTTATTTTTTACTGGAGATTCCAAACTCCAATGCAGACGACTTGGAGCAATGTAACAATCTCTTGTAACCTGCGTTTGGGGATTGCAGCAGCTATCTTTTTATGTCAGACCCCGTAATTAGATTCAGCTGGCTGAATTTGCGGTTTTCTTTTTTTTTTCTCGATTTGTTAGCTCGGTGTAACCATCGTTTAAAATCGATTGGTTGTTTGAGTAATCTTTGGTAATGGACACAGTGTTTGGATTGACGATTTTCATTTAATGTAGTTTGAATTTGTTTTAATAGGATTTTAGATTGAGTTTAATAAGTTATTTTACGTTTTTAAATTCAAAGTTACAATTTAAATTGTTGATAAAGTTTTGTATTTTGTTACGCCGTGAATCATCTGATTTCGCGATTTTGTTTATTGAGTATTTCACTTGGTTTGTTGAGAATTCCAGTTGTAATTTATGTTTCCCTTCTGAGATATAATCGTAATTAAATATATTTTCGCCGTTTGTTTATTTTAAGTTGGTTCAAAAGTTCTTTGTTCAAGTTCATTCTCAGTACAGTCGCACTTTGATTTCTTGGTGTCAATCGTTTAGATTACGTGGAAAAATTAAGTCATTATCTTAATTTATTAGGCAGTTTAAATTCTTGTAATATAATATTTTGTCAATTTGACATTTTCACGTATAAGCGAAATGCCGTGTCCAAATGCTATGAATATGACGTAATGGGGACTGATTGCCTCTTTATCACACTTCTTAATGGGAGTATTTTCGTTCTTGAAGTTTCGAACACAGCCTTTGTGGAAAGGGTAGTCGAAAAAAGTTGATATATAGATGTGATTTTGGTAAATGAAGGGAGTCCGAAGTTAGTTGGTTGACAGTCGTCAGAATGTAATTATCGCGGGAGATAATTCACCTTTTCTAGCAGTTACCGCGGAAGTAAATGAAAATGGTTCAGTGATTCTTTAAGTGGAAAACAAAACTTTCCTTTTCGTAGTTACGGTTCATTGAGATCACTGTTTTCCGAATTATTATAGCATGTATCGTTAAGTGAACTTGTGCGTGAGTTTGTTTCGCAATCTCATATATTTCGCCTTGGGGGCGGATCAATAATAAATCTTCCGTTGGTGTTCTATTGTTTGGGGATTCCATCGAGCCCGTTTCCAACTACGGTACTCCTGGAGCAGCCGAAGTCAATCTAAGGTCATAGCTTCCGAAAACCACTGTGATCCGCAGTTCACCTGGTTTCTACAATTAAGTAAAGGTATTTATCGATTTTGGTTATTATCGTGTAGTGACCCGCGAATGAAATGCAGTAAAAGCTTTGAATTTGAGCCGATTGAGTTACGACTAACGTTAAATTTAATTATTTCGAGTAACACTTAAAGGTGTTTACGGGAAGTTAAATTGGATTAATTTTTGGTTTTGTGCGTATGTAAAAGTAAATCGTATTCCATATAAAAGATAATGTAACGATTTGTAAAGTATAATTTGTTTGTACGTTTAGTTCGAAACAAGTTCGGACATATATTTTATAACTTGTATTTTTAGTTTAATCGAATTGTTTGTTATTTATGCGGTCAAGGCCTTGAAATTTAGTTGTGTTATATTTTATTTGAAAGAAAGTAGAGTTAACGCTTTTATAGTAGTATTTTCTGTTTTTTTTATATTTTAAAAATTTTGTGTTTAGACTGTTCGTTTTTGTTCGTTTTACTTACTTATTTTTATTTTATTTCTTTTATTCAAATTCGTTTGATATTCATTATCACTTGTTTTCGTTTTTTTTTTAAATATTCAATCAATAAATGTTAAATTGTTAAATGTAAAGAGCTTTTATTCATTCAGCTGCCGCATACGTAATTTTTGTTTTTAAGTGTATTTCAGAATAGTTACAACTCAAGGTAAGTTCCGGGGTTGTAACCAACCAGATGAGCTTTCGGATAATCGGGGGTTCGGAAGCTACCCTCATCGTGACCTTGATTGGCGCCCTTACCGATTTTTGACTATTTTACCATTTTAGTTCGATTTTATGTCGATCTCGTTTCCAATTTATCACGGAATTTTAAATTATAACCCACCCCATCTCCATTGAGCTAGTGGCACAACACCGTTTATGTTACCTCATTTCAGGCAGTGACTTTGTGTTAACTTTGGCATGTAACACTCTTTAAAGCAAAGGTCGGATTTTCAATGTCGTGAGCATCATCCTTTGAATTATCACTTTCCCCGGAAGGCAAATCATCATATTCAGCTACCCACTGCAACAGTATTTCTTCAAACCCGTCATCTCCAACTATCGCCCTCTTGACAGTCTTTTTTGATGGCATTATCATATGTGTCTCACAAGTTCACTCATTGCAACTTTTATTTCAACTGAATGACGATATCGGTTGCACCCAAATTTTATACGTCCAGCAGTTACGCAAGTTTCCACTTTCAATTTGTGTTACAGCTGCGCGAACTTGTCTGTATCGTGCAGCAGTGTTTGACAAATAATAACAATTCTTTATAGAAACAAAAAGTAGACGGGTTTCAGAGACCCGGTTTATGTAAGCACGGTGTGCTAACGAAAACTTTTTATCTCAATTTTTAAATACAATATTTTTGAATCAAGTGTGTGTTAAATAAAGACTCATGTATAATATATCTGAATGCTCAAGCCGATTAAAATTATATCAAGCAAATTATAAATTACCAAAATATTCCCGGGCCAGAAAAACCCGGTTTATACATTCTAGGGTCAAGAGAATACTAAAAAACATAATATAAAAGTTGTTTATAATACTATCAAATTTATAATTTGTTGAATCGTGTAAAAGAGAAAATTCCTCACAATACCTGTGGCAAAGTATATATTAATTACTAATAATAGATTCAAAAAACACAAAAAGCATTTCCATTTACTCTAACCTACTAAGTCATTGCCGAACATGCACTAGACGCTCTTTGAACTTTGAAAAAACTCAAATATTTGCTAAAACAAAAAATTAGAAATCAAGAAAGGTTAGAGAAGCAATTGAAAATATTAAAATTTTCAAAAGTTTTAACAGAGACAGTGGTTACGAACTGTTTGACACCTGGTTGCCTATTATTTCCTAACCTTAATTTTTCTACTAATTACACTTAAGCTATGTCTAGAGTTTTTATGGTTTTTTTTTGGATGTTTGATCAAATACTGTAGTTAAATAACTTTGCGTCAATTATCTAGTTTTCTTAAGATTGATTTCTAGTTACTTTAGTTTTATAATTGTCATTTCTAATTTATCCATCCATCCATCTATTATCCATAAAATAAATATTATTATGTTTTATGGTTAAACTTTTGATCCTAGAATAACTTATTACATTTGATAAATCTATATTGAAAATTTTATAGAAGTGGTGGTTGAATTTACAAAATAATTACCAAACTAAGTAATGATTTATTGTTTGTTTATTCAAATGTATCGATTTCTTTTATGCTTCTTTAGAATTTAAAATCTTTGGTTATTGATTACATAACGCTTTAATAACTCCCAGTTAAATTTTGATTGCTCAAATTCTTCAATTTATTGAAAGACGTTTTCATCTTAGTAAAACTTAAACAATTTATGTTTTTGTGTGTAGTTATTTAAAAATGTATAAGTTTAAAAGAAATAAATATATATTTTGATAATTGATGTTAATATGTGTCAAACTTAATGCTATATTACAGTAAAACATGATTTTTACTATTTGCGTACGTAAAATTACACTGAATATACACACAGCGATTGTATTACGCCGCAGGTCTTATTTTAATTTTTGACAATTCAATTTCTGAAAATACTTTTAGCGTTATAATTAACAGTTGATTGTGTTTTTGTTGTATTTTTGTAAACATGTATTTTTATTTGTATTGAAATAAGCTTATAGTAAATGACATCGGTGTAGTTAGAAATTATATTCTAATTAAGTAAGTAATTAAAGTCAATCGCTAACTTTAATTTTTAAAGCTATAAGTATTTTTATTTACTAAAAAACCAACTTAATTAAAAATTTAATTAACGAGGTTAAAACCACTTCAGTTGCTACGTAAATTAAAAAAAAATTACGATTAGATTAATAAAATACTGTAACAACTTGGAGATTACCTACGTTTGTTCATAGTTTAATTTATAATGTTATTATATTTGTTGCAAAACGTTTTATTGTTAATGCGTTTGTGGTTTTTGTTCACTGTTATATATAACACTTAAATTTATGTTTTTATTTAAAGCTACATTTAGTAATTACTCTGGGAACAAAAAATGTCTTGCCTAAATTAATCATGGTTTTGTAAAATTGTAATAAAACAACAAAATGCGTACCCATTTAGTTTTCAACCCAAAGCGCACAATTTCTCTTAAGAATAATGGTTTTTCTACCCTAAAAACAAATGTAAATGCATACATTTATTTTGAACGAGTAAACTAAGTAATTATTGTTTTTTTCCTTTTAAATAAAATGGTTTTTAAGTTAATTTGGATTTATTTTTTAATCGTCGTAAAACAATAACAACATGTGTATTTAATTACTTCAATAGATGTTAATAAACATGTATAGAATTGTCAAAAAGCATTGTCAGATCGGTATGTAAAATCAGTTAGAAAAAATTTAAGGTAATACATATTCTATACGTTATGAAAAATTTAAGCTCTAAATCAAAACTTAACAGTTTCGTAACATACATGCTTATCGACCACAATTTACTTTAATCTATTGCCGCATTTCCACGTTTACCCAATCTTTTCAACGTATTTGTTCAATCATAAATTAACGTTAATTTAGTATTAAGTAGTTTTTATGTAACTTTAATCCAATTTTTTTATACAATGTAATTAAAAAAATATATAAATATTGTGTACACAGAAAAAATTAAAAATTTATCATAATTTATTGATATAAAATTTTAAAAGTAATTAAAACGTTAACAGTAACAGCGATAAATTATCAAAAAAAAAACATAAAACTTATTCGATGAGAAATTTTCTAATAAAACATTATCAATTCAATTCTTTGTTTAGAGACAAATTATTAGACTGGTAATTGTAATTGATGTCGTTGTTTCAAATGCCACAGAAAACACAATTTTTTACTCTATAGAACAAGCAAAACATTTCAGTATACCAAGCTAATTCTTAACAAAGTAAATCATTACTACCAAGAGAGAACCAAATGCGACAATTTTGTGTACTTAGAACCTTTAACAAACCAAAAAAATAAAAATGTTAGGTTGTATAGAAACGATCACGAAACAAGAATCTTTTTTATTAATTTATAATGTTACTTACATTTTATATTTAAAACTTCTAAACAAACAGATTTTGTCTACTGTATTCGAATTAAGTCAAACAAGCACCAACATTTATTTTATAATTAAGTAAGCAAAATAAATGTTTTTATAGAAGAACTAATTTGGCACCTAGAACAAATTCATAAAAGAAGAGAAAACGTGCAAGATACACAATCAAGATGGATTGTATCTGAATAAATTCATATAAACGCACCAGAAACTTATAGCATTTATTCTGATTTCATAATCAACGAAAATTTAAACAATTGCCGCGTATAATTTTTGATTCTTATGCCCGATTGCACCGTGTTTTTTAAGTTATACTTAGTGCTAAGTAAAACTTAGTTACCATAGATGTATTTGTTATAACAATTGTTTCTACAGTAATTAAGCGTTACTTAATGCTATGTATAACTTATAAAGTACGTTGCAATTGAGCATAAAGGTAAAATTAATCGACTGATTAGTTTAAAACATTTTGTATAGATGGCACATCTAAAAACAACCAAATGTACTACTAAAACCGTAAGTTACAAATTAAAATGTCTTGTTACTTATATCAGAGAGTGTGCTGTGCATATTTCTTTAACGTGCTTACTGTGATAAGAAAATTTAAATAATAACTATTTATGTACTAAAGTAGTGATTAAGTTGATTACGCTCGGAGAGCAACGTGATGTAGCCCGAAGAGCTCTGGCCCGAGACATACATTTGTATATATTTTATTAAAAAAACTTTTTTTTACTGAAGGGTTACCATCAGGAAAATATAAAATATACTACATTATTATACAAATTTGTACATTTGAGATTATTAGTATAAAAATCTTTGAATACCGCCTAACGATTTTAAGCAGCAATATTCTTAGCGTTTTGTTCTGTTATTTCCTTAGCTGTAAAAAAAATTTGAAATCAATTAAAAACTAAATTCTTTTATTGTTTTTAACTTTCATAAATTCAAATTTTTTCTTTTTGTAAACGATGTTTGATAAAAAACGTCAAACTATTTTTGAAAAACTTTGAGACTTTGGGGCCTTCGTAGTTTCTGTTCAAGCAATAAAATAAGATTGCGTTTTTTCCTTTGTGATCTTGTAATAGTTACGATGTGCAAATTGAAATTTTATATGCCAATAGGATAAGCAACTAACCAATAGATATTTTGGATATTTTAAAGATATCGTAATTTTACGATGCTTTTTGAAAATTTGTACTTTAATAAAAGTATGAGAGGATTGTATATTCTTTGTAAAAATAAATAAAATTTGAAAACTTTTTAGTAGTTAAGTAATAGCATAATTACACAATTTATACGAAAAAATCAATATGCGTTTAGTCTGAATGAAACTATAAACTTTACTTTTGGTTTATTGGGTATAATTAGCACTTAATTTTATAAAAGAGTTACATACTCTTGGTTAATTGTTAGTTTGTTACTTAATCTAAAGGATTCACAGCATCTAGTAACTACTATTACACTTCTACTACCAAACAACAAAAAATTTCAAAATTCCATTAATACGAATAATGCGATATTCGATATTTCTGAGCTTGCGATAACTTATGACTCGCTAACATCTGGACTAACGATTCTTCGACATTACAGTTAATAATTTCTTGGGGGACGACTTTATAAAAATAAAAAAATATATAAATAAGTATATTACATAAATTGAGAATGTCAATTAAATAATGTTCTTGTATACTGTTAAGTGGACCATTGTATTTTGCGTGACATCGATTCTGATTGATCAGCCATTGATTAACTTTGGTTTATTTGGTTTATGGTTATTGTATGATTACTAAGTTTATACTCATGTTAGAAGAGTATGTTAATGGTATTATTTGTGCACGAATAATCAGTTAATCAGTATCAACGTTTAAGAAACCATTTTTTTGATATTATTGATTACCAAGTAGTTCAAACAACTAAAATTTTGTGACAGAAATTAGTATACTAAATTTGATACAGTTACGGTTCCTGTTTATGTACTAGTATCACAAAAACTGGTGGCGCTCATTTAATTTTTTTTATAATCTTCTATTCCCTTCTTTGGTTCGAGCTGATTAGCAGAACATTCCACAATAAGAATTATTGGTAGGTACTTTGCTGTTTATAGTATCTAATGCATCATACAAATTTTGGCACCCAACGTAGGGCCGTTTTCTTTGGCTGTTTTCTGTCGGCCGTTTTCTGTTGGTTGTTTTTTGTTGGCGGTTTTTGGTTTGCCGTTTTCTTTATCCTAATAATTTTTATTCTTAGAAAATAATATTTGTAATTAGTAGATATTGTTAATATGTTAATAAATATGGAGATACAACGATTAAATCAATGCGAACTTAGTTTGAATTAAAAAGTAAAGGTTTAGTACCCACTGAAAATGTAAAATAAGTGCTTAAGCTATTGCAAAACAACTTAAAAGTAGAAAAACGCAAAAAGACTATAGTATTTTCACCAAATCCATATAAAAAAAATAAAACTAAATTTATTAACTTAGAAGGCAGGATTACACGTTTAATCGATAATGCTAATCGAAAACAAATTGTAGATAAGTTTATGCGTAGGGTAACTTCTCTTAAAAATTTGTTAATGTCGGTTTCAAAAAAATTTTAGGATATTTTGTTGTTATTAGATAAAAATAAAGAGAATGTTAATTTGGCTTGTTCGGCACCTGTACGCAAACAATTTAATTTAATAAAATTATGATCCAAAATAAAACCAATTTTTCCAAGTAAATGGAATCTAAAGTTCACGGGAAACCAGTTGGGTAGATCAATAAGCGCGTTTTTGGAACGAGTTGAAGTAGTACGAGTAGCTAGAAACGTTTTTTACAAGATACAAAAGTGCAGTAAATTTTGTTGAAAGTAAAACGTTGGTATAGTTTAGAGCTTGTAAGACGTTAGTTAGTGATTAGGACAATCTGACAAAATTATTACGAGATGAATTTCAACCGTCCGACTATAATAAAAATTACTAAGCAAAATTAAAAATCGTACTGAGGTTTCGGATGAATACACTGGGGTATACGTAGCACTAGTTCAAAGCATGTTTGATCGACTCAATGTGATATATCCACATTCTTACAGGTTAAAGATTTTACTTCTATTCCGGAATTGATAACGTTAGATCTTCAACTAGAAGCTCACAAAGCAACTTTAGAAGAATTTAAACTACCACCTTGTCGTCAGTTAAGTAAACTTTTAGAACGCCATTTAGCTTACATATATCTTGAAACATCGGTGTCGTTTTCTTCCCGTGTAATACATTCTAATACGGTTGGTAGAGAGTTTAAGTGTTGGAATTGTGGAGAAGCTGGTCATCTTAGTTCACAAAGTTACGTCTAGGACATGCACGAATTGTACATCCCAGGGAAATGCTAGGAAAGGTCGTTAGATCGTCAAGCTACGACATCTGGTATTCAGAAAAAACGACAAATCTAAAGTAATCTTAAACTTTTTATTTTCAGAATTACAAAATAATAAACGTCAATTTTTGTAAAGTTTTGATTTATGGAAAAATTTTATTAAGACTGTTAGATTCAGGAGCTTCAGGATCTTTAGCAGTCGTTTGTTTTTGCCTACCTTGATGACGTTATTATAGTTATTAATTGTTTTGCAAAACATCTAGAGATTTTAAAACTAGTTTTTTTATCAAATGCGAGTTGCATTGTCATTGGGTCGAGACAAATGTCAGTTTATGAAATCTGAATTAAGATATCTAGGATAAATAATTGGTGGCAGTGGTCTTCAGGTAGACCCAGGCACGGTACAAGCAATTTTTAGTATTCCTCTTCCATTTTCTTAATTAAAAAATTCGTCGTATTTTAGGCATGGTTTCATGGTACAGACGTTTTGTACCTAATTTTTCATCTATAACCAAACTTTTAAAAAAAGCTCTAAATTTGTATGGTCCAAAGAGTGTAATATAACATTAAATACTATAAAAGAGTTCTTAATATTCACACCTATATTAACATATTGTCATTCAAACAACGCACCTAGTTACGGCTTAAAAACGTTCTTGAATCAAAAATGTTCGAATACCAATACAGTTATAAGTTACATCAGTAAATCGTTCCCAAAGCTGAACGCAGTTATTTTGTGACCAAGTTAGAATGCTTAGCTTAACAGTTTTGTGAATTGTAAAGTTTAGTTTTAATATTGGGGGTAGTCGGTTTAAAGTAATTACAGACCAATAGTCTTTGGCGTGATTAAATAACTTGCAAAATCCAAGCGGTAAATCGTGTCGTTTTTTCAAGAGATTATTTAAATTTAGAGTAAACGTTATTAACTTTTATTCAAAATTATAGTTTGCATTGTTTTTACAGCATGTCACTATTATTAATTTCAGTTGATTTTTGATTACTTGAGCAGTAGTGTTGTAGATCATCGCTTACAGTTTGTTTACTACACTTACTCAACTAAAATCAAATCCCAAAAACGTCAAATAAACAGTCTCTTTTGCAAATCTGGTAAATCTGCAAAGTGTGCTAATACTAAAACATCTCTCTCATGTCTCGCTGTTTATAATCCGCATAGAACTATCGGTTTTGTGCATTTGTATAAATACAAATACCGTTTTTTGGAGTAGTTTTGTTATTGTTACTTAGATATCTTATTTCTTATGTTTAGTCAGATCAGAAACTATTTTATTTGATTTTGTTGCTGTTCCAATTTTAATTTTGTATACAGCAATCTCAACTTTTATTTCTTCGATATTAACATTTAAGCTTAAATCTATTAGTTGTGTGTGATATGGTTCACTTTAATCTTTTCTGGATTAAACGATTATTATAAGTGTAACAAACATAAAATCTATAGCTAACTAAATTTAATAAAATAAGCACAAATAACTGACGCTGTAGGTTTATAAACATTCTCTGCGGATAAAATAATTAATCATTTAATGCATTTAATGATTTAGACTACACTTTCTTCCTGAATGCTGACTGTCAGTTTCTTAAAATTACTTTTTAATTTATTTTCTGCTACAATATTACCTTTATTTTTTTTTAACAATTCAAATATTTTTTTTAAGGTTGAGAATGTTTTAGTACCTTTACAAAATTATAGTGTTTGTCTTTTTTTATTTATTTGTGATGCTTTTTTGTTCTGTATCTTTTTTTACAGTAAACAGTCTTATTTTTTTAAGTTTGTTCTTATATATTTCTTTCATGCATTTTCTTTAACTGAATTTATTATTTTACAATGCTAGTCTATTATGTCGTTTGTTACTTGTCATTATTTATGTATTTGCTATAAGTAATAATTTTGAATAAAATGCGTATCACACTGGAAATTTACGGGGCGAAACTAAGAATGACCATATCTCAAGAACAAATTGTCACACGGGCTTAGAAAAAAATATAATTATGCAAATAGCCCTATAAAATTTAAAATTACCGTCAAGGAGCGTATATTTAAATAGAAAATTGGGATTTTTCCGGAATTGGTTTATTTAGGGGCTATTTAAAATACATTAAACATAATGTTCAAGTAATTTAGAAATCTTTTTATGAAAAAGTTTTTGTTGTAATTTAAGTAATAAAGTAGTGGAAAGACATCAAATTATATTTTCTTTAAATGTCAATTAGTCCAGTTATTTTTAACGGAATTTATCAAACTTGGGCTTGTTAGAAAGCGTTTTTATAAATTTTATATTTAAATAATAGTGAAGTCTTTATAGCACTTTATCTAAAATGTAAACAAATATCGTCCTTTTTGTCAAAAAAAATTAAATAAAAGAATATGTTTTTTTACACTGTGAATTAGAAGATTGAAAGCTTGAGGTTTCTTAAAAAACCGCAATTAGATAGATTGTCTATCAGAAGTTATTAGCTAACAAAGTTGAAACTATAAACTTTCTCATCTTGGTGCAAAAACAAGCGAAAATGCTGGATCAACATAGTATGCCAGAAATTTTTAACTCGTCATTGTTGCTATTGTGTTTAGTACCTACTACTGTTTTAGTAGAATTGTTTTTTTAGTTTGCATATTAATTGTTAAAAATATTTTTTATAATGATTTTTATAATATAGTGGTGGTTTACTTCGAATGCATGAAAAATGCAACAGTTGCTAAGAATTCTCTAAAAGGCGTCACCACACTAGAAAAGTTTTTCTAGCTTTGCACATCGTTTACGTACGACGTCAAGAGTTTGTTGAACGTTTCATGTCTTTTGTTATTTTTAAATATTTTAATTATTTACATTTTTATGCTTTATTTGTTCTTTGTTATTATTTATTAAAAAGTTTAGTAACTGTAACCTATTTGTGTAAGTTTTATGCTAGTTGTTTTAAACTGATATTGTTTAAAACTTATAAGTTCTTAATATTTTAGTGGCCTGATGAAGTGCTTACGTGTAGCAAAAAACGTTATAAATAGTATTAAATTGTTTGTTTTGCCTCTTCTAAACGAAGAATAAAACAAGGTTCTAATTTATTTAAGGAATATACCTTATGTATTTTAAATACTCCCTAATTAAACCCATTAAAGAAAAAATCCAAATTTTCTATTTAAGCATGACCACTACGCATTCGGCAGTAATCTTCGAAGCTCAAAAAATTTTGCAGGTATTTTTCAAGGCCACTTTTTTTCTTAAATCCTTTTGGAATGGTTCTTGAAATTTTACCGGCAACCGTTCTTAGTTCTTAGTTTCTTACCCGGATTGTTTGCTTTATCAACACGCTTTTTGCTAAATAGTAAGTAATTCTTCCTTATATTTAATTTTCATCGTTGGTTATTTCCTGTACGATTTTAGCAATTATGCTGTAGAAGAATTATGCAGTATTTTGACAAGATGAAACAATTTATTAAATTAAATCAAGGTTTGCAAGTAACGAGACTGTTAAGGCTTTGAAACGGTTCTCTCAAGAAAATTCTAATTCTTTTACATGAAGATAATGATTCAATATCCCTCAGAAATGGTTCACACCTGTGGGTCGTATTTTATCTTGTAGAATCTCTGTATGGCACGTAAAAACAGCAGTATTAATAATACTTATCTTAAAATACTGTATTGTGTAAATTTCTTTTTGTATCTTATAACATTATATTCAGATTTCAGCATTTTAATTTAAATTTACCGTATCAATTATTCTAATTTATAGCTGTCAAAAATTTAATTGTACATCATACTAAATCTATTTACTTTCAGTCGTAAATTTAAAACATCGTTAATGTTATTTAATACAGCCCTGTTGAAAATGATCATTAAAGACCATTAAAAAAAAACAATGAAAAATTCTAATGGTTTCTTATGGATTCAATAAGTGTATTTGTCATAGAGATTTCCTTATTTAAACCATTGATTTCCATATGGAAATTCCACGTTTCAAACCGTTTATACCCATTTAGATATTTCCACTTCCACCCATTAAAAACTACTGGAACCGCATTGTGAAATCCCATAAGTTTTACTTTATAGCAATGGTAAATACCAATACAATACAAACACAAAATATAATAGAAATTTCCACATACAATGCATAATGGAAAGTTCCAGTAATTTTCATAAATATCACTACTCTTAAATAAGCTCTTCTGATTGGTTAGTTTAAGATGGCTGAATGTATAACTGTCATTCTCAACGGTTTTAATGAACGCTGAAGCATTTTCTGAGTTATATTTCTGAAAACAAAAATGGAATTAAATAAAGTGCAACGTAAAAAGCGTTCATATAAACAATATTTATTAGATGGAGAACCTGATGTTTCAGTACCTTGTGAAGATGAATCAGTTGATAATACCTTGTCTAAATCTAATTGAGGTAAACAAAATAGAAACCATGTAGATACCGTTATTAAAACAAACCTTTGAATTTCTCTACTACAATCTTTCGTAAATTTACATTTAGTTGACTAATCTTTGAATTTTTTTCTTTTAATTTTACAATTTCTTGTTTTAACGCTGTTATTTCAAGTTGCAATTTATATACTTCATGATTGTTGGGGTCCGGCATATTTACTCTACTACTATTTGAATTGATGACTTGATAATTTGCAATAGCTGCCTTTTGCAAATTCATTTTCGTTTTTGTTCTGTTCTTATGAGTACCTTCAGTATTTTCCTAATAGGTACAAAAATAAAAAACAATTAATGTAACCTATGACCTACTACTCTTGTTAAGTTGTATACTTACAAGTGAAACTGGATCTAGATCTTCATCTTGCTCATCGCATGTTGAAGTTTCACTATCTGGTTTATACCTTATTGTGGGCTGCCTGAACCTCTTGCCCTCTGCATTGTGACGTGCCTCATCAGGACTTGCTAAAAATACATTAATTGCGTTGCATGGTTTAGAGTAATTTTATATACCTACACAATTCATTCGCAAGTGTTTGGGAAGTGTAAAAAATTTGTTTCAGTAAGTAATCACAATAGTAGACTTGCTATACATGTGAAGGTTATTTATTATTTTGGGAATGAATGGAATACACATATGGGGTTAGCCAAATGTCCGGCAACAGATCGATTATTATAACAATAATTTGATGAATTTTACTATTATCTTTGTAAATAAGTGACCTGTAGCCCCATCTAACTTTTTGTATTAAGGTGAACAGTGACGTTGATATCTCTACATCGCTTCGTTTGGCTGTAATCGATCCGTTGCCGGATATTTGGCTAACCCTGTATAAATTGATACTCTAAAGATTGCTATAGGTACAAGGAGTAATAAGTAAAATGTACTTACCACCAATACTAACAATGTATGCCTTATAATATTGGTCATCACTGTACTTAACTTTGTACCTTTGATTAGGTATAAAATCTTCTTGAAATTTTTTTATGTCCGCCACATCAGCCACGTATACTTGACCGTCTTCTACAAATTTCACTAACGCATACATTCTTGCAACAATCGCAGCACAGAACAAACCGCAGTATTAAGTGTATAACTAACAAAAAAAAAGTGCAACAACTTCAACCAGTTCAGTACCATGACTTAACCTAATTTAATTCCAAACGTTTCAGTCACGTGTACAGTGCGCGATTGCTAAAATCTTATTGGTCGTATCTTTTTATGTAGGCGATGGACGTTCCTTTTAATTTTACGGAAATTACCATATGAATGTTAAAAGAAATATTGATTTAATGAGAATTCCCTTTTAGAATGAAAGTGAAGCATATTTCCAAGCTGTGATTTTCCGTAAAGAAAATAAAAATTTTTATGTGGGTATATCTATAAAAAAATATTACATTATGATTATGATGTGGTAATTTCCGTTAGAAACCATAAATTGTTAGCTAATTTAGAAGTTTTCCATATTCAAACCGTAAAGTAATGTAGTAACGAAAATTTACATTAAAAACCAAACAAAAGTTCTATAATACACCGTTAGCGTCTATATTCAAACCGTAAAGTAATGTGGTAACGGAAATTTCCGTTAAAAACCATACAAAAGTTTTATGATACACCATTAGCGTCCACGTTGGACCACCAAAAACCATAAAAAACACTAAAAAAATCTAATGGTATTAATATGATCGTTAATGGTCATTTTCAACAGGGAGTTGTCGTGTGTACGCTGACATAACACCCGTCAAGTTTTTTTGATCGTTTTGAAAGTAATCAAGCCAAATTTAAGCCTATAACGTCGTAGTTAAGCTTAACTACTATGATAATATTTGTCTATAAACGCATAAGAAGTAGTAAACGTTTACTATTTCCTGTCAAGGAATTTTGGGTTTACTGTATTAAATTTAAAATCTACTTCTCTGTTCAAAATCATAAAATTCTTTTCTAATTTCTATTTTTATTTCTGTTGTTTTTCCTTATTATTAATGTATATCTTTCCATAAGTTTAATTTGATTTCATATAATAAATTGTTTCTTAAAGTGGTTAAATGCGCTTAATTGTCATTAATTTATTTAGTTAAAAAAAAAGAATTTGTTAGTGCATTTTAATTGTTTTCTTAGTTTTTTATTTATTCGGATAATGCTGTTTATGACCAGACAAAAAGTACAATTATTTAATTAAATAAAATTAAAACGTTATGGAAAAGACTTTAGGGGACTCAAAATACATATCTAAATAAACCAAAAATAATATTTATAAAAGATATTTTTAATTATATCATACAAAACATATAAAATTACAAATTAATATTATCTAAAATAACCTAACAGTAATTGTTTGTAAAATATTTTGATAAAATTGTAGAAGATAATTTTAAACTCATATTGAGTTAAAGTTTTTATTGACTTAAAAATTTAACGTTAATTTTTTTATTATCTTTTAAGATACGTTAAGCTCTTAATGTTTTTAAAATTAAAAATTATATTACTGGTTTCAAAATTATTTTAAAAACATTAAAAAATTGCTCTGAAACATGGTTTATAAAGGTTTGTTAACAAAATATAAAGTATACATTAAGCTTAGCAATAATAAGTACCTGTCAGCTACAAAATTTCTAAAGACTGAAGCTTTTAGGTATTGAACACGTTTTTGTAGTATGTAGTCACTCGCTCAACTTAATTACCTTGTTAACTTTAACCTATATGTAATCAAATTTAAAGCTATTTACTTATTGTAATACAAATTACACGCTAACTTATTGTAAAATATATTATTCTATTAACTTTATATTTATAAATACCAATTTACGATAATTGTTATAAAAAAAAATATTTGATGTTAATTACAATTAATAAATTTCAATGTAAAAGAGTTTTTTCCTTAAAAACCGTTTCGTAATTTTCATTTCTTTTATTAAAGAACTGGCCTCAAAACCTTTTATAAAGTTTACATCTTAATTGAAATCTTATAAAAAAAACTTTTTCACTTCCTTCAATTAACTTTTTAAAAACGTTATTTTATTATCCGTAAAGTAAACTTGAATTTTTCATAAAAGTTTTTTTTTAGTTTTAAAGTTACATATACTGTTTATAACAGTAAATCTACAGCTACTGCGTTTTGAGTATTACTCAAAATAACCAAACCGATCTATCGGAAATAGTGTCGTTTAATCTATGATATGCAGCCCATTGTTTGAGTTATCTGGGTTAATAATGATTTACATTATGTAGGTCAAAGATGTGATGGTCACACAAATTGTATCTCTCAATGATTTAATATGTTTTATCGTTTTTTTATTACAAGAGTTTTTATTATGATTTCACACAAGAAAGCGACAATATGTAATATACAAGTGTGTCACATAAATTGTTAAAATTAATAGATTTTCTTATATACGCATTTACTTAATTAATGATTAAGCGCTCGAAAACTTTGCGTAATTAGAAAACAACGTTAAAGCGGATGATTTAGTAAAGCTATGTATTGTAAAGTTTAAAGTTTTACGTGTTAATATAAATACAACTTTAGCTTGATAAATTCAATTGATTTTAAAATTATAATGCTATAATAACAAAGCGGCTATTTAAAGATATCATATATAAGAGATAAGAGTAACAAAGATGTTAAATTTTTGCTAGCGTTCTAGTCAGTCTACGTGCAAAAATGTGTGATTTAAAAAAAATTGTCTTCTCATATAGCATTTCTTGCACAATGTGTTATATTAATTCTTGCCAAATTTAGAGCTTGTTACAAGACAGTGTACAAATATTTGAAAGAATGGAAATTGAGAACATTTCTAAATTCTTATTTTTTAGAACAATCAGATAAGCTAAAGCCATACTTGTTATGGTACCTGATCATAATTTAAATAATTAAAAACAGTCTTTATATTATTTAAAATAGTATTCTTCATTTTTCTTAAATATTTATCCTTGATGTTAACAAGTGATTTTTTTTCAAAATCTACGTTGTAGAGTGTCTTGTGCATATTAAACAAGAGCGAAATTTTAGTCTTGTATCAATAGTTTTGTTAGTTTTTCTAGTTTATACTGTGCAAAAAAAAAATAATAAGAAAATTTGATTGTTATTTGAATTACTTGGCAGGATTGATCTTGCCTATTATTACAGATGCTTGGTTTGTTAATATAATTTTATAAAAACTTTTTTGCCGTAATATAACTCGTTTTAGTATCCCTCTAAGTGACACATTGCTAGAGTAGGATTAATATCGGAAGACACCAAGCTGCGCGAGAAATGTGACGTCAGTGTCTAAAACCCAACTTAAAAATATAACCTTTCAAAAAATGTTAAAAAACCATTTTCGAGTTTTATGTCTTAGTTATGCTTCTGTTTTATTTTTAAGTTTGATTTAAAAACTGTAAAACTGTATATTTTTTTTAATTGTAACATAAAAGTCAGGTTATGTTATTCTTTACTTATTTGTTAAACTTTAAGTAGTTTTTAATTACAACGTCCAATTTAAAGTTGGTTAAACAAACTTAGATTTTTTTTTTCAATATTTCATTAAAACGATTTGTGAATAGTAATATTACGAAAAAACAGAGTAGTTTATTTAAACAGTAATTAATACTAAACAACATAAAATTTGTTAGTACAACATAACTACAGTTAGTTTAATATCTTAAAACTATAGAATTAATTATTTCAGTTACGTAAATTAGAAAATACATATTCTAAGCAGTTACGTAGGTAAATTTTATTAGCACTTAAAATCAGACGTACAGTCGAAGTCTTTATGGGAAGTATCACCAGCTACGTGTACTATAAACTTTTCATATTCAGTATCCACATGTTCCTTTTTCATGTAATCCTCTGCAATTTCTTTTACACGGAAATGCATTGAACCAATACTGTAGTTTGGTTTGTTTAATTATATTAAGTTATATAATTCTGGTTTAGTTAATTTTTCGTAATTTGAGATCTTCCATTAACCTGGTACTCATTTCGTAATGTCAAAATTGGATGTTTCTCAGCTGACATGTTATGGTAACTTGCATTTACCCATTACAATTACAGTATTCTGTGGCAAATTGGATAGCAATTGGTTCTCAATCCACCTTTAATGATTTTGTCGGATTTAATATCAATAAAGCATTGAACTAATATCTTTTTATTGTTATAAAATCTAAATTAATTGCAGAAAAAAGAAATAATTGGTTTATAATAAATAACTTTTAAACGAAAGTTTCCAATCAGTTTTTTACAACGATTATTGCAATTTGTTAGTTCAGGAGTACATCCTATTAAGATAAAATACACGCGATTGTAAAATAATAAAAATCCTCAATATGGAGTTTCAAAGCTCATAAATTATGCAAAAAATGACACATTTTTTAAGAACAATCTTGACTTTAACTTCTTTAACGAATTCAAAAGTACGAATAGGAGGCTGTCAAATATATTATAGCTTCTTTTTAAATGTCTCCGATGTCAAACTTAAAACTGCTCATATTATTAAAAATTAAGTTTTTATAAGCATAGTTTATTTTTATGTACATTAATTACATTATATTACAAAAGCAATCGATGCCACATGTATTGGACTACTTTCTCAGTTAAACTTAGATATTAATAAATTTGAAAAAACAATTATATATTTATGATAATTATCCTACTTCAAGGAATTCCATCTTTTACAAGAAAAATATTACATATCTAAAAATTTTAAAATAATTAAACAAGAATTAATCGCTGCAATCGTAGGTAATCACTATCATCATCAGATAAGTCAACACTCACCAAGAAACACACAGTTTCTATTGCTAAGCTATCATGCTCTCATAATTTCCCAACTAATCGGGTTGCGTATGATGGATGAATATGTTTCATTCAAATAAGTGACAATTCTTTCTTAGACTGTTATTAGCAACACATATCCTAAATAGCAACATCGTCAAGTTATAATATCATAGCGTTCTATAAACAATGTTCGTATCTAAGCTAATTTAATATAAAGATTTTCGTATTCGGTCCACCAAAATAATCAACTTTCTTTTGCACTTTCTGAACTAAAATGTTCATTGTCAGAACTTTCTTGTCCACCTTATAAACTTCATACAAGGTTCTTTTTAAAAACTAAATTTCATTATTCAAAACAAATTTTGTTAGAATGTAACGACTAAAAACTATTTTTTTTTGCAACTAGCGGTTAAACAACTTTGTTAACGTCGAGGCCCAAATATGAAGTCACGTGAGTCGGTTAAGTTTTGAGCTGTCAGACGGTGCAACTTTAGTTCGATTTCTCGCCGAATACGATCATTTTGATGTGGTCCAAGTACGCTGCGTGTAACTAATGTTAAAACACAAAAAGATCCATAAGAGATACAATGTATTTTTGAGTCACCTGTTTGAAGATCGCATTATGAGTTAATACTTGTGTGTTCTATAGGATTTCTATAGGATTTGCAAACTATGTCTTGTTTATACATCCAATATGTGCAACTAAGTGCGAGTTTCTCACAATTACCTAAAACAAAAAGCAATGTAATTCTTAAATCCTACGCTTGACGTCAAGTACTACGGGTAGATTTAAATTTTGAATAATAAGGTATAGTTTTGGTTCCACCGTTTTTGCTTACTTGAGGCGGTATATTAAAATAGGAACAAATGCTTTCAAGTCTACGATATATTTCTATTTTTTTTTGTTTACTGTAATCCAATATTGGATAATAGCAGTTGATTTTATGTATAGTTTGTATTAAGAGTGTACTGACAACTACATTGTAATTAAAACTTTACTTTACTTTCTTTCTCTCTTTTTCTTCTTTAAGATCAATTGTGCAGTTTGGATATGGAAATAAAGAAAATTTTCTGTCTGCGATAACTCGATTGCTATATTGCTATAGGTACATTTGAGAATTGCAAGTCTGGGATATTTCCTTTTTTCTAGCCCAAACTTTCGTTTTCTTATAAGAATTATTACACAGAAAAAAGGTGGCGCTAGGGCATAGCTCACCCAAAGAATTTTGGTTGCTGACATTTCGACTCACGGCCATCTGCAAATGAAACTAGCTAACCGATAAACCAAATATCTATAATACCTTTTTTTTTCAGTATCCCAATTTGTGCGTGACAAGAACCATTATTTCTATGTTTATTCGAAAAAAATTTTAGTATTTTATAGTCATCTTGCAAAGTTTCGCTCCTACTTAACATTGTATAAATTATCACAAATTGTAAAGGTGTAGAAAAAAAAATAAGTTTGTCGACTTAACTGTTTTGGATAGCTTATTAATACCCAACTTTGTGTTGTGAGCCAATGCTCTGCGCCATCTTCCCTTGCATATAGAGAGACAAAGAAAAGAATTGAGCTGAAGAAAGGTACCTATACCCGCAACACAACTGTACGTTAAGAATAAAACAATAAAACGTTATAGCAAGATTATCACAACGATTTATTTGAGACTAGCACTGTATCACAACAAGACATCCAAGATGCGAATGAGAAAAAAATGTCACAGCAAATTTCAAAACTAACTACCTAGTTGTTTGTGCACATCTAATTATAAGCACATTAATCATTCATATATAGTAGATACACAGTTGATAACAAAAATATTTAAAATATGATGGATTAAAATTACAGTTAGCGTAAAAATAATAATTACTTAAGTTTATTGTAGAACTGAAAGTAATAGAATGGCCCTAGATTTAAATACAAGGAAAAAATAATTAACCCACAAATTCTGTATCAAACAACTAAAATTTAAGTTATTTAAACGCGTTCGCGTTATATTATTTTTTTTTGTATCCAGTGAGATACCGAGACGGGTCACGTCAGCCGTGCAAACAACTTGAAATTTAGATCAAATAACCACCTTATTAACGTTACGTAAGCAACGTACTTTTAATTCTCATTACTAAAGACCGGATGTTCAGGCATTAATAGTAGTTTACGTAACAAGAGTAGAAAGTAAGAAATAGCATAACCAACGTTAATGCGACACGAGGCCGCACGGCCGAGCGTTGCATGTGAGTGAGTTATGCCATGATTCTTTCGACGAGAGTAATGTACATTATTTTGTGTGTTGTCTTTTATAAATTTACATTCTTTTTTGAAAAAATAAAAAAAAATCAACAGAAATATAATGTTGGTACTACATTTATTAGTAAATCTGTCAAATTTGACATTAACTTTAACATCGTTTTTCTTCAATTTTAACTGAATTTCAAGATTTTTAAAATGATTTTTTCACCTGTCGCATACTCTTTCTAATATATTAATTGACTTTGAACATTTTATGTGGATTCCTAGTTTTCATTTTCCCACCCTAGAGATTTTTTCGTTCATTACGTAACTACAATAACGAACGAATATTGACGTTTGCGATGTTGGCAACACAAAAAAATGTTTTAAATAAGCAGGCACTTAAGCATTAAAAAACATCAAAAATAGGCACTAAACATTTTTATAGACACTTAAAAAAAGTTTAATAATTTATTATAAACATACAAATTAAAAATACAAAGTAAATCATTTTTAAAACAATTAGAACTTACTATTAAATATTTTTTTAATTTATACGCAGTTATTCTATTATTATGTTGTAAGGGCGTAGTGAAATTTAGCTACATTTTTGTAAAATTGTCATTAACTCATTATTCCTTAGACGGGTTAAAACAATGAATAGGTTTAAATTATATAATTTTTGCGTTGAATAGAATATAGATAACATTGTATATTTTGAAGTAGCGATTACTACTTTGTTTTAATTCAGGTTTCGGTTAATGGAGTTTTTAAGACTGTACAGATAAAATACTTCGAAATCACATTGAATATTTCCCGGCCATGGTAAATGCAATTGCCTTTAATACTTAATTCCATTCGTAAACGTTTTATGAATTCAAGATATTTTTAAAATCAATTCTTGCATACATAAACATATTTTTAACAAAATTAGCATTAATGCGCAAAACAGGCCGTGAAATAAGGATTTAAGGCATTTTTAGGCATTTTTTTTAAACATCCATAACTTTCTCATTACAGAAAATAAATGTAAAATAGCATTTATAATTAAATCACATAAGAGTTAAGAATATTTTTTAAAACCTAGTTATCATGCGCTCACTGACCTTGTGACAAACGGTTGTCAGTTGAATTGTTTATGTACCGAAGAATTCGGGCATTATTTCTAACAAAACCTTGCAGCACTAATTGATTTTGTCTACCCACTGACAATTGCTTGACCCTGCACAGACCGACGTTTAAGAATTACAGTATAAATGCCTGGAAGTACAGGTGTAATGAAAAAAGAATAATCTGCTAGAGATAAACGGTAACATCCGTAGATCGGTTAGTAACCTTAATTTTTAATAATCATAAGGATAACAAACAAAAAGCTGAAAACGCAAAAATTGCTAACTAGCAACCACGTTTGAGTAAGATTTATAACCAATGTTAAGATCTACTTTGTTTTAATTTTAACACGAAAAATCTTTACCAAGTGCTTGTAACCTGCGTTTGATTTTCTTTGTAAAAGATCCCGTAAGTTTTTTTTTGTTTCGATTGATTAGTTTATTATTAGCATCAAGAACGTTTTGCTCGTTATTTGTGTGGTTTAAGTTTAATGATATTTCAGTTGTTTTCAATCATTATTGGAATTTTCTTTTAAATGCATAAAGATCCGTAGTTTTGTTTTTGAATTAGTATTCTACTTAGTTATCTTCGTAAAATAACAATTCTATATAATTTACGACTTCCTTTTTGGAATGTAAGTTGATCCATTTTTCTTGTTTAGGCTGAGTCCTGTTTGATTAAGCACTATCTTGAGCCACCTGCAGAAAATGCGAGTCTCAGCATCTTGGTGGGAATCAAGGTCTACGTGCTAAAACGCACGCGACTAATTATAATTTTCATCTTGGTTTTTCTCGTTTGTTCAATGTTCTTTCTTTTACCACGATTTTACTGCGCACATGTAAGTAATTAAGTAGGGGATAGGAGGTCTTTGAAAAGTTTGATTTTTCGAAGGATCATTCGATCGTGGGTCGCAATGAAAAAAAATACCGGTTACCGTGAGATGTAGTAGAGTACGTAGGGGACTTTACCCTCTGACGTTATGTAGAACCGCGGAAGTTAAGCAGTAATCGTGAAAATTAAGTGTGGTGGAGAAAAATGTTAATTTTCTTCAAATTTCGTATAGTACAGCTTGTGTAAAATTCATGGTTTCTGAAACATAAACTGTTACGTTTGTGGGGTTTAATGTTGAGGTGGTATGTGATTAAATCCTAAATTCGCCTGTGGCGGTTATAAAATTAGATTGTGAGATAAATCTTCCGTTGTTGTTCTATTGTTTGGGGATCCCATCGAGCCCATTTCCAATTAAGGTATTCCTGAGGCGGCCGAAATCAATCTAAGGTCCTAGCTTCCGGATCGCTGTGCCGACAGTTCGTCTAAAGGTATTTATCGATTTTGGTTATTTTCGTGTAGTGACCCGCGATTAAAAAAAAATGCAGTAAAAGCTTTCAATTTGAGTCAATTGAAATTACGACTAACGTTAAATTTAATTATTTCAATGAACACGTATAGTGTTGGCGTGAAATTAAAATAAATTAACTTTGTTTTGGTGCGTTTGAGAAGTAAATCGTATTTCGATTATATGATAATGTAACGACTTATAAACTACATTTTGTTTAGTTCGAATTAAAGTTCGGACATATATTTAATAACTTGTATTTTTTTTGTTTTGTGTTATTTGAATTATTTGTTATAAATATGCGGTCAAGATCTTGAGATTTATTTGCGTTATGTTTTATTTTTATTTGAAAACATCGAGTTAACGCTATTGTAGTAGCATTTCTTTTTATAAATTTTAATTTAATGTTGTGTGTGTAGATTTTTCATTCTTGTTTTGCGTAAGATTATTTCATTTCTTTTATTAAAAATTTGTTTACTATTCATTATTGTTATTTCTTTTTGTTTTAATTATTCAATCAATAAATGTTAAATTGTTAAATGTAAAGAGCTTTTATTCATTTAGCCGCCGCATACGTAAATTTTTGTTTTTAAGTGTATTTCAGATTTGTTACAACTCAAGGTAAGTTCTGGGGTTGTAACCAACTAGATGAGCTTTCGAATAATCAGGGGTTCGGAAGCTACCCTTGTAAATCCTTGATTGGCGCCCTTACCGATTCTTTGACTATTTTACCGTTCTAGTTCAATTTTACGACGATCGCGTTTCCAATTTTTCACGGAATTTTAAATAAAACCCACCCCCCTTCTCCATTGAGCTAGTGGCACAACCCCGTTTATGTTACTACATTTCAGGCAGTAACTTTGTATTAATTTCGGCATGTAACATGCTGCTCTGCAATTTCTATTATGCACAAACTTTAATGTAAAAATGATGTTTAGGCCACATCACAGTCTATGCTGGCTTTCTTACTGTAAAAATCTTGAAATTCACTTAAAATTGAGAAAAAACGATAATAAAGCTAATGTCAAATTTAACAGATTTAGTAACACATGTAGTACCAGTATTTTTGGTAATTTTACTGAAATCGCATCGCATTAACGTTCGTTATACTATGATGTACTTTTGACGCTTGTTACGTAAATAACTATTTGTATTCTTTTTACTAAGTATGTAACAGATTCTAAAGTTAACACAATCATATTTTTACTTGAAAGTCACTTAATTCCATTTGTATTTGTATTTATTTAAATAATTAGTTTGCTTTTTGAGATTAATTAAGTAATCTTAATTTTATTTTAATGCTACGTTAGAGTGCTAGCACGATGTATAGTTTAAATAGTAATAATAATTTTTGTAATAATAGATATTCAGTTAGTGTGTAAACAATGTAAAGATGCATGTTTTATTCTAAAGATAATTTTGATTGGTTCAGTTTTTAATTAGCTTTAATGCGTCATATTTTTAATCGGTGCTGGATAGTATTAAAGTTTGATTTAAAGTGACATGCCATCATAAAAGTCATCTGTTTCATATGTTGTTACCGTAGTAGTTGTTGATAAATTTGCCGGGTACTGAAGATACAATATTGTACCAAAAACGTTGTTACGTAACCTCTATACCGACGAGATAAATATATTTACAACTCGGACTGCCCCAAGCTAGTCAGTGATGAAAGAAACAAAAAAATTACAATATTAAAAGAAAACTAATTCGGGCGACACTCAGTTTAAATAAAATAATCTAATCCGTAGCGAGTAATGCCAGACTAAAAAACTCTTCAGTTTGTACAGCATCTACGTTACGATTTACTTTTTAAATAGATCAATAACACTACCAATTCCCGTAATGGTGTAATAAAAAAACTCAAATATTTATAAACAAAAATAAAAACAAATACGGTTGTACACCGTAAGATAATACTAAGTTATTATTCGTTAATTAACACTTACATCCACATTAATTTATTTTTGGGCTGACGATAAATTTATATTTACAGTTTTAAAAAAAACTGTTTTTGTTTTGCTACAAGCACAACAAATAATGGTGTATAATTAAGTTAATTTTTTTCTTTTTTTTAAATTTTTATTAACAAGGTACGTAAGCTTAGTCACTTAGCTGTAAGTTTTTTCTGCCAGCGTGGTTTTAATGAAACAATTAAAAAATTCTACAATCCTCCAAAAAACTAAACTAAAAAAAAATTAAAAATTGGTGCGTTCAAGAAAAGGTCAGTTTTTTGTGATGCTACTTACGGTTTCATATTCTTCAGTTTTTTTTTGTATCCAAAGACATCCGCCAAGTCAATGCAAAATAATATTTCTCATCATATTATAGCTTATAAACAACCTTAATAACAACAAAAGATTTTGCAAAAATTATCCTTAAGCCTCCAATTCAATGTTTCTTATTAGATTGACATCATTCAATGAATTGTAAATCCAATTAACGATTAAGCTCGCCTTAAAAAACGCCTGATTGCATGTAAAACTAAAAAAAATTATTTAATTTGTACATCGTTTGTTAGTTTGGTAACACTGTAACGGATTTTAAAATTAATTTAGTTAAAACTAACTATTTACACGTAATTTAAAGCTAATTTTTATAAATGTGACTAATTTTTAGTTAAACTAAGAAAATGTAACAATATTTAAGAAAAACAACTTAAAGCAATTTATATATGATTACCACTCAATATTTATAACACTTTGGTTTATCTTATTTAATTCTACTAGACACGCGCGCTGAACACTATTTATTTGGAACGATTCTTCACACCTTCGATTGCTGACTCGATTAACTCCAACTTCCGTTGGATACTTACCTTTCTTCTCGTTAATTTTTAAAATAAGTTAACCTTTTTCAAAATAGCTTTTTTATGTAACTTGATTTTAGACATAAGTAAAATAAAGTTTAATACAAAAAATTTACGTTTGAGAACTTATGACTGTTTAATTAAATAAAACTACATCTTAAAATATTTTAAACTAGAAACATGATTTAACAAAAGAAATAATTACAAATATATTTTATATTAAACTAGATTTTTTAAAATTTGTTAAATATGTTTAATTGTTATTAATTTATTTAAATAACATCTTTAGATTTTTATGATGATGCTTTAAAAACGTTAAAGTAATTATTTAGTGTAATGGTTTTGAATATAAGTCGTTAAGAAAAATAACATTCCTTATTAGTGCTTTTTGTTTTTTATTTAAATAAAAATGTTTTTTAATATTATATTCTTAATTGGCTGATCTTTTGCAAAAAAAATCACGATCGAAAAAAAATGGACAAAAACGCATCTTTATTTGTTTATGTGATTGTCTACAAACGCTATCAATTCAAAGGTTACGTTTGTTAGTGCAAACACTAATATTACTGGAGCAATAAAAAGTAAAAAAATAGTTTTTATAAATACTTAAGTAAATTTAATTGATTTACTTTCCACTGTTATATAAACACCTGTACAATTAAGTTGATGCATATAAAATTCGTTATCAGTTATTAGGTTAACATATATTTTACAATTATCTCATAAACCAAATAAAACAAGTTACACTTTGCTAACGGCCTCTGTTAACAAGATGACAGCAACTTTTTAGCAAAATTGCGTGCCTAATAATAAGGATAATTTACATTACATGTAAAACATAATTTATAATTAATTATGAAAACCTGATAATCTAATTAGCTGTAATCACATTAAATCCGTACATTAATAATTGAAGTTGCAACTTCTTTGTTAAACCTAATCTTTCTCAATTAAAAAAACAATAAACGGCAAATTAGTTATTGTTTGTTTGTTTCAATAAATACTGAAATTGAGTTTTTACTCATACAGTATTCTTTACCTAGGGTTAGCAAACATTGTATTTAGTTTTCTGAAGTTTTCATTTGTAAAAACACTATCTTAACGAACTTTAGATGCTAATGACGCTATTTAACAAAGTTTAATCGGGTATTTGGCAAACGCGTTGAAGTGGTTTTAGCATGCAAAGTCCTCGTCCAATGTAAGCTTACATGTTTAATCAGATTGTTGTTTAGCTTACATAAAATATACTTTCTTGTGTCATACTAAGAAAACTAAAAATTACTTCTTATTACAATCGAAATAAAATCTCATATAAATATTGCAAATAAAAAATATTCTAAAAATATAAACCAATTGTTTGCGTAATTTGAGTAAACACGTTTACTAATCGTAACTTACGTTTCATTGTCATTAAGCGGTAATTTTAAGATATTGTCTAAATTATGTAACATTAAAGGTTTCAGTTTTTTAAGAACGTTTTAAAAATAAAACATTTATTTTATGTTTTTTTTTAAATCTGCTGCTACCAATAAACAAACTAAAAACACTAACGAAAAACATATTTCGAAATTTTATTACCACAACTGAAAATGCCGTTTTTTTCAATGAACCTTGTAAAGTAAAAAAAAATTAAACTTATTTACGTTTTTAGTTTTGTTTTAAAAATTATGAGTTTACAAGTAAAGTTATTGGGTTTGTTGGATAAATATTTTGTCTGTACTTGACGTTTTAAGTTTTCATTAAAAGAAATAAAGCAAAAAAACAAAATACCGCTAAATAACTTATCAATTTGCGGTAAAACCGCTTTAATAAAATCAGATGTTGGATACGGCGGAATGTTAACCGACTCGCATTATTCCGAGCGCAGACTTCCTCCAGTAAATTTTTTTGTTCAGAAAATTAGAAACCACACTGACAAAAGTTATGTCTACAGCATTTTTTCAAATTTGTTCTAGTCATCTAAATTTGAAAAATATATTTATTTTAAAATTAATAAGTTATGCTGTTAATGACAAGCACCTTTAAACTTAAAGTGTACAAGAAAGCATGGATATGAAAGTCAGCAGACAACAAAAAGTTTTGTAAAAAAACCGTTTTTTTAAGTTTTTGGTAAAAAAAAACAGTAGACTTTGTAAAAACTATTACATTACATTACATTCACATTAGTAATGTTAGTGATTTAGTTTGAAGTGGTTTTTCGTGTATATTACATTAATTGTTTTTCGTTATTTATTAATTTTTGTATGAATGACGTTATTTGCGGACCATTTTATTGTGTACTTGTTTTCCTTGGCCTGAAGAAGTGAACACAACCGTTCCACGAAACGTCGCTTCAAGAAAACATATAAGTAATTTTTAAAGCCTCTCCTACAAAATAAAAGGTCTATCGATCTTAGTTTAGTCAAGCATTAGGAGATCTAAAACGCTTTTCTTAATGATTAATTGTTTTAAAGATAGTGTTAAAGTTGACACATTAAAAACAAACATCAAAAACGATCGACTTAATTCTGATTAGCTTCTAGTTTTTCTATCGTTTCAATTTTAACATATCGAAGAGTACTTATTAGTCTTAACTTATTGTCGCCCTTTAGGCGTAATTAACCAAGAGTCCAATTGGTGTGTTTTGAGTTTAAGGGCCAGATTACTATATGTTTTAACGGAACGTAAACAGCCGAAATGGTTAGAAAGCCACTACTACTACATTAGCGGCTTGCATGAAATTTTTGCTGTAGCTATTTATTTAAAGATGCTTGATACAATAAATTAAATAATTGAACATTTTTAAGTGATTTCTTTCTGTAAAATGCAATTTAGTGATAAGCATATCGATGTTGTGCTTGTTTATAAATGCTTGAAGTTCTTCTGCATGTTACCAGAGTCCATTTGCATTTCACAAATCTAATTGCAGCAGTTGGTCTATTATTTGAGTTTCGAAAGCACGATTGTGAGAAGATCTGATCTAGTGCCTATTTGTTCAAATAGGCCTTTAATTATGCTTTCTAATTTTATTAAGTCATTAGACTGTTAGTGGGATCAGAGAGGTGGAAACTGTTTTTTTCTGCAAATCTTTGCAAAATGTGCATCCTTTTTCGTTTGCTGGATGGTTTCCTCCACACAGATTACAACAGACATCGACGGATTTTATTTTTTTGCGAGTAATTATCAGTAACATAGGGGACCTCTGCATTTAACACAACGTGGTTTTAAATTACAAAAAAAAATTGTAAGGTTATATCTTTGGCATCTAGCGTATTACACTATATAACTTTTATACTTAGGCGCATCAAATTTAATCTTGTATTGTTGAAGATACTTCACTTTATAAGTGTCTTTATTATTAGGGGCAGGTTTAAATTCATCGAAAAACATTGGTAGAGATGTTTTGGTTTTGATTTCATCTGTATTAAGAGCGTAGTAGAACTTGTTCGGAACTGTTTTAAAGTTTTTCTTGTTCTTCCGTTTATATGTATGAAATTTTGTCTTTTTTTTGTTTAGTGCTTTTACAATTTTTTTGTAGTATTTGTTTGTTTTTAGTTGCACTTTTACTTGGTACTATTTGCGAGGGCTTTAATGTCATATTGTTGCTTAGAGACAACTTCTAGTAACTATACTGGTGATGTAATATCCTTTATAACACCGTTTATAAAAATTGGGGGAGGTTTAGGAGTGTTTTTAGTGTTATTATTTTCTTGTTTGTCTTCTATATTTTCTTCTTCTTCTAAAGCTTGAAAGAGGTTTGATGGGTTGAGCTACTAGCCGTTTCTCTTCGTTTGTTTATGTTTATGCTCAATTTCATTAACTGCACTTTTGGTTCTTTTGTGTAATCCAGTTATTTGATTCTGTTTGTGGGGGTACTACAGTAGATTGGACGTAATTGGTTGGTTGAGAGGGTTAGAAATGAAATATTTGTTGTGACTGTGGCGTATAGTTACCTATCATTTGCTAAGATTGAATGCTGTACATCTGGTCTTGATTAGTCCATTGGGTAACCATTGGGATATCATTTGGAAGGGCTGCATCCCTCTTGAGAATTTGGAAAAACCATAAGGCTCCAAACGTGTAGATTTAAATTTTGTAAGTACTAAATTTCTTATTTTGCGAATTAAAACAAATAAAATGTAAATAGATAAAATTGCAGTTGCCATATCGCGGGTCAATTGATATTAGAACAACTTAACGTCTTTTCTATTTAAAACTCAAATCGGACCTTTAAGTGCGGTTGCGGTCATTATGACCACCGCAATTGTTTCTTAATGCAATGCAATTTTACCATCTCAAGTAAGTAAAATAGTTTTATATAATGATATTTTTTATTAACTAAACACTTCCTAAAAGTTTAAAAAAATTAGTAAGTACAAATTACGTCAAGAACTGTAGTTACGTCCTCCTTTAATTTTTAATTAATGACTTAGATTATAGGAAGTTTCGTTTTAGGAGAGGCATTTAAATCACTCAAGATTTTATTATGGCGACCTTTCGTACACAAGGCGTGCACTTCTTCAGGCCACTGAACTATAGTAAAGTAAAAAGAAGTGTTAGCTTACTCACAATAAATTTCAGTGGTCCGAAGAAGTGCACGCCTTGTACACAAAACGTCGCCATAATAAAATCTTGAGTGGTTTACTTCCTATAATCTAAGTCATTAATTACGTCAAGAACTTTAGTCAATTCACGTTCAAAATCCTGAAATATCTTACTGAAGCCAATACAATATGAAATCAATAGTTTATTTGTTTACGATTCTAACGGCAATAATCGTAGTGATAATAGTGCAGTGTCATAAGAAGAAGATACGTAATCCTACGTTTTGAAAGATTCTGTGTCGGGATAAAAAAATCAGCATTTATCCAGTTTTCTAGGAACATCAAACACTGGTGTAGAATATGATGCAGTTGACGGTACTATATGGAAAATTCTAAATGACATATAGCTCGTAATAACATACTAAAAAAAGAAGCTGGGCCTACCAGATATCCTAACCGAGACGTTGACAATGCTTCTGCAAGTTCTTATATTGATAATTCTATACTGCGCAATTTTAGAAAGTGTACTGAAGCTGAAACAAGTAGACAATTGTGTGGGAGTTCTTGAACAACTTCTCTAGAATAATTAGACGCGTTTATATGTTGTTTGCCAGATGTTTATTCAACTAATATATGAGTAATAAACCCAATAAATTTAGTATAAAGTTTTGAATTGCAACTGACGTTGAAACAAAATGTATCGCTGCTCTAATAAAACACTGAGATAACTTAAAATTCTAAAAATTTCAGATATTTGCCTAATTTTATGCGGAATGATATTGTGCGATACCGAGATATCTTCAAAAAGGTATGCACATTGCCGAAATAATTTTGTCTCACTACTGCAATTTGGTATTTTCTATGTAAATCTAAAGCAATATTGAAATAAATTAAAATAACCCAGTATTGTCTTAAAAGTAATTTACTATTTTAATTCCCATACTGAGGTATGTTAAAATATTAGTATTTGCAACGGTTTGCAGCTACCGCAATTAGTCAAGTATGAAAGTGTATCATTTTATGGGTAGAGTGTGTAGTAAGTGTGTTTTCATTATGATAAATATTACACATAGCAGATCACGAAATATTGTTTTAGCAGCCTAGTGGATTCTAAATTCTAGATTCTCTAAAAACCAAATGGATGGTCATCAATAAACGACAACAACACGAAAGTCAGATCACGCTACGCAGTCAGATCATAGAGCGAGTAGAGAAATACCGCTATCTTGGATCGTGGGTTCAATGCACAGTGGGACCAATCTATGGAGATAAAATCCAGAATTGAGAAAGCAAGAACTGCTTTCAATAACATGAGACTATTATTCACCAGCAAAGATGTATCACTAACCCTCAAAAACAGAATAATTAAATGCTACATATTCTCGATTCTTTTATATGGGATGGAGGCATGGACCATTACAGAACCGATGATGCGAAGACTTGAGGCCTTTGAAATATGGGTGTATCGACGCATTCTCCGCATAACCAACGAAGAAGTTTTGCGCAGGTTAGGCAAACAGAAAGAAATATCTTACACAATAAAAAAACGAAAACTAGAATACTTCGGACACGTAATGCGCAATGACAAGTACCGACTCCTTCAACTCATTCTGCAGGGCAAGACGAACAGCAAAAGAGGGCCCGGCAGAAGAAGACAGTCGTGGCTACACAACTTGCGCCAATGGTACGGCCTAACATCTATACAAATGTTTAGAACAGCAGTGAACAAAATAAAAATAGCTATGTTGATCGCCAACGTCCGAAACGGGTAAGGTACCAGAAGAAGAAGAAGAAGAAGTGGATTCAGAAAATGCAAAATGTGAAAAACAATTTAAAGTAAATTGCTAACTTCAAATTATATATGTATCTAGAAAATATATGAAATACATTATAGATTAATGACGATACAGAAAAATTCCAAGAGCTGAAAGACAATAGTAATTCAGACAATATTCCTTAGAATGTAAGTTTTTTAAAGTAAAAGGTGACGTGTGATTTTTTAAATTTTTGTGTGAAATTTGGTTATGAAAATAATGAATGTCTTACTTTAATACATCTAGTATAATTTAAAGGATATGTTACGATCAACCTCATTTTATTTTTGATAAAACTATAATTCGATATTTTTATAGTGATTTGAGAGATTTTATTCCAGCCTTTAACTAGAATTTTGCAAAAAGTTGTATTGTAAATTCCGAAAAGGCAAAAAACAAGTCTGCTCAAAAAGTTTCCGACAAAAAATAAAACAGTTCAGTGATCTTAAAATGTGCAAATTTAAATGTTAACAGAAAATTGAACACTATCAGAAACTGGCATTTTTAATGGTTTTTAAGAAATAGAATGAAAAGTGAAGCAAGATAGGTTTATTTCCAAATGTATGAAACCCACTACTTCTCAACTACAGAATACAGTGTAGAAATGTGTGTTCACTTAATTTTGCATATTATTTATATTGTAATAGTAAACCTATTCGAGTTTATAAGAAGTTTTTTGCGTCTACACTTTGCATAAGACAATCAGACTTTTATTAGTAAACTTAACGTGATAAATTTGATGATTTTTAATGTGTCAAACAGAGAGGGTTTCTGCTACTCTTGACATTAGGCTATTGTTAAGAAGGGCGCGAATAAAATAGCCAGCGGTGTACATTTATTTTTGCAAAGCATTATTTAAAAAATGACGTCATATTTTATTCAGACAATTGTGTCGGTCAGCAAAAAAATAAATTTTAAGCCACAATGTATTTGTATACTGTTGAGAACTTGCCATACAGAAAATGAAGTAGATAATATGCACTCACTAATGGAAAGAGAAACAAAGAAAGCTCCTCAAAATGGTTCAAATTAGACATCTAAGGTGATCATGTTGTTAAAACTAGAAAAGAAAACGGGTAAGCTATTCAGTGTTTTAGAATACAAAAAGCATGATAAACTGAAACTGAAAAGAATTGTGTGGTAAGTGATACAAAAATTTCAATGTGAATGAATCAGGAGAAAACGTAGACTCAAATACTATTTTGATTTTGTGATTTGAGAAAGATAAGCCAAACATTATAAAGTACAAAACGTCATACAATGACAAAAAATATGAAATTATTAGTAACTCTAAAGGAACGAGAGGAAGGAAATCATTGTTAATTAAATGTTTCAAAAGAGCTTATGACAAAACACCAAAAAGTTGAGTTATGCAACGCTAATTTGATTCCTCTCACTTTTCAAAGTTTTTATCGTGAATTGAAAGCGGCTGCAACTACTAGCTGCTACTCCAATAATAAAGATGAAGTCTGATGTCGACTGAAACTTAATACTTTTGAAGAACGCTTTTATACCTTTTTAATTTTTTTAAACTCTTTTTCTAAGTACAATAAATACATAATAAATAATATTTTGTTGAGGTGATTCGGAAGTATAATAAATTTATTATTATTTATAATTTCAAGCATTTGAAAAATCAGCAATGTACAGTTCAATGTAATAATCAAAGTAGCTGTTCATAGTAGGTAGGAATCAAGTAAACAATTATCATGGTAAAATTAATCAACTCCAAAACGCTGCATTACAAAATATAGTTGAAAAATTCAATTTGAAACCAAATTTTAATTATAAAAACAAAATTTTAAAAATAAATTTCTCAAAATGACGTGTATTCAATATACCTCAGTATTGCATTCGAGCAGCGATATGCTGAATGGATTCCTTTATTTGGACGAAATGATCTAAGACTACTTAATATGTTATTATTTGTACACACTGTTATGAAATTAATCGAACTCTTTCTAAAAAAAAAGTTGTAGCTGTAGATAACTTTTATACATTTTTCAATTCGCTCAAAATTCTCAACTGTGAATTGAAGTATAACGTTTATACTAGCTGCTATAAACAATTCAAAAATGTTTTGCATTTTACAAAAATTTCTGTACGTGTCGATGTCGTTATCAAGCGTAAAGATCAAAAAATGTGTGCATTCTTAGTAGTATCTATAAATTTTCAACGATTGATAAGACGCACAAGAAACTACCAACAACTATAAAAAACTAAATATAATGTAGATGTTTTGTTACATGCAAAAGCTGTTATTACAAAAATTACCTGTATGAAAGAAACATAAACAAGGTATTTGCTAGTGCTCAGTAAAGATGGGTGTGTATTATACTCAAAACTTCGTTACTGTTTGGAAAAATTAAAAAAAAAAAAATTAACGTCAAAATCAGAATAAAGAAAAGTCAAAAGCGCGCCAGGAAGGTTTCTGGCTCAATGAGAGCTTCTGAATCTTGCCAACTAAAAAATACATTTGGCAATGTACCTACTATTAGAACCTACTTTTATAGTGTGTAATCACTAAATTTAAAAAAAAAATAACGATATTTACTCGCAAACAACGTAAAGCATCATACGTTGAAAACAAAATTACTTAACACGTAGAAATGACAAAGATGAAATACGTCAAACAACTTCAACGCACAAAATCAAAAAAACCGTTACAACAACATAGTCGTCAAAAATATATTATGAAACTTGCTGATGAACTCAGTATTTTTACCTACGTACAAGAAAAATCACTACATATGAAAATGGGTCACAATCAACAAAATTGTGAAGACAATGCCAAACTAAAAAATTTGCAAATAAATCAAAAGAAAATTACAAATTTTGTAAAAAATACTATGTGGAAGATGCGTTAGTATTATAACTGAAGAAACTACATTTTCAGAGTGCATTTAATTGTTTAACGTGTATTAGTATATTCAAAATAGAAAAAAATTAAGTTTCTGTTTATTATTTTACCTTTACAATGTAATTCTAAACTCGTATCGTAAGCATTTAAAAGTACATAAATTATACTGTATCTTTAGTGCTAAATTAGAAAATAACAAATAAAACAAAACGTATAGGAATATCATATTTAATTCCACAAAAAATTTTTTTTAATAAAATGGTATGCTAAGGTAACATTTCACGAGGGTTTTCTTGTAACGAAAATGGCTAGCGACAAACTCAGTTAAACTCGGAGATTTTGGTTGTAAGCTTCATGGTGCTAAATTATAAAACAAATCAAAAAAGCGTCAAAACGATTAGAAGCCAGAATGATAGACACTGTTTAAATCCGTCTAACACAAATAGAAAAAATGACAAAACACTGGTTATAACGACTAATATATTTATTTTCAATAATGAGAGAAAAACAAGTTAAAAGTTAAAAGTTACGTAATCAAGACAGAATTAGGTACATAAATAGTAGTAAAGAATAATTCTATAAACATCACAGTTATAGCGTTAATACAAGTCCTGGAGGTTAAGCAACCCTCCACACAAAGTTATCGAATACATCCAAAACAACAAAATTAAGTAATACGTAATTGCTAAGTAAATCTTTGATTCAATGTAAGACTAGTGACTTTACACCCGTCGCAAATCGCATTTCACGTAAATTGACACCGTAAGAACAAAAACATCTGCATGCGTTAATTGTGATAACAGCTATATTTATGTCGTACGTATTTCATGTTCAACAAATGCACAAATTACTGAGAAGTAAAATAAAAAGGAGTACTTACGATCGTCAATGCAGATACCTACAGGTACGCTGTAACAATTCCCTAAAATCGCTAAGGAAATGAAGAAAAATTATATATAAGATCGTGTCACAATTAAATTGCTTATTGACAAACAATGAATCCTAGTTAAATGCGTCAAGCGTCCAAGTGGTTTTCAGGTGTTCCAAGGTTCTTTGAACATGACACGAATTGCAAATATGACCAATTCTCCCAGATTTTCTCGGAAGTGGCCTAATTGATCGAGAGCTTTGCGTACTTTAAATTATAGCCTCCAAGATAATTGATTAATCATGAATCCTCCAAAATTGATCTAACACGTGGTCGTATCGTAAATCGCTATGACAATCACGGGAAAATCGACGTACATTGCAAAAATATGAGTCACATGCTTACCCCAGCAAAACTTTTACAAAAACAGCAGTGATAATACACCCATTTATAACACAAACGCTTGTGAAGTTTTATAACTAAAAAAACACCACTGGGCGCTTACGTTAGAACATGCATATTGAAGTGTATCACAGTCACCGGAAAAATAGTTTCAATTTGACATTTTGTCCCCACTCAAACGACGAAAAAATGGGCGTACCAAAAATAAATTTTATACAGAACACAAACATTATACTAAAGAATTTTTAACATAACAAACATTTAAAGCTGTGCCGTATCTCTTCTGCCAGTCATGTAGCATTTATGTATGTAGACAAAACACGAAACAGATCTTACCTAAAGTTGCCATTTATTATAATTAACTTTGATGTGTAGTTTATTTTGTAACTATTTCTTTAGTTAAAATTGCTAAAGTTTTTTATGTTGTTTAACTCTTATGATACTATTTTTGAATAGTTTTTGTTACTTTAAATTTGTCGGACAAATTATGACATAATTTAATGTTTAGTTTGTGTTCTTCAAAATGTAATCAAAAAGTTTATTTATTAAATTTTTTAATAAATGCGAGCTTAAAATTACGTTAAAGATGAATTTAAAAATGAATCTACTATAATTACTAGAATTCTTTGTTTTATTGATTAATTAAACTAATAAAACGATTTTTTATAAAATAACAAAAACGTTTCCTTGTAGGTATAAAAACTACTTATAATTGTGTTTTTAATAAATTTAATAAGTTAAGAGTGAATCAAGTTTTATCATTTTTTTTATAAGTACTTCCTCTATAAAACGTCAAAAAGTTTAACCATTAAAAAATGAGAACTTGTTTAACATTGAAAAAACTGTTGTTGGCATCAAACTTCGACACTTGGTAAATCTTCTAATTATTTACGCGTAAGTAGAATTTTCTAACTGCATTTAAAAAGTTTATTTAATGGTTTCAGTTTGTTTTTCTTTTCAGTATAACTTTTGAAGTGATAAACAGTTTTTAGGCATTGGAATGCATGTTTAGAAATGTACTTTTGGTGATACCTTAAATATTACAAACAATATTTTGTAGAATTTCTTGCGTCTTTGTTTGTTTAGTCAAACATCTATTTGATAAAATTTACATGTTTAATTCAAAAATTAACAAATTTTTTTGTAAAATAAATATTTATGTAATTTGGATACTTATTTCTTGAATGTAAACTTAAATTGTAAAAGGTGCTTATTTGTTAAATGTCAGATAAAATTTTTTTGTAAATCAATGAATTATATGAAATACATCTTACACCTAAAGAAAACTAGTAAAATCCTGTTCCCTACCGTATGGCACAGATCAATGTGTAGCAAAACATATCGCTCGGCTAAATATCTGATATACATTTAAAGGAAAAGAAAATTAAAACAATACAAAGAATAAATTTATTTAAAACAGAATTAGAATAAATCAAATTATAGAGACACTTTCTCGAACAGTACCAAAATGCGTAAAACTAAAATGGAACCGTCCAAATGACAACTCACTTGCATTCATGTGTACCATCCTTTAGCGCATATATATTGGCGCATCGCTATAAAAAGTAGCACCAACAATAATTAATAATTTTGTTGATACTTGAATGGTTCATCAATTTTATAAGTAACATTAATACCGATATGTACACTTAAATGACGAATTTGGTTGCATTAACGTGAATGATTCTTTAGTGCATATACATAAGCGCAATTTTGTAAAAAGTAACACCTACAATAATTATTAATTTAGTGAATAGTTCATATAAACGTATAGAAAATATGAAGTCAGTTTCCAAATCTGAAAATAAAGTGATATTTGCAACTGATAAACCAGTCTGATGTTTTTCTGGTATCAGAATGCAAACTTCTACATTCTGTGGTAATTCAAATTTTTTTTTCTGACGTCGCCTCGTTTGTTAGAAAAATTGTGTTGAGCATTGAGATTATAAAAAAAAATTACGTTAATAAATGTTTTTCATCAATACAACAATAATACCGTAAAAAACATTTAAAAAAAGTTTTTTAACAACATTTTTCGATTTTTCATATTTTTGCAACTTAAAAAAATTATTGTAAACAAAATAATCACCATAAAAAAATTTTTTGATACATTAATTAATTAATTTTTGATCTTTTTTAGCATAAATATAAAAAAACGAAACATATTTGTGTTAATTATTTAAACAATTTTCATTGCTTGCAATGATGACGGAAATTATAAAAATTTTTCTTAATTAACAATCGCCTAACTTGTTCAAAAATTAAATTAAATCAATTTTTGTAACGAGACTTTTTTCTGCAAGTAATGAGAATACGCTATAATTTTTTAAAATAACATTTAATACTTAAAAAAATTATTTAAAGTGCAAAGTCCTACTTTCAACGTTTATTTAAAATTATTACTAACTAACACGTTTTTGAACTTTTCGATTAGACTATTGCTACATGAAAATTTTTTGTAGGTTCTGAGTTCATATAGGCGTTATAATATTCTGGGAGAACGTTTACTTCTAAATGACCTGTAACTGAGTATGCCTTTTTTATAAAATGAATTGCGCAAACATATTTTTTTAAGTCTTTGGGAACAGAGATCTTAGTGAAAAATTATCTAAAACAAAGCATTCACGTATCTATTTGCTGTTATAAATTTTTTTTCTCTAAAGGAAATCTTGTTTGTAATTTTTGTTTTTATTTTATATCCGTGAGTGAGACGTGTATAATCCATACATAGATTTAACTTTGTATGAATATAGACGTCTAACCGAGTACGAATGCTCAGCGAAAGCCTTGTTATTACTCTTATATCAAGTTTTACAAACTTTCTATGACAATTCACTTATTCAACAAGCAACCTAAACTCAAGGTTGTCATGTGACGAGACTGACAAAGAAAGACAATTGAATGTGTACATTTTTAAGCTTTAAATAAGGTTACATTTTATCAAAACTACCGCTTTAATTGGCGCTGTGTTGTGATTTTGTAAAAAAAAAATATTTGTAATAGATGTCAACCATTATACAGCGAAGAAGATCATTAAGGAAGTTTTGCAAAGAATACTTTTAAGAACAGATGTTTTTCATTTTGTAAAATTCATTTTTAACTTCAGACAAAATTGCGTTTGTTAACATAAACATGATTTATCTGTCCCACGACGCCATATTGAAAATATTTTGACATATTTTTTGACTGCCTAATTAACAATATACGTTATGCAGATTTAACGGTTTGATTTTCAAACACATGCCTTCTTAGTGACAACTGCTGTTTGCATCATAAAATTAGTGTATATGTAATTTTGAATGCAACTAATAGATACGCCACGATCTTTTTGTATCCAAAATTGAGAGTAACAAATTTACACTAGATTGGTTTACTATAATAGTTACATATATACAATGCTGTTATGTCAAATCTAGTATTTACCGCAACGTAAAATAAACATCCAATTAGTTTCTGGTACACCTTATCGGACAACAGTAAGTCACTTTTACAACTAAAACCTGTTTGTAAATAGTCAATACTCATTAGAACATTTTTTGTATCTTAAAGGCCGAAATCTTTTACAACTATCTTTCTATATTTTGACTTACAGAAATGGTAAATTCCTTGTAGGTCCTTGGGTACTTCAATGCCAAGATAATGTATTATTGCACCTAAGTCCTGTATCGTGTTACATGCAAATTTTGCGTTATATTTTATTAATGTTATTTCAAAAATTATTATTTATTCGATTTATGACCCTGAGGTATTTCCCGTGTTTTGCGCCGCTTTTGGCGATAAGTTAATTGGACAGCGTGGACACTTCGAGGAGACGATCGTGAACGGTCATTTGTGAAAGTTGCCTGAATATTTTCTGGAGCTAATTTTTGCTTAAGGTTGCAAGTTTCGGGTTTTCGAAATTTTTGCTCCAGAAATGTAATTTAAAGTATAACTATCGGGATTTCTTTTTGGATTGGATTTAGTATACTTATCCAGGATTCAACTTATCCACCGCTCGATAAGAGTTATTTTTCTTTCTTTATTTTATATTGATCCTTGTTTTGTTTTCGCAGATCAGGCTGTGAATCACTATATTTTCCTAAGGGTTCTTCTTAAATAACATTTTATTTTAGTTTAAACACCGAAATTTCTCGGTAAGGTTTGGTAGCGTATTTTTGTGAATATTTTTTATAATTCGAAAATTCTTAGGTGTTTTACGTTCGGTTTTCTGTTGCCCTCGATAGCGATTTATCAGAGCGGAGTTGTCAAGAGTTATCAAGAAACGCATACGATTCCTGTCTTCGAGGCGACGACGTTTAAGTACAGGTTTTATTTCATTTACGCTTACTATAATTTTAAATTGCAATTATCGTTCCTTTGTAACCCTGATGAATCGATTCTGATCGGGATTAATTTTTTGTGTAATTAATTTAGATAAACAATAGTAACCGCAATCTTTTTTTAAATTTAATTATTAATAATTTGCGTTTTGGGTTCTACTACGTCTGTGTACGTTTCATTTTGAAATTATATTTTTAGTTTCGAACGTATGGTTTCTTTTAAAGTTTGAACCTGGGTTTGTTACGTCTGTAATTTGAGAAATTTACGTAACAATCGTGAACACTGATTTAATGTTACATTTTAATTCATATAACTTCCAAGTTTCAATTTTCTTTAAAGGTTTAATTTTTCCATTTTGATTTGTTATGACTTAACAGTGCTTCTGGCAATATCAACGGATCGTTGCTATCATTAGAAGTTTTTTATAATATCATACGTTAATCGGCGTGGTGACACGGTTCCTCCTGAACGTCATTTTCTAGATTTTCGTCACTAGATTCATTTGCATTAGACTGATTTTCTTCAAGAGTTTTCACGTTTAAATTTGATAAATTTAATAATGGATTAATAACTATTTCATCTTCATCTATACCAGCTTCATTTCTATCTAATTCTTCTTTCAACCCATTTCTATATGTTTTCACGTCCAATAAACAAACATCTCGGCTAATTGCCAGTTTTTCTTAAATTGAATCGTTGCACCATAGGTTTTTTAATTTTTGTCATATCCGACAAACGTCATTTCCGTGGCAGTATTATCCAATGTTCGACGTTTCTCGACTGGAACATGTACAAAACACTTTGTACCAAAAATTCTAAGATGATCCGCATTAGGTTTTTTATTGTTCCATATTTGTTTCGGTGTCATATTAATTGCTTTCGCTGGTAAACGGTTCTGTATTTATAGCTTTACCCTATAAACATGTGGTAAGTATGCATCTACTAACATCTATCTTCCTATTTCAACCAACGCACGTACGGTTTTTTCTTTTTGCGACGCCGTTTTGTTGAGGTGTATAAAACGCCGTATACTGCATTAAAATACCTTCCGCCTTTAAATAATTGATAATTTCATTATCTATGTATTCTATTCCTCTATCAGATCTTATTACTTGTGGTTTCTTTAAAAAATTATTTTTTACTATTTTAACGTACTGTTTTGTTTTACCATCAACTCTTAATTAATATTTACTCTTAATAACTTTTCCGTCTGATGAACCAGTATGTATTGGACCATATACATCTGTATAAATAAGATCAAGTATAGCTGATGATTTATTCAAACATTGTTCTGGAAATGGCAATCTTGTAGATTTTGCTTTAAGACATACTTTGCACAAAACTTTAATATCACAGTCAACAATTTTTATATTACCCAATACATTATTAAAACAAATGCTTTTAATTGCTTCTGAGTCTCGATGACCGAAAATACGATGCCAATAATAACGACTTGTGTTTGAGTTTGTTAAGCGCACTCACTTTATTTGGATGACATAGTTTATACAATTTTCCATTTATCCTTACGACGCTGTTTCTTGATCGTTTTTTTTAATTACACAAAGGTCGTTATTGAAGTTTACCTTTATCTATTAACTTCTTTACCGACAAGTTTTCATTGATTTTTGGGGCATACAAAACGTCAGTAATTTTCGCGCGTGAAATTTTGCCCTTTAAACTCATAAATTCAATTTTACACGAATCTTTGTCTTCTATATGTACCGTTTCGCCGTTTGCTACATTAAATTCGTTATTGTTTGCAATATGACTTGTTTCGCCGGAATCAATAATCCAACCATTTGGGTAAGTTGATGATGTCATAAATAAAAATTTTTGTAATTGTTCAACTTTATTTACTTGATTACATATTGGCGTTTTTTATCTTTGTTTTTTTTCTCTTTTTACCCCTTGTATTTTTAACAGTCTCTTTTAATGTGTCTATGTTGATGTTACTTTGACAAAAACACGACAGTAGTCGAAAGCAAAACCTTTTGCATAAACAGATGGTATCCAAAGAATGAAATAGTATATTTCATTACCAGGCTTAAAAAAAGGCTTTTCCCGTGCGACCTTGCGAGAACGGAAAAAGCCCTTTCTGCCTTGTAATGAACGAAATTTTTCTTTATACCTGTCTAGAAAACTTAAATAAAACATATAAAAATTTAAATACATATGTCCGAATCACCCTTTATTAGAACAATGTATATCTAGAATGCATTAAAAATTTTATGCATAATTGGGCCAATATTTTAAAAGATTGATTCTGTAGAACACAATTTTGGAATACCAGAAAATATTACTCAGCAAGCAGCAGAAATACGAACAGAATTACTTCTTAAAAAATCTCAAGACAGATATGAAAAAGAGTATCGTTTGTTCGGTGAATGGCGCGAAAAAAGAAATGTAAAACTGTTTTTCTTGTTTATTTGTGGTAGAAAGCTAAACTTTTGAAATTATCTATACCCTGTAGAGTCGATTCTCTATGATAAAAAGTTGTTCAACTATTAAAGAAAATGTAGACGTTAACAAGTAAGTACAATTCACAGAGTATACCTCAGTAATACCTCTATTTTTTACTTATACACTGTTGCATTCATTCGTACAGATTTCCACAAACAATTGCATTTCTCAAACGCCAAGGTGTTGGTTATGTATCTAAAAAAGCCAAAGTATTAACAACAAAACAACTAACTAAATTCATTTGTTTTTCAGATGAGAAATGGTTATTGACAAAGGTTTGCGTTTGATTTATATGTAAAAAATGTTCTTTCCGATAGTAATACTAACCATTTTATGGAGCATGTTGACACGTCGGACAAAAGCCAATTGGAGAAAATTAGTCGATAGTATTGTTACCTACAATTAAAGTCACTAGTGTAATTTTATTTTTAAAAGTTGGCAACAATGGAGCACGGGAAAAACTTTTTCCGTCTATTGCACGGGTAAGATGACCTTTTATAGCTCATAAACAAGTACAAAATACATGTTTTCATTGTGGTATAATGAAAAACGATTTACTACGGGAATACACTTTCTGCCTATGTAGACTTGTCATGTATACATAATAGAGGACGCATTTCTTTATTAATATTAATATTAATACTACATTGGAACATTCCTGAATGTTAATTGAGGGTATGTTTACAAATTTTTTTAACATCCTTTTCTTCCTTGTTTGTAACAGAAATAACGTTATTAACTATATCAATTGCACTTTCGTTAGGGTACTATTACTAGAGTTTTCAACTGTTCCGCCATAGGAAATCTTGTTAACCGCGTAAACTTTATGTGTTAAGAAATCTCTACCGTACCCCTCTACAACGATGTTAGATTTCCACCGTCCGTGTCTTTTCCAAAAAGAACGTCTTACCAGCCGTTAGCCAAAAGAGTAGTAGAGGTTCTCCTAAAGCTGTGACTCGTGTAGTCTTTGCAATGATTCAGATTTTAAAAATTTGCTATTTTCATTGGTATAGCAAATGAAGTATGCTTACTTACTACATGCCGAGCACATTTACCATTACCATTACTCAAAAAGAATTTGCTTTCTTTGGTATTAGTGAGACGCAGATTCATGTATGTAGTTTTCAAAAATCTTGAACCAATTAACCGTTTTACTGCTACCAGTTACCACATATAATTGGGGGATTTTGTTCTTGTTTTGCAGCATCTTAACAATACTTACGTCAGGTTTAATTTCAACGTCCTCGTAATTCCAATTATAAAGTTCATCGGTCCGGCAAGCACCGACAACCCTTAAAACCATCGCAACTTTCATTAACAGAAATGCGTGGTCCGGAGCATCACACATAAACCTCGTTACCTCTTGCTCGGCAAAAATTTTAGCCCTTTTAGCAATGTAACCATCATTTTTTTTCTTGAAAAATTAGCTGACCTATAAAATGGTAGGATACGTTTAGCAAAATTAAGATCTCATACACATACCTACGTGTGTGTATGTATGTACGTACCTGCTTGAGCTTTGAAATGTCGAGATTAGCACAAAACGTTAATTTCAACATCGAATATTTACTCTACAAGGTAGTTAGAGACATTAAATTCGATTGCCTGTCCTTAAAATACGCCATAAGCACAGTTTCCTTAATTTTCTTACATTTTTTTGAATTGCATCATTCCCTAAAATATGTATATGTTTGCTCATATTGAGGCTTTAACTTTTCTGGCAGTAATGACGCTCGACTACTCTTAATTTCAGAAAAATCTTCAACCTCTCCTGAATCACTTATTGTACCGATTACAAACTGGATTTATGATAAAAAATTGTATACTGAATTTGTTTGTTTACGTAGCCACAGCAACTAATCAATCACCAAATTCGATTATAATAGTAAATTTTTTATTGTAGGTAATTAGTATTATATACCTAAATTTTTAGTATATATTATTAGAGATAATTCCTGTGGTAGTAAGAAAAACGTAATGCACAACGCCTAGGTAAACTTTTTTTTTTAAAGTTCACTTACCGTCACTTGCAATGCAAATAACTATTTATTTATTAAAAAACAGTATTTACAAAAAATGAATGCAACACACATACAAAAAATACACACACTAACTTGCATCATATTTCTAACAGAAATAATAATAGACGAGTAAATAGAATTCAATATGATTTGGCAAAGTTTCAACATAGACAAAATTAGTTCATTAATTCATTGTATTTCTTTATATTTCAAATTGATATTAAACTTTATAGATATAGATTTTATAAAACTTATTATTAGTTTTGTATTATTGTATTACTATATCTTTTCATAAACTTAAATTGAAATCTGTATATAAAGTTTTCTGTAACAATGTTGTTTATGCAGCTCACAACAATACAATTACAAAAATTATATACAGCAACTAAATTATTTTTTTTATATTATTTTTCTAACGCCAAAAAACTTGTAATAAAAGTATATTCAACATTAACTTAATTTCTTCAAGACCGTGCGTGTTTAATCCTCAATGTAAGCAAATTTTAAACATATACTATATATAATAATATTTGTCTGTTTTAGAGAAGTGTTATAAATTTTATTCATAAATACAAAAATATACGATTTGGAAGAATATAACATGCATAAGACAAACGTATACATAAATCGTTGAAAAAACAAATCTACTGTGACTGGAACGACTTCTGAGTCTGAAGGAATAATAAACAGATGTAAGATATATCTTTCAAAATACTAACAATAAAATTGCTTGGTTTTTCCGTCTTTAAATCAAATATATATTGAAGGAAAATTACATTACCGAAAAGTGCAAAATTCTCATTTGGAATCGACACGCACTCTAACTGAACTTGTTTTCACGTACTATAAGACACTATAATGACATTTTAATAACATATACTAAACAATAATAAATTAAATTGAATATTTATTTTTTTTTCTAAATCATGTTTAAAAGAATTTAGAAACTGTGTTTTTTTTTATTTTTTCGTTGGCATTACTATTGACAAATGAAATAAGCTTTAAGTCAAAATAGTTTCAGTGTTTTTGACAAAAAATTTTGTTTATTACTGGTATACACAAATTTTAAAATATTGTAACAACAGTTAATCTTAAAAATGTTGTTTTATTTATAGTTCTTTTACTATAAAAATGTTAAATCAATTTAATCATGGCTCAAATTGTATAAATAGTTAAAAGTAACAATATCATTAAGTTTGTTATTATCTAACTACTCCAGAAATTTACAAAAAATCTTAAAATAACGTTTTGCGTTTACGAACGTATAAATATTATATAAGAGTTCGCGTCACGAATTAATTACTGGCCCATTCTTCAAACAGCTGCCCCAAAAAGACTTATTAAAAATAAAATTTACAATTCTAATCCTAAAACCCGGAAAACCTCTAGATCAACTAGCATCCAACCGGCCGCAGTTCGAAAAAATGCTTTCTTGAAAAATTTACTTCACTATTACTGGACAACCATATTATTACTAATTATCAGTTTGGAGAAAACAACCTACCACCCACAAAGTAGTAGCTCGTGTTACTCAAAACTTCGAAGAGCAAAAATACCGTGTTGAAAAATTTCTCGGTGTCCAACGGGCTGTCGATAAGGACTCCTTTTTACAATTAAGACACTTTTACCACCACATTATTTTAAAATCCTTAAGTTCTACCTCTCGAATAGACAATTTATGATCAGACATGGCAATGCGCTAACAAACCAATACTCTGTCAATTCAAAAGTTTCCCAGGGTAGTGTACTGTATTGTACTTATCCTTTACGGCGGACCACTCTACACATTATGATCGCTATATTTGTTGATGACATGGCCGTACTTACATGGCACACTGACCCGGTCTATGCCTCCCAGCAGCTACAAACATACCTTGATGAAATACAACTACCGTGCACCAAATGGCATATCCAAATCAACAAAACCAAATCCGTACTTACGCTTTAAAAAGAAGAACCTGTCTATCCGTGACATTTTAAAAACCACCAAATTTCTCAGGCGGATAGCGCAAAGTATCTTGACATTTACTTAGACAGAAGATTAATTTGGAAAATACTTGAAAAAACGTACTGGCCGATAGGGCTCAATTTTAGGCTTGTGATAAAAAGCTAATTAATACTATATAAATAACTAAATATAATTTAGACCTACGGCATCCAACTTTGAGGCATAGCTAGTACATTATAAGCAGATTCTAATCAAAGCTACTTTGCGCTATAGTAAACGCATCATTGTACGTCCCTAGTGAAACAATACGACGCAATCTTGCAATTTCTACTATTAACGACGAAATTAAAAAATATAGTGTGCGCTATAGTGTCTGTATCAGTGCACATCCAAACGTCTTAGTGGAAGAATTACTACATGACGACAATGAAGCAGTATAACGAAAAATTTTGAACCGTCAAACCTACTTTACCGGTTTAAACAATAGCGATTGACAATTTTACATATATCGTTAAGATCATCAGTGCGTTTATGTCAAACTAGTCTAAAATAATAAACGAGTGTAATTAATAAGTGCAACTTCTACATGACTTTTATATTTAATTCTATGTATGTTAAACTCTGAATGTCACTTCAAGTCAGATTGTAGAAACTTGTAAATGAAAAAAAAGTAGCGTAACATTAAGGTGTTTAATTTAGTTCAAAATAATTTCTTTTAAATGTAATTATCTTGTGAACAACTTTTAGTTTTATTCTTTTTTTTTATATTTAATTTAGTTGTTGTTAGTTGTTATTTATAATTAAAATAGTTTATGTTTGCTTACGTAGGCTTTTCACAATGTTATGGAAGAAGAATGATATCAACTGAAAAATACTTTAAGGCCGCAGGAATTTACTCAACCCGAACGCAATGATTTAGTACGAGACTTGGGCCTTTCAAAGTAACTTAAAATAATTATTTACAATTGAGTGCGTGTAAGTTGCATTTTATAGCGGGGCAGCTTTGTTGGAAAACTGAGCAGAGTATCTAAACGCACGTAGTTTGTATTAAATTATGTAGTCGCTAAAAATTTATTCCTAAAAATTATCAACAATTACATGTATTTTCTTTTTTTGGCATTATAGGTACCTACTTACCTAATTTAAAATTTTATTTTTTGGGTATTTCTTACAATTTTTTTAAACAACCATTTTGCTTACACGAAAGAAGTATTAAAAACAAATTAAATGCACTTTTAAATACAGAACAATAATAAATATACAACCTATGTATAATCGTCGGTAATTTGACAGCTGTTAATAACTTTTGTATGTTTGTTATAGCATAATAAACATGAAAATAACAATTAACATTTATTTTTATAACTCTATAGGCGATTCAATTTAAGATTCAAGCGCCTCTAGCGGCAAAGAACGAACTAACGTTGCAATGATAAACGTCATAATTACCTTTATTTCAATAGTATTTATACTACTTCTTTTTGTGTTGTTACAAGCTTTTTCTGAAAACCAAAGCTTAATTTATGTACTTTATAACCTTTTTTTATAGTTTGATAAGTTTTTTTGGCATTACATAAGATTTACTAATACTATTTGTGATTCTAAATTAGTTTGTATACAGGTTAGAAATTGCATTCACTAGTCGTTTTATTGTGGTTTAATAGTTTTGTGGTTTAGTTTAGTGCTATAAAACAACACGATATTTACTTACAGCTCAATTTACAGCTAGCATAGTTGGATTGGGCTCTTAATAGTTCAATTAGTCACTAAGAAACATGAATTTTACTTTACATGTAGGTACATTGTTTTGTCATCACAAACTTCATCAGGCATCGTAATAAAGTGATGGTCAGCACGTTTACTTCGTAGTGTTTTGCTTGCTATTTCAGTTGTAGTTCTAACTGTGAGATGTTGTATGGAAGGCAAATGTAGCGTCGAAGCCCTTATTTTTTAACTGCCGGGCAGTTTGTCTGAATGTACGTAATTTTACCATTGGCGCTAATGTAAAATTATAATAACAACTAAATATATACTTGTTTGATAAAAATAATGTCATGTTTAAAAATGTTGCAAACAAAGTTTCATATTTTTTTCTAACAGATTTTCCAAGCTATAATTTCACCACCTGGACTGCATGTTGTTCAACAAGTTTCTCAGTTCCATAATTGTTAATTATGTGCATTTTTTTCCGAAATATACTTAAGAACACAGCAGAAATTCAGAATAAAACAGCAACAAATTAAGTACGCATATTAAGCTATCATTGCAACGGTAGTTCAAATTGTCGCCGCGAGTTAGCGTATCGCTTAGTTTGAATCGCCTATACAACTTAATGCTAATCAACGTAAATCTCCGTGGGTCATGAATGTTGTGTCTCCGGTCCCGACACTACCGTGTCATAACTGACATAGTTGGCACAAAATAACGCAATTCTAAAAATTAAAATATAAATTATGTTAGACCCGATACTTGGGTGTGTTTTGTTTATTGACAATCAATTGCTTGTTATGTACAAATATACTTGAGTTTCTATTATTGTTGCAATAAATTCAGATTGCATTTTATAATTTATTAGTTTCATCAATCAGTCGTAAAGATTTAGATTGTAATTTAATATTGCTATAATTTTAAGTAAGTTATGTTTATGTTATAACTATTTAGTTTATTATTTGCTTTCGCTGACACTAGTTAAAACTTTTTTTTTGAGAACGAGAAGTTTTTAGTAAAATTAAGTTAAAGAACGTTATGCCAATTTGTAAATGTCACAATCTTGACAAAATACTTAATTTTTCGCTAACCAGTTTACCGTAAGAATATGTAATTCGTGTTACATAATTAATTTTTGCTCTCAAAGCAAATTATTATTTTTTTGAACTACAACGATTAGGTTTTTTTGTTTTTTTTTGTATTACACAAAAGATAATGTATTTTTAAATACGAGTTATAACGAATGTTAAACGTGTCAAATTTATATTTTTTGCTTTAGGTTAAAATTGTTTATTTTTATTTTGTTAACAAAATGTATTCATTATGCTTGCAAAACCTTTGTGATTTGCGATTTTAATTAATTTTGTATTAAGAATTCATTTAGAATCAGTGTTTTTGTTGCGTTGTTTTATTTTTAATTTACATTTATTTTAACTTTGTTTAAATCATTTTATTACTGTTATTTTTTTGAGTATGTTTGTCTAATGAATTTAACTTATAATCTTACTTTTTCTTTTGATTTATTTTAATTTAATAAACATTACATCTTTAAACTGTCACAAAGCGTTTATTCAAACAATTTTTCGCGTTTACTACAAATTAAACATCATTATTATACTCTAAAAAAGTAAGTTCTATTTGAAGTTTGTTTAATAGAACACCGAATTTTTGGTTGGTAATGTCTGAGACTTATTCAAGCTACAAATCTTTTTGACGTCTTTTTTTATTTCTACTTTTATTTTACGTTTTGAGGTTTTCAAATCATCACAGATTTTAATTTGGTTTTTCTTTCTTTATTCTGAAGACCAAGCAATAACATCGTTTATCTTGCATTAATTCAGTCACTACGTTTGCTTTTTGATTTTGTTTTCTTTGTGGTTTATCATGGCTCTAACTATTTTCTTCATTTACAAAACATTTGATAATACTTTTAGATATTTACCTATAAAAGTTAACTTACATATGTGGCATATTAAGCAATCTGAATTCAATCCTAAAATATTTTTTAACTGCAATCTAACACCACATTTATGTTGAGATATCAACTTTGAAATAGAAGAAGCAGTGAAAGAAAAACAAGAAACATACATACATTATCTTAACAACCCCACTGAAGCTAATCATGAAATTTACAAACAAAACAGAAATGTCGTGAAGGAAATTACTAAAAAAACCAATGAAGAGTCTTGGGATAGATTTATAAGTAACATCGAACATGACATACATGGAAGACAAAACTTGGCCTATAAAGTAATGAAATCTTTAAACAACCAGGAAAATGATAGAATACAAATAAACAACATAGACGAAGAAAACTGGATAAATCATTACGAACAGCTGTGGTACAATGAAAACGCAGATGAAACAACAATACAAAAAGAAGACGTAAGCGGTTTGGATGATATAGATTTAACAGAACTGACAGGAGCTTTCAAAGCTACAAAAAACAGAAAAGCGACTGGTATGGATGGTATCAATACTGAACTCTGGAAATACGGTGGACTTATATTACACCTTAGACTTTTACATTTATTTAATAAATGCTGGAAAAACTGCACCGTCCCTGATGAATGGAAAAAAGCAAAAGTAATCCCGTTGTTCAAGAAAGGTGATAAAAATAACCCTCAAAACTACCGAGGAATTAGCCTAGTCAACACCGCATATAAAATTTATGCCAGGATACTAAATAATAGACTGAAAATCATAACAGAAGAACTTATAGAAGAAGAACAAATGGGTTTCAGAAAAGGAAGATCGACAATAGATGGAATATTCACAATACAACAAATCATAGAAAAACACAGAGAATACAACAGAGAAACACATATGAGCTTTATAGACTTTGAGAAAGCTTTTGACAATGTAAACAGAAGCAAATTATGGAGTATTATGAAATAACGGGGATACCCAAAACACTTAACGAGAGCAATACAAAGTTTATACATTGACACCAAAATTGCAATAGATACGGGCGGAAAGTTAACTAGAGAAATATTAATAAACAAGGGAGTTAGACAAGGCTGCTGTATTTCACCAACATTATTTAACATATATATAGATGCCATAGTGAAAGAGTGGAAAACGAAATGCCCTAAAGGTATATATTTAGACCAATACACCACCTTAAACTCTATTTTATATGCCGATGACTTAGTACTCTTAGAGGAAACAGAAGACGACCTACAGAGAGAAATATATACTCTACAAACGATCTGTCAAAAATACGACATGACAATATCAGCAAGCATAACGAAAACCATGGCTTTCTCAGGCAAATACCCAGTTAGGACAAAGATAGTCGTAAATGATACAGTATTGGAACAGGTAAAACACTTTAAATATTTAGGCTGCGATATATCGTATGACCGAAGTAAAGACATAGAAGAAAAATTGAATAAATTCACACATATTTGCGGAACTATCAGCAGAACATTAAAGAATAAAACAAGAAAAGACACACAAATAAAATTTTACAAGACGATAGCTGTACCAACCCTCTTATACGGTAGTGAAACATGGATAACAACGAAAAAAGAAGAAAGTAGAATACAAGCGCAAGAAATGAAATTTCTAAGAAGAGTGAAAGGTTGCACAAAACTGGATAGACTAAGAAATACAGATATAAGAACGGAATTAAACATCTTGAATATAAACGAGAAAATTAAGGAAAATAGAAGTAAGTGGAAAGAACACGTAGAGCGGATGCACAAGAAGAGGATACCAGCCAAAGTCAGATTTTATCAATGCCATGGAAGAACAGATATCGGAAGACCGAGAAAAAGATGGGTACCGTAACAGGCAAAGTGCCTAAAACCTGAAGTGAAGAAGATATCAACTTTGGAAAAAGGTGTTAAATAAGTCCGTAATTTTTTGAGATAAATCTGTTGCCATAGATTTTAAAAATAAAAAATTTGCGTTTTCATATTTCTTGTGTTGTGAATGAACATCTGTTGAATTATATGAGTTTTCATTAGATGCTAAAGCAGAGATGCAATCATCATGTGAAAGTTGATTGAAAGCCCATGCAGTAACATATGAAAACACATTTTGTTGAATCAAATTTTCAATGTCATATTCTGAATCTTAGCTTGTATAACTGTGCAGTTAAATCGTTGAACCAAACAAGCTCGTTAAATTGCTTTATTTACTTTTTTAAAATTAGATATTGGGAAACCTCAACTTCACAGTTACCGTCTTTAGAAGGCTCTAACAATTGATTTGTTATCACTAATTTTAGACGTCATTTTAAATCAATAGCATCAGGAGAATTGTTATTATCATCTTTTGCTCTAATTATTAAAAATAAGTTTTCCTGTATAAGACGTCTTGTTAACAAAAAGTTGAAACCAAAATTAGTATTCAAATTTGACCATAATAACTTTAGAGATACAATATTTTCAATCCAGCCTTTGAACGAAACAGCATTTCATTTCCTACATTTTTTTACTGAAAGATGTTTTAAATACATTTCACCTTCACTTAGATAAGCTGAGTGCTTACTATTAGTTGTTAAAGCACACCAAAATGGTTTACAGTTATGTAATTGTGATGAATTAAAAATATCGAATAAATTATCAAGCTTCTCTAAAAACTCTGCTGTATGTATAACCCTATTATTAATTGAATTAAATGAAACACGAGTCAAAATGCCCCTGCTTACAGAGTGACTTATTACATTGGCTGTTAAGCAGACTTTCATTGGACTGAATGGGGGAAGCTTAATGCATACTTTTGATAATTTAGGGGCACAGCGTGGTCGCATGTTGCTGTCTTTTTTATAAAATTTTACTATGTGTGACCAGGAAATCACGTTACTTTTAGTTAATATATTGTATTTTTTTAAATTATTTCTTATAGTTTTCAGAAGATGTGGTGGATCATGCAAGAAATAGATACTTTCACCATTAATTTCGATGTATGGCTTTTCTTCAGTAACACCAAGAGGTTTTTTTGTGTTAATATTATAAGATCCCTGATCACAAACCACGATTTTTGGAATAAAATCACAAACATTTTTTTAAATTGCATTTTTTAAAATGGATATTAAATTTTCTGATAGAAAGTACCCAATAACCTACTTGAAATTTATTTTGAAGCCTCATGTCATAATGACCATCGCTTGGCTTGGCAGGTCAAGTGAATTGTGATCAACGATGTTTATGTTTGTCACCATAATTAACATAACCAGTAAATTTACCTGCTTAAACTTGATAATATGTTTCTTTAGAGAAATTTGATCCAATACAATTAATAACATTTTTATTTAACCCCGGTTTAATATCTAAATCTCATGAGCTTTTTTTATTTGACTTACAATAAACTGTTTGATGCTGCTGTTTTGCTTGTCATTCAAGAATCTTATTAAATGTGGTTGACACTAGTCCTACATTCATTTAATTGACTTTTTAGTTGGTTAACTAATTTTTTATATTTCGAAACCATTTTCTGAGCATTCTTCAGTTTATTGTTTGCATTCGTCAAAATAACTTTTGGTTGACTGACTATTGAACTTTGTTGATAAGTAGCCACATCATCAGCAATTGCTAGCATTGCTTTTTTTCGTATTGTTGGTGCCGATTCAGTGCATTTTCTTTTACATTGTCGCTGTATAACAGTTTTTACTTGGCCTAAATACTTTACTTTTAAGACAACCTGCTCTAAAAATTACTGTTTTGTTACCTGGAAGATTTAGAGATGAAACACTTCCCATATAAATTTCTTGCATATTACATGCTTCTTTAACGTATCTTCTAAATCTTGACGTTTGCATTCTAAAATCCACTGCTTGCAACTAGAATTATTAAACACTTATTTAATTATTATATTGGTAAATGATTATAAACACATAATTTTAAAATAAATTTAGTACATAAGTGCATACAGATAAATGCATTTATACATTTATGGTTCTTATTACTAAATGCTTTTAAATAAATTTTATAGTAGGTGTAAGAGGATTTAGATAGATAGATACTTACATTTGAGGATCTCTTGGAAATCTAATGTAAAATTTACCGGAACTCTTAACATTTTCGTAATTATTACAATCAAACAGTGCACATATTCGACCTGCCTTCATTTTTCTTTCATATAGTTTTCATATCATTCAACATATAACCAAAATACGCGTTTAACAGTTCGTTACAACAGTAAAATATGAATTTATCTTTCATAAACGTTGTTTGTTTCTCTTTATTATAAAAACCATTAATATGCGTCCTAATAGCATGTTTTTCTTCTCCTACAAGCTGGTATGTATTTTTCTTAAGTCGTTTTTTTTTCTTGAAATTAATTAAGAAATTAATGCATCAGCATGAGGAATTTTAGATTCTTTTACAATTGTTTTAAAAATCTTTTCATGTATGCCGGTTGCTGCTATAACTAGTGGTTTGTACTTGGTGTTTGGAGCATGCAATTCTTATTATTATTTGCCGTCATAAAAGCCACAACATTGGCAATAATTTCACGTGCTTGGCTATGTATAATCTTGCTTTTTTTGCTAAATGTTTTATGAGTTGCCAAATCTACGTTGTTAGTAATAACTTTGTAACAATAATAGAATACTAGTAGTTATTAACTAATTCAAGTAAGAATAAAAATAATACTACAGCGGTAGTATAAATAACAGTTTTGTATTACATTTTAACATAAATATACTTCTTCATACGTTATTAATTGTATCGTTGTAGAATTTGTCGATACAAAAGTTCAAGAAAAAATAAATTCAACGTCTTCAAGAAGGAAAACGTTGCCGTAAATGCTGGATTTCGAAATAAATGTAAACGCCTCGAATCAAAGAAAACTTATAAATTTTAATGCACTAAACTGTACACTGGTTGTGATATCCTTATGATAATTAAACAATGGAATAACTAACTGAACTTTATTGTTAATTTTATATACATTGTCAAACGGCTCGATGGCCTAACATAACTTAACTTCTATTTTATATCAAAACTTGTCTAGCAACGCTAGATGCGCACGCGTTTTACAAATGCTATATGAATATGTTACACTTTTCCCCCTTTTATTCCTAAGTATTTACAATAATTTTAATGCTTATATAAATTAAAAATTTTATTTCTTAAAATAATCATAGGTTAGACGATCTGGTTTACGAATATGGCGAGCCGGTCTATTATTTAAACGCACTTCACTTTCATTGTTCACTGTATCGTCGTTATCCTTAATAATTACACTTTCATCATTTTTGTTTTCTACAGTTGGTGATTCGGATATCGAAGGCATTGGAACATACTTTAACATTTGATTACAATGTCTTTTCCATTCAGAATCACCCACTTTTACAACGTATAACTTATTTCCTATTTTTTTAATTACAACACCTTTTGTCCAGATAGGTTTACTTACATTACTAAAATCTTTTACTAACACCACTTCGTGTAATTCGAAATGTACATTTCCTCTTCCTAAAAAATGCTTTTTTTGTTTTAGTTGTGTTTTTCTTACATTTTCTTGCAATTTTAATGTTTCGTCGCACTTTTTCGTGTATTTATTGAACGACAAAGGGTTTAAAATATCGAAACGAGTTCTAACTGTGCGGTTAAACATCAAAAACGCAGGTGTTACTCCAGTTGTTGCGTGAATTGAGTTTCGGTAATCAAACAAAAAATTGCTAAGCAAGTAATTTATGTCATCTGAACCTTTGCTTAGTAACATTTTGTTTAAGGCGTTTTTAACAGTCTTAACAGAATTTTCTGCGGCTCCGTTTCCCATTGGACAATAAGGAGCACAAGATAAATATTTAATTCCATTTTTCTTTAAAAACGTTTGAAATTCGCCAGATGTAAATTGTCTGGCATTGTCTGACACTAATGTACAAGGCAATCCGTATCTAGCAAACGTAGCTCTCAAACATTGCATTGTAGTGATACTTGTCATTGAATTTACTGAAAAAACCTCAAGCCATTTTGTATATGCATCGACAATAATTAAAAAATACCGATTTCTATACGGACCCATGTAATCTATGTGTATCCGCATCCAAGGTTTTTCAGGCATTTTCCAGGGACTTAGTTCAGTTTTAGGCGGATTAGTTCTTAAGGTCGAACAACTTGTGCAAGATTTTACTACATCTTCAATATCTTTGGTAATATTTGGCCACCAATAATATGATCGGGCCAACCCCTTCATTTTAGTTATTCCTAAATGCGTAATGTGTAACTCGTGTAGCACTGCATTACGCAGTTTGGATGGAATTATTATTTTGTTATTCCAAAACAAAGAATGTTCTTCAATTGAAATTTCATTTTTGATTTTAAAATATGGTTGTAATAACTTATCTTTTACCTTTTTAGGCCAACCATTTAAAACATATTTTTTTACTTTTTGCAGCGTCGGATCATCATCTGTCAATGCATTAATTAAATCAAAATTAATTAATACATTTTTATCTTTAAAATAATTTAGTATTTCGACATCATCGTGTTTTTCAAATTTTAAATCATTTTTAAAAGGTAAGCGAGATAATCCGTCTGCCACATTATCTTTTGATTGCACATACTCGATATCGTACGTGTAATTGCTTAATATAACTGCCCAACGACGCAAACGATTTGCTGAGAATTGGGGAATTCCCTTGTTTGGATGAAAAATAGAAATTAATGGTTTATTATCACAGCAAAGGGTGAATTTTACTCCGTACACATAAATATGGAATTTATTTAAACCGAACATAATACCCAAAGCTTCTCGCTCAATTTGCGAGTAACGCATTTCCGTTGCATTTAGGGTACGCGAAGCATAACTTATAGGCCGCTCCGAACGATCCGGTAACACATGAACAAGGACGGCCGCGACTCCAACTGCGCTCGCGTCGGTAATAAGTTTCAATGGTAATGAAGGATTGTAAGGAATCAAGACAGTAGCTGAGACAAGTAGCTGTTTTACTTTGTTGAATGCTTCCTCACAATCTTTACTCCATCTAAATTTTGCGTTTTTCTTTAACAAACAATATAAAGGATGCAACACTGTTGACAAATCGTGAACAAATTTTGCATAATAATTTATAAGCCCTAAGAATGCCTTTAACTCTGTTACATTCTTTGGTTTTGGCGCGTTTGAAATCGCTGATATTTTATCTTTTAAAGTAAAAATACCGTCTTTATTAATTTTATGTCCTAAATATTGGACTTCTGTTTCAAAAATGCGCACTTTTTTAACGATAATTTTAATCCGGCTTCTTGTAAACAACTTAAAACCGATTCTACGCGTTCTAAATGTGTTTCGTAATTATGACCGCTGATTAAAATATCATCTAATCGTACTACAACACCTTTAATATGTGATAACAATGATTCCATAATTTTCTGAAACTTCGCTGGCGCGGAAGCAATGCCGTAGGGTAGTCGCGTATACTGAAAAAGTCCCTTATGGGTAGAAATCGTTGTTAATTTTCGCGATTCTTTTCTAATTTACATTGTTGATACGCTTGGCTTAAATCTAATTTTGTGAAAAAATTATAACCATCTAAATCATTAAATAAATCTTCTACCCGGGGAATCGGATATTGGTCAATCTGTAACAAAGGATTCACCGTCGTTTTGTAGTCTCCGCAAATTCTAATTGAACCGTCTTTTTTTACAACGGGTACTATTGGCGTACCCCACTCAGAAAAATCTACTTGTTCGATAATTCCTAATTTTAGTAATCTGTTAAGTTCAGTTTCCACTTTTTGTTTAACTACATATGGTAAAGGTCTTGGCCGATAATACTTTGGCGTACCTAAATTATTGTTTAAATTAATTTTAATTTCGCCTTTATTAAACGTACCTAAGCCTTCGGAAAACACTTCTTTAAATTTTTCAATTAACATTTGTAAATTAATATTATCTTTCTCGGACACGTTATTTATGGACGAAATACCAAAATTAAACTTTTTAAAAAATCGCGACCTAAAGCGGTATTCCTCCATTTTCAATGATATAAAAATCGATATTTTCATTTTTTTCTTTATATCTAACGTTTAGTGTACAAATACCAACTGGCTTCATTTCTTGTTTATTATATAAAAATAACCTTTTATCAGTTCGCTGCCATGCAATGTTACTAAAATTTTGTACATATGTATCATAATTTATCGCCGAAATACTCGCACCGCTATCTATTTGAAATTTTATTTGTTTATTTTCAATTTTAACTTCAATTGTAAAATCGCGATCAGTATTTACGTTATCTATACTAAACAATTGTAGATTATCATCACAACTAGAGTTATCATCGATGTTATGTACTGTGCGTGTATTTCGTTTGCCTTTGCCTACAGATTGTTTAATTTTATTATTACAAACTGTAGCTAAATGCCCTTTTAAATTACATATATTACAGCTTAAATTTTTATGGAAACAAAATTTTGATAAATGGTTTACACGGCCGCAAACTAAACATGGCGAATATGTTCCTACCTGCGCACTTCGTTTCTGCATTTTCCCCTGTTGTGACATGTGTGTTCCTTGTTTAAATTTAGACGACTGCGATGTTGACGCCACTTGATAAAGATTTTCGTCTTTTTTAAGGTTGCTCGTTTCTATGCTTGTTGAACGAGTCGCCATTTTGGATGTTGCAATGTCGATTACCTTCGCAAATGTCACTTTAACGTCCTCTTCAAATAAACGATCTTGAACTGCACCTTTTTCATAACCCATTAAGAACTGATCTCTTAACGCAATCTCCAAAGATTCTTCAAATTGACAATGTGCAGCCAAACTTCTTAAGCGTGCTGCCCATTCCTTTGGCGTTTCATATTCAATTTTTTTCGCATTGTAGAATTTATAACGAGCGGAAAATACGCTTTGTTGAGGCTTAAAATGTTCGGTGATAATGCGTAATAAATCGACATACTTCATCTTCTCCGGTTGAGTAGGCAGACATAGGTTGAAAACTAATTTGTAAGCTTCTTCATTTAATATATTTAATACTATCGCCCTTTTTCGATCTTCATCTTTTATCTCATTTGCCACAAAAAAGTTTTCCATTCTTGATTTAAAAATTTGCCAGTCACAAGTTTGAGGATTAAATTCTCGTAAATGTCCAACATTTTCCATCGTGGATGCCATCTTGAGCACACGTGGTTGATTAATTTTATATTTAATATTTTATTTACAATTTTTATCCTCGTCGCCAACTGTGATATCCTTATGATAATTAAACAATGGAATAACTAACTGAACTTTATTGTTAATTTTATATACATTGTCAAACGGCTCGATGGCCTAACATAACTTAACTTCTATTTTATATCAAAACTTGTCTAGCAACGCTAGATGCGCACGCGTTTTACAAATGCTATATGAATATGTTACACTGGTAATACAAAAACGCAGTATAAACAGATTGTAATAATTATAAATGTGCCGATCTTGGGCATACAAGGAGGTATCAAGTATGTACCTTAGCACCCTTAACAATACACTGCCCTATTTAGCAACGCCACACGTTCAACGTAAGCAACCCGCAGGCGCTAACAACACAAAACTTAGCAAGCGGTAAAAATTCAAATAATTTAAATATTTATAGATTATACGAAACTGTACACTCCCCGCCTTGAAATCACTCAGATTTCAACAACTTAAATAAAACTACGTGTGACAACTTCATATAAGTAACATACAAGTTAGATTAACGTAATAAAAATAAGTACAAGTACAATAAATCTAAACTTTAATATCCAAAATAAAAGAAAGGCTAAACTCAAAATAATAATACGTTTAAGCTCAAGTCCTGAGCGCAAGCGTCTACTTGAATTATTGCGAGACCTAGTAAATGGCGAACGAAGTTAAACTAGGTAGGCAAAACACACAACCGATGCACTGAACGCCGCACGACACTTCCGTTGGATAGTTTCACAGAAGCTGCGCGAAGCACGTTGTCGTGCCCATGATGAAGCTGAACGACACGTCCAAGATGCCACTGAAGTGGTGGTAAGTTGTCATCTTGGAGCAAGACGCAGGAATCAAGACAGAGAAGATCAGGCAGATGCTTGAACTATTTCTGACGTCGTTGAAAATCAGTGACTACCTCTTTACTCCACCGTCTCCAAAAATGTTGAACTAATTTTTGAGATCGTTGGTACGTTCGCAAGCGATTGTCCATAATGTGAGTAAGATCGGGTTCGGGTAAAGAATTTAAAGGACGGCCTATGAGGAAGTGACCAGGAGACAGAGGAGTAAGGTCATCAGGATCCGATGAAATTCGGGATAACGGCCTCGAATTTAGAATCGACTCTATCATTGTTAGAGACGTATACAATTGTTCGAAAGTTAAATTCGCGTTACCGAGGATTCGTCTTAGATGTGTTTTTACAGATTTAACAGCTCTTTCCCAAAGGCCGCCTTCATGGGGAGACCTTGGGTTTATAAAATCCCATTTAATTGAACTTTTATACAAATAACTAGTAATTTTGTCATGAGATTCTTTTGTATGTAATAATGAGTACAAATTATCAATCTTAGTCTTAGCACCGCGAAAATTAGTTGCATTATCACTTGATATACAGTTAGGAATGCCTCTACGGGCAATAAATCTTTTAAGAATATTTAAAAAAGCGTCCGTAGACAAAGAAGTAACAAGCTCTAAATGTATGGCACGAGTCACCATACAGACAAATACGCAAATATAGCATTTTGTAAGACGCGCACCCCTTGTGACTCTGTCTTTTATCATTATCGGGCCTGCATAGTCCAGGCCGACGTTATAAAAAGGGTAAACAGGATTTAACCGTGAAACTGGCAAATTTCCCATCATGGGATGCCGAATAAGTGGTTTGGTTTTGAAGCACCGAATGCAATCTTTTAAAAGTTTTTTAATGTGAGCTAGGCCACCGATTGGCCAAAAACGCTCTCTAATATTATAGAGCAATTGTTGAGCACCACCGTGTAGTAGCTCCTTATGATAGTTTCGAACGATTAGTTCAGTAAATTTGTGAGACTTGGGCAATAATAATGGATGTTTTTTGTCGTACTTAAAGTCCGAATTAATTAATCGGCCCCCTACACGGAGGCATCCGTTGGTATCCAAAAAGGGATTCAATGATTGAATATTAGAAGACCTTAAGTTATGATTATTTTTTATGTAATTAATTTCTGTAGCAAAAGATTCGTGTTGACATAACTTAGTCAACGTTAATAAAGTTCATTGATCTTTAATGGGCCAGTTAGTTTGTCAGAACTGCGGCAATTATAAATAAATCTGCGAACGTAAGAAAAAACTCTTTGTAACTTACCTAGGGATGAATATAATTCGAAAATTGAATTTCTTGGTTGAGTTACGGTCGCATTTATTAAAATCGTGCCCTTTTTTTCAGTATATTCATCCAAGTCAATGATATTAGGGTTGATGTCCCATTGAAATTCTTTGTTAAGAAGAAATTCTGGGCCTTGAAACCATAACTGATTAGAGGTTAAATCAGAAATGCTTGTCCCGCGTGACACTAAATCTGCAGGATTATTGAACGTGGCAACGTGATACCAATCCTGAATGTTAGTACATTCTTGAATAACTGCGATGCGATTGGCGACAAAAACATTATATTTATTTGGAATAGAATTGATCCAACTTAAGACGATTTTTGAATCCGTCCACAGAAAAACCTTATTAAAAATTATGTCTAGAGTATTGAGTGTTTTAAAACACCATTGTTCCATTAATACGGCGGCACAGAGCTCTAACCGAGGAATAGTGATTGTGCGCAAGGGGGCGACCTTTGATTTACACGTGCAAGAATAAGAGGGATTTGAAGATGCCGACGCGATCCAACGTGGAATGTGAATGTTGCCCAAGAACTCGAGTTGGCTTTTAAAGTCGGACCATTGGGACATAACATCTTCTGGAATCGGATCGTCCCATCCAAGACCAAGTTGCCATAGCCTTTGAATGAATAGCTTGTCTCGAACGACAAGCGGAGAAAAGAACCCTAAAGGGTCAAAAATTTTAGAAACAATAGATAAAATTTGCCTTTTGGTAGGCACCGAATTGTCGTTGGGCAAATTGATTTTACAAAATAAGTAATCGTTTAATGCATTCCAATGAAAACCTAGAGTTTTTGAATCAGAACGTTCTTCCATGGGTAGAATAGCTAATTCGACGTTTTCGGAACTCGAAGCATCAAAAACCTCCGCTATGTTTGAGAGGAAATTACGAATTGTAAATCCTGACGAAGAGAGTATGAAGGAGAGGTCTTTCATCATGTTTATTGCATTTTCCACGCAGTCTGTAGAAAACAATAGATCGTCCATGTAGAAATGTTTGGAAAGCACTTGAAAGGCTTCCGGAAAAGAATCTTTATGCGACTCGGCAAGGTACTTCAAGCAACGCGTAGCCAAATAACTGGCCGAAGCGGTACCGTAGGTAACGGTATTTAAACGATAAGTTGCGAGAGGTTTAGCAGGGCTATCTCTCCAAAGAATGTGTTGAAATTTGCGACAAGGAGAATCGACATTGATCATCCGGTACGTTTTTGCAATGTCACCACAGAGGGCGAGTGGATGGATTCGGAAACGAAGTAAGATATCGAATAAATTATCCTGCACTTGAGGTCCGGTAATTTGTGTATCATTGACTGACACGTTAGTAGATGATTTTGCGCTAGCGTCGAAAACTACAAGCAGTTTTGTTGTTAGAGATGACTGTTTGATTACAGCATGATGAGGAAAATATTGCGGAGGAATGTCCGCGATGTCAATAGGACCATTAATTGTTTCTATCGATACAAGTTCGGAAGGACTATGTACTTCAAATTCAGAAATTTTGGTCATGTGACCCATGGATTCGTATTCAGCCATAAATTGACAATATTCCTTGAGAAGCGTAGTTGAATTTTGGAGACGTTTCTCCAAATTAAAGAAACGGGATTCAGCTATTTGCTTAGAATCACCTAACAATAGTAATTTCGAGTTAAATGCTATTGAAACCAAGAGATGACCAGTGTCATCACGAAGGATTGTATTTGCGAAATGATTTTCGCAAAATCTTTCTTCTCTAGAAAGTAAAGATCGTTTGCAGATGGGAACAGGATTTTCTAATTCCCAGAATTTAGTTAGCGAGTGACGTAGATCAAAATCCGAGTCACTGCTCTGAGTTGTGGTATGGCATGTTATTGCCGAAATTTGTCGGTCTGAGGACGAAGTAAAATTATTTGGTAGATCACCTGCAACAACCCAACCTAATAAAGTGCCTTGTAGAGTTGGCAAGAAAGTGCCCAAAGAAAGTTTTTGGGGTAAGAGGATTTTGTAAAACAAAGCAGAACCGAGTAAAATATCGATGGCTCCGGGTTCGTGATAAGAATTGTTCGCAAGACGACAATGAGGTGGGATGTCTAGAAGATCCCTGCTGAATCGAACTCGAGGGAGCTGATCAGTAATTGTAGGTACGATTAGACAATCGATACCCGTCTTAAAACGTCCGGTAGTGGATTCTAATTTCACCGAAGTGTATTTGGAGCAGGACAAAGTAATGTCGTTTACTCCTCTTAAAATAAGATTAATGGGCTTGCAAGGAGAATTTAATCTATTATGCAAGCTTTTTGTAATAAGATTATGTTGTGAACCTGGGTCTAACAAACCACGTATAGTAAAAATCGTGTCACCGTAGCTGACCTTAACCTGAACCGTAGCTAATATAACCTCAGAGAATCTAGAAAAATTGCAAACAGAAACGCTTGTAGGAGTTTCAGTTGTTTGAGATGTTTCCGGAACAAGATGAGATGCGCTCGAGTCATTTGAGCGGGGTCGTGTATCATTTTGGCCAGAAGACTTCGTATTTTTAAAACACAGCAACGTATTATGGCGTTGATTGCAAAACTTACAATTAAGTGTAGAAGTACACTTTGAATTGGTGCCGTGGCGAAGACAAACTAAGAATAATTTTGAAGATTTTGCCTTGTGAAAACGAGCTTTGGTAGATAAGGACAAAAATGATGGACAATGATTTAAAAAATGCTGCTCTTTACATAAGATGCAAGCATATGTGTTTGGGCTAGTGTATAAGAACCCTTAAAAATACCTTTCTTTGTGGAATTTAAAGATTCCGCGAGGTTTATTGTGTCATCAATAACGTTACATTTGTCTGATAAAAACTGAGAAATTTCGTGAATTGTAGGAATTCTTTTGGGAAAGTTTTTGGCAAACTCAGCCGACGTGCGAGAATCAGTCTTGTTTTTTACTATATATGCTATGACGGCGTCTTTGTATTCGGCGTCCGTCGTGTTTTCATTCTCCACAGCCCGTAAATGTTTAATAAGATTGTCGTAAAATTTCCTTAAGCTTGAGTCTTTTGTTAATCTAGGGTGTTCAAACAGTGAATCAAAATGACTGAAAATTAGTAGTTTTCTATTATCGTAACGTTCTTTTAGTAATTGAATCGCTACATTGTAATTTGATTCTGTAGATTTAAGTTCATTTATCATTTCGCCGGCAGGGCCCTTTAAACAATTTTTTAAATATAAAAATTTTTCTGTCTGGGACAAGTCAGGGTTGTAGCCGACAAGGGCTTCAAAGGTTTCGAAAAAACTCCTAAAGTTTTGGTAACTACCATCGAAAATAGGTAGAGAAATTGTAGGCAGCTTAATATTATCTTTTGTACCACGATTACTTGCAATGGATTCGCTTGAACTGCTACGGGAAAAAAGTTTTTGTTTATTATTCTGCTCTAATAAACCTTCGGCATTAATTGAGTAAAAAACGTATTGCTTACGGAATTCAGTGAGACTTAGTAAGTCACCGATATCAGAATTGTTAGCTATTATCGAATTAATAGGTTTTTTTGTATTCGTTCAATAAAGGTTTAAAAATATCAAGCTCGAATTTGAGTCGTTTTAAATTAGTTTCTGAAAGATTTTCATTGATAGAATTAAGCAGATCTTTAAATTCTTCCAATTGTAGGATAATGCCCTTGGCATTTACAAAAAGTAGTTTTATTTCTTTCTTTGAGGTCATTGTAATTACTAATGGCTAAATACCTAAATCTCTTTAACTAAATTAATTATAAACTGATAACACAAGGTGTGAACGTTAAATTAAATTCGTATTTAAACCGTTCGATAATTACACAAAACTGTATATCAAATGTAAAATGCAAAATTTTAATTTGCGAATGATTGTATTATTATAATAATCGATGATAATTATCGATTTGCTGTTAAAAATGCTAAAACACTATGCGAATACGTGTTACATTTACAAACAAAATTAATAACGAAATTGTTTTATACGCCGTAACAATAGGTGATATGATAAAGAAGGAAAGGCTTACTCACGCTTTTATGGATAGACGGAGACGGCTCAAAAGGCACCGCACCCTTAAGTCACACCTGCGAAATGCCGGGAAAATGATCTTGCTACTATCTCTCTTTGTTGCAGAGGTAACACTATGTTGCGTTCTTCCTCCAATACATTAGTCGATGAATTAAATGTTTTATTTTTGAAAAATCGAAGCGAAAACCATAAATTCGGCTGACGAAGGACCAAACTTTGTATCGTTGTAGAATTTGTCGATACAAAAGTTCAAAAAAAAATAAATTCAACGTCTTGAAGAAGGAAAACGTTGCCGTAAATGCTGGATTTCGAAATAAATGTAAACGCCTCGAATCAAAGAAAACTTTTAATGCACTAAACTGTACACTGGTAATACAAAAACGCAGTATAAACAGATTGTAATAATTATAAATGTGCCGATACTTGGGCATACAAGGAGGTATCAAGTATGTACCTTAGCACCCTTAACAATACACTGCCCTATTTAGCAACGCCACACATTCAACGTAAGCAACCCGCAGGCGCTAACAACACAAAACTTAGCAAGCGGTAAAAATTCAAATAATTTAAATATTTACAGATTATACAAAACTGTACATTAATAATAGATAAACATTATAAAATTATGGTAACTTAATGTTAGGATACTTACCAAAGCCAGTACTTTACTTGCAAAGTTGTTTTAAAAAAATTAACTAATCAAAATTTAAAAACTTAAGCAAATAACACAAATTTTACAACGTAAGCGATAACAACCGTGAATAGATCAGAACACTATTCATTCCATAAGAATGTATTGGTCGTGTCAATTTCGTGTAGTGCTCGTATCACGTGACAAGTCCTTTACAATTTACGCGAACTGTAATTATCTTTTTCTTCAGTATTACATTTTATACTGACGCTACAGAAAATGTATCGCTAAGAAATTAAAATGTGAATTTTTATTGTCATTGCCCGTAACAGTATAGCTACCTATTTATTAGGGCTTTGATTAAAACAACTGTAAGTTTCTTCGAGGTAAAATGCAGTGATTATGGAAGAAGTTCTATTGTGATTGCGGTTCCTACATTAAAAATCCGTTATTACAATAACGGTGTTATTTAAAGCAAATATTTTATAATGCTAGCAATATAAAATTACGAAAATTATATAATTTTAAAATTACAACTGTTATTCAATACTGAATCACAGAAACCACAAATAATGCGGAATGTTTAAGATAATAATTGGTTGAAATGATAAAAACAAAGAATACAAATATAAATGACACTCGATGCAAACAGATCGTTTACATGCATCTTACTAAACGGTAATATCACCAAAATAATTCTTGCATTAGCTGCTCCCGTTCCTTAACCATTTTATGTTTACCGCAAATCTATAGGTTGCCTGGAAAACACTCAAAAGTATTATTATTTAGTTACGCTAAAAATTATATTAAAGTGTTGGTGCAGTTAGGTATATGTATTTACTATAAATGCGTTACGTAATGATCATCTTGTCTTATCTATTATTTAAGGAAGTAAGAGCTTTAGCAGCGGTAGAACAGCTTAAGTAGAATTATGCAAGGTTTTATACGGTATATTAATTGTTACATTTATAACAAGTTTAACTATAGTCCTACAACTCTTGGAATGTAGTTAACTGCTTTAAAACATAGTTTCATAACTATAAGGTAAAGGTAATCTATAATTATTTTTGTAACAATTTGATTGTACCAACACTATCAAAAATTTTTTACATTATTTATAGTTAAATTAAATTAGTAACTTAGATTAGATTAGTTACTACCGTATCTAAAACACCGAGTGGATAGCCAATTTAAACGATTTTGGATATTACAAAGCCGTTTGTAGGTTTTTGAAAATCAATTATTTTCATAAAAGTATTGAATTTGTTATATGATCTAAAGTGTAACAACTTTATTTACTTAAATTTTGAGTTAATTTGACCCTCAATATTTATTTATAAAATTTTTTTTTAAGTACAATATGTTTCATAAATTAAAAAAAATTAACCTTAGTTACCTGATCTAAATTTTTATAATCGGTGTTTTATTCTATGAAGTTATTTAGCTTAAGTTAATTTAATTTATTAATATTTTTACACAAATCTACTAAAAAACCAATTAAACGAATAAATTAAAAGAATGATTAAGTCAGCTAGGATACAAATTCTTACTCAAACAGAATTTGGTTAACTAAGAATTTAGTAATTATTGTTTTATATTTATTTAAGAATAAATAAAAATTTATAATATACCAACATATAAAAGCCTTTGTAACATTTTTTGTAAAATTAAAAGCCAAGGGTAGAATTTTGCTGTCTTGTGCAGTAGAGTGGATTATTTTAGCAAAAGTTCTTAGATTACAAAACACCGTAGGCGTACTAAGATTAAGTTAGATTTATGTTTTTATTATTTATACTTTAACACTAAGTATATTTTCTAAAAAAAGATTAAATCAACAAGAAAATTTTTTAAACAAGGTATTTTCTATAGAATCAATTATATTGTAATGTTTTTAAACAGTAATATTTTCTATGTTTTTCAACTTTTAAGTTACTTATATACGTATAGCGTTTAACAAAATGTTGTTTGATTTGTGTAAACATATTTAAATAGTGATCTGTGATTTTTATAAAACGGCAACCATTTTTTATATAATCTTAAGAATGTTTTAATCATTTAACAAATAACTGGACCAAGTTTGATTATTAGTGTTGAAGTTTCAAGAAAATAGTCATAAAATAGTTTGTATTGTAATGAAACGATATGCATATTACCTATTTTAGAGTATTATATTAAATAATTATTAAAAAAACTTGTCTTCTCCAAATATTTTGTATTTAACACAACCACAATTGTTTCGTCTAATTAATACTTTAAAGTCATCATCAAGTTTTCAATAATTACTATGAAGATTTAAAGTGAAAATTACTTAAAATTAATTTTTATATAAAACTCACCAGTCGTTGACACTAAAATCTTTTAATAACTAATCTTATCACCTAGGTAAAATTTTTAATTAACAACATACATTTTACTAACAAAATAAATAGCGACATCTCAATGAAAATAACTACATAAAATTGTTATAACAAACTGTAAACAATGCAATGACTGAAAACAAGACAACAAACGTATTTAAAAACAACTAAAATTATATAATTAAACCACAAATTTAACATTGCAATAAAATATGGAAATAAATAAATTCAGAAATTAAAATCTTTAATAATAAAAAACTATCCTAAAAAATATTACCTTGGCTGTATATGGCATATAAAAAATATTTTCATTAACTAATTTATAATTTTTATCTTTTTTGTAACAACTAATCTAATACTATTCTAAAAAAAATTGTGACTTATACTATCATGACTATGCAAATTTTTTACATTCTTTAAAAAGTCAAAATTGTGATTTTCGGACAAAACGTGCTCCGCAAAAGCTAATTTATTTGGTTGATCATTGTTATATCTGTTATTTTTAACCCTTTGTAACGGGCGTTAGTTTCCATGACACTGATGGTCTTGTGGCGTTTGACAAACGCCACTTACGCTTTTAATTATTGTCTCCTATTAATATAAATCAATACACATTAATTTTGACCACATGTATTTTACCAAAAGATAGAAAAAGAACCATATAAAACGAAAAATAACATAAATGTTCACATATTCTTTCGATTAAAACTAAACTTTCTAAATTAACAATTTTTATCAACGCAATTTGTACAAATGTTTTTTGCTTGGCCGAAACAAACCAAATTATTGTAATTTATACATTTATACCTTGTCATTTGATTTTCTTTCCTCTCGCAGATATAGAACCTTTTTCTTACATTCCAATACACTGACACTGGCACTTGCTTTCTCAGATTCGTTTTCTTCTCTCATTTCAATAGTCCTTTTTCGCAATCCCTTAGGTAAGTTTGCTGTTTTTAATGGAGATTGTATATAGTATTTAGTTAATTTTATAAAATGTCTTCTTTTATGCAAGTCGTTATACTTGTTTTCTTTCTAAAGAATGTAAGCGTTATTGCCTGCTACATTCAATATTGTGTACCAAATTGTCACTGGCCAACGGTTTGTTTTTTTAGAGACCGAGTAGGTAGCACACAGTTTGTCGACGTCAGCATTTGATTTTGTGCCATTCTAAAACGTTACGATTTTGGGTTTTCTTTTTATGTAAGTTGTAGGATCTATAGCTGAGTCATGATGCACACTAGAAAAGAGATGAACATTTTTTCTTTTTCTGTAATGTAAGAGATCAGTGTTAAATTGTTTTGAAATGTAAATTTTGAGGTAAAGTACAATGCTAGGTGGAAGCTGTCGTTTGTTTTTTGTTAATCATCAACCGCATGTTATAACCGATACTAACAATAATATCGTGTACTATATTAACCAATACGAAACAAACAATTTGAACAACTTCGATCATTGAACTTCTTCCTATGTATAGGGGAATTCGCATGTTCAGGTAACAGATCAATATCAAATTTTATTAAAACTTGTGCATTTAATTTCTGTTGCAATAAAGTATAAACACAATATCAAATAAAAAAATCTATTTACTAAATGCATATATGCAATAAACCAACAAAAGAAATACATCGAACAATTTATACCATATGTACAAAGATTACAAGTTTATATACATGAAAATAAATCAAACAATTATCCTAAGATAAGAACGTCTTCCGGGTTTGGACCGTGTTATTGTTGTAACCGTATTTGCCAACGTTTTGCCCACTTTCGTAAGAGGCGTCATCAGGGCGTGAGAGAAATGGAAGAAGTCAAACGAGTCACCGAAATCTAACTAAAAACTTTTCAAAAGTTAGCTAATCAACTTGTGAACCAAGCCAGATTCTAAACTCTGAAAAGGTAAGAAAGAAAACGATAAACTTAAAAACGCAAACAAAAATCTAACAAAGAACTACTACAGAGTTAGGTAATCAACTTGTGAACCAAGCCAGATTCTAAACTCCATAGAAATAGTCTCCGTATATAAAGAAGAAGTATCGTCACGGCTAATTAAGCTCGACTCTGATTGGATTACGGTTGAAAGGGGGCGTGGGGAAAAATGCGTTCGTTCTTATCTTAGTATAGACTCCGGCCGTGAAAGCTTTTGCTATTACAAATAATTATCATTTAGATAAATAACTGCTACTAAACTGTCTAAATTTAAACTAATATCAGATTTGTTTTTCACAAGCTTATTAACTAAATTATTTACAAAGTTACGATGCCAATTTATCAAAATCAATTTCGATTTGTACGATCGAATAGCGCAAAATTTTAGTTCCTGTTTCAGTAATGAGTGGGGCTGATGATTTCTCTAAGTCAATGTCAGACTACAGTATCAGTTATCCATATTATTATAGAGATCAGTGACTATTACAAATTTGCAGGTGCTTTGTCTAACGACAAGAGCTATATTTTTTTCAATTCAGTAGCTACGAAAGCGTTTAGGGAACGAGGAACTACATTTTATATATGAATCATTGAATGGTTGTATTAACCAGCTTTGTTTTAAATTTGATAAAAAATGTTATAAACAAGATAAAGGGTTTGGTATAGGATCTTGTTTATCATCTTTATTAAGTGATGTATTTATAAACAATTTAGAAAAAACATTTATATCTAAGAAGATTTTGTTTATTAGACATTGTTTGTGGTAATTATGAAATTATAATAAAATTTAAGTTATTAACATAATAATTCAATTCAGAGTAAAAAGCGTGGGGCGCATTTTACTACATTTTCATAATTCTCCTCTCATAGATAGTTGCCAATAGAATGATTGTAACACTTAATATATCAAGCACCCCACGCTTTTTACTCTGAATTGAATTATTCTGTTAATAACTTAAATTTTATTATAATTTTCTTTAGAGAAGACAAATTATGATTGATTGTTCGACCTTCTACTACAGTATTATAAACTCTTTGTAATTAAAAATTATTTTCTAGTTTTTAGTTCGGTTAGCTATAAAAGCGTGTTTTTTTAGTTTTTTTAAACTATTACTTATTTAGCATTTTTTAGTTTTTACAGCTATAGCCTGTACGGTGCAACTTTAACCCATGCCGATTGTGTTGCTGTAAATACTTTACCGTTCCATATTAATACGGCCAACGTGAAAAGTCAGTGTGTAGCATGTGTTAGATTACATAGTCTCAGGCGGCGGCGGATAGTTCGTAACTGCCAACGCATAAGTTGTTTTAGTTGGTGAGAATTTATGATTAGATATGTTTTAATTACAATTAAAGGGCTACCACATCCAAGGAAGGCAGCAGGCGCGCAAATTACCTACTCTCGGCACGGAGCGGTAACCGTGGAATACACTGACACAGTTTAAACACGATCAGGCTTTTTTCCATATTTCTAGTTAATTGCAGTTCCAATTTTTTTTAAGTTATATTTGTTATTTCCATCTCAATTGGAAAGCCTTTGTGGTTATAAATTTTTTGATTCTTCGTAATTTAATTTTTTCTGTATCGACTATAAATTCAAGGCCGCGTTGTTTATCAAATTTTGTTCCGTAAAATCAAGAAATTGAAATTTCTGTCCTAATTATTTTGTTGTAAATAAGAAGCCTTTTTTTGAATCACGGCTATTAATAGAATATATATATTATAAATAATAGTATCAGTTTATTAGACTCGTCAGGAGCTACATATCCATAAAAAACAAACAAAACGAGAACGCAGCTATCTTAAAAAAGTCTTTGGCTCTGTCGTGCTGAGACGAGTGCCACAAGCAGAGTCTAAAACTGCTTGCCTGTGCTCTGTCTTTGTTACTCTCACGCAGAAGATCCGTAAAGAAATTTATTAATCCTGACGATCCTAATCAGGATAATGGAAATTTTTTATTAAATTATTGCATTGTCATCGGTCCTAGAAACCGGTAAAAATTCAGCTCACAGATTCCGTTACATACGTAGATAGATACAGAAAACCCAAGCTTATAAAAGCGTGTTAAAAACATACATACAGCTAATATTATTGCATGGTTTAGCAACAACCCTTAATAACAAAAATTAGCAGCAATTAATTCTTAATTAAATCGTCTTGTACATATACCTATGAGTTTTGGAAATTATAGTTTGAAACACCATAAAATATATTGTTTTTATTAATAAGATTCCTGTATATTTAGTAAATGAAATTCTTAAACGAAAATTAAAAACCAAATCAATCTTAGAAGCTACTGTTCTTATATCGGGTAATAATGACTACATACAGAAATATATTACTTTGCCTTATATTGGTCAGATCTCTAATGATATTGCAAAACTTTTAAGCAAATACAACATTTAGTGTTGTTTTAGGGTTCATGATAGTTTAAAAAACCGGGTAAGTAACAATAAAGATTGTATTTCCAAATTACAAAGACTTGGTGTTTATATGCTAGTATGTGATAATCATGATTGTAATTGTATCTATATTAGAATTACAGTCTAATTAAAAATAACAAATATAACAATGATCAACTCAATAAATCAGCTTTTGCGGAGCACATTTTGTCCAAAAATCACAATTTTGACATTTTAAAAAATATCACATATTTGCATTGTCATGATAATTATAAGTCACAATTTTCTTTAGCACAATATTACATTAGTTGTTAGAAAAAAGATAAAAATTATAAATTAGTTAATGAAAATATTTTTGATATGCCATATATAGCCAAGGTAATATTTTCTTAGGGTAATAGGGTTTTTAATTTTTCAATTTATTTATTTGCATATTTTAATGTTAGATTTGTGCTTTGATTATATAATTTTAGTTAGTTTGGTAAGTTTTATATAAAAATCATAAATTTTAAGTTATTTTCGCTTTAAATTTTTATAGTAATTATTGGAAACTTGGAGATGACTCTAAAGTAATAATTAGTCGAAACAAGTTTACTGTTAAATACAAAATTTATGGAGAAGACACGTTTTTTAGTTATTATTTAGTTTTAAAGAACAAAGTTGTACATACATACGTATACACGGCGGTTCCCAACTGTACTGTAACCATTTTTATTACAAAATTTTATTTTAAATAGTTGACATTTCAGTCTTAACCATATTAAATATACCACCTTTTCATAGTCTACTAACTTATTTAGAAATTGTTATAAACGATTTTCCTTGTGTAGTAGCATACGTTCTTAAAAAAAGTGATAACATAACCTGACCGATAAACACTATCCGTGATTCCAGTAAGCGACGGGCACCGTACTAACTTTCTGCTTTCTTAATAACACTATATGTTGTTATATACTCATGTACCAAATTTAGTTAGTAAAACGTAATTTATAATAGTTAACCTTAGAGGAGTAGTAAATTAGCTTGAAAAATAAGCAAAACTAGTTCAAACACTTGCAGATGACATGTAAGGGTACCTCTTGCCAAGTACAATTTTTTGCAGTAAGTTCTTGTTTTGTTTATAGAGTATAAATGTTAATTAATCGAGTAACTTGCTAAGTAAATACATAAACTTTCTTACAAAGAAAAAACTTTAAACATCTAAAAGGATTACATTTTTATTAAATTAATTAAATAACAAAATACTTCTGACTTTAATTAAATACTTATTCTTCCACGAAAAATTAAATTAAATTTTATTTTAATTAAACAACTGATATTATTTAATTTTTTTATTATTTACGGTAAATGTTTTTTGAGTATGCACAATTAAATTTTATGAGTAGACAAATTGTTAATCAAAAAATAAAACAAATGATAAAACTTTCTAGTTTTCGTGTTTAATTTCATTTGTATTGGGTAAAATACCAACATATAAAACTATTTTAATAAATGTTATACTATTTATTTAGACGGTATTAATTGTTGTTAATAATAATTTTAAAAAAATTAAAAGATTAAATACAATAATTTCATTTTTTAAAGATTCGCAATCTTTTAAGCATTATGTTTATAAGAACAATTGTAGCTATTGTTTTTTAATTTATGCATTTAAATGTTTGATTTTTGTTTATAACCGCTGTCAAGAAAACGGACATTTCTATTATTTTGTAATAAACGGGAATGAATTGCATATTATAAATTATAATTATAAACACACACAATTAAACAAACATTAAACGTTTAAGAGGAAATTTAAATTATTGACGTACATAAATAATTGTTATTTTATCATTCGTTGGTATTGCTCTTTGTTTATTAATAAATTACAATTTACCAATTAAATACATAATTTTGATTATTATACGTATTTTGTTAATAATAATAAAAAATCTAAATAAAAATGTTAGTAATTAGTTTAAAAAAATTTTTTTTTCTTTATTGTTTATTTTAACTACATTCCCTTTTCTATTTTACAATCGTAGCTTTGTTCTAGTTTTAATTACTAATATATTTTTGTAAAATATTAAATCAACAAAATAAAACATTACTTTAACTAAAGCATAAAAAAACTTAAATACAGACAGATATGAAAAACAAGAATATACAAACGTCAGTTCCTTTTCACTATCAATTTAGTTTGTCATAAACAAATACGTTTGCAGTCGACAGAAACCTTTGCGTTGTAAATTAACATAGGAAAAATGTTTTGTAATTGTTACAATGTTTGTATTATAATTAAAATAAAAATTTGTTAATTTGCCGTTAAATCAAAACTAAGCAATTTATTTTAAGAAACAAAATTTGTGTTTTACAATTGTATGAATATAAGTAATGTGTCGATTAAGTTAATAATCCCTTCTTACTTACTTAGTTACCATTACGAGGAAGCGAACCTTTTGTCGTATGCATACCTATATTTAAATTAAACATTTAAAAAAAAATAATATTTAATATATACAAACTATCGGCATTATAATTTTTTAGAACAAAGTTATAAGAACAAGCTGAACATAAACTTGTCATACTCGTGAACAACTAAGAGTGTCGATTTTCATATTTGATAACCGGCTAACCGATTAAAGCTAAATGTCAACATCTGGCAATAATTTATCTAACTGTAAAGATTTTATTGTGCTTGAGTTTTCATATAATTGTATATATTCTTTATTTATAAATGTCTACCTCAAGCTTAATTTTATTTACTCTATTCTTAACACGCTGGTGCGGTAATAAACTCAAAAAATCACTAGTGCGGTAATAAAGGTCATTATGACATTTCAAAGAGTGTCAGATCATATTAATTACATAAGAGTTGTAGATAAAATACTTAAACATATATTTAAAAAAAAAAGTTTTATTCCATATAATTGCACCGCCATTTGACTTTATGTGTGTTGTTTCGGCGTAAAAAAACCTATAAAAATTACATTTTTTGAAAAAGTAAATCAAAATCGTAGTTTGCAACAATGAGCTGCACAATCATTGCAATTTTATTGTAAAATAGTTACAGAAATTTGAATTTAATTAAACGTATTGATAGCGGTATAAACAGTAAATCTTTTAGTATCCAAACTTGGTTTGGGTGTATAATTTCTTTATTTTCTAAATATAAAAGTGTTTGTTTTTGTATTTTTTTTGCTAAAGTAATGCTCTAACCATCTATCAGTTACTTTAAAACATTAATGTGGTAATGTAATAGTTAATTAATTGTTATTTATGTATTTGGGGCATAAAGAAGCTTTTATTGCGTAAGACGTAATTACGTCGATTTATACTAAAATTATGTTACCTTCCGTTAGGTCTCGTAAGATTACCACAAAAATATTTGCCAATGCTTATGGCGATCAAACACTCTGGAATTTCTATATTGGCAGATTCCATAAAAATGAAGTTGTTTGACATGAAAGTTGATGTCGGTAAGTTAGAAAGCGTTTTTGCCAATAAAGTTAAGCTTGAAGAAAAAACATTCTGTCGGCAAGAGTGGTAACTTTAGAAACAAAATATTTTAAGTGTAAACAATTTGGTCATTACAACAACAAATGTAATAATGTCACAGAAAACAGAAAGTTATCATGATCAGAAGCAAAGTATAGTGAACACTTTTAGTGCTAAATGCTTCAATCACGAATCAACACCAAATTATGGTACTCAATCAATCGAAATTTTCCGTGACATCCACTGGAGACAACTGTGGGAAACGAATGCTATCAAGTTGTTGTTAAAAATGTATTATATGTGCTCGCATTGACAACAAATTCGCTCTGTCAGTTAATTTTAAACAAAAATGCAGTGGAGGTGTATATAGATGTTAAAAAAATAAAAAAATGTTTGTTAGCTACATTAGAAACAGCATCCAGTAATACAAGGCATCGTAGATTTGGTCATATCAATTCGGAAGATTTGAATAAAATAAAAAACGGTAATATAGTGCAGAGTTTATCATAGACAGATAAAGCACAAAGAAGGCTATGAAACTGTGTCATTTGTTGTAAGGGTTATCAGCCACGTTTATTATTTACCCATATTGGTACGAGAGCTCATGTTTTGTTACAAATCATATATACAAACGTTTACAGACCGATGAAAAAAAAATTCATCAGCGTTAAATAATATGACACCATTCGAAGTTTGGACAAGACAGATGTTACTAATTTCAGAATCTTCGGCAGTACAGTGATGGTTCATGTAACTAAGGAAAAACAGTTGAAATAGAATAAAAAGGCACTAAAGGAAATTTTCGTGAGATATGAAGAAGATATCAAGGGCTACAGAATTTACATTCCTAATAACGAAATTGTTAGAAGTGTTGACTACACTTAGTTATAATGGAAGATAAAGTATTGACGTTGCAAAGAAAGAGGAGATGATTACAAACGTAATTGAAGATGTAATAGTTTCAGTGGGAGATAAAACTGATAAAGTACAGCAGCAAAGTGAGAGAAATTTAAATAAAAAAAATGTTGAGATTGAACTGCAAAAGTCGAAAACAATACCAAAACCAGAAAATTTCCCTGGTTATGTTACTTATACGTGCCTTAGTAGTATTGATTTAAATATTGACCCATTACGCTTGAAAACAAATTGTCAATGCCTGATGTAAAAACTGAAAAAAAAAACTTGAATGGTTTGAAAAGAACAAAGCTTGGAAGCTTAGTGATGTTCTGGAGGGTGGCACAGTAGTAGACTGCAAATGGGTGTTCAAACCTTCAAACTAAAAATGAATAGTAAAGGTAATGTGCATTATCGAACGAGGTTAATAAGTAGAGGTTTTGTTCAAAACCAGGCATCGACTACAATAAAACTTTTTCACCAGTAGTGCGACATTCCACTTTGAGACTATTATTTGCATTATCGGTAGAATTAGATGTAGACATTCAACATTTAGTTGCAAAAACAGCGTTTTAAACGGTTTTTTGAAGAAGATACATAAAAAAACAACCCAAAAGTTTTATCAAATCAAATGATTGTAAGAAGATTTTAAAGTTAAAAAAACATAATATTTTAATTTTCTTAAAGTCTTCTTTACAAATTTATTTATTTTTTATTATTTTATTTTAAGAACCTAATTAACACTTCGTAACATTTTCAAAATAAGTAATATTTTGTAAAACAGTAGCTTTCTGTAAATAATGTAAGAGTAAAATAGAAACATTAGGAGGTGTGAAATAATTTAAAATAGTTATTTTGCTTGTTAAAGCATAGTGCTACCCTAAATTTTTCACATATTGTCTGAGACACTCCAGTGCAACCTGAAAACTTACATCTAATTCTTTTCTCTGCCCAGGTTGGCCAATATTGCGTTGACTTTGGCGCTTTTTTGCCTGGAGATCAGGTTCTATGCTTCAGCGTTTCATAGTGGTTTTTGTGCCGAGCTTACATAGCACTATGGCGATTTCAAGACAAAAATCTGCCGATGACAGTTGCTTGTTTTCTAATTTTTTTCTTGTGTACTCTTTTGTAAAGAAGCCATGTATTGGCCATTGCGAGATCGAGAAAATAAAAAGTAATTTTTTTTTATTTTCACAAAATTCACGCATACACGTCCTAACCGGCGTCACAGAGTGTACTGACAAAATCAAATATTTTTCACCAGCACCACCTAGTAGTAAAATATATACACTAAAATTGTATAGAATAGTTTGTAATAGCTCTGTAGCACTGATTTAAAACGATCTTTAGCGTTTGTTTTAGATGCTATAAGCAATGAATCAGTTTGTTACAGAACTGTCACATGATGTTACGAACGGTTAAACATGTTTCGCTAACAAAAATTAGTGTCATCAGGTTAACAAATAAAATTGTTAACAAATTATAAATTAATATGACAACATAACGTCTTAAAAAAACACGTGTAATTGTCATATTAATTTATGATTTGTTAACAATATTATTTGTTATACTGATGATGCTAATTCTTATTAGCAAAACATTAATTTAATTAAATTCTAACAATAAAAAATAAATAAATTTGTGGAAAAGACTTTAAGAAAATTAAAATATTATTATAATAGTACTCCACTTTGAGTAATGAATTACTTTACTAATATTTAAAAAAAAACAATTTATTAGCTAAATATAAGAAATCAGAATTAGAACCTTGTGTGTTTATAAAGAATTTAAGTGGTATTGTTATTGTAGTAGTTTTATATCTTGATGATTTTTTTAATTTTTTTAAATGATAAGGAACAAATGTTTTTCAAAAAGGAATTAGGTTTAAGATTTGAAGTGAAAGGTTTAGGGCAGGTTAAGCAATATTTTGCAATGCGCATTAATTTTACTAAGGCTATTTATACAATAAGTTTGAATTAGGAGAGTTATATAAATCAATTGTTAAAAAGATTTAACATGTTTGATTGCAAATTAGCGGTTACTCCGATGGAACCTAATTTAAAATTTGAAAAACGTTTGTAATAATATTTCTTATCGGCAGCTTATTGGCAGTTTAATGTACTTCACTGTTATTGCTTATTTAGTTATTGCTAGTTAAATCAGTTTAAAATAGAAAAAAAGAAATGTGCAAAATAATTTTAAGGTATTTGCAAAAGCACCAAGATGCTAGGTTTAGTATTTGTAAAAAGAAATGCAAAACTGAAAGGGTTTGCAAATGCCGAATGGGCCAGTAATTTGTTCAATAAGCGGTCTTATACCAGTTCTTGTTTCGGCCTTTCAAGTTCTACAATTTTCTGGGAAAGTATGAAACAGAAAATAGTAGCTTTGTCAAGCATGGAAGCCGAATATATAACAATCTCTCAAGAATCAAGGGAAGCCATAAATTTGCAAAATTTGTTATTAAAATTAACTGGAAAAGCAAAATGTGTTATAATATTTATTGACAACCAGAGTGCATTGAAGCTGTTGTCAAGTCTCATGTTTCATAAAAAGGTCAAAAGACATTGATGTGCGACACGATTTTATTAGAGAAGTAATTGAGTAAAATATAATTCAAATGCAGTATTTAACTGACATACTTACAAAGACTCTGACTACAGTCAAGCATAATTATCTTTTAAATAAGTTTGGTATAAAAGATTTATTTTGAAATATTAGGGGTGTTATACGCATAAAAGCCATTTGGCATATATGTAGTGACTATCAATAAATATAGTCAGTTTGTGCTGAATATTCTAACTGACAAAAACCCTTTAAGTTGAACAATTCAAAAAAACCTTTACGGTCCGTAGTCATCGTTGTTGCTCTGCATATGTTCGAAAATAATCATAAAATAGAAGACATCAAATTATATAGGAAAATAAAAAATATAGAAGAACTAGATCTATACAAAAGTTTAAAAATTCTTAAAAACAAATGTTTTTTGATAAACAACGATGACTACGGACCGTTAAATTTTTCGAAATTGTAGTAGCGTGGATGCATCTCCAAATATTAATATGGTTAATTGTTCTAATGGTATTGTTAACATAAATTTCCCAAATGAATTTTTAATAAAAAGTAGAATTTTTAATTTCTAATTAGTTTGGTAAATTTTTCTGTTCTTTTGTTAACATAAATTACATACAAGAAATTTTCAATAAAAAGTACAATTTTCGATTTCTAATAAACTTTTCATTTTTTAAGTATTTAGTTTATTAGGCACCTATCATATCATTGTTTGACGTTTTATTATAGCCTGTGGGAATAAATAAGTCCGTGGACTATAAGAAGACGGTTATGATATATAAATTTGTGTATAAATGTCAATTTATAATACATTCGTGCATTAAATATTTTTTTGCTACAGGTTTGTTTTAAGATAAACTGTAGCTTATATTGAATTTAGAGATAGAATTTTTGTACAAATTTTGGTTTATTATCTGTTTAAATTACATTTTTTAAATAAAATAATAAATATGTATATAATGCACATTAATTTTAGTATATTATCAGCAACTTATGAAATCCAATTTTACAAATAGTTTTTAAAATCAATATTTGCTTAATCTGCAATTATACATAATGTTTAATGCTAAACTGATGAAATTATTTAAAACATTTGACTTCTAATAAGTAAATGAGTTATTGGTAAAGTAGCTTATCCTCCTGTTTGTGAAGTTGTAATTAGTACTAGATCTTATCTTCCTTAGAAGGGGCAATAAAAACCACTCTAAACAATTTTTATGGCTACGTTTCGTGCCTCTAGTGTGCACTTCTTCAGGCTACTTACCGTAAATAAATTTTCAGTGGCTTGAAGAAGTGCACACTAGAGGCACAAAACGTAGCCATAAAAATAGTTTAGAGTGGTTTTTATTGCCCTTCTTAAGGAAGATAAGATCTAGTACTAAATAAATTATATTTTATGAATGTTTAACTATTTTGTTTTTTATTTAATAAATGTTTATTTTAATTTTTATTTTTTGTTTAAATACTTATTTTTTTCAAATAAATGTAACTAAAAAAATTATAGTTTAATAAAATATTATTATATACCAAAATCCAATTTACTAGAAATAGAAAACACAACTTTACAGCTTCCTTTAATAATTGTCAATTCAAAAGTATATCAAATTTGAAGTTTGTTTATTAAGACACACAATAATTTATTAAAATAACTTTTAAGCCTAATTACAAAATTTTACTAAATTGGTTTTAACACTAAACGTGCTGTTATTACCATAAGGGGTCATTTGATCCCTTATAAAATAAACATTGACTTTTAGAAAGAAATTTTTGACTTGTAACATAGCTTCTGATTTCTAGTAAAACAATCAAAAATATATTCTTATGGTTTTACAATTGATTGATTTCTCCTACGTATATTTTCCGCAGACAAATCTTTTACAAATTATACAAGTTTGAGTTGTTTTACTGCCTATGTACAATCTTATTTGACATATTTTGTGATTGCAAATTATTGTTGTAGCTACTTGACGTTTCTTCTCGTTGATTTTCCTTTTTTTTTCTCTACAAAATTTGTAGTACTTTGTAACGAGCTTGTCTGCTAATTGTAATAGAAAATGTTCGCCCGGTATCTTCAACCCAGTAGTTTCCTGATAGAGTATCCATGCAAATTTGACGATATATATTCTCCTTCTTTGGTCAACCTTATCGACGCTAAGGTTAGTTTTATTATAATAACTGATTGTTCCGGGTGTTTTCTTTCTATTCTTATTGTTTTTTTACAAATTTATGTTTGGTACTAAGCATCATAACTTTTTTTTGGTTTTGATATATATAAATTGTCAATGTACAATCATTTGAGCTATATTTTATTCTAGAAAAAATATTATTATTAATATTATTAAAATTATTTTGTGGGCAATTTTAATCCCCTTCTTCTTCCAGGTACTCATTCGATTCATGTTGTACTTTTTACTAACAATTTTGCAGCCAGAGATACAATAGCAAATGTTCGACTAATTTCATGACAACAAATTCATTCAGTAGCATTTATGACCGGTCTTGCATTATCCCATCCTAAACATGGCATCTCGTTTACAATATTATAACGCACCGAGATACTTTTGAAAACATCTTGCAGACAAGATATTAAATTTGAAAGGCAATGAAGAGAAAAAGTATAATCACTTTAATTATGTTAAAGATTTTTTGAGTTTTAATCAATGACTAAAATTCTCTTACCTGGGTAGATTATTCCGGTGGCGTGTGATCGTCTAGTTTAATTTACTTTGTTAAATTAAAACTTTATTTGTAGCCTGGTATTATGGAGTATTTGGGGTTGTGTTAATAACACTTAGGTTCTTTTTTTCCAAGCGATGTACGGTAAGACACAAAAAACAAGCGACAAAATCTTTAAAACATCTAACTTTATGTGACATATTAATTTTTTTTAAGACAAAAAGTCACTTTCTCAAAGCCCAAATGAATAAAATTGCGCTCACAAATATATTAAACAAGAAAAGGTCGAACAAGTGAGATTCACGTTCGACATTTTTTTGCTGACTTTGTTCTGGTTAAGAGCTTTCTGATAACGGGAACAATTTTCTAGTTACAATAAATGTTAGAGCAAAAATAGAACCAACGGAAAATTTAGCCAGATCTTGGTTAGATATGACTTCTGAATATTCTAGTTGGCGCGCATTTTGAACGCAACAGAAACAAACGATTAAATTTTACCCGAGTTTTATAGCGGTTCACAGTTTAACAGCTTCTGAGATTATGACACAATTCGAGCTATGTTGGCACACCCTTTCAGATGTAAAAGTTTCAAAGTGGAGATTTCACTTTTGGAAATTTGTCTCCACAGTTTACAAACTGGACTTTTTCAACTGTTTGTCCTGTTTGCGATACCCTGTCATATCTAAAGAAGACTTACAGCAGACTGGACTCACAATAAAACATATCGCGACGCAAAATAATTGATGTTTGGACTCAATTCTTTAGATGTTCTCAGCGTAAACTTTCGGCGCAAAAGAAGTAAAACAAATTTTAAAAACAACACGCCAAACAAAAATATATAACTTGTTCTCTCCGTTTCTAACAGAAAAAAAAAGTTTAAATTAAACTTAATAATGTGTCACTTAATAGCTAACAAACGATCCGAAGCGTAAAATTTAAGTTAAAATCTATATGACATAAAGGCAAAATTGAAGTTAAACAAATTTTTATAAATATCACTTAACACTAAATAATAGCACGTTTACACAATTAAAAAGTTTAAATTGAACCCCGTAATGAATTCAGTTAAGTTAAGTTAAGTAAGTAACTCTTTTCGCGAAACGTGATCAAAACTTCCGTATGCAGTCTGCAATTCAATCCCTTTTTTCTTCGCGTTAGGGTTTTTAAAACTTTTGTTTAAAACATTCTCCTTCTTCATTGTGCGCAATTTTGACTTATTTTTTTAGAAACACTTTTTTTGATTGGTTAAGTTTTCGAACCCTCACAACACCAAATCTGCCAATTGGCTTCTCTGTTTTATTTATTCTCCTGAAGGCGGTGTTAGACCTTTTTCTACTCTTAAAATATTCTCACCTCGTTACTGGAATGCACTGGGTGTTTCAACTGGAACAAAATTTACCGATTCCGCAACTTTCTTTGCAATTAACAATGGACTAAGGCGCTACTGACTATAAACATGCATTGCATAGTTAAACTTTACGTTAACATAAGTCCTTTGTTTAATCTTAACACACCAATAACGCTACAAATCTTTACAATCGCCTGCCTGTTTATACGCTTTCAACCTTGAAAATTTGACTCAAATTTTGTTTTTATTACTTTCGTTCTAAGTTGATAGCTCTTTACATTGAAAACGTTTATGACTTAAACTAGTGATTACTGACAGTTCTAATTATAAAAATTAGAAAATTAGATCTAATAAATTATTATCTTGCTTAATCGTATTTCATAATCTAAACATAAATTATGGCCTGAAGAAGTGCTAACCTTCAGCACGAAACGTTGCCATAAAAATAAATTAAAGTGGTTTTATATTGCCCCTCCTAAACGAAGAAGATAGCATTAATTAGGATATCACAGAGAGGAGGATAAAGAATCTTTACCATAAATTATGGGTTTAGTCAAACATGTGCGTTTCGGTCGACTTCCTTTTGGCGATCACCGCGGTTTTTTTGATCAAGGGTAGCTTTGTCGCTTTCGTAATATTACACCAGGCATTTGAAACTGTTTTTCTTGTAAACTATGCCTAAATCGAAACCGCCCGATTTTTCTTATTGAAATGATTTGCTTCATTCGTTAAGACTTATTCCCACAGCCGTGGAACGAATTAACGTACTAGCTGGACACCTGCAGAATGTGGTAGTTGCATGCTAGCGGATTATCTTGTCGTTCTCGTCTCGCTTCACTGATAACAAATAGTTTTTTTTTTTACATATGTCGCATTGTCGGTCTGTTTCAATATATTTGGTTTTTACATACCTATATTGCGTAAATTTGCATATTGTTGTCGTGGGAAAAGTTGCTAGCTAATGCGATTGGCTGGTAACAACATTGATTATTTTTAATGAAATTGTTCCATACGTCTCAAACTTAGTTGTTGAATCGGAGAAAAACTCAAAACTTCTGAGAAATTGCTTGTTCATAGCATTCGAAAAGAAGGGATTTTTTACTGCGTAATTTTTTTTTCTGATAAACGCTGCGTGCATATAAAACTGATAAAAACATATAATTTTGAAATAAGCTGATCTCATTTTGTCCTTAAAACTCTGCTTCTCTACATTTATATCTATTATAACTAAATATGTTGATTTGGTTTTACCAAGCATAATATTTCGGTATTTCAGGATCCGATAAAAATTTCGGCGCTTTTGTATTCCACGAAAAACATTCTCATCTTTATCGTCAAACGCATCATCATGCTGACTTTTCTCATCGTCTGGAAAATCACTGTTACATTTACTTTGCTCATCTTCTAATATAGAAGTTTCCCCGCCTGAACTCGCTGCACTTATTTTTCAAATTCTTTTATACTTCTATTTTTCTATACTTATGGGGTTAAATAACCCTTTGTGCTACGTAAATTAGATAAACAATTTTTGTCGGTAAAAAATAAGCTACGTAAAAAAGGGAAAGCAAGAAATCAAATAATCAATTGATATAAGAATTAAATAAAATCAAAGAAGCCAAAGAAATAGCAATAAAAGCATTTTAAAGTAAATTTTGAAATAGATCACTTGACCCTCACTTGGTACATTTAGTGTTAAATTGTGACACTTAGTACGTCTAACAAGTACATACATACCACGAAAAATTTCTTAGTAATAAAATGTTTCAATATTTGTTGTATACATTTATTAATTATAATTTAAATGAAAATAAGTTAGTATTGGTATATGTAGTACAACTCAATATATTTTAAAACAAATTAGTTTAAATTTGTATCGTAATGTAAATGGATAAGGACTTACCAAAAGCATTATGATTCTAACCCAGTCGAAACAACAAATTAGTTGATTTTACGATCTGACGTTTAATTCCTTATCTCACGGTTAAAGGCTGCGAGTCTGTCGTATTTTATCAACGACACGTTTTGTTTGCCTTTCTACAAGGAATTCCTTTAGAAATTAGGACGATTTATGTGTTGTTCCCGTTGTCAGCGTTTTGTAAGTTATTTCTAATACCAAAAATGTACGGAATGTGTTTTTGAATTGATTAATTGCGTAAGTCTTGCTGCAATAAACTTTGTACTAATTAAGTTAACTCTAATATTGCAAGAAGTTTAACCAGCGTGTAATTTCCACAATGTAATTGTAAAGTTTCAAGTACGTCGATGCAAATTGAAGCTACGTAAGTATAAGTAAACGAGGTTGTCATCTAATGTCATTACATTGTATTATAATTTAAACTATTTAAAAAATGATTCTCTTAGCGTTAAGTTAATGTTTGTTAATGATACCAAACTCAAATAATTTTTAGTAGCACAAAGGACTATAGACATAACTGGTAAGCTTTATAATTTCTGTATTTGTAAATTAAAGGTGAAATGTATTTGGCTTAAATTCCTATATCATTGAATGTGAATTTTATCTCCAATTTGCGGTGTAGAAAATTTTGTTCTGTTAATTGCATACCAGCATAAAGTAAATTACGTCAATGAAGGTTGGAAAATTGCTATTACATAGACCAGGTTGATTTTACGTGTACGTGATAATTAACATTATTTATATAATCTCGTAGTGTTCGTGTTCGTGTGCTACCAAATCTACACGTAAAGCTATTAGTTAGAGCAGTGTTCTAATGTACTTGCTTCCGACAACGTATGTTTTAAAGCAGAAATAATTTATTTTGTTCTTGTAAAAATGTTTTATGTAATAAATAAAGTAATAATAAGATTTAGAACGTAATACATAAAAATAATTTTTGTTTGCGTTTTGTTTCTAGATTAAAATACAAATTTTATGTAGAAATAAATATTTTATTTAATATTAATTTTTATAACGTTTTAAAAGTAATTGTGTATAATTAAATTTGTACTTTATACGTATTTCTAAACTTTTAATTTAACGGTTAATACTAATTTTTACATATTTGTTTTTTTTTATTCTATTTTATTCTTCTTGATAATGTAAATTTTTTTTGTACTACAATTCGTTTTCTGATTGATTGCAAAAACGCTTTACTAATATAATAAAAAAATATTAATACATTTATAATTTAATTATTTATAATTATGTATAAGTTAATGACATATTAACTGATAGGTATATGGTAAATAACTCATGTGCAGTTAAAAGCACAAACAGTTTTTATTACTATCATTGCAAACAATTTTTTTAATGTATTTAAACAAACTGTGTAACTTAAACACTAAATATATTTATCTTAATTAAATTAGTCATCAAGCATTTAGACTTATAAAAATTTGTTTTAATGTAATAAGATTTATGTATAATGACAAAAAATGTTAAGTTTTTACTTATGTGTCTACATTTTACTTGAAGAAGTTGGGAACAATCAGCGAGAAAATTTAATATTGTAGACTTGAAAATCAAAAGAAAAACCAATTTGACTGTAATGCTTCAAACTCAATTCTGTTATTCAAGCTGCGTAATCAATTTTGAAAAAGATCTGAACGCAATTTAAAATACAATAAGATTACTTTAAATCAGCTTTAAATTAACCGTCCATGCTTTAATTTAACTGATTTTAACTTTATATATATTCTATGTTATAAATACAATTCAAGGTGTTATTAAATTAAGTATTACAAATTTAGACATAAAATTTCCATAACATTAAACATATATGCACAAAACCTAAAATATTTAATTACAAATTAACATATTATTTTTAAACATGTGTAGACGTAAAAATATATTTTTGCTTTGTTTTTACAAATAATTTAACTTTTTTAAATCGAATCTAATTTATTCAATATAACAAAATATGCATCATCTGGTTCATTGGTTTCTTATTACTTGCATGTGACCGATTTTATAAAAAGTACATTTACTATGGAAAATCAATTAAATTAAAGTATAATAGACATTTCCAATTATCTACTCTTAAATATATACACGGTTGTTATACAACTTATATTTGGTATAGCAAAAAATTTATTACGTGTTCTATTAAAATAAATAAAATAAAATTTTTTTACTGTATACTGAACAACTTTGGCAATAAATATAAAACATTTCTTGAAGTTTCAAATCGTAGTAAAAACTTATTTTACATTAATACAGCTATATAATGTTTGAAAATAAAATAATGCGAATTGTACAAGTTGATATTTATAGTATAATCGGATATAAATATACTCAACTTTAACAATATATCTTTTGAAAAAAAATAGTAGACTATTGTAAACCACTTTTTGCTGACACAAAAAATATTTTGGTGAAATGTAAACCATTTATGAAATTTTGTTAAAAGTACACTTGTTATAAAAGAAATCGAGACAAACTTTTTGTGACAAACAGAAGTTTTATTAGTGTAAACATGGTTTTACCGTAGGAACCGTCCGGTTCTCTGTAGGTTGTTCTACCATTGCATCAGGTGTTAGTGCCTGTAACCAAGAGCATTGAAATAAAAGCATAAAAAAGAGAAAATTAGTTTATTAAAAATATTATTTCTCAATAATAGGTAACTTGTATTGTGTTATCTGTCGATTTTTGTATTGTTTATAAGATGAGAGTTTTGCACATACATATTAATGTAAATAAACGCTTTAAAAAAATAATTTATTAGAAATTGATAATAAATTTAAAGTTCATAGTAATAGCACTATTTTTTTAGAAGTGAAGGTAAAGTTTTTGTTTTTATCGTAAAAGGAATCATTTTCTCTAAATATCTTTACTCAAATAATAATGTAGTAGTGATGATATTTTATTAGATAATTATAATGTACAAAAGCATTTATATTTTCTTAAACAATATAAAGCCGTCCGGCTTGTCCGTTTTAATTTATTTTAATTTCAGTTAAGATCTTTTTGATTGAAATTAAGTGTAAATTTGTAAACAAACCGGTAAAAACACTCAAACAAATTAAAAAGTTTATGACCTTATTAGATTAAATATAGCAAAAGAAAGGATGTAAATTTCTTTTTAATCTAAGAGATTTGAATTGCTTTTAATTACAATTGACACCAAGTCTAACTTACAAAGAGAATTTGTTTTATCAATATTATTTTAAAATTAGGAGATATTTATTTACTATAGTATACAAAAGTAGCTCACTAAGAAAAACAAAATTTTTAAATCTTCTCGTTTCCTCAAAATACGGAAATTATTTAAATCAATTGGATTGTAACTATTTCCTTATCAAGCTTGTTACTGGAAAATATTTAATAACAGAATTACTTTTCTCTTCTTTTTGATGCGGTCACACAGCAATACGGATATTGGATAATTAGCAATATAATTACTGTGAGGATTTGAGAATGTCTGTAAATACTGATAATGAGTTGTAGATCATACTAATTTAATTGCCATTGAAAAAATCTCCTTACGCTAGACTAGATGCGAATTATTGCCAAATTATCGCGAGGTTGTACCGTACGTGAAGTCGCTGCCGTGTTGGATGTTTTCAAAGCATCTGCAGGTCGTGTGCGTGTAAAATGAAACGGTGAGTATACAATTTGAAAGGACCGTTTTTTAATACTTCTAACTATGCACATATAAAAACTTTTCCGGCAAGAGGAATCCGTTACCCATAAAATTACACCAGTCCCTGTAAACACAACGGCCGTTACTCAGTGAATACTTGGAGCTAGATAAGCTTTCGTGGTTCAGGGGTTTGTTGGGCTGCTGAAAAGCGCCTTAATTTCAACGGATACGTAAATATTTAAGGCGTTTATTTATATAAATAAACAAATGCAAAATCCTCATAAAAAGGGTCTGTTACCGTTACTGATGAGACGCCGCGTGAATGTCAGCAAAGTTTAGAATCTGGTTTGGTTCACAAGTTAACTACCTAACTTTGTAGTGGTTCTTTGTTAGATTGTTGTTTGTTTCTTTAAGTTTATTGTTTTCTTTCTTACTTTTTTAGAGTTTAAAATCTGGCTTGGTTTACATGTTGATTACCTACCTTTTAAAATATTTTTAGTTAGATTTCGGTTGCTTGTTTGAGTTCTTTAATTTCATTCACGCCCTGAATGAAAACCTCTTACAGAAATGAACAAAACGTTGGCAACTTTGATTACAACGATAACACGGTTCAAACCCGGAAGACGTTCTCGTTTTAATACTTTTTTATATTTTGACTTCAGATGCAGCAACGAGAAGAGAAATATAATGTTTTGCATTACACGCACGCTTAAACAAGTTCTACATTTGTTTTATTAAAATTTTGTGGATTTAAAAGTAACATTTTGTTGCTTGTGGTCTATGTTTTGCTGCCAAAACAAACGCGAAAATGTTTGTAACATTTTTTTAAATATTGTAGTCTTAGAACCATCTGAACTGTTACTACTATAACAACGGGCCTTAAAAAAGCAACGATGCACACTGTTAAAGCACAAATGAGGCATAAAAGTTGCCTTTGTTATTTTTACAAAACAGTTTTCAATGCATTCAAAATAATTGTTTAAAAAAACGTTACGAAACAGACGGAAATTTTGCTTTAAACGTTGTTCCAATTGATTTTCTTGACGTTTTCAAAAAAATGCGCAACATGTTACATTTCCATTTGAAGCGCAAACGACGTTGATTCTTTCAAAGACTACTATAATTTATACGGGTTGTATAGAATTGTTACGAAACAGTTATGCAAAGATTGTCTAAAATTACCATGTCGGTCAAAAGATGGCACATGGCATTTGACAAAAAGTTTAAGCATACTATCCAAATATTTAAAGTTCATCGCAGCCATTAAAAAAAACTAAGTTTAAATAAAGTACGCACAGAGAAGTATTTAAGAAGAGAATAACCTTCAAGGTCTAAGAAAACGCACCGTGTCAGTATTCACAAAAAGTAATCAAGACATATGAGGTACAAATATTTTTGATTATGTACTTACGTAGAATGACACATAACAGTACCTCCTAAACGTTTAAGCGTTATTTAATATTTTAAACAAATACAATTTAAAAAAAAACAGATTTTAAGCTCGATTTTAATTGGGTTACGATAAAAAAAACGTATTTTCGTTAAAAGAGATATGACCGAAAACCAAAGAAGAGATAACTCAAAACTATGATCACGTTTAAAGCTCCAAGAGAACATAGAAATCATTAATTACTCGATGATTTCTATGCTTTCTTAAATTTTCCTATTGTAAAAGAATGTAAATTTTGCAATCAAAGAAGCGTTATCAGAATCTATATTGTGACCTGTGGTAAAATGATGTTCAGCAACCGTAGACTTAGAAATATGCTTTTTTCTTATAAAAAGATCCTGTTATGAAATGACTGTAACCACGGAACGACCAGTTTTATCAATGTAGACTAAAATACATGAACAAGGTTTAGTATACACCTTGAAATGAAATTTCAGAAATTTGTCCTTGAGAGAAAAAAAATTCTGAAAGATTTGGCGTGTCGAGTTAAATATGGAATTAATACCATTCTTACAAAAAAGTTTCTTTATTTGACCTGTAACCTTGTGAATGTAGGGTAGAAAACTAATTTTGGATTAGATTCAAAAGTGGAAATGTCTTTAGGTAATAGAATACGTAGATGTAGACAACGATTAATAACTGTTTGAATATCTCGCTTTAGATAACCATTATTTACCAACGTTCCAATAAGATGGCGGAGTACCAAATCTAGATTTTTAGGTGGACAAATAGAAAAAGCGCGATGAACCAAAGATTTAATACCATAACGTTTTTGTGTAAGATGACAATGAGACTAAAGATAAAGGTATTTGTCGGTATGGGTGGGTTTGCAGTAAACAGAAGTTCTGGATCAGAAGTCCTTTGGGCTTACGTGTTACAAAAACGCCGAGAAACAGGAAAGCACCATTAGTTTAGATTTCCATAGTAAATTTGATATCTAGGTGTTGATTGTTTAGATGATCAAGAAACAGGCTACTAGGGTTTTCTTGCAAAGTAAATTGCTACCGAATAACTCAGTTAAATTCAGAGATTTGTATCGTAAGCTTTGTGGTGCTAAATTATAAAACAAATTCAAAAACCGTCAAAACAATTAGAAGGTAGAGTGATAGACACCATTTGAATCTATTCAGCACTGATGTAGAATAAATGAAAAAACACTAGTTATAACGACAAATATATTTATTTTTCAATAATGAGAGAAGAAGAGATTAAAAGTTAAATGAATTACGCAATCAAAGCAGAATTAGGTATATAAACAATAGTAAAAAATAATTCTGTAAATATCACAGTTATAGCCTTGGTATAAGTCCTGGAAGTTAATTATTTAAAGCTATTAAAATCGATCCAACTGAATAAAATCAAGTAATACGTAATTTCGGAGTTAATTTCTGATTTAATGTGAAACTAGTGACTTCACACTCATTGCAAATCGCATTTATTGTAAATTGACACCGTGGGAACAAAAAAATCTGCACGCGGTAATTGTGATAGTAGTACGTATTTCACGTTTGAAAAAAGTACAAATTACTAGTAGTAGTAGCGAGAATCCTACGGCTTCTGCCGCATCTCGCATTTCGCTCGCCAAACCTTTCGGTTTTCCCATTCATTTTCCTGGATCGCCCTATCTCTCATTGTGTCCACTATCCCGCTCATCCAAGTTTGAGCTGGTCTTCCTCTTCTTCTCCTACTAGGGGGAATATATTCTAGGGCTCTCTTTGGCCACCTATCATCGGACATTCTTTTTACATGACCATACCAGACTAGCTGCCTAGTTTCTACTCTTTCTACTGTTGTGTGAACTCTTCGTGTCCTTTTTCTTATTTGTTCATTTTGGATGTGCTCCTGTCTTGATATTCTGCAGGACCGTCTCAAATAATCCATTTTCACCGCATTTATTTTTTGTTTATCTTTTTCTTTCAATTGCCAACATTCTGCTCCGTACGTCAATATTGGTTCTACAATTGTTTTGTAGATTGTCATTTTTGTTTGAATTCTTATATTGTTGGACCATAGTAAAGGATTTAACATTCCGATGCATTTCTTCCCCTGTTGAGTCCTATACGCTATATCTTTCTCTGATGATCCTTTATTTGAAATTATACTTCCCAGGTATTTAAACTCCTCACATTGTGCTATATTCTTTAATTCCAAATCTGGATCATCCTCTCCTTCATCCCCAACTCTAAGATATTCTGTTTTCTTCATGTTGATGTTCAAGCCCCATGTTTCATATGCTTCTTTCAGTTTTCTCAGCATATAATCTAGGTCTTCTTTGCAGTTTGCAATGAGTACTTGATCATCCGCGAAGAATAGAGTTGTTAGGCATCTCTCATCCATTTTTATACCCATCCCTGCACACTTTCTCGTCCATTCTAATAATGCTTCTTGCAAATATATTTTAAATAGTGTAGGTGATAGACAACATCCCTGTTTTAAACCTTTAGTTATTTGAAAAGGTGGTGATATTTCGCTGCCAGTCTTTATCGCGCTTTGTGCATTTTTGTATATGTTATATATTGCTCTAACATATTTATTACTAAGACCAACTTTCGTCAATATATTAAACATACTTTTCAAGGGCACTGAATCGTAGGCTTTTTCTAGGTCTATGAAAAGAAGATGGGTAGGTAGATTTCGGGCTTTTCGTTTTTCTAATATTTGCTGAAGAGTAAATGTGTTATCCGTACAGGTTCGTCTTGCTCTAAAGCCATTTTGTTCTTCAGTATCTTCATACTGCATTTCAATCCTCTTTTTTATTATTCTGCCATACAACCTCCCCAACGAGCTAGTGACACTGATTCCTCTATAGTTTCCACACACCTTTCTATTTCCTTTTTTATAAATTGAACTGATGTGTGCCAAATTCCAATCTGATGGGATATCCTTTCCCTCAATCAGACAATCGTTAAAAAAGTCTGCTAGTTTTTCCAATAGAATCGTTGGACCACTTTTCACTAACTCGATGGGAATGTCTCCCGGCCCTGCAGCTTTTACATTTTTCATGTCTTTGAGTGTTTTATTAATTTCCTCTAAACTTATTTTTTCCACTTCTAGACCCGTACTTGGAATGATCTCGTCAATATCTTCCTTAAACTCCTCTCTGTTTTCTGTTAACAACGTCAGGTAATGATTTTTCCATTCTTCATAACTAATTAAGTTTATTTTTCTTTCGTCTCTTCGTTCTTTTCTTACACCTTTGATGACTTTCTATGCTTCTGTAACTCTAGTCCCTCCTAAACATCTATCTACCCTCTCACATTTTTCTTCCCAGATTTCATTCTTTCTCTTACTAATTAATCGTTTTACGTTTTTATTTTGTGTTGTGTATACTTTTCTATCTTCTGGATCTCCTGTAAGCAGCCATGTTTGGTAGGCTTTCTTTTTGGCTGATACTTTTTTTTCCAGTTCAACCGACCACCATTCAGGACGTTTATTTTTGATTCCTTCTTTATACCCTAATGCTTCTATAGCTGATTGATGTATACAATCTCTTAATTGTTGGTACTTATCTTCAGTGTTTTTAACAATGTTATTGGGTATACCTTGAAGTTTTGTAGCTAGTCGTAGTTTATATAGAAATTTCACTGAATCATGCTTTAGACTCTCTAGATTGTATTTCCTATGTGTTACTTTTGTACCTTCTTTCCGTTGTTTATTTTCTCCTTTTTTAAAGTTTATCACAACCTTTGCTAAAATCATATGGTGGTCGGATCCACATTCCGCACCACGAAGAACCCTTACGTCAGTAGTTTTTAACCTAGATGTTTGTCTTTGTATAAAATAATCAATAATCGATTGCAGTTGTTTTGTCGGCTGTATCCACGTGTATTTATGTATATCTTTGTGTGGGAAAAAACCATTCATTATACGTAGAGATGAACCCTTGCAAACATCTATAAGACGTTGCCCATTGTCATTTATTCTGTTTTCTCCGTATCTTCCCACTACTAAATCATTGTTGCTTTTCCCAATTCTAGCATTAAAATCTCCCAACAGACATACTTCTTTGTTGTTCTTAAAACTTTCCAATAAACCTGTCAAATTTTCATAAAACTGATCTTTAATAGTTACGTCCGTATCGTCACTTGGGGCATATACGCCTATTATTACAATTTGTTCGCTATTTAGTTTCAGTTCAACGATTATTATTTGTTCATCTATTTCTTCCCAACTTTCAATATGGTTTCTATATTTCTTGTGGACTGCTATTGAAACACCTCTTTTTGCTCGTGTACTCTTGCACACCCCACTGTAGAAATGGATATAGTTTCCCACTGTCTCGCTTCCTTTTCCTTTTTTCTTCGTTTCGGTTAGAACACAAAGGTCTATTTTGTTTTGTTCGAGTTCATTAAACACTTCATTTTGTTTTGTCCTTAAACCTTGCACATTCCATGTAGCCAAGCGCATAGTCTGTTTTCGTTGCATTCGTCGTAATTTGTTTCCGTCCTGGTTCCGAGGCTTCGAGTCGAAATTTTTAGCATGTTTGGGTTTTTACGAAAGATGGGGTGCTGGCCCATCGTTTCAACCCTCCTCCTTTACCCGGGCTTGGGACCGGCAACAGAGCAACTAGGCTACTCAATCCACCCAGCCACTCTGCAGGCGGAGTTTAAATTACTAAAAAGTAAAAAAAAATTAGTACTTACGGTCGTCCATGCGGATAGCTATCGGCACGCTCTAATCATTCCTCTAAAATTGTTAAGAAAATGAAGAAAAATTAGACATAGCATTGTATCACAATTAAATTGCTTATCGAAAAACAATGAATCCCACTTAAATGCGTCAAGCATCTATTTGGTTTTCACTAACCTTAATGAAGGTTTTTTTGAGCATCACACAAATATGACCAATTCTCCCAGATTGTCTCGAAAACCCCTTTTTGTAGGTGCTTCTAATTATAGCCTCCAGCGAAAGGTAATGAATTAATCATGAATCCTTCCAAATTGGCCCAACACGTGGCGTTACCGTAAATTGCTATGACAATTACGGGAAAATTAATGTACATTTCAAAAATATGACTCAAATGCTTACCCCTAAAAACTTTCACACATAACAGCCATCTATAACACAGATGCTTGTGAAATTTCAAAAGTGAAAAACTCCGCTGAGCGTTTGCGTTAGAACATACATGTAAAGTTACCACAGTCACCGGAATAATAGTTTCAATTTGACATTTTGTCCCCACTCAAACGACGAAAAAGTGGACGCACCCAGAATAAATTTTATACAGGGGATAAACATCATACTAAAACATTTTTAACATAACAAACAGTTCGACATGATTATGAGACCAAACAATAAACGTGTCGTCAACATACCTAAACCAAACTTTAACTTTTAATGTTAATGATTCCAAAGCAACCGTTTCAATAAATTTCATAAAAATGTTAGCTACAACAGGTGATAGAAGAAAACTTATAGCATCGTCAGAAACCTGTTCGTAAAACTTGTTCTCACATCCTCAACTATCAGCATTTTGTTCAACGATTAGAAACTATAAATTTTTTTTTACCAAAGTTCCTATTGAGGATTCGCTAATTTTAATGCCTCAATAAAGCTCCTTGCAAAAGTAGGTGAAACGTTGGCAACTTCGGTTACAACAATGACACGTTTCAAGTTCAGAAGGCGTTCTCATCTTAGTATAGAATCCGGCCGTGAAAGATTTTGCTATTAAATTACCAATTAACAGTTTCTAAGTTTCTAAAAAGCGTAGTAGAATTAATTTGATTAATTTAAGCATTTGTAGTAACATTAATAGTGCAATTTCCATTAATCAAATTTGAAGAATTTCGTTGATAACCGTAAATACTCTTTGATTTTTTTAATTATTTTTGTCATAGTTACTACAATAATCTGATCGGAAAGTAAAACATTTAACACATATTTTCATCTCTGTAAAATTGTCAAAAGATAAAACTGATCCGGCGCTTCTTTAATAAACTTATTTATTTCTACTCTGGAGAGTATGTTGCTTGATTAGCTTTGTATGCAACTGACTATTTATTTAGAAATGCTCGGCTTCTCAAGTATATATACGTTTTTATGAACCATTAACATGGCTTTAACCTGCCTCCAAAAAACTCTAAACTAAACTTACCAAATCAAATAAATATAACAGCGCTACTTTCTCATTGACTTTATTAACTGCTCTCTTCTTTTTTTTTGTTACAAATAGTCGATACTTTTTATAACATCTTTCTAAAGATTTTGTTGAAATAAGAGAGCCAGTCGCTTCTTTAAATTTACTAACAATCTCGTCCAAAGTTTTATACTTTTTTTCCATTTTGTTTTTCAATAGTATATTAAACAACAAGTTTCATAAGTCGAATTTTTTTATACATTTGTTTTAAATTAATTAAAAAAGATGGACGAACAATTATCTTGTACTCCACCAGAAATTCGAGAAATTGCGCAAAATACTTTTACTAGTAATTTAATTCCTACTAAATCAAAACATGTATATGATAAACAGTACATCAAATTTGAAAAATGATGCCGTAAAAAAAAGTGACAAAAATAACAGAAAATGCATTATTAGCTTACTTTGAACTACAGCGACATAATTACAAGTCATCAACTTTGTGGTCAATGTATTCAATGTTACGGTGTAGTTTAAATTTACATCAAAACGTAGATATATCAAAGTTTAATAAAATACACGCTTTACTGAAACATCGGATGGTTATTTGCCGAAAAAATCAAAAATTTTAGAAGAAGACAATATTAATAAATTTATAAATAAAGCTGATAATGAATTATATTTAGCTATGAAAGTAAGTATTTTTATAATTAATACAACAATGAGTATACTTCTTGTGTTACGATATGAACTTTAGGTCATCCTGATTATTGGTTTTAATGGTGCCTGTAGGAGAGATGAATTACTCAATTTGTCTACAGATGACATTGAATTCAAACAAGATTAAATTATTATATCACTTTCTAAAACAAAAAATAATATTTTACGCACGTTCGCGCAATCACTGATACAAATTGGATTGAATTAATTAAGGAATATGCAAAACTTAGACCTACCAAAACTAATCACAAAAGATTTTTTGTAACATATAGAAATGGTCGCTGCATTAACAGCCCTATTGGTATCAACACAATAAGAAAAGTATCAAAAAACATTGCAGTTTATTTAAAATTGCCTAATCCGGAACTGTTTACGGGTCATTGTTTCCAAAGATCGAGTGCTACACATTTGGCAAATCGTGGCAAAGATTTGTTAACATTGAAAAGGCATGGTGGGTGGAAATCTTCAACTGTTGCAGAGGGCTATGTAGATGCTTCACTGAAAAATAAAATTAATGTTGCAAACATGTTTGTTCCGCATGAAAATATCGTTCAAAAAACTCCAACATTAACAATATAAATTCACCAGGATATTCAAAAGATTCCAATATGACTAGTGTTACTAAAACTAATATTAATGAACATAATATTAATGTAACAAATGGTAATAATGCTTACCCTGATTTAACAATTAATTCAAAGAACTTCTCAAATGTGGTTATTAATTACAATGTATATAACAACTGTACCATAAATATGAAATAAACAACACCAATACTCAGTAATAACGTTATATATTGTATAGTAATTAATAACCAATTTTACATAAAATGAAGCATATAAGAACGGTAACAAACTTGCAAACGGCGTCATAATCAAAGGTTATAATTTTTCATAATTTATAATTACGCATGATCATAAACGTCATCTGACCTCTAACATTGCGCGCAAAATTGAAATTCAAAACAAATTCTTAAAATATAATATATAAAAGTATGTGTAGAATTTACTAATCTTACTAATTTAATGAAAATGAACTATGGAAATTGCAATGAAAAAATTGAATAAATTTTGTTCAATTTTTGACATATATATGTATATCAATTTTAACGATGTGACCAACCTTAAGTAATTAAAGTTTGGGTGCGATAATGAAAAAAAAATGAAAGTTATATTATAGCACCCAAATGGATGCTATAATAACTTCGATTATAGACGCGAAGTATAAAAAAACAGTTTTAGATACTTAGTTATTCATAGATGACAAAAATTTGAATTCAAATTTAGTTATTTAATTTGTTAGATTAAAACAATGATTTAGTCTCTGCAGTATGAAATAAAACGCATTACGCCATACTATTATAAACAAAATTTTATTTTTCTAAAATACTAACATTTTTCTAAAATATGTGCTGTTCTCTTTTTGTCACAAAAATTTAATAAAACTGCAAGATACTTGAAGATTTTATAAATACATGAATTTAAAACGTATAATGTTCAAAGGTAAAGAGTGTTTTGTAATGCCTTCGCAATATTTTGTAATAATGCCTTTGTAATGGTATATTTTCAAGTTTCGTCAGTATATTGCATTTAATTTAGTATGTATTTTTTACATTTTGCTAATACTTAGATATTAATTAATTTAAAAAAAACTAGATTCACAAAAATTGACCGTACATAATAATTAACAATAAAGTTGTTATAAACTGTTTTAAAAGTAGTTCAAAGACCACGCGTTGTATTTTACGAGTTATGATTATTTTTATCCAAAAGATGCTTTAAAAGTTATTACGACGATTATTTGTTATATAAGAACATTAAAAAATTAATCTTTATAGTAATAGAGATTTTTAGTAGTAAAATGAAATTTTTAAAGTCGCTTTTTGTGTCTACCAAAATAAAAAGAAAATTAGATACTCATATATCATTCATATAATGTTTCACATTGAAATTCTGGATTTATATGGAGTTCTTTACTTCTTATCGTATTCGAGCAGTTCATGCAAATTCGCAGTTAAATCTAAGAAAATTTCTACAATACTAGGACGTGGATGCAATTGGATGAAGCTTTATTGCATATACCGATTTATCGTATGTCATATTGAAACATAAGTTAAGAGACGAGCATTGATTCATTCTACTGTGTTAATTAATTTTTTAAAACATTATAAAACTTTTAAGTTTATTTATTTTATTACATAATAAAATATTTTAAAAATAAATCACGTTTTTAAAAGCATTAGGATAATATTAAATAACAAAAAACATTTTTGTCATGTAAATGAACCAATATCCTGCTACTACACATTTTTATATAAATACACCTAAAAGATATCAAAATAAACTTGACATATTACTTATGTTTACATTATCATTGATTTTTTAGTTTAATAATATATCAAGCCATTAATTTTCACAATTTATTTAACAAAATATTTTAAGAAACGAAACTTTACTATATTTCGCCAGTATATACCCGGCTCCCAGTTTCTTCATCACTACTACCTATTGTTTCTTTCCTTTTGCTCATGTACATCATTTTACACATGAATTTAACAACTATTTAGAAATTCCGACATTTTGGACTTCTAACCAAAACATCCTTAAAAACAATCTAACTAAATTATATTTTTCACTTAGGAGGGGCAAAATAAACTACAGCTATTTATTGTTGACTTACAAGTTTTTTTAATACATTTTTAGTGGCCTGGTGAAGTGTTTACTTGTAGCACAAAACGTTGCGATTAAAATAGTGTAAAGTGATACAATTTTCTATTCAGGATAATTTCCGTGTTGTCGCTATCACATAAACTGAGCTTTCGTCACACGTCGCAGTGGACATTAAAAATTCGTTGAAATAATTAAAAATTATCTTAATATTAACCGAGATTATAATTTTATTTTACCGGAGATTTGGAATCCAATTTTATCGATCGGAGGCCGGTCTGTGAAAGCAAAAGTTTACGACGCAATCAATCAGTTTGTCTCGGGCTCTGAAGACGTGTGACAAAAGCTCAGTTTGTGTGATAACTACAACACGGAAATTATCTAGAATGAAAAATGTATTACAAATGCAACCCGTGAAAACATGAATTCTGCTAGTATAAAGTGTGTTACGTACGAAATTTTCATTGCGGAATACCCTGTATATGTAATTGAAATTAGATTCCGGTTTGGACGCCCCCTATCGATCGTTTCGTGTGACTGTCATTTACGACGAAATCATTAATCTGTCAACTGCATAAGATGGCCGGTGTGGCTTGCAAATAATTCTCAAAGACCATCCGTAGTAATGGGGATCAAATTATAAGTGTACTACGATAATAAAATATTTGAGTCGTCACCGGGTAAGATAATTGCTGTCGTTTATTAAAATTATGTTGTAATTTCTCGTAATTTGATAGCCGTTCCACCACGTTCTGGCATATGTTCCTATTCGATTCCTTCGATAACGAAGGATTAACTTCGAAAAATACTTTCGTGGGACGAATATAACTCGATCTATAAGGCCTACGGTTAAAACTAAATGAACCGAAGATAATCACACTTCGACGAGATTCTACTCAGGCGGCAAATACCTGCGAAACCAACTGTCATCGACGGTGTACAACAGCATTCTTTCAGGCTCACTTGCCAGGGAAAGCGCTTTCTTCGACCAAGTAAGAGTTACTGTATTGTGGGTAAGTTGATTTATTTATTTGTTGGCTGTCAGAAAGGTTGCTCACGAAACTTTAGCTAATGTTAATTCCGTAATTGCTAACATTGTTTTATTACCATTAAGGTAGTATCATTAGTTATTTTGTATTTTTCGCATGCTGTGTACAACCAATAATTAGTACGAAAGTTTAGTATTACTTCAGTAATTATTATCACTGTTTTATTATCAGTAAGGTCGTATTATTAATTATTTTGTGTGTTTCGCATACTGTGTACAAACAATATTTACTACGAACTATTCTTCGCTGTTCGCTTCAACGTAACTTACCTATGTATTGTGTGTTGCCGATACGGCTGGCATTCATGTACTGAAAATTCGATATATCTGTGATAATCATCGACGTTACTAAATTAAAGTTGTTATATTGGTTACTCTTTTTTTTATGGCAACATACCTTTCTCTTTTGATCGTCGTTATCTAATAACAAACTTTGGCTACTCGACCATCCGAGTAATAAGGATTACGAACCTCCAATTGAGTTACAAGTTTGGACCGTCTGTCGTGAGCGAGGCAGAAGTGTTATCTGGGATCAGCTGTGGCGCCCTTAAGCATACTTCCTGTGAACCTCCCCTACTTCCGACTATATGAGTTGGCCGTGCAAGGTTTGTAAAACCTAAAGCTTGTAACAAATGGTTAATTTTATCAAATCTAACTAAACTAACAAATAACATACATAACAAACCATTCTAAATTAGTAACATAATACGCATTAGCTTTGTGGTATTTTCCTTCACAACTAATAGTTCCGTGAGCTTTGAGGTAAGCGTAACGTACGCCGCACTTGTGTAGTGTTTCTGTTAAACAGTTGATGCTTTTCTTTTCTGTCTTGTCATCAAATTGCATCTGTTTATCATCGTTCTTCATAAAATATTCAACATCTTATTCTCAATTACTTTTCTCTTGAAAATTTTGGTAAATTTTTATAGTCAAAACATGCACATTTGTGGTGTATTTTCAGTCACTCTTTTCATCGATTAAGCTTGTTTTGTAAATGTCGTTCTTACAATTATGTTTAACATCAAATGGTCTCTTGCATTTTTTTTGTTTTAGTTGGGTGTACGTTGGATGGAGCTAGTATCCTTATGTAAACAATATCTCTAAAATTAGATCCTTCATGTACACATTGCTTTTTATCGATTTGCTTTTTATAAACTTCTTGTTTGTGTTTGAGCTTCTCGCAAATTCCCATTAGCATTTTTCTTGAATTTTTCCTAAGTTTTGCTATATTCACTCATTATTCTGTTTGTAAAACTAAGTTTAAAATTATATAACGTTTCAAAAACTGAGTTTGCTGTGGTTTTTTATGACGTTATTTATCTCTTTCCACTTCTTTAAATATTTGTGTCAGATTTTTTTCCTTATGTATTGTGGTGTCCACTACTCAAAATCTGTCAAGTCACGTAACCATCATACTATGTAATACACTACTTTTTGCCCTTTGACTATATATAAGTCGTATACATTTGGTAAAACTATCAAGAGAAACTAGAATATACAAATTTTTTTTTCTACAAAAGGGTTTAAACAATCCGCGCGCACTTTGTAAAATAGTCTTTGGACTATGAGTATTTTAATGTATTCATTGATTTACACGTTTATTTCGGTTTGCTAAATCAAGCATGATTTCTTGGGCGAGTTATGAAGGTTCTAACGGTAGTCCGATGTTTCCCGGGTAAACAGGTATGAATAGAACCTTTATAACTCGCACAAGAATATCAGTATTTTGTTCGTATTATTATTCATTTGGCACTTTTACTATTAAACAGTCAAAACACGATTTTATGCCTTTTTGTGTATTGTAACCAATACTTTTGGCACAGTCAGGTCAACGGTTCATTCACAACCAAATGTCGTGCAAAATTATGAAATCCAATCCACGCGCTTTTCCGCATTTAATTTGAAATCACAACTAAAGTTTTAATTTTTTTGTTTACTCGTGGAGCTCGGTCGTAGCGTTCACATGTATTATCTGTTCCTATCTTCAAAATTTAACCATAAACTAAAATTTTGTTATGAATAATTTTGCAATTTGCAAACTCGTAGTTTTGTTTGCGTTGCTACAGGTTTATAGGTTTTACGAACCTTGCTCGGCCAACTTGCACTACTCGGAGATAGGGGAGGTTCAAGTAGATAAAATTTAAAGGGCGCCAGATCTTACTAAGTAAAAACATCTGTTTCGATCAAGACAGTAGGTCCAAGCTTGTAACAAAATCAGGTTCTTAATCCTCAACGGACTAAAAAAAGAAAGATAAATATGTATAACAACTTTAATTTAATATCGTAAATTATTAACGAGCACAAGAAATTTATTGTAGATTATTCAACGAAGGTAATATAAATGCCGGAAGTATCGGCAACACAAAATACATATGCTTAAATTACACAATTACGTTGATAGCAAAAAAAAATTAAATTAATAATGACAAGTAGTCTATGGTTAACAACATGCGACACACAAAATAATTAATAAAAATACCTGAATGGTATTGAAACAAGCAAAATTTTTGTGAGAGACTTTTATGACACAACTATAATTAAATAAGACTTAACCACATTCCAGTACTTGCCCGAAGAAAACGTTTTCCTCTTTAAGTAGAGTTAGAATATTAATGAACAGAGCAAATCGTGTCAGCACAATGACTCACAAAAGCAAAAATCTACAAATCTATTAATTAATGCCAAAAGAAATTAAACATAAAAACAGGTTATCAAATGCTGCTGCACGCATTGAATTAAAAGAAATATCGCAGTTTATTGACTCGTAAGTAACAGTACATCGGAGAGAATTTTTTTGTCGAGACTTCGTTTTTAGCTTTAACGTAGGCGTTCCAAAGTTTTCATATTTCAATTAAGGTATTTAGTCGATGTTAACCTTCCATTGGTGGAGAATACTCCAAACACATGTGGACTAACACGTGTCTTTAAAAAGTGTAGGAGGAATAAACGAATTTTATATATTTATATAATAGAGTATAAAACATCATTAATATAAAATAAAATGGTAATCAGTTAATTTAAAATGTTCCTGGAACATTTTACTTTTTCATCAATAAATAAAAATTTAAAAAAATATTTGTTTTAGTTCAAATTTATGTTTTTCAGTAATATTTGCTATAAACGACAAAGAAGTTTTACTTCAATCATGCGTAAAGATTACACGCATTATTTTTTTTGCAACAAATTGCTACTCGGTCTAATATAGCCGTGTAACTACCCTCAAAACATCTAAAAAACGATGTATTCAACTCGAACATTACTTGGTTTTGAAAAATTCTCAATTGTACGTGCTTTATTTTCTCTTGGACTAATGCCGTCAGACAAAAACAGTCAAACATTCTATTTTAAGTACACCAAAATAATATTTTCTTATTTCATAGTCAAATTATCATCCCATAAACCTTGAACTAATGAACATAATTGAAAGGTTTGTCTCCAGGTAATGGATACTTAAGTTACCGATCAAATTAATGATCCTTTCGTATAGGAGGAAAAAACCAGTCCAGTCGATCTGCGACGTTTCGTGCTTATAATTACTACTTTATTTGGCCGCAGTTTTATTAACTAAGAAACACATTAAAACAGTGTATAAATATCTAACAAACATCAAACACAAAAGTCAATAGAAGAGCTAAAAACTGACCAACCGTAATACTAATTGTAAAAATTTAGTTTTATAATTTACAATTGAAAACAGGCAACATGAGTAAACGACAAAATATTAGAACTTACCACGGAATCAAAAAGAATAAATAATAATTAAATAATGTGTTATGTTAAAAAGTTGATAGGTTAAAATTTTTTGAGTATAAAATTTGTCTTCGACACGCTTACTTCTCGTAGACGGCTGTCAAACGATTTCATTTTACACAAATGCGAAGTTAATTAGAGGGAAGCTCGGCGGATTCTTTTACTTCAAATATCGTATAAATAAAATCAAGTTACTTGTGATAACGCCCTATGTACGTTTTTGTGTCAAATTTCATATCACGTTTTAGGTCATACTGGTACGGAATTAGTTAATCCCCTACTGGATAATACACAACTGTAAATATTGCATTTTCTATTTATACGAGTATTACTTTGTGGGTAATGTCGATTATTGGAATGACAGCACGTACATACTAGGTTGTAATCACAATTAATGTTAAATTTCTTTTTTTGTGTGTCACATACTTATCTGGTGCGCTTTGATTCTCTATACTTTTAATTTTCGTATTCTTGTAATTTAACTTAATAAAGTAAAGTCATTTCTTCGTTAAATGTAAATTTGAATTTGTTTGGTCAAAGTAGATAAGACTAGTATAGAAAGTATAACTGACAGCACTAATTAAACAATTTTTTAATAAAAGTTTAATTGTAGAGATACTAGATTTAAGTTAATTAAGTTAGTTAGGTTAAGCATAACGATGGTACGTTTTCTTTATCCTCCTTATTTAAACTTTAAGTAGCAATATTAGAATCTTCTTTCAAGGAGGGGCATAAAAAACTGCTCAGTTTTTCTTTGAAGCGACGTTTCGTGCACTAAATGTGCACTTCATCAGGCCACTGCAATTTATTAACGTAAGTACAAACAACTATCTAATTTAATAAGTTAGTAGTAACTAAATTACAGATATAACCAGAAAAAACAATAAACGTAAGAACTTACGTAGAACATTAGAGCAAGTTACTCCGAAGTTTTTCGACAAACATGAAACACGTCCTAAACTTAATTGACAAAATGTGATTAGTAAAAGTCAATGATTAAAAACAATAAATAAGTATAAATAATAAATAATAAATGACAATACAATTCAACATGGGAAACAAACACTATGATATGTATAATCAAACATTATTTCAAGGTAACCTGAACAAATAATACTAAAAATTGAAAATAACCGCGAAAAACACTTTAATAATTTTTCGTAATTTTAGAAATTAAATTATTATAAATATTACTTAAATTGTTGGTGTCCGTATTAAAATTAATATTATTTTTGTATACGTTGATGAAGATCATTTCAGAGACTAATCTTTTCTTGTAATTATTTTCCACATCTAAAATAGTAGGGTTGTTAAAATCGAAATTATGTCCTGTGTCGATGTGATGTACAGATAACGCTGTTTCTCCTTTTTTAGTTTTACAGTCATATTTATGGTTGTTAATACGATTTTTAACTTTTTGTTTCGTTTGTCCAATGTAGCACCCTTGACAACCCATACATTCTAATTTATATACTACATTGTGTTTATCAGTTATGGCAATTTTATCTTTCGTTCTGCTGTAAAACATGTTGTAAATAGTATTCGTGTTATACATTATTATTTTGATATTATTTGTTTTTAAGATCGGAATTAATCTTTTTGTTAGGTTTGGGACATTTATGATTTTTGTGTACATAATATTATTAGAGTTAGAGTTAGCTTTAAGATTAGTCGTAGTTAGATTTACAGATGGTGAAGTATTAGTAGCTGTGTTAGTGTATGTTAATAATTTATTTACTATATTCTTAGGATAGTTATTATTTTTTAGTATCTGCTTTAAAATGCTAAAATTTTTTGCATAGAATTGTGGACTACTTAAAACTAACATTTTATTTTTCATAGCTTTGATGATATTAACCTTTTGATGATGTGGGTGTTTGGATAAATAATTGATAGTTCTGTTCGAGGCTACAAGTTTGGTATACCAATCACTAACTAAAGTATTAGTAATAATGTCTTTACTAAGCCTAACATCTAAGAAAGGTAAAGAACCATTCTCTTCTATTTCATACATAAATTTTAGATGTGGATTATAGTCATTAAACGTATTAAGAGTGTATTGAATCTCTGCTTCAGGTATACATGTAATAATGTCATCAACGTAACAAAATAAAAATGACGGCATAAATGTTAAATTGTTTTTTACATATTTAAGTAAGTCATGCATAACCAGGTTAGCTAATATAGGCGACGCAGGGTTACCCATGGCAGTACCAAATGTTTGAGTATACATTACATTCTCAAATATAAAATAACTCGAATCAAAGAGAAACTCCGTGAGTTGGACAACATCAACTAAATCTAAAGTAGTATGGCTTTTTGGATCTATCCAATACTTTTTTATAAGTTTAACCACCAGTTCTTTAGATATATTAGTAAATAGAGAAGTGACATCAAATGACAAAATCTTATAATTTGATGGTATTATTATATTTTTAGTTTTTTCTATCAATTCAAAGGAGTTTTTTATATTATGTTCAAATAAGTAAGATATATTCTGTATTATATTAGAAATGTACTTAGACAATTCGTATGTAGGAGCTCCTATACATGAAACAATAGGTCTTATCGGATGTTCATTTTTATGCGTTTTAATTAGGCCATACATCTTAGGAGGTGTACTCGTATACGTGATAAGTTTTTTGTAAGTGACAAAATCAATGTGTCCATTATCGTATAATTGTTTGCTCATTTTGTTATTTTTGTTTTGGAATTTAGCTGTAAGATCTACGTCAGTTTTTTTGTAGATGTTATTATCATTAAGTAGAGTCAACATTTTTTCGTTGTATTCTTGTTTATGTATAATGACAGTAGCATTACCTTTATCAGATTTTGTGATTAAAATATCTTTATGAGTCTTAATAAATTTTTTGGTAGATGTCAAAAGTGTCTTAATAAATACATCTTGTGGTGTAAGTTTCTTTTTTGCACTACTATTTACAAAGTTAGTAATAATGTTCACAACTTTCCCCCTTAATCTTTCTTTTTCCTCGTCACTATGACAAGTGAGTATATCTTCTGTATCTTTAATTAAATTCATTAAAGGCAAGTTATTCCAATAATTACACATGAATTTAGGGGACAACGCAACACATTGAGCTACTTTATCAGGCAATTGTACATAAGTCAAATTGTAAATGCAACCCTGTTTGTTAACATTAAAATTATAATTATGTTGTTTATACAGATTTTGAAATTTGTTTTTTTTTCGATTTTAACAACCCTACTATTTTAGATGTGGAAAATAATTACAAGAAAAGATTAGTCTCTGAAATGATCTTCATCAACGTATACAAAAATAATATTAATTTTAATACGGACACCAACAATTTAAGTAATATTTATAATAATTTAATTTCTAAAATTACGAAAAATTATTAAAGTGTTTTTCGCGGTTATTTTCAATTTTTAGTATTATTTGTTCAGGTTACCTTGAAATAATGTTTGATTATACATATCATAGTGTTTGTTTCCCATGTTGAATTGTATTGTCATTTATTATTTATTATTTATACTTATTTATTGTTTTTAATCATTGACTTTTACTAATCACATTTTGTCAATTAAGTTTAGGACGTGTTTCATGTTTGTCGAAAAACTTCGGAGTAACTTGCTCTAATGTTCTACGTAAGTTCTTACGTTTATTGTTTTTTCTGGTTATATCTGTAATTTAGTTACTACTAACTTATTAAATTAGATAGTTGTTTGTACTTACGTTAATAAATTGCAGTGGCCTGATGAAGTGCACATTTAGTGCACGAAACGTCGCTTCAAAGAAAAACTGAGCAGTTTTTTTATGCCCCTCCTTGAAAGAAGATTCTAATATTGCTACGTTAAGCATAACATAAGATAATATAAGTTAAAAAAATTAATTAAGTAGTGTGTACATATTAGTTAAGTTAGCTAATTGTACATATTAGTTCAGGATCTTTATGTTCATTTTTCTAAATAAGATAAATGAAACGAAACTAAGATTTTGACTGTTCGTTCTGAAATTAACGTTGTTATTGTATAGGCTGCGTTGCAACTAAAAATGATATAAACACAACACGGCTTTTTTGGTCGTGGTATTGTTGTTTCTATTACATTTGTTTTTATAATTTTAAATTCGGTTTTATAGTTTTTGCTTCGTCTGGCCAATATAATATTTGTCACAATCGTTACAATAAATTTTATAGATAAAGCCCAATTTTTCTAGATAATTAGTAAACTTTGTATAAAATTTGTTATACAAAGTACATATTATTATTATATAGTGCTATATTGACGGTGTCGTTTTTTGTATTCTAGTTATTTGGTGACCAAGACCCGGTTTCTTTATTTACAGTTTGAAAACTTTAAAAAAAGTCCTGTAATAGTTAAACCGCATTAGCTTGATTGTCACGTTTATTAGTGTGCGATTTCGTAAACCAATTAAAAATTATTTCTTTGCATCCTCAAAATCTCTACATATAATTTATTCCTTTTATAAAAATATTTATTTAGGAATTTATTTATTTTCTGTACCCGTTTTATTTTCTTTTCTATTTACCGGCCGTATCTTCTAGACTAGACCCACAATTTTTTTTTTAATTTACTCTTGAAAGCTTGCAGTTGCGAACTGTTTGTTTGCGTTGTTTTTCATGCAAATTTTTGGTCATTTGTGTAAAACTCGTATACCTTGTAAGCTTGTTTGTTATTTATTATATTTTTAGGTAACTGTTTTGTTATAAATAAATATGTTAAATTTGCAACCAATAATATAAAAAAAATAATTACGTGCAATAAATTGGTTAAAATATTTAATTACGTTGCGTTAGTGTATATTACAAATTAAAAAAAATAAACTGTTACAAAATGATTTTATTGTTCTTAACTGTAAATTTTAATTTTTTGCTATTGTAAACCGTCTTTGACAGTTTTTGCGAATTTGTCAACATAAACGTCAAATTATTTTTGACAGATTTTGAAACCTTGAGAGTTTCAGTCGTGTTTAAAAATGCCCTCTTGGGATAAAAAGAGTCCAATTTACACAAGAACTCGTTAAATAAACTACTATTATCATTTTTATTTTAATATAAAACGAAACATTTATTATTTATTACTTACTGCACAAATACATAAAGTAAATTTAGTTTTTAAATTTAATTTTTGTTATTGCTGTTTATTTTCGTTGCAACAAAACAATAATACTTTAAATGTTAAGTAAGCAGTATTTTAAAAATTTAAATGTTAGTTTTCATGACAGTTTTAATTACTTTAACTACAATTTAATCTGACATTTAGAAACCACTAGATCACTAACAAGTCAATTAAGAAACAGTTTAAAATAATCTCTTGCCTCTTTGTACTAAGCTAATAGTGCATAATTTTGCCAGAGTTAGAAATCCTCTCTAGTTTCCGACTGCAGCTTACATTACGCTGAAATAAGTTTATAGTCAAAGGATCTGAAAGATAAGTTTTGTGTTAGAGGTTGTACTAACAAATTGATCTAAAAAATGAAAGAATTTTTAATTTTTGTCTTATCCCCATTTGTGTTTGTCAAGTAAAAATATCGTTTAACGTTAAAGTCTTGTTTAAAGTTTGTGTATAAATATCTTGTTTTTATTGATTTAAAAACAATTAATTGTTGTACAAATACATCTGTTTGATTTAACTATATTTTTATTTTAATATAAATGTATTCTGTAAAAATGTTAAGTTGTATTGTATATTTTGTTAAAACTGTGACGTATTATATTTACGTTTTTTTTTTAAATTAAAAATGCTTTAATGTGGATCTACCTGTTTAAAAGGAAAGCACAAATCATTTTTAATTTTAATTTGACGTCTGCTAAATTAGTATCAAACAGTGTAAGTATATGTTTAATTTATTATTATTAATTAATTAATATGTTGAAATTTTCAGGAAATGATATCACCGTTTGTTAAACAATTAATTATTTTTATTACAATTAAAAAAAAGTTGCTATAATGAAAAAAAATTACCAATTTTATTCATTGTAAAATAAATAAATATTTACTAATAAAATTATATGTTTACACTCACAAACATTAGACACATAGTTAATGTAAAAAGTCATTAGTGACAATAGTAGCGTTAGTGAAAATTTAATGCAAATTTAAAAAAACCTTTAGTGAAGAATACTACAAAACAAGTTTGAATAAAATGTAAAGCCATAGTTTGCAAATAAACTAACCACTTTAAAGCGTTTAACTGTTTCATTTAAATTCTGTGATATATACACAAACTGTTCGTACTCAAATTAAGCTGATAAAATCTCATGTGGTTTGTTGCTTTTAGTGTTTTTATCATTGTGATTCATTGTATTTACTATTATTTACTTACAAACTTATTTAATTGCAGTATTTTGTAAAAAAATTTAAACTTATTTTGCATAATAACGTTGATTAATATTGCATATTAAATTTATTTTTAATTTGTTTTTCTGCTGTGTTTTGGTAAAAAAACACTAGTCGTATATTTTATAAGATGTTATTTTGTATGTTGCTGTAGTAATAATATTATATTATAAACTGTAGAATTTGTAATGTAAATACAATCCTTTGCTTAGTAAATTTTACAATACTATTATTGCACATTACATTAAAATTGTATTTTTATAAAAGTAATATTCTGTAATAATCTATAAACGATTATCAATTTATAACATTATTGAAATCTAAGTTAATTACGATTTTAATTCAATAATTGATTACTTGAGTTTTTCTATCAATACACTAACTACTAGTTACTATATACTAATTCTAATAGTTTATTAATTCTGCTACATTTGGCTAATTAAACAAAACAGAGATTAGAACCCATGTCACTATTCATTAACATATCTTTATACTTAAGGATTACTAAACTAAAGTATTTACTTTACTATTCACGCTAAACATTTTCGTGTGCGTTAATTAAAGAAGAGCCACTGTTTAGCAATTACTAATTAATTATTCAAACTTACAAATTTGTGTAACAGAAAAAATTATGTTGTAATGTTCACCTTCGGTTAATATGTGACCACAGGGTTGATATTTTTAATGCATTTGCATAGATTTAAATTTTTGGAGCTCAATTAGATTTTAGTTTTTTCTTGAAGTTGTTATAATGTATTGATTTTAAAAATTTATATACTTTCCTCCTACTTAAGAACCCTACGTAGTTTTTCATGTTATAAAAAAATTTGCAACTTAACAAGTTAGCCTAAGACCTAATTCTAAACAGATAGTTACATGTTTTAAAGATTCCTTTAAAAAAAAGGTTATTCCAAAAAGTAATTAGGAGTATCAGAAAACTAATTACATGCCAATAATTTTTTTAAGCCTCTTGGTAATTATAAAATGGTATTGCGTTTAGTTTATAGTTTTATGATGCTGCGTAAAAGTCTTTCTGATGCCGAACTTACAAAATGAATGAATTTGCTACTGAAATTTCCGATGAGTTAAAATTATTGGAAAGTGAAGCTATGGTCTTTGAAGACAGTGATGTTAACAGTGCAAATATTAATAATTGTTCATCTGACGGTAACAGTGGTAAATCATCTGACAAAAGAAATACAAGTACCATTTTAACCAAGGATGGTACTTTGTGGTCAAAAACCAAACCATATGTAAATCAAATTATAGTGAAAACATTGTTATATATAAGGAGACATTTGAGTTACTTAGAACTGATGAAATGTTAAACGTTATAATTCAAGAAATCAACATTAAAGCGCGTAGAAGTTAAACCGCGCATTTATAGGTCTATTGATTATTGATAAGTAGTATAGTAGGGCCGGTTCTGGATCACTCGGGTAAGAAGGTAAGAGATCGTGGAGTTTCGTTGCTATCGTTTCGTTTCGGGTTTGCTCGAGTTGCATTCGCATTTGGTAAGTCGGGATAGATCGTATTGGTGGTGGAGGAATTGCAAAACGTCGTAGGAGTCGTTACGTTTTGGTTATGCTCGGATCTAGGTCGTCGGGGAAGTTCGTAGTGATGGTGGGGATGCTGTTGTGCATATATAAAGGTAATGTTTCTGAAGATTTGATAATAGTATTTTAATAACTCTTATTCGTTTTAATAAATTTAAGAACGAAATTAAGATAGAATCATTTTTTGCAAACTTGAACGAAACCTCTCATTTGGTTTCTTATGTGAGTGCAAGAAGTCTGTCAACAAATGAGCAGTATAAAATTAAATGTTTTAGTAAAATCGATGGTAAATTTGGGGAGCAGGTGATTGTCAAACGCCAAGGTTTTAAAGTACCTCTACCACAAAGATTCATTAACAAGTTGTCGATTGAAGGCATAAACCAAATTAATAGCGGGATTGGTTCGGGAAAAAACATCTATCTTGTGAACCGATTTTTCTTCATCTTCTCCATCAGGTGACATCTTTACACAACGACGATGACTGTGTACCCACAAGGTACTAGCTCGTTTGAAAATGGACGAAGAAAAATTCCCATCAAATTCGCTTAATAGCGTTTGCAATTCCCCAATAGCTTGTTTGACAGCTAACTTATCATCCTCAAAAACTGAAGTAACAGTATCCATACGAAAAGATGCTTCTTTTTCCAATTGTAAAGCACTACGTACCGCACCCCTTAATGTAGAAACGACTACTGTAGGAGCAAACCCACGAGAAACTAATTCATATTGAAGCTCCTGCTTCCTAAATCGATTCACTTCTAATCGCCAAGTAGCCATTTTAGTGACGAGTTTTCCTAATGAACGAGAGAAAAAAAGAAAAGTCAAAAATCAAATAGTGGTACAGTTCTAATCACGTTTCCCAAAACTACGCCAAAATCTCCAAGAAACTAACCTAATCGTGACGTAAACTGTACGACTAAACCCTAATATCAATACAAGTAATAAGAAAAAAAAATTAACTGACGTAGTCAAGTTAATCCAAAAATCCTGACATCCAAGCACCAGTATACTTACAAGAAACCTAAACCAATTACTACTATCAAGTCAACCCGCAGTACAAAGAGAGAGAAAAAAAAAGTACAAGGTAACTCGAACCCACGGGAGACTAAGGGAAAATAAAAGAATCAATAAATCTAGAAAAATGATGATCGCACACACGAAATCGGGGGAAAGTCAACAATATAAACTACCTATTCCTGCTAGTAATCCTACACTAATTAGAGAAAAAAATCTAAACAGCAGAAAGAATTATAACGAATGGGAAATTCAAAAAAAGAATCGAAAAGTCGGCCCCTTAACGTTGGGTAGCCAAGTTTGTTACAAGTTTTCTTGGTTTTACGAACCTGCACGGCCAACTCACAATAGTCGGAGAGAGGGTAGGTTCACAAAAAAAATACAGAGAAGATGTTGCAGGGCGCCAGAGCTTATCCCAAAGTAATACTTCTGTCCGCTCACAACAGAATGGTGTAGAACTTGTAACAATTTTAAGATTCGTAATTCCTCTACTCAGCTGTTCGAGTAGTCAAAAGTAATTAATAGTTAACGATGATCACAGGAGCAGGGAGGATAAAAAGAAAGATTAACAAGTATAATCAATTTAATAGTTTAACGTTGGAATAATAATAGAAGATATGAGTTTTAATATTTTCTCGGTAGAATTAATACTTATCACAGTTTGCTTATGCGCCAACCTTAACTTTTAAAATGAGTAATAATTTGCATTAATAATTAGCGTACACTTTGATTAAGGAATACATCAAATTTTCTAACTAAATGCTTGTAGTATCGGCAGCACACATCACATCAATAAATTCCAATGAAATAAGTAGCGAAGAATAGTACGTAGTAAATATCGTGTGTATCCAATATGCGAAATCCACAAAGGAAATTAGTAATATGGCATTACTGACAATAAAACAGTAATAACAATTATGGCAGTAACATTAAATTATCCTAATAATTATGGGCAGTACACAGCAGACGTAACACAGAGCAAGCAAACTTATTACCTAATTGGTAATATTCTTACGTTAATCGTTACGGAATTATCATTAGCAACAGCTTCGTGAGTGACTCTATTTGACAACGAAATAAGGTACATAAAATCACTTACCAAAACACAGGACCTTTCCCTTGTGCGACGAAAGTACTTTCCTCAACACGATATCCTGTAAACACCCTGAAATAGCAAATCGTGTCAAGCTAAATCCTCACGAAAGTGAAATCTACAAAATGATTAAGTATATTTAACATAAATACACAAGGCCGAATCCGGTCATCGTGTGCTGTTATACCCCGACGAAAACAGTGATTACGCAGGTATCTGCCGCCTGAGTAGAATCTCGACAATTTTTAGTTAACTTCGGTACATTAGATTTTTGCCATATGTCGTATGCCTCAGAGAATATTTATTTGACGAAATTGTTATTCGAAATGGATTCTTCATTAACAGTTAACAATTAGGAACGAATTGCTCGCACGTGGCGGAACGGCTATCAAATTACGAGAAATTACAACAGAGTTATAATAAATGACAGTTATTATCTTACCCGGTGACGACGCAAACGAATTATAAGCGTAATACACTTATAGATTGGTCCCCATGACGGTGGATAAGTTTAGAAACGTTCAATCGCCCATTCACCGGCCATTTTATGTAGTTTTCAAATTGAAGAACTCGTCGTAAATGACAGTCACGCGTAAACGATCGTTAGGGGGCGTCCAAACCGTAAATTAATTCCACGTCGGAATACATAGGCGTGCGCAAAGAAAATTTCGTCCGTAACAACATAGGCGTACGTAAAGAAAATTCAACCGTAACAAAGCAATCGTCTTCAGATCACTCCTGGTTAACAAGAAACTTTGATTTTGAATTATACATGGAAATTCAGCAAGGCAAGTAGCTTGGCTTAAAACGTAAAAGTTTGGCTTGGGCTTAGTCAAGCTTTTTAAAAATAAAAGACTTGAAGTATATGAATACAGGTTTGGCTTGGCTGACTCATACTAAGATGAGAACGTCTTCCGGGTTTGAACCGTGTCATTGTTGTAACCAAAGTTACCAACGTTACGCCCACTTTTGTAAAAAGCTTTTTCAGCGCCTGAGAGAAATCGAAAAACAAGCAATCAAAATCTAACTAAAAGCTTTTCAAAAGTTAGGTAATCGACTTGTGAACTAAGCGAGATTTTAAACTTTGAAAACGTAAGAAAGAAAACGATAAACTTGAAAAAACAAACGAAAATCTAACAAAAAACCACTACAAAGTGTGGTTCATAAGTCTGACAGACTTCTGGGCCATTGTGTTTGAACTTACCCATACGGACAGATACCTTTATGCTTCGTTATTGAATCTTTGGTTCATCCTGCTTTTTTTATTCGCCAATTTGAGAATATAGACTCTAAACTCCATCATCTTACTAGAACCTTAGTGAACAATGGTTATATGAAGCAAGATATTCATACAGTTATTAATCGTCGTTCACATCCACGTAGTCGATTACCTAAGGACATTTTTCTACCCGAATCCAATCCGAAATTGATTTTTTTACCTTACAGTTACAAAAATTAAAATCAAATGTAGTTTAATTACATTTAAACAAATGTAATTTAGAATTTGCTGTATTGAAACGAATCAAAATTATTTTGCGCAGCTACTTTCTGTTAAACTATTTGCTAGAAAGGATGCACTCGGGTTGATTTCTTTTATTAAAGCACATTTTAAAGCTTAAGTGATCGATTTCTTTGTTCATTACCGCAAGAATTGCTCGTTCACTCAACCAATTGTTATTTTGTAGTTAGCAATGATATTCAGGAACACTTTCTTGATGAGCTAGTTCTTTGTTAAGACCAAATTGCAAACATTCGACGAAAACAATATTAACCCATTTGATTTGTTGACGAGAACACGGATATGACCAATAGTCAGCAATTACTTGGAGAAATCTTCGGAAAATGGATCGTTTAGCAATGCAACTCGCTTTTTTGTTGTCAGCAGAAGTTTGTTTATATGTTGCCACAGAGTCGATGACTTGATGCTGCGTTGGTTTATCAACTGTCAAATGGCAATGCACACAACACCATCTAATGGAATTACCGGAACTAACGTATAATACCATGTTTATTTTTGTTTCTTTCATTTATCAGAGGTTAATCTTTTTGTAATTTTGACCTTTTTTTTAAATGCTCAGCCGAGGAAAATTACAAAAAATTAAAATCAGTTAATTTGTTCTCGAAAGATTATCATAAAAGCCGTTCCATACAAAATGCATTAGAAATTTTTTTTGTGAATTTTTCTGATGCTTTAGTAGTTGTTTTGATACAGAAGAAACATTTTATGGTTATAGCAATAGTGAATTTATTCACGTGTAATAGGCAGGGTAATAGCCATAAATGATATTTGCAATTTTAGTATTCAGGCCGGTTTTGTCTATATAAATAAGTGAGGATTGATTTTTCGTTTTAACCATATAGTAAATGCTGTGAGATTTAAAACATCTTCATGTATCGCGTTAATTATGGTTCTCTTTAATCATACGTTATTCACAAAATAAATTGTTAGTAAAATAATTACAGCAAATACCAACTTTTATTTACTTTGTATTTACACAGAGCTAAATTAACAAAATAGACTTTGTGTACTCGATTATGTTTATCTGTGGTTGTAACCAAAACAAGACTTTAGCTAAATAAACGAAAAACGTTGCAATGTAAGAAGTATACATTATAAATTAAAACTCAATTTGAGAACTTGCCTAATTTTTGTTTTGTTTTTTTGAGATGACGTTGTTTGCTGAAGTGATTTGTGTAAACTGCTTTTTGAATATATATTTTACTTCAAGATAATATAAAATATTATTTTCAAGATCTCGGTAAAGCTTGATCTGTAAAAGTTTGGCTTGGCCAATATTAAACTTGGCTTTATTATTTAAAACTTTAACTTGATTTTTTGAAATCTTGGCTTAATTTTAAACCAAACTTTTTAAAAACCAAGCCAAGCTTGTAAATTTCTAATTGTACAATATATCAAAATAGTCGATCTTTATTTTCTTTTTTGAAGATACATCTAGAGCCTATGTCACTTTTTTTACATTTCTAGTTTTCATTCTACAATCTAAGATTTTACGTGGTATTTTAATTTCAATAGAAGCTCGTCTTCTAATTGTCCGGTGGCAATAGCAATTGACATATTTTAGTCCCACATTTCGCTACAAATTTTGAACGAGATTATGTTAAATGCTACAGTATTCCAATGACCAAGTATTTCCAAAAATCGTGTGACAATTATTCCGGACTTATCTTATAACAAAATTCATTTTATACCAATAAAAGTGATACTAGTTGGTTTATAGATTTTTGTTACATTTGTAGTGTTTTTATATTTTTTAAACATATTTTGGTATTAAAAATGTACTTATTCTAATTCCCTTTATAGCACCGACAGCTCGATGTTGAGGTTATGTTTATGTATAAAACTTGCGCACAAAAAACAAAATAGAAATGCTATGATTGTAAGAATAATTGGACTAGAATAAAATCTAATAAAATACAAAATATAAAAAAAGCTATAAATTATAAAAATAAACTAAGCATTCTTGTCATATTTAAATAAAAAAATTATTAAACTGGATGCTTATTATAAATACATTTTTTTATATAATTTGATTTTTTTTTAATAGAAAGGAACTACTAAATACCCAATTCTTTTAAATTTTATTTAATCTGGTGAAGTTTTGCAGCTCTGTCTTTTTCATCGGGCCATCTTAAAAATCTAAGCAAAACAATTACTTTTTAATTATTTTTTAGGACTTCATACACAAAAAACATTTAAAGAAAAATTACTACAATTTCATAACCCACATACTAGTTCTATACTAGTACTATAAGACAAGTTCAAACAAATTAAATGATATACAATTAATAAGAAAGGTATAAATAACACCAATGTAGGTTTTTTTGAATATTTTGTATGTAAACAAATCCATAATGTAAAACAAAATGATTACAATATAAAACTGAATTAAATTCATTAAACAAGTAACGTTTTTAGAACCTTGATGTGATTATTTGTCTTTATTTAAATAAATTTATACAGGCAACTAAATTACATTAAGATGTTGCGTTCCGCATTACACAAAGAATAAACATTAGATTTAAGACTTGTTAATTCATAAAAAAGCTTGTAGAAACTGTAAACGTATTTGCATAATACGTCAAGTCTTTAACAAAATTAATTAGTTTATGTATCTGTGGTATCATTTAAATATCACATTTACATTTATTATAAAAGACATTATTTCTAATTCTTTTGATAAATGTGTTATATTAAAATAAAAGGAAATGCTGGATTATATATTAAACAAACCGGGCGATAATCGCAAATATAATTTAAATGTGCATTGTTGGGCGTGCGTATGTCATCTCGGCATAGTATAATTCACTATGTAAATGGAAAACTTGCAAAGTTTTAGACGTGACTGGTATATTTTAATGTTGTTTGTACGCTTTACCCAAAAAGCTTTTAACCAAACTATACTAAAACTGCGACCTAAAAATAAAGTTGCAACACAACAACATACAAAATATTAGTTTATAATCTTTTTTTTAGACCGTCTGAATAAAGATGGTATTCTACCATAGGAAATTAGACACTCCAACTGACGTTCACATGTATAAAGCTAAAATAAATGTACGTGCTTATCCGGATTTTCTATGATTTTCTTTCATTATACAGCTGAGAAAAGTGTGAAATAGAACTGAAAAAAATTTAGGTTTTTTTTGTTAATCCTGAATTATTGCTACAAGTAAATGCTACGTATAATTACATTTATTATTTTTTTGTTATATACTTTTCTAATTTAATCCCCTAGCATTAAGTATTGACGATGTGAAAATTCAGCAGAATAAAAGTGCTCTTTACTTTTCGTTCTCATTACTGGATAGAGAATTGGCAAGTTGCCATTGTAATTTCGATCGAAGAAGGGCGGTCAATTTGTGACGTCAGTTACTTCATTGGCGTTCGTTCTTTAGATAGTAAGTATAATAACGGTTAGAACGTATACGCGAATACTGAAAGTAAAACTGATTTAGGTCGAGCTCCTGTTAGAAGTAGACTAAGCGCTGATAATAAAAGACTATGAGATTTGCGAATTTGGCAATTTAATGTTAATTAGTGGTCTTGGTGTCTAATTACAGTTTGCACTTCTTGTACTTTAACAGTTAATAACCCTAATAATTTAAAATTTAAATTGGATTACAGTTTCAAATTAAGTGTATTTGGTATTTCAAGTATATAGAAAAAAATTTACTTAACTAATTAAATTATATAACAATTATGCTGTATTTACTTTAGATTAAAATTATTAATTTAACGTATTTCAAGTTAATAAATTTGTATACAAACTAAATAAATCTAAAAATTGTACATTTACATTATTTTATACTGTTTGCTTATTTTTACAATAATTCCAAAAAAGTTTAAGGTAAATTGTTTTAACAAAGTTTGATGCCATTTGATAATACAAATTACTATATGTATTATGTATGCATTTACAATTAATTAATTTTAGTAAACAGAAATATATAAATAAATTACAAAATAAAATAAATACTATTCAAATGAAAATAATTATTACGAATTCAAAATATCTAATAAAAAACGCAAATATAAATATACTTAACGTAATCGACATTTGAAATATAATTTTTGACATTTGGACAAAACAAAAATACTTTTGTATTAAGTTAATTGTGGTTTTTAAAGAACTTGAATAATTAATTTTGTCTTGATAACAATGAGAAGTAATAAACCAAAAAAATCAAATAATTTATAAGAAAACATGTAATGTATGCCTTTTAGTTTTAGTACTAAAATCAGAATTATAAGTAAAACTACAAAAAATAGATCTATCAAATTCCTAAATTTTTCGTTTCTGTGTTATGAAACTTTAACGAAATAGTTTCACAAAAATATTCTGACAAAATCTCTACATTGAACAACAATTTGCGCCCATTGCTGGACATAGACCTTTCCTAATATTCTCACAATTATATCTGTCTTGTGCTTTCCGTATCCAGTTTCCTGCTACTCTTTTTAAGTAATCAGTACATCTAGTCGGTGTTCTTTCTTCTTTGACTTGTTTTGTCCTGTTTAGACCTTCACTCTATAATCTGTGTGGTTTACGGCCCGTCGCGTATTCTTACTAATTCCACTTTAGCATTGTGACGTTTTTTTGATGACATCTTTAATACCTGGCCTTCTTTAAGCTTCCTCATTTGTTAAATGTTATCTGAGACTTATGCTCAACATTGCACGCTCTATAACCCGTTGAGTTCTTGTTTGTTGATTTTTTGTTATTGTCAAGGTTTCCGCTCCGTAAGTTTGCACAGGTAGGACGCATTAATTATAAACGTTTTTATTCAAACTTATTGAGACATTGCTCCTTAAAATATGACTAAATTTACAGAAAACTGCCTAGGTCAGACTACTTTGTCGGCTAATTTCATATGTTAGGTGGTTTTTCTTAATTTTAATTTTATGACGTAAATGTGTGTATTCGTAGTATGCTGTTGTCGCTTTAGGTTAGTCTGGTAAACTTTTGGTAGTAAGCTCTTTTTTTTATCATGTTTGATTTTTTTCGCAAATTAATTATTTTTTTAGCTCTAACTGTTCTATTATAACTACCAATTGATAATTTATTTAGAACATTTACATTTTTAGTTTTTTATCTGAAATTATAAAATTTGTTTCAGTTTTGGTTACTCTATGAGGGCTTTTCCAGGTTTACTTTTTATGTTCCGTATGTGTTTATTGCATAATTTGTGTGGTAACATAAAATGTATTAAAATGTTTCCTTTTTTGTTCCGTTTGGTAGTTACCAAATTTCCAATTTCAATTATTATCTTTTTTCTTTCCAAGTTTGACACTGAAATCTCCAATTAATAAGTTGTAGTAACTTGGTTTGTTTCTTAGATTTTTCTATACCTTCATAAAAGTTGTTGAAGCGTACAACTAAATTATCTTTAAAACATATCTTTTGTTTAACCTTAGGTGTGACAAAGTTAATACTTTGAACGTTGTTGATTTGCTTTTTGTAAATGAGTAAACCTAATCCTCCTATTGTAGTTTCTTCTTTGCCCTTGTACCTGATTTCAATTTAATTTAATATTTTAATTTTTTTCTTATTTCTCTAATTCCAACAATATCCCACTTTACGTGTCGTAGTTTTTTCCAAATTTTGTCATTTTCTGCTTCGTTAATAGAATTTTAACATTGTATCTAGCTATGTGCAATATTTAGAGAACTTGTTTCTGCAAGTATTCTTGAGGCAAACCTTTCTTAAGATGTGGACTTAAGACATTTTTGTACCTACTTGGAATATGCTTCCGTATGTTTTCATGGAGGTTTTTGTAGCCATAATCTTCTACGCTGACCATGCCGGGTGGAAGATGTTTAGGACGTTGAAAAAATATTGTAAAAAACGTATGGTTGGATAGTATTCAAGGTAGAGACTTGACCCTTCTTGGTACTAGAATATAAGAAAAAGTCAAAAGATTACGTAAGCTGGATCTTGTTTTTTTGTTTTATTGAGTCAAAAATGTAATTGCAATGCTTCTTCTAAAATTTAATTGGTTTAAAAATCCAGCCATTTTGTGGATGTAGTCACCAAGCAATACAATGTGCAAAAAGTGGAAAATACCACCTTTAATAAAAATTTTATACAGACTTATATTTTGGTCTGATCAATTTACACCTCCCATATTAGCATTGTACATATGTATGAGATGCGGTAGTTTGATATAAATGTTAGCCTGTTATTTTAGCTAATATCTTGTGAACATATAGATTAGAGAAACGCCAACAAATTTAAACTGAGATACATCACATTATTGTGATGCCACTTTACCGCCAATATATTTTGATAGGTTATTTTTCTGTAGTCATAACTTCCTCGGGTTTTTTTTTCATAGATTTAGAATCTTCAAGAACAATTTTTCTCAATTGATTCTCTCTAATAGTGTCTCTTGCATGAAAATTTCATTTTGGTAACTCCTCGATCAACGAAATTGAAAAATATCAAAAAGTAGAAAAAACTTTTCATCTGACTATTTTTGCAGTGCTCCTAAGATTTTTAAACGTTCTACTAATGATTGTTGTAGCTATTTGATAGGGTTCAAACCAGTTTACGTAACTGAGTGCACATCTACTGCAGATGAATTTTCCATAAAGTGATTGTTGTATGCTTATTTCGATTTGTTTTTACTGGTGTTTGCAAAAAAGACAAAAGCATATTGTGTTCCGACAAAGAATCACTCTCACTTTCCGCATTTTTATTAGTATTGAGTCTTTATCAGTATTAGCTGCTGAATTTTTTAGCAAAAATATTGTTATTTCTTTTACTTTATCAACATTCTAATCCTCAAGAGCTTTGTAAAGTGAGAATGTGATGTTTCTCTATTTTAACTTTGTGGCACATTTTAAACACCCTGCAGACACAAAATTAAGCTCAAGAGTAAAGTCACACACGACCGATTCCTAATAGACGAGTTTATGCCACTTTGCATTTGCAGTCTTCACCGGAACTTACAAGTTTAGAATAAAATTAATATTTAATAAAAAGCATATTTTGAAAACTGAACAACGTTAAGTTTTTTTTAAATCAACCTTTTAACTGTAAATATATCTAATAAGTATTGTGATAAAATTCAGTTTTATAAACTTATATGAGGCTCTCAGTATTTCTTTTCAAACAAAAAATAAAATAGTTTTTAAAAATTTATTTTATATACATTTCATATTTATATGGCCGTAGAAAAGCTTTATAAACACATTTTTTATTCGACGGATTAACGCCATTTTGAATAAAATAAAAATCACTCATTTTGTTGTTTTTTTTATCTATTGTAACACGATTTCATTTTATTGAAAAAATTGTTTCCTAAGGAATAAAGTGCAATTGCAATTTTATGTTTTTGTTTATAATTGATTATGGTACTAATCATTATACTATTAAGACTGCAGATTTATGTAAATAAACAACTTTGTTTATTTTAATGTTATTTAAATTTTTTGTTTATATATACAGGGTTTTTTACGTAACCCGTTCGTTAAAAGTTTTTGTACTTCCAATAATAATTGAATTTTGATTTTTTTTTAATATTAGGTAAATGGTTATTAACTTTATATTTAAAATATATTCAAAAACGTATCACTTCCGATTATACCGTAAGTGACATCAACTTTTTTATTTCAAATGGAATGCCATACTTTTAAATAACTTTCTTAATTTTTCGTGTAATTATAAAGGTATTTTGTTCATAGCTCATTATACCAAAAGTTAACAGTTTTTAAGATATTTAGATGTTTTTGAGAATTTTCACATTTGTAACATCAACTTTAAAAATTCATATCTTGTCAAATTACGAAGTTTAGCTGTGACATTTGCATCACTATTAATTAACATTGATAATTTTATTTTTTTTTTGAACAACTTTTTGTAAAGAACCAACACACATACAGAGTGTTCAAAACATAATACCAAAGTTAACAACTTTTACATGATTAAAACTCAATTTTTTTAATGTTACGGCCTATACATATTAAGACGGTTAAAAACACAATACAATTCTGCATCTATTGATATAATGGTTTCCTATACCTATCCTTACCCCTTAATGAGTAATAAGGATTTGTTTGATAATAGTACAAATTTCAATTTCGTTTCATCGGTTGTCTTTGTCGAGTTTCTAACATATCCGTTAGAATTTTAGCTTTATTTTTTTTTAGTGTTCTGACAAGAGTTAAATTGTAAGAGGTTTGTAGGAGCTTATCGGCCACAGCTACTGAAGTGAACCAATTATCCATGGTAACACATTTGTTGCTACTATGGATGCTTTTTGTTAAATTCGTGGTGTAATAAGTACTTAAGGTCTTAGTGCTTTTTTCTAGATATGGCTTAGCATCAATCATATATATTGAAGTTACATATGCCATATTTGGGTGGTTTATTTGGAATAAACATGTAAAATCTGCATCTTCTTCTGAATGATAAAAGTTGTTCATCCAAAGTCGTGTAGATGGAGTATATGAGTAACTACAAATTGCTGCCAGATGTCTCGTATTGGAGCAAATGTGTCAACTTGTTTTCGGTCAATTCTAGTTTTTTTATCATCAGAAAGTAGAAATTTAACAAAACTAAAATTGATCACTCATTGTAGCCCTGTAGATGTTTCCTGATAGTATTAGGTAAAACATTCTTTTGGCGTTTATGCGGTTGTTCATTGCTCTAGAGAAAATTAGTAGACCAATAGTTATTACTTCCTCTTTGCATGTTTTTGAAATAGTCAGTGTTTTTGTTTTATAAGAGGCCGATTTTAAGGTGATTTGCTCGTTTGTATGAATCACAATCTTTTGTAACATATTATCGCTAAAAAAATTGTTGGAAGCAATTTTTTGGTGTCAGCATATAGGAAACATGCTCCCAAGAATAAAATGAACCATGTTCCTAGACGAAACTCTCGTTTGTCGTTGTGGTTTTATCTTATACTTTCTATGACCATTTTTACCTTTCCTTTAGGGCTTTTTGGGAACAATGATATGCTTGAAGTTCTTAGCCAGCAAAGATAATAGCATGTTATTATGTGGTTAGTTGCCACTATCTAAAACAGATGTAGGTACTACTGCTTTCTTAAATAAAATAAATTTTAATTGTTTGATTTTTACTTTCGGAATTTTTAACATCGCCTAAAATTGCAAATTTTTTTCATCCTTATTTTCGGATTTTAGGTTTCTGTGTCACTGATATCTTCTTCATTTGTTAATTTGTTTGCTTCGGTTTCAAAATCATAACTACCAACTAATCTTGATACATAGTAATAATTTTGATTTTACCTAACGGACCCAAATACTAAACATTCGTAAGGCAAACGACTTTAAAGTTGCACAAATAGTAAACACTCATAAAATTAACTACAAACATTTAATAACTGCACAATAAATAATTTACTTCAAATTCTTCTTACATACCTCATGTCTGCAACGAAATTGGCAGCTACTAAAAGTAACACACAGCTTAGAAAAATGGAAATATCCGAAGTAGTGTTCTAAGGTTAATAAAAATTATTGATAAAAAAATTTACATTTTATTTTTATTAGTTTACTAAGATATTTACTAACAAATACGCAAATTATAAAAGTATTGATTTTGTTATTCTACATTAAATGGTGAAATTTATATGCATTCCACAAATTAAAAGTAAATGATGCTTCTTTCAATGTTTTTTACAATTAACAATTATAAAATAATTAATAATTATTGATTTGTACTAAGACAGTTATTTTATCTCTCTCTCATTTTATATCGATCACGTAACGAAATACATGCGGTGACAGAAGCGCCTACTTATCTAATGCAAACACAACCCTTTGAAATATTCAAAAAACCATCAATCACTATTTACATCAACGTTCAAATATATCTGAGATGTTTTTATCTCGAATTCCAATACATTTTTACTTTACAAGGTAATCGACCGAAAAAACGACATTGAAAATGTTTTCGAAGTTTTTCTTTTACCGAAAGACGAATTTCATGTGCTATTATTTAAAAGCGTCCCATAAAAGTTACTGTTTTTTTTCTGTTTACATATGGAAATTTGTTATTGCTGTGTTTAGTAAAAAAAAGTTTAAAAATAGACTTTTTTTGTATATTTTATGTTGTACTTCCTACTATTACTACTATTTCATATAAATTGGTTTAATTCTATTTTTGTGGGTTTTTTATTCTAATTTAATTTTGCTTAATTTTATTTGCGTTTTGAAATAAAATGCTACTTTTGCTATAAATGCAACTAGAAGTGTAGTAGTAGTGGTTTTGCAGTCAACGTTTAAAGTTAAAGTTTATTATAATTACTCGTATGACCTATTTTATTAAAATTAAAAAACAACTAGTTTTACTTAGGTATTCAATTACACCAGTAAAAGTTTCTATTTACAACTTTTTTTTACCATTTCTTTTATTTACTTTTGTTTGCCTAAAATAAAACAGCGTTGGCATTGTGTTCTATAAAGAGTACAATTTGATTTTTTATCTTATTAGGGTTGCTACACTAAACTTGGGGTCCGTAGTAAATTTTCGAAATGTGTGTTTATGACAAAGCAGTATGGTACAAAAATTGAGACAAAAAATGCAAGCAAACAAAAAAATATTTAAAAATGAATGTAAAGCAAAAAATGATTTACATAGTAGAATCACGTCTCTAATTTAACAATCAGAGAAACCAAAGAAGAATCTAATAATGACATGCCACTTTTTGAGTTACAAAGATATTTTCACGGACGATATCATATAAAAAATTTGTGTCGAGAACAATTGGGCAACAAATTTAGTAAAATTTTCATCTGTAGTTTAAAACTACACAAAAAACGCAACGTCCAGTGCGTGCCCAAACGCTTGCATAAAAAAATCTCTAAAATACACATTGAACAAGATGTCAAGAACACAGACGATTAGATACATTCAAAATTACTCAAAAAAAAAGAAATCAATGTTTTGAACTAACCAAGAACAATAATAGAATCTGACTACTAAGATTGTAACGTCTTCCAAGTTTGGACCGTGTTGATAAAAACTTAAAGAAGCAAACGATAATGAAAAACAAGATCAATTGTGATCAAAGATTTTGAGCGCTTTTCGCGATAATTAGAAAAAATTATTTTTTTACTTAGTTCAAGCTTCAAGCGTAGACAATCTTATTTAAGAATCTATTACTCTATTGTTATTTGTTCTTGCATTGTTAAATTTCTTTGTATTGCTAATGTTTTTCACTAAAGTTTCTTTGCTTATGGCTTTTCTTTATTATTTTTGATTCTAGTTTTTTGTAATTAGCTTCTTTAGTTATTGATTACGTCATTTTTCTTATCTTAAAGAAATAAAAACTGAACTTTATTAATAGAACCTAAAATACACCCACTAGTATGTTTGGCTTACGATGGTAAAGGAGCATGTTTTCGATAAAAGAATAATGAACAGGAACCAAAAAGAGGGTAGTTTGAAACCATAACGACGATTAAAGTTTTTAGGGTTTTTGATCAATTCTTGGCACTCTCAGATTTTCCTATCAAAGAAGAATGGAGATTGTGCAATCAGTGAAAAGTTATCAAAATCTATATTGTGACCTGTAGTAAAATTATGTTTAGCAACAGCAGACCTAAAAATACGCTTTTTTTATACAACGATCATGTTCGGAAATGCATGTAATAACGGAACGATTGGTTTCACTAATGTAGAATAAACTACACCAAAAAGGAATTTGGTATACACCTTAAAATAAAAGTGTAGAAAATGTTTTTGAGAGAAGAAAGAATTTGAAAGATTTTGCCAGTCAAGTCAAAAAGTTTTATCTACTACTAACTTTACTTTAAAACAGGAATCGGTGCTATCTAAGAGTTCGAATTTTGCTGTTTCTCCCAAAGGTATTCCCAAAGAAGATATTTTATGTGCCTTCTATAAAATGTCTAGTCACATCCCAGATCCCATTTGTATTCTACACTGGCAAAATCTTTGAATTATCTAAAGTTCCTAAATCCAACATTTTGTCGGAAAAGTTACGCTTTAAAGTCTTTGTAAGAACCGCCATATTATCGATTTGCTTATTATTATTAAACAGATTTTGACTCAACAGGGCAAAGACTTGAGTTTGGTTCATCTTATTGATAAGTGTTTATTATGCAGTTACTTTCAATTTGATAACAAGTTTTACAAACAAATTTCTGGTGCTGCTAAAGGTTCTCCTCTATCCGGAATGACGCGTTTGAATGCGATCGTTTGAACGCGATACGTTTAAACGTAAAGACTATTGAACGCAAAATGTTTTGAACGCAAAAGGTGTGGACGTAGGAACGTTTGAACGCGGAGAAGTTTGGACGCAGGAACGTTTAAACGCAAGATTTCTTTACACGAAATAAGAAATCAAGGTATTTAGTTTGCAAGAATTAACTGTTTTGTATTTTTGTTGGTCTTACAGGTGTTGAGTACGATTTTCTGTTTATACAATTTTTTGATTTAGGTGTGTAAGGTGGTTAATTTTGCTGAAATGTTTGTATGTACTGCTACCGTTTGAAAACTACCAAAAATTACTATTTTAATTGTACTAAGCGACGCACGAAGTAAGCTTTTAAAAAAATTAAAATACATTAACAGAAGGAAAATTCAATGCATTACAATAATTACACGGTTAATATCAATCTTTAGTCCAAAAAAAGTAAGAAAACTAAACTTAGAACAGGGTACCTAAGCGTATAAATTCAAATTACAATTTTGAAAATCATATAAATTATTTAGTGGTTTGAAGACACTTATGTGCGTTGACCAAATCGTCGTCGATGCAATGCTTTTTCAAGTGTATCGTTTTCTTTCTTACCTATTTAGAGTATATAATCTAGCTTGTTTTTCAAGTTGATTACCTAACTTTTGAGAGGTGTTTAGTTAGATTTGGCTTGCTTGTTTCAGTTCTTTGACTTTTCTCACGCCCTGATGAAGCCCCTTATAATAATAAGCAAAACGTCGCCAACTGCGGTTACAACGTCACAGTCGTAACCCGGAAGATGTTTTCATCTTAGTGTAGAACCGTACTTATGTAAAACTGATATACATCGACACTCCCTCTCAATTTTAAAACATAAGTATATGGAGTAACTAAAAGTAAAACAGTAATCTAACTAAAATACACAAACACCAATACTCTTTCTAAAATATTGAAATGTATGTTAAAGTTTTTGTCATTATATCTGCATATTGATGTTCAAAAGAAATATAAACAAGTTTAACTGTGTTAACAAAAATACAATTTCTAATATAGCGAACATCAATATGTTTTGATTTCTTTGTTTCTAATGTTGTAGTCAATTTAATGTAAGATAAAAATATAATTTTGTTTAACAACTGTTCTAAAAGTTGTTTAACAAACTTACAGTCAATCAAACCATCTGTCATTTTCGTTGAAGGCATAATCACATGTTGTATATAACTGAACCTATAAGATGTTCATAAAGAACATAAAGTATACAATTTTATTCGTTTCAAAATTCAATTTAGGTTGAATAAGCACTTGTAAAAGTTTACAATCGTTCATGTAAAATAGTCTAATTTTTTTTTTAATCAAATTCTTTGTGTCATTAATAAATTGTTATCATTTAACTTTCAATTCTTAAAAATACAAAATTCAATTTCAAATTCAAAATTAAATTGTTTTTAATTTTAGCAACACAAATTGAAATAATTATTAAGCAATCGACCCACACTAGTAAATAAATATAAGACTTAATATATGAACATAGATTTACGATTAATCTTACAAAATTCCACTTTTTACTTTCTTATAAAGAAACTATAGCGATCGCAATTTTTTTGCAAAAAATTTTTTGTGCAGAATTTTACGTTTTAAGGTCTCCTGAATCAGAAAAATGTATTTTTGACAAAAGAAATTAAGATGTCTGGTGTGTGTGTAACGATGTACCCTCGAACTAAAAGTCCTAGTAACTTGAAATTGGGTACGGAGCTGGCTTTTTATATTTTCTCGGTTATGTAAAAAGATGGGTATAATAAAAAACCGGAAGTAAGTGTATCCCCTTATTTCTTATAAAGATAATTCTTCCTAACAAATTATTCAACTAATAAAAATTTCTAATAATAGCGATTTATTAGATATGTGATTTTAAATGAATTCAAAATATTATCTAGGTTCTAATCCTGCCTGCCACGATTTTTTTAGAAAAAAATTAAATTTACTAAAGGGAAAAAAAATATCGAGGCGCACAAATTTTTATTATTAAACCACAATTTACTATATTTCGTTTATATCTTAATAAAATCGAGAAGAAAAATTTCCAAAAAAATTGTAGCAAGCTAAGAAGTCAATACAAACGTGTACATATATACTAAAGTGTTATACTTAATACTTTTACTATTATTTTTTTTAAGCAAATAAAATTGTAAACCAAGTTTTCTAAATTATCTAGATTCTTTTAACTTAGATGCTTTTCTTCAATTTGAAAACAAAAAATATGTAGAAATTTTTTATAAAAAAAAGTCGTGTGGTGACCCCAATTTTTTTTGAGTAATGTTTTAAATTTAACTTTTCTAGTAATTAAACTTTTTTCTTTTCTTAACGTTAATTTATAGATACATTTATCAGTATATAAGTTTCAAAAATCATGCACCTCGTAATATTTAAGTAGTTTCGTTCTTAAATTATTACTCTTTTTGAAACTGCTTTACCTGTCACCTGTAATGCTTGCTATATTGACGTCGCCTTTGAGGTCCAACACCAAGCGTCTCGGATTAAGTCAAGGTTACCGTTATCGTTAATTGTATGCATGATTAAAAGGCATTTTAGTTTTATGAGATTTACTTAAGAATTTTCGTGCCGATGAAATTGCCGGTAAGTTAATCATTCTTCGTATCCCCTCGATTTTGATACCGATAAATTTGCAATTAACGATAGTATTGCTAAACTTAGAATTTGATCAATCGATTCTTTGAAAGTTACTCCAATTACAAACTTTTATTTAAGCATCGAATCCAAAATTAAATATTTATTAAACTGCATTAGGATTTCCGGACCTTCTCAAAATAACGATTCTCAAGCAAAAGATGAGTTCTTAAAAAATTCAATTGTTTTAGTTTTACAGTAGAAACTTTTGGATAAACAAATTTTCGTTAGTAATCTATCAACTTCCGCCAATAGAGTTGCCGAACCTGTCGTACAAGCTTCTGTTGTAGCAACTGTTTTATCGACATTTTCTGCAGTTAATCATAATATTGTAAGTCATATTAACAGTGTTTCAATGCTACCAAAGTTGCCAGCTTTACGCATTAAATTAGTTTCCTTTGGAACACATTTTGGCATAGTAATTGTTCTATCGCTAACGTTATTTTCTTATCCTTCTACCACAAATGCTATTTCGGTAATTTTATGATCAATTTTGTTATTGATTGTTACATTGCTATCTTACAGCCTTTGCATTATTACATTACTTGCATTGGCATCTTTGCTTTTAAATTCCTCTTCCGTGTTTTTTTCCCCAGTGTTTCTAGTAATCCACTCTGTTGCAGTACTAATTACATTTTAAAATCCCAAATTCTGAATCCAGTGTCATCAAATGGTTTAAGGTTCAGCAAAATCCACATTGGACGACGCCATTTTTACTTGAGAAGTAATTTCCTAATGATCTCGATTTCGATCTATAAACCGTTTTCTATCATTTCTTTTGTCAAGACACATTTTTTTAAATTATTAACACTGATTTATTCGTAGTACTTATAAACTGAGCTCGTAACTTCTTGAAACTGAACTTTATTAAAAGAACATCCGTACAACAACAACACTCTTACTTCATTAACACTGCCATCACTAGTACGTTTTGTAAACTAAAAGAAACAAAATCGTACTTGTTTTAAAGTGATATACATCAACAGTTTTTCCATTTTTTGTTTAAATTAATTTAACGATTTTACCAGTTATTAATATTGGTGCGGCATTTTATCCTCCTTTCAAAACGTAAAGAATGTCTTGTAAAAGATATCTTCCTCAACTGAGTGGTTCACGTTTTATGGCACTTTTAACTTATGTGGTTACGATTTAAATTTACATTAACGAGTTTTTTTAAAATACATTCATAAACATCAATGTAATTTTTCCAAAATAAATTATTTAACTATACATAGAACATAGTTGTAATCTAATAATCTTTCTATTTGTTTTAAATGTAACTCTGTGTCATTATTGATTATAAATAATAAATTGTCTATCAAATCTATATCGATGATAACAGTAAATGTCAATTTGAATACAAAAAATATTCACGTCATGAAAATTAAAGAGTTTTCATTATTTATTATCTTAATTAAGTTGAAAGTAATATTTAAGCATTAAATAACAACACAAAGTTATCTGCATAAAAAGTTTTACATAATACTACCATTTTGATACAAAAACATAATATAAAAACTTTTTAATTAAAACAAAAAGAACTACTTTATTTAGGTATTCATTAAAGTTTATTGTTTGTTAAGTTTTATTTGCTTAAATATAGTATTACAATTAACGGCTATAATTGTGTGCAATTAACAAAATATTATAAATACAAAGAAAAAGCCAATTATAAATACATAAAAAAAATTAAAATTGGCGATTTTTAAAGAAAATAAGACTTTTTAATTGAAAAAAATGAAGCAGCGTTTTTAATGAAGTTGTAATAATTTACAACGAAAAATTAGTTACCTTTAAATTTATAATTTTTAAATACGGGTTTTCATAAAAGAATATAACTTTGTAATTACATTTTACTTCCTTTTACGCTTTTTTTATTCTGCGTCCAATGGATTTGATGCGTAGAATCTAAATACCTTTTTAGTGTCTCTTTCTTTATTATTTGTCTTATTCATAAGCTTTCTGATATAATCGAGCCAACTGTATTATTTCTTTATTATAAGCGCGAAGGCATAAATTTGTAAATGTCATAATAACTTTTTGAAAACTTGTATTTTTTTGCAGACATCTACGTTAAAACAATAATGTAAGATTATTTTGATGTCACGCGTATTGTAAGCAAATAAGAACGTTATCTTCGCACGCTTTTCGCTTAAAGTAGGCCTACCACAAGTCGCTTAAATGAGGCCAATCGATTCTAATGGACGGCTTTCATCTTTTCTCGGGTTCCTTTTTGATGCAGGATTATACGACGTTGTTATTCAATTTTATTACTTAATAAGGGTATTTGATTTCAACAGTAGATTCATAATTTAATGTTATTATGGTACATTAACATCTTTCAATATCGTACAATATTTAACGGGAACGATTTTATTTGAAATTTAAAAAATCAACAAAATAAATCCAATCCTTTTCCAAAATATTAAATTTTATATTAACACTTTTTTTTGTAATAATACAAGATTATTTATTACATAATAATTACATTAAATACTAAACAAACTTAGAACTGTTTGATGTGTACACAAGTTTTTAGAGGTCTATCAAATTTTATAAATTTTAACGAGCACAACCTTTATTTTAATAAATCAATTCGAATTATTTTTCTACAAAAAGATTATGTCTGGAAATTTAGATTCGTTCTTTTGTCAGTTGTTTAATTTGATTAAACGAAAAATTTTATTATTAGAGTTATTGCTTAAAAACCATAATTCTTTATCTTTTTTTTTATATAAAAATGATGGACTAATTTTTGTATTAGTTAAATTGTACATCATATAGATAGTTTTCCTTAAATTCTATAATTCTTTTGAATGTATGTTTAATTTAATTTGTTTTCAATATTTTTTTAATGGATTAGACTAAAGTAAAAGCGTAATTGGTAATTAAAGACTTATTTATACAATATAAATATAATCAAACTTCAATAAATTCATATTATTGATAAAACTTTATTGAAGTACTAAAAACTAATTTATTTTAATACAAAAAAATGGGTGGGTTAATCAAATTCAATTTTATGAATTGATTGATTACTTTTCCTTTAAGAATGTAAAAACAAATAATACAATCTAATTTTTTAGTACCTTCCTTGTACAATAATTTACGATAAGCGATAAACGTATTTGCTGAAGTACTATAAAAGCTAATTATAAAACGAAAATTCTTTATAGTCATTTTAGTAGAGTAAGTCTCTTTAATCTAAAACAGAACATCAAATATTGAGTACGTTTAGTTATAAATATTCATTTAACTAAAATGTTAACACAACAATTTTTTGTAATGAAATTTATTTAAAAAATAACTTTTTGATTAAAAAACAATTACGTAATTAATGTTTTTAGTTTTATCAAAAATTTTAAATAAATAATTTATCATTATTGAAAAAATTAAACTTCGCAAAAAATTCGAAAATATGATTAAGTGTTGACGAGTTAAATTTACGTAGAATAAATAAAACAAAAGTTATAAAAATATATGTAAATATAAAAAAAATATATAATAAAAAAATATAAACAAGATATTCACTTCTGCTCGTCCTAATGTAATAATAAAATATAAATAAACTTAGAAAACATCAATCATTTCGTTAACAATAAACTGTTTTATTTAGAATTTTGTTTTATGCACTAAATCAAAACATTTTATTTAACGACGGTATTCCAATTACATCTATTTTATTATACTCAAGTTCTTCAAAATTATATCCGGTACTACAACAATTACAACTACAATAGCTTAATCAGAATTAAGAATGACAGTAATTTAACTAAGATGTACGTGTAATGTTTGATCCACGTCAATTCCATGTCTGTTAAACTCCAGAACTCAATAGAAATGGATATAAGTCATTAATTTTAAATAGTAGTAGGTATAGCACTATTTACAAAATTATTAATAAATTCTGAAAATATTTCTTATATACAATTAAAAAAACTTATTTTAATTTATTGTTTTTTTTTATTGCAGGCTCCTAAAGTAAATTTTAGCAATTTATAGTGTTGTAGTAGTTACATTAGCTTTTTATTACATGATGTGTTAGCGTTAAATTGGTTGCAGTCAAACTTATAGACGCCGATAAAATTACTTTGCTTTTTGCTTTCTAACAGTGCTTCCAACGTTGTGATTGATGAAAGCGCCAATTTTATACAAAATTTATAATAAATTAAGATAATTCATACTGTTTAAAACAATTGCTAATACATAAAATCTTAATAAAAATACGTACTTTTTTAATATATAATTTGCAACGGAACCACCGTGCAATTACCATTCCTATTTCTAGTTTATTGAAATTTAAGACATAAATTACTTGTATAAATTGATTTTTGTATTTTAATTATTTATGAAATTAATAAAATTAACATTTACACAACTTGTATTGAAATATTACATTTTAGTATCGAATTATAAAAATCTTAAGGTTTAAAAACAAACTAAAATCTATGTCTAATAAACAAAATCTAAGTAGACAACTGAAATTTAAAACAAAGAAATGCTAACAATTAAATAAAGCTCTCAAAGTGAAATACGTTTATTTCAAATATTTTAACAAAGACGTGTTAGGATCATTTTAATTGATTAACTTATTTGTTGTATTATTATATTATGCACATTTTGTAGGTCACAACTAATATAGAATCAAAACAAAGAACTTTATTAATGTTATATTAAGTAGTTGCGCGATTACATAAATCAGGCGTTGATAATTCTAATTTTTTTTCTGAGTTGACAGAAATTAAACAAACAAACTAATTTTTTATTGGTTTAAGTAAAAAAATTATAAGTAAGATTATAAGTAAAATTCTAGACATTTGTCAGAAACTGTCAAATATTTTACTCGTATATAGAAACACTGTACTTATATTATATTTTTATAAGGTATGTAAACGGCCTGTATTTATTAATATAGTAAGCACCTATTAATATTTGTAAAGTTTTTATGGTTTTATAATGTTTTTTTTACATAGTTTGTACGTTGGCCAAATTATTACGATACATACTAACAAGCAGTGCAAATCAGAAATAATATATAAGTACAAAGACTGCGATCTCTCCTCTTGCTGACTACGCTTCAAACTCTTTCACATATTGCAAACAAAAGTAGATACTGTGGATATACACGTATAGTCGTATAGTATATTAAAACACAAGTTACAGAATGAACGCGTTTCAATCACGAGACCTGGTTTTCTACCTAAGCCGCGCAGCGGCGAGTTTATAAAACGGTAGAGTGATTAAAACGTATTCTATCACGTGTGTTTTTATACTAGTTTCTCTACTTCGATTCAATTTTAATATTTTTTGTATAATTTTAATTTTAAAACAACGCTGCGAGAAACTTTTGTATTTTATTTAATTGGCAACACTTTGACATTGAAATTTATGTGTTAACCTAAAATCGCATACGCATCTCTTTATATGTTCATAAGTAAATAACTGACCTAATAGAACGTCTTTATTTTATCTTGGCATCAACATTTGAATTTAAATTGTTAAGTTACAATAATTTTGATTTCTTTTTCATGTAACGTCAACTTACGATGCAAAGATATCAACTTCTTGCACGGATTTTAGTGTGAGAATTGCTAATTTTTATGTCGAAATAGAGAAATATTTTAAGCCATTTTTTTGTTTTGTTTTAAATTTTTTTTTTACCAGATTTATAGAATATTGAAACGACCAATTCTGATTTTGAGTTAATTTAAATAAATATTTTAAAAATTAATAAAACTCCATCAGTTACGTGCATTTACAATGTAAAGTTATTTTTATCCGTAAACGCTATGATGGTGCACGTGTTAATTGTTATCATTCGGAGAATAGTAGTGATAAATGCTGACTGATACAAACGAACGCATAAATACTAGACGACCTTAATATTAAGTCAAATGTCATTCATTTTTAATTTTTGCGCCTAGTATGATAGTATATTGTACGCAACTGTAAGTAGCGTTGCGACTTGTGTTGGCCCCTCACCATCTATCGTTGTTAGACCCCAACTAATCAGGTTACAAGTCTTGTATGATTAGTCTGTTCGTAACGTCTTGACTCCTCTAATATCTACTGTTAATTTACATTTCTCAGAATTTTTTTTATAAATTTTTTCTCTATACAAGCGCCGGAAGAAATTTTCTTTTAACAATAGTAAAGACTTAGCAAGTCGCTTCTTGTTCATGAATAAAATAACAACTCCGAAAAACAAGTTATCGCATTTACTGCAGTCAGTTTGAATTTATCGTGGTCAATTTTTTTTTTATCTACTTAGAACCTACGGTATTTTTCTTAAGTAATCAGTGGAAATAATTTTTATTGCAGATGACCATGTCAGTCAAGAAAATATAAGCATTGCCAATATAGAAACAGCTAGTACGTATAATAAGCCAGGCCCAGCTAACTCCGATATAAACAAAATTTTTTGGGGCAATACAGTTTTCATCCAAGAATTTACTGTATACCATTTTTCCTAAATAACTTTTTGTGTATGTGTTGAAGAGAATTGAAAGAGATTGGTAATAACTGAATAATATATAACAGTTTTTTTCACGGTTATGGAAATCTAATTTGTTGTTCTGTAAGATATTTTGGACAATGTATTTAACAAGTTATAGTTTTTGAGGTACCCAAGCAACACAATATCACGTGTATCAGACGGACATTTGAACGTTTTTAATACCAATGTGTTGCTTTGGTAATTTGTTGAATAGAAAAAGGTACTGTTTAATAAATATCTAATACTTTATATTTATATGTATATTGTTTATATTGTAAAAGCTTTGCTAGAAAATTATTGTTTTCAAAAAGGAAAGTTGATCCTGCATTTACAGAAATAGAATGTAGAAGCTGGCATTAACTTAAATTTAAATTATCTAGTCATAATAGTTCCGAGTATCACATCGAAGCAAAAAAACTGTACGAATACTTTTTAAAGTCACGTTAAGTTATTAAAAATTCTACTTCTAAGGGGTTGTATACAAAAATGTATAACTACATACCCAATTATGATCCAATTTTGCATCAACACAAACAATCTGGATATAATCAGTTATACTTATCGAAAACTGTACAAAATGATTTTATTTTATCTATCTTTAAATTCTTTTGCAATAATGATCAAATTAAACTTTAAACATTGGGCATGTAGGTTGCAATAGTTATTCATTTTTCTGAGTACTTCAATAGCATAGTAAAAACATTAGAAGAATTAAAAGAATCAGCAACAAAACCTAAAGCAGTCAATCAAACTCAAAACTTACTAAGTACAATACAATCTGTTGATTTTATGTTTTGGCTGTATTTTTTATGACTAGTACTGAACTCTAATAATAGTGTAAATATAGTGCTGCAAAAAGCCAAATTTTAGACGTAGCAGTTACGAGCATAACGTAACAAATAAAAAAAAACAAAAAAGACGCATTAGTATTCGTATAGATGATGCTCCAGAAACGCAACCTTTTCTTACAACTAAGCGCAAGAAAAAACCAAACTTTAAAGAAGTCTTCGAGTATGTAAGTAAAGGTATCGAACAGAGATCTTCTTAAAAAAATTGCTCGTTACTTAACGCCTTTCAAACAACTTTTATACTTAAAGAAAACGATAGAAAAGCAATAGAAGAAATAACAGGATTTTTTAGTTTAAATTTAAGTTTACTAACTAGAGAATTGCATTTATTTTTTTGTAATGTGAATTTGAAAGACTAAATATGACTGACATTATTGCCGCATTTTGGGCGGGTCATGCTGCACAGTTGCGTACTCAAATAGAAAAAGTTCTTAAGGGTTTCTTAACAATCCCGGTCACTTCTGTAGAGGCCAAAAAAATATCTTCAAAACTGGTATTAACATAGTTCAAAACTTGATCTACAATGACCCAGAACAGGCAGGAATGTTTGTTAATGATGACTGACTTACAGATAATGAAATGATATGATGATTTTCATGGATCGACGATCTTTTGCAACTTAAATTTTTAAAAAACAGTACCCTAGTAGCACAAAGTATACGTAATATATTAGTTAATAACAGCTGGTAAATATTTAAATGTCACACTTTTTTATATCGGCCATTTATTGTAATGTTATATCAATGATTTATATAAAATAAATATTTCCTAATATTAGTTATAAATATCTTCTAAATATATAATTTCAATATAGAGCAGACATTAGATGTAAATGTCGTCTGAATATTTGTTTCTAATGTATGGTAAATATTACTTTTTAATTTGTTCTAGATGTATCTCACTATTATTTGTGAGATATTTGTAAAGTATAAACTTACTACATATGTGTATGTTTGCAAATTATATTTAATCTGTTTTTTTTGCTACGCATTGTACAGTTTTTATTAAATCCTATTGAAACACTGTAGATGTTCTGTAAAAACACGTTTATTTATAATAATGACACTAACAAAATAAAATTATAAATGATCAATAAATCATAAATATAAAACCTGTATACATTTTAAACATCTTTAAAAAATAAGTAGACAAAAAAAATTGTATCTTAAAATTACTTATTACTATCATCACATATTATATAGGTACTACATAAATGTTCTAAATTTTGCCAAATATAACGCAACGGATTTACGTAACATCCGTTACATTAGGAGATCGTCTTGTAAAAAATCTGCATTTTATAATAATAATTATGGAATGCATTAAAATGTATTAAAGTTATTAGTATGAAATATACCAACAAATGGTTTTAGTTTTAATTTTTCAATAAAGAAACTCTATGAAGACATTTTTTTAAATATGGCTTACAGAAATTTCAACAGCATTTTTATTTCTATTTATTTAATCACTTCAATAAAAAATCTATTACATATTGTAATGTTTGTCTTTTTACAGACTAGTATGAATTAATGAAATTACAAAAAAACTTCAAACATGATTAGTTTTAAAAGTGCACAAAAGCATTTTCTGGGGGTTGCTGTTAAAAAAATAAGAAATATTTAAACAAATTTTAGAAACTGTTTTTGCATATATTTATTTATATACCTATTTTTTAAAATGTGTTGTTTATTAATTATTCACCATAGTTACGTAAATAAACACATTTTTGAAATTTATGTTTCTTATAAGTGATGACCGTTAAAATTTCTTTATATTATTTTTTGTAAACGTTGAACAGCCAACTAAGCAAAATCGAATTTAGAGTGTACTCGCTGCGGTAAAACAAATTATTTACAAAATGACTTTGTTTTTTTATATTTAGAAAACATGATGCAAAAATAAAAAATTATAGGCACTTACCTAATTATAATAAATGACAACATTTAATTTTATTTGTTCATACAATTTTTTTTTTAATTTTTGATGCTTACATTTATGCAGTTTCATAAAATACACGGGAAAATAAAAACCTTTAAATTTCGTCATTAAAAACTTATATCCTAGTTGTTTTGAAAATATTTTTTTAATAAAAACTCGAACCCTCTGTTTAAAATTCTTAGAGCCCCCAGTCAGTACTTTAATTATTTAATTATGAATATAAAACTTTCTATTTATTTCGCAGCGCAAAAAAAAACTTTTTTTTGAAATAACATACAAAAGTAAAATAATAATAGTCTAAACTTCTTTAGTTATCACAGTTACTACAGTTTGAAGGCGTGAATAACATTTAATCTATTTAAGAAGAAATTCATGTCAAACTTACAAACGTTAAGTAATAATATATAAAATTGTATTGAATATTTATTAGGTGATTTTAAAAACTCTGTTAACATTTTAATTGTTTCGGTTAAACTGTGAAGTTTTATAAACAAATTAATCTATAAAAGCAAACTTTTGATTTTGTATATTATGTGCAAAATTTGGTTTTAATTATTTTTATACGCTTTTTTCTTTATTGTTTTTAGCTGCTTTGCTGATATTTTCAATTTTTCTTATCTTCGTTGTATGTTGTGCACTGTCATATTTTTTAGAATTTTATTTTATAATGTATTTTTACTTAATTTGCAAACAAGCTGCTGTTTGTGTATTTGTAGTAAGTTTACATGCTGCTTGATCTATCTCTGTTACGTTTTTCAAAAAAAAACGTTTGTAAAATGTGTTAGAATGACTTGAATCTGAATAGTTGACTAATTAGTAGATTACCAATATTCGCGCACTATAAACACTATAAGTTATAAATTTTTGATTCCAAGTTTACATTTTGAGATCATCGTTTTTCCAAAAATAGTGTCTCTGCTTAAATAATTTTTAATTTTCAATACTGTTTACACTAAAAAAATTATTCTTTTTAACAATACTAAATTTAAAAAACTACATATTTAAGAATGTTTGTACACTCAACTAAACAAAAAACGGGACGCCTTGGTTAGTTCAAATGAAATAGTTAGCGGTGTAAAATAGACTGGTTAGCAAATGCAATCAGCAATCATTCGTGGCCGTTTGCAATGCTAGTCAAAAATTTCAAATTATACAAACAAAAAACATTAACAATACCAGAAGGTCAAATTGTTTTTTTTTACAAAAACTAAAAGAAATATTTGCTGCATATTATTTTTATACAAAATATTTTTGTGTATAAACAAAATTCATTGTAACGCTGAACTGTTCTTTTGTTTGTCAATGCATAGTGAATATTATATTATCTCATCGAGTAACCACGTATCAATTTTTTTTTGGCTTGAGGAAATCATCTTTTTTTCTTGTAGCAACTTCGAGACTCTGCAAGATACACTGGCCATGCTTTTAAACGGATATCTACAAGGATTATGGCCATTAGAAAGATGCGTGTAGATGAGGTTAACCGTGAAGTAGGTTAAAGATTTTCGTCGATTGCTGCTAGTTGCACTGAAGACCCTATCGTAAACAAAATTTCAAAATGTATTGTTAGAGTTGTTAATGGGACGTCTACTACGTCATCATTGTCAGTTAATACTAGTAATGCTGCAATAGCTAAATTAAATAATAACAAACTGGAATCTACATATCAAATAATAGGAATTGTACATTTAACATTAATTTGAAATAAAAACGAGACTGTTTGTTATATCTCTATAATTACATATGTAAATTACAAATACAACTTTTTTTTTAATGATGACGTCATTGTTTAAAAAGCAATTTTAAAACATTCTAGTGTTTTAATGTTGAGATTTTAATTTTTTAAATAGGTATTATGATGCAACTGTGATAAAAAATAAATATCATCTGATAATATAAAATTTAACAAATACAAAAACGCATCCAAAAACTTCCCGTGAATCTTCGGAGATGTATACTTTTTATGGGTATAATAGAACACAAAAGGTTGTCTAATAATTCTTGACGTTTATGGTTTATTACAATATGTTATTTACTTATTTGCAGACAATGACAAATGTTTTTGTCACTGTAAATCCTTGGTTTCAAATCATGCTTTTGTCGTCAAAAACGTTAAGATTTAGCTATCCAATTTTTGTCATTCATATCAAGCACCATATTAATAAACATTACATTTTTTGTATAGCCAGTTTCTGTTTATTACAATTAAAAAAAAATACAATTATTTTTTTTTAATATTAACATGATAAATCTATAGAACATAAACATTTATAAACATGATCAATTTTAATATTCTTTAAAAAAATTATACTCACGTTTGTCTGTTGCAAGTAGTCAATCATTTGCAATCTTTACAAAGATAAATTTGTGTAAGTAATATATAGAGACTATTAAAAATTATTGCATGATATAGTTACACTTAATCCATTACATGTCAAACTTACTTAAATTATGGACGCGATAACGTTATTTCTCATTTAGAGCAATTTAATGATAGCAAATGGTTTCGTAATGCATAAAAATGCATCGTAAAACTTACATCTAGCAGTAAAAACTATAGAATTAAAAATTATTTAATATTTTTAGATGAGTGGAACACACAGTTGTTTATTTGAATTAATTACACGTTGATGTGGCTAATGCCACCGACTTATATTATAAACAAAAGACATTTAAAGTAATAAAAAAATCTGTGCACATGTTAGTGCAAAAATTTTTATTAAAAGGGTAATTAATTTGATCTGACCTACTAATCTAGCGAAATACGAAACTGCAAAATCAGGTTAATGGAATTAATAGAAAAGGCCTATGTTAAAGAGCTTGAGTGAAGTTGATACTTTAGCTATTTGTTTTAACAATTACGTCAGAACTGTTAAGAAAGATTAATGGATATTTTGCTACTAATTAGTAACTAGGCTATCCATTCTAACGGGCATTCAAATATTTTATAGCTGCAGTGGAATGTAATTAATATAATAAAACAGAACATCTGTATTCCTTAAATGTTTGTGTACGTTTTTCCACAACCTCTGTTGTTTATTACAATTTGAGCAATATTAATTCAGTGACCAATAAAAATGTTATTACAATTTATTTTTTGTTTGTTCTCAAAATATTTAATAATACTTCGACAAAAATAAACTTAAATTTTATGCGTCTCTATAAGCACTTCAAACAACTGTAAATACACCAAATTAGTACTAAAAACCGCCGCTCAATTGTCAGACGGTTTTACTTAAAGCAATTTTAATTTTAAAAACTCTTTAATTTATTGTATTTTAAAACAAATAAATATTATTGTTATTTATATTTGTATATTGAGTCTTAATTTAAAACCTTTTGTTACTATCTAAAAATCAAAATAAAACTTGAAAAAAAAATTGTTTTTATCATTCAGTTGCTTTATAAATCAAATTTTAAAATCATTAAAAACATATAAAGATAAATAATACAAAAATATGAGATACCTAAATTAGAAATTCTTTTTCTCGTTTTAGCGTTTGTAAATTTGGTTATTGTTTAATAGTAAGCAAGTAAAGACCGCTTAGCCATTTTTACTTATTTTAACTTACCAAAAGTCTACAAATAAACCTTTACAAAATCCGAATAATCATTTTAAAACAGATTTAAATTATATCTAAATATTTCAACTGTAAGTATATGACTTGCATAGTTTGTTGGTTTTTTACGCATATCAACGACCTGCATCCTAGTGTGTCGGTAATTTGATTAGTAGTATAACATTTCAACAGTAATTACATAAACGGTAATAATTTTTTTATAATTTTAACTAGATTTACGAATCTTTATTGCTATAGAAATCGCACGAATAGACGAAGTCCGCGAGTAAAGTTTCTTAATAGCAACAAAGACTAACCTAATTAAAATTGTAAAAAGAATTATCACCACAAAAGTGATTTGTTACGAAAATTGTATCGTAACTTAAAGGCAAGCAACTAACTCAGTTGTAGTGACAAGCGGGTCGCAAGTCTCGGTGTGCTAATCCTACACTAAATTAAAAAAACGCCAAAACAGTTAAATAACACCTAATACAGACAGAGAATTTGTCGATTACTGAAAGGAACAAGTTGGCAAAACACAAATTTTAACAACAATTTATTTATTTCTAACAAGAGAGGATAGGTGTTACAATAAAAGAGAAAAAAGTAAATCAATAACCAATTAAATAACAATATCGATTCGTCAATTAATTTCACAGTTATAATATCGATGGATGCCTTATCAATCAGGCAACACACCTTACTAATAAATATATGCAGTTACTAAAAAAATTCTAATTTAATAATTACAATCAAGGTTAACTAGGATTCAAACAATTACTTTTTCTACCGTGTAATCGCGAAACGAGTCGATAATCGACAATTATGATACTTGCAAAACAAGATAAAAGCACAAAAACTCACCCAACCAAAAAATTTTTAACACCGGTAGTAATGTTTGTTACCTTCTTTTTATTTGATTTACGAGCAAAATATGCGTGGTATATAAGCTTATGTACGACGTCTTTATGTACAACTTGGCATTGATTACGTTCAAATGTCAATATACTCATACGACAATACACAGTTAAAAATGAGTCAAAGTTTGCAACCAAAAGTAATATTGAATTAGTGTGATTTATGTTAGGATTACATACAATAACTATTCTGTTTAAAGTGATAATATTTATGTAATTAAGTAAAAAAAATACCATTATACCATGACATTAATAGTACGCATACAGCTAACATGATTAATTAACGAATGCACCACAATCACAAAGTAATTACGATTATACGATTCTGACACTGCAGACAAAGGTGTGAATCATATCTCGTCACTTTGGAATTATTAAAGAAATTGGCCTGCACAGGTTACCTTCAAACTACAGCCGTGTATTAAGATTAAGGAGCAATATCTCGGAAATCAGTAAGAAGGTAAAAGACAACGTATCGACGCCATTATAATTACGTTTATACTTCCAACGTCAAGCAATCAACTAAATCGTTCAATACTTGAATAAATTTTTTCCAGCACATTTATTAAAAGCGTAATCAAAATAACTAATTAAGAAAATTTAACACAACTGCTTACATCAGCGAATTAGCCCAGTGATAAGACGTTCAACAACGGTTTCCAAACGGCAAAAAAAGAGTAAAAATTAAAAAAAGAAACAGCAGCGACGTGTAAACAATGCAGCCGTTAGTTTTAATTTAAAATTAATATTTTTTTTAAATACAAATTAACGACATGTAACAAATTCAGCGTGATTCATTTCTTAACTATGTCGCAAAATGTTAAACAAACACGTAAGTATTTTGATTAAACATTAATATTATTACAATAATGTTTTTTTTAGGGTAAATCGTGTACATATTTATTTAATACAATTTACAAGCAAGCTTTTGAGCTTGAGCTAAATATTTAATTTATACTACTTGACGAAAAACTTAGCTTAGTTTGAAAGTTTGCTTGTAAATTATATTAAATAAATATATACACCATTTACCCCAAAAAAATCATCAATATGTTTTATGGTAAAACTTTTATGTCTACAATATTACTTCATATTCAGGCAATTATTGTAGGTAATTGTATAATTTGTTTGAGATGAAAAAGATGAAATAGTGTCCGTTCTTAACGATGCTCTTCTTTACGAATTAGACACTGTTTAATAAATGTCTTGTTATATGTAAAAACTGCTGGTTACCTAGCCCGCTTTTAGCTAGTTGTGTTACAGCGGAAGAAATATTTAAATGGTTGGTAATTTTTATCTTGTCAAGTCAATTCAATCTTTTAGGCAGCTTGTTTTATTTATTTTCCTGTCTTGTTTTGTCCTACCGCGAGATTCTTATACCAGCCCTTAAATAAAGATCTCTGCCAATATACGTTAAGTGTTAAAAACAAACAATAAGTTTAAATATTTTCATTTTTTTTTGGCATTAGTTTATAAAACGAACATACCAAACATTTGTCAGTGTTATTTTTAATTGCTGTTAAAATTTTGCTATCAGTTAACCTGTGCGATCTATTTTGTGCGGTTTTAGAAATTATTTAATGCACCCGGCATGTGTTGCAATGTTCTCTACGAAAAAGTGTTTAGATTTTTAATCTCCTTTTTTTAAGTTTTTTTGGATATGCAGTATTTTTGTTTTTCTCGTATGGTGCTCATGTAATTAAGACAGACGATTTTTCAATACGTGAGCAAGGCACGTGCTGAAGCATACATTTTCCAAATTAAGTACACACACTTGTAGTGATCTGGTCGTAAATGTGATTTTTTGGAAAATTTAACAATAAGTTCAGCGGTATGCTTTGTTTATAATATTGACAAGTTTCATTCTTACAAAATGAACATTGTACAAAAGCTTTGAGATGATGATCTACACAGAAGAATTAAGTTTTGTAAAACCATCAAATTAATGCAAATCCGCAATTTTTAAGAAACATTTGTTTCAGTGATGAATGCACACTCGAAACCTTAAAAAATTTAACGTTTGGGCGGAAATTTTAAAAAATGCTACCTAAATGCAAATTTGATTAGTGGACTTTATCTTAAATTCTTAGCAAGATTAATCGAATTGTTAATAGTTAAAAGTTAGATGACCATTATCCATACCGGTGGATTGGCAAAAGAAAGCCAGTTAAATAGTCTCTCAGATCACCAGTTTAAACACCATTCGACTTCTTTCTGCAATATTATTTAAAATCGGTCGTTTTTAAACCTCGACCGAAGTTCATTGCAGAATTGCGTAGAATTACTAAAGAATGTCGCACTCCCGCAGATGAAACTTTAGAAAATATTTGACCAGAGTTTGAGAGCAGATTAAACTAGTTAAGATTTAGCCAAATTTCGTGCTTACGTTGGTTTTTGTAAGATGACTAATTGTAAAGTTAGTTAAAATTCTTACCCTATGTTAGAAACAATCTTAAAATCAAAATCCAAAATGCTGATAGTGCTAAATTTTTAATGTTTCCAATAATATAAATGGCTGACTTACTTCAACAACCAAGTTCATGTTAACGTTTCTATACATTTATTTAAGCAAAGATCTTATTAAATAACGTAAAAAAATAATTAGCTACTGTAGTCGTAATGATTAGAAGTGTATTATGACTCATACATGACCAAATAAAAAATTAATATAATATAGCATACTTATTTCACTTAGTTTTTCAGGTAAAAAAAGACAGTTAATCTTTAAAAAATTATTCTACATATTATTATTTATGTATGTATGTAAGTAATAATGCAAAGTAAAATTCACGCCGCCACGGGGGTCTCGCCGGCGCTGTCGTCGATACTTAATTTAAATTGACAGTTACGGGAAGGAAAACGCAAACGGAGATAATTTTCACTTACCTATTTCGTACTTGGCTTTTGCTGCGATAATTAGATTTTATCCAAACGTTTTTTGCTAAGCCGTAAGTAGTTCTTCTTTATATTAGATTTCATTGTTGGTTATTTATTTTACGTTTTAGTAATAATGATGTATAAGAATTGGGAAATATTCTGACAGAGTTTAACAATTTAGTAAATTATACCAGCGGTTGCAAGTAAAATTTCTTAAAAAATAATAGCCGCAATCTGGTTTTAATATTATAAACAATTTTTAGAGAATATCATAAGAATTGAAACTGCTTTCTGTTCCCATAAGTTTTAAACTAAGTGAATTTTGTTTGTATGTGTTTTATACAGAATAATCCAGTAATCTTCAAAAGCTATTTTATAGAATTTATATGTAATGATTACCGTTAAGTTGTCAAACTCATCGACAAGTATCAAACTGAACACTGGTTGTCTCAATTGTATTTTATAATTCTATATCTTCTGCTTTCATCTTGTGTTAATTAATGAATTTGGTTTCACCATAATAATAATTTTTCTATTTTGTAACATGCACGAATTTAATCGTAGTTCATATTAAAATTTTTCGTTAATTTTAAAACATCGTAACATTTATGTAATACAACAGTCGTGTCTACGTTGATCTAACACCCGTCAAGTTTTATTGAATCAAGCCATATTTAGGCACCAATTGTTGTACGTAAATTTACTACGGTTTTTATCAATTATAAATAGTAGTGAATAGAACTACTCGATGCAAAGGAACTTTGGTGGAGTAAGTTTTTGTATATTTTCTTTCTTTCGGTGTTAGTAGTTACAATTATCGTTTCGTAATGAGTTGCGACTCTTTGTAAGTTAATTAGTTTGGGGTGATTACTAATCATTCTATTACTACTATTTAACCTAATTTACAAAGTGACAGGTTTTTAAGTATCTTAGGTGCTATTAACTTCTTTAAATTTTTATAATTACTGTTAAAACAAACTTTGTAGTGTACAGCTTGCTCATTATCTTGTTTGCTATTAAATTCTTAAAATTTTTATAATTGTTGTTAAATAGATTAGTAATAGTACATATTATCGTTGAAGAAACATATATTCACTTGTTACACTGTTCTAGCTTGTTTTTTTTCTTTATCTTGTTTGCTTCGTACTGGGTTTAGACGTACCCTTGGTCTCTTCAATAATTGTGATTGGTGTGACTACATGTTTACTTTTGTTGATAACGTTATTGCCACAGCATCTTTAGTGGCAACTTAAGTTGTGTGTTTTTAAACTTCAAATTAATTTTTGTCAATTTCTAGTACCTTGATTTGTGGTGATTATTCTATTTTATTTTATAAAGGATATGGTGTTAAAGTTTTAGCAAAACATGTAACGTACATACATGAAACCAATTGCTTTTTGGTAGTCTAGTTTAAATTTAAATACTACATAATGTAATATTTAAAGACCGGCAAAATATTTCTTGTTTTCTGAACAAAGTACAATTTTTTGGATTTTTTTGGCCAAAATTTCACCAAACTAAGAACCATCTACACATTTACCTTAAAAGAGAGTTATCTAAATATTCTATACATTTACCTAGAAAAAGGATTAAAGTGTTTCTCACACATCGATCATTTAGTTTTTAGCAGTTTTCTTTCATGATTTGTAAAAATTTGTATTACTTTCCTTTTTAAATAGTAGCTGAAGTATGTTTCTTTCTACAGTATTACTTTCTTAAATAACAAGATTGCGAAGGGACAGTATATTTATATTGTTGACAATCTTGTTTTATCGCCATACACAGTAGAAATTATTGTAGCATATTAGTTCGATTGCATTAAGGCAATTAATTTTATTTTGCATTTTCTAAACATAAATGTTTGTTACAAAAAGATTAAAACGGTTTTTACTCCAAAACAATAGTATTTAATACCAGTAGTTCTGTAACTGTCATTTTTTATTACTTACGTAGTTTTTAAAGTTCTAGTTTTTAAGAATAACATTCATTAATTACAAATTATCTTCAAACATTTACAAATTTATCGTATTTGTTTTATAAGTCTCATTCATATGTGATTCTGTTGCAGTTTCTAAGAAAATAACATTTATATACCAACATCGTATTTGTCGAAAGAATTTGAACACATTGTTTGGCATGAATATATTTTTTTTGATTGGTTGCAAAAGCAAAATGTTGTAAACAATCCATATGTTTTAAACCGATTCATACTCATTTATACTAAATTTTGCTTAAAACTAAAGCGTTAAAAAAATCAAGGTAGTAAATAATTTGTTGGTTAAATAAAATTGCATGTAATTAAAGCACGTAGATTATACTCACCATTTTTCTAAATATAAATACATACCTAAAAGCAGGAACTAAATAGCAGGAACTAAATAGCAGATACACTTATAACAAAAAGTAAAAAAAGTGTAGTGTATAGTTTTTAAGGATTGTTTGTACTATTTTACAAACACATCTATTTTTTACTCGTTATACAATATACTATTCTCTAATGCAAAAATAAAATTATTCTTAACAATGCCAAGTTGTTTATCTGCGTTCCCATATAATCGGTTAAAAACAATTTTTTAACAAAAAAAAGCGTCTTCAATAATAAAATGCACTAAAAAATAAAAAATTAATATTTAATTTAGTTACAATTTATAGGAATTTTACTTTTTGAAGACGATGCCGTGTATGACATTGACGTAGGATTGGGTTTAAGTCAAATGTGTTGGGCATTCACAGATTTTTTCCACAGAGTTACGCCACCGTAGAACAGTGACAAAAAGTTAAAACTAACAAAGAATTATAAACAAAAAATTCTAATAGGAATTATAATAGAAAAATAAGAAAAATAAACAAAATACTACTTCTGCGTATGTTTATAGTTTTAATTCAACATAAAACTTTTAAACTAAATAATAAAAACTTGTGAATTTATATTCAATTAATGTCATATTGTTTTATTAAAAAAGTAATTGACATTTACGTTTATTTAGTATCGCTGTTGGTTGCAAATATTTACAATACAGTTAGTTACCTTGTAATTGATTAAACTCAAGTTGGCATTGTTTACAAATTTAGTATTTGTTAAATCAAAATGTAGATAAAACTCGTTTCTTTTTCTTTTTATATACAAAAAGAGTTTTCATTCATATAATACGTTTTGTTCTTTGTTTTGTTTTGATTACTTTTACAGTTGTTGCTTGATATTTTATATGGTTATTATTGCATTGATGTTTTGCGTTTAAATTAATATTAAGTAAGTTTTGCAAAAAATTGACGCCAACTAAAATGAATATATTAATTTACTTAATTTGTTTTATAATATTTACACTTTTAATTCTTAAAATGCATATATATATTTTTTTTTGTATAAAAATATTTAAATTTTGATATTGATTCGCTGCTTAATTTTATATCGCGTAAAGCTAACCGATTGTTATGTGCAAAATTCTCAATTTTATGATATTGGGTTTAATAGTTAACGTTATTAAGAAAAAATTACGACGTTGTAAAAATGCCGATAAGTAGGAGGTATATACTTATGTGGAATACCCTATATCTTTCATAAAAGTTTTATTGGCTTCTTATTTTTGATAAAACAAATTTTAGCGTTTTAAGTTTACTGAAGTTTCGATAACCTATATAACTAAAAGGTTATTGATAAAAGTTTTCGTATGTTTCTGTTTTTCATAATTTTATGTTTCTTTATTTAAATGTAATTTACGACTGCGCCGACTAGAAAACTAGTGCAAAGATGTCGCGTGCAGTTTCCGGGAAACTTGGAGATTAATCCGTGCGTGAAAAACAACGTTGTAGCAGAAAATGGGTCACAAAACCCCAGAACTGTCTAAAATATTATTAATTTTTAACATTACAGTTCTTTTTGTGTGTTTATAAGAAGTGTGTTAACGCGTATACATTTGAGAAAGAAAACTCACAAAGCATTTCGTGAAATCTTATATAATAGACACTTTAATTTAATCGTACTAACAATGCCATTTTGTAAATATTTTTTGCTCTAAGTTAACTTATATAAAACTTCTTATATTACAACTTACATTAATAAAAGTAATCATACGTTTTTCTGCATACAGCACTCACTTTAAATTAAGAATGAGAATAAATGTTAAACTTAAAAACACTTTATGTGTGCAGCAAACAAATAATTCATTTTATACCGTGGTTAGAATAATAATAAATCGTTTTTTCTTGTAGGACAAAATAAATTCTATCATTTAGTTACAGATAAGGAGTTTAGTAATTATTTCATTCTACCATAAGATTACATTAGTTGTTATGTTTTGTATTGTTCAACACCTAATGTTTTAGTTGAACTTTATTGGCTTATAACGTTTCTCATTACCTAACACAACTCTGATTTCTGTACATTGCCTGGAAACTTTGCAATTAATATTATTTTCAACGGCTGTTATTGATTCTACCGTTTTTGAGAGATGATTGGGGTTTGCTTTAATCTAGAAAACAATCTTTTGCCGCTTGCTTCTAATAGCAATAAAGTTAGTATTCTCAACGCACCACATAAATTAGATAAAGGGAACATGACTCTAAATTCTTAGTGATATAAATAGAAGTCGAAAAGTTTTCGAAATCATCAAAATCTTATAAATATATATCTCTTTAAGCGATTCATTCATAATACAATACAAAAAGTCTGATGTTTTTATTTACTTTGCGTCTTAATTCATTTATACATCACAACGATGGTTTTTCACAAATGTAAACAAATATTTAAAAGCAACTTGTAACAATTTTTTTACAATGTTTATTGTATAAAAAATTATGTTTGATTATTAATAAACACATGAAGTAGTAATGACATGGCTAATTACTATCCTTGGTTTAGATAGACATATGTTGTTTTGTAGTTCTTATTAGTTATATTCTTGAAAACCAAACTGAAATTAAAAATTAAGTCATGATGGTAATCATTAAATTTTATTTTTCTTAGTTGATTGAATCATGTTTGCAAAAACTACGTTTAAATGGATTTAAGTTACCATTTGCCATTGCTGGATTGATAAATATGTAATCATAGAACAAAGTAAAGCAGTTTCTGTTGATTCAATTTTTAGCTGAATCCTTCAGGGAAAAGTTCTTGTCGAGAAGTCACCAGTCAGTACATTTACAAACGGTCATGTAAAAATTTAATCGTCATTGGATCAATGCTTACAAACATTTTTGGTAATTGATAACATTGTCAAACTTACTTACTCTTTCAGCAGATGATCAGCAATGTAAAATTCATTTTGTAAAAAATTACGCAGATCGGTTCATAGTATCGTTGCCATTTAGACGATTTAAACCTAGTTTAAGCAATTTTTATAGCATTGCGTTACGTCGCTTTCCTTTGTTAGAATCGAGACTTTAAAGCAAGACTATCATGATTCATGTTAAATTACTTAACATCAGGACACATGACAGAAGTTACACTTCGTGTTGTTTTCAATGCTTCCGCTAAAGCGTCTTGTGGCTTATCGTTAAATAATACGCTTTTTACTGTTCCTAAGTTACAAAAGGATTTTTTTTGTTTTAAAATTTTGTTGTTTTTCTATTAGTTTCACATTATAGTGTTTTGCCCAAATTTATTTTAACAACTTTTTGAACGCTTCCAACGTTCTTCAATATCTATATCGACAATAGTTTTCGGGAGGAACACTATTGCTGACGCTTTAAATTTACAAAGACAACTTATTAGTATTCTAAAATAAGGATGCTTTCCGATTCGGAAATGGACCAGTAATTATCCGAAAATTCTTGTTGTTATTTCTCCAGAAGCTACTCAAACGCCTATCACATTTGACAATTCATGTTGTATTAAGGTTTCGGGTCTACAATAAAATCCGGTTCAAGATGTATTTTCATATACTCATATTCCTTGAGAAATCCAATGCACCAAGAAGGTTATATTTTTGGAAGTATCTAGAATATATGACCCCCTCAAGTTTTTATCATCTTGCGTATTATTGACAAAATATTAATATTACAAAAACATACAATTCAAAGTAATGTTTATTATTTATAATACAATTACAGAACATTTTATTTTGTTTCGCAAAAAGAATGCAGTAATAAGTAGAATAAAATATTAAAATTTGTCGTGTTTATTATTAAAACAAGTCAAATATAACGCAGGACGATTTTGACATTCTTCGCAATACGCTGCTACTTTACGCAGAAATTTATAGCAACCGACACATTTTCTGCGTCGCTTTTTATCAATTTCACTACTTAACGTGTGGTTCCTTTTTGGTGTCCTTTGAACATCGCTTTAAAATAGTTTTAGAATCGTTTAAATAGGTTTTAAAATCGTTTATATACCGTTTTAAAATCGTTTTAAAATCGTTTTAAAATCGTTTTAAAATCGTTTTAAAATCATTTTAAAATCGTTTTAAAATCGTTTCAAAATCGTTTTAAAATCGTCTTAAAATCGTTTTATAATCGTTTTAAAATTATTTTAAAATCGCTTTCATAATCGTTTTGAAATAGTTTTAAAATCGATTTAATATTGTTTTAATATCATTTTAAAATGGTTTTAAAAAAAAACAATTATAAAAGCGATTTTAAAACGACTTTAAAACGATTATAAATCAATTACAAAATAGTTTTAAAACGAATATAAAACGATTTTAAAACGTTTCTAAAACCATTTTATAATGATATTAAAACAATATTATATTGATTTTAAAACTATTCCAAAACGATTTTAAAAGCGATTTTAAAACGACTTTAAAACGATTTAGATCAATTACAAAATAGTTTTAAAACGAATATAAAACGATTTTAAAACGATTATAAAAGCGATTTTAAAATCGTTTTAAAATTGTTCGTTTTAAAATCGTTTTAAAATTGTTTTAATGTCATTTTAAAATCGTTTTAAAAACGTTTTAAAATCGTTTTAAAATCATTTTATAATCGTTTTAAAATCGTTTTAAAATCGTTTTAAAATTGTTTTAATGTCATTTTAAAATCGTTTTAAAAACGTTTTAAAATCGTTTTAAAACCATTTTATATTCGTTTTAAAACTATTTTGTAGTCGTTTTAAAATCGTTCTAAAGTCGTTTTAAAATCGTTTTAAAATCGTTTTAAAATTGTTTTAAAATCGTTTTAAAATCGTTTTAAAGTCGTTTTAAAATCGTTTTAAAATCGTTTTAAATTGTTTTAATGTCATTTTAAAATCGTTTTAAAAACGTTTTAAAATCGTTTTAAAATCGTTTCAAAATCGTTTTAAAATCGTCTTAAAATCGTTTTATAATCGTTTTAAAATCGTTTTAAAATCGGTTTAAAATCGTTTTAAAATCATTTTATATTCGTTTTAAAAGTATTTTGTAGTCGTTTTAAAATCGTTTTAAAGTCGTTTTAAAATCGTTTTAAAATCGTTATAAAATTGTTTTAATGTCATTTTAAAATCGTTTTAAAAACATTTTAAAATCGTTTTAAAATCGTTTTATATTCGTTTTAAAACTATTTTGTAATTGATCTAAATCGTTTTAAAGTCGTTTTAAAATCGCTTTTAAAATCGTTTTGGAATAGTTTTAAAATCAATATAACATTGTTTTAATATCATTTTAAATGGTTTTAGAAACGTTTTAAAATCGTTTTATATTCGTTTTAAAACTATTTTGTAATTGATTTATAATCGTTTTAAAGTCGTTTTAAAATCGCTTTTATAATTGTTTTGGAATAGTTTTAAAATCGATATAATATTGTTTTAATATCATTATAAAATGATTTTGAAAACGTTTTAAAATCGTTTTATATTCGTTTTAAAACTATTTTGTAATTGTTTTAAAATGGATTTAAAATCGTTTTAAAATCGTTTTAAAATTTTTTAAAAGTCGTTTTATAATCATTTCATAATCGCCTTATAATCGTTTTAAAAACGTTTTATATTGTTTTAAAATCGTTAAAAACGTTTTATAATCGTTTTAAACTCGTTTTAAATTCGTTTTAAAATCGCTTTTATAATCTTTTTGAAATAGTTTTAAAATCGATATAATATTGTTTAATATCAAGCTAAAATGGTTTTAAAAAAATTAAAATCATTTAGAAATCGTTTTATAATCGTTTTAAAATCGTTTTAAGAAGGTTTTAAAATCGTTTTAAAGTGGATTTAAAATTGTTTTAAAATAATTTTATTTGCGTTCTAAAATCCTTTTAAAAACGTTTTATAATCGTTTTAAAATCGTTATAAAATCGCTTTTACAATCGTTTTGAAATAGTTTTAAAATCGATTAGTATTGTTTCAATATCATTTTAAAATGGTTTTAAAAAAATTAAAATCATTTAAAAGTCGTTTTAAAAACGTTTTGAAATCGTTTTATATTCGTTTTAAAACTATTTTGTAATTGATTTATAATCTTTTTAAAATCGTTTAAATAGGTCTTAAAATCGTTTAAATATCGTTTAAAAATCGTTTTAAAATTGTTTTGTCATTTTAAAATTTTTTAAAAATCGTTTTAATTAATATCATTTTAAAACCGTTTTAAAAACGTTTTAAAATCGTTTTAATAAAATCACTTTAAAATCGTTTTAAAATCGTTTTAAAACTGTTTTAAAATAGTTTTTCAATCGTTTTAAAATCGTTTTAAAATTGTTTTAAGGTCATTTTAAAATCATTTGAAAATCGTTTTAATTAAAATCATTTTAAAATCGTTTTAAAATCGTTTTAAAATCGTTTTACAATCGTTTTAAAATCTTTTAAAAGTCGTTTTATAATCATTTCATAATCGCTTAATAATCGTTTTATAATCTTTTAAAATAGTTTTAAAACCGTTTTAAAGTCGTTTTAAAATCATTTTGTAATCGTTTTAAAATCGCTATAAAAACGTTTTAAAATCGTTTAAAATAGTTTTAAAATCGTTTAAAATTGTTTAAAAACTGTTTTAAAGTCGTTTTATAACCATTTAAAATCGCTTTAAAATCGTTGTATAATCGTTTTAAAATTGTTTTAAATCGTTTGAAATAGTTTAAAATCATTTTCAAGTCGTTTTATAATCGTTTAATAAGGATCTAATATTCCGTAAAAATTGAATTTCTATTTTCATCCGTAAGGACACTGCAACGTCAAAGTACACATCATTTCCTCTTAAGACAAGGGTTTTTAAACTCTCTTTTCTCGTTTCTCTGCTGCTTTGTGGTCTACATACCTTTTACCAAGACATCGTTTCTTTTTTCTTATCTGATTCTTGGCTTTCAATCTCTTTCTTTTCTTTCCGTAAGCTACATTTTTATTTTCTTGTTTGCAGGGTATATCTTCATTATCTTTCATAAGCTGCTTTTTTCTTGCAATTTTTGTTTTCGCTTCTCTTCTATCGTGTACATTTTCCGTTTCACTGGTTTTAGAGTAGCTGTTTGGTTCGTAGTTTTCTTCAATATCTTGTTTATTTTTTAATAACTTTAAACTGTTTTCTGTAGTTTGCTTGTTAAGTACAATAAACAAATTTGGGTCATCGTCATTTTAGTTTTCCAAAGTTTTTTGTATATCTGTTTCTGTTATATTTATATTTTCATTTACTATCTGCAATTGCCAAAAAAGTTTTTAATTTTTTCATTTTTGTTAGTTAATATTTTGATCGTCAAATTAATTATGATTGTAGTTTGATAAAATTAAAATACTATCACGACTAATTATCTTTTCTTAATCTGAATTATAATGTTTCAAAGCAAGTATTAATTATCTACCTGATCATCTAAAATTATTATGGTTAAGTTGTTTATATCAAACGATTCAAGATTATTAGTTTGCTGTATATTATTATGGTTGTTGATAATCTCATTCAGAATCACTGCAAAATGTCATTAACCATTTGCCTTTTTGATTGATTGCGCATGGTCGTTCGTCTTTTTGGCTTACCATCGGCTGTAACTTCGTCTCTTTCTTCAAAAAACTACGAATTTTAAAGCTGAATATATATATAGGATCGATTCGTCCGTTTGCTAAATCATTCATTTAGACCCCTTTAATGTGCTGATATATAGATCTCAGTTCGACAAAATTGGTCGGTTCGTCCTTTTGTCAATGTACGGTCCATATTGTTTTACAGTAATTTAAATAATCTTCGTTTTAATAGAAAACAATCGTCATTAAATATGCACCAGTGCTACAATAAACACTTTTAAATGTTAAATTAGTCTAAACTTTAACCTGTTTTAGAATATATAAAATTACAGACAGGTTGCATAAAAAATAACAATCTAAATGTAAACTAAGCGTTGTTTGTTTGCCTACAGTAAAACATACTACGAACATAATATATAAACGTAACGTAAATTGATTTGTTTGAACTTTGACTTAATCTTTTCTGAAAGCACACCATCAAAATATGTAAATAAGTATCACGATTATTTACTAAAAAAAATCCAAAAAATATAAATAAAATTTCGAATTTATTAATGATAGAAGTTTATTGCCGCAAATTGTTCTCTAAAAACAGATTGTTATTTTTGGTGTTTTTAATTAAAGAAAAGTTGAGTTAAACTAAAAATTTATATAATAAATTGTTTTATGTAAATGTCTACTACAGAAAGTATATTAAAACTAAGTTACTACTTTAAAAAAACACTTAATAAGTCGCAACATTAATTAAATAATGAGTAATAACTAGATTTAGAATAATGTTTTTTTTTTAAGAAATGGAGTAAACTAAGTAGTAGAATGCTGCAATAAAAGTTTCTTAAGGTATAAGAAAATAAAACATTTGTTTTCACTCAATAACAATATTTTTCTAAAGAAACATTGGTATTATCTAACTATAACAAGTACTAAATCCAATTTGTGTCGAAATAGGTAAGAAAATATTAGACATTTCCCATTAGATAAATTTAACCGTATATCAGTAGCACAATATCTTTTCAAACTTAATCCTCGTTAAATTTCTCTGCTTTTTTTAACTTTTATATAAAATAACTAATGCTGCAAATATAAAAAAAACAATTTATCTTTTATAACTAGATAGTTTCATTACTCTGAAACTGAAAAAAAACAAAAGTAATTTTCCTAAAATTGTTGAACAGATACCGTGCTAGAATTCATTAAGATTTCTTTGTGGTTAAAATATAATTAAAGAGTTTTTCAATAAAGATAAAAAATTGAAACAAAGTTTTTATAGTGATTACGACAAGAAAATTGAATATCTAAATAAGATAGTAAAAAACTTTTCTAAATACTTATATAATTAATCATTTTCACAAAAAGCTTTTGCTACATATAATCATTAGAAGCTCCGGATAAGGATAAAGCGATGAGTTAAATCCGTAATGAAACGAATGTGAAAATTACGTAATGGAAGTGAAACGTTGCGACCTCTTTAGATAACAACAACGAAAAGAAATTGCAGCAATTTGTCATTCGCTCTTGAATAATTCTTTGACGTACTTCATCAAGTTTGAACTACTTGCGTCGCAATCAATGACAATAAAATAGTGTTCAAATCCTCTGCGATTTTATTTAAAGTACAGATTTAGAAATTGATTTATTTAAAACAGAAGAGATTTATGGTACATTGCGGAAGCGAACTGTGTAAATTAAAGTTAAAGAATTTATTTGAAACTACGAGGATTTTTATAGCGGACGTTTATAGAAAATAATAGAAAAGTTAAATTGTTTAATACCAAAAGAAAAAATTAGGATGATTAAACAATCTTAGAAATGCAACACTGACAATATTTTGTACGTTTTCTACATATTTATACTGCATCAAAACATTTTCAAGTAACAGCATTTTGTTTACAGGAATTAAACTTCAGAGAATACGAAATTTAATATTTGGTTCTACTGTATTGGTTTTATACATTTTATTGTATTAGACAATTTTGTGTTTTATCTTATCGCATAACACTTTAGAGTTGAAATAATAATTTTATAATGCAGTCAAATTATTAATATCAATTTTAGTAATTTTAATTAATTGTTATTAGTATAAGACGACAATATGTTGAAGTCAATATTGAAAAATGTTTCTATTGTGTGCGGAAAATTGGCAAAATATGTTGACAATTTCACAACGCAATGAAATGCCGAAAGCGTCTGTTTCATACTCTATTCAGTGTAAAATATTCTGATCAATTTTTTGTATTTTTATTATTTGTTTTTTTTCCATAAATATTTGAGGTAAAATATAAAAGAACACAATACTTCAAACGGCTTTTATTTACTATATGCCATTTATTTTAGTACTGCAACAAGATCTAAATTTAATAAATGTGGACGTTTGATTTCATTAATGCAGTAATTACAGCATAATTTTTAGAAGTATTTTTGTTATTTGTCATAAAAATTACTTTATTTTCTTCAGCGTAACTCTTTAATGTCGCTATTGGTTAAAACAAAATAAAAATAAGAAAACCTTGTTTTACGATCCATAAATACACACTGATACGGTATCGAAATTAATGTCAACCGAGACTTAATATGTTACATTAAAACGTAGCAGAAGTATAGTATTGACCTTTTATTTTTAACAAAAATTTAAAAAAAAAACTACTTTTAGTACTGAAATAATGAATATAAAAATTAGGGAAAAATCTGCATCAGTTGTTGTTTTTTTATGGATTAGGACATAACCGGTATCTTAAAATAAATGTAAAAAGTAACCCACTTTTAAAGTTCTACTATGAATAACGAGATCTCGGTAGAGCAGTAAAAAAACGGGTGAATCTAAAAAAGGAATATATTTCCTTAGGGTTCTCTAGATACAATTTCCTAGAAATCTCGTTCTTGTAATAAAAGTTTTCTTATATACACGTTAAAGTTTCAATGCCACTAATGTTTACAATTATACAAAATTTCGTTTCTATTAAATTGCAAAAAAGACAAAAAGAAATCAAAATACATAAATGGTCGTTAATCTGTAAGGTAAGGGTACAATTCTATATAGGTCTCGTGGGTGTTGTCTGTTGAAACACTAACAGTTAGAACGCAGATCACTTACAGTTTATTGCTAAGTTAAGCAGATTAAATAACACATTTTTTTACAAATGCTATATTTTAAAAAACAGTTTTCGTAACATCATTCTTGACTATGGAAAAATTTACAAACAGAGACGGAGAATTATCATAATAAAACAAATAGAAGAATTTCTTCATTCCAAGCACCTACATTGTGAAAACGTGTTATTTTATATTATTATTTGTAAATACTTTAGTTTACGTTTATTATTAGAGTTTATTAATGTTTGGAAAAAATTCTAATAAAAATATCCTTTTGCTTTTAACTTATATCTTTTTACACAAAAAAACGTTTACCGTCAGATTTAATATAATAAATGCCCTACGTACTTTTTTGTACCATTTAAATAAACATACTTCAAATTCTAAACCTATTGTATTAGTTGAAAGAATTTAAAAGGTCTTAAAAATATTTAACCGAAAAACATCATATATTACTTACATACATAAATGCAATATAAAATAAATTTTTTTCTCAGAAATTTCTAAGCAAAGAAAAATGTTATATTTATACTCACTGTAAATTAACAATAGATTCGTTTGTTATGTACCTATAATTAAGAAATTAAAAATGAAGACAAGAACTTTAACTCTCAGGATGCATTGTACTTCTTTTACAAAATCATTAATAATATGTTTTTTAGTTTTTAATAAAAAAAAAATCCTTAATGAATGTTAAAGGATTTCCGTACTGGTAACTGTGTTATATAATTTTTAATCAACTTAAACAAGGGTACAACTTTGCTTAAATAAGTTTAAATTAAAAAGAATTACAAATTTGTCCAAGACTAAGAAAATTTGTTGTATGCACTTCACACACGCATAACGCACAACGAAATTGTTGATTAGTGGCGCTATTCTTTTATAGTTTATACTATAAATTAGTTTGTGGAGGTATTGGCTTTTTTGCGTTCCTGTATAAACCTGTATAGATATGCCTAACTCACCGCGATGACTGTTATTACTTGTATTTTATGCCTTTGTCTATATTTATATTTTACTTAAGACTTAAAAAATTTTAATACTATATTCATTGTTATTTATTTTAACTTCCATGTTGATAGAAATGCTTCACATTTTGTTATTATTTTATATTCAGCTTTGTGCGGATCACCTGACATTGCTTAGAGACCCCCAGATCAATTTTAATTTTTCACACTATTTTAATAATCCCGTAGACTTCTGGGAATCCGTACGGGCTACTTTAGAAGCAACTGTACTAAAGCAACTCTATATTATTGAATTTATGAGTCCTATTTGGCTTCTGTAATAGAATAAACTTATTCATTCTTAATCAAAGACACTTTGGCGGGATTTAGAAAAATATTTAGTGCCAACTATTGGATACGAAATAAAACAAAGCTTTATTTATTGGTAGTAGTATTAATAACTAGCTTTAACGAGCAAATTTTAAAATGTCTAGAGTTAAGGAAAGATACACCAAAAACATGATTCAAAACCCATACAAAAAATTGACGTAAAGTAGTCAAAATAGTATATTAAACAAGTTTATAACTTAGCAAAGGCTTTCACGACCGGAGTCTATACTAAGATAAAAACGTCTTCCAGAAGACGTTCTCGTCTTAGTACAGTTTATAGCTTTATTGCACTTTGCGTTCTCCCTTTTTTTGTTGTTAGCTGAAAAGTATAAATTTTTTTTATTTTGACCACTTTGGATCTGTATCCAATTGCTGATCTTCAGTGTTGTTTTCGTTTATACTGAAAGTGGTAGGTTTAGAAAATGTTTGGCAAAAATATAACTGCCTAAAGTAAATATACTCTTTTCTGGGCATAGCTCCACTTTCAGATTTTTTTTTAATAACTCTGCTGTGTAGCTATCTTGCAGTTGAAATAGAGAGATTGAAAATATAATAAATTTTAATTCCAATTAAAAAGTTATAACGTACAATATATGATATTTCAAGTATCTTGCTACTGGCTGCTTTATAATCGAATTGTACTTTGTATATAGATTTGAAATTACAATTACCCATATGATACGAGAGGTTTGTATGCTATTTGAAGAGTTTTGAAACCAATTTGCATTCGAACTGCGTCGGAATAGACGAGATCTAACTTTCCCAACTGCATAGGGGCGATAGATGGAAAGCATATCCGTATAATTGAACCAAGTGATAGCGGTTCACTTTTCTACAATTACAAATATTTTTTCTCCGATTCTATTAGCAGTATGCGACTCAAATTACCTTTTCCTTTATGTACATATTGGCGCATATGGAAAGTCATCTGATTCTGCTATTTACAAAAACTCTGTGCTATGCAAAAACTAACTATAAATAGCTACAACGGTAATAAACGTCGAAAGTTGATTTTACAACGGCGGAAACCACAACGTAATAGACATTGTCGATCGTTTCGTCCTTTTCGAGCTCATCAGCGAGATACACTCTAATGTAATGTAATTCAACTTTTAATGTTTACCGACATTATAGTTATTTACTATTATTTTTTATACAAAGTAACTTATACTATGAAATGATTCTGCCATCTAACTTTACTAATGGTTCCCCTTATTATACTTGAATATAAAGCTATAAGGTTTGTCGATGCAATTGTGGGAATTACATTAGGGTGTATCTCCTACTGTTGATAAGCCTTACAAAGGCAAAACAACCGTCTAGTAGTTCACTCTAGTGGCATTTGCACAATTACATTGACACTGCTCTACTTCCAATTGTCTTTTACGTTGTTGTGGTTGTAGCGGTTTTATACAAAACAGTTTTGAATACGCGGTTGTAAAATAAACTTTCAACGTTTACCGCCATTATAGCTATTTACAGTTATCTTTTATACATAGTACCTTATACTATGAGATGAGTCTACTATAAAACTTTGGTTATAAAAAACTAACTCTAAAGAAATTAAACGTTTTAAAAGACCAAAAGTTCAGATACATCTGCCTTTTAGTATTGATTGTAAATGAAATATTTGCGGTTTCAAAAGACTTATTACGTCAACATGCAAAAAAAAACAAGAATCTATAATTATCGCCTGTCCAGAGCAAGGAAATATATAGAATTCACCTATAGCATTTTTTCAAACAAATGTAGAATGTTTCATAAGTTTCTTAACGTTTCTTTTGACTGCTAAAACAAATAGTAAAAGCGTGCCGTATACTTCACAATTGTATACGAGGTCGAGATGAGTACAACTTTAACCGCACATTATCCATTGAGATTTTTTACAATATGACCAGTGATGAAATACAAGGAGGTAGATCAGCTAACAGCATCAGAGGTAAGTTTGGTAATTATTTTGTAAATTAAGGCCCAGTGCATTGGCAATTAAATAAAATTTAAAACATGCCTAAATTATTGATTAATAAAACATACATACCGATTTTGCTTTTTTGTGTTGCACATTTTTCTGAGAAATTTTCTACAAATTTTAGCATTACACGTTTCCAAGCACTTTTCCTAATTTATTTTAGTGCTGTACTCTTCGATAAAACTGTTTCCAATTCATTACTCCTTCTCAATGTCACTAATAAAATTGTTCTCATTATTGTTTCTGAAATGACTCCTATATTTTTTACATCACATTGAAATTCTTCTTTTATACTTTTTCCTCTTCCTTTTATAAATATCATTTTCCTTTAATTTTCAGATCTCTTCTTTTCAAGTATCTTTCTAGCATTTTTATCATCTTTGTCATATTTTTCTCTCCTTGGCTACCATCACTTCGTCGTCCACCTATGCCAGTGTCTTTACCTTTACCTTTCTTACTACTATCCCTCCTGATTGTTGTTTTTCTATTGATTCTTCTAAATCTCTTACGTAATCTGTAAATAGGCTTGGAAACCTCAGTCCTCTTTTTGTCCAGATTTCCATTTGATCTCACTCTTTTTGCTGTTCCCTCGTATATTTCTTCTATGAGTTGTATTAACTTCTCGTTTATCTTAATCTTTCTCATATGTACCAAATATTTTTCTTTTCTATATATTATTGTCAAATGCGTCTTTTAGATCGGTAAACGTTACGTACATCTTTCCACATTTCTTTTCTAATTTCTGATCTGTTGTGCTTTTAGTATGTATACGTTATCCATCATTCTATTAATATTTGTTTTTCTTCTATTCTTCCTTCTTTATTTAATCTGTCTTTAAGCACCATAGCATAAATTTTGTACGCTGTGTCTAACACACTTACTCTTCTGCAATTTTCCTTTTTTTCTACTTCTTTTGTTTATTGGGATTATTATACCTTTTCTCCACTTATTGGCAGTCTTCCGCCTTTTTATATATTATTTATAATTCCTGTTGCACTATTTTTATCTTTTTCTTTCTATAGATCCATTTTTCACTCCGTATTCCATCCTCTCTTACAGCTTTTCCTTTCTTTAATCTTCCCATTACTGTTTTACTTTCTTTATTGTCTTTATTTAGCATTTCTTTCGGGTCTTTTTTATTTCTCCCGTTTTTTTTTCTCCCAAGAGTTCCCTAAGTTATTTTTTCCATTCTTTTATTAGTATAAAATTTTGATTTTTTCTTCTTCTTTTCCTTTCTTTATTTAGGTACTTCCAAATGTCACTTTTCTTTGTAAACCTTTTTATCTGCTCCTCTTCAATTCTTTTACTCTCTAATTTTCTTCTATTGTTTGTTTCTTTGTACAGTCTTAAAATTTTTTTTTATAGTTCTTTTTCTGTTTTCCCGTTTCTGCATTTTCTCAATGTCCTTCGTATCCGCTTTTTTAATCCGTTGCATTTTTTACCTCACAATTTATTCTTTTCTAAAATCCTCCCTTTTTGCGCCTATACGTTTTCATTTCTATCGCTTGCTTTACCTTTGTTGTTAGTTTTTGTACCTTTCTAGCTATCTCTGTTTCTTCTCATTCTGCTTCTTCTAACTTTTGCCGGTATTTGTTTATGCTTTTTGATTTTTATATGTTTATTGTTACGTACTCTGTTTCTTCTTAGATTTGGTTTTTCTCAATCTCTATTTCAATCGGATGATAATCCAATTCTATAGTTTTTCCTACTTTGAAATTTTCAATATTTTCTTATTTCTGCCAATTTGCGAGGGTGTAATCTATCACCGACGTTGCCGTTGGTTCTATATATATGAATTCTCTTCTAACTCCTTTCTTTGTTTCAATTTAAAATATCCCACTCTCTCTGTCTACACATTTCTAGAAGTTCATTCCTTTTATTTAGATCCTTAGATCTTCTTATTCTTATACGACCCTTTCTCTACCCTCTTCCCCAATTCTCCTCCTATTATAAAACTACCTACTTTCGTTTGCTTTATTTACTTTTAAAGGTTTAGTTAATTTAAAACTATGTTAGGTTAGAAATAAATGCGCGCGTTTGCGTTCCACTTGTGGCACAACAAACCACTCATGCACAACCGGACAAGCAACTAAATACAAAGTGTTTTTGCTTTGTTGCTTGCGTGTAAAGCCTAATATTAATAAATGATTTGTTACAATTCAACACTATGTGGCTTGTGAGTAAAAACTCTTAGACCTACCAAATTATTAACAAATGATTTTTTGTAACATACAGAAATGGTCCCTGCATTAAGAGTCCTACTATAGGAAAATTATCAAAACACATTGCAGATTACTTAAACTTGCCTAATCCAAAACTGTGTAAAGGTGATTATTTCCGAAAGTCGAGCACGACACATTTGGCTAATCGTGGCGAAGATTTGTTGACATTGAAAAAGCACGGTGGGTGGAAGTCTTCAACTCTTGCAGAGGATTCTGTAGATGCTTTACTGCAAAATAAAATTGATGTTGCAAGAATGTTTGTTCCGCAAGAAAATATCGACTTATCTGAATGTTCAAAAAACGTGAATAATGTAAATTAACCGGGATAGTCAAAATGTTTCAATGTGATTAATGTTACTGAAACTAATATTAACAAACAAAATATTAATGTAACAAATGGTAATAATGCTTACTCCCCAAATGTAGTTATTAACTACAATGTATATAACAACTGTACCGTAAATATAAAGAAAACAACAAGAATACTCAGTAGTAATGTTGTATATTGTAGGGTAACCAAATTTTACATAAAGCACATAAGAACGGTAACATAAACGTACATAAAAGTGCCGTGATCGTACCATAATCACGTATGATCATGGACGTCATCTACCCTTTAACAATGCGCGCAAAATTTAAATTTAAAAAAAATTAGAACATAATAAATTAAGTATGTATAGAATTTACTAATTTTACTAATTTAATGGAATTAAACTATGAATGAAAATATGAAAATTTTGTTATAGCACCCAAAGCTTTGTTTATAGATGGAAAATATAAAAAGACAATTTTCAAACAGGATGGAATTCCTCGCTCGACAGACAAACAGACAGACCTAGCAGGTTTATTTTTTATATATTTCTGAAAACTGCATCTTCTTCTGAAGCCTTCAATCATTTCTTCAACTGTTGCATGTTTATCAATTTTCTAATTGTTTTGACAATGACTGACAAACTATTGGAGTATCTATATAATTGTTACCAACTTAAAATTTATTTTTTTATCGATCATATTATCAAATCATAAGCATTGAAACAAAAATTTAAACAATTTCAATAACATGGCATTGGTATCATTTAAATTTGGTCGTTTGCCATTACAAGAAACCGTATCAAGTTTTAAGTTTTGATGCAGCTGTGTTTTTAGCATCTTGTTTATGTGCGCACTTTACACAAACTTTTTAGATGTAAATGCTTGTACACCGTACAATTTTATCAATTATATTGTCAACAACAAACAATTTCATTGTTTTAAACGAAATTTACAGGATTTATTAGATTTTTTGTTTTAGTATTGTGTAAAACAAACCTTTATTTTTTACGAAATCGTGCATACCAAAGATATTTAACTTTACTTTTTACTACGCGGTTTACAGGGAAGTTGACATAGAGGTGTAAAAACATACTGTAACAATTATTAAAAACTAATTTATTTATACTACAACTATGTACACGTTTATAACTAACCGAACGAATTAAATCTAAGGTTATTTAATAAAAACACTTACACGAATTTATAAAGTACTACCAGTTACACGAAAGATAAAGTCCGCGGACAACCTCAGTTTAACAAAACGTCACGTAAAAGGTTATACACCGTATATTTATCTCAACACGCGTTAATCACTTATTTATTTAAACTTGAATAATCTTCTTAACACTGCCGACTTTAAATTACTGAAATAACTGACTTATGATTCATTTGTACCGCATTTATACAAATTGGCAATCCTTCGCGAATATACTATACCTTTCGGTGAACGTTCTGAAAAATGAATAACAACTTCGTGAACGATCTCAAACTTGAGAATAATCTCTCGAACGTTTAAATACCAAAGATACATGGATGTGAGCAGTTTAGGTTTAGATCGTTACATCAATGTCAATTCTATGTAAAACAAATTTTTAACTTTTATGAGATTGTGCTTAGCAAAGATACTTTCCTTGCCGCTTACCTTGCAATCTAGAGCAATGTCGATGCCAAAACAAAATCGGAACGAAGCAATGTGCGTAGATCGTTGCGGCTTTTTGTAGATAAACATAATCATAAACATTCAGTAAACACACAATTTTATTGCGTAACTTACAATTTTTAAATGTTAATTCAATCACATAAGCAAGATAAAAACTACTGCAATCTTAAAATACATGTTCAACTTGAAAATAACTCTAATTTTCAAACCTGAATCACGTAAACTACAACCTAAACCGCGACTTAAACCGCGATCGCGCTCGTCAAGCGGGTTTTGTTTTTATTACTTTTTTTTTCTGTCTACCCTTCTTTCTTTTCTTTGGTTTTGTTTATAAATAATACACCCCCTATAGTTTGCAGGGTGAGTTTTATGGCAATTTACACATTTTACGTTACTATCCTTGAATTTACTTAAACGATTTCTTCTAGATTTAAGACAACGTGCCTCTTTATGACACAAATTTTGAATGTCACAAAAATTTTGACATTAATTTACTTTTCTTTTAGGACGAAGAGCTTTAGACTGAACTATGTTGGTTATAAATAGGTTCATTTTATATATTTCTTTATTAATGTTGTTCTGTTTCAGATCCACGAAGAATATTGGTAACTGTTTTCTTTTATTAAACTCTTTGATATTTCATCTTCTAAATTTTGTAAATTGTTGCCTAATAAATTTTATTTTAATTTATAAATGAATGTCTTTTGAAACTATTAAAAATTCTTTTTTGACTTTACATGTGTAATATTTCGTTTACTTTTTATCTAGAACTTATACGATTTTGCTATATATTGTTTCTTTCTTGGATTGTATTTTTACTTGCTTGTTATTAATAGCATTTAAAACATACATATCTTTAGCAATGTTGTCTAACAATCTCATTGATGATTTAATATTTTTAACTCTTTGTATAAATATTAATGACGGTTTAAGTTCGTTCCTGCTTTTTACCACGTATTCAAAGTCTCCCATTTCATATTCGTGATCTTCTTTACTTAAGCTGCCAAATTTGTTGTTTATAGCAATATTGTCTAACTAGTAATTTCAATTCTTTTGTGTTTGTTTGGTAATTTCTTAATCCAAATACTATCCTACAAAATTATTGTCAAACAAACAGCTGTTGTTATAATTAAACAAAAAATACAACTTAATCGGAATAATTAGGTTGACTACGCATCGGTGGTTTAAATTGAATTAAATATGCTTTATTTGTTTTTTTTTGTAACTTTTATATACTCGATAGAACTGGAAATGTAAATAAGATGTTTATGACAAATGTCAACTAATGACAATCAACGCTAAAGTCAATTCAGCGATTTATTTATAAGAAAAACCAAAAATGGAGCTATTGCTGTGTTTCAATGGTGATTCGAATAATACAATGTGGACTGTATTTTAATAATAATTTAATTTCAATGCATTTACATTAGTCACCGTTACAAATGCTATACGTCTTCGAACTTAAATTTCAATTGTTCAAGTGAACTGGTTTTACATATATAAAATAACCAGTGCTAAACACAGAAATTAAAAATGACAAACTTAAATTTATATATAAAATATATATGTATATAACTAAACATAGTTCTAGTTTTTCCTTTTTATAGCAACGACTATAAAAGTTTGTTGATTCAATTTTTACATGTATTTAATTATGAAAGAATTTATGCAAAAGCAAATTTATAGGATAACACTTGATTTTAACAAGACTAATGTTATATTATAAGCATATTTATGCGTAATTGTAAAAAACGTCTAAACCAGAATAACGATATGACTTATTAACGCACAATTAATTTGAATTAATTAAATTAACTTTTTTTAAAACTACTATAACTGTAGTACAAATATAAGAAGAATAAACTGTTACATACCAGCATCCCCTGACTTTCAACCGGCTGTTGAGCAATGCAATCAATTGTGTTAAAATTGTTCAGTGAATTCAATGATACAAAATGTGACAGGTAATATGTCATCAATAAACAACTGGTACATGTTAGAACGATTAATTTTGAATAAAATGAATTTAGAAGCATTTGCCGCACAAAAAGTTTTATTTAATTCATGTCGGGCATTTAAAGCAAGATCGAAAACCTTAAAATTTCTGTTGTATGACAGTTTATATAACAAAACTGTACATGATTATACTTATAAACTAAAAAAAACAATCAGTTTGTTTTTTATTAAATTCATTACATTTAATATTATGTACTCGTAAATGTTATTACAGATTTAACGATACTAAACAGGCAAAACCATCTTTACGTTTAATGCCCAACAAAACTTTTCTAATTTCTTTTTCATATCGATCGTTTTAAAATCGTGTTTTGGAAGCAAATACTAGTAACCGATAAAGTGCCATTTAAATCGGGTGATTATAGATAACGTTGTAATTTGTGAAAGACTTAAACATAAAATATTACTTGGAACCATACGTATTTATACTTATTTTTCTTGTTTAAAAATTAATTTATGTTTATTTAATCATTATGCAAATACATACTTCGTATAGAAGCATCCTAAAGTTACGTAAATTTTTATTCATAAGATAACAACTATAAAATTAAAAAAATATAAATAAATAAATAAATAAAAGGTTGCGGTGTATAACAATTAATAAATAAATAATAGAATAATAAAATTATCAAGGTAACAATTTTTTTGTTTTAGTTGAATTATACATTTAAACATTATTAAACATTATTTTGTAAATGGTGGACAACTTCTAGAAATTTTTGTGTTTAAAAATGTTTTGGTAATTGTTATTTTTAGTATCTAAAAAGAACATTCAAGTAGCATAGAGGAAGAGAAAGTTTCTTCTTCTATTTGTAGCTTTCTTGTAGTTATTATTTTATTTTCTTTTTGCTTGTTTTTTTTCTTTTTCATTTATATAATTGGTTGAGATTGGATTTCAAATTAACATCTGTATACAAACTTGAGTTTTTAATTTCAGAATTAATCATTTCTCTTAAATTGCGTTTCAAGCAGGGACCTGGACCGGACCGATGTAAAATCGAAAACCGGACCGAAACCGGTGTTTTTAGTTGGACTGAAACCGGAAGCGGAACAGTAATTTGTCCAAATTAAATTTACTGAACCGGACCGAAACCGTTATATATTTTTCAATTTTTTTGGTTCTTTTTGGTTTTATTTTCAAATTTGTAAACATTATTATTGAACGTAACAAACAAAAACTTTAGAAAAGCACTGAATATGTAATTTTTAATTAGTACACATATTAATAATTTCTTTACTGCGAGAAAAATAGCTGGTATCTTTTCAATATGACTCCAGTAAGAACAAACAACAGATTCGAATTATTTTAGACGCGTTAGATAACAGCTTGATACTTCTTATCTGAAAACAATACGTTGGCACTGAAGCTAGGTCTAAAGCTTTTTGTTATTGCAACCACTCACAAAATACACGTCGCGGTTCAAAACTAACGTGGGTTAACTTTTTCAGAAAATGGTGTACTGTACTATAAAATACCTTAATTTTGCGAGTTAATTCTCAAGTGCTATTCGAGGCCAATCTTCTACAATTTTCAATACTTTTACATACATCAGAGAAAAACAACTAGGTGTTTAAGTTTTGATTTTATTACAAATACTTATTATTTTACTTGTTCACACCCACCACCTTCGTAGGCAGGAATAACCATTGATTATTAATCTCACACACACACGCCAAAATAAAGTTTTATGAAAACAATTTACACAGAAATAATTTTTAACAACTGAAGAAATCAACGCAGAAATAAAGCAGGTTGTCAAACTGAGTTCTAAAAAAGTTAAATTTGGTATTTATACTTCTTACATTACAGATTTCTTTTGTTTAATTAGTTGTCTTGTTTTGGTCGCAACAAGATAATTCAATTCAGTACAAAAAAGTACATTTTGTTAAATTAGGTCAGTGTCAAAACGAAGAAATGAAGATTGGTAATTATTTATTTATTGCAATTATTTTATTATTGTTTTGTAGATGATTGAGAATTAAAAAAAAATCAATACAATACGTTTTAAAATACAGAGCTCTCAGAATTTATGACATAGTTAAAGTCAATAGTCAATCTTCACTTATTTAAGTAGTCAGGACCGGCCTGAAAGTTTTAATTGCAAATATCCCGAAAATCGGCCACTTTAGACCAAATCTTTAAAGAAAAAAATTTGTTAAGTTTGTCTATAATTTATCACTTAATGTTTAGTAAAGAATTGCCATGACACTAACCTTTTTTTAACTTCTGTGTGCTTCTGTTGAGTTGAATAAATAACTTTTAAGTTATTTATTTAAATAGTTGAAATGCTGGAATCGAAAAAAAACGAAAAGTACTGAAAAAAGTCAGAACCGTTAGCTATACATTGTAAGTGAGAAACAATAAGTAAAATGCTAACTGTGTAATAGTTTTATTAACTTTTGTACTTGAGAGAAAATTAATTTAATTAATTAAATACTATGCTTTATTTACTAACCTACCTTAACTAGACTTTTCTGTTTATTTTGCAGTTTTTTTTTTTTAATATAAGATGTTAATGTTTCAATGTAAAATCATCATTTTTATATTCAATTGTTTTTGCTAACGTTGTAACATGCATTTATTGTTGATAACTGAAATTTGAACAGATCACAACGTTAAAAGGCAGCCAGGACGCTTTGTTACAAGCTTTAGGTCTTACGAACCTTGCACGGCCAACCCACACAGTTGGAGATAGGGGAGGTTTAAGTAAATAATATTTAAATGGCACCAGATCTTTTCTAAGTAAAACTTCTGTCTCGATCAGGACAGGAGGTCCAAACTTATAACGAACTTTAGGTTCGTAATCCTTATTACTCCGATGTTCGTGTAACCACAATAAAAGAAAAAGTTATGTTACCATAAAAGAAAGATTAAACAAGTATAAAAACGTAAATTTAATAACGTAGGCTATTAACAACAAGTCTTAGAAATTTCCCATTAATAAATGCCGGAAGTATCGACACAATACATAAATCTACACGATATCGATAGCGAAGAAATTACACGTTATATAACTAGGGTTCACAGCATGCGATATCACAGAATTAGTTACTGACAATACCTAAATGGTATTAAAACTACTATCACAATTGCGTAAGTTAAAAAAGTTAAATTTCGTGAGTGTACTTCCTTGATAGCGACATAATAATTAAAAAGAACTTGCCCGCAATCCAGTACTTGCCGAGGAAAACATTTTCCTCGTTGAGTAGGCTAAAATAATTATGAATAGCAAATCGTGTCAACACAACTCACGAAGGTACTAATCTACAAAATTGTTAATAATAAACGAAATTAGATATAAGAACCCGATGTATCGAATGTTGTTCCTCGCAATTATTAAAAGGTGGGTATCGCAATCGACTGACGTATAAGAAGTAACATTCGTTTTCGGTGTGGATAATAGGCCTTCCAGAATCCTAAGCGGTTAGTGAAGGTATTTATCGATATTAATCCCTCATTATTCTTTTTTAAATCGTAACATGTAGCCAAAGCGTGGCGAAACGGATATCAAATTCAGAAAGAAATTACCAAAGAATCCTTACAAAACGGATGTAAATAGCTTACCCGGTGATGGATAAATTACTTTAACGGCGTATTGAAATTTTATTTCCATTAACGTGGATGTCCGTAGAAACAAGCCATTCTTAAATTATTTCACAATACCGGTCATTTTACATAGTTGTCAGTTTAAAGTCTTGGCATGAAATGACAGTGAAAAAAAAATTGGCAGAGGGCGTCAATCCAAAATCTAATTTAAATTCAACCGATATACAGGGTATTACGTTATGAAATTTTTGCACGTAACAGCTTAAATCGTTTGAATGCATTCCAAGAAGTCCATTCTTTCAGAGGTGATACAATCATGGCATAAGTATTGGCTAACGAACTGATCTCGTTTTGCTTGAAGGTAATATGACAGCTCAAGTTTATGTGGAACAGATCGTCTTTCTTGCCGTTGTTCCATATGCAGGAACAGTAGGTCAAAACTTTATTTTTATTCAAGATAATGAGCGTCCGCATGTTGCCGGAATTGTAACGTATTACAATAGCAAGAAATTTCGTTATTACAGTGGCCAGCTCAGAGTCCGGACATGAACCCTGTTTCACGCACATTTTCAAAGAGAATGGAGAGCAACACCACAGAAAAAGATTTAATTTTAATAATACATAAACGTTTTAGGGTAATAATAAACAATCGTGGAGGTCATACTGATTATTAGAATTTGCTGTTGATGACATAATATTCCTTTAAACATTTTTAAGCTTTAAGATTGTAAAGTTGTTAACAAAATTCATAGTTGCAAACTTAAGTTTATTGGAACATTTTAATTAATTTTAATTTTGTAATGCTAAAGCATTAAGTTACATTGTATCCGGTCAGTTACTTAACAATGAAAAATAATCGTTTTGTTGTTAAATATATAAAATATCCTTGTTACTTTAAGGAAAAAAATTAGTGATTTAATTTAGTGGCAACTACTTTGATTTTCTACTTTAAAATTTAAAATAAAACTTAAAAAGAAGTTTGCTTAGTGAAAATAACGTCGCAAAAGCTTTACTTTTCACCACAAAGCTGCAGAACTACAAAACGATTAAGAAGTTGCAAATTAATTGTTAAATACGTAGTAATAACCAAACTAAAGTGGCAATATATAAATAAAGACCCTACAGGCACGCAAAGAGCAGTCTTCATGTTCAGTAGGATTTTCTACCACGCCTACTCAGTGACATCTTAGCTGCCGTGGTGTCATGATTACTACCAGCAAAATCTACTGTAAAAAAAGTGGTGGCTAGCTGTTAGATGAACATATTGATTTTAGTCCAAGTTAAAATCATCAGAATAATAAAACACATGTCGGGTATTTTTAAATTTGAAATTAGAACCGATAGGCAGATGCTGATCACTGTTGCCAGCTATAATATATCAAAAACTGCTGCTATACATATATTACAATTTTTAGTAACAAGTCATACAAGTTAGAGCAAAATAGAGAAAGCAGTATAAAAACTATCTCTTATAATTATGTTTTTTGTAACGCTCGTACGTTACAAACTTACTTGGGTATTCTCTTATTAGTCGAGTGGTTACTATATTAGCACCAAAAGTGAAAATTACAGTTAATGCGTTCTTTGACTGCACTCGAAAACTTCATAAACGCGAATTTTTCGGAGCCAAAATCTATTTATTTTGTAGACGTAACATAAGATTTTTTTAGTTAACTATGTTGTTAATTGACGCCGTTATGAACAAAATTGTACCTATTGATTTGGCCATCATCAAAACAATTAACTTTCTACTTGACGACCAATGACGACACTTAACAACATGATCACGTAGTTACAATGCTTTATGCAACCAAGCTTCTTTCTTTTTTTGAACAATACTTAAAAAAGTTTTGGTTTCTATACCATCTAATTTTTCTATTATACAAACCCAATTAAGTGCATCCTGATATGACAAAAACTACTTTTTACAAATGAAATCCATATAGTAACTTCTAAAGAAAGTAAACATAAATTTGCACTGCAAGTCGTAAACCAAATGATACTACTATTTGAAATACTTTGATGCTGACAAAAGAAATTTCAAACATACACTAAAACCAAAACATCAGAAATATATCAAGTCGGCGTTTATGTGTTCTATAGAATTTAAATTAAGTGAACTACGTTAAAAATGTTTATAGTGAACAAGAAATATTGCTCATGAGTGTTTTCTAAAGCCAATTACACTTAAAAAATTCTGAATAAGATGATCCAATTTTTTTACGTAAAAATGCAATAAATAAAACGTAGCAAATTCCTTAAAATTAAGTTGTTTAAAATATTTAAACAGTTATAGAATTGCCTCTAAAACGTCATCGTTACTTGTAACTTTTAGTTGTAAATTCTTCTAGTTGTTTAAAACATTAGAAAAGTATTAAAAATATTTATTAAAATAATTTTCATTTAATTCTACGGTCTTCGAAATTGATAGAAAAATGTTTTTATAAGATACTATATTTTGTGCCTATCCTTAAAGATTTTTCTTTAATAATAATAATGTTTGCAATGACTGCAATCGACCGAAATTATTGAAAAGCAAGGAATAAACGACATCGTCTCGACGAACAGTTTGAATAGCACTACGTTACTGCCTCAGCAAAGCGGTTGAAGACATACTACTCATGCGGATTTAAGACCGACGAACGCAATAACGATTTGCCATTCACCCTTAATAGCAACTTTTATTGTATAATTTGTTTACCATTTGAAAAATTATTGAAGCATTTTATTCCATTATGCTTTCTTAAAATAGCTATTCTTGTAAATTTGGATAAAGAATAAGTAAGCGTTAATATTGGGCGGTGGTAAATAAAATAAATATGTATATTTCAATCACATTTTTTAAATTTTGATTGTTTTTAATAAATTCGTATTTCATAAAATTCTTTTTGAATAGAAAACAAGGGTACATATAACTAAACAAAATACGTAAAAATGCATATCAAAAATATTTTATGACGAAGATTACAAAAATAAATAAAATAATAAAAATGTAATTACAAATAAAATAGAAAATCGTTTTCGGTTATATGCAAAGGTTAAAAGCCGCAATTCCAGTCTTAGAATTTAATTTTGCTAAAAGCTATTTAGCTTTTGCGATTGTTATGCGTTGGCAGATTTATTTAGAATTTAGACGCTATAGTTTATATGACGCTAGTTAAAATAATTTAAGTGTTTATAAGATAATGTTTAAGATTTTTTGTCTTTGTAACCCTAGAAAAACTTAATTAATTTCTAAATATTTAAAAAACAATATCTGAAAACTGCCTTGAGCTTTCGGTTTAACTACATCAATGGGCTATTTGTTTAAAGAAACAAAAACTCTTGGTAAATTGTTTATAGTCAGTAAAAATTAAAGCAATCGTTTCTTTTTTTATTTAACTAACAAATTCACAACTTTATTTCATATTAAAATTAAGTAAACTAAAAAAAACATAATGTGTTTATTGTTGCAAACGTTTCGTCAAAATCTATTTCTAGACATTGAGAAAATCTTCTAACTACTATTCTGGTTTTTCTTTTCTTTAAAGTACCGTTTGTTGTAACTATCTTTAATACAACTCTATTTCTAACTATTGCTTCATTATAAAAACAATTAACAGAAACTTACGTTTTATGTTTTGTATTACTGAGTATATAATATTCTTGTTTTGGTTATTGCTTCTATTATTTTTTTAGCAGAGGTACTATTTTTAATATAACTCTATTTTATGGTTTTTTACAAATACTACATTTAAAACTCTTTATCAATGTATGCCTTTCTTGCGTTGTGCTTTAACGATTTTTGCTTATTTTTGTTTTTTGTTTGAGTTTTAGGTATTCATCTTTATTTGTAGAACGGTTAGTATTATTTACATATTTTACATTAACGAAATGCTACTTCATTTTATACCATATACGTTAGTTTGCATTAATTTAATTTTTTCTAATTTTATTTAGTACATTAACTTCAATTAAAACTTAATATAAATCGACAAGACTAATATTAAAAATTTTAATCATTAGCAAAATTGTTCTTAAATGTTCGTAAATTAAATAAATCTATTCCAAAACCTAAACCATTAAAAATACAGTAACTAAACCAAATTTTGGCAAAAAGTGACTTCGGAATTGGCGTTAGCTTTAAATCACCACAGAGATACAAAACAAACATCGTTTGTGTTGACTGAGATTAGCGACATAATTTATTTTCTAAATTATACAAACATATAAAACATGTTAGATTTTAAATCCGAGTAATTTAAATTGCGCATTGATTACAGTGAACGCGTGAACATTAAAACAAATAGCGATGTCGGTACAATTGTAAAAATTGTCAGTAGAATAAACCAGTAGGCAGCCGTTTAGCCCTTTTGAGCTTTATTGGCAGTATGAAACATTTTGGTGTACGTTTATAACCACAATGACAGATAGCGTATAACAAATTATTGTTAGAATTACATATAGAAATACGTGTGGTCTAAGATACCGCGTTGAGTGATTATGTTGTCTGAACCTAAAATTCTAGAAAGTATTAGATAAGATAAATCAACTGTTACATTCAAACGGCTTTTATTACGTTGTTTTTATGAAATCTTACATTTTGATGCTTTCATTTAGTTGTTTTTCAACCTGTGGTCACAGTAGGTAATCGGGTCTCTGTTCTAACTTTAGCATATTGCCAATTCAATTCACCTACAGCAGAATTAAAATAATCTTTAAAACAATCTTTGATTTCTATTCTATTAGCAGCTTGTGCACTTCCAATTCTATCTAGATTTCTAAGACCTCTGGCATTCTTAATATTAAAATTCATGTATTCTTCAGTCCAATAACATCTTTGAGATAATTGTGCAGACAACAAGCGACAACGATTACATATATTACAAGTTTAGGTGTAAGTGATAGTCTTCGTTCAAAAATTATTTGGCTAGTATTCGAAAACTGTTTTCCACGGTATTACGTGCTCAACTAAGTCAGTAATTAAATACTTTTTTTGCTTTGTCGCTTTGTATCTGTGTCTCCTGTAATAAGATGCGGTAATTTTTTGTTGCTGCATGTCTGGAGAGATGTTCAACATGTGATTTTTTAAATGTACTTCTAATAATGCCAAGAGTACCAAGCTAAAAGTTTTAATGAATAGGTTCTAGAATACTCTTCACTAGGAGGGGCACACAGCTTACTTACAATATATTTCAGTGGCCTAAAGAAGTGCACGCATGATTGCACGAAACGTCGCCATATAAAAAATTTTAAGTGGTTTAATTTGCCCCTCCTAATGAAGAGTATTCTAGAACCTATTCATTAATTAAATATAAAAGGAGGACGTAACCTACAGTACCTAAAAGTTTTCTTATAACAAAAATAATTAGGTTTGCTATAAGAAAGAGCTTGAATGAGGATGTGTTTTCCATCAATGGCCCCATTTGAGTTACAAAAATTCTTTGTTAAAACACATTTGAAATTGTGGTCCATGTTTCCGTACTAGGAAAAGGCATCACTTCTGGTTATAACACTGTCCATATCGCGATTGTCGAATTTTTCTTCGCCAGTAAACTCCTAGATGAATGACAATGGTAAGAGTGAAGCTCTTGCCAGCGCTTTCAGGTCAATTGAAGCACCAGAAACACCAACTGTTCGAAAGATAGCTGCATCGGGTGAGACCCGTGTGTCTAAAACAAATTCCGTGGAATCCATAAGTCGTCAAAAACGACTAACGACTTCAACGGAAACATCGTCAATGGCATCTTTAGTTAAATACTATCATGATGAAAACAACAACCGTCAGATTCACTAACCACATTTTTTGTGAACACAGTCAGAAATTTTGTGAATGATGCAGAAAACAAAATGATTTTGGCCACTGTTTATGAACAAGAATGTTTTCTTTACCTTGGTAATATTTAAGAGATAAAACTTTTAAATCAGCATAATTATGAAGTGCCTACCACTGACCTAAAGGACCCAAGTAGCATCAAAGTGAGAATAACTTATACTGCCACTTCAGTTTAGTGATTATTACGTATTTAACACTTTATATGCAACTTCTTAGTAATAATAACTTTATTCTATTGATTTATAGTGGAAATTACGTGGATACATCCTTTCTTAACCACTTTGTAGTTCTGTAGCTTTGTGGTGAAAAGTAAAGTTTTTTCAACGTTATTTTCACTAAGTAAAATCACTTAAAAGTTTTTTTAACTTTAGAGTGGCAAATTAAAGTGGCGACCACTAAATCGAATCACTAAAATCTTACTTTAAAGTAATAACCACTTTAAAGTGGCTATTAAAGTTTTGGCCACGTTTTGGAAACTTAAAATATACCTAAAATTTAGGTGCACTCTAGAGTGGTATGTTGTCGTTATTGTAACGTTTTAGCCACTTCCATAAGTGATTTTCACGAGACATTTTAGATTAAAGCCACTACAGAGTGACATTTACTTCTGAAATCCACTTTTAAGTTACAGTAACTAAATAGTGGCCTATTTCCTACAATGCATCTCGGCTCGGTATAAATAAAAATACACTGCTAGTATTTAAATCTGTCTAACCTAAAATTGTTTTCCAGGAAGACATCAAAAGTTTAATCCGTAAAGTAAAGTTATTTATTAGAAATTTGACATTTAATAACACATATAATCGATAATGTGAAAATGATTTAGAACAATTACAAATGTATAAGCTGGATAACAATATTATTAAGAGTGTTCAAAATAATTGATTGTAATTATACGTTATAAAATGAAGTTGATAATAAAATATAAATTAGTTAGGTTATGTATCCAACTTCATTATGAAGATGAACGTGAAAACATGTAAATTTTATTGAGTGGCCGTTTAACAAAATTCACGTAGTTGCCACCAATGCTGCCACTTTTAAAAATCACTTTTAAGTGTTCTGAAATCTGATTGGATGCTTCTTAGTTCTTTTGGCCACTTATGAGTGGAAGTAACTCCAAAGTGGCTATCCTTAGTTTTTGCCACTTAACAGTTACTTTATTTCTAAGCAGCCATATTTATGAAGAATCCCTATGCCGCCATTAACAAAAATTTGCCAATTATTCTAAATATAGAAAATTTCTAAGTAACAACACATTGAATGTAAGAAATTAATGAATTATAATTAAATTTATAATGTAAATACTAATAAAATGTGTTTTAGATTGTATAGTTATTTAATTTTTATTTTATATTTAGGACTTTTTAATTTTGGTTTTCTAAAAAAATGAAGATTTTGTTGGCGCATGGTTATATTTCAAACTATAACCTCTACATTTAACAGTAAACTTGCATTTGTTGTAATTTTTCTGTTAGCAAATGTTGTACAAATTCAATAATAAACAGGTAGTTCATAAAAACTTAAAACAGTTTGATCGAAGTTAACCTAGTTGTCCATTTGTAAAATAAAGAAGGGATCTAGATGAGAAAGTAAACAACATTTAAAAATGAGACAGAGATATAAATACATTAAAGCAGTTTCTGAAATGTTCAGGGCCACTAATGGTCACCACGCCGCCACTTGGCAGCGACGTGGATTTTACCTGGCTGTAATGTTATTTTATAAGTGATAAAATGGTTGTAATCACGTAACGACCACCCAATATTTGTTCCCCATTTTGGTGGTAGCCACGGTATAGAACTGTTCCTGTAACGTGGTAGTGACTAGTGGCACGCCACTCTACAGTTCCTACGACTGTGGCTGCCACGTGGCAATCACTAAAAATGCTAGTTGGGGATATATCTAACTGCAGATACAATTATTAGAATAGATAATCGCAACACTTTCTTATGTTTTCTAAAGTTTGAGAAGCTTTTTTTTATATCTACATGGCAGTACAATATTTACTTTACTTTACTAAATATTGCTACTTACCTTAAACACACGGCTAGCTTTTTTTGTCCCTATACTCTCTCTATATGATGTATTCTTATGTTCTAAAGATGCACTTATGGTATTAACCTAAATACGAAAATTTCGCATAGATAATTCTAAAGTATTGAAAAAAATTGGCATTGTCATCAACCAACTGATCAAATAAAGTATGAAATTTACCAAAGGATTCTCTTAGTAAATTAATAGGATGAATTGCAAAACGCCTTTTCAGTTCATTACGTTTTTCTTGATTTCCCAATTCTTCCAATACACTTGAAACTATTGTAACGTGTTCTTATGTATGGAAAAAAGTATTCAGTAATGTTTTGACCGCTAGCAGCGGCGTGCTACTAATGACCGGTTTTTCAATCATAATTTAATCTTTAGTTAACTTAAACTCGGTTTTACTTGAAAATACTGTCATATTATTAGTTGTTGGTTTTCTGCTAACCAATGGTATGATAGAGTTTTAAAATTAACCATAGCTTAGTTCATTCGTACTTTAAACATTATTTTAAAAACCGGGTTTAAATAAATACGAAGAAATAAGAAAAATCATATTTCGTTATCTTAAAGTTATAGTTAATGTTCAAAATGTCTTCTATTAGATAAAACACAAACGTCTAAACTTTTGCAAATTTTGACGGGTAAACCATGAAACTCTCGCGCTAAAATGTCTTGTAAAAATGTTAAGTACAAGTCGCCCGTAAGTCTTTCTGGTAAAATAAAATGCCCATATAACTACTTTCTAAAATACCCGCCCAAATATTAATATAAAACCGCCGCCAAAAGTTACTATATTAAATTTCATGAAGGTTTTCTTCATTTTAAACATGCGTATTGTAAAAATTAAACACTCCATTTCGTGTAAAACAATACTCATCTGAAAATAATATTTTGACACTAAAGTCAAAGTCTAAAGTTTTTTGTTGCTGCAAGCACTCACAAAACTCATGCCGCGGTTCAAAATCAACATCGGTTAGCTGAAAAAGTGTTTCCTGAAAAATTTTCTATCGACACTAAGTGTTACGGCAAAAAAGACATCTGTAATACAATAAAAACTCAAAACTTGTAAGGTTTTTTATTTTATTTCAGTTACGTAACCAACAAACAGTTATGATAACTACATTTATTAACCTAATTAATTTTGTATCTTTTAATGAAAAAGAATCGTATTTTTTTAGTATTGAATCAATTTGTTCAGAAAACACAATAAAAACAATATTTTTAAGCTATGAGGTTTTAAAATCTTAATAGTGTACAGTACACATTACATCATGTCTAAACATAAGCATAGAAATTATTAATTTTTTTTAACTCGAATTAATTTTTTATTTTATTTGTAAAAGCACGCGATGTCTTATTTAACGGTACGTGTTATTAGAATGGCGTTTGCTTTGAACGTAGCGTACGTACCTAACAACGGCATTTATTAATAACTTAGCTTTTTTAGTGAACGACCCTCATAAAATATGTTTGGATCCCAACTGGTACAAAAGCTTTTTTAGTTTGCTATAAATTAATTAGAATGTAAATTAAATTCTGTTAAACATCAAAGTTGATAAAATTATTTCTTTTGTGTTAACAATAAGAGCAATTACATTTAAAATTAAACTTACGCATTAAAAATTATTTTTACAACATGTAGTATATACACAAAATCATTTACATTATTAGAAAATGTTTATAAACATGCGTCTATTTTATTTTTTTAGGTTAATAACGTTAATTAAGTTTATTATATTTTTTTCTTTGTGTTTTTATTACATCATCACATTGCAAAAATAAAGCTTTATTTGTTGTTAAAAAATAATTTACTAAAAAATTTTACTTTTAAAAGCATTTATTAAATTTACATATTTTAAGGTATATAACACAGCAATTTTTTAATATTAAAATGAAAAACAGAAATATTAAGGAAACTTAGATTTATTTCAAATGTTTCATTTTGGTACATTTGATTCAAAATTTGCAAATAAAAAAAAATATTAAAACTGTTTGAAAAAAAATCTGGTATAGAAAATATGCTATTTCTGTGCATTTTTTTAGAAAGATAAATTATTTGCTATCAAAATTATATTTTTATAGAATACATAAAACAAGCAAATTTTAATTTTTCATTTATATTATATACATGTTTCTACATTATAAAATTTCATCATCAGTATAGCTACAATATCATAATGAATTATTAAAAATAATGGCTAATACATTACGATATTAAAAGAGCATACCAATTATTAAGAAATTGAACTGACAAGTGTCAAAATGATAACAAAATTGAAACTATCAATAAACACACAGTTAGAAGTGATATAAAAATTAAATTAGAATGTAAAAAAAAGAAGAAGAGAAATGTTTAAATCAAGAAGTTCATTAAGTCATTAAGACAAATAGAAGAATCATATCGTTAGACAGACGACGAATTTCTAAATTTTCAAGATTGTTATATCTTTTATTGCAAAAATAAAGAAATCTAATATGAATATCAGAAAAAAAAATGTTCAGCACAGGTATTAAATATGACGGTATTTAAATTTCTAAGTTCTTTTAATCTAACTTGAAACTTTCTTCTAGTTTGACCGACATAAGAAGAATTACAAGTAGAACAAGTTTTGAAAATACTACCAGCTTTATCTAAAGCAGAAATAGGGTCTTTATTAATAATAGAAAATTTAAATTTGAAATATATCGTATACTTACTAATACGGATTGCTTAATTCCTTTTCACTCTAATCATCCATATAATAATAAAATTGCTTTTCTTTGTTCTTTATTAAGTCGTTTTTATTTTATTCCTTTTTGTAAAACAGTTTTAATAAAGAATTGAACATTATTAAACAACCTGCTTAAAATAATAGTTATTCTTTCATATTTTAAACACAGTTATTCATAGAACTTGTTTTTGCCATTTATTTAAAAAATTGGTAGTAATGATATTTATTGTTTTATTCTTTACTTTAATATTTCTTGTCTTTTCTGTAATAAGTTTTTTTACTAATTTAATGCTTCTATTTCTTTTTCTACTAATAATAATTTAAAATCTTATATTGCTAATAATAAAAACTATTTTCCTGATTTAGATAAATCTGGTTTGTACAATTTTTTTTTGTTCCTCTTGTAATTCCTTTTATGTTAGTTCCACTGAAAAAAAGTTCAAAATAAAATTAAAAGAACACATTTATTTTATTAATAGAAATTTAAATACCGGTATTTATAATACATGTTCTGCTTTTGCGAACACATTTTATCTTATGGTTATTCTTTTTCTTCTGATCTTAACATTAAATTTCTTCATTTTTGCAATAAAGGTCATTCATTATCGTAACAATTCGAAAACTTTAGAAATTCGTCGTCTGTCTGATGGTAATTATTCAACGTATCTTAACAAACTTCTTTATTTAAACACTTCTCTTCATCTTAAATTTTAATTTCATCTCCTTTTTATATTTTAATTTAGTTATCATACCACCTCTGGCTGTGTGTTTATTGATAGCGCCAATTTGGTATAACTTTGACAACTTTGCCAGTTGCATTTTTTAAATCTTGGTATAATTAGATTTTATAATATCGAAACATGTGTACCATATAAATTAAAAATCAAAATATATATGTGGAGAAAACTTTAAGTTATAATTCAAATGTATCGTTAATCAAATTAACAAAAGCAAAGTCAGCATCAAAAAATAATAAATCTAAGTAGACCACTTAAGTAAATTATTATTAAATAAATTTGTATTCAACAAATACAAAAAAAACAAATTAGATTTAAAATGAAAGTTATATGTTTATTATTTTAAATATTTTACGGTTAGCACTTCTCTTTAATTTAAAAAATATAAATGTGCAACTGTCACTCTAAAAAAGTTAAAAGTAACAGGTGAAAATGTTTTTTCAAGTCTAACTTTTAAATTAAAAATAGTCGTGATTTAGAATTTTATATAAATATTTTTATAACGCAAAATATTAATTTATCGACTGAGATGTATACATACATATAATATAATTAACTGCGTTTGACGAACGATAATATTTTTATTTATATAACCTTTTTGATACGATATTGATGTTTTTACAAAATGTATTTGACAAAATAATAAATTTTATTAATTGTAAAAATTGTGTTGAAATCGCATTAACATACCAACAAACCGTTGTTGGAATACTTATAAGTATTTTTTTGCAGAGATTCGTTGCATTAAATTAAGACATTTTTGGATGTTACGTTTAGGTAGAGCTTTCAGCTAGTGCATCTACTAATTGTTTCTTTCATTATTTATAATTTATTTACCTTAGCGTATCATCTGCATCTCGATACTATGCACATACAAATAAATCTGTTTAATAAACAAAAAGCAATTAGCTATTCATAAAATATAAAATTTAAGGTAATAAACATCTAAAAAGATTTACTAGTTTTTTTATGAGCCAAAGTATTTCTCATAAACTTTTTTACCATATTGAAGGTGAAAAATAATCTTTCTCGTGCACAATTGGTTGCAGGTATATTCAAAACGATTCGGATAACAATGTCTACATTCGGAAACGTTGCAATTACGTTTTACTTGCGTATGAATTTGAGCATACTTGTCACATCAAAGAAATATTATTTCTCAAGTGACTTACCGCGGGGGGACACTTTACGTCTATGTACACTTGTCATGTATGTATATCAAAATAGAGGACGCATTTATTTATTAATAATAATACTACAATTGGAACATTCTTGAATGTTAATTGATGGTATGTTTTCAAATTGTTTAACATTTTGTTCCTTGTTCGTAACAGAAATAACATTATTAACTATATCAATTGCATTTTAGTAATACTGTTAATAGAATTTTCAACGGTTCTATTGTAGCAAATTATGTTAGCCGCGGGGACGTTATGTTTTAAAAAATTTCCAACGTACCACACACATTAAAGATTCACATTAAAGATTCTACAGACTTTGTAGAAAAAATTAAGAACTTACGTATAACAAAAGAAGATATCCTAATCAGCTTTGACGTGGTATCTCTTTTTACTAAAGCACCGGTCGACGAAGTGTTGTTTTTGCTCAACGAGAGAATTACTGAAGTAAAAGTTCTGCTCATCGAACTCTGCCTTAAAACACTTATTTTAGTTATAACAACTTGTTTAAACAATTAGAAGTAGCGGCCATGGATTCACCGCTCTCTCCAGTTCTACCCAATATTTACATAAAATATTTTGAAACTGAAATTATGAAAAATGTTGAGTTAAAACCAAAAAATTGGTTCAGATATGTTGATGATACGTTTGTTGTATGGCTTCATGGCAAAGAAAAACTAAATCAGTTCTTTCAACATCTAAACTCTGCAAATAATAGCATTAAATTTACTATGGAGTTATAATATAACAGCAGCCTAGCCTTTCTTGATGTACTGGTGATAAAGAAAAATAACGGAAAATTAGGGCATTCCGTTTATAGAAAGAAAACGCACATTAATATATACTTAAACGCCAAATCTCACCACCATCCAAGAAGAACACTGTTTTGCATACTTTAGCTAAAATAAAAATCTACAAAAGTAAAAGGAAACACTGTTGGAATCCCTACAACAAAATGGATACGGGTTCAAAGAGATTCAAAACGCATGGAAAAGAGCAATAAATCCAAAAGTCAAAGAAAACTTATCAGCTCCTACTAGCACCGCTTATTTACCATACTGTATGGGTTTGACAGACAAAATAAGCAGGGTGCTAAAGAAACATAATATTAAAACTGTCTTTACGACATGCTGGAGTTTACAAAATTCTTTGTTCTTGAGGATCAAGTTATATAGGACAGACGGGACGCTCTATTGAAGTTAGAGTAAAAGAACATATGGCTGACTGTGAAACCAAGGACACACGCTGAACTTTGACCAAACTAAAGTGTTGGCTAGAACTCCTTTCTACTTTCCCAGACCAATCCGCGAAGCTGTGGAAAGAGAAAAACATCCATGTAATATGAACCGAGAAGACGGTTTAAAACTTAGCAAACCTTGGCTACTACTATTATATCCGTCAGTTAAATAGCAATTCGACAGAATTTAATCAAAAATTTAAAAAAAAATTGTCAACTTAAAACTAACGTAGATACCAGGGGTATGTCACAAAATAGGTACAAAAATTCAAACGCAGGTTACAACAGATTTATATCAATCCGGCGTTTTCTTAAATGCTTTTTTTGAGAAACGTTTTATTTGTTTCTTACCGTATTTGACTATATATAACAAATTACAATTGAGCGTAGGTGGGGGCAGTGGCCTCTCTTCTAGCTACACCGCTAATTTAAGTCATTAAGCGTCTCGGAGTGATCATTGCCAACTTTAGTTACTTCCACGTGTTTTTTTAACTTGGGTTACGTGCACGGGTTCCTTTAACTTTGGTTACTTGCACATGTTCTTTCATCTTGGAAAATTTCTATAATTAATAAGGCGCACATTTATTATTGAGAATTATTCCGGATGCCTATTTTGTAAACCTATGTTAGATGGAAACATTGAAACCACTGTTTTAATTGCTATGATAACTAAATGATAAATTAGAGGGCTTTCACTTGTTTTTTTTTACAAATCGTATGAAACTGAGTCATTTATTAGCGTTAACACTGTATATATGTAATAATTTACTAGTCAGTTATTTTAGGAAATGTGTTTTAGATCTGACATTAACTAATTGGATATTCTAGAAATTGTAAGTAGTTTGTTTCTTATTTGATAGTTTTTTTAATTTGGCAGTCGTATGTACGCTCGACTGAACGTACATATTACGCTTATCAAAACTAAGTATCAAACTTTTTTTTCATGTAATAAATTAAACAGTGCGCTCTGTTTTGCTCAAGTTCGTGATATTTGAGCTTTTTGCTGTATTCACGCACATAAATTTATTTTCAATGTAATGTTAAGCCAATGAATTTGTTTATATTTACGAAGTGTTACCTAATCTAAGAAGCCTGCATTATTAATGTTAACGGTGATATTTGTTGACGAACCCTTAACTGCTATTTATCTACTAGTTCTACCTTGTTTTTAACAATTCACTCTTTGTTGAAATAAATAAATTCGTTGTTATAATTCTGTATTGTAACTTGTTTTCCTTCGGTCTTCGACAGATGTAAACAGGATCTGTAGTTAACATTTCTACCATTTTGACGCTATTTTAATTACCTTATTTTAGCACACCGAGTACCATCTACGACCCTCTCTTTGAAGTGTTTTGAACTGCAGCCTGCATTAGGTTACGGTTAAATTTAGGTAACAAAATTAAAACGTGATATCGTACAGTATTTGAGATTTTTTTTATATCATATAAAAACATTTTTTAAGTTCAACCTATGCAACGAATGCATTTATAGTCGACTAATTTTATAAAATGTTAAATACCAACATCGAAATTTTTATTTATCAGATGATACATACATGGTATGATACGTGCTCCTGTAGACACATTTATTTAGTTTTCATAAGCTTGATCAAGTTATATATTCTGAAATGATATCTCTCTTGCGTTTCTGAAGTTTTTATTCTCTACTACAAGAATATATCTAAGATTAGTTAAAGAGTATTTAACGAAACTAGGAAAAGTATACTTTAATATCTGCATTGTATTTAAACAGGTTTCTAAAAATAATTTAATAATGAGACTTTTACGTAAAATAGACATTTTTATAATGTAGAACAAATTTATATAAATCAAACAGATTATGGAAAAAAATTTAATCTAACGGCAAATGTATGTATTAGTTAATTCTGAATAAGCTTTATACACTGTTTAACTGCATTAATTTTATTATGTTGCTATATTTAAACCGTTTTTATTTGAATGTAAGACTTATTACATCTAAAAATTGTTTTTTCCACACAATGAGATTAGTGCGATTTATCTGAGAACACAACTTTAATGCCAAGCTTATGTTAAAGCTAAAAAACGTATTTATTAAAATAAAGAATTAAAAATAACAAAGGAAAAATAAAAACGCTGGTGTTTTTATAAAAAGTCGTAAGTTTTCGTCAAGGTGCGTAGGCGGATTATTATGCTTATGGCGACGAAAACTAACTTAAGCTTGACAAGGATGGATAACGGTACAAAGAAAAGTGTCAGACTTTTTTTTCACCTCTTTGTTAAAACATTTCAATTTTTTTTATTCTTTTGTGAGTACTTTATTAACATTTCTGGATAATAGAAAATTGCACGTTTTATTCTGTACATTTATACCCTCGTTGACCTTCCACGTTACGTAATTTCTTAGTAATTAGAAGTTTTTATTACCTTTTCCAGCAACTTTGCGCACTTATCCTAATCTACGTCCTGTTGGCGTTTCCTCTTACGCAACATCGTAGAATTAATTTGCGTCGTTTATCATTAACTCAAAATCTCATTACATTTTATACACAACAGTAATATTGTAAATGCTTGCTATGCATTCATTCTAATTCGAAGCGGTATAATAAAAATCGTTTCGATTACATCGGTAATTTTCTGTTCCAATTTCCGTGCATGTTCCACTTTTAGTTTAAAACGCTTAAAACTAAAACGTAAGGCCGTAAAAATACGGTAGTACGAATGCATTTACAGTTTTAACTACATAAAAAAAGAGTAAAAAAGTAATATATGCAAATTCAAATAGCAAGGTGAAACCTCAGTAAAAGCGCGTGCTGTAACTTCATAAAAAGTTAAAGTGGCTATCATTTTATTACGTCTGAATTTAATTTGACGGTAGTTCCACTTTGTATTTATTAGGTTTTAAAAAACTGAATTGGATCAATTAGCCTTTATGCTATATCGATAATAAAAACGTTTACGCTAATTTTACTTAAAAAAGTATATTTAGAGTTAATATTTTTTTATATAAATGTAAAGTAAATTTATAAACATAATTTATACATAAAGGTAACGATGCAATAACAGTAAAACCTAATACAAAAATCTGTAGAAGAATTTTTGTTGAATCATATTGTTTTAAAAAAGAATTTTTGAATTTGATGTTAGCGTTGTTTTTTGTAGAAAAATAAAAAAGCTTATGTTATTGTTTTAATTGCCATTTTACTTTAATTTGTGTTAGTTCGCAAATAATTTTAACCTTTTTATTTTAGTTATAGTATCTATCCGATACCTCTCCATCTTTCAAATTTAAGCATTCTGGAAACTGAGCTTATCGTCATAGACGCATGTTAAATGCGACGTACGAAACGTATACGCATTTGTGCTGCTCATTGGTGTTTTTATAGATCATTGTACACGAGGCATCAGCGGTGGGGATTCGTCAAAGCAGATAAGCTTTAGATCACCCGGGCTACAACGGTGTCAGTCGGTTAGCTACATGTGTAATGTTGAAGTCGTATTATTACGTTAAATGGCTGATGGATCTATGAAATTTGTGCAAATAATTGAAAATAATTTATGTTTGTACGATAATACCTTACAAGACTATTCCCGAAAGGATGTCACATAAATATCTTAGGCATACCTATTACGAATACGAACCATGGATTGGACAAGTAATAAAAACTTAATTACATAAAAATTTTAATTAAGCCAAAGTAAAGCACCAGGCATTAAAAAATAATTAGCTAGGTAGTTGCGTAATTCCTGAGATGACGATGTTTCAGCTACGTGTAAATTTTCTTTCGTGGTAAGGAGGTTTCTTAGTTGTACTCTACGGACGGGGTTGTATAGGCATCGAAGAAGAGTTAAAAAAACTTTTGCTTCATCGTTCAAAATGTACACTACAGATTTTCTATCTCTACTAAGTCTGTAATTAAATATTTGCATTTTGTTAAATTATGTTTTTTTCTAAAAATAGTCTTATAACGTTACGTCTCAAGAAAAATGTACTATCTGCTACGAAAAAACATGGAAATTAATTTTCTGTTCCGTCATGGGGAAGTGGAGAGTTCTAAGCCAGAGTATTGTTATCTTCTCACTAACGCCTAAATCTTGATACTTAAAATACATCTCTGTCATTATTTTTTCCAGGAAATATGCATTCAATTGTTACAAAATAATCATCAGCATAACAACAGCCAAGTAAAATCACAGAATGATAGTTGCTCTAATCAAAATTAGTTAATATTGAATTAGGAATAGTATATACAATTGTGTTGATATGTTTTTACACTTTTTTTCATTTGGTACCGCCATATACGTTTTCTTAATTGTATAAGGCTTCTGTAGATATAATAACTTCAATGGTTTGTTCGCCTCTTTAAAGATATATTTCCATTAAAGTAAAAGTACAACTTGTAGCCAAATACCTGAAACAAACAAAACATAAACAGGCAACTTCAGGTATTATTCTGTCGGTTATTGTTACATGGCAGAAAAAAATTGAAAAATACGAATAATGGTTTTATTCGAAGTTTCATCAAAGACAAAGAAACTGTATTTTTTCTATGATATTATGCAGTTTGTTCTGCCATACGTAAGATCAGTACAGCTTTCAAAAAACACAAGTAACATTGTGCAAACGGAAATTAATAGCCAAAAATAGAGCCCGATAGAGACAACTGTGAACTCAGTTGTAACGATTTTACGACAAATACAGAACAACATAATGATGAAACACTACAAAGACAAAAAACATTAAACAGTGTGGATAAAAGGGCAAAATAGAAAAAGGTTAGGAAAAAAAGATGATGTTGATATGTTATACAATACCTCAGTGACAAGAGTGAGCCCAAAACGACATTAAATGATAAACAAATGTTTTTCCTAAGCTTGTTGCCAGATGTTAACAAAATATCTGGGAGATATTTACATCAGTTTAAAATTAAAACTTAGATGTAACAAGATGTAACCTCTAGGTACCTCATCTACTTCCTCTAATATATCTCCCCAGTACACCCCAAACTAACTTAAGTATGAACTTAGCAGTTTGCAAAATATGCCAAAATGTTTTAATTCTATTAATACTTATATGTACTCTGCAATTACTAACACGTTTTTGCAAAGAAACCAATTCAGTTAAATTTACCTGAGCATTATTATTATCCTTTCATCTACACGAACACATTTACGTACATTTGTATTTTCTTTCTGAATGAGTAGACCTATGATTCCTACAAGTTCTGGGAACGTTTTTTTTGTCATCCTATAGAATGTGTAATTTACTTTTGTCTTTAAATAACGATTTTATTAAAACTGATTTTTAAAACTAAAATTATACTGCAAGAGTATAACTATGTTTAAAAAAGGAAATAAACTGAAACCTGAAAACTACAGGAGAATTAACTTACTCGATACGATGCTCAAACTTACAACCAAAATTATTACCAATAAATTAATCCCTCTAATCAAATTGGAAGACGAACAACAAGGATTCCGCACAGGAAGATCATGCACTGATGCATTATTTGTGACAAAACAGATTATTAAAAGTCCTTGAATATAACAAATCTGCATTTATGTGTTTTGTTGATCTACAAAAAGCCTTTGACACGGTACGTCTGATAGATGTTATCAACATGTTACAAAGAAGAAATGTACCAGGCACAATAATTGAGGTGATACAAGAAATATACACCAATGGTAAAATCAAAATAAACTGTAATGGAGAGCTAATTGAGCCTATGAATATGACGAATGGTATTAGGAAAGGGAATTCTTTAAGTCCACTACTTTTCAACGTTATAATGGATAAAATAATTAAAAGCTTAAAAGACATGCCAGGTAACAAAATGGGAAACAAACATTTCAATGTAATAACATCTGCGGATGACACCCTATTGATAGCAAAGAACAAAAACGGCCTGCAAAAGACACTATATAAATTTAATAACATGTGCAAGAATTATAATATGAAAATATCCTCCAGTAAAACAAAAACCATGACGATCGCTAAATATCTAGTGAGATGCAAGTTGGTAGTAGATTACAAAATTATTGAGCAAATAATGAAAACAATATATTTAGAAGTGCTGCTTACTAGTGACGGTTGCCTAGAGAAAGAAATAAAACACCAAGTTATGGTGGTAAAGCAAGCCCGAGATAAAATACCACAGGGCAGAAGAAATATAGGAAAGCCGAGGAAAAGATGGAGAAATAACCTGTAGGGATCTTCAGAAGGAAAGAACAAGCTATACGCTTAGGAAGAAGAAGAAGATTCTTCAGGATATAGAGATGGCATATAGAATCTTCTATTTTTCATTTTATTTTTACGACATAGGTACCGGAGAAGCATATCTGCTTCATCGACAGAAATCGTTTTAAATTTTCAGTTTTAAAGTGTAGGCTTTGTTGATGCATAACAAATCTTGTACGCGTCTATGACGATAAGCTCCGTGTGCAGAACGCCTCGCTTTTATTTTTTATACTCAATATCTTTTAAACGCAAACTTAGTTCTGGTTTTGAAACAACGCGTGTTATTAATTATTAATTAGGCAATTTCTTTTTCATGTAATATAATTCTCTGCACATTATTCGAAAACACGAAATTATATAAAATCGCTAAAACTTTAGGTATCAGTGCATATCTGAATTTAAAAATACGATAAAAGATACTCGGATAAGTTTCGTTTATTGGTTCTATTTCTATTGCTTAGTTTTTGATCAAAGATGAAGAATGTAAAAACGATGGTCGTAGTTAAGAGAGAAGTACGTCAGGAAGAAAAATGGTATACCAAATGGTAGAAAAGCGGGCCAACTGAGATTTCTTTTATTTTTTAAAGTGATTGGATATGTACATTATGAAAGTCAGTAAGCTAATCTTACTAAGTAACTACTTTAAATTATCTTAAATTTTGAAAAAATGTTCATTGAAAAAAACTGCGGAAAGCATCGTTTTTGTAAATAAAAACATTTGTCTAGGAGTAACACATAATACGACACATTGTAGGTTTATTTGCGATTAGGCAACGTTGTGCATGTTTGTCTAATTTCGTTTTGGTACAAGTCAAAGTATTTACAGTACAGGATAATGAATTATAAAAGCATAAATTAGAAGATTTGTACGAATGTTCCGTACACCAAAATTATGAAATTTGAAAGCAAAAATCATTTAAAGTAGTAAGGATGCTATTGCAATAATTGCGACGGTACGTTCAGAATAAAAAGCATTTACAAATTTGTTTTATAAACCTTTGATAAATATTTCAATATGTAATTGTAGAAAAAGTATAATGTATAATTCGCAAGAAATGGACATTGCAAACTCAAATGAATTGCAGCATCGCTTTCGGTTCGGCTGCAAAACATTCATGCTTGTTGGCAATGAAAACCATTCCTTATTCGTTATACAATATACTATTTCTAAATAAAAGTACAAACGTATTATTATGTTCTAAAGCAATAATACTTTAATATTATTTAAATTATCAGTTTACCAATAATAAATTCAAACTTTGAAAATGTATTTTACATATATGTTTCGAGCTTACAATTATGAAGCTTATCTTCAGAAAACTACAAAAAATATTAACAACTCATACAAAGTTAAGATTACAAAATTTTTTAAACTTACATTGTTTGAAAAATGTCAAATATGAGAATTTAAATTTAAAAATGTGAGTTTTACAAAATGTTAAATGTAAATTAAAGGAAGATGGTGCAATTTAGAAACAAATTTAAGAAAAATTAAGTTTTAAATCATAATTGAAATTGGTTTGATTGTTCAACAAAAAATTTTTATTTGATATTTTAACATAAATCAACTCTAGCAATTCAAGAATTTGTTTGTTATTTATATTGTTAAAAGGATGTAATAATTTGTAAGAAAAAAGAGAATGACGATTATCTAAAACATGTTGCGCAAATGTAGATTTCACTAAATTTGGATTATTAATATATTTTGAAGTATTTTTTAAATATCTAAGATGTTGATTAAGTCGAGTTTGGAAAGATCTTTATATCAATATAAAGCTAAGCTTTCTTAACTGTATAAAAAAATGCATGAAATTTTAAAAAGGTTAATTCTTGCAGGAAGTTGCTAGTTTTTTTGGGCGATGTTTACTTTCTTTGTCACACTATCAACGTAATATATAAGTTTAACTTTATTTGTTGCCTTTGGCTTACAAATTAGTTCGTGCTATACTACATTTACAACCTACATTCTATATTTACATTCTATTTACTCTTTTTTTTTTAAATACATTTTCTTATCCCTTCTCTCCCCTTAACTTTTTCCTTCTTCTTCATACTTCTTCCATCCACTCCGCTCCTTTTCCGTTTTCATCTAAGATTTCCACTATTGTCATCACCTCTTCTCTTAGTTCCCTGTATTTCTGTCTCATGTGGTTAAGGTCCTCCGTTTCTTCTCCACATAGCCTGCACATCTTTTCTGGTTCTTCTTTCCAATATTTGTTCCCTAACTCCTCGTTGCCACATCTGAACCTTGCTATCATTTTTTTCTTTTTGTTGCTTTTATTCCCTCTATCTTTTAAATATTCCGGCACTCCTTCACCCTTGATATCTTTATAATTCCTTTATATCTGCCCTCTTTTATCTTTGTCTATCTTTCTTGTTTTTCGATGTCTTTATCTATCTTTATCTCCTCTCCTATTAATTCTTCCCTTTCCCCTTCTCCCTCTTCTCTTAATCTCTCCACTTCTTCTCTCGCGTACCCGTTTCTTTTGTAATACTCTTCTCTGCCCTCCTGCCGGTATTTCACTTTCCAACATTCTTGCAGTATTTCCATATTTTGTTTAGTATTTCCGTCATCCTTTTTGCTACAATTTCTTCCCCGTATATCCACTCTTCTCCTTGTATCCCATCTTCTCCTGCCGCCTTTCTTTTTTTTATCTTCTTTATCGCCTCTATTACTTCTTTTTCATTTATTCTATCCCTATCTCCTTCTTCCTGTCTTACTACCGCGACTTTTCTTTTTTCTGCTTTTGTTCTTCCCCTCCCAACAGGTTCCGAAAATATATCTCCCATTCTTTAATTTGTATTTCCTTTGTCGTCATGTTTTCTTCCTCTCTTTTTTTAGGTACTTCCATACATGTTCTTCCGTTTTTATTCCTTTGATCTGCTCCTCTTGTTTTTTTGTTTTCTTCCTTCTTTCTCTCGCATGTTTTTTTGTATATTTTTCCTACTTCTTTGTATTCTTCTTTTTCTTTCCTCCCTTTTTTCCACTATCTTAATGTTCTTCTTGCATTTTTCTTTGCTTCCTTGCATTCTCTATCCCACCATTTTTTCCTTCCTGTTTTCTCCCCCTTCCACTTTTGATATCTGACTCTCCCTGTTGCTTTCTCCATCATCTCTCTCATGAACGTAATATATAATTAATAAATGCTGCCAATCCTATATCATTTTTTCAAAAGTGTCTCATCATCAAAAGAATAAAAATTATAAATTCGATTTTCTATAAAATTAAAGAATAAAATGGATTACACTATGAGTGAGTAAACGATTTATTTAGCATAATTGCTACATTTGCAAAAATAAATAGAAACTACATTACTGCATAACAAAAAACTTTCCACGTGTACTAACATAATTATTACTTTTAAATTTCAGGTATTTTTTATTTCTAGTTTTTATGTATAAAATAAGGAGGATCAAATTTAGGGGTTTTAAAACTTCTTATTTTATATCTGCCGCTATAATAGACCACAAGCGGATGGTCTTCGGTACCAAATTAAATTTACCCAAGTGGGAATGTCGTGAACAAATAGATTAACATGAGAATATTTAAGTATTACAAGAATTGTCATTTATATAAATGTTGAACAATAAAGAATCTATTAAAATTTTTTATACTGGATAATTTCTATGTGGTCAATTTCTCAAAAGCTAATTTTTTGTCGCACGTTGCAATGGACATCTTCACAGTTTTTCAGCAAGATAGAATAGGTGTTAAAATAAAAAAAAGAAAGAGGTAGACCAATAGCAATTAAACAAAAATTATAAATTCGTCGACTAATATCACAGCTATAATATTGATGTTGGCCCTATCAATCAGGCAACACACTATACAACTAATTATATTCAATTGCCAACTAGAATTTTAAGTGATTGCTTTTAATAAAGGTTAATTAGTATTCGAACAGTTATTTCTTTTACCATGCAGTCACAAAACCAATCAATAATCGACAATTATGATAAAGAATTGCAATACAAGATCAAAGTATCAGCACAAAAACTTACCCAACGGACAATTATTTGTCACAAGTAGTAGCGCTCATTACTTTCTTTTTCTTTGATTTAAGAGCGAAATATGCGTGGTATATAAGCGAATGTGCGACGCTTCTGTTAGATGCCTTACTGTTTATGACTGCGTTAAAATTATCAAAGAATCTTGACGGATGTCACATCAATGTACTAAAACCACAATACATAAAATTAATAATGATGATCGATGTTCTGGTTACATATAATAAATGTTGTGATTAAGGCTGACGGTTAACTGATAAAATTAAATACAATTTGTAAAATTAAGTATTAATTAATATGGATAAAGCTGATATGAATAATTTGCAAATGCAATACAATCACAAAGAAAAACTTTTTGATAAGTAAGGTACATAAAACTGAATGATTAATTATAGAAGTAATTAAAATTATACAATCCTGAGATGTCGAAAGAAGGTGTGAGTCATATTTCGTCTCTTCTAATTTAGTAAAGAAGATGTACTTTACAGATTACAGCTCCTTACGACAGTCATGTATAGGGATAAAGTGACAGTCTCCCCGAAATTCTCTAAAAGGGTAAAAGATAACCTGACGACGCCATTTCGATTAATTTCATACCTGGAACGTTAAGCACTCAACCAAATCGCTTAATACTTGAATAAATCTTTCCCAGCACATCCGCTAAAACCATAATCGAAATAACTAACTAGGAAAATTTAGCAGAAAGAAAAACTACTTACAGTTTGCTGACTAGCCCTGATACGACGTTCAACAAAAATTTCGAAAAAAGCAAAAAACATTTAGGATCTTTGACAGCTATAACGTGCGTATTTCCACTCGTAAAAATGATTTGACAATCAGTAGCGGCGTGTAAGTCAGTGCAGCCGTTTATTTTTAATTTGAATTAATGTTTTTGACAAATACAAAGTAACGACATGTAAAAAGATGTTTACTTTACCGTGCAAAAAAGGTTCAGTTTGTGAGAAATCGAGTACACGGGAGTTATCCAGAATGGAAAATTGTAATACAAAAGTAACCTATTAAATCCTACTAAAAACTTAATATACTATCTTGTGCAACGCATAATTTATCCTCTATAAGCGGTAATTCAATATCATCACACACTGTTACAGTATAATTTTGAAGTTTTTTTTAAAATATGCACTAATTTCACAAAATCTTATTTAAAATCTAAAAATAACGACGTGAAGAAAGTAATTGATTAAACTCCAAATTTATACATTTGAGCTTAAGCTATTAAGTTAACTTTCTCAACCGTTGCGTCGGTAGCACATGACCCTCTCTGTTCTGTTTGGAATCTAGCGACTGTTTATGTTTTGGGATTTGTTTTGTTTTGTTAATTTTTAATACCATCGGCAATGTACCAGTCAAGAGAGAACGAGTAGCCGATACCCTATAGCATAAAATACTTGTTTTACATTGTTATGTAATGTAAAAGTAATAAGTTTTTATTATTCATCTTAAATAAAAAAGTATGTTTGTGTAAACTACTATAAGCTACTGGTAATAATGAATAAGTTTTTTTTTCGATTAATTTTAATACGCTGTTTATAAAATGTTAATTAAAGTATTCCGATAAAGTTGAAAATGCAGCACCTTAAATTATATCATACAACTACTGTTACATTATTAATTAAATTATTTTAAAAATTTATAATGTAGATGTACCTAGTATGTTATTAATAGTAGTAGCAAAAACTTTTATATGTGTATATTTTAAGTAGATTTTCAATAAACAGTGCACGCCGCATCACGGACAATGTTATCAGTTGGGTAATGTTATCACTTTATCAAAAAACAAGCCGGACGTAAAACATCGTTTATAGCAATCAGACTTTTGATTTATATTATCAATTATCGTTTCACGTTCACATGAACATGTAGAATGAAACATAAGATTATTTTTGATTTCTTTTTATTAACAGTGTCAACAAACTATTTAATGCATCAAGTCTGTAATTTTCTACTTAATTAAATATCTTGATTTTTTTAAATGTTTTATTAGAACTTTTATTTTGACATTTTTTCCTTGTATTGGTGCAATCATTTTTCTACATTAATAACCAATAAACACCTATTTGTTTTTTTTAGTCTCGAATTTTGTTATCAGTCGGTTATTGTTATCAAAAACCCTAAGTCCCAACGATGCAACGTACTACTTATTCATAAGCAAACATCCTATAAAACAATATTTTATGTACAGCACCAACATAATTATGTTATCTATTTGTCCTCATTTTAAAATCAATGGTTAAAATAAATCATGTTTTTTCTTTGTTTTATGAGTTAAATAAATTTATGTAAATATTTAATTTAATTAAAAGCATAAAAATAATATTTTACGAACAAGCTTTGCAGTAAAACCACGTTTACTGCTTACTATTTTTCTAGACATAAAAACGATATTGATTCTATGTTTTATATTATATGCTTATAGTTTAGTACAAACTGTACGTTAATATAATTGGTTTAAAAGCTCGCAAATATCAAAACTTGAAAGTGAAATTATCTGAAAATATTTTAACATTAAATTACTGTTAATATAAATTTTTTTTTTGCAATATAATAAAAATTATTCAAATTGTATTAAATGCTCATTCTAGAAAAAAATATTTTGCAGTTTTATCGTACTGTTTCAAAAAGACTTAAATACAACTATCAAATGTAAGAATATAGGAAAATGTTAAGAATTGTTCGAATAATTGATTTGTTCTATAGTAAGAAAAATATCAAAAATGTTTTGTAACTGATAAGCTTTGTGTATGATGTAAAATCTGCATTTTTTTAAAAACAATTTTACTATTAATTCTTTCGTTTATTCGAAAATAAAATATCATTAAAAAATTGATCGATTGCAATAAATAATTTAAGAAAGTGTTTTCCACCAAAGAAATAATAAATTAGATAACAAAACCTGTAAAATGGGTTGTTTTAGTTTAATTTAAATAAGTAATTGTACAAGATAAATTTGAATAAAAGAAGATTACACATGAGTTATTATTGTAATCATTGTAAAAATAGTATAACAGTAATTCATTCAATTATACTAAAAAATTAAATACATTCGATACATCGTATCAATAAAAGTTATATCTATAATAGAAGCTCAACTTTTATATTTATAAAGACATATGTCTATTATTGTGCTGTTTTTACCCAAACAAGAAAACATGTATCTCATTTTTATAAGAAACGTTGTATATAAAAAAAAACTTGACAGAAAATCAGTAATTTATTTACACTAAAATTTTACGCACTGTATAGCATTCATCTTTTGTTGGAGGTTACTCACTTTTTATTCTTTTTGTTTTTTTTTTCAAGCATATCATTTTCAGATATCCATAAAAATTTTAAGTATCACAATCTTAAATAAGAACAAAACAATTTCTTTTAATAAAAACTTTCTCGCTGGTTTATATTTCTTTGTTAACGATATCCCTTTAAGGCATTTGCATTCAATAGCACGCTTAATTGCTATTTGTATATTCAAAATATAATCTTAAAAATGTTTTGCTTTATTTGAAAAATTTCGCATACTAAGCATTAAATAAAAGCATATACGTTAAATTAATAAAAATATGAAATTGTGAGTATCTCAATTCTTTAATTTTTTTTATATTGAAATGCAAACAATAGGTACATTTTTTTATATAATTATATCAAATGTTTTAAATCCATTGTAGTTATAATTTAATTCAATTTTTTGCCAGTAGTGGACAAAAACAGAATGTATAAAAATTGTATTCCTATAATGCTTTATCAAAATTCAACAAACACAATTTTTTTTTGTTTTTTATTACTGAAACACATAGGAAAACGACAAAAACTGTTTTGCAGTTTAAATAATCATTGTGTTATCATCATTCATTTTTATGTTTTTATTACAATTATTAAGCGATATACTTTAATTTAATTTTTTGGTTTATACGAGGATCATTAGATAAATCCGGTCTACATCTGGCTAACTTATGTGAATTATACTGAGTTGGACAAATGCTGTAGTGTAGTCCTAATAAATTTATACAGAGGTGTTTGCAGAAGGCGTAGTTTTTGGTAGTTTATTAGTTTACCACACACTATGCTTAAGGTAACTAAAATATACATTTGTTTATTTTGATTTTATTTTTAAAATTTATGAAACGTAATAAATTATTCTCATAAAGCTTACCACTATTTCACTTTTAAATTTAATAAAAATAAAACAGTCTGATTAGAAGAAGCAGTACACAATTATAAATTTTGTTTTTGTTTGTTAATATTTTTAGCAAACATAAATAGTATTTTATCTCTATTTTATCAATATCAATAATTGTTGTTAAATGTACAATTTTGTAAATACTTTAAATAAAGGTTTCTGTCCGTACATAAACAGTAACATATTTACATAACATATTTAGCTGAATTATCACAGAATGCATGTTTACAGTAAAAAATTTAAGCAAACCTTAAAAATATTTGTTTTGTATATTTAGCTGTATTTTTGCAGTGTTATTTATTAATTCAAGTATTTTGACTGACCTACGTAACATTAGCTCATTTAAGCATCTGTAAATACGTTATCTTTAAGTAATTTTGTATTTTTAGTGTCTTCGGAAAGCATGAGAGTTCTTAGAATCTGATAACGGCGTCAGACTGAAAAGGAATAACCTCTTTCACAGGATTTAAAAGTTGACAAAGGTGTCATCAACGTATCAGTACCAGCACTTAGGTTTTAAATATATTTTGGCTAATGTTTTTAATTACTATCAGCAAAAAATTAGACAATTTATTGAAATAATAAAAAATCCTTTTAATAAACATGTCTACTGTGACGTGTAACGAAAGCTCAGCTTGTGTGATAACGACAATACGAAATTACTCAGTATGGAAAAAAAACTGGTGAATTCTGTTAACGTAGAAGGCAAAAAAGCACTACTTAGTTTGTTTTTGGACCAACGTTTTGATATGATACTAACGACCATGTAAAGCGTATAGATGCAAGTGTCAAAATGACCACAGTTAACGAAAAACACGAAACATTTAAAGATGCAAAATTGTTGAGATAACATGGTAATAATTTGTATAAATTTAGTTATGTTGTGTTGTGTAACTGTGCTTTTGTTATTAATTGAAAAACAGCAATTAGAATTACACTCTATAGGTTATTTGGTTGATTTAGAATTCACTTAAAAATTCTGAATTCACTAGTGTCCTGATGAGGTCTTCTCCAACGATTAGACCCCCACTACTAAATTTAGGTCTGTTGGTCATTCTCGTTTTATCCTTCTGTTGTTCTGGTCTTGCAATAGTGGTTGTATTTGTATGATTTTCTTATCTGGCGTGGTGTTTATTACTTCTTTCTTGTATAACTTCCTAGATGAATTATAATTCTAAATCTTGGTGCAATTTTTACCTACTCGCATACCACGGTGCATCAACCATGGTTTTGAGGATTTTCGACTGTGATATTGGAATTATGGCAGTGTTGGATTTACTTCCGCATCTTCACAGCTTGACGTCATATGTCCACATAGACTTGATAACAACTTTATATAACAGTATTTTGTTCGGTAGTGACTAGTTAGATCTTTTTCTAATTAGTCAGTGTAGCTCTCTGAAGCGTATGTCTATTTGCTTCCTTTTCTTCTGTATATATCTTCTCCATATAAGTTTAGAGTCTAGTTAGATTCCAAGATATTTTACATTTCTTGATACCGGGAGTTGTATATTGTTGATGCAGACTCGTGGGTATTGTTGCTTACGTAAGATAACAGTTACTTGTATAGACTTTGTTTTATTAATTTTAATTTTGCATTTTACTCGATTCTTGGAGTAAATTAAAGTGGGTCTGTAGATGTGTAGTTGCGATTATAGGATCTTCGTTTACAGTCATAATAACTTTGTCGTCCGCAAATGATTACGTAGTTATGCTAGTAGTTGTAGAAAGGTCAAATGTATAAATTAAGCATTAATAAGGTTCATTGACGCTACCTTGGATAACACTTGCTTTAATTGCGTAAAAGGTAGAAATTTTCCCATTTACTCTAGTTTTGAATTTCTTATTTTCGAAATACAATTTGAACAACATATGGTAAGGTCCGGTAGAATAGGTTTGATTTTATATAGAAGACCTGCATGCCAGTCTCTGGCTGGTCTGGTTGACATCGAGGAATGCCGTTCTACAGTATTTTTATTATCTAGAAATTCTTGAATAGTGTTTACACTGTTGTGCAGTATAGTGCTCGGCTCGAAACTCAAATTGATGGTCCGAGATTACATTTTCTAGAGATATGATATAATGAAGTAGTAGTCGCTCCAATAGTTTTGATACCGTTGAGAGCAAGCTTATTGGTCGGTACGAGCCTACATTGTTTGGGTCTTTTCCAAGTTTTGGTATTAAAATTTTTGGGCTTATTGAAACCTGACTACGACATTAAATATATAAGTTAACATATTTAGTGTAGTTTAGGTGTAGCTTTTTTGATAGCTTGATGTATAATTGCGATTAACGAATTTACTTTTTGTTGTAATTCACCAGGTGTTTTTTATCTTATTTTTAAGTTAATTTTAGCTGCTAACTTGTTCTTGTATATGTCCAGTTTGTTTTTCTTATGCACAATTTTGGTGCACGTGGTGTTTATTGCCGTTGAGGTAACTATTGTTATGATTGAAGTGTGGTCAAAAGATAATTTGCTACTATTTGTGTGTAAAATGAAGAAATACCGCTAGTCACGAAAATATAGTTATAGTAGTATATATATAGTTTTTTTCTTTTTGTTGTAGTAATTCTGGAACTTCATAAGGTGTTTTTATTATTAAAGTTTACCTAATGTTGTGATGGGGTGAACAATTTACTGCAGAGAGTGTTAAGTCATACGGTAGTAGTTGTATTTTAATGGTAGTTGTTTGTAGATACGATTTTTCAAATTTTGGTTCGTATTGACTTATCCATGATTTATTGTTCCAGTAGCATGGGTAGTGTTATCAGGATTAATCGTATGATATAGATAGTAGTGGGGTATTTTAAAATGCGCTCTCCTAGTGAAATGAGTCAGTAGTATTATGACGACCTCTGCATTTAACACATACATACGGTTTATTACAGTACGTTTTGGTATGACCATACAGTTGACATCTCGTGCATTGTGAAATGTTTTTGTACCGTTCTGGTGGTTGAATTAGCACTATCTGGTTTTGTAGATTTTGTAATTCATAAACTTTCTTGTTATATTTTGCCGGTTTCAAATCCAGAAAGAACATATTTTTTTGTTTTTCTGTGTTTTCCATTCACAATTTTTCTTACATTATGTCCTTTATTATTTAGTTCTTTTTTGATTTCTTTAATATTAACAATGTGTTTGTCTTTCCTCTTTTGGTTGATAAATGTGGTATACTATATTATGTGTTTTCAAAAATTGTATTAATGTTCTGTAAATAGTTGTTGACCATGCACTTTATGAAACATTGTTTGTCCTCTATTACATTACTTAGTTTCTTTACCGTGTTTGTAGGTTTTATTATAGGTGCTTCAACTGATGTAACATCAAGTAATTTGATACTGAGGGAAACCTATAACGTAGACCAACGTTTTTCAAAGTGTGCTCCGCGGGGCCCTAGTTAACAAAAATGCTACCGAAACTTCCTAAATTTTTTTTGTGGCTGGAGAGGCTCGCACAATTGCAGAAAAACTCATAAAACCGTGTGCAATTAACGTGTTAAAATGTATGTAGGACGAAAAGTCGGCTAAACAACTGTCCACTTTCGAATGATACAGTATCTCGCCACATAAAAAATCTCTTAGATAACATAAAATCTGAGCTATTGTCTCATCTAACGTCTTTTTAGTTTTCTTTACAAATGGACGAATCTACTGATGTAGCAGAACTAGCAGTATTGTTGGTATTTGTACGGTATCAATACGAGCATGTTATAGAAGAGGATCTACTTATTTGTAAGCTGTTAAAAAGTAATATCACAAGGGCTGAAATTTTTAATGTTATTAACAACTATTTTTGCGAAAATGAATTACCATGGGATTATTGCATCGATGTTTGCATTGATGGAGCAAAATCGATAGTGGGAAAAACTGCAGGAGCTGTTGCAAAAATCAAAGAAATTGCTAAAAATTGTAGTAGTCACTATATAATTTACCGCTAAGCTGTCAAAAATTTAGCGTTACTTCTTAAAACTGTTCTTGGCGCGTCAGTCAAAATAATAAACTTTATAAAGTCTCGGCCTTTAAATATGCGGTTATTTAAAACATTGTGTGATGATATGGGTAGCCTACATACATCTTTACTACTTCACACAGAAATACGATGGTTATCTTAGCGTAAAATTTTACTTAGATTGTTTGAGTTGCGAGATGAAGTGCGTTCTTTTTTCTTGGAGCATCGCTTTAATTTGGAAACTCGGTTAAGTGATAAAATGTGGTTATTTAGACTTACTTATTTAACGGAAATATTTTCTCTACAAAGAAAAAATATGACTGTTTAAAGCGAATGACAAAATTATTGGTTTTAAAAGGAAATTAGAATTTTGGTTTAGTAGCGTAAAAAGTGGGAACTTTGTCTTTTTTCCAGCATTAAAAGAATTTAGTGAAGAGTTGGAAACATTTGAGCTACCTAAACATCTATCAAATGAAATTATTGAGCGTCTTTCGCATCTCTGTAACACAGTACTTTGCAAATAAATGGAGTAATACTCTAAAAAACTATTTTTTGGTAAAAAATCCTTTTACTGTTGGAAAAAACCCCCACGGTTTTTTATCACAGCAGTATGAAAAATTTATAGAAATGGTTTTAGACTCTACATTAAAAACGTTATTTGAGAACTGACTACTGCCAGAATTTTGGTGTAGTCTTAAACACAAGTATCCAGATCTGTCATAAAATGTTATTTTTGTTCTTTTTCCATTTGTCAGCAAATACGTTTGCGAAACTAGGTTTTCTTTGTACGTCGCCACTAAATCGAAATATCAAATCGTTTGGATGCAGAGCTTGCTATGAGACTCCAACTTTCTTTTATAAAACCAAACATTCAAAAAATTTGCGCAAATAAGTCTCAATATCACACATCACACTAATATACGAACACTTTTGTCACAATTAACAATAAAGATCGTTTTTAAAAATTGTTTTTATTGTTTTTACATCAAATTTACCTACTATTTTCTTAAAACTGAAAGTTTTGATAACAATTATTAAGTTAATTAAGTAGTTCAATAAATATACTGGGTTGCGCCAAACTAACTGCAATTTGTAAGGGCTCCACGCTTAAAAAAGTATGAGAAACGTTGACGTAGATCATTGAACGCCCAACACTTCAGTATACTCAACGGTCGGTTCGTTTTCAAAACATTGGCGTAGGTTAAGGTCATTTGTTTTTTATTTGCGGAGATTAATTCCGGCCTTGCTGGTGATAATTTTAGCTTCCACATAGAGTTTGTGTGCTGCCTCGAGATTACTGGCACTTACAATTAGATCGTCTACATAAAAACTCGTTCTCATCACTTCGCAGGTATCATTACAGTCATTTTTCATTGTATCGAGATAATGAATTATTACCGTTGACAATAAAAGAAGGCTGCAAGTAACACCAAATGTCACTCGTTACATTCTATAACGAACGATTTGCGGTAATTCGGTGAAGACGTTGCAATTATTCTATGGTTTATCATACCAGCAAAAACTGTGGCTGTCATAATCACTCTCGATTAAAGAAATTTGTAAAAAAGTTTTTTCAATATCACTTACTACGCCTATTTATCCAATGCAAAACTTTAACAATACTGTTAGTAATAATGGCACAACGTATCGCCTTTATACAAACGGTCATTAAGTGAGTTTTTACCATAGTCGTGTGCTGAAGCATCAAAATCTATAAATAATTTAGTAATTTTTTTATCACTGCGATAGACTAGACGGTGCGACATGACGTATAAACAAGAATTATCACTATCTTCATGAGACGTGGAGCCATTTCTACTACTCTCATATTAATGAATTCTCAGATGGCCTGATAATATTCTTGCAGCTTGTTTTCTCGCAAAAGTTTTTTTGTTAAATCATTTACACGACGTAGAGCGCTGTTATGATGCGTTTGCAAGACTACGTTATCAATTTTTCCAGGTAATGATACCTTATAGCGTTCATCCTCATAAGCAATTTTAGTTTTTACAAAGTGTTTAGTAATTTCGTTATCACGATTTTCACTTGAGAATCTAACTCACACAACTGTTTTAAATCATCTATTTCAAGCTCTTCCGGTGCTAGTACGGCGAGTGCACAACTTCCGCTATACGTATCACATTCTACAGGTTCATGCTCAATCCACCCGATTTTCGTTTCCACCGCAGTTAGTTTGTCACTACGACATCTCATCTCACTAAAATGGATTTTCCAATAATTATTAGCTCCGATTAGCGTAGCGACTCCAGTTATTTTTTGTAAGTTATTCAATACCCACACATCGACGAACTGCAAATTTTTTAACGCAGAATTGTTTGTCGGCGGTGTTGCCAGAGCATCAAAACAAATTTCTGGAATTTCTACAGCATGTATATGAATTATCTCGTTTGAATATTGACTTCTTAAGGCAACGCTCACTATATTGCATTGTCTAGCTGGAGTTTGTTTTTCTAATCCAAACGAAAATATTGCTATTCTGTGTTTACAAACTATGGACAGATCAAACTCAAGCGATAAGCATTCCACGCTCACTATATTGCATTGTCTAGCTGGAGTTTGTTTTTCTAATCCAAACGAAAATATTGCTATTCTGTGTTTACAAACTATAGACAGATCAAACTCAAGCGATAAGCATTCCTTGATTAACGACGGTTGACTATCCCCATCTAACACTATACGTATTAATACACAACTCTATTCGTTATTCATTAAACATGCTCGGGCTGTTTGCAAGTACATGTTCGTGCTGTTCCCTGCGCTGTATGTTTGTGAGACTTTCCTGGTGCTCTTGAAGGCCTTTGCGTTCTCGTGCGTGACTCGTTTAAAGTTGAAATCACAAGTAGTAGTGGCATGCTTACGATGGCATTTTTGATACTTCAGATTGTAGGTACGACAATCCCTTGAGTTATGATTAGGTTTTAAACATTTAAATCTCCGTTTCTAATTGAGCAATATGTGTTTCTTTTAATCTATTGTTTGTGACGTGTTACAATTTGTAGAATTATGATTTTTGGACTTACAAAACAAACAATCGTTGTTAACACTGATAAAAAGTCCGGCAACCGTACTCACGTTTTTTCCATGTTCCTTATTCCACGTACCACTTTTTCTAATTTTATAAGAGTTGTCACGTTCGTGTTTAAATTCATTGCGGCTTGAATTGTCAAGGCCTTGAGCCAGCTGAATGGACTTCATCTCCAATTTCACAAAGTTAAGCATTTCCTTCTTTCAAATCGTTTGCCGAATCATACAAGAAACTGTTAGAACTCGCCGTGTCATTTCTTACTATTTTATGAAATTCAATTTTCATGCTATATAGAGTTGTTTTCAAAAGTATCGATTTGACGATTAAGCAGTATTGACTTGAGTCCTCGTCATTGCTAGTACGACATTGTATAAGTTTCGAAGATCTTCCATATCGTTCTTGTTTCTAACTTCTCACAGCTTTACTAATTGTTGAGTACAGGAATCAACAATTTTGTCTGTATTCCCAAACGTATTTCTAAGGTTCCATCAAAATTTCTAAATTCGAGTCTAGCTAACTTGATCGAATCGCCCACTTGACGTGACGAATATTTCGCGTTACGTTGTTGCATACGTTTTTATTCACGTTGAATGCTTATCCATTCGCTGTAAAGACTACCAGTCTCCTCACGTTGACTTTCTTGAGTACCTACTTTGACGTTTTTAATTCTTTGTCCTATTTTGAGGATAACTGTTTCGACGTTTTCTTCGTACTCTAACATTTTGATACACTCATCATCAAGCTTAAAGTTAAATTTTGCCTCGCTAGTTGTTTCAATTTATCGTTAATAATATTTAAATTACCTACAGCAGGTTGTAGATTCTTTATCGTTGCACTTTCTTCGTTTTAAAGTTCCTTAGCGGTTTTGAGACATTTGGTCAACTGTATTCACGTAGATCGATTCATTGCGTTCGTTATTTCAACCACCGTCTTGTTTTTTTTGTGTACACAAAACCAGGGTTTCGGCACTAATGTAATCATTATGAACGTAAACAGAAATTTTATTGTTACGTTGTTTGTAGTAGTTTGACTTTATTTGTTTACTTAATTAGTTTACAAAGTGATTCATGTTTCCCTTATTTACAATTTTACCCCCTCCGTTTTTAGCCTTCTTTTTTCTATGCTCATCCCAAGCAACCTTTTCCCCACTTCCCACACTTGTCCTATTAACCTGTTTCCTTTCCTCACTCTTTCCTTTATGTGTTCTCCCTCCTTATTATCCTGCTTCATTGTGTAACCCAGTTATGTAAATTCCTTCACTTGGTGCACTTCCTCTTCCCTCCATTTCCACTCTTGTTTTTTTTCTTTTTCCCTCTCCTTTTCTAAATACCATTATCTTTGTTTTCTCCGTATTTACTTCCATTTCTTTTTTACGTTGTTTGTAAATATACATTGAATAAAAACAACAATAAAACACAATCGGTTACTATCTATCTAGTTTTTACCAACTAACTAATAGCGCTTGCAGTTTTCCCCACTCCTGCATTTGCGCTTTTTATTCCGTCGCATTACCCGTCACAGAAACATTGAATGAATTCTTAACAGTATGTAACTAATATGTGGATATGTCGCACTTTGAACTTCAACGTACTTTTTATAGGCTAATCACTACGTTACATCTAGCACTTTGCAACTATGCGCCTCATATAATTGTTATACATCAAAACAAAGCTTTCAGAAGATGTGAAAATCGGAGTTTAGCTTTATGCAGTGTAACGTGCACATTTTTTTCGATTGAATACGTCTGATATTAATTAACATTTTTGTATTCACTGTTTATGTAAATTCTTTTGCGAAATGCATTTGACGCATTGCACATGCGTTTTTGAGCCTTCTTCTTAAGTAAAAGTCATCCTCCGACATCTTACGTTCTAACGTTTCGCAATGAAGTGAAGCGGACATTTTTTTGCGTGCTGCAAAAAGTGGAATGACCACTTGTTGAATTTAAGCCGGCGTTTGGTAGTAGCACTTTCGTTTGGTAGTAGCACTTTCGTTTGGTAGTAGCACTTTCGTTTGGTAGTAGCACTTGCGTTTCGTAATATTTAAAAAGAAATGAAAGATAAAACCCGATAATTCGAAGGGGTAAGTCAATTTTGTTTTGATCCGCATTGTGTAATTCATCGCAATTTACGTTTTAGTTTTTTTTTGTTCTGGATTTTTGGTTTCGTTCTTAAACGATGTTTTTAAGTATGAAAGTCTTATGAGTACGATTTCGATCTTTATACGTCTGCGATTATGGAAACTACAATCTACGGTTATCAATTTTATCGATTGAAAGGCAAGATATCAATCAAATCTTCGTAAAAGAATTAAATATACGATTTACGGAAATTGCATCATATTGCATCATTTCAATGAGTCATGATGACCACACCCTAAATAGAAGCTGCGCAATTCGTAAGTGATAAAAAACCTTCAAGGACACGTATGTAAATAATCTGTAATTATTAGTTTTAAGTTAAGTTTTGTTTTTGGTTTCAATATTTAACCCTTCATAGATAAAAAAATATTGTGGCGTCCAACTTATAAAACTTTTGTGATCAAATTAAAAATTTTAATCTTAAGTAACGTAAGAATTCCCACGACTCTAATTTAATAAATCTGAAAACTTCTCATGTAGTTTGTTTTGAATGTGTGTTTTGAATAAATATTTTTGTGAGCTGGCTGGTGCATTTAATTCATTTATTTGTTATGCGTTTATGTTATGTATTATGTTACAAATGACACCATTAAGGTTTATACGTTATAGCAAATTGTTTCAAATAATATTATTAGAAATAAGAGATCCATGCATCTTTTTTGCATCAAAAAAGAATTAAACGATTTTATAGTAGATGTTACTTACCTTTATTAAAGATGTCACAGGTTCAATGAATACTAATTTCATAAAATCACGATCAATTTTTGTACAACTACTTTATGGCCTTCTTTTACAGTTTGCAATAAATAAACTGCAGAAAAACCAACATTAGATTTATGAGTTATACTAAAGAGACTCATTATTTTACTAGTTCTTTCGCTGCAAATAAATAAAGCGATGTTTCTCATTCACGGCTTTTGTAAGCGAGAAAAATGCTTCCAGTGTCTTACACTCTTTCAACAACGTTAACATCTATTTGAAGTACGTTTCATCGGTTTCATTAAGTAAAGTGAGTACACAACCTTATCATCAACAGCTTATCAGAAGTCAGAACCGAACTAGTACTTTGATTGGAAATTTCCTGAGTTTTAGATATATTTTTCATTAATTAGTTGACAATATAATTTCATTTTTTCTAGTCAGGAACAAACAGGAATGTCCACTATAATTGTATATACCTATAACGTAAAAATGAAGCTTGCACAAATAATAAATGCGACGGTTAAACGTAATTCTGCTTGATACACTACTGTGTTTATTGTGTTAAAAATTCTTCTGGAATTTACATTAAATTAATCCCACAAATCAGTTTGAATAATTGCATGACCATAAACTCTGGCAATTGTGTTTAGTTAAACAAAAAAAATGCAAAGTAGGATAAACGTTAATGTTTCGTATTTTCATTTCACATAAAGATAACACGCTCTATGGATTAGTAATTTGTGATTTCTGAACCATGCATTTAAGTAAAGCACCATTGTTTATAAACTCGTTATGGAATTTTTCTTACATTTAAAAGTTTAAATTTCAAATTTAAAAGAATCACAAATGTTTGAAGTTTCATTACACATTTTGCCGTTTCATATTAAACCTTTATTCTCTCCGGCATTGTGTAATTTTTTGTGTTTGCAATACACATGCTCGCTGAATTTACGGCTATACAAAAAAAATATTAAACGTATATTTACTTTTTTCCTTTATATAAGTAAAATAAACAAAGAGTACAAGGAAGGAAAATATTTAGTAATATATACATCAACGTAAATTAGTTTGATAGTTTTTGTAACAACTTCGTTGTCATAAAGTGAAAGTCACTACATACTTTAACGGCTGTTTGCTAAACCCTTGTAGAAAGGCCATTAATAACATTGCAACCTACCTAAGTAATTTAATACCAAGCTATTTCCGCACGTAAATTTGCGCAAACTTGCACATTTTTCAAATGTTCAAGCACCAGTCAAACTTACTTCGGCTTGATTACACCACGTTTGTTATTGTTAATTACAATTTGCTTATTATTTGTTAATAATTTATCTAATCTTAAATATAATTGTTATTGTTACGTGTTGAATGTGTAATTGCATTTTATTAATCTTATTTAATATTTATAAACCTTTATTAAGGTTTACTTATAAAGTCGACAAGAAAGTTTAGTAGACAAGTTGTTAACAAGAAAAAACTTGAGTAAACGATTATGTCACTTGAAAACGGTTACGACGCATATGTCGTTGACGTGAAAATAAAAAAAAAGTAAATTAAATTTATCTTCTATATAAATGAATAAACTACAATTTTATTGATTTTGTCATCATAGAAATTAACTGGCAACCAAACTTTAGTTAAAAAAAAGAAACTATAAATTCACATTTTAAACAAGAACGTTTATTAAAAGAACAACTAAGCACTAAAAACCCCAAAAAAAGAAAGACAATGTAAAATAAATTTGTAAAATATATAGTATGGCCTTCTTTATTGTAACAGCAGGCTAATTTTAACGTTGAGTTACGAACTTACTTAAAAAAAATAAAAACACTTAAAATTTAGAACGTTTTTGGTTGAATTAAAATACAACTCTAAAAATATTAAATTAAATTTTGATTTTACTTATACTTACAGATATGTATAGTATAAACTATTATTTTGTTAATATAATGTTGCCACTTCTAACAAAAACACAAATCCAATTTATTTAGGTAGGTTAGTTGTTATAGTTTTTTGTTTTTCTTGTAAGAAAATGGGGTATACCGATCTCTTCCGACCGGACGCTAGAGATCTGGGGGGTATCATAACGATAGTCGAGAGAACGGGATTGCATATGATACTTTGTCTTCTTGTTAACATTTTTTAATTAAAGTATACTCCAACCGAAGACTATTATTTTCTTATAAATTGGAAGTGGGCGAGGAAGTGGGATTACTTAGCGTCTAAAGATGTTAAGAAAAAAAACCATTAAAGACGAAAGTTTGAAATTGCGCAGTCACAAGCATGACGCCACCTATCGTGCGCGAGCAGCCAACGCCCTACGAGAGGCCCGAAGAAGGTCACAAATTCAAACAAAGTGTAGATTCTAGTTCGCGTCGCAAGAAATCCTAGTTCGAATTCGACGTACTCCTCTAGAAAAAGACGCAAGAAGAAAAAGACAGCAAAAAACAACAGAGAAAGAAGAAAACTATAGAGAAACTGGAAAAGCGTTTACAGTATGTTAAAAGCTCGTAAAATTTTAACCATCACTCTGGAGAAGAAAAGATGATTCCAATGTTCGACCTACAAAAGTTAGAACAGTCGATTGATATTTGGATCCAACGATTAGATTAGTTGGCTGAATGCTACAACTCGGACAATCCTACAAATTAAAACTAGTCGCCAACAGACTCGAAGATGGTGCGACTTCCAAGATAAACTGACAGCGAGCTGGAAGAATATGAAAGAACTAATTGTTAAACAATTTAAGAAGCCACTGCTATTTTCAAAGTTATTGCAAGAAACGGCTTTATATGAGATCCGTGACGGTCCAAATCTCAGCGAATACTGCTTCAACAAATTAGACCGGCTAAAAGCACTGAAACTACGGTTACCAAAACCGTACCTCGTAGACACAGTCATTGGAAGAATCGCCAACAAAAACATTGCCTGATCAGCAAAATTGTCGCAATTTTATGACACCAGTCAATTGTGCGCATAACTTAGTACATTGGGAAATATGCCATTGAAAGAACAAAAAAAAAGGAGACCATGTCTCAACGTACAACTAAACTTCACGATAACGTAACTAAAGGTGAGCTCCTGTAAAGGGTCCTATTGCGCAAAGAATTGTCCAAAACTAATGTTTGAGTGTTACAGTTGCAAACGTCTGGAGCACGTACATAGAAAGTGTTCCTTCAAAGATATTACGGTGTGTCTTTAAAGATTGTCCGGTGTTTGAATTTACCGCTTGTTTATTCGTCAACGAACCAACATTGTTTTATTATAGTTACTAGAATGACGACACGCAAATTCAAACACCGGACAATCATTAAAATACGCACTATAGAAAAATCAATGTTTATGAAGCATCAATCACTAATGAAACTACGAAAAATCCTTACGTCATGTCTGTGATAGAATAGCAAACTATCAGATTTTATAGGATGGCATCATCGGACGTGACTTTATCAATTTACCAAACGTCATACTTATAAAGGTCGCGTCAAAAGTGTTTTTACGGCAGTAGCGGTCCTTTAATGGTCCTAGCGATTTAGAACGTTATGGAACGCGAGAAGACGATTACTTTGACTTAACGTTTGGTGACATCGCCCCAGATCAAGTACCCTAATGCAAAACATTGTTCTATGAATTCACAGACAAAGTTTTGAAAGCCACGGCAGAATTAAGAAAACAAAACGCAACAAAAATGGAAATTAGATTAACGTCGGACGAACCTGTTGCTTATAACCCATACCAAATGTCTGGCATAAAAAAGGAGGTACTAAAAAGAATTATTGATAAATTTTGCTGGCTCACATTATAAGAGAGTCAAATTTCGCATACGCTAGCCCAGCGTTACTTGTTAAGAAAAAAACGTTACCTCGACTACAGAAGCTTGAATTCAATCACCGTCAAAGATAAATATCCGTCCCCACTGATAGATGAACAACTAGAGCACTTAGGGGTGGATCAGAATGGTAATATTGCTATAAACGCATTACGACGGAGTGCAACGAGTCATAGCATATACTTTAGTAAACAAACCACTATCGACCAAAGTCACTACCACTCAACATTATGGCGGTGATGTACGCTCTGAAACAGTTTTGTGTGTACTTGTTGGAATTGTAATTCACAGTAATCACGGATTGCAACGCACTGTTGACCACATTCTACAAAAAGGACTTTTAGCCGAGAGTTGACAAGTGGTGGTTAAAGATTCAAGAATTCACGTTCAATGTTAAATATCACCGACGGTGATTGGTTTTTATGCGCTTTACTCTAAGACCATCAACTGTTAAAAGTTTGAAAAATACTAGAAGCAAACAAAAGAAATTTAGGGGCGACACAATATTTCAAAAAATATTGTCTAAAAAGCGACAAAGTTTACTGAACACTTGAGTATTAAAGCGTGTTTAAAATGTGCATGCTACAAAAACTGTTCCGTAAAAAAGCAAGGTAGACTTCATCCTATAGAAAAGTCGCCAATACAGTTCTCCACGATTCATCTGAACTATTTCGGCTCTAGCAAAACCAGCAATAAATTTTTGCTTGTCATTGTAGACGTCTTTACCAAGTTTACAATCGTAGCAGCAGTATAATCTACTAAGGTGAAGACGTGTTCTACTAAGCATCCGTTGCATCTTTGGTGTGCTTGCGCGTATCATAAGTAACCGCGGCTCCGCTTTTACATTTGAAAGTTTTTGCATATTATGTGAATGATACGCCACAACACATACACCGAATGCTGTAGTCACACCTAGGGTTAATGGTAAATGTGAGAGATACAATAAAACAATTGTTAGATTAATGAACACATTAAAGAAGATCAGCGTATGCAAAAGGTATACTACGACAACGATCGATATGAGGTTGAAGATTTGAAAGAAAATAGGCATCAAGTGCGAATTGTGATAACCGTTAAATAAATTAAGAAATGGATAATGGTACAATAAGTAATTTAAACTCTCCCTAATGACAGAATGTTTATGTAGGTCATGAAACACTGAAACTGAGACGATAACAGTTGAGGATAACGATGCTGTCGAGTTGACGTGTATGACTTAAAGTATGAGACTCTCAAACCAGGACGATAACAGTCGAGTAAATTATTTCAAATTCAGAATAAGTCAAAGTTGTACAAACTAGTTTTGGTTAACACTAATTCATTACCGCTTTCAATATTAGCGGATTGTAGGATTCCAATGTCCAGTATCCACTTTAGATGTGTTTCCGTTTTTCTGTGATGATTAAAGAGTGTCATTATTTCTTAATTCATTGATTGTGCATAGACTAATTATTGTTTCTCCATTGTTATTTACTATGTCTTTGTTGAACTTCTGTTTAACTAATTTAATTATTCAATTTTACTTAAACGTGCATTAACATATTTTGCCAGTACGAATATTTTTTCTGTGTGTATAAAATCTATGACTCTTAGTGATTTTTTGTAGAAATCTTTCTTTTTGCTACTGATTTGCAGTCTTTTAAGTTGTAGACTTTTAATTTTTGGTTTTTAGTTTTATACTGATATACATTGGCATTGCTTTTGCGTTTGTTTGTCTTTCTATTTTACTACATACCAACATGTGTTTGCCGAGCTGTTACTGTTCTTTTTGTCTCTTGAATAGCACATTTGGTAATGTATTAATTCATCTATAAGCTTTTGGTCTTTATTGTTCCAAGCTTTTATGTTCTATGTCTTAGTTCTTAGTATGTTTGGCTTTTTAAATCGTTTCTCGGTTGTGTTAGTAGTCGTCTTGTAATGCGTCCGGTTCCGAAGTTCAAGATTGGTACTTTCAGTTATAATTGGTTTTCTGTAACGGTGAGTAGGTTGCTAACCCATTTTGACAACGCTCTTCCTATACGTGTAAGTGCCGACTTGTAGTTATAATTAGCGAGCTACTCAACTCACTCCGTGAAGGTTTTAGGGCGCAAGCACCCCAAACGTTTATTAATACAAAGCAACGTATATTAAATAGATATTTCTTTATGTTCGGGCTACAATTATTGGAGCCCATGCCTACATATGTAGCAATGCATTGTAACGTAACATCACGACCCCCTATTACGAGATTTTCATATGCAGTTTTAACGTGTGGAACAGTTCGCGCGTTTATAGCCCGCGATGCTTTTAATTCAGTACTTTTATTAAAAGGTAGAACGTGTAGGATGTGTCTTACTTAAATGAAACGACATATTTGTCGTACGTAATTTTCGATAAATGAAAAAAATTGTGTACAATTTATTTTGAAAAAAATAAAAAAAAAATCTCTCAGAAGACTATAAAAATACCGCATTACAATTTTCTCAAAAAGAAAACAAGCAAATGAAGTTGATTGTAAATGTATTTCAACAGCCACCAATTCAGCAATGAGTGTTTGAAACAATTGTCTCTTTAATAGTTTGATTAATTTCAAATCTCAATTCACACAAAAAACTGTGGTTTCGGATTGAAAGTAACAAATTAGAAAAAACGCAATTGCTTTATTGGCAAAATGCAAAATTACTCAATTATCTAATAAAATGCAAAATGTATTTTTCCGGTCTTGGATCAGGCTGCGATTTGTAAAATTATGTAGCATAGACAAATAGGTTTCACAACCCGGATTTCTAAACTGCAAACACAGACGATTTTTTAAATTAAAATTCAAGTTAAAAAGTGTATGTGTTTATTATTTTTGTATTCATTACTAACAATACACGAATGAATCGTGTATCATGTACGCATCTAAAATGTTTTTGAACACTTTTAAGCGCGACCTACAACTTATACAACCAAACTTACGTTATAACAGAACGGCCACTTAAATTTGACAACGTTGGCATTATAAACATTATTTGCAGCGATATTACGAGGTTACTAACCATTATTCATAAACACCGCCTCAAGCGTTTAAAGAATGTTTCTTACCTGCAAAGATGTATCTAAATTGTACCCTTAAGTTTTAAATTCTTCTTCCCCGAATTTTCTATTTATTTATGTTCTCTGCTTGAGTAATTAAAAAAAATTGAATTGTTATTTATAATAAAATAAATTCCATCCATAGCTCGAATAATGATAAACTGTATGTCGAAATGTATAACTATTTTACTAATTAGCCTAAAAGTTTTAATATATCCGGATTAAATTAAAGTAAACATTCCGATTTGCAAAGGCACTATTATCACCATTAAAACGTAATTAGTGGTCGAACAATTATTCGTATGAAAAATTAAAAGATACGTAAATCTCCCTTTATAAAATCAAGTCTAATTTCTTATACAGAACGCTAAAAAAATTCCAAACAAAATTTGAAAATACTGTAAATCAAAAAATCACTAAACTAGAAAAGTGCAAAACGCATTTTTCGCTCTCTCCTCGTAACATTTAATTTAAGTATTACTATTAGATTTTGATAGAAATAATACTTTTTCTGCTAACTTGAGACCAGCTAACAGTACACCATTCTAACAAGTGCTTTAATGAATCTATTTCTTGTTTAAAATATGTGTGGAATAATAGTAAAGCTATCAGCCTTTTTCTTTGGAATTGTTTAACAACAATTTAGCCACGAAATACCGATTCATTAAAAAACACTGCTTAGAATGGTGTACTACTAACTTGCCTCAAGTTGAGCGCATAATTAAAAAAGTAAGAAAGCTACAAGTATTTTCTTTTGCAAGAAATTAGTAACAAATTCGTAATCAGGTATTTTTTATTTGATTACGCTAAAAATTTAAAAGACTCCTAATATTATCAAACGCAAAATAAAAAGTTATCTTACCGATAAACCCATACGTGCAGAGATTATTCGGATAGAAAATGCACATTCTCGTAAAGCAATAATCTTTCCTTTAGTTTTTAGTGATAACACTGCTTGTCCAAGAAGACGTGGCATTTTGCACAAAATTGATACACAAAAGAACACTAAATATTATACATTACAAAATGAATTTTAAGTAACTTCTTATATACCCTACTTAGCAATGGCGGTCCTAAACTTTGCTGATCTGTGAGCAGAAAGGTAAAAACACTGTTTTACGCGTAATTTTGATTAACATTTTTGTATTCTTTCTTCTCAAATTTCAATTCAATTTTGGTTTCAATACGATAAGTACTAGTAATAAAAATAGAAAAACATTTGTAAATTTTTGTTTAATAGGTAACTATACTAGTTTTATAATCAAAAATACTAGGTTGTTCAAAATAATTGAGATGTAATGAACCAAATCCAAATAATTCATTACGTTCCGCCCGCGCTTAGAACCGTCCTGCCTAATTAGAGATTCTGCATTTCCTCGAAATTTAATGGGGCACACATAATTTTTTTTAATGTTATGGAACAACGATTCGAATTTTGGCATTTTTTTAGCACGTTTTTAAATTTTTATTGAACATTCTTAACCCCAAGTAAAAATTTTTATGCTTTTCTATTGGCCCAATAATTTTTGTTTGCCATTGCGTACTTTATATGGGGTATAACTATAAACAAAAATTTAAGAAAAAAATAATAAAAAAATCATTCAAAATGCAAAAGTATAAAAAAATCATGTTACTTGTGTGCGGTCCATTCGCTCGTTCTCGGTTCGAGAGAAAAATGATCATAAAATGTTTTAGTGTTTAAGAAAACAAATAACAATGTTTGAAAACATTTTTTAATAATACGTAAAACTCTACCTATATTATTTAATAAAAGTTCCATTTTTCAAATTTCTGTAGTTTTTCTTATATTCAAATTTCAAAAAATAACAAGCAATGTAAACAAAGCACAAAAAATGCAAACTACGAATAAATGTTTGAGAATTTGTAATGGAAATTAAGATTGTAATTGTTGAATCACTAATTACGTTCTAATGATCATAATACTTCCTTTACAAAGAAAATCGGAATGTTGACTTGAACTTAATCCGGATATATTAAAAATTTAATGCTAATTAAAACAGCAATTTCATGGGGCATGCAGTTTAAATTTATTATAGCTATTAATGAAACTTATTTAATTATAAATAACAATTCGATTTTTTTTAATTAAGGGTTATTGCATTCATTTAAAACTTAAGCAGAGAACACGTAAATACATAAATAAAAAATTTGGCGAAAAAAAAATTTTAAACTTTAGGGTACAATTTAGATACTTACATATTTGCAGGTAAGACAAATGTTCTTCCAACGCTTGAGACGGTTGTTACAAGCTTTTTGGTTTTACGAACCTTGCACGGTCAACTCACAATAGTCGGTGAGAGGGGTAGGTTCACAGGAAATATATAATAGATTTTTCAGGGCGCCAGAGCTTATCCCAAAGTAATACTTCTGTCCGCTCACAACAGAATGGTGTAGAACTTGTAACAATTCGAAGATTCGTAATCCCTCTACTCAGCTGTTCTAGTAGCCCAAACTGGTTGGTAGGGAACAATAAGCACACAAAAAAAGAATTAACAACTTTAATCGCCCTCAGTCTATCATTAACAGTTATCACAGTGGTAGTTGTACTAAGTAACAGTCATTACACCTCACAGTTGGAGTTACTAACGACTAGAAAAGTTTACATTAAATATTTACACCGATATTAACGTTTGAGTTCGGAACAGTCAATTTAGAGAATTATAGAAACAAGAAAAGTTAAGATCTCGATGCCTACAACATCGGCAACCCACCACACACAATTATAAAAAATCGAAGTACATGTCTTTCAACTACATACAATATACGAGACATTAATTTCACTGATTTTAAATACCCTATTGGTAGCTACGCGTTATACTTATTTACTAACGTTAAATTGTAATCCCACAGTTCGTGAGTAATTGTACGTGACCACGATATCTAAAGTAAATTCAAAGCACTCACCCGACCTCCAGTATCCACTAGCCCGAAGAAAAACGTTTTTCTTCTTCAGTGGCCTGCAATAAAATATTAACACGAATCGTGTCACAACCCCAACTCACAAGTGATAGTTCGGCTAAAACAATTTTGTATTAAATAATTCATGAAAGCTATCTCAAAAGTAAACAAAACGTGCATCGACTACTGTATGTAGTGAGATCGAAAATAGGTGCTTATTAATATGTTTAACGTCGTGTCATCCACGTGTCGTATTATTTGCCTTGGACGGCTCCGCTAGACCCCGATTTCGTAGTGTGGAAATTGCCTTCCGCCAGCGCCCGTGTACGGCAACGTGATGCCTTATTTAGTCGTAGTTTACGATATCCATTTATTGAGAAAGTAACAGGTGCGAAATGAAGGAACGCAAAATGGCCTGTAACGCTTCAAATAAATTAGATAATTAACTAATTATAATTGGTTTTCCATTCTTTTCCAGATGGTAACGGATATATATCAATATTCAATAGTTACAGACCATTTTTATATCATTCACGTGTGACGACTTTCCGTCAAATGACATCTAATGAGAAAAGCATCGTTAGAGGGCGTCAAAACCCGAATCTAATTTCACGTCGAAACACATAGGCGTGCATAATGAAAATTTCGACCGTAACAGATTCCCCCCCAGCAAGATAAAAGCGTGGAGCGAGAATAACGAAAACAAAAGCTAAAATGAAGACAGAAATTTAGGCATACGCCAAGGATAGAACCCTTAAATCCAAGACCAACCCAATTCCAAGAAACCCAACCCCGTGTAATCTCATCAGATTACCACAAATACAGAAGAGACAGAGATTTCCCAGAATCTTAAGAATACCGACAACCAAAACTGTAACAGAAGCGCACGAAGCGAAAGGTATCTCCAAGAAACCAAGAGTAATTTGATCTAAAAGCAAAGAAGAATACCAACACGGTTTACTAATTTCCGAAGCGCATAAAGCGATACCAAAAAGTAAGGTACAAACAATCAGTAACCCAATACAGTAAGGACGTAAGTATGAAAAGGAATTCCAGAGAAAAGAAAAGAACATAGGAAAGGTAGAAATTTAGACAAGCGTCCAGGACTAAGTAGCCCTAAAATCCCCTTAAACACCAACCCTTAAGTACGAAACCACCGTTGAAAATGAAATCTAATTTCACGTCGAAACACATAGGCGTGCATAACGAAAATTTCGACCGTAACACGGTGCTTATGAAGAATGGTTAGTAACCTCGTAATATCGTTGCAAGTAATGTCTACAATGCCAATGTTGCCAAATCTAACTAGCCGTTCTGTTATAACGTAAGTTTAGTTGCCTATCTTGCAGGTCGCGCTTAAAGTAAAACTTTTCAATGCCTTAAAAACAAATATTAAACAATTAACTAGAAACCTTTCTAGAAACGATTTTCTATATTAAATGTAAAAGTAAACATCAATAATTATTATGATTTTTAAATTACAACAAAATTGTCTTATTATTATTATCGTTATCTTTGGAACATCTTTCTTGTAAACAAAGAATCTGTAAAAATTGACACGACTAAAGTCCTTGTATCAAACACAATAATTAGCATTAGCAGTATTCTCTTGATAAATCACTAAAAACTAAGTCAAGAAAACTTTGAAATATAATCTCTTGGAGAACCTACTTCAAATTTGGAACTAAATCAACCAGATAAAACTGCAAAACGTAATTTTACACGGCATTTTTCTAGCGCAGTTTATAATAAAAATAAGTGAGCAGATGTAATACGATAAATTTCTTGTTTTGTTTCTCATGTTTATTGTTTTATTCTGATAGAGCCAATAAAACTTAGACGAGGTTAAAATGTAGGTACAGGCTTAAAACATTTAAGTGAGAAAGTTAAAAAACATGAAGTTTCGGCACGCCATAAACATTTCTCAACCAGATTCCAAAACATTTTGGTAGTTACTTACATAATGCTTTAATTATATCTGAAAACCATCACATTACCTACAAGCATTTTAAAAAATGTAGCCCACTTTAAACACAGCCACACGAGCTGCCACTGGCTGCTAGTCATTATGTTTGTTGTTACTATAATATTTTGTTTTTTACAATTGTTTGCAGGCTTTCACGGCTGTTGTTTATTGAAGTAGTATTATTTGGGATATGCCGCGGTTCGCATTAGCTTTCTCAGAATTTTTTATAGTTGTTTATCATTTGTCATTTCATGTAATGTTTGTCTTTTTACTAGTTCTCTTAAAACATTTTTAAATTATATTTTTTTCTACGTATTTTTTATACTTCGAATCATTAAAATTTTAGTCATTCTTGCTATAACACTGATTTTTTGATTTTTTTATCTTGTATTGTTTTTTTATATTGTTTTATATTTGGTATTCCATTTAAACACTATTTTTAATTTTTGGTATCCAACGTTTGTGTCAGTTTTTGTTTTTCACTTTCTTTTCATTATTTGTCTTTTTCAAATACATTTGAGTGTATATTTCTAGTAATTAAAATCTATATTAGATGATAAATTATCAAACTAGTACAAAAATTATTATTTAGGAAAAATCGAACATGTCTAGAGAGTGCAAAGTAAGTAAGAAAATCAATAAAATAATAACGTTAATGATTATAGTTGAGAATTGAGATTGTTTTATACATTTACGAAAAATCACTTTCTAAATCATCCATCAAAAAAACTACAGAAAGAAACTATTATTTCTGCATCGAATTAGTGCTGTTACATTTTAAAAATAAGTTTTATTAAGCACTTTGAGCATAAGAAAATAGAAAATGTCTAATAACTGTTTATAACAGTAATTTATTAAATTATTGTGTAACTAAACTTCAAATGTTAAAAATTATATAAATTTATTTTAACGAGATTTTGGCTGGTTTCGCTTTTATAGTCCTACATACTATATGTATATAACAAAAGGATTTAAATTTCAATATAATATTCAACAACAGTTTTTATGTTTTTAATTTGTTAGAACAATACAAATAAGTTTCAATAACACAAAAGATTTACAAAGTATAAATATTTGTAATTAAAACTATTTTTAAAAATAATATAAGTAATTTACTTTAAACTAGACAACCTAAAACTACACTTTTGCATACGTGCTATGTTAAAGTAAATTAATTTTATGTAAAGGTAACGGTAATTCATAAAAACCAGGGTTTAATTTAGTTCGACAATTAATTTAGAGTTGAGGTCAAATTTCTAAATAAGCAGCTCGATGTAGTTCAATGTTAAAAGTGATTAACTCGAACGAGTAAAAACCACAAAATGTGTTGAGTAATTGCTTTGACAGTAAAATATATACAGTTTTCGACCAATAACGCATTTGTGATTGTCAAATTGAAACCGTTGTAGTTGTAATTTATTCAAAATCATTTATTTCTTTTATTTTTTGTTACAGAGAACTTAAAACAACTTCGGCGGATGCTTTAGCAGGCAAAAAAAATTTACAAGAAAATGGCGTTGACAAACTGGACAAATCATTAGTATCTAATTTTGAAATTTTAAATTTAGTTCCTGAACGTACAACGAAGGACGAAGATAATACAAATAACAAAAACGCTTCAGGTGAGTTTATAAAATAAAAATGCAATTTATAATTCGTAACACGCGCGTTTCTATTTTTAGAAGCGGTTGATCTAAAATGGAAAAAGGTTGGAATGGTGTCAGGAAGATCCGTCCGCCTCGATACAATTGTGTGGCCCGGGGGAGATTTGTCTGTTGCGGCAGTATCGTCGAGAGCACGTAGTGTCTTTAGAATTGTCACTGCTCTTGCACCTCCTTTTGTAATGGAAGGTGAACTGGATGAAGACGGACAGTGCCTTAGAGGTGCGTGTGCGTTTGTGTGTTCTGAAAACAATTTAATCGATTTAAATTTAAAGGTCTTCCATGCCATCGGGTACTAACTTCCGACAAAGACAATTTAACTTTAGTATTTAATGAGATGGAAATGCAAGAAAGGTTGGGAGAAGAGGATGTAGTGAATTCGCATCAACAGTATAAGCATTTTGGTCACGCCGCACGTGGTTATGACGAAGAAGATAAATTTTTACCTTTTCAAAAATTTAAATATCGCACAAATTGCTGTTACGGATTATCAATGGATTTATTAGAAAATATAGCGCACGAATTAGAATTCGATTTTCGTTTATACATCGTAGCAGATGGTTTATACGGAACGAGAAGTATTGTAAGAAAGAAAAGAGACGTCGGAAAGCATTTTTTAAATTATAAATTTAAACAAGAAATTCATGAAAGCGCACAAAAGACACAGGAGGTCGAAGATGAAATTGGCGTTAAATGGAATGGCGTAGTAGGAGATTTAGTTTCAGGGGCAGCGCACATGTCCTTTGCGGCTCTAAGTGTTTCTAGTAGTAGAAGCGAAGTTATAGATTTTAGCATTCCGTATTATTTTAGCGGAGTTTCGTTTTTAGCTGCTCCTCAACAAAAATCGGAGATACCGTTACTGGCATTCTTATTGCCATTCTCTCCCGAACTTTGGATAGCTATTTTTACAAGTTTGAACATAACGGCGATAGCAGTTGCTATTTACGAATGGCTATCGCCTTTTGGATTAAATCCTTGGGGACGTCAACGATCGAAAAATTTCAGTATGAGTTCTGCATTGTGGGTGATGTGGGGTTTGTTGTGCGGACATCTCGTAGCGTTTAAAGCACCTAAGAGCTGGCCTAACAAATTCTTAATTAACGTATGGGGAGGATTTTCGGTTATATTTGTAGCAAGTTACACTGCTAACATTGCAGCTTTAATCGCAGGCTTATTTTTTCATAACACCGTCAGCAACTATCACGACCGAAGTGTAAGTTTTTTTAAATTAAGCTTTTAAAGTACCCACTGAGTAATTACGCATAATTTTTTTTGGTAATGTACTACTATACGCTACTAATTATTATAAATTACATTAGTAATTGCATCTAATTTGCTCCAGCTATTAAGTCAAAGAGTGGGAGCACCACGTGCGTCAGCCGCCGAATATTACGTACAACGAGCGAATAAAGTTTTGTGGGATCACATTAGTAAATATCGTTTAGAAAATGTAGAAGAAGGGATTGCACGCCTTAGAAACGGCACGCTTGATATACTAATTGCCGATACGCCAATCCTTGATTATTATCGAGCGACAGATCACGGATGTAAACTTCAACAGATTGGTGATACCATTAATGAAGACACGTACGCAGTAGGAATGAATAAAGGATTTCCGTTAAAAGTATAGATTACACTCGAGTTATAATAATAGTAATTTTAAATTATTACAGGATAGCATTTCAGCCGTAATTTCTAAATACTCTAGTAACGGTTACATGGATATTTTACAAGAAAAGTGGTACGGCGGTTTACCTTGTTTCAAAGTGGGTATGACAATAGACATGGAATCTTTATCACAGCCAAAACCATTAGGAGTAGCTGCCGTAACGGGCGTGTTTATATTATTAGGCGTTGGAATGATTTTAGGATGTCTCATACTTTTTGTCGAACATTTGTTTTTTCGTTACACATTACCGGTGTTACGAGACAAACCTAAAGATTCAGTATGGAGAAGCAGGAACATTATGTTTTTTAGTCAGGTAGCTAATTTTAAAATAAACATTATCAAACCTAAATTATATGTTTCAGAAACTTTACAGGTTTATTAACTGTGTTGAGTTAGTTTCACCGCATCATGCTGCACGCGAATTGGTTCACACAATTCGACAAGGACAAATTACAAGTCTTTTTCAAAAAAGCGTCAAAAGGGTTCGTGAGAAATAAAGCATCTATTAACTTGATTTTGATCTGTATTGTTTCAGAAGGAACACGAACAACGAAGAAGGAGGAGAAGCAAAGCGCAATTTTTTGAAATGATACAAGAAATTAGAAGGTACGTTTGTTTCTTTAAAATTACTCTGTGCGCTAATTAAAAATACAGTACAATCCGTAGACAACAACAAGAAGAACGTGAGCGACCTTTAGAATCTGTAACTGAAGTGGAGTCTGAGTACCAATTGACACCTGAAGAAAAAAAAGCAAATTTAAGTCCAAGCATCATACGTCGTACATTTTTACGAACTAGTCCAAAAACGGAAAATCCGCCAAAAGTGAAATCTCCTGCGTTATATTTTACCAAACAGTTATTTAGCCCACGTACAAGAAACAAAACAAAAAGTTCAACTGCTTTAAATGTGCGACGTTTTAGTACGGATAGCGTATTCTCGTCACAAACTTTAAAACCTGATCGTAGTACAGTGGTGGGTCGACGGCTAAGTAAAGACGCATCTTCTTTTTTAAGTACCAGTCCACCGGATATTAACAGTAGGAGGTCAAGTTATTTAGATATTATAAGCTCAGGTTCAAAGTTAGCAGGTAAAAGTCCGGTTTTATCAATAGAAAATGTATCCGAATGCAGTTCAAAATCAAGCGAAGTACTTAGAAAGCTGTCTGATTCTGAGAGCATCGGTAGAAAATTAGCAACTTTACCTAAATACACCGACACATCTAGTAGACACAGGTTACAACCACAGTACAGTCTAACAATTGGAAAAAGCGACCAGACATTAAACAAACCGGAGAACACTCAAAAACTAGGAGAATCACCTCATAAACTTACAAAAAGCTTTCATAATATTTCTGATAGTGAACGCGAAACTACACGTCCACTAGTACAGTCAAGCGTAGATCACAAAAATAATCTTTCGGACGATGAAATTGCACGAAGGAACAAAACGACAATAGACCAATTGCAGTTGCAACTAAACACGAAAGGCGGAAGAGCAAAACCGCCAGTGAAAAGAAGTCAAAGTAATAATTCAAAACCTACTAATCCACCGCGTATTCAAATAGAAGATACTTCAAAACCTCCAATAGCAGCCCGAAAGTTAAAGACACGACATCAAAGTCTTGGTGAAAATACGAAAACACAAACGGAGCGTTCGAGAACTAGAAATAAGCTTACCGAACAATCCAGATCTTTAGATAGCAATACAACGCCGAAAGAAAATTCTCGATCGCGCTCTCCACGTTGTAAAGAACACGATTTACCTCCAGCACCACCCCCTCCAAATTGTTCACCAAGAAATTCAAACGGAAAGTCACCTTTAGATAGGTTATCCAAAGACGAATTAGTGTTGCTTTGGCGAAGTTCCGAATCCGAGTTAAGGAGTCATCTTTTAAAAGCAATAAGAGATAAAGGATCGGACGATCCGCCTTGAAAACTATTGGAAGAAAGTATAATGGTTAACGAAATGATTTAGTCTGTTGCTTGTGCAACTGTTTTATGAACGATTTTCGATTTTTAAAGAACGCCGACCACTTTCGAGAGTTTTGCAATGCTGTTAAAAGAAATTCAATTGCGTATTTGTGTAGTTTATTTTTTACAGCAGCCGTTTAAAGTATGTCTTTGCCGACGACTTTAAAAAGACCTGCTCTACTTTGTAGCGTAATAACAAACGACCAGTAAGTGTTATAGTCGCCTTTGTCTTTAGAGGATGTTCCTCTTGCCTTCGGTTAGAAATTAGATAAACAAAATAATCAATTTGAATGCGTAACTAAACATGAAAGATTGTGCGTGGTGAATAACAACCGGCGATGTACTTTTTTCTTAATATTCTTCGTATTGACTGTTATTTTTTTGCACTACGCGTTGTATCTTATGACATGAATAGTTGTGCATTTAGTTGAAGCATAAATCGAAGAAATAAATTAATATCCATTTGAAATTTACCTTTAATTGTAGTAGCGTTCTTCTGTAAATCTTAAAATGTAATCAAAACGTAAAGTACTTTTAAAAAAGCGTACTGCCAATTATTTCTAGGATTAATCATTGACTGTTAAAGCACTGTCAATGGACATATTGTAGAATGGTGATATCGAAGTCTTATGCTACGGTAACAAAAACAAATATTTGAGGCTCCAAAGTATTTCTATTAATTTTAGATAATATATAATATAAGATAATGTTATAAAATTAGCAGTATTGCGTTAAAAACAAGATAAATTGAGAAAGTTTAAGCAGTTTGAAAAGGTGCCTGTTCTAAATAGTCACACAAAAAATTATACATAAATTTTATGCTTATAAGTTGCAATTTAACAGTTAATGCAATACTGCCTTACAATATTTTTAACATTTATAAGTCAATTTTAAAATTTTATCTCCGTCTGTTTGTTAGCATAAGTGTCCTCTCTTTCCTATTGTTGATATTTTAAAGTCTATTGGAATTGAACAAAAAGCTATTAACTTACAGAAAATATGCAAAATATTATAAAAACAGTAAGAAATTTGTGATTATATTAAAAAAAAACAAATTATAAAATATTACGAGTGTGTTTAAAATATTTTCTATATAAAGCGTGAATTGCATTTAGAAATGCTAGAAGCATATAAAAGTAGAAGTTAATAAACAAGCATGTAACTTAAACAAATATATAACAAGAATTATAAACATAGAAATTCATATAACTATTGAATAGATGCATATTTAAGAAAATATTTTAAACAAGTGTTAAACATTTTTGGTTGTATATAGTGTATATAGAGACCTTAGCGTTCTAGATCACTAATTTGTATAGTTAATTTAACACTTTATTGTTGACAAATATATAACTAATAGACCTTTAATTGGTTTTTCTTCTTTTTTCCAATTCTAATCAACCTTGCGTTTTTAAAAATTTAGTGTTATCAATAAAACAGTTTTTTTGAGATAAAGATAAAATAATATAAAGACTTACATCTGATTACACTTGCTGACCGGAAAAGTCAATATAAAGCGTAAGTACAACAGACAATTGAATCATCTTCTAAATATAAACACATATTATTATAAGTAAAAACAAAAAAGAAAAGCAAAAAATAAGAATTAAAAAAAAAGAGTAATTTGTTTTCTTACAAATTTAGCGGATACTGTTCAGATTGTCAGTTTTTTCACTAGTTTTTTTTATTTGTTCTAATGCGTTTTTGTTTACTCTTTTAGAATTATTCGTTGTATCTTGAGTTAAAAGAAAATCTTCTATCAAAAATATTTCTGTGCAACCAAATTTGTTGATTGCTTTATACACTGTTGTGGTCCTTATACAAACATTATTAAACAATTCAGGGAACTTATAAACTGTAATTTCTTCATGAGTCTTAAAATGTGATTTACATTTTTGTAAATGTACAGTTTCTAATGACGAGTAAAAAATTACGTTCAGGATTTGTAGTTATTGTGAGGTATAAGATGATAATAATAATTCTATAATTCCATTTTGTCTACACAGCCTTAACTAAACATGGAGTAGTTGTTTTGGGTTTTCTTACTTATATTATCATCGAAAAAAGCGTGAGCAGCCATTGCTTAAATCTTTAATTGGAAATTGTTGGAGGTTTGCATTATTTGGTTCTCCTGAAGCAACTTTTGAAAAATTTTTTTTGTAAAATTCTCAATCTTGGAGACTTTTCCAATTGCTACCATTGTATCGAGCTAACAGTTGATCAATTTTACACTTGTTTTCCTTTAATTTCTTTCCTAGTGGTAGTTCTGAAGCTTAAATTCATAGCATGTAATAAGTTCTTTTACGGATTCTTTGAAATTTTTCAACATCAAAAAATTGCATCAAGATATTGTTTTTGTTAATTGAAAATAAATTGTGTTACGTAATTTTTGTCAACTTAAAAGAGCGACGACCAGTTCAGGTTTTCCGTTGATTGAGTCGTAAGTTTCGTGGAGCTAAATTATAAAATAAATTCAAAAAGGCGCCAAAACGATGACAGATTATGGTTGAACACACCTTTTAAATCTACCCGAAGTTGTAATAGAACAAATGACAAGACTGAAGTTGAAACATAGAGTATATTTATTTTATCACAAACAGTAGTTCACGTTAGAGGAAGATACATAAATATATTTATATAAGTCTGATCAAACACTATCACGTAGTATCACAGGCAAATTAAAAAATAAACCTTCGATTAGACAACACTTCGTACAACAAAAGACCTTCTCGACCTAACTTTTACATTCCAGAAAAATAAACTTACATTCATAAATTAAACAACTAAGATACGAATCTCGAAGATTTAGAGAATCAACGCGCACCGTACAATAATATGAGACACACAACAAAACGATTGTATAATTAAGTGTTTTAGGGAGTAAAAGAATGTTTAATATCCTTTGGCGGATTTTTTAAAAACGAATAAGGCAATTGCGGCAAAATATTTTAGGAAATCGAATTCCATTTGTTCGTACGCAAAGACATTCAGTGGTTTTGACTGTTCTTGCATCACCAAACACCATTGTAAAGTTGTTGACTCAAATAAGCCGTGTGGTCAGGCAATCAAAATAAAGCTACATTTTTAATAATCGAATAAAAAAGTTACAAAAGTTGATTTAATCATAACTCAACGGTTTCTTTTCGTGAAATCCTCACCGAGTCCCCGCTTCTTCTTCGCTTTTATTTCCGATTCGCACGCGTCTTGCACTCGGCCGTTCTGCATTCGTGGTGTCCCCATCACATCGGTTAACTTTTTGTTTGCGCTGTTTGGTAGTAACACGTTCGCGTATCATTTATCTAGTAGCGTTTAACTTCTTCTCACCATCGTTTTCAGCCAGAGTTAATATGCGTAATTCACTATCGACGTGGCGCGCGTTAAATCTCGTTCGACAGTTTTTAAATTACGATCTCAATCAACGCCGGGATCAAAGTTTTATTAACGCGCTCAACCAACGCGTTTGCTTGAGGATGCCGTGTTGCAGTCAGCGTGTGTTTAATTCTATTAACTTGACGTTCTTCCATTTGTACGAAATTAAAACACGTTCCTGGATCTGTACTTATTCTTTCCCGTAAATCGTAGCCACTCACATATTCACGTAACGATTCAATGACGTTTATAGACTTTGCTCACTTAGCAGCGTATAATCTAACATGCTAAGAAAAAGTGTCCGTAATAACTAGTATATGTGCGTTACCTCGCGCATTCACTGCAAACGGTCCAATGTGGTCTATACGCAGTTTCATAAAAGCTGGTATTGGTATCGGGTGTAAAAATATCAGATTGTTTTCCCGCTGGTACCTTATTTAGGATACACACCCGACACGCAAATATGTGTTGTCGTACATACCTTTGTAGCCTAGCAAACCAGTAGTTTTCTTGTATTTTAGAGAACCGAAAAAAAAACATCGTGAATACGTACCGTGATCATCTTACTCCTTAATGTTAGTCCACGTACAGCATTCCATTACATCGCGAAGTCCGTACTTAGAAATTTGGTAATTGCTTTTTTTTACTTCGCTTTTCACGTGGCGTCTTTAGAATTTTATAAGTTATTTTAAAGGATCATCAGCTTGTATCAGTAATATGTAATATTCTTCAGTCATTTGTTGCATCACAAAGCCTTTTTTTGTATTTTCTCAAACGTATCGTTTCCTTGTGCTCTTGATAACGCGCCTACGTGTGCCATTCTTGCACCTCGTCGGTGAATCATATTCGTGTAATCGATTTTACTACTTTGCAATCTGCGCGTTAATTGTACGCTGAGCGTTCAAATAAAGCAGCGTTTGACAGTCAGTTACCACTGTGAAATAAATGTCTATTAAAAAACTGCGTAAAACATTTACGCAAAATACGATACACATCAATTCTAATTTACTTGAGTGATAGTTTTGTTCTTGCTTTCCATTTTTTTTGCAACAACATTACAGCAAGGTCATCGCTGCTAGCGTCACAATGTATTTCCATTTCAGCATCGAGATCATACAGCTGTAACATTGGTTCATCCGTAAGAGTTTTCTTCAATAACGTAAACGCTTTTTCCTGCTTTTTATTCCAAGCAAACACAGATGCGGTTGTTGTCAGATCTGTTAATGGTCTGGCCACTTGTGCATTTTTATAATTAATTGTGTTAAAATAGCTTGTCAAACCAAAAAATCTACGTATTTAATGAACGTTAATCGGTGTCGTCTGTCGGGCGTTAGTGTACCGCTGTAATTCTTTGTGATCTTAGTCATATTGGTGAGACCGAATACCATTCATTTTAACTTCTTTTTCAGTACATGGGAAAAACCGAATTTTTACCTTTTGCTTGTTCTGTTAAGAAGACTTAAAGGTACCTGCTCGCCATATCGAGAGTTGAAAACTATTTCCGGCATGCTAAATGTAAATGTACTCGCAATTTTGTTTTTTTGTTGATTTCATTTAATACCATCGTTTTAAATGTGGTTTTGTTTGCGTATCCAAACTGTAACTTTTTTCCTATTTTTCCGTATGCGACTTGTGGTAAATCCGTAACTGTTCTACTAATAATTAGGTCAGTGACTTGTGCATCATCAGCTACCACCCAAAGTTCAATGATTTCAATTATTGCAAGCGCGAGCTTGTGACATGTAACACCTGGTTCCTCAATATCTTTGCAGGCGAAGAGTTTTTGTTTACAAGCTTCATATATCAAAGTTATGTCTTTTAGTGGTTGTTCGTTTGTTATTTACTATCACACTACGTAAGTACTTCTCTAGAATGTTTTCACCGGTTTCAATTCAAACTTGCATTTATCATGAAAATACGTCGACAAGTCCTCTTTTGCATCTTGGGTCCTTAAACGTATAATTTCCCATAATTCGGTTTTACTGTGTCGTTAATTAAAAGTTTTACAGAATGTTGCAAAAAAAACATGCAAAAAACACACATGATTTAGATGCTCCTAATAGATGCGCTCTAGCAGTCTCAAGCTTCATGGGAGCCGGCCAATTGTAATATCAGACATAACCTGAAAATTTCGCTGTCCGACGCGAAGTGTGACCGCTCATGTCAGTTCCGTCATTAACTTCGTTTGCACCATCAGTGCGCGTGTCAATTTGTCTAGCTTAGCGTGGCTTGTGTTTGTTTGGCTTTGGTTACCTTCCTCCCTCGGGAGAACCTGTAACCCCTAGAGGGTGCGTCCCCAGGTGGCGGATAGGGGTATGCCCGGTAGATATACCAGGTAGGAGGGAAATCAAATACCTCCCGCGGACCAACAAGTAAAAGCAGCGTCTGACCCAGATTGGGCGGCTGCAAACAGCGTCTGTTCCCCATGTGAGGGGCGGCTGGACTACACACTCGCCAACACGCAGTAGAATAGCGCGGCGTTTTAAATCCTATACACCACACCCAAACGGCGAATTACCAAACATACGGAAATATACCCCAGGTGGGCATGGATAAACCAAAATCCCACACCCTCAGAGCGAGGGTCAGCCTCATGGATTCTGGGGTAGTCAAAAATTCGCAAACATACTCAAGACACAGATCTGGACCAAAAACGCGACGTTTAAACATTACTACCTACAATACACAAACACTCTCATCCGAAGAAAAACTAGCACAACTAGAAGAAGAACTAGAACACATAAAATGGGACTTAGTAGGAATGAGTGAAGGAAACACGAAGGTCAAATACACCTGACATCAGAGAACATGCTTTACTACAAAGGAGAAGAGGAAGCCCTATTAAGAAGAGTTGGGTTTATAAAACACAAAATGCATGCAAAGAACATAATAGATATATGAAGTATAAGCTCAAATGTTATATATTTGATTTTAAAACTGAACAACAGATACAATATCAAATTAATACAAACCTATGCACCTACATCGCAAGGATCTGACGAAGAAGTAGACACCTCCTATGATGATATCACAAAGGCAAACGAAAATACCCAAATACATTATACACTCCTCATAGAAGACTTCAACGCAAAGATAGGACAAAAGGAAGACAAAATAGAAACATCAATGGGACAATATGGAGTAGGAGAACGGAACAAGAGAGATAGAAAGGAAACCTACGCACTAGTAAGATCAGTGCCAACACAAAATCTCTAATAAAAGAAAGGAGAGAAATGGGAGACAAAAACTAAGAGGAATTCAGAAAAATCAATAAAGAAATATCAAAAGAAGTTAGAAAAGATATTCGAAAGTATAACACCACAAAAACCATCAAAACAATCAAACAAAATAAAAAACTGAAAGTTCTGAAACGTCAAATAAATATTGGAACAAAAAGCATAATGAAACTAAAAGATGAAAATGGAAATACGATTACAAACAAATCTGATATTGTAAAAATTACAGAAAACTTCTATCGCAAACTATACAAAATGAAAATCCTGCAGAAGTAGAAGACATAAAATATATTAGAAACCAGGAATCGGAAGATATACCTGAAATTAGTCTGGAAGAAATAAAAGCAGCAATTGGAGAGATGAAGAATACCAGATCACCAGGAGACGATGTATGTATGAGAATAGTTATTCAGGCGATTAAGGAAGGCGGACTAGCTGTCCTAAAAGCTTTGAAATCTCTATTTAACGAATGTCTCATAGAGCAAAAAATACCCACTCGATGGGACAAGGTCATCATCACTCTGAGACATAAAAAAGGAGACGCTACGAATCTGACCAACTACAGACCTATTAGCTTGCTACAACACATATATAAGCTCTTTACGAGAATACTATCAAAACGTATAAGTGTAAAATTTGACCTATACCAACCAAGAGAACAAGCTGGATTTAGAGTAGGGTTTAGTACGAATGATCACCTAACAGTACTTAAACTACTTATTGAAAAATGCGTAGAATATAAGCCTCTTATGCTGATATTTGTAGATTATGAAAAAGCATTTGATTCGATAAGTCAGCAGCAACTCTTCCAAGCTCTTTCGCAATGCCGAATAGACTCCAGATACACGGGTTTACTAAAATACATATATAACCACGCAACCGTATAAGTAAGATTACACGAAGACACTAACACATTTCAAATAGAAAAAGGGGTAAAACAGGGAGATGTCATATCCCTTAAATTATTTACGACACTCTTAGAATATATGTACAAAAACCTAGATTGGGAACAGTGTGGAATTAATATCAATGGTGAACTACTAAACCATCTAAGATTTGTCGATGATGTAGTCCTAATCACAAATAAGATAGAGGAAGCAAATAAAATGCTACAAGAACTCAAAGCTGCCTCAAAAGAAATCGGGCTTGACATTAATTATATAAAGACAAAATATATGACAAACCTGGTCTTGAGCGATAACATTTCGGCAGATGATATAAAAATCGAACAAGTATACTCATAAAAATATCTGGGAGACGAGTTAACCATTGGAAGAGATAATCAAACCCACGAACTGAAGAGGAGAATCAATTTAACATGGGCAGTCTACGGTAAGCTCAGCAACATCCTTAAATCAGATATCCCAATATGCCTCAAAAGGAGAACGTTCGTTCAGTGCATACTCCCTGTTCTCACTTATGGGGCTGAAACACTAACATTGACCAAGAATACTATAAAGAAAATAAGAGTAACTCAGACGGCAACGGAAAGGTCAATGCTAGGAATAACACATAGAACCAAAATACCAAACACCACAATTAGGCAGTAAACAAAAGTAAAGGATGCTGTGTTGAGGATAGCTAAGCTGAAGTGGAACTGGACGGGACACGTGGCAAGACTGAAAGATGAGAGATGGACAAGACGAATGATTAAATAGAGACCCAGGCAAGACGCATTCAGAAGCAGAGGTAGACCACCAACAAGATGGTCCGATGATGTAAAAAGAGTTGCAGGAAATTGGATCCAGATTGCACAAGACAGAAACAAATGTAAGGGTTTGAGGGAGGCCTATGTCCAGCAGTGAGCGACCTAGGCTGGGGAAGAAGAAGGTCACGTTCCTGTTTTGTGGTGTTCTGGTCTTGTACGCGTGTCTTTTCGTGAAGTGGAAAAACGTTATTACTCACCAAACTTGCAAACTTGTTCAAAGTAGAAACGTATTTATCGTTGTGGCGATTTGCCATTTGCACTATAGAAATTTTGCACTGCTTCTAAATACTTGAAATAACAAACTTTTTGTAATGATCCCACTTTTGATATTGTTAGAATAGCCTTGAGTCTTCCAAATTTAACGTAATGATTGAAGGAAAAATCGAAAACTTTAAATTATTAAAGTATAAAAAAAAGATTACAACAGTTGATTTAAACATAACTCAACGGCTACTTGTTTTCGCAAACTTCTCATCGACTTCTCGCCAGCACGGTCTTCCACTTCCTTTGCTTTTATTACCGATTTGCACAGATCTTGCACTTGGCCAATCTTATTATCGATTCATTTAACAAGAATTCCATATATTAATAAAGAATAATATTAGACAATGCACAACATACAATTATGGTCTTGGACACGTGGTCAATTTCTTAAGCGTGTTGCCACAGTTGCTAATATTATCAATAATGCTGTACACTTGCAGCAAAATTCGTAAGCTTGGCATGGAAAAAGCAAACTAAAAGCAAACTTGCCGTAAGTTTACATGCTATCTGGGTACAGCGTTTAATTGGAAATTTGACTAAGAATTTGCAACAAAAATGTTCAATCTTGTGAATAACAGACAATTCTCCCTTCAATCAAAACTATAATAAACTAGCTTTTTTTTATTTATTTTTTTAATGAAGCCTTAATGAGTTTGATTTCTAAAAAAATTAACATTTTTGGCAAGAAAAGAAATAAACAAAATGAATTCGTGGGATTTTACTAGAGAACGTTTTATAGAAATGCTGTATTAATTTTATTTTTCTAGTAACCAAAAGCCAGAGAATAAATCTTTGAGAAAACGAGTCGTGTAGTGGATCTAATAAAAACAAAATTTAGTTCTACTTTTTATCTATTTCAAGACCCGTGTATTGACATAAATGTTAAATTTTATGAAAAGTCAGACTTTCTTTAAAATACTAGATTCTTTCCAAAAGGCACATATTTGGTATACCATTTTTTGAAATGACTAGACCTAGAAAGTGGTTACATTTTGGAATCTTTAAAGTCGTATAAAAAACTTTTTTTTTCATTTGATGAACTTGTGTTGTATAATGCAAATTTGTTATTTCAAGTGAAACATAACCGGACATAAACATTTCTTAAGCTAGTTCATCTACATGTTTGCACTGTTTTTGCCAATCTAATGCTATTTCAGAAAACGCGTTTCTCACTAACAACTCAATTTTGTTGGCGATTTACTGTACGTTATCATTGCAACCTTATGTATAGCCAAACTCCATATGAACTCAATCGGATTAAGATTGCAATGATATGGAGGCAAACGTAATCCATGTGCATGTTTTTTTTAAATTTCATCTACATAAAATGTTTTAATGTGGCTAATCTTTTCCACTAGTTCTAACAATTCGGTTTTTCGCATATCCTCAGTTATTGAAACCTTGTTGCTTTCAAACTAGTCTCTAATTTCTTGTTTTCTTGTGACTTGGGTTATAAGTTTGTTGATTTGAGCACTGTGGTACGGTGCGTTATCTATAACAACGATGACTTTTGGATTCAAACTTGGGATTAACTGTTTTTTGATCCACTGAATAAAATTGTGAGATTCATGTATCCGTGGTAATATCCCCGGATTTGCTCTTTAGTTTCAAAATCAATAAGGAATTGTTTACAAATGAATATGCACCACCTGAGTGTACAATAATGTACCGCTGAACAAAACGATTTATATGCACCCAATTAGTCCTTTGACTGTCAGCATTTACTAATCCCACAAGATGGGTAAATAAAAATTTTGTATAAATATGTAATGGGTTTTTTGTCTCAGAAAGCAGCGTTTTCTTTCAACTTTCCTAGATAAAGAGAATGCAAAGCGTTTCTCGCCGGTTTTCGCATTTTTTAAAGTTGAAACCAATTCTTAAAAAATGTCTTCGAATAGTTTCTTGTCTGCCAGTATATTTAATCTTGTCTTGCATCTTGCTCCCTAAAATTTTAAACGTCAACACTTTCTTGTCAACCATGTAAACTTCATACGCTGTTCTCTTTAAAATTGCTAAATCGCACTCAACCATCATTATTTTGTTGGATTCTCCGTTTCATCTTTTTCTTTCATAATTTCCTGTGTTTACATTTGACTAGAATATTCCGTTAGCTTCCTAAATTTTGTCGAATATTCTAGAAGTTTGAGAATTATTTAATACCTAACTAGTGCAGCGTTTAAAATCAAATATAAAACTTAAATTTCGTGTGTTTACAGTAAATGTTGGTACGCAGGTTTAAATATTCAGCTTTTGACTTTTTTAAAATACATGATATTATTAAATTCTTTTATGTAAATAAACTGTTTAATAATATAACTACTTTTTTTATAAATTTGTTGCAACCTTTTGCTCAAAATTTATTTTTATAAAATTGTACATAACAAGTAATGCTTTTAAAAAACGTTTACTTTATAATCAAAATTGAATTATGAGTACAGCCAAAACATTTCATTGTTAAAATTTAAAAATTACATATGTAACTACATTTTTGTTTATTTCATACTGACATTGACAAATGTTTAGAAATGTCAAATTGTAATAGTAAATGTTTTTTATATTTATTTATATATTAACATATTGCGTGGTGTCAGTTGATTTGTTTCAATTTTTGGATCAGTTGTTATTAAGTACCCGTAACGCTAATCAAACATTTGGTAAGAAGACGCTGAAGTTCCATTTTAAAATTTGTAATATCTTATCTTTTTGTAGAAAAGTATACATCTTGCTTTGGTGATATAGGATGCATAAGCATCACAGAAGAATGGTATCATCAGAAATATAGACCACAAAACGTAAAACCGTTAGATCGAAACACAATAAAAACCGAATTTAATGTTGTTGTTAAATCAAAAAATTCGGTACTTTTTTAAATACTTCTTAACCATATCCTAATTATTTTTGCCTTTAAGGTAGTTTTTGATTTAGATTTTATACACATAAAAAATGGTAGCGAAATAGAAAAACCTTCAAACAATTCAAAAATTGTGCTTTTGATTCACGATTTTACTAGTAATGGACTTACAGGATGGATAAAAGTAAGTATTTAACATGATTAATTAATGATGTCGGTAGCAGTTGCAAAATTCTTAACGTAAAAGATATGCTGATTGAAAATACACTAGTATTGCGAAATAAAAAACATTTTACAAACCTAATGCGAAATCAAGAAAAAAAGCAGAAACTAAAGATTTCCTTGTTAATTTTGCAACTAAATTTAGTAACGTTAGAATACAATCTAAAAACAACGTGTTTTTGAAAGCGCAACTATCTCTAACTAAACTTTTTATCAGCTTCATATGCTTCAGTGCCAGAATTTTTCGTTTTTCCGAGGGCAACGGATGATTCATTATAAACTATGATTCGTGGACAAAAAATTACCTCTTTAAACTAATCTTATAGTTACAGACTTTTCTTACTAGACCTCGTTAAATGTGGTCACTCATAAATAAACATTTTTCGTGTACATTTAATTTTAAGAATTTTTTATTAATCAGTTCTCTGTTTTCATGATTGACTTATAAAGTGCAATTTTTTTGCATATCTCTTTGCAATCTTTTTTAATAAAATGTTTTTCATTTTTTAGAGCAGTCTTAAATAAAATTCTGTTTTCTTTTGTCCTAATGAATTTTCTCTTGCGTTCTTTGGCAGATTTAGTTACTGATATATCCAAAGAAAAACTTCTTCTTTTTGAGCTTTTTATGACAAATTCTCTGTTAAAATCGTGTATAACGTTTTCAATATTATCATTTGTAATTTCATCCTGTTGAGCTTAATTATCTAAAGAAACTAGGTTTTCATCTAATATTTGCACATTCGTTACCTTGGAAACAGTTTCATTTTTTTCTTAATTTTTTTAATCATTATTATTTTTATCTTTTTCAACTGCCCAGTAAACACAAAATTGATAATGTTTAGTAACAGTTTCAAAACAAAAAATTTATGATTCACTCTTGTTTCAAACATAAAAGAAACCTAACTGCAATAAAATAGCTATAAGTCCATCGCTGTTTCACTTATTTGAATCAGTATAGTTTCGGTATTTTAAATTCAAATCTGTTGCAAACTAAATGTTGCATTCGGTTTACGTTTTAAAAGCTTCGTTCTTGAACTGATACTAAATGATCGATACATGTATGATTTTTTTGTTTCAATAATGAACTAAAACAATTCTTTCAATAATATAATAATACATTTTCGAAAGCACGTTTCAAATTTTATTGCACAATAAATATTTTTAAATACAATATCACATTGAGTTTTTTACATATTGCAACTTTCCTGGATGTGGTCTTTTCACGGAAGCCTCGAAAACTGCATCAGTTACTGTTGGGTAGCAACTTTTAACAGCATCTGTAACATAGAAATAAATATTTCATTTATATACATACATAATCATAGAGTTACACAAAATTAATTACATTTTTTTAATCAAGAACAACACAAACTTAATATAAATATCACTTTAGCAATCATTAGAAAGTTATAAAAACACTGTGAATATCTTTAGCTGTACATAATCGTATAGAAAACTTCAAGAATTGAACTGTAATTATAAATCCTAAAGTATCGTCAGATTTACGCAATAATCTACCTTAACGCAACCATGTGTGTTAATTTACATTTTTTTATACAAATTAAAACATGATACATAAAGAACAGAAATGATAATAATATCGATTACATTTATGGATTATAATAAAATGTTTCGACTTACCGTTTATTGTTCCATTTCGTAATTGTACACACAGCATCACTTATCAAACTGCAACCGAACAAGTGAAAAGATATCAATTTGCAGCGCAAGCGTTGACGACAGTAATCAAAAGTATAGCAACGACTAATGCTGACTAATCACAAAGTATTCGTTTTTCCTAGAACGATTCCACTGTTTTGAAAATAATTCAATCTTATTTAATCGATCTTTAAACAATTCTAGTTATTCAAAAAATATTTGGTTTTAATAAATCAGTTTTTAGACGGTTGCTGATTATGGGATAAAAATTGCAAGTACTGAAACGGTTTAAAGCTGATTGTGAAAAATCGGAACTCTTTCAATTTATTCACTGTCAGTTACATGTAAATGATATAAAAATGGAACTAACACGAAACAACGTAATGAAACAATTGTTTTAATTTTGTGACTGTAACAGTTTCAATCCGTGTTTACTGGGTGCTTGATTAATAAAATTGTTTAAATAGGCGCCTGTTCAATTAATTTTTATTTTAATTTAAGGATTAAATTGTGTTACTAAAAATTGCCAAGCAAATAACTTATTCGTTCATTCAATAAAATTTAAAATTTGAATAAATTTAAAATAAGCAAAAGGAATTTTATAAATCTTAAGTTATTTAAAACTGTTCCTGTAAAATTTAATATTGTTATTAAAAATTGTATTATCATGTTTTTGTTTTTAGGTTTAATAAAGTATTTCTTTTATACATATGTTCCTTTCTGAATTTGCAAAAAAAAATTAGTTACACTGGTTATGCAGCACACAATACATTTATATATATCTAACAATATACATTTAAATTAAGCGCCCAATTTCTTTTTTTTGAGATTGTACCTTACAAACAACTGTGGCGCCGGTATCCCCTCTCTAACTATCTTGTTTGCTGTGTGGACACGTAACATTCTTTGTTAGGCTGCTAATTCAAAATAATTGAAAGCGGTTTTTGCTGTTTTAGATTTTCAAGGTGCCAAAATTTTTCTAATAAATTATCCAATTTACCATTTGGACAAAAAGGGTCCCTTAAATTTAAATTGGAGTATACTGTACCCGAAGATTGGAATGTTAACAACCAGATACTATACCCAACCAAGTAAGGTTTTTTGGAGAGTCGGCCTATTTTTGTCCAGTGAAACCTAACCCACGCACATCAAATTATAATAATTGCCGGCTTTAATTAGCAAGTCAATGGGAAATGGTTTTTTATAGTTTTTATGCAACAGTCGGATGTCAATATTGATTTATCGAAAGAACGAAGCGGCAAATTTTCTGCAATGCTTGAAATAGTAAGAGATTGCAGCGACGTTTTAAAATCGTTATATAAGGAAACCATTTTTAAATTAACAGCAGAGTTTGATTGAGAGAAGAATTGATGTCTAATATTTAAATGTTAATTTTATTGCGCTTTAAGTTTTCAATTTTTTTGTAAACTCATCGGAAATAAGATTACAATGTCTGCCCGTATTTAAAATAACTATTGGTACATGCTAATTAATTTCGTTTGACAGTATTCTCACACAAGCAGTAGGTAGCAATATATAGACCGAGATAACACGAATGTATAAGAAGTGTTCGATCATGCGGAATGTCAGTTTTTGTATCTGCAATTACTGAATGAAGTTCAAGTGTTGTTAAGGTGAAGATAAATAAGTGATTAGCACGTGCGAAGTTTTAAATAAACAAAAATGTACACCCAGGAAAGTAAACGTGACTTTTAAAGTAAACAACTGTGTAGTGATAGCGTATTATTGTTTTATATATTACCGTAAGTGTTTATTAAATAACCTTAGATTAATAAGTTCAGTTAAGTTTAAACGTGTACATAATTTTAGTAGTTTAAATAATTACTTTTAATAATAAAATTTGTTACAATTTGGTGTCACGGTGCGCGGTCGCAATTTATAGTAGTATTTAATACCGCTCCCGTAATAAATAGTAACTCGTAAGTTAAATTCGTATTGTTTTAAAAATTGTTTCGTTCTTATCAGACGTGGGACGATATTACAGTTGGTAATTCGATAAAGTGTTTATTAAACTTTTTCTTTTAAAAAAGTGCCTGATCGCGATATTAATTCGTTCCTGTACACTAGTGGTTTAATATTAACAAGTCGATCGTTATTAAAATCTTGTGTTATATAAAAACTGCATTTTAAAAAATAGTGTATTTAAACTTTTTATTCGTGTTATATTTAAACTTATGCCGGTTACGCGTTCGCAAGCAGTTGGATGGATTCAAAAATATTTGAAATAAAAAATGGGAGAAAACTCTCAAAAAATGGAAGAAAATTCTAGAAGTTTAAAAGAAGAAATACGAGCGAGCATGGAAAATCAAATAAAGACTATTGAGGAACAAATACAAGTTAGTGTAGGAAATTAAATCAAAATTTTCAAGAGGAAACACAAGCAGACATGTTAAATTTAAGAGAAGAAATATGCGAAGTTCTGGAAAACGGAAAACAATCTATGAATGAGAAAATAGAATCAATAGAGGACCAATTAGAAGACAGAATGAAACTGTTTGAAGAAAAAATAAAACAAATGAATTGTCACGGTGAAGGAAGCGTCACAAGTGTAGATTTAATAATGGATCATCGGGAAGAAACCACTCACAAGTTTAAAGTTGTACCGCCAAATTTTGATGGTAAAGTTCCATGGTCAACCTACTACAAGCAGTTTGAAGCCGCAGCTACAGCTAATGGTTGGAGCAACAAGCAGAAAGCAACATCTTTAATAGTGTCCTTACGTGGAGAAGCGCTTGGAATTTTACCAACTGTTTCTGACTACCTGCAAGTGTATCAAGCTCAAATTAAAAGTCAAGTTCAGAAAGCTGCCGAAAGTCTTTAAGAGTTTGAGGCTGACATCGCCAGATTAACACGGGTTGCGTATCCTACAACACCAGATACTTTCTTGGAACAGTTGGCTATTCAAACCTTTGTAGACGGCCTCTAAGACAACAAAACGCAGCAGACTTTCTGGTTAGCTCGACCGAAGACATTAGACGACGCTTTGGTGCATGCTTTGGAGTTTGAAGCAGCAAACGAAGCATCGCAACGAGACGGTCATAGACAAACACTGGAAAGCATCGAGGAGATAGCGCGACGAATACTTCGGAAAAGAGGAGTGACAACTTTAAATATCGGTGAAATAGGCCCTGTACGACGACATCGTACTAAACCTACGAAGAGAAGAAAAACGCTCGAAAATTTGGAACGAAGCGACCAAAAGAGACAAAAGGTAATCTCGTCTAGTCAGGCTCCGAAGATTACCATTCAAATAGCGTCGCCTAGAGAGCAATTGCATAGCATTTATCTCGATGGAAAGATCAATGAAAGAAGTGTTTAGTTACTGGTTGACACTGGAGCAACAAAGATCATTATTCGTCGTGAGAAGTTATTGGAAAACGAGAAGACATCATCAGTAACAGTACGACTTCGAACGGCGACGGGCGAAAAAATACCTACTCACAGACAAGTCAACGTAACCATTGGTTTGGGAAATGGAGTACTCGACCATTAAGTACTGGTAGCCGACATCACAAAAAAAGTTATCCTGGGAATGAACGTAATGAAATAGTATGGGTTTTATTTAGATATGAAGAACGATGTCCTGAAGATCGACAATGAAGAAATTCCTTTTCATTCGTCAGAGAAAGCAGCCGTGCGAGTCTTATTGAGCGAAGACGTGACTCTGCCTGCAAGGACGAAAAGTGTGGTAATGGCACGCCTGTATGGAAATCTCTGGGAAGGCTACATACGCGCGATTGAACCAATGGAAGGCGGTTTAGTTAAAAAGGGACTACCCGTTGGCAGAACTTTAGTACGAGTAAAAAACACGATGTCAGTAAAGATCTTAAACATAAAAGCAGATCCTGTAACGTTGAAAAGGAAGACCGTGGTAGGCCAATGCACGCCAGTATTACAAATTGTGAGATACGTGAAGTCTAACGAAGATACGTCGCCGAAGAAGTGTCCACAACATCTATTAGACATTCTTACCACCAAATGCTAAACCTCAGCCAAGACCAGCTGGCTAAAGTTAAAGTGTTGATCCAAGTGTATCAAGATGTGTTCGCGCTGGAAAGTAATTCCAAAGGAAAAACTAACACAGTAAAACATAAAATTAATACCGGAGACGCTCGGCCGATACGACAACATCCACGCAGACCTCCTTTGGTAAAAAGAGAAGAAGCCAAACAAATAATTACGGATATGGAAAGAAAAGGCGTAAGAGAACTTTCAAGTAGCCCATGGGCATCCCCAGTGGTACTCGTAAAGAAGAAAGATGGATCAACAAAGTTTTGCGTAGACTACAGGCAGCTAAACGACGTGACCAAAAAGGACAGTTACTCTTTACCTAGAATTGACGATACGTTAGACACCCTGTCAGGATCCCAGTGGTTTTCCACGTTAGATTTAAATAGTGGTTACTGGCAAGTAGAATTAGAACCCAAGGATCGTAAAAAAACAGCATTTACGATCGGAACTGATTTTTAGCAGTTCACTGTGATGCCCTTCGACCTGTGTAACGCTCCTGCAACATTCGAACGTTTGATGGAGACCATCTTGCGCGGATTGTTTTGGAAGACGTGCTTGGTTTACCTAGACGACGTGATCGTGATTCCAAGGTCGTTTGAAGAACACTTGAACAACTTGAAAGAAGTGTTCCAGCGACTACGTGGGGCTAACCTCAAACTGAGCCCAAAGAAGTGCCGCGTATTTAAGAAGAAATTGCAATACCTTGGCTACGTCGTATCTAGAGATAGAGTAAAAGTTGACCAAGACCAAGACCGAGCAGTGCAAGCATGGCAAAGACCAATCGACAAACATCAGGTCCAAAGTTTCCGTGGGTTGTGCACCTATAGACGATTTGTACCCGGATTTGCCAATATTGCCAAACCTTTGACCAAATTGACGCAAGAAAGTGCAGAATTTAGATAAAATGAAGACTGCAAAAATTCTATCCATCAACTAAAACAGGCTCTAGTCACTTTGCCGATTTTGAGTTATCCAAGAGAAGATGGAAAATTTGTTTTGGATACAGACGCAAGCAATTTGGCCAAGAAAAGGTTATCGCGTATTTTAGCAAAGTTTTGTCCAGGCCAGTAAGAAATTAGAGCGTGACTAAGAGGGAGCTGTTAGCAGTCAAGTCCATTGAACATTTCTACAAATATTTGTATAGACGAAATTTTTTACTGAGAACAGACCACGCCGCTTTAAAATGGCTACTGCAGTTCCGTAACCCGGAAGAACAAGTGGCAAGAAGGATCAAGAGACTGCAAGAGTATGACTATGACACAGAACACCGCAGTCATCGGACCGCTGATGCTTTGTCCAGAAGAACATGTCCGGCGGACTGCAGCCATTGTTCGCGACTGGAAGAAAAAGTTAAATGCCTCTGGAGAACTGCTATGGTTGATGATGAGTGAGAACCTGAGCAGTTACGTCGCGAACAAAAAAACGATCCTTAAATAACACTACTCCTGGACTGGAAAGAAAACGTTCCCAGAATCCGATTCGGGAAATAAATACATCCTGGTGGCGATAGATTATTTCACAAAATGGACGGAGGCTTACGCCATACCCAATCAAGAAGCAGCTACAGTTGTTGACGTATTAGTAAAAGAGTTTTTCTGTCGGTTTGAAGTTCCGTTAGAATTACACTCCGATCAGGGCCACAACTTTGAGCCTGGGATGTTTCAAGAAGTTGCCGACTGTTGGGAATTAAGAAAACTAGGATGACGCCTCTCCATCCTCAATCTTATGGCATGGTTGAGCGGATCAATCAAACAATGTGCAAGTACTTATCTAAGGTAGTGTCCGATTACCAAAAAAAACTGGGATCAGTACTTGCATCTTTTCCTAATGGCATACCGATTATCCGTTCACGAAAGCACAGGCCAAACACCATCCTGTGTGATGCTCGGTCGCGAAATACGATTGCCATGCGACCTCCAGTTTGGGCAAAGACCGGAAAGAAAAGTTGCTGGAGAAGATACACAAATTGCCAAGAACAAGATAAAGACTAGATATGACGTCAAGGCGCAAAATGGTTGGTTTCAACCTGGCTATATGGTCTGGTTGTATAATCCTCAAAGGAGACGTGGTTTGTCGCCGAAGCTGCAAAGGCAATGGGAGGGCCGATACTCGAGTATCGTTCGCACTTTTTTAAAAGTGCACGATGTACGAAATTACATCATGTTTTTAATTTAAATGTGTCTATTTTTTAATTTAACTATATAAAAAAAAATATTTGACTCAATGTGAGCGAGCTTGATGAAGTGTTCATCCTGAACACAACAAGTCGCAAATTACTGAAGTAGTTGCTTTCGTCCAACCTCGTAAAAGAAGGGGTCATTAATTTGGTCAAACTAAAATTAGTTGACTACTTCATCTTTGAAATTTTCTAAAATAAAGGTAGCGCGAGTACTTGCGTCTAAATAAGCATTATAACAATTAACTAGAGTGATTGCTTAGCCAACTTCAGTTGATATTCCATCGACCTGTACGTATAGTTCATGATATTTTTTGGGAAATTCCTTAACACTATTCAAATGTAATTTCATTTTTTTGAGTGATTTTATTTGAACAATCGTTTCTATAAAAAAATCAAATATTTTAAATCTTTCAATAAGTAACTGCTTTCCAGCTTCAAGATGATTTATTTCTTTTGAGTTAGCCACTACAAAGTTTAATTATATTTACTAACAATGTGTACACAAATAAATATTCTTTGAACCCATGCCTTCGGGTGTAATGTAAAAGCACAAGTAACACACTGTTACGAAATCATGTATTACTTTAAACCCAATAAATATGAGTGGCGAAATGGCAAAAAACCCACTAAGTTAATAGAATAAATAGTATTATGACTGAATAATTCTTAATGAAGTAACACATTAATCAAAATAAAGGTAAATTATGATAGGAACAGATAGGAAACTAACCTGTAGCCCTCGATAATTTATATTGTTGATGTTGGTAGCACTATTGGTTGTCCTGGAGCTCTCTTTCATTCCACGCTAGGATTGCAAAATAAAGGTGGAGGCGATGACGCACATCTTGTTTTGTATGACGTTGTATGGGAAGTTATATACAACCACGTGTGTAAAAATTGGAGCACTCGTGGGTTAATTAGTAAAACAAATAAATAAATAAAGTAGATTGCTGCAGTATACCTAGCAGCGTTTCTCACCATGTGCACAAATTCTTCTTTGTTTAAATGTTCGTTAATTTTTCCAGATTTTCCACAAAAAATCCGACGCCAATGACCATGTATTTGTTTGTATCTTTTATACTTAAAGTTTGTTTGTTTTACCGTGTTTTACGAAATACTAACACGTGCGCATTGTTTGTCTGAATACCAGCATTTTCTTGTTTTATTTTTTTAATAAATAAAACTGACACTCATTGTTTATAATATTTAACCGATTTAATAAGGTATAACAAATACAAAAAAGATTTTGCATAAAAATATAACTTACATTTTAAGTAATTAAACCGGATACACAAGCACTACTGTTTACCGTGCTGTGGTTGCAATTTTCCAATCCCTACTTAACATTTTTTGTTAGGAGGGGTAAAGATAGACGACTAATTCAAAATATTTGAAGGTTTTAACAATTATCATTCAGCTATATTTATCAAAACCCCAAGTTCCAACATGATTCTATCAAGCGGTGTGCATTGTACAACTCGTTCATATTTTGTATAGAAATCGGACTACCAAAATTTTTACTTTGTGAACGTTTTTACCCAATTTCAGATTTTTCGTTATTAAGCAACTTTCAGGTTTGTTTGTTTAACACATATACCGTGTAATATTAGCAGTAGATATGCACAATCCTAATTAATTCCCTGTATTGCTGATAAGTACACACAATTGTCCTCGATAAAATAAAATTATTACTTTTTAATTTTTTTAATCGTACAATCTGAATCTAATATAAAAAAAGATTAAAATGTCTGCATGGACTAGCTTTGTAATTTCAGCACGGACTGAATGAATATAATCGATTCAGTAAAATATTAACTAAACCTGCGTTTCTGAGTTTCTTAATTTTTTTTTAAATTACTACCGTTATTTGATTTTTAATTTAAAGTTGTTTAATTAAGCATCAAACTTTTTAATAAATTTTAATTAAATATTAAAAGTTTTATATTTTTGAAATGAATTTTTGTGTTTAAAAAGTTTGGTTTATAGTTGAAAAAGCGGTTATTATGGCAGATGCGGTTAAATTTAAATCGACAAAAAGTTATAGTAATAATTACGAGAGCTCGAGTATAGCGTATTGCTTAAAAGCATTTGAAAACGTATCTAGTGTCAACACATGTTGGATTAAAAGCATCGATAAATATATATTACTAAAGTTCATGTAATAAGTTATCCAACTTCCGTCATCGATATTTATGACGTCATGTAGTAGCGTTGATGCCAATATCAAAATATCAAAAGTTGCAGGTTATGTATACAGATTTACATGTTATATTAATAATAACCAAATTGCCTTGATTTACTATGTTTTTCTGCATAATTCGGTTAACATATATAAAATTATTTGCTAATTGTAATAAACATGTACTTGATAACTATCTTTAGTATTCCTATTAATTAACAAAATAATATAATAATACATACAAATAACTGCTACAACTAATGTTAAAGGAATCTGTTGGCAAGTCTTCAATAAAACTATTGGTTTTATAAAGCAACGTTAAGTTGATAAGTAAAGTGCCCCTTCTTTATTTAATACTTTTACTGTATAAATATTTACAAAAATGTAAGTTATTTAAATAACATTCTAGCTTTTAATTATAGTATAAATCATACTAATCTAATTACTAAAATCTGATCCACTGTCATCGCTTTCACTGTTGAGATTAATAATTAATGGTGCAACATCTTCTACGTCAAAGCCAATCTCTCGATCCCACCATTCTTTAATTATTTTTTCAGTGTGTTTAACTGAATTATTCCAGGCTTCTGGTGTAACTGTTGCCAAAGCCTCGTGCCACATTTTCATAGATTTTTCTATTGATTTACCATCCCTACCAATATGTCGATTATAATAATTCTTAGTAATACCCCATACAAGTTCAATTGGATTAAAAATGCAATGGTAGGGAGGTAATCGTAGGACTTTATGACCATATTGTTCAGCTAACGTATCTGCTTTAAATACTTTTGGAGGTTTATTTCTAAAGAAGCAATAATTGCATTAATCTACTCATTACACTGTGAATTTTCTATTTACATAAGCACTTTCTGTAGAAGTTCGATTTTTAATGAATTTTCATCAAATTCAATTTTATGATTACTAAGCCATTCGGCAATGTTAGCTTTCTTCCACGTACTATTAGGTACTTTTTCCAATATGCTGCTGTGGTATGAAGCATTATCCAACACAATTGTAGATTTTCGCTTTAGATTTTTTAATAATTGATGTTCAAACCAATGCAAAAAAATTTTCTCGTTCATCTCCCCATGATAATCTTAATTTTTTGTAGAAGAAGAAAAAATTAGTTCTGCTCCATTAATAAAACCTTCCTCATTCCCTGCATGTAACACTATGTATCTAAAAAACCAAAAGAATATGTAATTTCAAATTCACAGCTCATAATTATAAACTAACCTTTTTCCATCAACCTTTGTACTTTTAACGGTTCTTAAGTCGTCATCCTGCCATGACCGATTTACTGTGCCATTCTGGAAAATCCATGTTTCATCCAAAAAAACAAACTGGCATATTTTTTCGGCTTTGATCCTCATGTATGTTTTTAAGAACCTTATTCTTTTAAGAACAACATCGGGTAATTCCATCAGACCTCGTCTGGGGTTGTCTTTTTTCCATTTAAACCCTATATTATTTAAAACAGTGTGCAACGATTTAGCACAACCTTCGAAAAGTTCCTCTTCTTTTAATTTTTGCCATAAGATATTTACCGTAATATGCTCGTCTGTAGTTATTTAATGTGACATAAGAAAATTGAAGCGCGTTAATATAATTTAACTTACGATTTTGGTACATTCTGTAAATTACATTACGAATTGCACATTTATTAAACTCCTCAATATTCGTAATGGGTTTTTTATGTGGCCGCTGTTTAGAAACAAATGGTTCGTTCTTCTTTAAGGCTTGCGACACACTAGTAACTGTAGAGATGTTAATCTTTAAAGCAGCTGCTACACGCTAAAATTAGAATAATATTAATAAAATATATGTAAAGTAAATAATGCAATAAATTACTTCACGAACTGATGTTACAGGTATAAATGGACCACCATTGTCCCGTTCTTGTTGAAAAAATTCAATCAAATTAGCAACAAGCTCCTTTCCCCTACTTCCCAATCTACGGCCCGGCATTATTGTAGTGATTAAATGTTAATTCGCTCAAACGTATGTTCTGAAAAGAACAATTTTTGATACAAAAGGTAGAAACAGCGAAAACACGGAGAAATAAACACACTAACCTAACAAACGATAAAATGTAAACAAACATATGTACGAAAAAATTGCAATGCCGCCCAGGTTGCCAACTTTACAGCATGCTTTATACAATTTTATTTTATGAGTTAGAAGAGTAAAACTATATTTGTTGTTTTGGTTTAGATGTGATGTCACGAATGACGAAAGTTGGAAAACATATTACATAAACTATAGTTGCTATTTTTTCTATTATGCAATTCTTCAAAGTGTGACAGAGGTAGATAAATCTTATCGGTCATACTCGAGCTCTCGGAATTACTACTATAACAGATGTTACGTATTTATATTTACTAATTACGTTGGTTTTTTGTGCTATCGGGTTTGTTATAAACACGGTTATTATTAGAAACAAATAAATTTTGTTACGTTATGCTAATCGTCTAAATTTGTAATGAGTGCTACTCTAGACGACAAACAGCAAATTGTTTTGTTTTATGTAATTATGTTTGCTTGCGATTTTATTTAACAATTCAAATACAAACTCCAATAAAAGTATCAAATAAATACCTCGTCGGACCAATCCCATCGATTTTGATAATCGCGTCGCTTACGTGACTACGTGAATTAGTACTGAATCGTCTTTGCTTTGCATTTTTGTTCCTTTGTACAAACATATTACTGTAACCAATTTCATTATTAAAACTAATTTATTTATACTTTTACTAAAAATATTTTTACTTATACTAAAAATATGTACAAAATTGCCAGTTTTGAGATATTTGCAATTAAAGCTTTTAGGCCGGCCCTGACTATCTAAATAAATGAAAATTGTTTGTTAATAATTATGCGGTAAATTATGGGTGTAAATGCTGTAAAATCCGTGAAGTGTATTGATGTACAAAATTAATTGTTAATAAAATAATTAAAGCAGATAGTAATGTTTATTTCTATTATTATTACTGACCTAGCTTGAAAAAAATTACTTTGTGTACACGATCACGTTTATATTTAGTTGTAACCAAAACAAGACTTCAGATAATTAAATGCAAAATTCAATTTTCTTAGAACTAAGTTCGAATCTGATTTATATACGTCTCGATTTTTTAACGGATTTCTTTAATTGATGCTAAGTGATTCGTGTAGAGGTACTCGCACTTCATTATATTTAATTTAAACTTTTTGTATTATGTACAATAGTGATACGGTTTTAATGTATCGTGAGTGTAATCATAACCTCCACGCCACGCATAGATTCATCAAAACTTTAATATTGATTTTTCTTCAACAATGTATGTGCAGATATCGTAAAATTTAAAAGATTGAACACGAAATAGCACTAGAAAAATATGCCGCACAGCTAACGTGTTCCATACACATACATGGTGTTTTAAGGAATTATTATTTGTACACTTACCATGTTCAACAAGTCAAACAGTTAACCGATGTGGATATTCAACCACGACCTGAGTTTTGTAAATAGTTACAGCAACAAGAAATTTTTGACTTTCATTTTAATGCCACAGTATTGTTTTCAAATGAGTGTCATTTTACACAAAATGAAGTGCTGAAGTTTTACAACACACATCTTTGGAATGAAAAAAACTCTTATGAAATTCAACAAAGTAAACTTTTTTGACCACGGTCTTTGTAGTAGAAAAAAACCTCCACTTTTTTTAGTTTTTGCACACAACAAAAATTAAGTTTATTAAGAAAATTGTCTATTATGTTATATCGCTCAAAACACAATCTACGTGTAATGTGGAAGTTATAATTGTACTCACCGTACATTAAAATAATTTCTCTGTATTCTGTAATTGTACAGAATAAATAAATTTAATTAATTATGAAATACGAGTACGTTTGCACAAATTACTTAGCATCAATTGAAGAAATCCGTAAAAAAATTGAGGCATAAATAAAATCTTGTTTTGGTTAGAAGATAAACGTGATTGTGTACAAAAAGTACATTTTATAGGTCAGTAATAATGCTAAGAAATAAACAGTATTTGCTTTAACTATTTTATTAACTATTTATTTTGTAGATGACGAAAAAAGAAAGAAAACAATGATCAACACAATACATTAATACGTTTCACGGGTTTTGCACCATTTACTGCATAGTTATAATCAACAAACAATTGTCATTTATTTTTTTACTTTAGACCAAATCTTAAAAAAAACTTTTTATTTAACGCTATAAGGAAACTGCTTCTTGAGTTTGTAGTCGTATTTCAGATACACCTATATGGTATATGTTAGTAATCAATTATAAGACCTAATCTTGCCATTTTGATTACACGTAATATTAAGTATTTGCGGTCATTTTTAAACAGTTTTAATCTAAATCAAGATCTAAATTTATCTACTGAGCAGTTCAAGTCATTTTGTTAAGATGACACATCTAAAAGAAATGAAATTTATTACTAAAACTGTAATTGTGTTAACATCAAAGTTACTAATAAAAATTTCTTGCTACATATATGTTTGATGTGTTTACATGTTTACATAAACATATTATATTTTGTCTGAATATAAACAAATGTTTCCTACTTTTCCTATCACACTGAAGGAAAACTAATAGAATGCAGTTATATACAAAAATTCTTTGACGGTCAATAACATTTTGTAATATTTACTAATGTAAAAAAATTATTTTTTATGTAGAGTAATAATGTGACCAATGGACTAAATTGACGTGACATTCAATAACGGCTGTTACAATAGGTAATTTGGTCAATGAAGAGTTTTATAGTGATAGTGTAGTTTAGAAGTTAAATAGTATAAGAAAATTTTTGTAGTCAATGAGACAGACATAGTAGAGTTTTATATGAGTTAGAAACAGAAATATTTTTCTTAAATGCTTCTTTGCGGTCATAAGCCGAAAGCCATCTGTCTACGCTGCTTTAATAGAAATTTATGCATGTTTTAATAGAAATGTTTGCGTGCTTTAATAAAATTATTGTAATTTTTTTTACAAGATTGGTATTCGTGACTTAAATTTAATTAATTGACAAGTAATGTCATAATATGTATTGCTTAGTACTAATCTCTACACGATTTATTAGATTTTTATAACTTCGTTTAAAATTGGTTCAAAAAGGCCCAATTTAAAAAAAATAGTATAACAAACTACAGGTGAAACAAGCAAACAATTGACGCGAAGGGGCATTACTGAGGGCACTTTAATTTTGACAGTACATTCCAAGTAAAAAGTTTTTCAGCGACAATTTTAAATACTTTAAATTACGTAATATGCATATTTCAGATATATCTATCAATTATTTTACACAATCTATATGAATGAAATCACATTTTTAGATTGATTAAACCTACAATTTGGAGTAACAAAGCGTTAATCGTCCTGCTTTCGACTTCTTAAAGAGTCTGAAGACATAAATAGAAATTCAGCACTTAAAATATTCCCAGTTTTTTTTTAACAATTAGTAACAACAGACTTAAAACATACTTAAGAATGAAGGCTTCGTAAGTGCTTTTATTTATTTTCATATTCATTTCGTTGTAATATTACAAAAACAGTTGATCCTTATATAGAGTGCTACAAAACTTGGAACAATTTACTTAGTTATGCTTAAAATAAATTAAGAGATTTTACCAATAATCATAAGACAATTATGTATTACATTAAAACAGAACATAGATGTTATTAGAAAAACAATAAATTCGTAGGCAGTAATTATCCCGACACAAAACTTTGGCAGTTGCCTACGTTATACTCACCAATATTACATATTTAAAATATTAACAGTATTGTTCCGAAATTAAGCATTGAATTATAATTAATAACAAGATAAATATTATCTTAAAATCAATTAGTTGTTACAGTTTAACTATTCTACTGCAAGACTTTATGCGATTTTTTCTCTAAGACCACCTCAAAAATATTTATGTATTCAAAAATTGAAAACTAATTAAATAAAGGTTAACTGCTGTGATCTTCTTCTTCATCACTACTGTCTTCATCTGATGAACCAGTGTTCACTCTAAAAGACATACTTTCCACTGTTTTATCCAACAGGCCATCACGTTCTTACATTTCGTCGGCTAAACGGTTAACATGTTGACAATGTTTATTCCAATCAGATTGAGTAACTTCAGAAAAAGCATTTCTTACAAAATTTTCTATTTCTGCATTACTTTGAGTGACATTGTTCATTGTCACTTTATGTTTCACCAAACTCCAAATTAATTCAATAGGATCCAGGCCACAATGATAAGGTGGCAAACGTAACACAGTATGTCCATGTTTCTTTAGTAATTCATCAACTACATAAGTTTTGGTGATGTAACGTTTTCGTTACTGTTATTATTTGATTTTAAATTATCTGTATTATTTTAACTAAATGTTGCGTGTAAACCTTTCTTTATTTTTATTTAGTGGAGTCGCTACTTTTTAGGGCAAGGTCAACCTTGAGATTCATTTAGTACTTAGTCTTCGAGTAGTACGCTTGTGGTACTTAATTTTGAAGCCATTTATTCTTGTGTAACTTTTTATTGCAGATAAGACTTTGATAGTTTAGTCTTAAAATCAAACTATTTGGCATCCTGACTTCGGAAGTTAATCGACCAATTTTGACAATTTTTCTAATTGTTTAATTAATTTCTTTACATCGTTTGTTAGCGCACTCTTCGCTTATCTAAACTATCTGAGTTTTTCGCAACAATGTTACATTGCTTCACTAATCATAGCAATTCAGCTTTTCTTATGTCATTAATAGTTGATATACCATTAGGAGGCAAATTTGGAATTAGCTGCGTTTCCATCCATTGCATAAAGTTATTATGGTTCATATCATCATGGTAGTCGCCATATTTACTTTTTGATTTAAAAATTAATAGTTCATTCTTCACAAATCCATAAGATCCACGTGCATGAACAATTATGTATCTTTGTCCAGTTTTGCCAGTGTGATACACACCAGATTTGTTTTCTGATTGCCAGCATTTACTAACGCCATATGACGGATGTATGTATGTTTTATCTAAGTACGTAATAGGTTTTTTCTTTTCTCCTAGAGCATCGTTTTCTCGTAACCTTGTGAAATTGCGACATCTCCAAGCTACAATGTCATGACGTTCCATTAACAATTTCCTTTTATCGTGAGATTTTTTGTATTTAAACCCAATTTGATGTAACGATTTTCTTAGAGTATCTGTTCCACTACAGTAGTCAAGTTTCTCCTGCATTTTCTGAACTAAAATCTTCAACGTTGGAACCTTTTTGTCTACGGTATAAATTTCATGAATGCTTTTTTTTAAGATGCCTAAATCAACATTGTCCAAAACAATTTTATTGGAACCACCACTTTTTTGTTTTTTTGAGGGAGATTTTAGTACTCCATGCTCAGTTTGCAAAACTTCACTTCTAATGAAAACATTTTATATTTACATATTTTAAATATTTATAAACTTACCTTATTTGTTTTATAAACTTTGGTGATTTCTCAGTGGCTGCTGCAGCTAATTCAGTAGCTTTATCTAAAGGAAATGACCACACACCAGCTGCTTTTTGCTTGTCGAAGAACTGTACAAGTTCTAATGATGTTTCGAGCTTCGGCATAAACGGTTTTCCTTGATTTACTCTTCATGTTTTTGTAAAAAACAAAAAGTTATAACTAAGTAATATTCTTCAAAGTAGTTAATATTATTCAAATTGAATCATGATTGACGTTAATGTATTAAACGAAATAAGCGTAAAAACCCTTAGGGTAAAACAAAGTTGTGCATATTTAGCTTTATTTTTGCAGTGCTTTATTTATTTAGAATGACAACTTAATTTAGCTACGTCTTATGTGATTATACTATTTTATATTTATTTTTTTTTTTTTGATTTCTTTTTGTTCATTGAGTCAACAAATGAATGCTACAGGTCCGTAATTTTCAATTTATTTGACTCAAAACTTTGATCTTCAAAAATGTATTAGCACTTCTCTTTTAAAATTTTTTACTTGTATTGAAGCTGTAATTTTACATTCTAAATTAATCAGATGCACTATGTATTATACTTATACTCTTTTCTAACCAATAAACATATTTCTGTTTCAAGTTTTGGATTTTGTAATCAGTCGGTTATTGTTAACAAAATCTTTAAGCTTTTGAATGCGTATTGTTACGGGTGGGGATAAACGTGATACAGCACGGAACGTCCCTGATTCTTTTTTCTTTTTTTTGAGACCGCTGTTAATATCCTGTATCAGGTCTGTCCGTTAAATGTAAATAGTTTTTCTGTCTGCTAAATCTTCCTTGTTAGTTATTTATATTACGCTTTTAGTGGATGTGCTGAGGAAGGCTTATCTCAAGTATTATTTAGATTAAGCAATTGGGCTAATCATGAGACATTTCCAGGTATGAAAGCAATTTAAAATGACGTCGTCACGTTATCTGTTACTTTTTAGCGAGTTTCAAGGAGCTGCTAACTGTCTTTATACATGGCTGTTTTAGAGATATGTAACCGGTGGAGTCCACCTCATTCATAAAATCCGAACTGACAAAAGATGACTATCACCTGTTTCTAAAATCAAAGCATTGTCTTTACTTTTGTACTTAATCAACCAGTTTTAAGCACATTACTGACCATAACGTATACTTTTCGTAGTTGTACTTAATACTCTAATTAATCATGTCTATGTGCCTACTACTTCTTAGTATCGTATAATTTTGCTTTTATTTAATTGTATTCAGTTTTTTTCACTAACTGTCAGCCTTAAGCGTATAACTTATTTTATGTAATCACAACGTAGATGACTATGGAACGCCGTTTTGCTTTTTATTACTAAATTTAATTCCGTTGCATTCAAACAAACTTTAATTTTTATTAAGTTTATTTTTATGTTTGTCTATTTATTTTAGTAGATTTAAAAGGTTTGTTGAACAAACTTAACACATTTAAATTGTTAAATAAAAACGTATTTACTGATGCAATACATTTTGCTCAAAATTTCAAACAATCATATTAAAAACTTTAATTTAAACTGAGAAAAAAAGTATATGAACAAACATTTTAATTCATGTAACACTTTTTATATAACAAACAAAAAATAAGAATCATTTAAATTGTAGAATTAAAATGGATGTCGAATTAAAATGTTACATGAATTAAAATGTTTGTTGATAATTTTAATTCTTCAATTTTAAATCAAGAACAAAACTACCAACAAACATATTAAATCTGAATTAAAATGTTTGTTGATAATTTTAATTCTTCAATTTTAAATCAAGAATTATTTTTTCCAACAAACATATTAATTGTGAATTAAAATGTTTGTTGATAATTTTAATTCTTCAATTTTAATTGGCGCTGTAGGCTGCGGAGGTTGTGAGTACTCTAACCAGTGGTAAACTTGCACTATAGTTTGGTTAAAGTACTCACAACTACCGCAACTTACAGCGCCAATTGAAATTGAAGAATTAAAATTATCAACAAACATTTTAATTCAAAATTAATATGTTTGTTGGTAGTTTTATTCTTGATTTAAAATTGAAGAATTAAAATTATCAACAAACATTTTAATTCAGAATTAATATGTTTGTTGGTAAAATTAATTCTTGATTTAAAATTGAAGAATTAAAATTATCAACAAACATTTTAATTCGGATTTAATATGTTTGTTGGTAATTTTGTTCTTGATTTAAAATTGAAGAATTAAAATTATCAACAAACATATTAATTCATGTAACATTTTAATTCGACATACATTTTAATTCTCCAATTTAAATGATTGTTATTTTTTTGTGTGTTTAATAAAAAGTGTTACATGAAATAAAATGTTTGTTCATATACTTTATTTCTCAGTTTAAATTAATGTGTTTAATATGACTGTTAGAAAATTTTGAGCAAAATGTATTGCATTACTAAATACGTTTCAGCTAACAATTTAAATGTGTTAAATTTGTTTAACAAACAGTTTTATTGTATTAAAAGAAGTAGACAAACATGAAAATCAACTTAATAAAAACTGAAGTTTGTTTAAAATTGTAGCAAAACAAATTTAGTATTCACTAGTAAAACAATAAAGTAACTAAAAGATTTAATTAATTTAATATGTTATTGATTTTTACCATATTTAAAATGTTGGTTTAAAAAACTTGGTGTTTTTAACTGTTAGTTGATTTAAAATGTTACTTGAATAAAAATATATGTTGAAAATAAATGAAGGAACATTAGAAATCAATTAATTTTTATGAATGAATATAAATGCTAGACTAATTTTTGACAACTTACATTTCAAATGCTAGAATTAAAATGTTAGTTGATAATTTTAATTCGTCGCTGTAATCGGTGGTAGCTTTTGAAACTATTTCAGTATAAGGAAATACATGCACATTGTAGTTCTAAATGACGCCACCGATTGAAGCGACCAATTAAAATTATCAACTAACATTTTAATTCTATCATTTAAAATGTTAGTTGCTAAAAGTTATTGTAGCATTTTAATTATTCGTGAAAATTCGAATATTTATAATGTTACTTACTTTAATTTTAACATTTATTTTTATTCAAGTAACATTTTAAATCAAATTACAATTTACTACGCGAAAATTTTTAAAGCAACATTTAAATTCTAACAAACATTTTTAATATGCACAAGAAGTTTTTTTATAAGTTACGTATAAAAGCGGGCAATAAAAAGTAAAACGGCGTTCCTTAGATGACACTGACACATTTTGCTTTCAATTGCAAACTTGGAATCATCTTTAACTTTATGTGTTGTCGTTGACTACGTTGACGTGACATTTTGTTAAGTTTCTTCGATCATTTAAACGCAATCAAAGTAAGGCACATCAAAGAACTTTCGTACATAAATTTTTATACCACGCATATTCGTTCTTAAATTAAATAAAAGAAAGTAGCGAACGTTACTGCTTGTGACGATATGACGGTTGGGTAAGGGTTTGTGTGTATTTTTCTCTTTTTGTAATTCATTATTATATTTGTCGACTCGTTTCGCGACTATATAATAAATGAAGTAGTTGATCAAGACCGATTTAAATTTTATTAGAATAACTTATAACCCATGTTAGCATTGAATATAATTAGTTGTATGGAGTGTTACCTGATCAAAAACCCCTACATTATAGTTGTGATATTTGTCAACGAATTTATAGTCGTTATTTAATTATTATTGTTGTATCTTTTTCTTTTGCTTTTAACTATCATTCTGTCTTATAGGATATATATATTATTGTTAGAACCTGTGTTTTGCAAACTGTTTCTTACAGTGATCGACAGATTTAAACGAGGTCTGTATTAGATGTTATTTACTTGTTTTTTTGTTTTTTTAATTTCTTGAAGGACTAGCACACCGAGACTTGCGAGCCGCTTGCCGAATTATCCTGAGCTAGACGCTTGAAGTTAAGTTACGTGAAAAGCTTTGCAACAAATTCCCAACGCGGGCGTGCACTGTACTTCTTTTAATAGGCAATGTGACATATATCGTTTTTGCAAAACACTTCTAAATTGTTAGCTGTAAACACCACGTGCGCTGATAACGTTGGAGTGGAATCATAACATTTACAATCACACGTAAACGTTACAACTTGAAGTGCAACTTTATGCGTAGCAGTCTACGCATCAAAAGAAACGTTTATCTTGTCAGATTTCTTTAATCTAGTTGTTCGCACAGTTTTTTAGTTTTTAGTCAACGGTTTGACTACAAATCAATGGTCAGATTAAAATACTGTGTAAATGTACGTAAGCATAGCGTTCTGAAAGTACAGATATGCAAAACAAAAAAGAAGTTAAAAAAAAATATTAAAAAAAAATTAATTATTTTAGATTTATGTGTCAAACTGCACTTCCAGGCAATTTGCAGATGTATGTATTTATCTGTTAGTATTATGAAACGCTTTTTTTTTGTAAACAAATTAATACTATTATTTTATACAATAAAGACAATTATGAATTTTAGCAATACTAATTTAATGCAGATTAAAATAATTATTGCAGCTTAAATGTTGTTAATGTCACGTATTTAAACAAACGCAAGATTTTCACTTACAACTATGACAAAAAAGGTAGTTTAAAAAGCAGTGTAAAAATGATTTAATTAAATTTATAAATTTCTTCGAATTTAACTCTTATATTTAATTAAAAATAGATTTATTTGAATTTTTTCGTAGATAACATGCTTCACTTATAAAATCTAGATTTCAATCTGAAAGTATTTATCGATTTCTGTTTTCAATTTAGTAAATCCGTTGTACTAAACCAATACACTTCCCTTTAAGGCTGTTTGTCTAAGCCACAAAATTCAATTAACTTACCAATGTCAATAACAAATAAGATATGCTTTAATACTCAACAAGCTTTATTGTTCACAGTGAATTAATCTTTTTTATACGGACGGAAATGAAATAATATTTTTTCTAAGTAACGGTTATAATATTTATACAATAAAGCATAAAATACTTTTTAGCATGTTGCTGCACTGTATTTAATTAAAGAACAAGTGACGGTTGTATCGGTTGATTGGCAAGCTGGCGCGGAACCTCCATTTGAACAAGCTATTTCAAATGCAAGAGTCGTGGCTCTAGAAATTATAGCATTTTTAAAAGATGTTAAGGTTTATATATTTTATGGTTTTATTAACAAATAACATTTGAATGTTATTTATCTTACAGAAAAAAGGTATTGAATCTGTTCACATAGTCGGTCATGGTGTTGGAGCTCACATTGCCGGATACGTTGGCCATTCAAAACGGGTATTAAAAATCATTGGTAACACACAAGCAATAGTACCCGTATACATAATTTTGTAATATTTTTAGGATTAGATCCCACTGGACCTTATTTCGAAAATATGCCAGCTGTTGTTAGGTTAGATCCCGAAGACGCAACCTGGGTTGAAGTCATTCATACCGATGCTTACTCAGGTACAAAATAATATTTTGTATTAATACGTTAAAGCGTTTTTTAAAGCCAGAAGTCAAGGAACGCAGTCGACAATGGGACATTTTGATTTTTATGTAAATGGGGCAGACATGCAACCACTTTGCAATGATGTAACTCACTTGCCAAAATTTACTAAACTAGACCGAAATTCTATAAAAGAAGGTGCTATTTTGCCGGCTTGTAGCCATAAACGATCGTTTAAATATTATATCGAAGCAATTCATACTGAAGATTGTCAGTTTATTGGTTTTCAGTGTAAAAACTATAAAGAGTTTCTTAAGGTAAAAATATTACAGCTAAAATTATTCACTCAATTAAAACTTTTTAAGGGCAAATGTATAGATTGTTTTGTTGAAAGAAATTTGACTTGTGCAAAAATCGGAGCTACGAAGAATGAATTTATAAAACCTGGCGTCAGTTACTTTCTTAAAACTGCTGATAGCGCACCTTTTTGCAGTAAGTTAATTATTTCTATATTATAAATTAATGATAATTACGATCAAAAAATAAAAAAATAAACAGTGTGGTTGTAACGTCATCATCTAACACGGTGCAAATAAATATTGCAAATTTTTTTATAGAAATATGGAAACAATTCATTAAGTGCATTTTATATTGCGTTTTTTTTCAAATTTTAGTACATAAACTTGCAATAGTTGCATATACAAAGTAGAATTTAACATTTTTTTAAATTTTTGATTTTATGTGACGTTTTTAAATGTATCGAACAGAAAATTAATCCCACACTCTAAAAAGAGCTGGTGGTGTTCATGTAAGGAAAATAACTTTATTATCTGTTATCGCTTACTATTTTTTGAACAAATCTACAACTAACTCAACTATCTCCAGAAAGTAGGCGTGGATCAAATTAATCAAATATTAAGACACTGGCCTTCAAGTCAAAGTATCTGTGCCAACAGTCTAAATGGTACTGTAAGCGATACAAGAATCCATAAAAGAATGACATAAACAAAAAAAAGAAATTTTAATAACCTAATTAGCCAACAGAGCTAGAAGTATATAAAATAACTATAGTTAAAAATGCAAAACAAATTACTTTGTTGTAACACAAACAATAGTTATTTGCATAAAAGTCAGGCAAATCTCATATTACTGAAGAGGAGCTAAAAAGCTCCGAGTCAAGTAAGATATTTTATTGACGTGTTATGTATTAAATTTTTCCAAAAATCGTAAAAAAGGCAAAATTTACAAATTTTAGAAATTGCTTTTACAAGTTTCACCAGAATCAAGTTTGTCAATTTTTTTAGCAATTATAGTTACAAAGTATTTTGCGTCTCGTAAAGTCTTTACAGTAATAATCCAAAAAATTCAATTTTCCTGTGCGTTAATAAGCAGGAAAATGTTGTTTTTAAGACGATTTCCGGAAAATATGTTTTACAGCGTTGTCCATAAGTAAATAAGTTTTCTACAAAAATTACTCAAATGCACGACAGTTATAGCTCTTAACCCTTTCGTAGGCATGATAAAACAACAAAAAAACTTAAAATTTTTTTTGTAGGAATATGTACATGAATAAGTCTTTTTTAAAAGATTCTAAACAGATTTCAGAAAAACTACCCCCACTTCTAAATATTTTAGGTGGGAAGTATTATTCTCACTGCCTATATAAAATCAACAATTTTTTGTTTAAATGTATATTCGAAAAACTAAAAAATACATTCTTAAAACATACTTTGGTAAGAAAATGAAATATTTAAATCATTTAGATATAATCAGTGCTTCTGAGAAATGTTTTTTATCATTTCCCGTAGAACTTATTAAAACAAGGCTGAATACAAAGGGGTACTTGGCAAGAAGAACACGTGTACCTTGTCCTTTTCTCAGCAATTTTTGTGCTGCAGAGTCTACATCTTTTCTATGTTGGATTTTGAATGGAAAGATGTTTTCCAACTTCAGATAGGCGTATCTGATCTGGAACGGTGCGTTTATTTAATAGAAATAATATAGGTTTATTTCGTCGTTTTCTGGAACTATAACCATCTACAAGTTGTCTTGCCAAATTGATTCTAAATGTCAACTGATCACATGATCTCTTTCTAGCTGTATTCATAAGTATAAATGAATCGACAATAGCCATATCTACTAGATAATAAAATATACGGTGCCACCATTTCGTAGATCGTCGACCAATAGCATATCTTTCGTGAAGCTGGTCAAACTTATCGACGCCATCCATAATTTTATTATATTCGGCTATAACAATGGGGTAGTAAACGGTTTCTCTCACACCCGTCTTATTTTTTGTTCTCAATACAGTCGTTGTTTTCTTTGGACAAAAGTAGTTTGAAATAACATGAACAAATTTACTGTCCATCCATTTGACAGCGGATATGTTTCCATTTTGGTTTTATCCTTGTAGATATCTGGTAAGTTCTTTCTGTTTGTCCGCACAGTGCCAACGGCAAATATCCCCTCTTTCAGTAGTTTCTCCATAAGAACTACTGAGCTAAAAAATTATCGAAAGCTACGACACAATTCTTGTTCTTTAGCGAAGAAGTAAGATTTATGACAACTCTTTCACCTAAACCGTAACTGTTCTTTTCTGAATCAGTAGTCTTGCCGGTGTATATATCAAACTTGCAAATACATCCTGTAGCAGAGTCTGCCAAGCACCACACTTTGTAACCTCTTTTCACGGGTTTCATCGGCCTGTACTGCTTTATCGATGAGCGTCCGTTGAAGGTGATCATTGACCCGTCGACAGCCAGGGTAGTCGAATGTTTATATGGCTTGCGAATAGAATCGTTGGGCATCATGACGAGAGGCCTTACTTTATGTAATTTGTCATATCCCGTCTGATCATTTGGAACAACCTTTATATTCTTTCTATTAATATTTTCTACAAGCTTTTTATACCTTTTAGATGACATGACTTGAGCTACCGAAGGAACTGCTATAATAAGATCACTTGACCAATAGTTTGCCAAGTGTGGAAGTTGGTGATTTTCCCATCTTAATCATTACCCCAAGAAAAGCCTTGATGTCTTCTTTAGAAGTGTCTTGCCAATTTTTTGATGCCCCCAAACCTTCTTTCTTGTTAGATTTTATTGACAGGTCTTGTGATGCATATAAATTGGTTTGTTCAACAATAAGCTCCAAGATGTCATCACTAAACATTGCATTAAAATAATCTACTTCCGTAGCATGTGGGGGAAACTGGATCGTGGTTTCTTCCGGTTTATGAAAGTCGATATTCTTGTCATGTAGGTGCTCGCAATTTTTTGTCCAGGTGGATGGCTTTTCACTGTTCTCACTATCATTACCTTCATCGATTTCTTCAAGCATAGTTAATACACCTGGAGATGGCGAATTTAAGAACTGGTTTGTCGGACTGGGAGGTCTAGGGGTGATACGTCTACTGGTGGAAGGAGTATTACTTGTACTGGAATCTATGTATTCCAGAATGTCCATTCCTTTGTTTGCATTATCATCCGGTTCTTCATCTGAGTTCTCCTCATCATTCGGAAGACTGTAGAGGTATTCAAGAGCATTTTGTCGATGAAGAGGATTCTCTAAATCCCATATGACTAAAAAAATACATTTAGGTAATACATCGTCCCAAGGGGCACTGGGAAGAATATTTCTCACATAAGAAATAATATGGGCCGTGGGAAGTATTCTTACCACCTATAAATATTGTCTTCCTATCAACATAACCACCCAAAAAACAAAAATATACACAAATATCTGTAACTAAGTAATAAATCTACCTAAATTATAAAAAAAAACTCTGAGGTTTTACCTAATTACGACGATGTTTGCAGATTTTTGAAAAATACACAAAACCTGCGTTAAAAACGTGCTAAAAACGTGGTTGTTTATAGAAAAGGTCAAACCCTACTGAAAAGGGATCTGTAGATGCGATAATTTGCAATTCATAAGTGTCTGTTTATGTTTCAAGGAGATGGCAGCACCAATACATTTAGGAAATATTTTGAACCGTGGTCCGTAGCGAAAATATTTTCTGGTGGGAAATTGGCTTCCCACCGCCGACGAAAGGGTTAATAAGACTGTATGACGTTTAAATTACTGTAGCGTGCTAATACCTGTAACGTAAGGATGCTTTACAAAATATTCTTACAAGCGCTTAATACAAAATAATCTTATCTTAAAGAAAACAAAAAAAAAGACCTAATAGATCTTTGTCATGCTAAAAACTTGGTATTGTAAAAATCTTTTAGTATAATATTTATTCTGGACACGCCCATTTATCGGTGGTGAAGTAAGGAACAAAACTGTCAAAAATGTTAAAACACGAATTCATCTTTTTAGGATGGTTCGAAAGACGCAGACTTTGTCTGGCGTTGTATACGCTCAACGAGGCTTTCCTCGTTAAGTGTTTCACGTACACCTATGTGGAAATGACTTAGGAGATTTCTACGGTTTTAGTAAAAGTCTATTTGGGCGGGTTTCCATACCTCCACCTTTGTGCCTTAACTGTGGAGTTGATAAGCACGTGTTGCAATTGGGTAAATTTTTGTGATGACGTTTCGTTGCTATAACTAATATTTCTACATCTTCGAGGGTCGAATACGAGTAGAATACGTATTGGAATTTTTTTTTTCAAAAACAAATTACGAAATCAATTTAAGACAAACTAGGCGCAACTGTTTAATTTTAGCGATCGTATGTACAATAGGGGGTTATTTGTGATAACACCGTATGTACGTGTTTTTTGGTTAGATTTGAATTGAGTTTTAGGTAATGCTGATAGGATATGTGCTAGCTAGTTCATATCTGTAGAAAACTAATTCTAAGTATTACGTTTTTACTTTAAATCTTAATAGTTCAGTGGTCAGTCGACCGTACATACTAGGTTGTAATCATAATCGATGTTAAAATCTTTTGTTTGTGTCACATATTATAATACGGTGCGCTTTGATTTTCTTGATCTTAGGTTTTCGTACTTTTGTAATTTAATTTACGAATGTAGTCATTTTTTTTTTAATGTAAAAGTTATACCGACTAAGTTGTTTTGCTGTATGACGTGTTGCCCAGTGGAGGGCGTAACTTGTTTTTTGTCTGTGATACCAACCTATGTATAGTGTTTGGAAAATTTATATAACGATACTTATGTACCTTCTTTGTCTTCTCTGATAAAATAAATATATATTCTGTGTTACTACTTCTGTCGTGTCATTTGTTCTTTTTTAGCTGTGAGTAGATTGAAACTCCCATTTTAGTCTTTGGCGCCTTTTTGAATTAGTTTATAATCTAACATCACAAAGCCTACAACTATATCACCAGAAAGAACTGAGATAGTCGTCACTTTCTTTTTTTTACGAAAAAAACAGCGTAACAAATTTGGCTCCCAACTGTCTGGGCTCGAGTTCGTGTGTGCGATTATAGTTCCTTCTAGTTCAATTTACACCAAGTTTTACTTCGCTTCTATTGGTGTTGCTGCAAGACCTGACGTCGGAGTTACTTCACTAACTTTTACTTCTTTGTTTTTAATACGTTAGCTTAACTTTACATTAGTTATTGACTTACTTTTATTTTCATTGGGTCTCTACTCAGACACATGTCGTTGGACTTACCGAATTGATTAAGATGTAGGTTGCTGCTATGTGATACTTTTTTATGCAAATTTTAGAAACGGCATCGGAGCAAACACAGCCCAAAATCATTCGTCGTAATTTGACTCCGTTGTATCAACCTCAGTTCTCACTTGTAAATATTACGCCCTTTTCTCAATTGGTTTCTTTAGGCAAACGTTTGGAGTCGAACCTTAACCCTAAGAGTTTTTTTAACTTCCCAACATCTGATATGAGTGACATACTTTTAGAACCGACTTATTTAGGTTTGATTTGCACAGTTTCTGTTTATCCTCGTTGTTTCTCTCGTTGGTATGTTTTGGAAGGTCTTTTATGTAAACGCGTTTTATTTCTAATTCTTACGTGTGGAAATTAGTTGTTCCTTCGGACTAACAAAAACAACTAATTTATGATCACAACCTTCCATCTGAGCGTGCGCACCACAGTGTTAGGAGTATGTTGAAAGCTTTGCGGTGCCATTTTTACTGGCCGTATATAAGAATTATCGAAATTTCGAATTTATACGTTATTGTTCTTGTTCAAACTTGCAACTAAGCAACCCTATTAGGTCACGTCACGTTTTGCCAAGTACGACAAAACTTTTCAATACTGGTGTCGCTACAAGGTCTATATAGAGTTCACGTTGTCTCTTCAGATGTAAAAACCGCTGCTATTGCTTTTACATCTCCTTCAGACGCTTCTAATTATTGTCTGCTGTCTATTTCTTCTAATCGTTTTTTTTCTCTTTCATCGCAGTCGCAAGCGTCATAAGTGCTACTTCACTTTTTGGGCTTTCGACTTTCGACCTTTGCTATTCTTCTGATTTTTTTTTTGATTTTGGTGGTTCCGGTCTTTGAATACGTCGTTGGTATCTTGTTTGTTGTGGTTCAGATGCTATTTATTTGCTCTCACCAATTTTGCTGTGACCGATATTCTTTCCTTTTTATTAAGTTTCTGTTAAATTTTCGTTTGGTTCTTTCTTCTCTATCTTACTTCAGGACAGACTACCTCTCCGTTTGTATATACTTATATCCGCTTAGTCGGTTTTTTTGGATTGGTGCGTCATCTCCAATAGAATTCTCTCTTCTGCTTTTGGATTTGGTTTTTTTTCCTATTCCGCTTTTCGTGATTAAAGTATTGAAGCATACTTTGCAATTTGGAACAGCAATTGTTTTGTTTTCATTCTATAGCTAATTGTGATATTTTTTCTTTTATTTTTCTTTTCTTTTGTATTTAAGGCAGTTGGTTGCGGATTGAAGGATTTTTCTTTGGTTTTTTCTACGGAGAGAAGAATGAATCAGACACTTACATCTTGTCGTATCTTTTTCCGTCTGTCTCTTTTCTTTCTTTGGTGTCTTTCTTACTTTTCATTTTTTTTTCTTTCTCTTTTGCTCCTTAAGGTTCACTTTTAGGGCAATTGTTTTTGTTTTTCTTAGTTTTTCACAGTCTTAGTTGCTTGAACGCTTTCTTTCTTTTTAGTAACTTCTTTTTAGTGCTTACTCAACTGAGTTTCTTTCTTTTTCTTTCTTGATTACTTTTCTTATTTTATCGGGTTTAGTAGGTTTTCGATTTGTTAAGGTACTTTTTTTGTTTGGGTTTTTTTCCTTTGGAATATTCTAATCCGTTCTTTGGCTTTTAAGTTTCAGTGTGACATTCCAACACTACAAGCACTGACTCACGTTGTTTGATTAGCAAGTGAAGCTTCTTATGCTTTTTATTTACTATTACTTTTTTTGTTTTCTTTCTTTCTTTCTTTTAGTTTTATTTTAGGTTACGCTGTTTAAATTTTTTTTGAATTGGTACACTCTTAGTGTTTAGCTTTTTGCTGACTTCGTAGTTGTGACTTTTAGATTACTGATTTTTTTGCTCTGCTTTTTAGGTAGTCCGACTTATGTCAACTTTTAAATCGGAATCTTTTTTCTTTTGCTTGAGATTTCTTCGTTGATTTTCTTTGCTTAGATCTTTAGGGTCTGTTTAGACGTAGACACATACTAGGTTGTAATGACAATTAATGTTAAAATTAAAATCTGGTTACAATTAAAATTGCATTATTTGTACTTTTAACACTTTACAAGCTACAAATTTTCTACATTATCCGTTGTTACGTCAACAATTAATCTATGTATCTCTTAGATCTACTTTAATTTTCTGAAATGATTTATCACAAGTTTCTTGTAGATGTCTTTTTACATTCCTATAAGAAAAGTATAGCAATCGCAATTTTTTTTCAATTTTTTTTGCATAATTTTACGTTTCAAGGTTTCCTAAATCAAGTTAAGTTCATTTAAACTTAGTTACTGTATTATAAAGAATAAAGTACTATTTATTCAGTATTAAACATAGAAGTTTCTAGCGATAGTGAGGTAGAGTCAACACTTCCTTATATTTTACAAGTATCATACAATGCTTGTATAAATTTAATCCCAGAAATGTCAAGAAATAAGTATAAAATGACTTAAACACATGTATGGATTGACGAAAAAGAACAAAATCAAATCTTTTTCTGTAAATATTCTTTTAGTTTATTTTGTTACAATATAGTACAAGCTTAAACTCACAACTTTATGGATTATTATGGAGTATTGAATAATTAGAATACATTTAGGTTTGCTTTTTAATATACAACGTGGAATATAGGTTTCTACGGATTGCATTCGGAATACAATTTTACATTCTGTATAATTTTCGTGTTGTCGCTATCACACAAGCTGAGCTTTTGTCACACGTCGCAGTAAACATCTTTAGAGCCTGGAACAAACTGATTGATTGCGCCGTGAAGTCTCGCTTTTATAGACCCGCCTCCGATCGATAAAACTCTTTACCAAATCTCCAGTAGAGGAAAACTAGAATTAAGTAGTTGTATTACATCTTTTTATGTAGGCGACATTTCGTGGCGCTATTGTACGCACTTCTTCATAGCCACTATTTATTGAATTAACAAAAGCAGCACATTAGATTTAACATGGCAGATTATAGGTACGTATTAAAATATATTGTAATATCTAACTATAGTTAACTTATTAGAAAACACTTACATACAAAAAGGGTCCAAGATGAGCTGTGAGATGAACTAGTCACAAGATTAAAACTTAATAAATAAACAAACAATGACATTAACAGTTAGTGTAGAGATTAATATATAAAAAATTCATACAGAAAACATTTATGTAATAGCGAAGGCTTCCACGGCCGGAGTCTATACTAAGATAAGAACGTTTTCCGGGTACGGACCGTGTCATTGTTGTAACCGAAGTTTCCAACGTTTTGCCCGCATTTGGAAGGGGCTTCATCAGGGCGTGAGAGAAATCGAAAAACTCAAACAAGCAACCGAAATCTAACTAAAAACTTCTCAAAAGTTAGGTAATCAACTTGTGAACCAAGCCAGATTCTAAACTCTGAAAAGGCAAGAAAGAAAACGATAAACTTGAAAAAACTAACGAAAATCTAACAAAGAACCACTACAGAGTTAGGTAAACAACTTGTGAACCAAGCGAGATTCTAAAGTCCATAGAGTAACTTCGGTTACAACAACGACACGGTCCAAACCCGGAAGACGTTCTTATCTTAGTATAGAAAACATCTACACAGACAGACATCATCTAACTAAGCTTATCACACAAAATGTTTTCTCTTATAACAGTTATCAATTATACATTGGTGCAATCCAGTGATTCTCAATCACATTTTAAAAATTAAATTTTGGTAAATGCTGCTTAAATTGTTAGCATCGGTATTGAAGTTAACATTATTGTTGTGCTTAGTGATGAAAATCACATCGGCTATCAAGCGTTTATTGAAAGATTGTTCCACGCTTAAGATTGTAGAGTTAGAAAAATCAAAATTGTGACCTGTGTTAATATGCTTTTTCTCTCCTACCTAAAAGTGTAATACAACTTCTTAATAACCATTAGTAGGAGAAAAAAGTTACCAAAAAAACTAGAATCTCGGTTAATATTAAAAAGATTTTTAATTATATTAGCGGATTCCCTAATCTTTCGCTGATAGTACAATGATACAATGTGGTTGATACCCCGTTTTGATATAAGAAGAAAATGATCTGCAAAAGTACTGTATCTAAATGTGTATTGAAGATCCGTGAGTGTACATCATGATCCCAAGTATCTGTAACATAAAATTATATAAATAATGTTTTTATTTTCAGGAATAAGTACAAGTCAGGTTCTGAAGCAACATCTATTACAAAATATAAATTTTATGAGGAAATGCAGTTTTTATCATCAATCAACAGAAACAAATATGCTACTTGCTGAAACCGTCGTAGAAACCGCGGTAAAAGAAGACTGCGCAATTCTAACAAAGAGAAAGAACAAATAGGTTAAAAAGGATGACTTGAGTCAAAAGATCAGGAGTCTACAGGAATCTGTCGGAAAAGAAAACAATAGCAGAATAATGTTTTTTTATAAATAAAATGCACCCAACATAAGAACATTCAATAATTCTGTAGGTTATCAGTACGAGGTAATTTAACTCATGCGAGACATTCAGCAAAGAAATATGCTGCAGTATAATTTGCATCCTCACTGTAATTACTATGAAAACAGCAATTTCATGACATGCCAATCACAGCCACTTCAGTTTCACCAGTATACTATTAATCCAAATTCGTATGGGGGATATTGTACTACAGTATCGACTTTAACCATAAGTTCTAGTAAAACTGCAGTGAACAAATCACGTGAATATGCAACATTACATGCTAGAGAACAATTGCGAAACATTCTTTGGGATCATCAATCAACAGTTCACATTCATCCGTTACACAAAGCGATCTAAATTTCTATTTTGCAAAATCCACCGGGTTAATCATTTTTTTCCTATGTATTAACTTGCATTGAAAATATTACAAAACTTAACGAGTTTGTAAGATGTTTTTTTTTATTGTAATCGTAATAACATATTCATACATACCTTATGGTTACAGGTAATATTTCAGAAGGTGAGATAGATAGGATATTAGTAACAGCACGTTTTAACTTTCTTGAGTCCTTTGAAAGTAGTTAACAATTTCTATTTCGATTTTTTTTAATTCTTCAAAATTCTTTTCTTCACTCGGCAGTTTTTTGTAACAATAATACACTAATATACGCTTTTTCTTTTTAGTCGACATTACGAACTTCTATTCCGCGCATTTGTTGTTTTACAACTACGAGATTTTATATAGACTACGGAAGCTTCTCCGTGGAATAAACAAATCGTCGACAAAGGTACCCATTTGGCACCGCCCCGTTATCTGACAAAAAACCGTTTGTTAACAAACTCTCTAAAGTAGAGTACATTTTTTAAAATGCTTGTAGATAACGTGAACGTTTTTAAATGTCATTATGTAGGTAACTACCAAAATTATCGGCTCCATCGGAATAAATCAATAAACATAGGAACAAAACAAAGTATTAATCGTATCCATTCCACATACCTACTTGTTCTTCAACTAACTTCAAAAAAAGTAGTCAATTTTCAATTCGTTTTTTTTTAATGTATGTTATGTTCAGCTATTCTTGTTTACGACTCTCAAATTCACATCGTCATGAAATCTCTTAAACTATGTGCATTTTTAAAGTTTTCAATGATTATAACCACTATTGTTAACATCGCTAATAAAAATAATTTTTTTAACAAACAAAAAAAAGCGAATTAAAAAATGCATCAAATAAAATGCACTAATAAGTAAAAAATAATGTTTTCATTTATTTACAATTAAACGACGAAATTTTTATTTACAATAAATTACTTTTTGGAGTTGTTGCTAAATATATTAGTGAGAGTTAAATCTATAACATCTGCCAAAAGCAATGTTAAGAATTAAGCTTAACCCTACGTTAATGTCATACATGGCGGCACTGACTTCAAAATGTAATTTCATGCAAATACAAATTTTGTTGTTTAATCGTAACTAAATGAAATTATTTTCTACCTTTTAATGTAGGTTTTAAAGTCTCTTTTTTATTATAAACCGCACTAGAAAAATCTCGTGTAAAATTACGTTTTGCAGTTTTATCTGCTTGATTTAGTGCCTAATTTGAAGTCTTTCCTAGAGATTTTATTTAAACCCTTTCTTGAATCCCCAATCTTAAGAATTTATTTTTAAGAATAAATTGTATACTAGTTTTTTATTTTTTAAAATTACGTACGACAAATCTACCGTTTCACTTAGAACACGTACAACACGTTCTACTGACCAACCAGTACTAACCGCGGGCTATAACAGCGCGATCCCTTTTGTACTTTAAAACTGCATATGATAATCTTGTAGTGGGAGTTGCAAAATCATATTACATATTCGAACACGAAGAAATACTTATTTAATTTACGTTGCATTGGACGACGACCATAATAAATTATAGTTTTAGAGTAATAAGAATTAGTTAATACCTATATCATATAAATATGTTTAAATAATTTAGTTCATAATAAATTGTATCGTTTTTTTTTGTTTTAATAAACGTTTAGGAAGCTCGCGTCGTAGGCTGTTATGGACCAACCGCCACTGCTAGCATTACAATAGAAAAAAAAACTAACTAAAAGTTAATAATAAGCTCTTAATTTATTGCTAATACATTTACTAATTTTGACTATAAACTGTTAAGTATAATTTTTAAATACCTTAGACTTATTACGACAATAGTATTAGCTATATGTGGTCGTAATATCAATGTCCTGATAACAGATGCCAGTTAAAGCTTTATAATTCAACGGCTGAGAAACAGTATATTCAGTAAAAAAAATATATTCTGAGAAAATGAGAACTAACTCCTTTTTCTTAAATCGGTTACAAACTAGAAATAGTCCTAAAACAACGTTCAAGTTACCGCAGAACTACTAGTTACGATGTTGTAGTCAAACAAAATCATTGCCGACGTACGATTATAAAGTTTACAAAAGAGTTAGTCTTCCAACTATCACCGTCATCACCAGCCTCAAAAAATAATGAAAATTTACCGACAAAAAATTTCACTTATAATGATGAATTTTTGATTGCTTAAGGCCCGCTTTCACCATTAAAAATTAAACTCTAGATTAACTAACCTAGGATTAATTTTAAAATCCTGTCATATCATGGGTTAGTGGTTTTAAGCTAACCAATAATATGATAGGATTTTAAAATTAACCGTAGATTAGTTAATCTAGAGTTAAATTCTTAATAGTGAAACCGGGCCTTAGACAGACTAATAATATTAAAAAAAAACTTGATGCAATATATCACTAACACAAATTCAAAATCATACGTGAAAAAACGCTTACAAGAAATATAAATAACTATATGTATCTATATAATAAATTGAAAAAAATATATACAAATTGACTATTTGATAAAAGATTTAAATAGTCTTATGTTTTTTTTTCTCTTTTATATTTTTCAATGTTATTTGTTTTACAATGTGTTTTTAAATGTTATTTGCTCATGTATATAACAAATGTTTGTTGTAGTGAATCCTTACAAGGTAACAATGTTTTTTGACGAGAAAACTCATGGAAAGTCTGAACGAACCGGAACCTTCGAATTACTTATGATTAACGATGCTGGTTTCGTAGCAACTGCACATCCAACGAACGAGTAAGTTCAAGTTTATTCATTTATTATCTACAAATTCTTTTATTACAGCGCACCAGCATCTTTTGTAACAACAGAACCGTTTAGTATGATACATTACGCCAAACCGCCAGTCGTAGTAAATCTTGCAGAACTTCGATTGAAATGGATTCATAACCCCAATTCTTTATGTGTATTTTGCAATAATGCGGTTTACGTTCGAAAAGTTCATATACAACTTATATCAATATCTAAAAATGAGTAATAAATATTTATTTTAATTATAATTATTATAGAGCAATTTTGCAGGCAACCTGAAATCAATAAACTTTGTTCGATGAAAGACAAGTATGAAATTAAAAGCGGAGCTTATGTTTCTCTTTATAAATGCAAGAATAACATACGTATTACAAAAAAGGCATTACACAAAATACCATAACTTTTGCATTACGCTATTTATTTTTAATACACTAATTCACAAAATAATGTTTAGTATTGTACATTTAATTTATTAACATATGTTAGTACGTTTTACCCTTTTTAAAACAGCACGCCATTATTCCTTGATGTGTCTTTAAGTAATTTTAACGTCAACAATATTATTTATTGACAAAAACATTTAAGAACTATTTTTAAGAAGGATACGAATGTGCGGTTTTCTTCTCTTTAGTTTTCCTTTGATCTACTATTCAAACCTAGATCACTCCACGGTAAATTATGTGAGGCACAGATTTGTGTAACATTTTTTTCAGCTGGACAATAAAATATGTTAAAGTTAGAGTTGACCAGTTTTGAGTAATTCAAATTTAAATTAACATTTATCTCATACCTACAGCACTAATTAAAGTTAATTGACAATATTCCAGCTGATTTTTAAGAACATTTAGACATTAGGCTAGAGCTAGTTATAGTCCAAGACTTGTACAGAACTTTTATTAAACATTATAATAGCTAAAGTGTGGGTTGCATCTTTTTAAAGCGTTTAATAATTCAGACTACATAACGCTTTTGTTAAAAGTGCAACTTGGGTTTGATCACTACATCTGCATTTACATTGGTTTTCTATTTTTTTTTCACATACAAATATACAATGTCACGTTGTTTAATACCAGACTTATAATCCTACTAAAGCGGCTATTAACAAGGTTTAACAACGTAATAAAAATAAACAGAATTTTCTAAACTTAACTGCCTATACATACAATTCCTATATTTACAAATTCACACAGTTAATGTTTTATTGTTACGTACCAGAATTATATTTCACGTCGAATAAAGCATTTTCCTATAATTTTCTTTATTCTACAACATACATTCTAAACCCATAACATGATATTTGATAACATAGGCCCAGATATGGTAAAAATCACTCGAAAATTTTGTTAATAAAGGTGAATGTTATACAACCAATCGCCATATGTTGAGCTTTATGGCGTTAATAAATTTATTTATAATGGAAACATTAATGTTTGTAACTTTTAACTTGTGCTACCTATTTATACAATTTGAAAAACATTTAGAAATAAGTTGAACAATGTTTATAGAAAAAATTTGTTAGACAAAAAATGAAGTGTCATTTTAAACTACAAAAATTTACATTTACAATATTTTATCGAAAACCAGAACACTCTTCATTCCCAAAAAACATCAAAGCTAGCAGAGCGCACGCTTCAACAGACTCAGTCTAGTTGTATACCAAAAAAAGCTGTTTTATGCATTATTATAATTTTATACAATGAAATTTACTGTAGTAAGCGTGGTCAATATCAACAGGTAGTAAAGTTTCAAGAATTTTGTCAGAATATTGTTGAACAGAGCGTAGACTTAATGTTTCTTAAAGGTTATTAGCAGTTACAATTGGCAGCTTGTGGACCTTGTGGTGCGTCAGTCAGACGAGTTCCTTTTGCTCCACCGCTTACTAATGTTGGATCTGAATCTAAGCTATCCGACATTTTGTCACAAATGATGTCGACAAGTCGTTCAAATACCGCCTAGAACAATAAAATTAAATTAGTAACAGTAGCTAGAATTTATAAAATAAGTTATTGATTTGGGCGTTGGTTTTTTCTAATATAGTAGAAATTCAAAATCATCAAATTTTAATAAACCATTGGTACAGAATACCTTTAGGACTTTATAAATGCTAAGATTAAATTAAATAAAACCAGTTAATTTTGTAACAAATTTGCGTTGTCATCAATAATTGATAAACAAAAACTGGTCATTTGTTATGTGTACAAAGAATCAAAGTTATATTTCATGTACATATTATTAACAAGATTACAAAAAACTACTAAAAACTAAAAAGAATACAAAATATCGTACATTTGGACAATAAATAGTCAATGAATGAATAAAATTTTTAAATAAACACAGTGATTAAAAAAAATTAAGAGTATTCGCAAGTAACTCTGAACTACATTTCTTAAAGCAACTATTTTTATTTAATTTTGTATAAAAGATAACACCTACTGTAAAACACGTTGTTTTTTTTTTTAAATTTAAATTTGGTAGGTACATATTAATATTCAAAGTTTGTTAAAGTTGTAAATATTTTTACTGCTTACAACTTTTTCATATAACATTTTTAATAAATTACTATTTTACGATTTTAAATAAAAATTTATTGGCCGTTACGTTTTATTCTGTGTTGCAAGAAGCATATATAGATGACTTCTTTTTTTATCTGTTATATTAGCAACTTTAAACTTAAGTTTATTGCGGTGTTATACCAAAACATTTTTCAATTTTATAGCGATTAAATTATAAACATAAACCATTTTTATATTTTTAGTAAAGAAATCAACAACCGAAACAGAAATAAAAACAAAAGTGCATGGTACTTACAACAAAACCTAAAAAAAACAACTAAGATTATTCAAGTCTTAATTCTTTTTTGTCATAAATCTCTGTCTACATATTATGCTTACATTACTAGCGTTAGTAAAAAATAATAAAATTGAATACATTATTAATTATTTTAAAGAACAATAAGATTATAATTTTCGAGTTCTTTGTACAAATTCTAATCCAATCTTTCAAAATTTGGCGATTCTACATTCATTTGCAGCGTATGCTTAATAAATAGACGTCTTTGCTATTTTGAGTGAAGAATTAATTCGGTCTTTTGCGTGCACAATTTTATCCATACTCAACTGTAACACGGTCTTAGTTTTAAATTGTTTGTCTAAGCGATATTGTTGTTATTAATAAAACATTTTATTCGTCTTGTGTGCAATAAGTTGAAACACTGTAAATTACTATGTGAGTTCTGCAGACCTAAATTAAAATTTTAAGTTTTGGCGTAGAGCAACTGAGCCTATTCGAGTAATTTAGTTATATGAAAATGTATGCTAGAACACAACTAAATAGCCCTTATTCTATCAGCAACAAAAACGTGCAGATCACTGAATCATCGATTGGTTCATAAGTTGTCCATAGCAAAAACATTTAAAAAAAACAAGCGGCAAGTTCCAACACCGTTGAAAGTTCCGAAATAACGTCCTGTAAAATCAAGTATCTTGGGTTTTAGAAAAGGAACAATAGTACCATCGATTTCCAAGAAAAACAAACATGTTTTAATTTTTAGTTTACACTTTGAGAATAAAATTAACGATACTATTGGAGATCATATAAAAACCGAAATAATCACTTTCTATAACAAAAGTAAAAGAAGTGTTGACGTTATAGATAAATTATGTTCTTCTTACAATGTTACCCAAAACACAAGACGTTAGCCAATAATTGTGTTTTCTTCTATGCTCGATGCAGGAGGAATCTTCTAAGATATTCATATTGGAAACGAAAAGCAAAACAAAAAGTTAGCGGCATTTTCTGCAAATTCTCACACCTTCAAAGACGTAGTACCTCCAATACTGATTTAATTAGTAAGCTTTAAACCAGACTCAAAGCAGTAGCCGACTACTTCCGTCCAAACAAGAAGGAAAAGAAGTGATCAAAACAATGAACAAAAACGTAAACGTTGTGTGCCATGCCAACGAGAAAAAGGCACCAGGTTAACGAAAGTCTAATGGTCCTACTGTCTCCAATACTTTTGTGTTGTCTGTTTAGACGATTGTGGAGTGCTTACCAAGAAAAGCAGACTAGCAAATTAAGAATATGTAGATTACTGACTCACAATTTCCAACTTATATAAAAAAAAATAATTTAACTTTACGCAAAATAGGTATATTAATTTATTCAACCATTGCTCTCTATTATCCATTATTTTACACCCGTGACTACTCAAAGATTGGCTGAATATCTAAATATTCAAAAAACGCGCGGAAAAATAAGTTAAAGTTTTTCAAGCTGAGCCGATGTTTAGTTTTTAGTTTAGACTAGTGATAGGCGAGGTTTAAAAAAAAAAGCTTTTTCTCTATATAAAATATGTTATTTTTTCTTCAAACGCTCAAAAATGTTCATAAATCTCCTTAATTGAATAAGTATGTTTACATATGTAACCTATTCAAATTATATTTACAGTTTCTTATAGAGATAATTCGTTCTAACAATTTATTCAAACAAAAAATTTTTTAACATAAACAGTTCATTAATAATTTGATTTATAATTTAAAATAAATACAAAATATAATAAGGAAACGCAAGATACGTTAAAAATAACAATTTTTCTCTATATTCTTTTGACTTGAATGTTTTTTTTTCAATTTGAAAATGAAAAATACATGTATGTAGAAATTCATTATGGGAAACTCGTGTCGTAACCACACCAGATTTTTTATATTGGTTAGCAGAAACTAAATATATAAATATCTAACATGTTTTATTTGATTTTTTCTATAACTACCCAGTTACTATTTATTTTGATGTCATTTCAAAATTTGTGTATTTGTCGATGTTTGCACGAATTTAGTGTAAAACACGGTGGTGTAGAACTAAAGAAATAAACGGTACGTCTTAAAAAATCGTTTAAGAAGCAAAAGAAGTAATAAGTACCTTAGGACCAACTAAATCCGGCAAGAAATACAGAATTGCTTACAATCATTTTATAGAATAATGCGCTGAAAATAACATCAATTCCTATTCAGAAAATGTGCTACTTACGTATTTCAGCCGTATGCATAGTAAGAAGAAATGGAAAGCATCAACTATGTGGTATCGTTATTTTATGATAAAACCACAGTTAATTCTTAGTGTGAAATAGAAGCAAGTAAATACGTAAAATTACGCGCTTTCTTGAAGAATAAAAATAACGGTTATATTCCGAAGAAGTCTAGGACATTTACGAAAGAAGGGTTTGAAAAATTCTTAGCGAACAAACCGGATAAAAGGTATTTAAGAATTAAAGTAAAGCTAAGTAACATTAGGATTATGAGCGACTTTCGGCTTAGACCGCGTCGTAGTTAAACACTCAGACTTTCAGTGACATTTACCACTCTGAAGATGCAAGCTGCAATGTCTTGCGAAACGTCAGTTTGTTTGGGTTCACGAACGACAATACGGCAAAGGCCAAGTTCTACTTCTTGTTTTGGCTCTCAAGAAGAGACTAGGGCCAAGCCTAAGTCTAGGTGTTTAACTACGACGCGGTCTAAGCCGAAAGTCGCTTATAATCATAAACATAACAACCGCAAAAGCTTAAGATTTTAAGTAACATTAGGTTATGTTTCAATATGTTAATTTTGTGTATTTTGTTTATTTAGAATGTATTGTTAGTTGGAGTATTTGGAGCATATAGAAGCGACAAAATGACATAAATAATGGTGGATGACATAGAAGATATGGAAAAATTAATTTGGGTACAAATTCCTGATACCAAAACTAGAAACCCTCGATGGTTTACAATAGTAAGAGCTACAATTCTAAAACTTTTTATACAAATATGCAGCTTTGAGACCAAAAAATATGAATGAAAAAAGATTCTTTTTAAAGTTTCAAAATGGAAAGTGCTATAGATCCGTTATGAGAGTACAAACTATAAGTAAAGTAGCAACAAAAACAGCAAAATTTTTTAATTCTAAGGAATTCACTGGGCATCCTTTTTTGTTTTTTAGTTGTTTCACAGCAATAGTTTTCCCTTTCCTGAACAGAAAAATTCAATTTTCTATCTTCTATTGCTAAACGTTAGTAAGTTTAATGCCAGTAAAAAAATTCCGAAAAATCGACAGTTGGTAATTATAGACATTTATGATGCGCATTGTTTTGAAACCATAGATACAGACGCCAAACAAAAAGTCGCAAGTGAATTATTCTTCGAATACTTAAAAATACTAAACTTTAACAAAAAAAGTAAACAATTAATCAAAACAAATTTTATTAAGGCTTTCAACCAAGGGAGAAGCACCACGGAATTTGCAAAATATCAAATTGACAAAAAATATTTTTGCAAGAACAACTAAAAAGAATACTAAAAAAACAAATTGTCAAAGAATGTAAATCAGCATAAACAGTTTTCGTGGTGCTGATACAAAAAAATTTAAAATGCCCATATGTATAGAATACCATCCCGTCGTTTAAAATCTATTGCTAAAACCATTGAGATAAAAATAGAAAAAAAGGAGGTTCAACTTACTAACAAATGACGAATGTTTGGAAAAAACCCCACATGTACAAAAATAACTTTTCTGAAGTATTAAAAAACTATCTGTAGTCTATAGTATGCTAGGCTTAAGTCTAGCCATTTTTGAGTGTATTAAGTATTACGGATAGAGTAAAATTTTGTAGTAGAATCAGATATACATTTATTAAAAACCTAAAATAAATTTGAAAAACAATATTAATTTCAACAATACTAAAAATGCATTACATATTGCGCTCAATCTTCACTACTACTACTATTATCTTCATTATCATTAGAATGAATTCCGAGTCAAAAGATAAAATAAGTCATAAAACGTTTTGTTTATTTTGATTATATCAAAAATTTAATCATAGACCATAGACCATCATAGAATTAGGGCAGTAACCACTCATTAGTAATGGCAGTTTTGAAGAGTACTAAAGATGTACGTCAAGGCCTAGCGTAAGTATCTCACAGCATTACCAAAGAATGTTGTTTTTTTATTTTTGAATTTTTTTACATTTTTTATTTTTATACCAGGCTTAGCCGATTTCATAAAATATATATCTGTCGCTCTTTTAATGTCAAATACCATCATAGGTTTAACATTGACAACTTTAAATAATGATGGTTTTTCTCTTAAATTTAGAATCAATTTGTTTCATTCTTCCAGCAATCTTCAATCTTTACTATTTTTCTTTTCTTCTTCAATCAATTAAAAGTTCTGAAGCAGCTTAGATTACCAATCATGGTTATCGTGATTACAATGGTTGTTTTTACTTGGCAACCGCGTGTTGTAAGCTGTCAATGTCAGTTTGTTCAACAATGATGGCTATCAAAAAGAAGGTTATTTACTCAAATCAAGAAAAAAGAACAATGTGTGTTACTGCATTATTAATATTTTCTAATAAATTGTTATTTTATCATTATGGGAATTGCTGCTTCTTGATAGGTGGGTAAGTTTTCTTTTGTGTTTATTGATAAAAAAAATTTAAATCTATAATGCCTTTGCTTAATTACTTCTATCTTTTACTTTAGATAATACTATAAAGAAGTATAAATCCACTAAAAGATTTATAGTTGAAACAAAATGTTCGGTGTGAAAAAACTTCATCAACTAATGTTATGTATCGACTAAAACAGGCCTTCGAATAAGAATATACCTCAAAGTTAAAATAACTTCAATAAAATCCTTATTAAAAATAGACAAATGTAAGCTATTTGATGCGGCTAAACCTTGTCCTAGATCATCTCGTATTCCTGTTCATGCAAAACCTGTAGCAACCTTTTCTGAGTTATTTAGAAGAAAAGTTACAAAAGTAAAAAATTATAAACTGTTGATTATTAAAAGAAGTAAAATTATTCAACTAATAAAAAAAAATGTAAAGCAAATAAAAAATGACAATGTTGTTTTAATACAATTTGCATTAATGCATTACGATCGGCATCATTTTTATTATTATTATTATAGTTTTAATAAATTTTCTAGAATTTATTGTTTTAATTTTATTTGTTTTGTTTGTAAATTATCTTGATTTCATTAGTACATAAACTAAAAACCAAAACTCAAAAAGTGAAAGAATTACATTACATCTATAAGCGTGAAATTTTATATACAAAATAGGTTTGTTCAGAATTTATTTATAATAAAAAATTAAGTTGTTTAACCTTACAAACACTGCCAACTTGTAACATCCGGATACGAGTAATCCACCATATTAGATTACCATCACGGTAAACTGTATTTTACTGAAACCCTTCGTTCTTTCTATTCTTTTCTCAATGGCTAAAACTGACCGACATTAAATTACGCAAATCAATGATTTTTTGCAAACAACAAATGAATATAATTGTTACGGTTTTATTATTATAGTTCTTAGTTCAGGTTACCATCAAATAAAAGTGCGTGAGTGCGACAACGGCAAAACTGTGTTTGTGTAACCTGTAGCATTTGGTACGGTGTCCGGTTTTTAATAGCGTAACTTTTGAAGTTCATTGACTAATTTTGTCAAAGTTTTAGTGATTTTATACTCTGTAATTTCTAAGAACAAAATTCAAGCAGACAAACAAAACCGCAACAATCAAATCGCTGCATTGTTCTCGCAGTATTAAAAGTTTAAAATCTTTTGTCTAAGTTTGTATTATAGACTTTATTAAAATATTTGCAGACATAACACAACCATTAACTGAGTTAACCAAGATAAATTGTTCACACATTTAGAAAAAATTGCAGTAGAAGTATTTTTTAAAATTGAAACCTGCATTAATTTTAGTTGTTATTTTGCAGCAAAACGTATGTACTTTAAGGCTATAGAGTTAAAATTGATATAGAGGTAATTTATGTAACTAAAACAAGATTCTATTACAATGTAGATGTCTCCGACAAACGCTACATTTAGTTTCTTTATTGTCAAAAATCTTAGAAACAACCACATAATTGCGATTGGTAGTTATTTTATTGTGTTGAATTTTTATAATTATAATTTTACAATTTGACTAAATTTGAAATAAGAAGTCAAAGTCAAGAAGAAGTGTCAATTTCTGCCGCCACTTATCAAATGATAGCTGCACTTAGTTTGTAATCTTTTTTTGATGACATTTAATAATTCACTTCATTTGTTAATCTCGTTAATTACACATTGCCTTATTTATTTATACTAACAACATTTTTGAAATTTTTTTCTGCATTTAATGAAACATAATATAAATTTTCAATTTAATAAAGAATCCTATTTGTATAATCTACTTTTATACTTGTTATAAAGTTTTTGCATTGATTAATTATGTATAAAGTCTAACTTTATGGAGATTATTCAAAAGCAAATATTGTTATCAAGCTCAATAAACAAACAGCAAAATTAGCCTTTATATATAGGCAACCTACAATTTCCCAGAACCACCTTAAAAAAATAGTATGCGTTTACATTTCTTCTGAATGCAAAGGGCAACTACAATTCTACAATACACCAAACAGTAATTGATGACGCGCTTAAGTTTCTACAAATAGACTGATTGCGGTTACTTTATACATATCCAAAAAAGCTTCGTAGAGCCACTCTTCTAATGAAAGAGAAAAAACGCAAATGCTAGGTTTTTTCACGAACTAAACAGGATTCTTGAATAATACCGTAAATTTAATTTGATTTAAAATGTATTATAACAATGTTTCAGGTTAGATATGGATTAAAAAAGAATGGTTCTTTAAAAAACATTTTTTGTCTTTTGAATAAAATATCCCGTTTTTAACAAGTATTTTTTCAAACAAAATTTTATTCAAACAAAGTAAACCAGTAAAACTACGGTTCAAAGAATAAAATTGTAAATAAATGCTATATTTTTAATCTTCTATTCTATTTATTTATTTCAACTCATATCTCTAATACGAGCTTTTTTCTACGCCAAATTTTGGAACTTACTTATTTTTAATATTAAACAAGTACAAATGCGTAAAGAAAATTATAAACAACTCTAATCAGAAACTGCAAACGTTTTGTCTTAACGTTTATTACAGAAAACACACAAGATTAAAACTAATTGATTCTTTGTTAATTACCTCAATTCATTTTTGTTACGATGCTTTCGTTACAAGAAACATCGAATCTGTATCTAACAGTAACTAATTAATTAATTAATTAATTAAATAATGAAAAGTACATTACAAAAAGTTTATATTTGATTTAGTTTTATTTTAGCTAGAAATGTTACTTTATAGAAATCCTTTTTGTATTTTGTTTATTTACAAGTAAAAAGTACTTACATAAAACAATGTAATAAATTAAATTAAATTAGTGTTAACACACTAGCTTTTAAACTTAATTTTTTTGAAGTCAATATTTATGATTTTAAATAACTAGTAAAAGCATAAAACATTGAATGGGTTTTAAGTACAAATTATATTCTGCGCGTTTTGTTTTACACAAAAAAACAATAAAAAGATAATTACAATATTTTATAAAATAAAAAAAAAATAAAATGATTTTATTAATAAATAAAAAATGGCTCAAACGTGTAGTTTATATAAAATTTGTAAAATATAATAAAACCAGCATAATGTAAAGCAACAAAATAAAAAATTATGCAACTCGGTAATATCACATACTAAAATAATAATACTTGTACTTGAAAATTTAGTCAAGCTTTTCAAAAATCAAAAGCTACAATCTTCTAAATTTTATGCTTTGTCTTACTAAACATAAATTAATACTCTTTTTTTAATTTTTTTTTTAATCTTAGAATTTATAAAAATGTAACTTACATAATAAATATATAATGTCAAGAAAGTTCTGTTGTTTTAAAAACTTTTCAAGAGATTAAAGCTATTACTGTGAATATAAAGTTTTATATTAGTTTTAATAGTATAACTTAAAATTGTTTATTAAATATTTTGTAATAAAAAGTAATAACAAAAACAGCGTATTTAAAATACAACAAAAAATTTACAAGTTTAAAGAAAGTAGTTTTTACTTAAACGTTTGTTTAAACGTTTCATAAAAATATTAATTTTTTAATAAGTCTAATACGGCACATTGTAAAAAAAAATTAATTTATAACAAAAAACTAATCAATTAAACGTAAATACAGTTTTTTAAAATTTTTATATAAAACAATTTTAAAATACTAAATAAAAGTGAACTAATTTTCTATTCTAATAAATCTAACAGTTATTCTATTTAGTGAATTTGTGCAAACAAAAATAACAACATTATAAAACAATTTAAACAAGATCCTTGAAGAAACAAAAAAAAGAATATTTTATTTATAGTAATGTCTTTATTTAGAAAGTAATACATTACGTTTATAGAAGCGCAATATTTTGTGTTGATTGCAGTGTAGTCAAAACGCAAAACGGCGTATCTTCAAGCGTATCAAAATAAAAACGATCTATAATATACTTTGTAATAAACGGAATTTTGTTACTCTTTAAGGCAATATAATTACATCTATTGCGAAATAGAGAAACAGCAAAATTATAAGTACCATAAAAATTTAAAAAACCTTGCATGTTTTATCAAAAGTAGTATTAAAAACGAGTGTAACTAATACAACAATAAAGAAACAGTCAATAAACATTGTCAAATTTTTAACATAATTTAGAAGGTACTGGTTACAACATTTTTCACAAAACTAGCAAGTTAGAGCGGTGCGAAAAAATGTCTATATACAAAGCGTTATCCAGTTTATGAGTAGTATTCAAAATAGATGTTACAATTTTGATTTGTGAGAAATCTATTACGAAACTAATATTGAACACATGAAATTCATTTGGCAGAAAACTTTAGCCGCCTATAACTTTTAAACCAAGTGTTTACTTATGCTCTTATATGAAACACTAATAAATACTAACAACTTTCAAAATCAGTGTTCAACTTTTTAACTGGGCGTGAAGTTAACAGAAAACTTTAACCACCCATAACTGTTTAGCCAAGTGTTTGCTTTGATATGAAGCACTCATAAGCACTAATTAGGCACTCATTCTTTACAAATTTTCAAAATTAGTGCTTAAAATGTTTTGCTAATTTCATGAACCAGTTGTTGTTTTATTAAATTTTTAATAATAAATATTTCAAATATGTTTAATTTCTCTTTAACGCACAAAACAACACAATTAAAAAAAAAACTGGTATTTATTTATTTAATTTTTGCTTTTCCTTTAAGATATGGAATTTTTTTCTGAAACAAATCCTTGCAGACAGGATTCAAAGCTAGATTATATATGGAATTCACTTTAAATTATAAAGAAAATATCTAATAAACTGTTGATGTTAAAAAAGTTTTTATTTCAATAAAATGAAGGAAGAATTTTCTCTATAAAGAAACTGTAAAAATAATTAGCATAATTTACATACGTACAAAATTATATAAGAAAAACTGTCAATAATGGCAAATACACCCACTAAGATGGTTTTATTGTTAATCTCAAAAATCACATGTGTAACGGATTTTCCGAATCTCAGATAAATTTTAAGAATATTTAAAGGTTTTATAGAAATTACCACAGTGTCAAAAAAAACATATTTAAATTTTTTTTATAGGAAAGTAAAAATGGTTTTATTGTTGATTTCAAAAGTCAAATTTATAACGGGTTTTCCAAATTTCAGATAAACTTTAAAAACACTTAAAGGTTTCATAGAAATTACCACAGGGTCAAAAAAAACAAATTTTTAAATTTTTCAAGAAAACAGGTTTTATCGATTATCTAGAAACACCAAAAAGTGAGTTAACTTTTTTAAGCTGATTTGTGGTTTCTAAAGTGGATAGCGTAAATAGTTGGCAAAAACTATATTAAAAAAACTTTTTTTTAGCATATATGTTTGCTATAATTGACTAGTTCAAAAAAGAGTTACTAGCGCCACAGAGCTATAACAGTTTTTTTTAAAGAATATTATTTATTAGATACAATGACTATATACTTTGTGGTGTTTTATAAATTAAGATATATTAAAAAAAGTGTTGTTATAGTTAAAAAATTCTAACGACTAAGTTACGAAATGAGTTAAAAGGAAAAAAATTGATAAACTTTTTCCAGAACCAAACTATAGTAATAAGTGGCTTTAAATTACTAAATTTTGTTATATATGTTTATTGTTGTTTTTACTTTTTTATTTGAACAATTGCGACATTTAAAGAATTTTGAGAGACGATTATTGTTGAGTACTTCTAGCGTTTAGTGCCGCCAACATTTATTTTACTTTTTTTTCTATAATTTCTAAAATCTAAACGTTGTTGTTTATTTAGTAACCCAATTTATTTTCTCATTTTTGTATTCAAATATTCAACTCAATAAAAAAAATACGATATTTTCGTTTATTTTTATTTATACAATAGCGATAGTTCAAAGTTTATATGAGACGTTTGAAATTGACTATTTCTAGCATTTAGTTACATGAACATTTTCTTTCTTTTATTTTCTAAAACTTTTAAATTCTAAACGTTAGCATTTCTTAAACACATTAGATTTTGTTTTCTAGGATTTGCATCAAAATCTTCAACTCGATAAAAAAAATTTGTTACTCCTCTTTAACAATAACAGAAACATCGGCATTAAAATTTGCTCCACTAACATCTTGTGATGTCGAATGAACTTTTTCCTTCTTTAAAAATATTTTAAATGATAAAAGGCAATAGCTTCTTGGTCAAAATATTGAAAAATATTTGATTTGTGCTTGGGAAAATAATAGCACTCAATAAACATTGTACAAGAAAAAAATAAACTGTAAATTTTAATAGATATTTGTGCCTTTTTTATTGCCTTTTTGGCAGGTTTAATATGCCTTTTAAACCACCTTTTTTAGTAGTTTTTCTTGCCTTACTATCCGCTCTTTACTGTTGATGTATGATTAACGATATCCCAGATTCAGTGACATTAAAACCTTCATTTTGGTTTCGAGTGTAACAGTCTTGAAACTATGGTTACAAGTGTGAATTTCTAAAACTACACTACAGTGTTAATCTATACGTTCAAACAGCAACAGAAGAAGTGCATTTTACGAGATTTTTATAAGACACATAGTCCATTATCATTATCCAATAAACAGTACCGAAAGTGTTTCTAATTCAAAACTACGTAAGTACAATTATTGGTATATTATATTACTATAATTTTAATCGTGCATTTAAACTACTGTTTCTAATTTAATCAACGTTGAAGAATTAGTTGCCAATTATAAGTAAGCGAATTTTAAATTGAATTTATTTTCTTCTAGGATAAAATAGAATTTGATTGCAAGGACATTACAATATTACACACAGTGATCAGAACGTGTAAATTAGATCGCCATTGCGAACACCTATAATCTTTAAAAAAGCAGTCGAGATTATGATCATTGAACCGATTATAATTGCACATGTGCATTTGTACAAACAACTTTAGTTAGAATTGTTATTTTGTTATTATGGAACTATAATCAAAACATTTGTACGCACGAATGCAATTGCTTTACTTTGTTTCTGTTTAAAAACATACAAACAAACAAAAACACACATACTATGTTATTAATCATACCTATAATAAATAGGCTGTATGAAATAACTGAAAATTTAATATTAATAACGGTGTAAAACAATTAAATTAAATTAAAATTAATTTGAAAAGCTTATGGATACCTTTTCTAATATAGAAACATTTGCTTTGTGTAAAGTAAGTAAATCTAAGTAAACAACACACTAAAGCATAAACTGCATTAAATTAAAACTACGCTTTTATGTTTTTTTTTGTAAAAATATAGATTTTTTAGTAACAAAAACATATGATTAAAAGGTTATTTTACAAATTTTATTAAAACATTTAAACAAATCAAAATTTTAAAAAAACCGATGGCAAATTACGGATCTTTTGCATTAAGTAGTCTTCTAAGCAGTGGCGGCTGGTGGTCAATCATACAAGAGGGTCATTTAAAAAAAAACGCAATGATCGCAAAAAGGCTAAAAACATTCTTACAGTAACGTGATTTATATTTAAGATCAATTATGTTTAAAATTTAAGATATGCATCTATAATTACAATTACCAAAATAATCAATAGCAAGCTCATTAAAATTTACAATGATTTTTCAATGCTTAGCATAGAAATGCACATCTTTCTTGTCTCATAGTATTGCCAATTGCGTAGAAATGTTTGAATTTTTAACATAGAGAAATATCGCTCTCTTTCCACTGTAGTCATATGTAAAGTAAATTAATTGTTTTATTTAATATATGTATCTATTTTTAGTTTTTACAAACTTTTTGATTATAGTCTTTAATTGACTTCACAATTGATTTTTACTTTTTCTTTTAAATGCTATAAATCCGTAACATTATTTTTACAACATAATGATTAATACATCATCTGAAAACAGTAAATATAAAACACTAAAATCTATTATTTATTTCAATTCCACAAATCCAATCTAACGAATCATACACAGATTCCTTGAATTACTGTAAACTTCTTTATTTTTATGTTTACTGGTTGGTCGAATTTGAAGTAAAGGCCGAGGACGAGCATTAAATATAAATTCTAGATGTGTAAACAATTATTAGCTATTCATTTTTAACGTCTTGTACGACAGTTATTATGAAACAAAAACTACTGTCATATGTGATAAGAAATCTGTAACACACACGTGCTGCGAAGATAACGATAGATGACGTAAGTCACGTAAGCAATGATAGCATTGCACTCAAAGATAATTGCACTGAGTATTATCTTTGGCGTAGGCGGCCGGCTGAAAACCCAGCGAACGAATTTTAACATTTACTTATCTTCTTTTCTAACTCGCATAAAGTTGTATTATGAGTGTCTCACTCTTGATTAGAATAACTGTCATTGTAATATAATGTAAGTGCGGGCAAAAGTTCGTGTCAGCCTCGGATAAATTCGCAAGCTTTCGTATCTGTTGCGTTTAAATTGACAATTATTTAAACGCAAGAAATTTAAACGCTGATAATTTGATTTAAACGCAAATTTTCTGTAATTTTAAAGCAAATAAAATACCTTTCTTATTCATTTTTGGAGGGTCATTGACCAAATGACCTAATAGAGAAGCCGCCACTGCTTCTAAGATTGTTGACACCGTGAATAAAAGCAACTGTTTTAGGAAGTGCAAATTTGCGGACACCAAAAATAAAAATAAATACAAAGCAATGTTGTCGGATAAAGCGTACTTAAATAACTATACGAAAGGCTGGTTTTCCACTCCGTGAGAATTAAAATATCTTGTGAGCCTTGCATAATTTATTATCAAAAACAACCATTCTATATTAAACGTATGTAAACAACAAAGTAAGAAGATTGTATTATCCATTTCAAAGGGAAAGGCATAAATTACATTATTTATAATTACAACAAGAATGTACATCAAAATGTACGTGTTGAATCATATTTTACTACGCTTTATAATCATAAGAAACATTTGCAAACAGGTGGTTGTAGCAATATATCCGTGTAATCAAAAACAAAGTTTGATTTGTTAGGTAAGCTGATCTTAACAATGTCACGTTTAGACGTTTCTGAGAGATAAATGACGATATGATAAATTCCTAGATACTACCTCTCCGTCACAAAAAACGGCCAATTTTTAAATAAAACCAATTCTTGAAAATAATACAACAAAACAACAAAATAATTTAAACAATTAGATTAGTATAAGCTTATTAGAAGCCATGATAACATGTCTACAGTTCATACAATTTACGGTTTGCGTTGTACTATTGATTAAACATATTTCAAATTCTTTTATATCAAATACTAAACTGATTTTAATTTTATTTATTATTAATTGTACAAAACTAGACAACTATCTAACTGAAACATGTATATAGTGAAAAAATACATTCTTTGGAAAGAAAGTTTTACTGCATTAAGTCAGACAACTGTTTTTTTTACTTTACTTGTAGATGATTCTTCTTATTCGTTTCCGTAGTAAGTAAACTATGGCTAAAATAAAAAAACACTCATAAACGTAGAGTTAAGAGAATTCAGTAAGCACATGGTTTTTGCAAACTTAAATAAACCTCTTACTTTTCTATTCTGTACTTCCCCTAAGATATTATCTAACAACGTTGCAACAAACATAATCTCCATAACGGTTGTAATAACAAACATTGCAAAGAAAATGTGTTGCAATAATTGAAAAATGTTCTTAAATAGGGGGACCACAGTTTGCAGCGTCAGCAAGTCAGAATCGTGTAGATATAATCAGCTAATTTACACGACGAGCACGTTGGTTAAGACTGCTTTGACATATGAACTCAGTCCACGTCGAGTTATTAGTTCAAAAATGTATCTGATTATGAATCCTATGTTTGGCGATTAATTCAAAATGCTGTTGGCTTAACTTTAAATGTAAACAACAATGCGGTAGAAACTTACAGCTCATTTTTTTGTAAATTTGTAGATGCTAAAAGACAATTTTTCTCATTTATTTTCTAATATTTATACATATATTGTTAACCTCTATGTCGCACAGAAGCTAAAATTCGACCTTATCAAGAAATGTAATTTTTTATAAATTTACATTTTTTAAAATATGACATTGAATGAGAAAATTAAAAAAATTGTTTCTGCACGACATAGATAATGATGTCAACTACTAACAAAAACAATACTAGAATCGTTTTAGCTACAATTTAAGAGAAAAATTAATGGAAATTGTTACAAATCATGTGAGAAAAATGCTAAAAACTAAATTATCGAAGTGTGAGAACTACCTTAATGCTTTTTTAGGTAAATGTATAGAATATTGACATAATTCTCTTACGAGATAAATGTATGGGATGTTCTTAGCTTCGTGAAATTTTAGCCTAAAAAATGCAAAAAAGTCAGATTGTATTAGCTGAAATTACTTGCTTTATTGTTGGTTACAGCATTTTATAGCATATTGTTTAAATTTACCAAAAATCACTTTTATGCAAAAACCAAGAAGATTTTTAATTTTTTTGTCTTCACTAAACGTGTTTATTTTATATCAGAGTGCCGCAACCTATGTAAAACGTATGTATAAGCTTCCTATAATTTTTAACAATACATGAAAACAAAAATTTAAATATTTTGTATCATAAGGTCGCAAATTGATTCCGCAGTCTAGCAAATATGAATACTGAATCCTCTTAAAGGCGAAAATAAAAGCAGTTAGAACCAAAAAATGTTTAGGTAGTAGAGAACTTACATTTCCATCGCAGTTAAAGCAACAATTAGACTATTACGTTAAAAATTTGGTAGAATTTTTATTTGGCTTAACAACAAATTCCGATTGGCGACGTCTTGCAACTGAGGTTGCCAAAAAAAACATTCTAAAACATCATTTAATCGCAATAAAATAATAACGATTGCGGCCAAGTTCAATAATTTTTTTGAAATATGTTATTTTTCAATTAGTTCTTGAAGGTGCATTTCGATGCGAACAATAGAACACGTGTAAACGCTTGTTTTAATTGTTTAAGCCAAGAAAACAAGGTGAAAATTTCCACTATCAAAAGTCACCAACGTTGATGAGATGGGAATCACGGCCGTTCAAATGACAAAGCAAATTATCATACTGATTTCAGCTGAACAAGAAACATTGTGTACTACAGTCATATGTCTGAATGCTGTCAGGTAGCTGTATTTCTGCAATGCTTATAAACTTCCGTTGTTATGTAAAAAATTTGGTAGTTCAATTTTCTAGTATAAAAATTTTTCAAGTATAAAATTTGTTCCGCGACATACGCGGTTTTTTCTTCGTAGTCGGCTGTCAAAACGATTTCATTTGCTGCTAATGTTTTGTAAATTACGGACCGTTCTTAGCGGTCTTTCCGGCGCAACAAATAGCTTTCATTATTAAGTTGGTTCACGATACTCCACGTGGATATATGAGCGAATTTTACATAGTGTTGAGTGAAAGCTTATTTTGGGCGGGTCCGATCCTTCCACCTGTAATTTTATCAGTGACGTTCGTGTTAACGTTATTACTTATACACCGTCAAGGGTTGGAAACCTGCAAGATTATCCCTCTTTTGGGAGACGGATTACTACGAAAACTGGGAAAAGTTATTCCGCTAAGTCAAAGGGAAACGCAGGCGCATTTGTGTTCTTAAATAATTAAATGGTAAAAAGGGCCTTTTACTTGTGTTAACATTATATGTTTGTTTATATTGGTTTTAATATTATTTTTTAGGTAACTCAAGTACGGAATTATCTAATCCCCTACTGGATAAAACCTAACTGTGAGTATTACTGTTTCAATTTTTTTAATTGTACTTCGGTGGTGATATCGTTTATGACCGTACTTCACAAACTCATAAGCAGTGCGCGTTGAGTCTCGATGGCTAAAGGTGTTTGTTTGTTTGTCTTCAATTTTAAAATTTGCAAATATAAATTCAGACGTCATATTTATGTAAAAGTTTAGACCGACAGTGTCAGTTTGTTGTAGGGTGTGTTCCTCAATAGTCGACGCAACTTATAATTGATTTGACCCACGTATCAACATTTGCAAAAACTTATATTTATGTACCTTCATCATCTTCTGTGATAAATAAATATATATATTCTGCGTTATTACTTCTGTGGCGTTAATAATTTTTTTCCAGCTACGGGTAGAGTTAGATGGTATCTCTCTAACTTAATCTTTAATCGTCTTGGCGCTTTTTTTAGATTTACGTTATAATTTTGCATAACAAAGCCTGCGATCTCTATCCGAAGAAGCTGTGCTAGCTGTTGCTTTGTTTTGTTACAAGAAGACCAGCGTAACAATTTATTCTTGGCTGCCCAACTCGAGGAACCTGATTTTCTCGTGTTCGCATAAAACCTCAGTGTCTAAATAAAGCAACTTAAGAAACATTTGTTGTTTGTCAGCCAAGAAGCTGAATGCAAATTTGTAACCGTCGTTTAAAATAAATGATTAGTTGTTTGATTATTTTCGTGAAAGACCCGGTATTTGAATTGACGTTATTTTACGTTTCTAAATTCAACTTCATAATTCAAAGTCGTGGATAAAATTTTCTACTTTGTTACGCCGTTGAATTATGTGTATTCTGCGATTGTGTTTATTGCGCATTTTTTTTGTTCGATCAAAATTCCATTGATAATTTATGTTTTCCTTCTGAGATATAATTGAGATTAAAGATATTTTAGCAGTTTGTTTATTTTAAGTTGGTTTAAAAGTTCTTTGTTTTAAGTGCATTGTCGGTGCAGTCGTACTTAGTTTCTTTGTGCGAGTTCAATCAAATAACGTGGGAAGTGAGTCGTTACTTTAATTTATTCGACAGTTTTATGATCCAAGTCTAAACAACTAATTTTTGTGATAGTAATGCAATATGATATTTTGTCAATTTGAAAGTTTACGCAGAAACAAACACCGTTGCCTAAGACTACGTTTGTGACGTTATTTAATCTGTTTTGAGGTGGTATATTCATCCCCTTAAAAATAAAGAACGTTACGGAAATAGTATGCCAACACCGTAAAGTTTTTGGCAGTTAGTGGAGTTTTGTTTCTCCTAATTCGTAGAATCTACGGCTTTTAAGAGAATGCCACGCGCTTGCAGTTTTTATTTTACGTAGTGTAGAACCGTGTTCGTCGAGTGGTACGACGCTTATATCTTTGTCTTGTGACGGTTATTAAGAACCTTCCGATGGTACATAATCCTCTGAGGACACCCTTCAACGTTTCTTCCTGATTACATCTAGCAACCCAAGATCAACCACAAGTTTTTTCCTGGATTTACGACGACGACATGTTAAGGTATTTATTTTGTAGCGATTACTTAAAAGTTGTGAATTTTAATTACGCGTTTAAGTGTCTTAAAAGCTTTGGTTTTGAAGAAAAATGAATGTTGCAAATTAACGATTTCATCGATAATGTAATTAAAAAATGATTATTGTCCGTATTTGTCGAAACTATGTGACATAATCCCGTGTTAAAAATTTGTTTGAGGTTAACCGGAAAATTTTATTATTACAGTTTTGATCCTGGTTTTATAATAAATGAGTTTATTTTATTTTATATTTAAGTAATTTCTAAGCAATGCGCACACGGCCGTGCATTAGGTAATTAAGATTTACCAGTGTTCTTATGTGTTTTAAATTTTGGTTTTGTTGTTTTTGCATTATTCAATTAACTTTAATTTTTGTTTTTAATTTTATTTTGGTTTTAACTTTCATGTTTACTTACATTTTATTTGTTTTGTTAATTTTGTTCACTTGCGTTAATTTCAATAATTTTATTTTGTTTTGAGTGTGCAAATAAATGTTAAATAGTTAAATTGTAAACAAGCTTTTAATTCCGTAGGCCTCCGCGTTATGTGAAATTTTTTTTTAAGTTTAAGTTTTTTTTATCATTTTTGTCTGTCGGTGTTGAAGTATTTCTATCTATACATGTGTCTTACTTTTGTTACTTAAACATCTATTCAATTTTAAAAATACATAGTTCCCGTTTTATCAAACTGTGTCAATAAAACAAACAACAACAATAATGTATAACTATTCAAAAATCTCAAAAAATTAAAACGATGCACAATTTTGCAAAGCTGCTACCATTAATAGCATGTATTTTATTTTTTTATTTTTTAAGTACTTTTTGTAACGCTTACTTTATGACGCATATAATAAATCCAGAAGTAACTAAAATAACTTGTTAATATTGTGTACCTAACAAGTAATATTTGGGATAACAGTTTATCGGTTTTTTTACAGAATAAGTGAATATTTTTGCAAATTAACTAAATTTGTTATTATAAATAAAAAACATTTATACACGTTGTCATAAAACAAAGGTTTTTTTAATGTTAGTTTAGTAGATCGTAAACGAACCAATTTTTTTAGGTCTTTTTTTCTAGTTCCATTTAGATTTCAAAACTAATAATTTCAATGAGCCGTACTGATAATTTTAAGTTTTAGAAACCAAATTCTATTTAGAATATGTTCACTGTTAACATATGTAGTTATGATTTACAGTCATTTTTAGAGATACTTAGATATAAAAAATTTACAAAAGATGATAAAAACCGAATTAAATGTATTACAACATTAAAACAAAATGTATCAAATCAAAGTTTACTCTTACAACAAGATAATTTACGTTGAAGTTTAGTTATATAATGTTACGTTTTGCAGCACGAACCAAATATAAGTAAATGACTGAAATTCTTACTCCTACCACAGTCTCTTACCGACTGCGCTTATGTTATTCATACCAAATATCATACAGAAATTTCAGTGATTTAAAAATCAAACAAGTAACACCTGTAAACCATTTTTTAATATGGTTTTTTAATATTTCTTTTTTAAACAACTATTAAAATTTCTATAATAAATGTCTTAATGGAACGCCTAAGCCCGATTTTTCGAAAAATGTTTAATTAATATTTTAAATTGATTAACTTATCAATCAATCAAGCTTATGAGTTCCATTTGTAATTATATACAAATCGGTTAACAAATAATCTCAAAAAATTGTCTACAAGTTTTGCCTGGTGACAAATGAGCCTTAACTTAAGTACAGTAGATAACAACAAAAAGATAATGTATTTATAGCTGTTTAAATGTAGATAATGTTACGTACGTCAGTTGTGATACTTAAACAAATGAAAAACACTGTAAAATTTTCACTACATATACTAATGTAATGTTTCGCGGTGCTATTAAATGAATACGAAAAATAAGTCCGATTTTCATACATTAAATTAAATTATAATAAATGCTTTCCATTGGCTAAAACACAATGCTCCAGACGCCGTCAAAAATTGTTCGTTACTTGCTGCAGCAAAAATTCAATTATGTAGCTCTTGTATATTATTTAAACATTAAAGTTTTGATTTTATTAAAAAAACTTATTCTTTTACTTATTTTTTCGCTGGTAAGACATGATGTAATCTTTATCGCCCACGGACTTCGTAGATAAGAAAAACACCTATAGTCTTTGTACACACGCGAAAATAAAGTTTATCGAAAGCAATTTATGTAAATTCGAGACAGAAATAAAGCTGGTTGTCGAACTGAGTTCTAAAAAAACTGAATTCGGAATGTATACTTCTTTCATTGCCATTTTTTTTTGTTTATTTAGCTGAAGCTTTGTTTTAGTTACAATCGCAGATGAATGTAACACAACACACATTTTGTTAAGTTAGGTTAGTGTCAACACGAAGAAATATAGTTTGGTATCTGCTGTGATTATTTTATTAACGATAGCAAATATCTCATAAATTGACCACTTTAGACCAAATTCTTAAAGGAAAAATTTTCATTTAAAGACACAAGGAAGATATTTTTCGAGTTTTTAGTTTTATTTCAAAAACACGCTCTATACAACGTAAGGCAAGAATTACCATGTACTGTAAAAGTTACAATATATAAACGCCGTTTAAAGTAGTTCGATTCCTTTCAAGAAAAACCCGGTATTTGAATTGACGTTATTCATTTCTTGTATTGTATCGTTTTATGGATTTCAGATTGATTCTAAAAAATTATTTTACGGTCGTAAATGCAACTTTATAATTCAAAGTTGTGCATAAAACTTTGTATATATCATCCGTAATCTGTGTTGAGTTGGCATTTTTCTTTGTTCGATCAAAATTCCAGTGGTAATTTATGTTCCCCTTCCGAGATATAATTGTAGTTAAAGTTATTTTAGCAGTTTGTTTATTTTAAGCTGGTTTAAAAGTTTTTTATTTTAAGTGCATTCTCGGTGCAGTCGTACATGGTTCCTTTTTTTATTTTTATAATTTGTTAGACAGTTTAATCTTGGACAATAATGTAGTTTAATAATTTGTCAATTTGACATTTTTAAGCAAAAACAAACACCGCGGTCCAACACTACGTTTGTGATTTTATTTAATCTGTTTCAATGCTCTTTGCACTTCTTGGTGTTATGGTATTCTTTTATAGCGTTTCGAACATAGCCATTGTGGAAATGGTAGTCGAATAAGTTTATATTTATAAGTAATTTTGGTAATAAAAGGAAGTTAGTTAGTTGACAGTCGTACGAAATGACTTAAGTATCGGGATGTAGTTATCAGGGGTTAAAGTCACACCCTTGCGATAAAGTACCGCAGAAGTCTTGCTACAGTGAATAGTTCGTTCAAGTGGAAAAACTTTCCTATTTCGTAAAGCAATTACAACTTATTGAATTTCACAAAAAACCTTCTGACGATACAGTTTTTTTTAATTGGGGAACCATTCGTTTGTTCCTGATTACATCTGGCAACCTAGGATCAACCACAAGTTCTTTCCTGGATTTATGACGACGACGATTTAAGGTATTTATTTTGTACCGATTACTTAAAGTTTGTGAATTTTATTTACACGTTTAAGTGTCTTAAAAGCTTTGGTTTTTAAGAAAAATGAGTGTTACGAATTAACGACTTCATCGATAATATAATTAATAAATGATTATGGTCCGTATTTGTTAAAACTGTGACAAAATTTGGTTGTGTTAAAAATTTATGATCGACGTTAACCAGAAAATTTGTTAACATTTTCATCCTGTTTTTAAAGTAGATTAATTTATTTCCTTTTGGATTGAATTGATATTTATTTAATGAGCACCGGCATAACACCGTTAATGTTACTTTATTTCAGGCAAGTGTCATTGTTCCAGCTTTTGCACGTAACAAATAAATTTGGAATAATTAAAAATAAAACTTATTTGATTGTTATAAAAAATTTAAAACATCTTTTGAAATAAGTAATATAAGCATCAGCTTCAGTCGTTAATTACTGTTAACAAAACAGAAAATCGGTGTGCATATGACAATATCTTTGCTTTAATTTCTACAGACCTAACAATATTATTAAAACAAACTTTGAAAAAAATTAATAAATTTTAAAGATAAAGATTTATGTAGTACTTTTAATAATGTAAAAGTAAATACACTTTTTCTGAATTAATGAAAATACTTGCTTTTGTTTTTTAAATTAAAATGATGGAAACTAAAAAAATACGTAGGTGTATTACAAAACTGCTTATTATTCGTTTTAATTTGTGTTTTATAAGTTAATCTTTAATTAAATCTGTTTATGAATACACTTGTTTAGTCTGACGTTTTGGTATCTTTTAGATTACTTAAGATTATCATAATATGAGTTTTCAAGACAGTAATGACAAACGTTAATTAGACCTTTACGTTTTTGCATACCTTATTTAGTTACAAAGTAAACTTCATTATAGTATTTGTATGCGAGTAAAACGTTCCATACTTAAGGCTTGTTTTAGTACTTATATAAAAGACGCAAATTCAAATAAAACATATTTTTTTTAGAAATACTATTTAAACCTACTTTTTTTAGAAGCAAAATATCTTGTCAGATTCAATAAAAAAACCAATCTAATACTTAATTTCCGTACCAGGTTTTTTAGACACATTTTTATTACGATTATACTTATATAAGTGTTATTAGTTTTATTTTTGTAGCAAAAAATATAAATTAAATATCAATACTATATATTTTAAATTTATTTATCAAGTAATGTACGTTAAGATTTTTTTTGTTTAAACCAGTCTTTATGTTAAAACTTTTTGAATTGCAATTAAACTAAAAAACATTACGTAGTTTCATAGTACATTTAAACAATACAAAACCACTGGCAAACCAGCTGAATCCAGAACAAGCTTTAATAAGTAAACAGAATGTACAAGTTTTTTATTGCTTTGAACTTAAAAGCTAATTTGATAAAGCATTTACTGATTCATATAACAATAAACCCTAAATCAAAAGAAATTATGGTTAATAACTGTTTATCAAAAGTTCTTCTAAATGCTTAATTTAACTAATAATAGAATAGCAAACTCAAATATATTTTAACTGTATATTACAAAGTAAATTTGATTGAAATAGTAACCATGTTTTTATAAAAAAAAAGATATAATGCACAAACAGGAGTTGCTTAAAAGGAAAATACATTCTAACAATTTATACTAAAAAAATCGCATGCACGTTATCAGTAGGAGCAGAGGTAAAAAGTAATGATCTTTAAAAATAACTTGTGACCTGAGCCAAGTTCGTATTTCGTTTTAGTACTTAATGTTAAACTTTAAGATAGTTTCCTTTAATTAATTTGTGTAAATAACAACTAAAGACATTAACAACTTGTATGCTTCAGTGTGTAATTTAGTTTTATGTTGCGCTGCGTTGTTAAACGTTAATAAAATTAATTGTAACTTAAACATCTATAAACGGCTGTATATAAAACTATGAAAAACGCTTAGCGTTTAAATGAATTTTATTTAAGCATTTTGGCCAACAATTGTTAGGATTTAAATTATTTTAGTTTTCTCTTAAACTGTAACAAAAATTTTAAATTGAACTAAAATTTATTTTTCATCCTCATTGTCGAGGAACCGATTGCATCTTGATTATTGATTAACACAGTTTAATACCGACAAACTTTATTGCAGTGTTAAAGAATTGCGTAAATTGCTTATATATAAAGTACAACTTATTAATAGGCAAATTGATTGTAAAGTAATACGTCTTCATCGTGTGATAGTAAAGGGCCGATGTTATTGATAAATAGCGAAAATAACGTTTCTCTTCATCGGGTTTTCAAAACACGTCAACGTACATTTCTCGTTTGTAAATATCACTTTCAATGAAAATATAGGTAACAAAAATTTAAACGTATTTTTAGACATAATAAAATAGCTGGAAATATTGTCAGAGATTTCCTATAGACACATTTTTATGATTCATGTAAGGTAAAACGATAATTTGATTTAGAAAATTCAAAGCACATTCTACCCATTGATTAGATTGAAGACACGAGCAAAAATAAAGTATCATTTGAAAATATTTGTGTCATCGAGTCAACGTCAAAAAAAACATTTTAAACGCAGCTAATGCGTAAGAAAATCTAATTTTAATAAAAATGTATGTGACAAGGTCACTCAAAGACAAAGCATATATTTGAGAAAAACTTGTAAACCGTTCAAGACGCAACATTTTACGTTTAGATTAAATTTCTATATATTTATTAAAAATGCAGTATATAGTAAAGGTAATAAAGAAAACAAATTTTTGGAGGTTGTGCTCTTATTAAATCAAACTAAAATCATGCACTAACGAGATGCACAAACTATCAAATGGAATGGCAACAACGTTTTTAAGAATAAACATTTCTTGGAAGGTTTTTTTAGGGGTTTAGAAACTTAAAACTAGTGATGCGACAGACGTCTGCTTCTGCTTCCGCAAGTGCGGAAGTTCTGTACCTTTTTTGACATCTGTTTCTGTTTCTGCTTCCGTAACTTTTATAACGGATATTTGAACGGAACTTTACGACCGTAAAAGGAAAGCGCGCGGATGGTAGATGAGTGTGCTTAGGACTCGAAATTTGTTTAACGCGTCACTGATACGACATACCTTCTCCCAGAAGGTGCCGAACTCTAATGGAGTCTAACCTACGTCATCATATATGATAAATTCATCATTACAAGTGTTAGAATCTATGTTAAGTATGAATGAAGACCAGCAAGACTCGATTACAAATAACGAGAATGACAATCTACGTTTAGAGACACAGTCATAACTACAAGAGTACAAAAAAAACGATTACCTTTGCATAAGGATTTCCTTATGTCGTGGAAATTAAATTCATACCAATATACTAATGTTTTGCCATTCATGCGCCAATATTTAGCAACTCCTCCCAGGAACGTCGCCACTGTGCAAGTATTTAGCGAAGCTGGTTTTATATATGAAGAACACCGGAACAGATTGTTAGGTGTAAAAGCGGCCAAAGTGCTTTTCATAAATATAATTTACCATTACTTAATTTTGAATATTAGTTTTATTAAAAATTGTGTTTGTCAAAAATTGTGCTTTTTTTGCATGTATTAAACGTTCGTTTCCGTATCCGTTTCCGTTTCTGTTTCTGCTAAAATTTACTTTTTACATCTGTTTCCGTTTCTGCTTCCGTTTTGACACTTCCTTTGCATCACTACTTAAAACTAAACCATACTTTCGAAAAATCAAGCCAAGCTTTCAAAACATAAAGTCAAGTTTTTAAAAAATCTAGCGAGTTTTAAGATTAGCCAAGTTAAGCTTTTACACGTCAATCTTTCAATTTTTTACCAAGCTTCAAACTTAAAAATAATATTATCTTAATGTAAAATTAATACCGAAAATAAAGTTTATCGAAATGATTTACACAAATCATTTCAGCAAAAAACTTGAACGAAAGAAATGAATATAGAAACTAAGCAAATTGCAAACTGAGTTCTAAAACAGCTGAATTTATAATTTACACTACTTACGTCGCAACGTTTTTTTTATTTATTTAGCTGAAGCATTATTTTGGTTACAACCGCAGATACACGAGATCGAGTACGCAAAGAACATTTTATTATCTACAGTAATTATTTTGTTAACAATTTATTTTGTAGACGACGGAAAACTACAGAAAACAATAATTAACGCAATACGCGAAGACGTTTCAAAATACGGATCTCACAGCGTTTACCACAAAGTTAAAATCAAAATTCTCCACTTGTTCAAGTAGACAAAACCGGCCTGAAAACGAATTGCAAATATATCAAAAATGAGACACCTTAAACTAAACTTTTATAAGAAAAATTTTTATTTAACCCTACAATAAAACATTTTTTTAAGTTCGCAGTCGTTTATTAGAAACACGTTTAATACTAGATGACTTCATAAGTTTAGATTAGTCAGAAATCAAACAGAAATGTAAGAAATCAAGTATAGAGATTTGAACCTCGCATCGTGAAGGCATTATTTGGTGTCTAGTACTTTGCTTACCATACGTGAATAAATTTACTATTGTTATAACCATTTTTTATTATTAAATTAATAAATTAGGTATATGTAGGTATGAATTTGGTCTTGTTTATTAATATTTTTATTGCTCCCACGTTGAGACACGTTGTCTCTACACTTCAGTATCTTCAATTCCTATGAGGTAGCCTATGTTAGCAGTTGGGTAATTATTTATATTGCAGCAGTGAGCTGTAATACGTTGCGAAAGAAACAAGAAAAAATTTGAAAAGGCTTGAAAGCTTGATAAAACTTTGAAAAACTTGAAAACTAAGCCTAACCTGCATCCACAAACATCAAGTCAAGTCAAGCTTTTATTTTTAATTGAAGCATTCTTTTTTGTGTGTTATTATATTTGTTACCGTTGTTATTTTAAATCGTTATTTTGTTTTTATTTGTTATTGTATTGGATACGATAGAAGCGACAAGCATAAGTGGTAAAACAATCGTTCTAAAGAGCGCGAAAGAATAAACAAAGTGTGTGATATGGAAACGGCAAAGCAATAGTACCTACGTGCTGCTCAATACACGGATATATCCAAAGGAACGATAATACGAATCCGAAAAGAAAAAGCAATGCAACAAAAAGCTACAGAAGAAGACGTAGTTTAAGAAATCCTAGAAATCGTAAATGTTATTATGGATAATTTTGATGCCAGAGTTAACTAAGAAATCGTTCACAAATTTTATACTATCAAAAATAAGGTGCCGATGAAGAAAACGTACCGATTCTTGAAGAACAAATTAATTTTCTTTGAAGACAAACATTATTGCGACATATTTTACATTGGCATTAGAAAAAATACCAAAAGAAAAAAAATTATTGAGTGGCCAACTCTTGCGTCTTGGAGAGCAAAATATGTAAGAAAAATACGGCAAATAAGACAAGAAAATTGTGCAATCTTCTTTGTAGATGAAACTTAGATCATGTTGACAGCATGACCAAATTTTTGCTATTACTGTGAATACAAACTCACTAAACCAAATAATTATTTTAAATGCAAGATCTAATGAAGGTGCAGAACTTTTTAGAGCTGCTGATGATTATCACCTGCAATTTAACAACAAGAATTTTGGTAAATAGGTGAGGACCTAATTAATTCTCAATTTACCAGCAAACTCTGTAATCGTGCTTGATAACGCTCTTTACCACAGTATTCAACGCGTAAAAGCAATTGTGATCCAGCGGCAAAGGACTAGAAAAGTTATTGTCAAAAAATTATGAAAGTAGAAGAAGAGCACTGAACCAAAGACGGCTTAATAAAAAGAACTGTTGATAATTTATCTTTAAATTTTATGTGTTAAAGATGTTATCTTTAAAATGACCTAATATGATTGTATAATTAACACAAAGAGATTATGGCATGAACAATTATTTATGCGCAATAAGCAGTTAGGCTTTGCTTTTCTATTCTTCTTGCGAGTCACAATAATTACAGCGTCCAATTGTATCTACTCTAGAATCTTAAACATCATTTTCATGTTCTATTTTACACATTTCTCTGATTTGCATTGTTTGAGGAATATAATTAAATTAGGCATGGTTTTTGAGAAAATTTTAAAGTAGGTCAAATGATAGATCTTGAAAAAAATCTCGTAAAGATGACAATAGTAATATGTTTTTATCTTTTTTTTGTATTTATAAGAGGAACGTAAGCTCTTTTGAAAACGCAAACGTAGTGAACGGAACTGGGCGTTTCTTGCATTTCAAAATTCAGATGGTAATTCTCGCTTATTTTTTTCGTATAGTCCCTGCTACACTTAGTCTATTTTTTTTAATACATTGTTCATCAAATATTTACTAGTAAACCAATTATCAATTGTCAGGATTCTTTCTGAACCTGATAATAGTTGACATAACTTTTCGAAAGCTGCATCTGGACTATTGCTTCGATAGTATGAACGGGGGTTTTTAAAAGTAGTTTTAAATTAGTTGCATAAAACATCTGCATCTACCAAAGCAAATAATTTTATCCCGTATGTAATGCGTTTGCTTGGTATATACTCTCGGAAAACGCACTTTACTCTTTTACTCTAAAAACTTCCAACCTTTTGCCAATCGTGACGTATTTTGATACAGTATATGCATTTTTCAACTTTTTAACAAAAAAGTCAAAATCTGTCTAATTGGTGCAAGCTATTAAATTTTTGTCTTTTATTATTTGTTGATTTATCGTGAAATCTTATATGTTCTAAGAGGAATTGAAATCTGTAAATAGGCATAGTCAACTTAAAAATTTCTTTAGACGTGCCATCAGTTTTTCACAAATTTCTAGCATTTGTGTGAATGTATGGTCTTACTTCTGCTATATAGAGCAATCTAAAAAACGTTTTAATTTCTAGTGGATTAGTAACATTAGCGTTTTGTGGTCCGTCATAATTTGTTACTATAGATGCTATAGATTTGTTTGTATTTTCCAGAATTATGTATATTATTGTTTCGTCAAAGAAAAAAATGCATATACTTGCACTTGTGTTCAAATCTCGAGCAACAGCTTTAACGACAGGTATTTGCATAACGACATTTTTTTTGTAATTTTGTAGAGGCCAGGTTTAGACTTACTGTTTATGCAGAAGTCGAAATTAACAAAAGGTTAAGAGTTTATTTAAAGTAAAAGTTACTTTTTATTTGTAAACAACAAGTTTAATTTAGATCAAAATCAACGTAATAAAAACAAATTTAATTAACGCCAAATTCTTGGTTTTATTTTTAGACTTGATAAATACTGAGCAAAGTAATTGCTTTGTATTGATACAAAAAAGGAACAAATACATACATTGCTAATTAAATTGTAACTAAATTGCATTTGATCAATTTGTTGTGTACAATGTCATATAGTGTTTCTATTGACCACCTGCCGTTACTTCCTTTTTAACATATTATTATTGAACGCTATAAACTTACCCTCAGTAAACAGTATTTTTACATTTGCGACTAAATTGCAGTGTTGTTTTTATATGTCTAATCAGTAAATCTATTGTTTTTTTTAAATTATTAATATGTTTCGTCGTGAAACTTTTATATCTAAAACACTAATATTATTACACTAAACTTTTAATAACATAAACTTTTCTAAAAAACAGTATTTGTCTTATACTATAAAATTTTATATTTTTTTTAGAAAGTTTGCTACGATACAAAACTAAATTTATAAATAACTTAAATAAAAAAAATAAACTTATCAAGTTTTGGTAAAAATGTTATAAAAGCAATTACTTATAAAATATAAATTTATTCTCAACTGAATAAAAGTTTGTATTTATTAAAATTGAAATTTAAAAATTTCGTTATCTAACAAAAAATTTAATTGATCAATCAACAAAAGTATAGTCAAAAAAAGTTTTAGTAATTAATATAATTAGTAAAGTTGCTAGGTGAATCTAATAATCTATTATTCTTACACAAACATTACAATAATAAATGTTGCCAATTGTGTTATTACTAAAGATGAAATAATTTCAATTTTTTTTGTTTTTAAGTAAATTGATTTATTGTTTTAAATTGTGTTAAATGTTAAAAACAAAAAAGGCAATTTTGTAATTATGATGACAATACAATTAGAACAAAATTAAGCATTCAGTATAACAACGTATAAATGGATAAGTAGGTTAAGGGCTGTTTTTGGATTCCGTGAGAATTAAATTTTTTTGGTACTGTATTTATGCATTTTTTATAATTAAAGACAACCGTTCTATATTAAACGTATTTAAAGAACAAGAAAGTACATTAAAAGTGTACGTATCATCTCATATTTTACTACGCTTTACAATGATCAGTTACATTTTGCTGATTTACAAACAGGTGCTAGTAGCAACATTTTAGTGTAATCAACAACAAATTTTGATTTGTTATGTAAGTTGATCTTAACAATGTCACGTTTTGATGTTTCTGTGAGATTAAATGACAATACAATGAATTCGTACAAGTCACAAAAAATCGGACAAGTTATTTTTTAATAAAACCAAAATTCTTCATTATAATATAACAACAAAATAATCAAATAATTTAAACAATCATATCAGTATAAGCCACGATGTCTACAGTTCAAACAATTTACAATTTGGGTTGTACTATTTTTGTGTAAAATTGAACTAAAATGACATTCAGTCCGACAACAACAATTGCTAAATTTACAAATAAAAACACAATCATACCAAAAATTTGACTTAAAAATAGAGGTTTTTAACAAAAATTAATAGTCTAAGAATATACACAATTTTACTTGTAGATGCTTGTTCCTATTCGTTTTCGTAGTAAGGAATATACACTCTTTAACATTAAGGCGAAAACAAAAGAACAATTAAAACTAGAAAACGTTTAGATAGTAAAGAAGTTACGTTTCTATCGCAGTTAGATCAACAATAGATAATTAGGTTAAAAATATGATAGAATTTTTTTAAAACAAATTCAGTTTGACGGCGTCTTGCAACTGAGGTTGCCAAAAAAGACAATCTAAAACATTTAATTGCAATAAGGAAATAACAACGATGATAGCAAAATGAGCAAAGTTCAAATTTTTTTTAAAACATAATTTTTCTATTATTTCTTGAAAGCATTACGATGCGAACCATTTTAATAAAGCAAATGTAAACGTTTATTTTGGTCTTTTCAGAAAAATCAAGGTTTAAAGAAGTTTCCACTATCAAAAGTCTACAACGTTGATGAGATGAGAATTACGACCGCTCAAAAAACAGAAACAAATTATTATACTGATTTCAGTTGAACGAGAAACATTGTGTACTGTAGTAATATGTATAAATGCTGTCAGGTAGCTATCTTCCTGCAATGCTCATAAACCGCCAGGTACGCATGAAATCTCAGTTTCTAAATGGAGCAACTTTAGAAACAATTGTTGTTTGTCCGTCAAGAGGCTGAATGAAATTAACATACACAGTAAATATTAGTGGCAAGACCAAAAAATCTCTTGATGTTTCTCTTATATCTCTAGGTTTGAAATATTTTCGTGAAGAAACCATTTTTACGTAACACTAACGAAAAAATCGTATTAATATATCAATTTCAGGTTTTATTTGGAAAAGTTTATTTGCTAGCTGCTGCACAGTCAACTTTGATTAAGAATTTGAGAAAATGGGAATGCATCGGGTAAACTGACGTATCTTTACAAATGATATGCTGAACTTACTAATATTCCAAAAGTTAGAGCAAACGGCAGTGTAACTGAACCTACCACTGAATTGCAGAAGCATACCAAAATTTCTTTTATTTTAGGATGCAAGTTATTGAAACAACTTTAGAAAAAGAGAATTAATAAAAAAAGAAATAAGTTGAATCAAGCTCACTGCATATCTTCCTTTAAAAGCAATTCGACAATTTGAGTATTTTAAATTTAAATACCTTGAAATTCAGTTAAAATTGAAAAAAAAACGATTTTAAAGTCAATGTAAAATTTAACAGATTTAGTAATAAATGCAGTAGGTACCAATACTATATTTCTAGTAATTTTTTTTTTTTTTTTTTTTTGAGAAAATAATGTTATTTTACAAAAGGCATCTCAAAAAATAGTGCACGTTACTCTTGTTACGTCAATTACTATTATTGTTGTGCTACATATTAAAAAAGCAGAAAAAGAAGTAAGTGGTTCAGATGAGAGTGTACGAAGCCTGTGTAGGAATAAGTGAATATGTTGATTTTTGTAAATGAGATTAGGCATTGTCAGTAAACTCACTGTTTAAATTTTTTTATCATCTTTATCTGTCGGTATTGAAGGGTTTTCTTCTATACATGTGTCTTACTTTTGTTACTTCAATCTCTATCTTCTTTTCAAAATACATAATTCTCGTTTTATTATAACTTGTGTCAATAAAACAATCAACAATAATAATGTGTAACAAGTCAAAAATCTCTAAATTGAAACTATGCATAATTTTGCAAACTTTTTGTGACACTTATGACGCCTAGAAAAAACATAAGAACATAGTGTATCCAAAACTATATTTTATGAATAGGTGCAAAAAAATTAAGCATATAAGTAATGTAACATAATTACATGTTATATGAATGTACCTAACATAGAATACTTTGGATAAAAGTTTACTGGTTTTCAGAAACAATTTTTTTGTCTTTGCCTGAGTCAATACTTTTGCGAATTAAATAAATTTATTTTAAATGAAAAACGTTTCACACGTTGTAATAAAAAAATGCTTTTTAATTTTAGTTTAGTAGATCGAGAACAAACAAATTTAAAATTTTTTTTTTCTAGTAGGTTTTTCTCTGTGATTATGTTTTCAATTGCTTTTATTTTGTAGGTTCTATAATTCTAATATAGAATTTTTAATTTTTGCAAGCAGACGTACATTTGTGTCTTTACTGTTGTTACTTTAATTAACAATAATGAAAAGCATTTTAGATTTTAAAACTGATAATAATTTCAGTGCACCCCACCGTTAATTTAAAGTTTTTTTAGGTAACATAAAAAAATATATTTCAAATATGTTTACACTTTGCTTAGTTACGATTTATAGTCATTATTAGAGATAAATTATTTATATATAAAAAAAATACAAAATATGACGAAAACCGATTGAAATATAATAATATTAAAATTTATTAAATCAATTTAAAAATTTTTGAATGCATTTGTAAAAACAATTTGTTATTCTAGTAAGAAGATAATTTACGTTGAAGTTCAGTTATGTCATGTTATGTTTTGCAGCACGAACCAATAAATAAATGCGAAGACTAAAATTTTTACTATTGCTAACTATGATTATCCTATATTCATACCAGATACCATAAAGGAATTTCAGTGGTATAAAAAACAAACTGATAAAACTTTTAAACAATTTTTAGGGTTGTTTTGTAATATTTCTTTTTTAAACAAATTTTAAAATTTCTAGAATACTAAATGTTTAGTCAATATTTTAAACATTTAATTTAAAAAATTTAGCTTGAGCGTTCTAATTTGTATTTATATATAAAATTCATTGTAAAAAATCCGAACTCAATGGGTTAGTAAATAAGCTCAATAAATGGTTTACAAGTTTTGCTTAGTGAGAAATATTGAAGCGTCTCAAAAGTTAAAAAAAATAGAAGACACTTTGGTAATACCGACAAATGTTTTAAAAAAAAAATTTTAAAATTTATTAAAGCAGTCAATAATGTTTTACTCAGTATTAGACTTCTTTGAAAATATAAATAAAGAACTATGTACTTTGTGCACAAATATGAATGATATTGCTAATTTAACAGCACTGTATAAAGTATACAATTAAATCAATTTATAGTTGCAAAGTGATGACTTGAATTTAATTAAAACTAAAAACAAGTAGTTGTTGTAGTAGAAAAACTTTTTTAGAAGTTAAATCTAGCCAGAAATAGATACACAATTCTTTACCGTTGTCAACACAGAAAAATTCACTTACATACTGCCAACAAATGAATGTTTTTCATAGCATTGCAGAATATACCAAAGTAAATTCTTAAATACAGATACAACTAAATTATTAAATTTAGAGGAATTTTTTTAAAATAGAAATTAATTCTAGCATTGTAATCTGGATTGTAAAAAACACATAGTACTGACATTTTTAATTGCACCTCTTTTATGGTATTTAGTTGAGCCTAGGTTTAGTAATGTAGCAAATTTATCTTTAAAAAAAAATTGATTTAAATCGTGGCGTTTTGCGACAAAATTAGCACACAACAACGACAAATTGATAAAACCACATCAGCTTCTACTACTAATATATACCAAACAAAAGCTATTTTCAGAAAAAAAATGTTGTTGCACATTTTAACACTGTTAAAACTCAGTTTTATGGTCTTTCTCATGATGTTTCAAAGTGCAACGGCTTTTTGGGTTTTGTATCACGTTCTATATTAACACTTTTGACAAAGTTCTCAAAATTTAAAAATTTTGCAAAATTAATGATGTTTGACGTTTTGACCGTCATGCTGCTGTTTTTTTTAGAAAACTGAAAGTAAAGATATCGGATCCTTGGATCCGAAAACTTATTATAAGCACACGAAAAATAATAAAAACTTGTTTAAGCGTGAGAAAAAAGGCTTTAACAGCGGTATCAAAAGATGCATGGGTAAATTCAGTTTGACCTTCTAAAAAAATATTAGAAAAAAATTGAAAAAAAGCGTTTGACAAACATAATTGAATATTGATAGTGATATGACAATAAATTATTACATGAAGAACATAAAAAAAGAAAAAAAAACAACGTGTTAGAGAATACTAGTATACAAATTTAAGTTTCTTTGGTGGAGTTGTAATAGATGGTATTGACTAAATATGTAGTTGTGATTTCAAATATCATTTAGCACAACATAACAATAAAAGTTGCTATTTAATCAAGAAAGTTGATAGCTTACAATTTACATATATATATATAACTGCTTAATAGTATTAATCAAAAATTAAATGTTTAATTAATCAGACATCAGACAAAATGATGTTTTTTATGCACAAACTCAAAATTGTCCCTATTTAAACACCAAAACATATCTCTTTGTTCTTCGCTTATTAGATCAAAATTGTCGAAGAAAAAACTTAAGATGAGCACGAAAGAAATGAATCTTGATGCTCATATTATTTCTTACATTGTAAAGCTTTTTCAGCATGTTTTTAAAGATTTTTTCATAATATTGTCATCTATGTTTTTTCAAAAATTTGTTCATTACGCTTTTAAAAGCAATGAAAATTATGGTATTCTTTAACTGACTCTCCAAAACAATTTTTTTTATTTGTGTGTTTTAAATTTTGCGACAGATAAACAAGAAAATTACCTAGAAGATACTAAAAACAGGTTCCATCCTTATACCATGCTTTTACAAATTGCTTCATTATACCTAATTTGATATCGTATGAGTATAAAAGTATTTTATTTGCCTTCACTAAACTTACATGTACAATATTTATTTTTCCGATGCAAGATTGTGCCTCGAAGACCACTGTTTCTTTCTTCAATGCAAAGCTTTGGTTCTACTGCATACATACATACATACATACATTCATAACACTTTAAAATTTCTACATCTTTGTTCTTCGTGATCTTCATATTTAATATTTAACTAAATTAAATTTTAATTTTAAGTGACTTGAATCAGCAACTGGCACAGATGCGTACTTATTTCCATTATATAGGAGAACAGAGAACAGAATTGAACACCTTTGTTAGTTCGAATGAAATGGTTAGCGGTGTGTAGGCTTAGCAAATATAATCGGCAATTATTTGTAGCCGTTTGCGATACTATTCAAATATTTTAAATTAGACATTTAATAAACATTGACATTAACACTGGAATGATTTTTTGTGTAAAACAGATTTTCTGGATTTTATTTTTATACAAAACGTTTTTGTGTGTAAATAAAATTGATTGCAACGCTGAACTATTTATTCTTTTGTTTGTCAATGCATGTTTGCGTTCTTAACTTTTTTCTGCATTTTAACATTTTTTTTTTGATAACGTTAATACAATAATTTTGTTGCGACAGTAGTAGAAAAATAAGAAATTTATTGAATGTAGTTAATACAAATGGGTTTAAACGAATAATTTTTGTAAGAATAAATACTTCAAATTTAATGTGTCATTGCATTTTACGTTACGTTCTTTTAGAAGCGGAATAGACACCATCGTTAGTAGAATAAACAAAAAATTCGTATTTCCCCGATCAGACATATCATGCTTCACTAATTTAATTTAATTAGGAACAATGAAGTATTTTACCTTTGTATTCATTTACTATTTTTAGTATTTACGTTGCTGTTTAGTATCAAAATTTTAATTGGTGGGCTTATTATTTCTTACATGTAAATTGTGAATGTGAATTACTGCCACTCTTAATTATTGTAAGAGAAATGCTCTATCCGACGTCGAATTTCCGAAATGCCAGTTAACCGCACGCGCAAGACTGAAAAGGCTAGAATAAAGTAGTATTAAACAACTATAAAAGACATTCTTAACAAGGACAATAAAAGAAAGCGTCTAAAATTTGCAAGAAGTTACGTGAATAAACCGATAGATTGTTGGAATCGTGTTGTTTTTGGCAACAAATTTATAAAAGTCTAAATGACGCACCTATAAACGTGTTTTGACGTTCAAAAAGTTGTTAAGGAGTTAATTACACAACGCCCAAAAAGTGTAGCAGACAATTTTCAGTAAATGTAAGAGGTTGTGTGAGTTTTGATAGCCCAGGCGTTTGTTGGGTGATTGAGAGTCGTATTAATACAGACGGTTACTTAGGTATTTTAAACAACGCCTTAGATTAAAATATTGTATCTGAAGAACGATTACATGTTTAAACAGGTGAGCTTCTTTAATATTTAAAATTTCTCCACTATTACAATATGAACGTCAAACAATGATATTCAGAATATGGGCTAGTTATAGTCTTTTTAATTGTTATTGATAATTTTGTTTATTCTTTAAAACGTGTTACTTAAGCCAGCAAAAAGTCTGATTTCAATATAATAGAAAACGTTTGGAAGAAGTTGTTCGTACCATTCGAGAACAACAAGGGGCCAATTTCATTGCCAGAGACCGCAAACGATTAATTGCCGGCACTGAAACTGCTTGGGAGACGATTAGTGATGATTACCTATAAGTTTTTGTAGCATCAATCCCTAGACGACAACGAAAATGCATCAAGAAGGTCGTACTCATTATTAGCAATCGTATGTTTAATAGAAACAAAAACAATAAACATATTTTTACTTTTTTTTACTAGCTAGGATCAAATTTTAATTTCAATTTAGATGGTAGCGCAAGAAAATATCTTCTTAAATTCAAAATTAAAACTTATTTAAAAATAGGTTTTGTTATGTAGCTAAAAAAACTTTTCTTCAATTTTAAAAAAAATAAATAATCCATATTTTATTAATACGATAAACACTGAATGTTTGATTACTGTATTGCGCTGCATTGAAGTATATGGAGTGCAATAAGAAAAATTAAAATTACATTTCTTCTACATCTATATCTGTTGTCAATTTTTTTATACTATAACAGCGACTTAGAAACTAAAAATAATAAATTAATAAAGGTAAAATACTTTATTTTTTTTAATTGACATTCCCAAAAAATGCAATAAGAACGATTATTTATCGTATAATAGTAAAGCAGAATAGTAAAGCACATTTGCATATAATTATTAAATATTTTTTATTATTGAATGGTGTATCAATATCAAACGTTGATTTTATTCTTTAGAATTAAATATTATGTATTGTAACCGTATTTGTAACAATCTGCATAAAAAACTTGTTGATTGCAATCATATAATATTTTTTAAACTTTTTTCGTACTTTCATTTATTATTCCTCGTCTTGATTTATTTCTTAGGCTACTTTAGACTTCATCATTAAAAAAAAAATTGAAAATAAATTTGTGTTATATTCGATGGTGTATATTTAGATTTCTTATTGAAATTTAAGCGACGTTTTAGGTAAGATGCAAACCTTCACGCAAAGTATATAAAAACATATATTTAGTAATAATATAGTTTATGCACAAATCTATCATAAATTGACAATTATACACAATTTTATATGTCATAAACGTCTTTTTATAACTCACGGGCTTCATTATTCTCACGGGCTATAATAAAACGTCAAACAACGACATCATAGGTACCTAATAAGCTAAAAACTTGTAAAATGAAAAGCTTTTATTAAAAATTAAAAATTGTACTTTTTATTGAAAATTCATTGTGGGTAATTTCTGTTTAGAACAATTAACCATATTAATATTTGGAGATGCATCCATGCTACTAGAATTACTTATCAAGTTTGCATGATTGCTGGTTGCTAAGTAATCGAAGAGCTTAGTAGCTTTTAATTTAATGGTCATAGACGATAAATTGTCCTTTCCAATCAATATTTTTTCAGCTAACCTAATTTTGATAGATACAGAATTTTTGATATACTATTTTGCAAATGACTTTGACGTTCAGTCTTCTAGTTGTCTTATACCAATCTTTTCTTCCCCAGTGTTTCCCAACAACGTCGCCGATAAGCGATTAAATGGGCGTCCAGTATATAATTCAGGATTTGACATGTTAAAATTTTTGGAATTCTACTAAAAAACATTTTTCCCGACAGCTTGCCTGATTCTTAGAAGAAGAAGAAAAGGCAGGTATCTATTGGACGTAGAGCAGCATAGTTTTTGAAATTTCTACAAAACTTGGTAATCTAAGGTTGTCAACTACGCTAAACATTCGATTAGTGATCAGTAATGAGGATGGAAAAACCTGAATATTATCAACTGCTAACTGAACAAGCTCTCCAGCTATCCCAAATATTAAAACTACCTGTTTTTGAAAATTGTTAAAAACTTCTAAACTACAATAAATTTATTTACTTTGTTTATTAAATATATTTTATCTGGAGCTTGGTATATAAAAGCTTTTATCTCTTTCATGGATAAAACTTTTGAATTTTTGGGCTTATATATATGTTGTGGTTGGCTTTAATAGTAGCCTTAAATATTAAACAATAAGACCACATCAAAGAGGGTTTTTTTTTTTTTAAATATGAAAAACAAGCCACAGAACTTTTCACAACAACAGATTTTGATGGAATTCTTTTGTATGTCGCACCATTTAAGATATTCATTATATGTTTTTCTATACACTTGATTAAATTTTTCGGGAACTAATTTACTGCTTCTTGCTTTTTTTTGCAGCATCATCAACACTAGATTTGTGTCAAAAATGTAATTTATTTAAAAAATATTCTTCAATTAATAAGTTTTCATCCGTGTATAAAGTTGTGTATGTACTACGGTCGTAATTTCATTTTATGGGCTTTGACATATTCTGCTAAAAATTACGTCTTACGTCATAAACGCCTCTTTATGCCTTAAACACATAAATAACTATGTTAAATTGTACAACTAAAAGAATACCCAATGGAGTCAAATTGGTACTAATCCTCAGTCGCGTTCAACAACAAAGTCGAATATATTATTTCTTTATCAAGTATGAAAAACTTCTTGTCTGCCTCAACTTTTCATTACTCCTTTGTATAGTTATGTTACCTTTTATACTTTTTTTATACAAATTATTACTTAGCATAACAATTTATTCCAATTATCTTTCGTTTATTATTCATGTTTACGTATCTTTTATATTCTATAATCTAAACGTCATAGAGTTTACAATTAAATCCGATTGTATGCCAACGTTCTACCTTGTTACGTAAATTTATGTTTGGAACAAATAAAGTGGTTTGTGTAGAGCACTTTGACAGTTAATTTTGTATAAAAATATAAACACTACTACTAAGAAAATAAACTCAAAAAGAACAAAATATAAAAAGTAGATAAAAAATCTGTACACCGTAAACAGATTAACCTACTTACAAATTAAACCTTATATTATACAAAACAACAAATATTTGTTGAATTCGTTATAAAAAATGAATCAATAAGTTTGTGCACGAAATACCAGATACCGAATATTTGTTGCTAAGTGTTTACAGTAGATTATTCAAATGCGTATTTTTTCTGAGCAGTAGTATTAAAAACTTTATAAATGATGTAGTAGGTATACATAATATACAAAGCATTGATGATTTTTATTAAAAAATGAGTATGCCGGTAGCGTGCATGCCAATGTAAAAAAAGTTTACTGCGTTGTTAGATTGAAAATTTTAACCGGTTTAAACTCTGCTTATAATAATTCAAGGAAAACGTCTAAGCCACGAGCTTTAATTGTACTAATACTATTATCAGTTTAACGTTTTAATTATTGCAAAAAAATCACTGTTAAAACTATTAGTTTATTAGTATAGTTGATTTTATTTTAAATTAATATGGCATCTGATAATTAAACATTTTTCTAACTACTGATTTTTTAATGAAATTGACTGAATGAATGAAGTTCTGGCAAAATTATTAATGCTTTTTATTTAAATGTTTAACGTTATTGACAGAATATTTGTGATACTTTATAAATAATTCAAATCTACCTTTTTATCAATTATCTAATAAGTTATTGATTGTACGTATTACACCAACTATTATTAGCTGTTGTCTCTTTTTAAAAGTTAATTTTGGATATCATCAATTACGATTTAATACGATAATATTAGAACAAATAATTGTATTTATTGTGTAATTTTTTGTGTTATTAATTATTTTAAAATGAAATTTTGTCACTTGGATATTATTCAGATTCTTATATTTATTTTTGTAAATGCAAAAATTAATTATATGTTAATTATAATAATTGTTTTATAATTAATATTAAAATCATAATTAAGTATAAAAAATAGTGGGGTAGCACCAGAGGAGTTATATTAGATATATTTGATACACTCAACTAAACAAAAAACGGGACACCTTGGTTGGTTCGAAAGAAATAGTTAGCAATGTAAACTAGGCTTGTTAGCAAATGCGATTGGCAATCATTTGCAACTGTTTGCAATGCTATTCTAGAAATTTAAGTTAGACAAAAAAACATTGAAAATACCAGAAGGTTACATTTTTTATGCGCAAAAACTAAAAAATGAATATATTTTTGTTATTGAATGAACAGTAGACTGCATTTTATTTTTATACAATATATTTTTGCATGTAAATACAAGTTCCATAATAAAGAGTGCATTATAAACTATATTTAGGCTATTTTTTAAACACATTTTATATTACACCAATGTAACATCATATTAATAACATTGTGAGTATATGCTAATGCACTTAAGTTTTAATTTAATTTAAATAATTGTTTTACTATATTCTCTTTTAAGACAAAATGTCAAAGAACGGCAATTATAATAAATATTCGAAATAATTGCTAACACAGTTATAAACGCTTATTAACAGTAAAATGATTTTGTGTAAAAAAAAGTATTTGCTTCATTTTATTTTTATCCAAAATATTTTTGTGTATAAATAAAATTGATTGCAACTCTAAATCATTTATTTCTCTGTTTGTCAATGCATGTTTGCCTCCTTCGCGTTTTTCTGCATGTTTTAGTTTAATAATCTTTAGGTGTGTTAGCAATTATTTAAAACAGTTATTATAATTGTCTTTCTCTGACATTTCGACCAAAATAAGATAAAAAAAAACAACTAAATTAAATGCAATAGCCTTATATTCACAGTGTTATTAATAGCTATAATAAAGTTTTTAATGCACTATTTCAATATGAAGCATTTATTTACACACGAAAATATTTCGTATAAAAATAAAATGCAGTTTACTGTTCAAAATCATTCAAAAATAAGAATATATTGATTTTTATAGTTTTTGCGGATTAACGATTTAAACGATTTAATCTTCTTGTACTGTCCATGTTTATTATTTGTTTAATTTTAAGTTCTTGAATAGTATCACAAACGGTCACGAATGATTGCCAAACGCATTTGCTAATAAACGTAGTTTACACCGCTATTTCAATCAAACTAATTAACACGTCCCATTTTTTGTTTAGTTGAGTGTACTTTTATGCGATAAATACTTCTTAAAAATGGTAACAGACTATTAAATTTTTTTTGTGTTAGACTAATTTTGTTTGTCGTAAAAAACAAATAAATCAATAAAGATAAACAAAAAAATACAAAATTAGTTTTAGAAAATAAAAAACCGAATAGTATAGCGTTAAGCAAGCAAATAATTAGTTTTTATTTAATAAATCTGAGGCTAAACGCCTCGTTGGAAAGGAGCTACGTGCACGTTAATCCATATGTAAGAAACTATGAAGTTGTTAGTTAGCAAATTTTTGGTTGTAATTTTTAATTTACTATCTAACCAACAGCTTCATAGTTTTCTACATGTGGATTAGTTTTTAAATTAGAAAACCAACTTAAGCCAATAAATCAAAACTCATTTTGAACATTAATTTTTTATATATGCTTTAGTTAAAAATACTCCATTTAATTAGAAAGAAAGACGATTAAGAAATGTTTTTATTGTGAGTTCATTAAATTAAATCTGCCAAATTTACTACTACTACTGAGCTTAAATTCATTAAAACCAGCTAAATAATCGTGACGACAAAAAAATATTAACAAGGGAATAGACAAAAACGTTATTGTTCCTTAAGAAATCTGAGATAAACGCCATCTCGCAGGAACGAAGCTACGTACAAATTAATCCACATGTCGAAAACTATGAAGTTGCTAGTTAAATTGTAAGTATTACAACCGCGAATTTCAAAAAATGTATTTGAATTATACGCGGCATAATATTCTTAACTGTACTACGCAAAAGTAAAAAGTTGTTAATATAATTGCAGAATCCATCATTAGAAACCAGTGGACAGCTGTTTCGTTCTATTTCGTTTTTTGGATACAAAATTTGTTTATAGAAACGTACCTACGGTTTCTTTTATTTAAGGTTTCAGTTATGCTTACAATTTAAGATTTGTACGCAAGATGTTAGTCTAGGTACGAATTCGATAATTTTCCGATGCGTTACGTTCTGAAGGTAATTTAAATTTGTACGTTTTGTAATTGAAGATTTTATTACGATACGTTTATGTTATACGATATTCTGGTTATGGATCTTTACGAATAAAGAATCATTTAAATTAGAAAAAGTTTGAAAATTAAATTACGCATTGTGAAAATATCACATGTCATCGAATTGAATCAGATCGTAAACGCAAAACGATAAAGTAACCTTCAAAGTTTTATTATGTACTACTTAATCTTTTAAATACGTTTTTAATTTAATATTATTGTTAAGATTATATTATAAATTTTTAGGTTTTATAATTTATAATAATTTTGTTATAGAAAATATTGTGCCGTCTAAAATTTACATTTAGATTGCATTATTTTTATTTTAGATGTTAATTAAGCTACAATTGCAAGAAATATCTATGTCTATTTTAAAACCATACAATTAAAAACAGCCTCAACGTAAAAAACTATAACTATAACTATAACTATAAAAAGACAAAAAATTAATTAAAAACCTCCTATAATAAATCAATTTTATATCTAATGACGTTTTCAAATTCATCTTAACTGTAATTTTTATTTTATTAAATATATATATTTGATGCATTTGCACTTGAGTCATTTAGGTCAAATTTGTTGTGGCATGTTTCGAGTACATTTTATAATTTATTACTTCCGGCAGATATTATTATTATTATTTGGTTTTAAAGATTGCTATTGTAATTTTATATTCCACTACGCTCATTTGCTAAGAATATTTATGCTTTATTATCATTTTTTTTAAAAAGTTAAATTTGCAAACTTACCAAATATCTGTCGGTATCAAATTGCCGTTCCAGTCGGATGAATTTCAACTGTTAAAAGAATTCGGGATGTCTGTTAAAGTAATAAACAAGGGTGTAGTGAAATTTTGCTTCTCTTTTTAGAAATATTCTTAGTTCGTATAATTTACGGTCTTTACGTTTTACTTGTTTCCGAGACTATCACTGAAGCCTTACGAGCAAACAAAAGTCCTTGCCTAGATCTACATAAACAAAATAAAGGTATTTATATTATCGCCGTTTAAAATAAATTGTGATTTTAATTTTGCATAAAAGCTTTAATTCTAACCATAAAGTTTAATGCTTGTTTACCGCACTAGTATGTAAAGTTTTGTTTTTTTTTCGACTTTGGTTTGTTGTTGATGTTAAATTAGGGACGATATGTAACATAATTTACCATTTTTTTATAACGTCGTTAAACCCGTTAAATTCATAACTGACTTAGTTATAAAATTTTTTTTATTATTTATTTTGTTAATTCATTTATAATCTAACTATTTTTAGTTTCTTTCCTTTTTTATTATGTTTTACTAATTTGAAATTTAACATATGCCAAATATTTAATTTGTTAAAAACTTTTATTTCGATGGTTTTTGCGGTTTTCTTAATAAATGTAATAATTGGCGGTTTTAGTGTAATACGCTCTAATAAAAAAAGTTCTATTTAGAGTATATTTTGGTTGGCAACGTTTCGAGGCCTTTTTTGAGTTATAAACCTTCCTAGCGCACTGCACAGCAAAATAAAAATTTTTCTTTAACTTTTAATAAGACAAAACTTTTTTGTTTCTTAAGGTTTAATCTTTAACAACGTATTGCAGGTTAAATTGACATTTCGTTTATCAATTTTATTATGAAAAGCTACACAACAATCAACTCTTTTATTTTCTAAATGTTATGTTTCTAAAAAATAAACAATTTATAAAAGTGCCAAAAGACACCATATTGATTGCCAATTTTCAAAATGTTAAACCGTTGTACGTTAGAAATCATTTAATCATTTAAAGTTTTGTTATAACAACTGCTTTAAAAATTAGCGATGTTTTATGTAAATTAATTGAAGTTTAGAAATTGCTTAATTAATACATTTGTTCGTACCTAATTATAACCTTACCTGCTTCGTACTATCCGATAGTTCCGTATACGCAAAATCTCAGTTTGCACAGAAATAAAATTAATTAAAGCGTATTTTTAAGGATATAAGTTAAAAACAATTAATGAATTTTAAATGTTAGCAAATGCTAAACATGTTAACACAATATTAATTTAAAAAACATATTGACATTGCAAAAATTTGATAAGATAAGATTTTTTCTATATTTTTCTAAAACTATTAATAATTTGTTTAAAAGTGCATTCTTAGCTCAAAACAAAGCTAAGCATGTTTAAATCTGTTTTTAACTCACTATAACAAACTATTTAATAATAATAATATAGCTTTTTCAATGTTTAAAAAGGTTTTTTGTGTCTGTATAGAAAATGTTTAGAAAAGTATCAAACACCACAAAGAGTAAAGACAGTTAATCTAATGATAAAGATTCTGAATGTTGCCCTACTAATTTTATAATATAATTAAACAAGTAGTTTAATTTAAGGCAGTAAAAATAATAATAAAAATTGGCCGATTCTTATATAATTTATGTATTACATACAATATACAGTCATAATTAATTTTTTTTCAGCACAAAAAAAATTCTTTTTATTTGCTTTTTAAAAATTCAAAAGATTCTTTGCTCCAATTTTAATTAACCGTGTCCTGTAAAAATACTAATTCAAATTAAATATCATAAATTGATTTTTATTGCGGTCGGCATTAAACATTGAATGAACACACATACGCGTATAAACATTAAGTTAATTTTGTTTGTTTTTTTTGTTTGATCTAATATGCATGAGGTATATTATTTTTATAACTTATTTTTGTGTCATGGCACTTTATGTTTAGCGTAAATTGTAAATATATTCCCTACCATTATATTATCTTGCTTTGTATCTCATTCTGTTAAATAAAATAACTGAATAGTTTTTTTCTTACTTTCAAACATTAAATTACAAATATTACAAAACAAATTATAAAGTGTACAATAAACGATACATTAAAATTACAAAAAAATGGTATTCGTATTTTGCAATGTTAATGTTTATATAAATATCAAAAAAATTTAATAAAAAATGTGTCATGTGACGATCAATTATGTTTATTTTACTTATTTTTTCGTGGTAAATAAATAAGCAATACACTAAAAAATATTGCAACGTAAGAATACGAAAATTATGTTTAAACATACCACCATTTCGATAAAGTTATCACGTATTTCGATTAACAGAGATATGTTCACAGAGGTTTGACTAATTACTTAATGACTTTGCCCGTATTTGAAACTGTCAATCATATAACATAAACTCAAACAATTTTATCATAACCCCCATTGTGGTGTTAGTGAAATTTTGGTCCCTTAAAAGTTTCCATCGCAACAATTAATGCGTTTATAACGTGATTGCTTATTGTGTAAATTTCTTGAAACAAGAAATTTTCACTAACTAATTTACATCACCAAGCGGCGTTATAATTTATCGTGACGTACCTTTTAAATTATGTAGAATCGTTTTATAAAATATTTATCAAACTGTCAATACTTGACGTTTTTTGTTTACAAAAATGTATCTATTTTTCTATTGACAATTTTACGTTTCTCACAAAATAGCGGCTTGTGTTCTTGTATATTTATATTTAATAATTAAGTATTTTATTAATAGTTAATTTAAAAGAAAAGTTTTTCGATTACCGGTTAAAAAATATTTAATTTTTGTATGAGGTTACAAAGAAAAAAGAATTCTTGTTTTTTTGTAACATAACTATAACAATTAAATTGTTATGTTTATTAAATTGACATAATTTACAATTATAAAACTTTTTGGTAGAAGAGTATTAAACTAATAGAAAAATTTGTACTTATAAACTAATTTTAATTAAAAATAAAATATAAGTATTGTAACGTTTACATTTTTTCGATTGAATACTTCTGTCTTAATTTAACATTTTTGGAGTCCCTGCGTGCGCAAATCGCTGATGCACATTACTCATGCGTGATCCGTAGCCATATTGTCTTAACCATCTTCCGTTCAACTGTCAAAGGACGCGGACGTTCCTGCATAACGTGCAGAAAATTTCCTCATGTTAAATTTGAACTGTGGAAATCTGCTTTTGTAGTATGCATTGAAAATTATCCGCTTTCGTCGCTGCATTTTCGCTTTCGTCCGTTTTATATTCGCCTTTGTTTAATTAAAGAAACCCGTAATCTGAAAGGGGTAAGTGAATTCTTTGTTCTGTACACGTGTTGTGTAACCTTTCGATTTTGCATTTTAGTTTCTTTTTTTTGTACGTACGATATACTCTGGTTGATACGTTCGATTTGATTTGTTTGGATACGTACAATTTCGATGGTTTTACGTTACGTTTTTTGAATACGAATTTACGACTTATGTACGATAAGATTATGGAAAATTTCTGATACGTACGTTCTCCTAATACGTTTTATGAAGTTATGGTTAATGATCATCGATCCAAGGTGATAGGATAAATCAAATTATACGAAAACAATAGAAAGTAAATTCTGGAAGATTTCCAAAGATTGCGTAATTCGTTTAAGTCACGTGATGATCACGCCCATGCAAAGCTACAAACAGCAACAAGTGGTTAACCTTCAAATACAAGTATGTACCAAATTAACCTAATTAAGTGTTAGTTTTAAGATTTGTTTATATGTTCGTTTTTGGTTTCAATATTTACCCGTTATAAATTTAATATAAAAAATATTGTGGCGTCCAAATTATTATTCAAATTAGAATTGTAAATATTAGTGTACGAGTAGAATACCCCGTCCTGAACATAATTAGAAATAAGACTTATTGCTCTATTTTATGGTTTGTGTGTTTATATTTAATAAAGTCGTAAGAGCTAGTACGGTGCTTTATTAGTTATTTATTATTATTTTAATTACGATCATTCGTTAAGTAAGTTTTTGACGTTATAGTATGAAACAATAGATAAATAATAATTGACCTTAGTTAAGTTGTATAACTAACTATGCAAAATTTTTTTGCAATAATCTAGTTTGTAGATAAATTAAATTTCAGGGTTATACTAAAATGTTCACTTACTATCAAAATAAAAGTTTTGCTGTAATAAAACTAATAATTGTTTATAAAAAATTTTGACAGGCACGCATTTTTATAGATCTTTTTTGGTAGTTGTTTATAACAAAATTTATTTATTTATGATTTCATATGATATTAGACTATATTTATCTCAATTAAAAATTGCATAGTTTTATTTTGTAAAGATTGTTCTATACTTATGACCAAACAAAAATAGGATCGATACAAGAACGCATTTTCGAAAAATCTCGCGATTAGGCTACAAGAGCGTACTAGACAATACTTTGCGATGAAAGTACATTCTTAGATAATTTCTAAATAGATTTGTTTAAAGCATCTTTTTACTTAAATTTCTACTTGTATCTTTTTAAAACATATCGCATATTTAGTAGATCCGATAAACATGGGCATATCCATATGTAAGTATTTAGTTTTTAAATGTCTTAGAATTATGATACATGCCGCTAAATTTGCTACCTACGCATAAGTAATTACCTTTGGAGATAAAACTTAACCCATACAATTTTAGTTTCATATCATTTAACACTCATTTTACCATGCGGTTCACTATGATCATCAAGCGTGTGGTTTTCAATACATATTATTTTGTTAAGTATGTAACATCGCTAACAAAAATGTTGGTACTACATTAATTTGCGCCAAAAAACATTGACGTTCCTAATTTTATGTAAGACAAGTTCTAGTAAAAACTTAATCAATCAATAAAAGTTGTAGTTAAAAAATGCTTAATCCTTAATCCTTAATATGTGTGTGCAAGTTTTTAATAATATTGATCACTCACTTTATTGTTAATAAACAAACTACAACGTTTTCCAACGTAGAAGTTTTTCACCGCCACTCGTACTTATTACAATAATATTAAATAATAAGCCTCTCTAAACGAAAATGGTATACTTGTTAAATGTTGCTAAAGTTTAAAAAATATTTGTAAATTTATTAATAGATGCAATTTCAACTTCTCTTATTATTCAATATAGGATTTAGGTACGTTGAGCTATATCGACGTAGTTTAACTTAAAGAATCTGTGGTCTAGCGTTATACACGGTGTATTCAGACACCCTGTATATTTGTATTGTACAATTAGTTTATTATTTGTGTGTTTAGAAGCTAAGATATTTAATAATGCGTTTTTTAAAATCTTTATAAACGTAATAGAAACACGATTTAATTTACTTAAACAATATATTGTTAAATAGTTCTTTAAAAACAATTCAAACAAAAAATAAACATTTCAAAAACCAAATTTATGATAATCAGCAAAAATAATCGTCAATTAATAACACTGTTAAAAATAAAATTGAAACCAGAATAAAGATAGCTCGTAACCGTTTCTTTAAAATGCGTGACTTTCTGTGTAGTAGGGTTTTTAACATAGAGTGAAGAAGACGTATCTTGCGATGTTATATTTTATCAGTATTACTATACGGAGTGGAAACTTGGATTACGACTCAAGCTACCACAAAAAAAGTAAAAGTCTTTGAAATGTAAATAAAGAAACAAATGAAAAAGTATTGAACGGCATGAAAAAAGACAAGAATGTGTTGTATACTATCAAAAATAAAAAAAATTGAATATTATGGACGTCTAATGCGAGGAGAAAAATACGAAATTATAAAAACGATTCTACCAGCAAACATACAAGGAAAACGTAATGTAAGCAGAAAAATAATCTCTTGGTTGAAGAATTTCAGAGACTGGTTCCACTGTAGCACAAATTCTCTGTTCAGAATAGCCGCCGACAAGTTTAGATAGCCATTATGTTAGCCAACCTCCAACGCGGAGAAAAACGATAAAGATGAAGAAGAATTTAACGTGTAGAAATAAGATATGGAAATCCTTGCTTTCAACAGGTGTATCAAGTTTTAAATAATTGCGTTTAGAAATTGCGGAAAGTATTGAAGAGTTTGAAGCTGACATTGCAAGATTAGCATGGTTTGCGTATCCTACAGCACCTGATACCTTCTTGAAGCAATTGTCTATTAACACCTTTGTAGATAGGTTTCTAGACAGCAAAAACCGACAGACTCTAAGGTTAACTTGACCTAAGACGTTGGATAACGTTTTAGTGCATGCCTTGAAGTTTAAAGCAACAAAACAGACAACGCACCAAGATGATCATAAATTTTGCTGTCTTGCTGAAATACCCGTGCAGACACTAGCAAGCATCAAAGAAATACCGCAACAAATACTTTGGGAAATAGCGACAAAAACCATCATTCGTCCTAACATGTTATTGAAAATTGAAAAGACATCACTAGTAACAGTAAGACTTCGAACAGCAACAGTTGAAGAAATATTTACTCACAGACAACCAAAAATAACCATTGGTCTGGGAAATAGAATACTCTGCCATCAAGTACTGTTATTTGACATCATTAAAGAAATTATCCTCTGAATGGACGTTATAAAAAAGTATGGGTTTTATTTGTATTAAAAAAACGATGTTGTTAAGATTTACGGTAAACACAAAAGGTAGCTCTGCAAGTGTTTTTGAGTAAAGACGTGATCCTGCCTAGCAAGACTGAAAGTGTAGTGATAGCACACCTGGATTGTAATCTCCGGGACGCCTACATTCGTGCAATTGAATCAATAAAAATCTATTTAGTTGAAAAGGGACTACTAGTTAGCAGAAAATTAGTACTATTGAAAAACATGGTTCCAGTAAGAATCCTGAGTGTCAACTCGGTAGAAAAAGTTACTAGAGAAGATTACGTCAGCAAGTTGATGAACAGACTAAACGGAGTACATGAGGCGGCACGTAAAACACACAAGTTGCCAGTAACAGAATGAAGACTAGAAATGACGTCACGCCATAGAACGGTGGGCTTTAACCACGTGCCATGGTGTGGTTGTATAATCCCCAAGAAAGACGTAGTTTGTCGCCAAAACTGCAGAAGCCTTAAAGGAGGGGGGGGGTGAGGTTTATGAAGTTATGCAGCGTATTAATGAGGTCACATATTGCATCTAAATACTAAAAGTAGTTCACATCGATCTCCTAGTCCTGCTTGCTGGTGACCAGGCCTAAACCAAAGTAGTAACGAGCAGAACCAGAAATCGTTAATAGAATAGACTTTAATAAAATTATAAGCATGTACGGGGGTTCTGGAAAAGGCTAAGTTTAGAGTTACAACTAAAGAGCCACAAGACCTGTTTTAAACACAAAATGATTGTGCCATCGCGCATCGCGCTAGATGAACTACCAACAACAACCGACGGTTGGCAAAGTTTTAACACTACATAATGACCGACGCTTCGTTTTCTATCTGATTATTAAAAATTACCCACGTGCAAAACCGTCATACGAAAATCTGTGGTTAGCGTTATGGAATCTCAAGAGAAAAATGAAGTTTGACATTAAGATATTTCTGTAAATATGACATAAATTATAGAACACCACGGAAAATACTTTGATTAAACAATTTACTTTCTTTTAAAATAAACATTAAATGTAACTACAAATTGGATTATTCATTTGAATACCTAATATATCGCAAACCGATTAGCAACAAGCATCTACTTGAGAAAAACTGTTAACAGCACGTTTTATCACATTGAATTAACAAGAAAATATATAACGCTTAATGAAACAGAAGATACTTACAGTGATTTAAAATTTTGCTTAGGTAAGACTTATAGTAACTAGATCTTTTACGAACAAAAGAAACATATACTACATACGGTTGTATGCTGTTCTGCACTAATTACATTAATTTCACAGCCGACATTTAGTGTTTTATGTACAACAAATCTACAAAGAAAATAGTTAGATAATTTTAAACATTTGAACTGCAAAAGGTTGAATTTCGTGGAAATGGCACCAGAATGAACTGGACCGTCGTTTCGCCGTTTTGGGGCTTGTCAGCAGTGGGAGAACACTCTAATGTACTTTCTTTAAATGCATCAACAGATTTACAGCATTATATTAACAAATGCTGCTAGTAACATAAATGAAATATGGTGGCGAAGTTATCTTATAGTATAAATTTACTACGCAAAGAAATGTAATCTGTAAATGACAATTACCTTCGTAATTCAAAACTTAATTGAAGTCTAACATAATTATTAAACGTTTTCACTTTATACTAAAAAAATATATAAAATAGTTTTGTCTGTACGTACTGTTTTGTATATAAAACGAAAACTGCGCTTGCTAAAAAAATATTTTCCATTCGATATAATATTTACATACAAAGCTACCTAAAATATAAAATGTTTTAACACTCCAGTACTCGCGCTAACTTTCGCTACAAGTTGGGTCGCGTGGGATACGTGTGTATCCCACAGAAATGTCGCTCTTAAGTACAAAAAAATATATTGAAATATCAATAACTCAACACATTATAATTCTTAAACTATTTTTTCACATAACTGTTGCACAAAAAGAAAGAAAAACATACGACAGAATAAAACTTAACACGCTGATATTTAGTATGAAGCAGGTTAATTTATCTCCAGGTCTTTTTGTTCTGGTAATGTTTTCTTTCATAAAGAATAAAAACTGTGATTTAACAATGGAATAATCCCTTACAATGGTCTAATAATTGTAATAAAATTGATCAGACTTACCACAAGCCAAATAGCTGTTGTTGAAATCGTGAATTCGACAAGCTTTGCGTGGGATACAATCGTATCCCAAAGATAAAAACAGTTTTTTTTTAAATCAAAAGCACAAGATCACTACCTCACTGTTACAACTTACAACAGAAACTACCTTCGAGGATTAGAAGCGGGCGTATGAATAACTACTCAATCACGTGACGCGCTAGAGCAGTTTTGATACGCCTGGGATACGTGTGTATCCCACGCGAGTACTGGAGTGTTAAATATTGAAATTTTGTTGCTGTAGACAAATTAAAATCTTGCCTCTATTAACGCACAGCAACTTTAAAATTACAATTTCTGACACTAGAACTTTAATGACTGCATCAAAATACATATGTAGCTGGCAAGATTTAAATTTAGTACGACGACCACGTAAACATAATATTTAATTATTGTTAGTAAATTATTGTTTAAAATTAAAACATTGTACAAAATTATATTTAGCAAATATAAATTACTTTAAGAATTTGGATATTTTTATAAGCAACTGTTATAATACGCAAAAAAATTTCAATTACAAAATTTCTCAAAATCGTAAAATGTCAAGAAGAAAACTTAATCACATTTTTTGATTCAATTTTGTTTTAAGTAAAAAACCTTTTTCATAAATTAGATTCTTTATACAGTATTTCTATGTTATGTCAATTAGATTTTAATTAATTTATCTTTTATTAATCAAGCTAAATTACATATTAACGATTATAACTTTGTTTTATCTTTAGCTTAATTATTATTAAAACAATATTTCTCATATAACTTAAATTGATTTTAATAAAATAAGCTAAATGCAATTAAATTTTAATTTGGGTTCGACATAACTGCAATTAAACTTTAACAAAAATTACGAATATTAAGATAAGAATTAAAACAGACCGTCCTTGAATTTATATCGGAATAAATTGTGAAACATAGCGTGCTTTTTACTAATTTTTTCCCAACTGAGTTGGGTGGGTACTTCTGTTCATTTAATTGATATTCGCCGGTATTTATTACAATTGGATTACTCACTAACGATGTTAAACTTTTATGTTTGACACATACATTTCACCTTTAGTTTAAAAATTGAACCTTTGTACCTTAATTAATTTTCGAGATTATTTGTAATCGAAAAATTTTAATAATAAATCGAAGTTTCAGATCACAAATACAAACTAATAAATAACTAATTATTTTATGAATAAATAATTACCGAGTAGTTTTGCTTTATTAATAATTAAACACAAGAATATTATAATAATAAATAATGCAAACCATTACAATCAATAGATTATTTTTTAATTAAAAGAATGCAATGGTAAATATGCAGATGTTCTTAACAGAAACATTAGTATTCAAATTTTTTTTGTTAAAACATACAATGAAATAATTAGTACTAATAAAGATTTTTTTGTGTTAATAGTAAAGCAAAAATGTGCAATTATTTTTTAAAGAATATAATACAGATACAGAAATCTTAACAACATACGTGTTTGGACGTATTTATTGATTTAATATATAAAATATTTCAGAATAGCTCACAGCAATGCTTTAATCGTATTTCATAAAAACCAAAAAAGACACAAAGATGATTTTAAAAGACGTTATGTAGGAACAAAAGTATTTTAGAAGAAAAAAGGACATTAAAGAACACTGAATGAAGGTTTTACTAGCAAAGGTATCATAAAATTTAAGTAAAAGCCGTGGAAATGTATTATTTAAGGCAGAAGCTATAGAACCTGCACCTGCTAGTTTTACAGATTTTAAGACTAAATATGAAAACGCAATTAATCAATATTGTACAAAGTTAAAATTGAAGTTTGAGTGTTGATGTGTAGGTGTCGCAAAGCAAGTTTTTAGATTCTAATTTGTTTTAATTAAGTATTAAATTTAACATTAATTACTTAAACAACATCAAAAAATATTTAAAAAAATTATTATAAAAATTGTTTTTGAAAGGTTTTTTTATTGTATTCTAAATCATGAAGTTATAGTACAGTTACCTTATTTTCTATTACGTTTAGTTTATATTAAACGCTGACGTGTAAATTTAGTCAATAAAAAGAAAAAGAACTATATAAATCTAACGTATTTTTACACAAGTTAATTTTAGTTTTTAATGCACATTCCAAAAATACAAATTAAAAATTTATTGTTTATTGGATACGAGTATGTAAATACAATTATTTTAATTAGTGTTTTTCTGTGTATTTTGAACTGTTAATGATAACCACGCAAAATTTGCATAATTTTGAACGTACCAGTAATTGCTTTGTTTAAATTTGTCGTGTTATTTGTAAATTTAATTTTTGCATTCAAAAAATTTGTAAAAAAGTTACTCGACAATATATTGTCTTAGTAAACTGTTGCTTATAAAATTTTAAGCTTTCGCGGTTGTTATGTTTATGATTATAGGCGACTTTCGGTTTAGACCGCGTCGTAGTTAAACACCCAGACTTAGGCTTGGTACTCATCTCTCCTTGAGAGCCAAAACAAGAAGTAGAACTGGGCCTTTGCCGTATTGTCGTTCGTGAATCCAAACAAACTGACGTTTCGCAAGACATTGCAGCTTGCATCTTCAGAGTGGTAAATGTCACTGAAGGAAAAAGTGTAAGTGACAATATTTATATTAATAGCGATAGCGTGATAAACTTTGTTATTACACGGAGTAAGTGTTTGTGTCCTTTCCAAGAAGGTTGATCTTTGCCTTAGAGGATATAATACTGGTAGCCAGGATTTGCTGAGTCTTAAACCGTTATAACGGGCGTAGGGTTGTTAATAATAGTAACGCTAGATTATATAGAAATTTATTTACAAACACTTTATGATTACTAAGAAAGGTTTTAGATTAGATTGTTAGATCGATAGGTAAGCGTTCGTGCCGCGCGTTAAGTTTCGTTGCCGTTACTGGGCGGCTTCCTTTCCTTTTTCCCTGCGCTAGTGGCCCTTTAGAGTGGGAGTACTTCCTGTGTAAGATGACACCAAATTTAATTGTTTGACCGCTACATTACCCCTTTCTCAGTGACTACGAAGTGGTAGCAAAGCGCGTAGGTAACTTTACGGTGCGACCCGACTGTTTGTTTAACTTCCGATGGCTGATTGTGTCGTAACGCTGATTGTGTCTCTTAAAAAGACGTGACTGCACTTTGTTAATTTAGGATATATAAAAATTGAATGTTTTCCGTGATGCGCGGTAGGTGTACGTCGTATGTCCCTCATGTGGTTCCGTAACTTATCTATAAAAGTTATTGGATCGTCGCATGTATCTTCACTTAAGAAAAATTCACCCGGTAAACGCAAAACAAACACTTGATGCCTTCCTTGTAGGTAGCTCGTAGTTTTATTAATACTGTGGGTAATACATCAACCCACTTGTCCGTTTCGTGACACATAATCGCTGTTTTTAATGTTCTGTGCCAGCGCTCTAAAATTCCATTGCTTTTAGGGTTATACGCTGAAATCCTACTGCGCTTCGTACCCAAAAGATTAGTTAATTGTTTTAAAAGAGATGACTGAAACTGTCGACCTTGATCGGTTGTAATTGTTTGCAAAGCCCCGAAACGAGATATCCACGACTCATAAAAGGCAGTAGCTACCGATTCACTAGTGATGTCTGTTAGGGATGCTGCTTCGGGCCATCTGTAAAAGCGATCCAGCATAGTCAAACAGTAGCGGTATCCTCGTGTTGGTGTACTTGTTGAAAGCGAAAGTGTGGAACGAGAAAGTGACAAATAGGCGACTTTGTGTGCCGTTGTACTTTCGATCGTTGACATGCATTGCAACTCCGTACCCAATCAGTGACGTCCTTGCGCATTGATGGTCAAAGTTGCGTTTTTGGAACGTACGGTCCAATTCTGCTTGTTGATATGTCGCATTATAATACAAGATCGCTGTCTAACAAGATGTATTCTTGTAGCATCAGGGATGTAGGATTACTTAAAAAAATTTAGAGTTCCGAGTCACCGGTTTTTCGCGTGCTATTTCAGTTAGGCTTACCGCGGTTGGTAAATTAATAGCCTCTAACCGCGAGAGTGCGTCGGCTACAGTATTATCCGCTCTCGCTATATATATATTATTTCAGTCAAAAACTGGCTTATAAAGTCAAGTTTAGTATCGCTTGTGTTTTTGCTGCATTTTTAATAAACCTTCTGTAAAAATTTATTACTCCTAAGAAACGACGAAGTTTGACAATCGTAGTTGGTTTCTTCATGTCAGTGATTACTTAAACTATGGACGGTAACAGCGTTGACCCTTTTGCGAAAATGAAGTATCCTAAATATTCTAATTGTGTAACGCCTAATACACATTCAGCTGGGTTAACTGCAATTCCGTAAGCGTCAAATCGTTCAAAGGTTGTTTTTAAATGGTTTAAATGTTGTGTCCGATCAATTAAATGTCGTCCATGTAACAATAGCAAAAATCAAGGCTCTTTTACCACATATTCATAAACCGTTGAAATGTTTGAGCGGCGTTACGGAGTCCGAATGTCATGAATGGAAATTCAAATAACCCGAACGGCGTTATAACTGTTGTTTTTTGTATGTCTTCTTCCACAATCGGAATTTTGTAATAAGCACGCACTAAATCTAATTTTGAGAATATTGTTGTACCGTTTAATTTATAAGAAAAGTCCATAATATGCGCGATAGGATACCGATCTGATGTTGTAACGGCATTAAGACGACGATAGTCTCCGCACGGTCTCCACTCACCCGATCTTTTAACCACTAGGTGTAACGGACTGGCCTACGGACTGCTCGATGGACTACAAATCCCTTGCTGCAGCATGTATTCGAATTTCTCTTTAGGGGCTTTAGCTTTTTCTAGAGGCGAGCGCGCTCCAGTTCGTGGAAAATAGATGTTTTCGCTACCGTTGTGATTGTTGTGATATCGCAGCGCGCTATTGAGCCTACTGTTGACAAATGAGCAATGTTGTCAATTAGTCGGCGATTCTTTAGATCCACTAACAATCCGTGATGTCTTAAAAAATCGGCGCCTATAATCGGTCGAGCGACATCCGCTTCTAGGAATCTCCACCAGAATGTGTGACGTAATCCAAGGTTTACACATACAGACTTTTTAACGTACGTATTTATGATAGATCCGTTTGCGGCGAACAACCTTAATGCAGCCGGTGTCTTTCGTAGACGGGTGCAAGTGAGCGGTATTACCGACACGTCCGCTCCGGTATCAATTAGGAAACGCATACCTGTCTCTCGTTCTTGTATAAATAGACTGTTTTGTAACTTCGTTTCGTCGCTTACCGCTTCCACTAATGACGGTGAGGTTCGTTTCTCGATTCCGGCGTAATGTCACTAAATCTACACGGCGAACGGCACTTCTTCGCGTTTTTTCCAAAACGGCGGTGATAGAAACACTCCGGGTTGGCGCTACGTCCCCAGGACTATGAGCGCCGTCACGATTTGGTCGTCGATGTGGCACTGACAGTTTTTCGACTTTTTCCGTTAACTTGGCAATTTGCTTCTGTAACGATGCGATTCCAGACATTTCACTGACGTCACTGGTGGATGTTTCTGCGCGTGCAATACCCAAATTGCTAATTTCCGCAATTATGTCTGCCATTTCCGCTAGTTTTTCCAGTTTCTCGTCTTTTCTCACCAAAAGTACTATTTGAACTTGAGACGACATTCTCTGTCGCCATAGCGTGCGAAGAACAGATTCGTTTATTTTTAAAACCGCTAGTGTTTTCATCTTTCGAAGTAATGCCGAAGGTTGCTTGTTTGCTAATTTTAGGTCTGTCAGTAGTGTTTTCAGCTGTTTGTTATGCGAATCCGTAAACCGCCAAACGATTTGCTTTTTTAAGACTTTGTATTTGTCTGTCAGTGGAGTCTAAGGCGGTAACGACTGTATTAAAGTATTATCTGCTCGTATACCAAATTGGTAAAATTGTGCGTCGACTAGAGCGAACCAAAGTGACGGACGTGTTTGCCAAAATGGTGGCAATTTCACGTGTCGTATTTCACTTACTTCTGCTGCAGATGTTTTAGATTCCGTTTGGATTGTACTTTTCCTTGCATTTTCTATCGTTAGATTGCTTTTTATCTTTGTGTACACCTAACATAAGAAAACACTACACGTGGTACTAGAGTTTTTGTCGAGTACAACACTTTAGTTCGTCGTAAGTCACCAATATAACGGGCGTACGGTTATTATTAATAATTACGCTAGATTATATACAAATTTATTTACAAACACTTTATGATTACTAAGAAAGTTTTTAGATTAGATCGTTAGATCGATAGGTAAGCGCTCGTGCCGCGCGTTTAGTTTCGTTGCCGTTACTGGGCCGCTTCCTTTCATTTTTCCCTGCGCTAGTGACCCTTTAAAGTGAGAGTACTTCCTGTGTAAGATGGCACTAAATTTAATTATTTGACCGCTACACCGTTTTCTCGGTTCATATTACATGGATGTTTTTCTATTTCCACACCTTCGAGGATCACTTTGAGAAAGCAGAAAGGAGTTCTACCCAACACTTTCCTTTGATTTACACTTTTTTCTTCATTAACATTTATCACTCTGAAGATATAAGCTACAATGTCTTGCGAAACGTCAGTTTGTTTGGGTTCACGAACAACATTACGGCAAAGGCCAAGTTCTACTTTTTGTTATGGCTCTCAAGGAAAGACTAGGATCAAGCCTAAGTCTTTAACTACGACGCGGTCTAAGCCGAATGTCGCTTATAAACTGTTTCTTGTAAATAAAAAAAATGCCTGGTATTATAAGGTGTTCTTAACCAAATATTTTAGGTGTGCAATTTTCAACTCTTGTTTGTTCTAGATTTTTCTATACTTTTCATAAGATTTAATACTAGAATACTTTTTATTATATAAATCTGTTTAGTAGCTTAATATAGCAAATACATTAAAGAAAGTATAGTTTGTTTGGTATATGAGTTATGAGTTATGAGTATATGAGTTTACCAGTAATTGACGTATACGAGTGTAATATTGGATAAGATAATGCATACAGTTCAACAAACCGTAAAAAACAAAAATATGATACAGATTATTTAAATTATAGATTTACACAGACTGATAAAAAAATTTAGTTAAATGAACTTTGTATGTTGGGTAAACAAATAGCGCATAACACACATTGAATTAAAACAGAAAAAGAATACTAAAAGATATGTTTATAATGATAATAAAAATGTATTAAAACCGCCGTATCTCATTAGTTTACGCGATGTTAAACAAGGTAAAACATGATTACTTATAACTTACTTATTAACATAAATATATGACAACAAAAACTACTACACCAAGTGCCACAATAATTTTATAACACTCAAATGCGTGTTGATAGCTATGCTTTCTAACACTTTATAGATTGTGAAAATTTATTAGTTTTTAATATCTTAATAGCTTTGATCGTCATTATGCATTAATAAATGTTTATTTTTCAGGATCTGTAAGCTTTCAGAACAATCAAGTTTACTATTGTTGTTTATTTGTTAAATTAAGCAAATGCTTCTTATACTATGTTTATTCTTAAGCATATGTATGGCAAACGTCAACACTTAATATAAGACAATTAATCTTTAAATCAAATTTTGTTCGGTCTTTTTGTTCGCCCAATATATATTTGATAACAGTTTTTACAATTACGTTATTCGAAAATATGCATTTTTTTCTGTATCATTATTTAGTATGGCAATTTCGCGATGAGTTAAGAAAAGAAATTATTTTACCGAGAATGCCCGTTTTATCTAAAGTACATAAACTTGAAAAAAGATTGCGTCCAATCGTCTCAGGTATCAACGCTCTTACATATCTGATATTAAAATTCATCAAATTTATCAGTTTAGAGTATCAACAACCACATCTCAGCATCAAGAATTCATACGAATTTATTGAAAAAATTAAAACCGTTCAGTTGACTGAAAATAAATGGTTAGTATCATTTCATGTCAGTGCTTGGTTTTTGAGTGTCCCTATTAATAAGACTTTGAAGTATCTAAAAGATATGTATATTACCTAAAAACCATTTTGACGATTTAAAAGTAGAAAATTTTGTAAAGTTAGGTAAATTATCTATGGATCAATTATATTTTTAAATTCACTATAACATTTTCCACAAAAAAAACGGAACAACAATGAACAACAGCTTGTCTCTATTTATGACTAATTTTTTATTGAACAGATTTGAAACCAATCTAAAATAAAATTTAAATTACTTCTCGTAAAATTTGTGAATATATCAATTTTACGTTCACGTTGTGTGTTGCCTATCTTGTCAGGTGACACATTAGTAACTGTTATTAGTTGAATATAGTTAGTTATTAAAGAAATACTCAATTACGTCGTCTGTTATTGGAAATGCTAAAACAAATAACCAAGCTGTGCTAACAAAATTGGCTTGGATGACATTTTTGCCGTCATTGACACTAGCGTTTACAGATCTCAAGAAATTGTTAAGGGCTAAAATTTAAAACTTGAAACTATTGAGTTTATTCAAGAAATAGAAAACGATGGAAAGTTGCCATTCTTGCACACTTTAGTGACCAGAAAGGACAATAAGTTAGATATTGACATTTACCGCGTAGATAACACTATGCGATTTATAGCAAATGATTCGAACGATCGCTTGCCACATAAACTTGCTGCTATTCAATTTTCGATTAAACGATTATTGAATTTATTATTGTTAAAAGATAATTTTAGCAAAATATATTAAACATACTGCAACATACAACGGATTTTTGGAATCAATAGCCAACAATATCATTAGAAAACAGAATAATAAATTAAATATTAAAAAAAAAACTTCCGCATTATCTTACATAAATTAGAGGACTTCAAAAATCTTTTTAAAATTTAATTACAAAATAGTAATAATCGCTTGCAATAACATAATAAATCTTTTAGGTAACCCGAAAGATCTAATATATATGTGCAATAAAACGGGAATATATAAAATTAGTTGTATGGGCTGTAACCAAGTATATATAAGACAAACCGGAAGACCCCTGAATATCCGTCATAAATGGCGTTTAGCTCATGTCAAATATAAGAGAATGGATAAATCTAGTGTTGACCTATACATCTTAAAAAATAATTATAAAACAGAAGACATCAAATTATTTAAGGAAACAAACAACAAAAAAGGATTAGACTTATACGAGAGTTTGAAAATTTGTAAAAACAAATGTCTATTGAAAAACAACGACTACGGAATGTAAGGTTCTTCAAAATTGTTCAACTTAGTGTTAAAATTAGTGAGACGTTACGAAGCATCACATAATTTTAGTATAGGTACATTAGCTTTATTCATAATTATAGTTTCAGTATCAGTTTGCTGATGAATCAAATATGTGAAATTACTAATTTAACGCACATGTTTTGTCACTATTTGCTAATCAAACCTGAGAAAAAAAATTTTTGTGCCACAAGAAAAATTACTTCGACGTTTTCAATAGTGATTAATTGCATCAATTACACCAAGTAAACAAAATTAAAGCAGTAAACAAACAAAATTTTAACTATCTCAAAGCAGTTAAAATTTTCCCGAGGATAAAAACAAAAGTTGCAAAAACACAAGAAAATGACACATCGTTATTTTTTGATAAGAATGAATTTACTAATAGTAACATAGAAAAAGCAGTGTCAAATGATTTGATAAATGCTCTAACAAATTCACAAAACTGGAAAATTGAGATCGATGATAACCGTTAGAATTACACTTCAATACCTACATTAGAAGATGCATTTATTGAAAATGTAACCAAAAAAGTAAACAATAACCAAATAGAAGACAAAAGAGAAGACGACTCGTAATCTTCAGGTTTTATGTAGTATCAGCGCTCGTTTTAAACAACAAAAGGTTAGCACTAAGCTATCTATTTCTTTATAACAGAACAAAAATAAGCATTTAATTTCACAGATATATTTTGGGTATTTTATACTTTTATTACATAAAGTATAAGTAGTAACTTTCCCCCTCAAAAGTTGAAAGTAAAGCATAGCATAACGAATGATAAGGAAACGTTAACCTGCAAGTGTGAGTGAGTTAGTTACGCTAAGAAATTTTGAACTAAAGTAACGTACATTATTTTTTGTGTTGCTTTTTGTTAAATTTTTTTTTTAATTAGATCGCTTTATTACTAAAACTGAATTTTAAGATTTTTTAAATGACTTTTTACCTGTCACGTGCTTGTTCTAATATAATAACTGACTTTGAATTTTATGTGCATTTCTACTTTTTATTTTAAACTAACGAACAAATATTGACGTTTGCGATGTTGGCAGCACAAAAAAAAATTGGTTAAATTTTTATTTAGCTTTTACATTGAATATGCATGTTGTTGGCTAACATATGTTTTGTATTCTATATTTTTAATTCTTGAATTGGTTAGGATCTATCGGGATTTATTAAAATTTAGTAAGATTTACAAGGATTTTTATTGATTGGAAGCAAAATTACAAAATTTACTTACAAAAGAAGTGTGTACACTTTTTAGTAAACGTGTTTACCCCTCGTTATAAACAATAGAAATAAAACTGCATTTGGTAAACTTGAGTTTCATTATCAACAGGTAATTTTAGTTAGAGTAAAAGTATGTTTAAAATTCAGACAAAAACCAAGGTACCCTATTTAACAAAAGTCTTAATAGAAAACTTAAAATGAGATCTTAAAATTCTAAAATAATTAGCAATATTATTGGTTTTTGAAGCAATATGCTACTAGAAAAAGTGAATCCAAAACAAAAGCGAGGGTGACTACGAAAAGTGATTTGCAACAACAGGAAATTGTAATTATTGCCGACATATCTATTCTATCAAAAAAGTTCAAACAAAACCGATGCTTTTTATAAATCTCAAAAAAAAATAAATTTAAAATGTTAGGACAATATTAAATATGGTTTGGCATACAACTCTTGAAAGACAGAATTACTCCACTACTTCCAAGTACTAAAATCAGATGCATTAGCTGTAGTAGTTTTGGTACAAAACTATGGACTGTTGTTAAAGGCTTAACTATAAATGTTAGCATAACTTTTTAAACTTGTAAAAGATAGAATCTAATGCTCACGTGGACTTAGATTAGAATTAAAATACCAACGCTAAAAGGGATTTTACTGTTTATAGGTTTACTATTGTCATAAACTTTATGAAAGTTTATAAAACACAAATTTATTGTATTAGCGAAAGCTTCCTTGGCCGGAGTCTATACTAAGATGAGAACGCTTTCCAGGTTTGGACACTGTCATTGTTGTAACCGACACTCAAACAAGTAACCGAAATCTAAAGAGTTTCTTAAAAGTTCAACTTGTGCTTCTAAACTCTAAAAAGTTAAGAAAGAAACGATAAACTTCTAAACTCTATAGAAGTGACTTCTATGAATTTTTGAATCTGGCTTGGTTCAAAAGTTGATTACCTAACTCTGTAGTAGTTCTTTGTTAGATTGTCGCTTGCTTGTTTAAATGTATCGTTCTCTTTCTTACAATTTTAGAGTTTATAATGTGGCTTGGTTTACAAGCTGATTACATAACTTTTGAAAGGTTTTTAGTTAACTTTCGACTACATGTTTGAGTTCTTTGATTTCTCTCACGCCCTGATAAAACTCCTTACAAACGTGAGCGAACCTAAAAATAACGGCTGACGCTGAATGCGAACCCGAAAAACCCAAAAAGCTTTCGGGGGCGGTAAAGCGAAAGCTTAAAAAACAAAGAGAATTGAGAGCGTAGGCAACCAGTTCCACTTCAATAGCTAGGACGCGAGCGCGAAACCTACCTATACAAGAAGCAAAGGCGGGCACGTCATGAAAGCAACAGCGACACTAGACGGCACACGCAACTGTCGGAACAGGGACTTAAAAACGCAACCTTTCAAGCCATAGCACACCGTTGTCGCAGAAACGACCGGTAAAGCAAAGTCGAGGGGTCGAAGGAACCCAAAAAAAATACATTTAGGGACACTCTGACGAGAATTGCTCTTGCAAACACTATCAGCCCTGAAGAATCTGAGGTCATAAAAACCTCGATACTTGGATGGATTGACGAATTGGAGAAAGGGCAAACTTCTCCGCGTTTTTAGGAATGTACCCATAAAGGGGGATTTCTGAAAATAATGTGCGCAGACGAAGCAACCAGAGAGTGGCTAGTCGGCACGTCAAATATTAAGAAACCACTGGGGCAGGATAGGGAACTAGAGATTATTTATCTCAAAGACCTACTTGCACCCAATAAGGTCATCACTTGGATCCCGGAAAGAATATCGGTACAGAACAACATCAGTACCGAAACGTGGCGGGTGGTTAACTCTAAACCAGATCCCAATACGTCCTGTTTATGAATAAGAGGAACTGGGAGAAGGTAGATGCGTCAACTAACCAATTGCACCTTAGATTTTCAAGGATCACTCTTCGGGCGCTGGCCGACTCCAAAAAGAACAGCAAAGAACCGGAAGCTACAAAAAATGTCTACGAAGCAATGGATGTAAATCCAAAGCCAGAAAGAACTTGCTGACGGCAAATCTAATGCTGAAAGTGGTTCAGATAAACATACATCACTGTAGAGCAGCCTCAGCGGCCCTTAGTGCTTATATCGTGACACACAATACTGGCATTGGCCTTATCTAGAAGTCATAAATCCACAAGGGAGCAATAAAAGGGCTGAACTGTCCAGGTAGATGGCTGCACTAGGCCCAGCTTGTGCACAACCCTCGCACATGCATTATTGTAAAAAATGCATTAAACTTAATGCCATTATGGGATTTATGTTCTAGAGGCTTAGTAGCAGCTAAAATATCTGTAGTAGAGAAAGGCAACCGAGCAAAGTGATAAAAATGTGACATGTATCAGATGAACCTTCTTTATCTGATGAATACAGAAACCGGAGAAAAACCGACTGGGATTTATTTAACAAAACTTTAGCGGGCTAAATCAAGGACTGTCCTACAGTTGGAAGATTGCTAAAACCAATGACGGATAGTATTTTTAATTCATTAAAATTCGCATTTAAAGCAAACTGTGCAAAAACTGTCAAACGAACCTCAAACAAGATAACTTGGTGAAACAGGGACTTTGACAAAGCTAGGGCAATTACCAGAAAGCTAATTAATACAGCTAAAAAAAGCGGAGACTGGGATGAATACAAAATGAGCCTCACAACATACAACAATGCCATTAAAAAGGCAAAAAGAGAGTCATGGAGAAGGTACTGTAGAGACGTAGAAAACGAACCTACAAGTTCTCGATTCGAAAGGCTCAGAGCAAAAGCCGCACTAAAAACATTGGTTCTTTGCTGACCAAAAACGGAAAGTTTACTCGGTTGAAGGTACTTTGCAATAACTACTGCAAAAACACTTCCCGGGTCTGTCGATAACTGAAGTTCCTAAGCATCAAGACCTAGAGATACCAAACAGACGGGCACCCAAAAGGAACTGGGACTTAGCGAGAAAAATAATCAATCCTAAAAACCTAGAATGGGGAATCAATACGTTTAAACCTTTTCAGTCTCCAGGAACCGATGGAATTTATCCCATCATGCTGCAAAAAGGATTTACTGCTCTTCGAAACACAGTAAGCGAAATTTTCAGAACCAGCTTAGCACTTTCGCACATACCAAACAGCTGGCGGATTGTCAAAGTGGTATTTATACCAACACCAAGGAGATTTACATACGCCCAGGCAAAATCTTACAGACCGATCAGATTAACTTCTTTTATCTTAAAACTACTTGAAAAAGTAGTCGACAGGTATTTACGGGACGGGGAACTAAAGGTTTTGTTTCTGCACCGAAACCTGTATGCTTACCAATCTGGAAAATTTTGCAAACTAGCAATTCACCAACTAGTAAGCAGATGCGAAAATGCAATCCAATACAATGATATTGCATAGGGTGCTTTTCTAGATATTGAAGGAGCATTTGACAATACTACCTTCACCTCAATTGCAAGGGCAATGGAATAAAAAGTTATCACATCTCTAGTCCAAAACTGGGTCAACTCAATGCTCAGGCATCGGACGGTAACAGCTACTTTGTACGGTAGCACTGTGGGAGCCAAAGTGGCTGGCGAATGCCCACAAGGCGGGGTGCTATCACCCCTACTGTAGTGCCTCGTCATGCACGGCCTACTACAAGAACTAGAAGACGGCAGGATATTTGCTTTAGGATACGCCGACGATCTCACTATTATCACAAACAGGAAGTTTGGAGCAACTGTATCGAACATAATGTAAAGTGCACTAAACACCGTCGAAAAATGGTGCAAAAAAGAGGAACTATCAGTGAACTCAACTAAAACGGCAATTGTTCGGTTTACCAAACGACGGAAAATAGATGACATAAAACTACCTACGATGTACGGTGTTACGCTCTCGATGACAAAAGAAGTCAAATATCTGGGACTTACTCTTGATACCAGGCTGACTTTTAATGCTCAACTAGAAAAAGTCACAACGAAAGCCATCAGGGTTATTAATACAACCAAACGGATGGTCGGCCACACATGGGGATTGAAACCCACAATGACCAAATAGTTATATACTGTGGTATCAAGACCCACCATCACATACAGCGTGCTTGTATGGGGTGAGAAAACCAACCTGAAAAGCACAGCTGCAAAGCTAAGCAAAGTACATAGAATAGCATGTCTACTCATAACAGAAGCGATGAGAACCACGCCCACAGCAGCCATGGAAGCACTACTTTCACTTTCACCAATACACTTCGGGAAGCAATTTTCGCTGACTTTGGGTAAATATGCATCCACTTTTCAAGCTGAAGTTGCTGCTATTGACTGGTGTGTCAGGAACATTATCGACTCGAAATCATACAGAAATGGGCCGATATCGATCATGTCTGACAGCTAAGCAGCACTACTGGAGCTAAGATCACCAGTAATAAAGTCCAAACTTATTATGGCATGCATAAACAGTCTGGAAATATTGGCAACTTGCCAACCAGTGCAGCTCATCTGGATACCAAAAGACCAGAATGTAAAGGGTAACCTTATGGCGGACGCACTAGCAAAAAAAGGCACAACAGGGACATATATTGGATCTGGACCCGTTTTCGAAATCGCATACGAGGCCGGAAAAGAAATAATTCGCAGCAAACTTGCAGCGGGCATAAAAAATTATGGAAAAACTTCAGGGATGAGACACACAAAACTCTTCTTTACAGAGTCACAATTAAACACTCAAACTCAAGCATGACTCGATAAAAATTAAGGAAACTCCGCAGCATCTGCTCTGCAAATGCGAAGTGTATCAAACGCAACGCACAACGATTCTCGGAAAACCAAAGCTAACCGATGATGAGTTGAAAAAAGCTCCTTGGCATAGACTTCTGGACTTTATTGACGAAACAGAACTGATGAGGGGGTAATAAATCAGAGGTGCACAAAAAGATCAACGAGACCGCAGTGTAGAGGCGCTAGACGAACCACCTCTTGAAATAAATTTAAAAAAATATTCTAAGAAATCGAAGAAGATAAACCAAAGTCGGTGAAGTTTAACCATAATGTTAATACTGAACCAATCTTTATAATTATTCCATGTTTATAGAATTTACAGTAAACAATTGTAATAAATTACAGTTTTGTAAATTTTTAAATTTTATAGCATATTCTAAAAATAAAGCATTGAGAAGATTGAAACATTCATTTTTAAAATAAATTAAGTTAGATAATGTTGACTATAGCATTTTACAGAAAATTGTTAATACAGTCTGTATAATCACTTATTATGTAAGTTTATATTAAGATGCTAATTAAACAAATGACACAAAACAAATTTATTTTGTAAGAATTAACAAGTGCAGTTTGAAAAAGAGCCTAATGTTTCAGTTCAGAATTACTATCAACGGCTTTCTTATTTCAAATTTGCCATTAAGTGTTATTATTGTAGTAAATAATGCACTTTACCACTTTAAGAAAATAAAAAAAACTCATAATAAAAAAAATATGTTTGGTCATGGCTGGAACCAAATTTGTACAGGAACTAAAATGTAACAAACAAAATAGTAAATAAGTGCTCACAAAAAATTTTTACAAAAACAAATTTGTTTCGTTTTAAACTGAATTTAGACTACTGTGTAATAGTACATAACTAATTTAGTCACAAATATGTTTTTGATTTAATTGGTGTATTGTTAAAGAAATATAATATTATAAAATTATATAATTATAAAATAATTTAATACGTTGTATATAAAGAATGAAAACTCAAATTCAACTATCTTTTCATGTTTCTTTCTTTCATTCAGCTAGCACGTTAACTAATTATTTCACAAACTATTTATTAAGGTGTTTCCAATGAATGTTTTTGTATTAAACTGGATCAATACCGTTAAATCCGTATAAAGATTAGGTGTGAAAACACATTTTGTATTACTATCTGGTTAAAACTATTAAAGTACATATCTCATTGATAAGCCTATTTAAAATATAAATTGTTTATTGTGTTAGTAAACAACAATACCTATATATTGAGGTACCATTATTTGTATAAACAGTTACATTATTACCTAACATTTTCAATTCAATAAAATTATTTAAAAAAATAGATTTAGTGGAATAAATAAAATACACAACAAACGAAACCAAACACATTTTCAAGATGTATTTATATGAATTACTAATCTTGTAAAATATGTATTTAATTGTTTCTTTTGTTTACTTTAGATTTACTATTTTTTTTATTAATTATTGCATATCAAAATTGATTCTATGAATATATCACACAGTTTTAATAAATATGTTTTAGGATTTTTCTAAAAGTTTCAACAAATTTATAATTAAATTATCTAATCTTTACTCTAAATAAAAGTTGTGTTTAATAAAATAAAAAAGTTTGGTTAAAGAACAAACGTATATAAAGAACCACAAAGAACGTGAATTTGTTGCAATAATACTCTAGAGATTCTCGTGCTTACCTTAACGTTAATATTTTCTTTAGCGCTAGTTTCAAAGAATTCAACTCCCAATTGTTCCGCAAGTTGTTTGCCTCTTTCGAAACTAATAACTCGCTCGTCTTCCATATCGCATTTGTTTCCAACTAATATAACTTGGGCATTATCCCAGGAATAAGTTTTAATTTGGGTTACCCTGAAGTTTAATTCATCAACAACGTTTAATAAATTTCATGCAACTTACCAATCTTGAACACTATTAAACGATTCTTCGTTAGTTATGTCGTACATTAAAATAAATCCCATTGCGCCTCTGTAGTATGCGGTAGTAATAGTTCTGTATCTTTCTTGCCCTGCGGTGTCCTATAATATTTAATATTAACTGTTATTACTTTAATAAGTACTTAGAATATTACCCAAATTTGTAATTTAACTCGTTTGTCATGTCTGAAGACTGTTTTTACTTTAAAATCTATGCCAACTGTGCTAACAAACGCCGAGGTAAAACTATCATCTGCGTATCTAAATAAAAACGATGTTTTGCCAACTGAACTATTTCCAATTATCAATAGCTTAAACATGTAGTCAAAGTTTTGATCTGCCGCGTCTTTTTGCCATTTTGGATCTGTACCAGCCATCTGAAATTAAAAAAAAATATTTACGTTAGTATTTATTTAAATAGAGTTTAAAATCGATGTAACTTTAAACTACATTGTCACATTATTATGAAAAGTAAATTAAAATTGTATTATTCGCTTTGTTATAAATTTCTGATTTTGTTTAAATTAGCTTGTTATTGTCTTATTCTAAATGTGCGCAATCAATCAGTTTATTCTAAGCTTTGAAGATGTTCACTGTGACGTGTGCAAAAGCTCGGCTTATGAACAGTTTTACTCTATCTAGGATAAAAGGTTGCAATAAAAGTGCAACTCGCAAAAAACTACTCCTACTCACTGTTTTCTTTTTATTTTGTTTAGAATGTTGACTAAAAAAAAATATTTACTTGTAAACTGTTATAAAATTAGAAGCACAAGTGACATATGTCATTTATCATGTTCTTTTTTTATGAAAACCTTGTTACGTGCAAAAATTTCATAACGTAATACCCTGTATATTGGATGAATTACAATTAGATTTCTGTTTTGACGCCTTTTGTCGAGTTAACGACTTAAAATCGTGCTTGCGATATAAATGATTCTGATTCTTACAAAATCAGCGTTAATGAATATAAAATTCTAATTTGAGAACGTATTTCAAGTAGGTTATTTATCACAAGGTGAGCTATTCTTATTAATTTTTAGAACTCTTTGATAATTTTCTTCTTAATTTGATAGCACGTTCCGCCACGTTTTGGCTACATGTTTCGAGGCATTATCGATTAATGAGGGATTAATATCGACAAATACCTTCACGAAACAATTAGTATTCTGGAAGGCCTACGTCCAAACCGAAAATAAAGTCTCGACAAGAATTTGTCTCCGAGATATTAATTCTTATGCGTCAGTCTATTGCAATACCAACTTTTACTAATTGCGAGGAACAGCATTCGATACATCGGGTTCTTATACCTAATTTCTTTTAGTATTAACAATTTTGTAGATTTCTACTTTTGTGAGTCATTGTGTTGTCACGATTTGCTATTTACAATTATTTTAGGCCTACTCAACGAGGAAAACGTTTTCTTCGGGCAAGTACTGCATTGTGGGTAAGTTTTATTTAATTATTTTGTCGCTGTCGAAAATGGTCACTCACGGAATTTAGCTTGTTTAACTTACGCAATTACGATAGTTGTTTAATACCATTTAAGTATTGTCAGCAATTATTTCTGTGATATCGCATGCTGTAAACCTTAGTTATTTACCGTGTAACTTTCTTCGCTTATCGACACCCGATGTGTAACTTATGTATTCTGTGTTGCTGACACTTCCAGCATTTATGTATACAAAATTTCTGGAACTCGTTGTTAATACTCTACGTTATTGAATTATAGTTGTTATACATATTTTATCTTTCCTTTATGGTAACATACCTTTCTTTTTTATTGTGGTTACACAAACATCAGGGTAACAAAGATTACGAACCTAAGGATCGTTACAAGCTTAGACCTTCTGTCCTGATCGAGACCAAAGTTTTACTTATAAAAGATTTGGCGCTCTTTAAATATTATTTACTTGAACCTCCCTTATCTCGGATTGTATAAGTTGACCGTGCAAGGTTTGTAACACCTATATGCTTGTAACAACTTCATAATTTTCGTCATTCATCTAACGGATGCTGTAATGTACTTTTTACGTTAAATTTTGAACTTTTCTTTGATTCGTTTCAAACGCGACCGCACGATTACCATTTATACATTTTTCAACATTGTTCCAATTGTTATTGTTAGTATTTTTACAAATATGAATATTTTTGTTTTGTCTTGGGAAGCAGTGGCGTTATCGCATAAATTACATCATCATCTAACAGCTACATTACTTTTAGTTATAAACTTTCTGTTGCGTCTAAACTGGTTACCGTTTTCGTCTTTTACTATATAAGAGCATAATTTATGCTTGGGTATTACAACCCCTTTTTCCCACTTATTTTTGAAAAACACCTTATAATTAACAGCCAGTTCTGGTAAGTCTTTGACAGTCCACTTATAAAAATGTTTTATTTAGTTTAGTGATCTATGAACTCAGGTTTTAGAGTGTTTGTTGAAGTAAGGACAAATGGTTTTTAAATTTAGTTTATTAACTGTGCTAAAGCGTAGCCCAATCGGAGTATATTCTGTATTCCAGCAAAAGTATTGGTTATTTATTTTTGTTTACGACTTTTTAACATTTGTTTTACTATTTCTACAAATTTTTCTGCCAAACCATTTGATTGCAGATGGTGTGGACAAAAAAAATGGAAAATCCCAACTGCTAGCAAACGTTTTAAAACTACCAATATTACAAAGTATATTATCACTGTACAATACATCCGAGATATCAAATTTAGAGTATAAATCTTTACATTTGTTAATCAACGCATCAACTGCTTTATTATTTATCTTATATACCTCTATCTACTTAGAATATGAATCTACAAATATTAGGTAATTCTTTCCATTAAATTTGAAGTAATCGGAACTCACTTGCCAAGTTTTATATATCAGAAGAGATTTTTGGTCAATAACATATTTGTCTATTACGTACTTCATTAAAGACAATTATTTTAGAGTTTAAAAATAATAGACCGTTTGAGAGATAACATTACTGTCATTGTGTTTTACAAATTTGCTATATTTTAGTTGAAACTAACATTATCTAAGCAGCTCTAAAAAGTTTTTTTTTTCTGACGCATTTATGTTATTTGAAAGATTTCTTCTTTTTCTATTCCTTCTGTCTTACAGCGTCGTGTCTTCTATCTATTTCCGGTAAAATTTGCGATCCTCAGTCATTCGCCTTACTGATCTTAGATCTTTCCCTCGTTGTGTCACTCTTTTCTCTCTGCTTTTTTTTCAGGTCTCACGTGGTTTTCTTATACTGCGTCTTCCTTCTGATCTTGCCTCTAATACCTGTCTTCGATATCTGTTTGGTCTTATCCGTACTATACGTCCGAACCATTTTAACAGACTTCTTACTCAATCTTTTTTAGTTCTTTGTGGTACTCCTCTCAAATACTTTATTTCCCCGGCGGCTATCTTGTTTTTAATTTTTTCTTGCATTGTTCAACTCTCTGATGGGTATGTTAATGTTGGTACGTACATATATGCTATTATACACTCTGAGTTTTGTCGGTGTGCTTACTTCTTTTTTGAAAATTACTGTTGTATTTAGTGCGTAATACACCTTGCTGGTTTCGTTTGTTAGATTTAATGTTTTTTGTTCTATTGTCCCAGTCTTATTTATTATTGTTTCTAGGTATTTGTAATTTTTAACCCATTTTAATTGTTTTCCAAGACAAAATTTGTGTATCATTTAATGCTTTCTTCTTTGTTATGAACATAACTTTACTTTTGTTTGCGGTAATTTTTATTCTCTACCTTTCTATTGCTGTGCACCATTTACTGACTATCTGTTGTAATTTTTCTGATCATTCGGTCAGTAGCACTATGTCATCTGCATAAACGAAGGTCTGTATTCATACTGCTTGTAAATTCCAGTTTTCTATTTTTACTCTAAATCTGGGTTCCTTACATTTCTATATTATTTTATTACTGCTATAAATAAAATGGACTGAAAAAATGTCTTTGTTTTATTCTTTTTCCGCTTTGAAGCTTTTCCACTCAGTTCTGTTTTTACGCACATTTTCATTTGTATGTTCGTACAGTCTTTTTATAACTTGTTAAAATTAGTTTGATACATGTCTAGGTTGTTGTTCTTAATATGCTCTGGTTGGAAATTGCGTCAAAACCTGCATGTATGTCAATAAAAGTTATATACAGTGATTTTCCTCTTTTTAGTTTTTTCTTTATAGTTGTTCTTAGTACATATATGTGGTCTTGAGTTTGTCGTTCCGGTCTAAAAGCCTTAGCCTTCTTTCCAATATCTAAGTGCAGATTTCATGTTTTAACGGATAACAAACATATAGCTCTATAGTTTTCGCAGTCATTAGCGTCGCTTTTTTATGTATGAATAATATGATGGTTTCGTCCCAATCTTCTTGTGCTTTCCGTGCTTTTTGCATTATTTTTTATTTATTTTTTATTTTTGCTTTGCTATACTTAACCATTTTGAATGTTATTCTATCTCTGTCTATCCTAGTCTTATCCGCTTAATTGCTTGTTTCACTTCTTTTGTTCTTCTTCTTATTCCTCTTCTACTGTAGTCTCTATTTTTCCTCGAATTCTTACATTGTTTTCTATAATTTTTTGACTGCAGTATCTTTTCCATGCTTGCGTAGAATCCTTTTTTCTTCTACTTCTATGTTACTCTCAGTGTTTTTTATACTCCACACCGCTTTTCCATATTTTCTTCGTTAGTTGTTTATTGCTTTTCAGAATTTTCTTTCATTATTAGTATTACATTTTAATTTAAAACCTCTGCCATATTCCTTCCAATATTCTTGCTTCACCTTTTTGATGGTCTACTTACCTTAATTTTTTTGGAATATTTATATATAATTTTTGCTCTTGCTTTGGATATATCTTTTTCGTGCATTTTTTGTTTTTAACTTTTTCTCCTACATCCTCATTTCACCAGTTGGTCCTCTTTTAGATATTTTTAATTATTGTTGTTCTTTATGCATCCTCTGCTTTGTTTTGTTATTGTTGTTCCTCTCCTTTTTTTCGATATTCCATTTTTAGTTTTCAGCAGCTTCTTCTAACTTCCATTTTTTCAAGTCTTTATTTAGTTAAATTATATACATTTTTACTATCTCTGTTTTTTTAGCTCGTTTATCTTTATCTTATGTTATTGTCTAACCGCTTAACTATGAATTGAATATTCTATTTCATTATCAATCGGAGTTGTATCAGTTAATACAATGCGAGATAGTACCTCAACAACATATGTTTTGCTACCGAGCACGTATTAAATTTTGATGTTAAAAATAACAGTTTTAGTAACACCCTCAATCTTGTACAAAATTTCTCAAAGACAAACACTGTAACCAAAAGCCATCTCTATTTAGTTGTACTTTTTTTCAGTATCACTGAAGGGTCTTGACACAAACGACACGGGGTAATTTTGCAATAAATAACCACCGGCTTTTTCAAGTCAAAAACTTTTAGTATTGGTTATTATGGCTTTTAATATTTAAAGTTCCTACTTATGACTACTATTCCAATCAAATCGAAAGTTGTTTAGTGCTAGGTTTTGCATATGATATGTAAACTGACTTAAATTCGGTATAAATTTCGAGATAACTTTGAACATTTCTAAGATTTTTAACAAATTTGTTGACTTATAAACGTAACCTTTTTTAACTCATATTGAAATTTATTAAAATTAAACTTAATGTTGGATTCTAGAGATTGTTTAAACACTTTTCGTAGAATGTCATTGTGTTGATTTTCAGTTTTTGCTGATATAATTATATCGTTAAAGTAGACATTGACGCCTTTAATATTTCCAAAAATTGTATAGTTTTTTTAAATCTCTGACGCAGAATTTATGCCATAAAGTAATCTATTGAATTTATATTATGCAAATAGAAAGTTAAATTGCAATAATCTGAGCTATTTTCATTTAACTCTGACTGCCAGAACTCGTCTTCCATATTAATAAAAAAAACAAAATTACCAGATAGTTTACATAAAACACCATAACACTTTGGTATGGTAAAATGTTTTTTGCAAATATAATTATCCAAGGGTTAAGAGTCAACACATAATCATAAGGCGCCATTGCACTTTTCCATAATTACGAAGCTGTTAAGATAAGATACCATTGTAATTAGTGTTGGTTCAATTTGAACTAAACTTTGGTTTTCTGGACTTAGCTTTGCTATTAGAACTATATTGGATTCAGCCCCGGTGTCTAATTTGAACGTTATTCTTTGTCCATTAACAATTAAACGTTGACGCTTGTTAACTTCGTGGTGTTTTTATCTACGACAACTTCAAATTCACCTTCTGCCGTTAATTTTTTAATATCCTTAACATTGCTAGAAAAGTTTCCATCTATGACGACCATAATTATGTTCTTAGCTTTTTATGTTATTATATCTTCCTCTGTACCCCCATAAATTATCCTTTTTGTTCAATCCGACACGCCTTAACAAAATGATTACGACCTTGGCACAGGCTTTATTTGTTGCTGAACATTTTCCAAGTATCCAAATGTGTATAAAGGCAATTTATACATTCAATTTTCTAAACTTATTTGTTTCTCTTTCGACTTTAATAGTTTTAAATGTTCCTTGCTTACTTTAATGGGCTTGCAATATTTTACAATTTTGGATAAGGTCATACCCGTTTCTCTTAATAATCGTACCATTTTGTCTGCAATATCCAGAATCAATTTATCTCAAATTATACTTTCGTTGTATAATTGCGTACAGCTTTTTTTCACATTCAAACTCAGACAATGCAACTTGCTTTTTTAATTTTGTTACATATGAATCGAAGCTTTGATCTTGTTGCTGAATTAAATTGTTAAATTTAAATTTTAACATTTTTTTAGTTATGTAGCAGTCGTCAATGCATTAATTAAGAAATAAATGTTTTTTAGTTTTTTTCACAAAACGTATTATAAATGTCTATACCGTTATCTCTATTTACATTTTAGAGAATGACAATTTTAATATCACCGTAAATGATTGCCTTGCCGTATGTTTTCAAATAAATTAAAAACTTTCCATTTTTGCTATAAACCAGCATCAATAAATTCAAGAGGTGTTGTTTTTTTTTTACTATTTTAAGCGGGATCGTTACGTAGTAACATGCAGTTAGAATATGCAAATTGTATAAGATATTCAGTTTTTAGCACTTTTGACACCATGTGTTATCTTGGTATTAATTATAAACAATAAGTACAATTGGTCAAGAATAATGTGTATTACAAACGCTATTACATTCCTCAAGTTGGCGCCCCTACTGCCGCCTTTTTTCTGGCGACGCCAATTTCTTTGTCGTTAGACGTGTTGTGACGTTTACAGTATATAACATTACTAAGTCCACTTTTTCTTTAAGATAAATTTTCTGTACTAAGTCACATAAGCTTTGATGTTTTATTACTAGAAAATAATATTACGATAAAAAAACAGTTTGTAAGTACTAACTCACAGCGGCAGTGAGTGGTAAAAAACTAAGAATTTTTAGATTATGGCAGAAAATGCGAGCTTTTGAAATTAGATACTTATAGTTAAACTTTAAGAAAGTATCTCAGTTAGCCAAGACCAAAGTTCAAATTTAGTGGGTAGTACTGCATTTAATATTGTAGGTAATTGTATGATTTTAATCACTTCTAGTTTAAAAATTATTTGACGTTTTTTAAAAAGTAAAGACGTGAGCAAAAGCATGTCTACAAAAACTGTTTCAATTTCAAAATGTTTGAGATTTGCTTTACTACTTGGGAACGTCGCATAATTAACTCAAAACACCAAATTCAATCAATACTTAAAATACGTTTTTCCTAGAACATCCGCTAAACACGTAATAGAAATCACTACCGAGGACAATTTAACAGAAAGAACATTACCTACATGTTTTAAAGTAACTCCCACATACACGAACGTTGACTAGCGATTTCCAACTCGTAAAAGGAAAGTAAAAACAGACGTTTGACAGTGATATACCGTTTATCCCCACTTATAAAGTGAATCAGTAACGTACTTAGACAGTACAGTCATTAATTTTAATTTAGAATAAATCTTTTTGATGAATACACAATTACAACATGTAAAAATATTTATGAAATTTTTCAATGCAAAACTTAGTATGCTGTAACGCGTATATTAAAAAAAAAATGATATAAATTGAACAAAATTTACTAAAGCAAATTTAATTTAAATAAAAATTCATAAATAAACTTTTGCATCATTTTGCATTTCTGTAAAATGTTGTTTGTGTACAATTTACCTCTGAGGTACAGATATATAATACATTATTTTGCTACTAAACACTTTGTTTAATTTGCGTTTAATTTGTTTTAATAAAAAAAGTGTTATCATATTTCGCTTTGTTTAAAATAGTGACCTTTAAATGTTAATGCTACCTTAAATAAAAAAATGTACAACAAACTAAGAAACATTTTTCAGCATTGACGTGTTTAGTTTAATTTAATACTGCCGTTACACCATTTAATACATACAAAATAATAATAATAATAATTTTGGAAAACTATTTGACTGAAACGTTCCTTGAGCAATAACTGTAGTATTTATATAACATTTAGTTTCTGGGTTGATATAGTGTATAATGCACATGCAAATGCTGATAAGAAGTAAGAGAAACTGATTTGAGTTTGAATTAAACCTGGTTAGCTTAGAAATCTTTATACAAAGTCTCATTTTACTATTATTACAATAATATATAATTCACTATACTTTATATTAAGATTGGACGGCAATACAATGTGAGAATATTTTTAATTGTCAATACAATATATAATAAAATTTAGTTTAATTACACACACATATATATGTATGACGTATGTTTTTGTCTGGATTGCTGATTAAGGTTAGTTGTTTACAACACATTATTACACAACAAATATTTTCTTAATTGATATGTAGTATTGGCAAGACATAAAAATGTAATTAAAAATCAATATTGCTATAGCAATCTCTAACCTATTTTAACAAAGTGCTGATGACTATTTATCTTAAAATTAAAGCTTAGTTTTAACTAAATAATATTTAGGAAAGTTATTGTTTTTACTAATAAATAACTATTTTTGTATTAAGAGCGAAAAGAGGAAAGTTTGCCGTTAGGCGCAAAACAGAGAGTGGCGATCACTCGAAAGCCAAAAGTAACTTTTTGCTCGTAATGCATACATCATTTTTTCTGCAAACAATACCAAATAATATAAGACAATTAAGTATTACAGAGTAATAGAATATATTGTAGTTTACTCTATAGAATATAAAGTTATTTGTGATATTAAAGTTGAAAGAATAGAATAGAAATTTTTGATCCAATTGCCAATTCCCGAGTTTTGTTCAAAATTTCATAATTTTGATTATTGCAGTTTGCATATTTAGATAATTGTAAATTGAAAGGTTGTGGCTAAATTTTCTTTGTAAAAAGCTTCCTTTATCTTTAACATTTCTTACATCCATTTTAACCAGTTTACGTCTACGGGCACCAACAATTTTAATAATTAAAATAACTATGACATGAAATATCCGTGTGGGGTTGCTAGATACCCCATTCGGTGTTTCCCCAGGTGGCAGATAGGGGAACGTTAATCAAAATGATAAGTACTGAGGAAATAAAATATCCAGGATAGACCAAAACTAACACAAAGCCTAGCCAACGCAAGTATTCTTTGGTATTGAGCAGCAGCAATATTAGTACTGACCAAAACCAACGATGAATCACATCGGCGAAGCTTATAATCAGACGTCTACAAGCGGAGTTGTAACAACAAAATGGCTGTAAAACTGTGAAATACGGTAAGCTACGAATAGTCACCGCATTTATTTTAATATAACACTTCATGAAAATAGCAACATGGAGGTTGAAGTAGGCAAATTTCAAAATACGTTACAGAAAATAAAAAAATTCAAAATCCTAATACTAAGAATAAGTGAACACTGATGGATTGGGACAAGCCAAAACAGAAAATAGGGAAGTGATATACTATTCGGAAAACAGCTAAAACAAACACCAACTAATATAATAGCACTAATAATCAGACAGGATTATGCTTCTATAACTAAATGCTAGCTCAGCTGACATCAATCTAATACAAGCATACGCTCCTACAGCAGAAAATAGTGATGAATTAATAGAAGAATTCTACGCTCAAACAAGAGAAGCAATGACGCTAAAACTAAACAACATGTCGTAAATAACACTATAAAAGACTTCAACGCTAAAATAGGGAAAGAAAAATATGGAGAATCCATTGGTGAATATGGTTTAAAAATTAGAAATGCCAGAGGTAAAAAATTCATCTAACACTGACAAGAAAATGATTTTATAGCGCTTAATACTATGTTCAAAGTACCAAACGGAAAGTTAGAGACGTGGAAATTCCAAAAAAATGAAACAAACAATATTATAGTTAAAAAGCAAATAGAGCTTATGTTAATAAATAAATGATTCAGGAACTGTGTAAAAACACAAATTTCTAATGAGGTCAAAAATGAAATAGAAAAAAGGTTTGCAGCATTAAAAGAAATTATAGACTTTAACGAAGTATAAACGACTTATAATAGAATACAACGAGAATACGACCGAAAAATACCTTAAAAGTAATATTGGAACAAAACGGAACAAAACGGAAAGTATGGATGACAAATGACATACTGCAGCCGATGGAGAAAACAAGAATTTGGAAAAACATAGACGCGAGCGTATAAAATCAAAAACAAAATGATACGTGAAGCCAAACAAAGTTGAACGAATGAACAATGCAACGAAATTAAAAAATTACAAGATAAGTATGACACATTCAACGTACATAAGAAAATAGCAGATAGTATGTACTCATTGTCTAAGCTACACACGAATACTTAAGAATAAAAATGATAAAATAATTATAGACATAGCACTTGCAGTGAATACAAAAAAAAATTGTTGAAGATTCAAAACCATCAGAAACTCGAAATGGCACAAAAGGATACAAGCCCCGAAATATTAAAATTGGAAGTAATAAACGCAATGAAGATAGCGAAAGACAGTAAAACGCTAGGACTGGATAAGATATTTACAGAAATGATTAAACTCTTTAAAGCAAACTGCGTTGATATCCTGTTAAAAATATATCGTACAGGAGTTATACCTACAGAGTGGCTAAAATCAACGTTTATCACAATACCCAAAAAGGTACACGCTAAAAATGTAATGAATACAAGATAATTAGTTTTATATATCATATTCTAACCATCTTCTTCAGAGTAATAGACGGAAGAATACACAAAAAATGCGGAAAAAATATTGGAAATTTGTTTTAGAAAAGGATATGGCACAAGAGAAGCACTATGTTAGATTCAAATATTGGGAGTAAAATGCCGCGATATGAATGTGAAACTGCGCGCTTGTTTCATAGACTTTAAAAAAACGTTTGACAGGGTACAATACGATAAACTAATGTAAATTCTTAACAAAAACGGATTAGACATATAAAGATAATTGGTAATCTTTACCAAAAAACTGCAGTGAAAATTGAAGACACATGGACATAGACATTTGTTGCGAAGTCCGGCAAGGGTGTATACTCTCATCTAAATTGTTCAATATGTATTTGGAAGTCGTATTTAGGAAAGCACTGGAAAAAGAAGATGATGGAATAATCATAAACGGTCAAATGAACAATGTGAATATGGCCCATAAAGAAAAAAGACTGAAACAAAAACATTTCAAAAACCAAGTTTATGATAATTAGCAAAATAATTGTCAATTGATAACACCGTTAAAATTAGAAAATGAAGAAATAGAACAAGTAAATCAATATAAATATATAGGATGCTAATTAAATAAGCAATGCGACAATTCACAAGACATTAAAACCAAAATAGAGAAAACTCGTAGCTGTTTCTTTAAAATGCGTGACTTTATTTGTAATAAAGCATTTAACTTAAAGTTAAGAATACGTATCTTGCGGTGTTATCAGTACTGCGATACGGAGTAGAAACATGGACTATGACTCAAACTAACACAAAAAAATAGGAAGCTTTGAGATGTGGTGCTATCGCCGAATGTAAAAAATCTCTGATAAATAAGGTAACAAATGACAAGGTACTAAACCGCATGATAGACAACAAGTAAATGTTGTATACTATCAAAAAGAGGCAATTAAAACGAGAATTGGAACGATGAAAAAGAATGATATAAAATAACTTTTACAATATGGCAAGACAAATTACATTTAATCAAGAATGCTTTCTAATTAAATAAACATAAGCAGCATTGTTTAAGAATTTTTATATTTTACATTTGCTAAAGGTTTTAGATTTCATAAGTCTGTATCCCACATTGTTATTTCTTAAATATGACTTCAGCTTTGTAAAATCATTAAAGTTTATGTCATTCTTGGCAGAGAGAATAACTTGTAGCAATAAATATGTTGGTCATATTGCAGATGATTTCCGTGTCATCGCTTTATCGGAAATATACACAAGAAAGACGTTTTCTAAATATCTCGAATTTTTTTTCGCTTTAAACCACATTATATAGAGATTCTATTGATTTTCATTCATGTACTTCAATTTTTCGTAAAGTAAATTTAAGCAAACACTTTCTACAACATCTTCAATTTTAGGTGGAAGTTTCTGGATGTTGTTATCACTGCTTTCCATTATAGTTTTACACTTGGTTATTCAAAAAACAACGTTAATAGTTACTTAACGAACAAAATTGTTAATGAAACTAAATCCATATTAACTGTTTTGGAGCATTACATTAAATAATAATTCCAATTCCAAATATTTTGTATTTAACACAACTACAACTGTTTTGACTAATTAATACTATAATTACATCTTCAAGTTTCCAATAATTACTATAAAATTTAAAGTAAAAATTAACTACATAAAATATGTCATGTTTAAAAATTGCTAACGATTTTATTCATTAATTGAAATTAATTCATTGATTTAAAATCGTTCATTAATACGGGTCATTAATAATTTATTTATATAACGATTTATTATACGTTAATAATGCTATTATTAACTCCGCCTGCGTGGCCAGAGGGCGAATTGAGTAGCTCTGTGGCCATGCTGCTGGTTTCAACCCCGGACAAAGGAGGAGGGTTGACCGACCAAATTAGCAATCTGCCCGTCGTAAAAGAAGAACAACGCTCACAACACCACGCATAGCCTCGGAATCAGGATGGATAAAACAGTAATGACAAAGTAACAAAAAAGGAATAAGAGAAGGAATCATTAAGGTAGAACATTAAGAATGGGAACATGGAACGTGCGATCCTAGAATAATAAGGGCCAAGAAGTAGTAACTAAAATCTCAGAGAAGAAGATTGACATATGTAACATAACCGAAACTATAAGAAAGGGAAAAGGTACCCAAAAATCAACAATTACATTCTCATATACAGTGGAAAAGAGAAGCATGAAACAGCAAAGGACGGCGTAGGAACGCTGCTGCATGAAAAATTCATACAGCATATTGTAAAGATGGAGTACATTAATAAAAAGATATTAAAAACTACATTAAAACTAACCGGGAAACACCTACATATAATTAGAACCTATGCCCCCGACATGTCCAAGTAAAAAAAAAAAACGAAAAAAAACATTCTATGAAGAGATTCAAAATTTATTGGACACGATACCGCCCAGCCATTACATAATTATCATGGGAGACCTTAACGCTTGAATAGGCGATGATATAGTATTTGGCATCAAGCAACGCTTTAATGAGGACGTCAGAAATGACAACGGAAATCTACTGGTTGACTTCTGCGCTCACAATAGCCTAAAAGTTAACATCATTCTCTAAACACGATCCTAAATATAAATATACATTTAACAACGCACAAAGACAATAGTCGACTATAGACTACGTTATAACCAACAAAAACTTTATTTCGGCGGAAATCTTGGACGTACAAACAATATATAAAAAAGCAAATGCCAAGTATACTGAAAATTTTAATGTAGAATCACTAGAAAACGACAGTACTAAATACATATACGCGGACAGACTGAAATGCAAAATAGAACAAACCCTATTACACTATGATGACAACCCGGAGAAAACCTAGAAAAAAATAAAAAACAATATAATAAATGCTGCAGGAAACGCTGTTGGAAGGCGGAGAATCAAGCAGAAACCCACACACAATAATAGAACACCATGGATCATAGAAGAAGTAAAAGAAGTGACAGACAAAAAGGAAAGAGCTTTCCTTCAGTCAACTAAAACACTTAGAAATTGGAGACAGTATGTACAAAAGCGAAACACAGCCAACCAAAGAATAAGACGACGGAAAAAAAATACTGGGATCGGTTCACAAAAGATATGGAAAAAGACTTGTACAACTCGCAAAAGAAAATCTGGAAAATGTTAAGAAATAGAAAATCATCGGGAAATAAAACCCTTAAACTGAACGTAATTAACATCAAAAAGTGGATAGAATACTTTACGGAGCTATATAAAGAAAAGCAACGCATATCTAGAGTAAGAACTTCTACAGAAAGCAACAATGTAAAGGTAAAGGTTGCAAACGAAGACACACTAAAAGAACTAAAACAATTGAAGAATAGAAAAGCTCCAGGGCTAGACGGAATAAGTACTGAATTTCTAAAGTATGGCGGCGACTGCCTAGCGGAAGAAATGACAACGCTGTTTAACATAATACTAGAACACGAAAAAGTTTTCTGGAATGGAAAACTAGCATAACCATCCCTATATTTAAAAAGGAAGAAAAAAAGAACCCCAAAAAATACAAAGGAATTGCACTTTTAAATTGTTTACAAAATCAGTTCTAGATAAATTGACACCTCACATTACAATAAATGAGGAGCAACAGAGGTTCCGCCGAAATCGGTCTACGACGGACGCTAAATTCATTGTGCGCCAGATAGTTAAAAAGGCGATTGCATTTAACTCTCCGCTTTTATGTGTTTTGTTGACCTGAAGAAGGCATTCGATCGAGTTACGTTGGAAAAGAACACGTTAGACCAGCTGATAAAATAGTGGAGGGCATAAACACGAACACAACAACAAAAAACCAAAACAGAGATGGGTATGACCGAAATAATAAAATGCACAAGCGGTATCCGTCAAGGAAACTCATTGAGTCCAATGTTTCAGCATTGCGATAGATAAGCCGATAGATGGAATAAAAAACAACGCAAGATGTGTGATGGGGCACAAACGTATTAACGTATTATGCTACGCAGATGACGCAGTATTAACTCCGGATTCAGAAGACAATCTTCAGCGACTCCTATATGGGATTGCAAACACGGCAGAAACATGGAACATACAGCATACAAATTTCTACCAAGAAGATCAAAAACAAATCCCTTCAAATGGGAGACTAGTTATGACTTTTGCAGCAGAAACTTGCGCTGACAGCAGCAAAACTAAACAATTTATCTGAACCTCAGAAATGAATACTTTGAAAATAATAAGGGGTGAGGAAACGACTTCTAAAATAATAGAAAGGTGCGGAGGACCAGACATTGTTAGATTCGTACGAAAGAGAAGAAGGGAATGGAACGACCATGTCTCCAGAGCAGGATTAATTAAAAATTAAAATCGCTAGATATCGGAGACCAGCGGGAATACGAAATACGGAGACTCTACAAAAAAATGGGGTGATAGTTAGGTCTCAACATCTGTTGAAGAAATTCCATAGCCCAATGCGTGAAGAAACACAAGGATTGCCCTTAACTTAAAAGAAAAAGAAGAAGACTATTGCTATTAACAAACGATCGACGGAAAGTGCATATCATAATAAACAATAATGCGACGCAAGAGTGAGATCACCAAAAATATAATGGTACTATATGTAACGTCCCGTTTAAGTTCATTACAATTAAAATTCAATTTTACATTCATTTATTTTTTGCAACTAATATTGCACTTAAATTTATTAAGTTTGACAACGTCGCGTTGTATTTCGGAGGAGTCTGGGTAATTGACTTGAGTAGAAAGTTTGAAGGTTAAACTTCACTTCCGTTTGAGCGATCTCGCGTGGTTTACGTGTGTGATGCGCGAAAGACAAAATTTTCTTGATTATGGCGTAAAAACGCATGTATTTTCATTTTGATTCGTTCCATCTAATTATTGTGCTTTCAAAGTATTGCGCAATTGTAAGACAAAGGAAATTTGTTTTGAAGACCGTTGCTAAGTGTAAATGCAACGTAAGTACCTGATGTCGTTTAAAAAACTATTCTAATTATTTGTATTTAGGGTCTTTTCTTTTTCTTTTCATTGGATTTTTCTTTTCATTGGATTTTATTCTGGATCCTTTATTTTGGTTTTGTCGATTGAATTAATGAATTATGGTTAATGAAGTTTATTATACATGGATATTTCATGCTGATTGGTGTATTTTGACATCTACATTCCTGTTGAAGAATTTTATCACAAGAACAAAGTATGTGCTAAAAATAGAAGATATCCGATAACGTTATACTACACCTGGTGAGTTGTTTTATTAAACCAAATTCACTCGATAACAAATCAAACGTTCACGACATTTGCATTTAATCAACGATTTAATATTAATTACTTATTATGTGTAAGATTTTACGCTTTTTATTCACCACGTTATGTGGTTGGCGTCCAATATTTTATTTTAAATACTGTTTTATTCTAAATATGTTTAATTCAATTATTGTTCATTGTTCTTTAATGTAAATAGTTAGTTAAGTATAGTTAATAAATTAACGGAGTTCACATCTTTGTAATTATTTCGATTCAACCCATTACCTTGATGTCTATGCTTACGATTGATTGCTTGCCGTGGTTATATTATTTTTACTTTTATTAAATGTATTTTTACTTTTTTATTACACTGGCGCCCAACGTGGGGCTGGATTTTGAATGAAGTAATTACTGTGAATTTCCTATATTTTGAATTTTGAATACTTTTGTACTTTGTATTTTATTGTGTTGTGTATTTTAGGTTAAGACTTATTTTTGAATTTTAATTTATTGTGATCATGTATTTTGTCGAAGCTCTCAGAAGTGACGAGCTATTTCATGAATTGTTTTTGCGAGGCATTGATGCTAGTAATGTAAATGTCGATAGTAGACTAAAGTTGTTACGAGCTAAATTATTTCTTGTGAAATTTGATTTAATGATTTTTCTAAATTATTCTATATTTGAAATTTGTTCGATTCTGTTTTGTTTAGGTTTTGCAATAGATTTTCTTCTGGTTGATTACAATTATGATTTGTTAGAAATTCGAAGTGAAACACAGAGTTCACACGAATATGTTTTGTCTTATGATTTATGTCATTTTAAATTTTGTCTTGTTTTGAAGCTCCGCCTTCAGGATGTGAAAGCAGTGATCATATTTTAGGAAATATGAACTGTTATTTCTTTTTGATATGTTAGTATAGTTTTTACTTGTTTGATTTTCTTTTGTTTTTGTTTACGTTGCTTGTTTTAGTTTGTATTTAGTTCTATCGTGATTTTTATTGTAAAATTTGTTTTGTTTCATTTGGTTTTTATGCCAAGTGAATAAGTTCTTTGGTGTGGTTGATTTAATGATTATTTATGTCAGTTCCGCTTGTGTTTTGGTACTTTTTAGTTGTGGGTGTACAACATTATGAGTGGATCTCGTGAAGCTCAGAAGTTCCCTCTTCTTAGATTGCCTATCATTAATGCAACAGACTAAGTGATCTTAAGTTAATCCTATTTTTGTTTGTACAGTTCTGTTTTAGTGTATTGAAGTTGATTTGTTTACCTTAATTGTGTTATTCGTTACATTTGGAAGTTTTTGCATTCAGTATTTTTGAAATTTGGTTTTTGACCATATGTTATATTTTTCTTATGGTATCTTTAGGATGTGCTTAGTGTGTTTTACTTTTGTAAGTAGCGCTACATGATTTGGTGTTTGAGAATGTTTGATGTGTGTATGATTTGAGAGTGTTGTTTCGATTGTTTCGTTTGATTCTGATAACTGTGAAGTTACTCTTATTGATACATTTGTTTTCGATTTCAAGTTCTTTTCTAACAACTTCAATTCAACTACGACTGAGATGAATACTTCTATTCCTCATTTAATTTCTTTATGTATGGCTTTGGAGGCTGTTCAGCCAACTGAGTCTCATATTAACCTGAATTTGACATACGATTCAAACATGGATTGAAATTGATTCTTCTTTACTTCAAGCTTCGGTTTGGGATTTTACATTTTTAATTAAATTTTATTGATGCTCGCCCTTGAGGGTCATTACAATCTAAGTGATTGGATGCCTTATGTTTTGTGTTTTATATTTTATTTTATGTTGAGGAAATCTCAATGTTTATTCTATACCACAGTGTGGGTATATGAATTCTTTGGTTAATGCGCTGACCAAAGACTTTTATTTTATTTGCAGTTATTTTACTGCTTTATTTTGATGTATTTGATTACATTTATTGCCGATTCTGAGAATTTCTTCTCTGGAACTCGTCTTCTCGTTTTTGAGTTTTTTAATTGCTTATGTGCAATTGTTAAGACGAACATTTTGAGTTTACCTTTGAGCATATAATTATATGTGTAACTTTAAAACTCATTTTAGAGCATTAATACCTATTTTCCTTGTTTGAAGTATTGGTGATTATTTTTCATTTTCATTTTAAAGTTTTGTATTTGATCTTGTTATTTATTCATTTGCCCTGTGTGAGGACGGGAGCAGAATTTTCTCACAGCAATACCTGTTGCTTGTCGTAAGAGCCGACTAACCTTAGGAACTTTTGTTTAATATTTCTTCTTCAATTCTATTTTCAATCTCTTCTCTTTTGAGTTATTTAGTAAGGTGGAAATTGTTTCGAGTGGTTTTGGTATTTGTGGAATATACGTCAAACGATGACGCGGATTCGCGCGACGTCCCTCTTTTATCTATATCCTTCGTAACATAGTACTGTCGAACTTGTAATTCTAGTTTCATCTTCCGCTTTGGGAAAATGGTAGGTTGGACGGTATTCCTAAAGTGTAATCCGCTATCCTCGATTGTGACTTATTAGGTTTTACTACCTTTACCGATTTTGACTTCTAATTTAAGGGTTAGATTAAGATTTCATTAGGTTAAGTTATTTTGTTTAAGAAATAAGTTTTGGAATTTGATTCTTGTGCAACGATGTTGCGAGACTTGCTTTTTGCCTTTGTTGTTGTTTATTTTGCGTTCGTTGTTGCTTTTTGCATTTGTTGTCGTTTATTTTGCGTTTGTTGTTGATTTTTGCCTTTGTTTGTTTTGTTCTGCAATTCGAAGTTTGAACCTTCCGATTTCAAATTTTATGGAGGGGGTGTGTAACGTCCCGTTTAAGTTCATTACAATTAAAATTCAATTTTACATTCATTTATTTTTTGCAACTAATATTGCACTTCAATTTATTAAGTTTGACAACGTCGCGTTGTATTTCGGAGGAGTCTGGGTAATTGACTTGAGTAGAAAGTTTGAAGATTAAACTTCACTTCCGTTTGAGCGATCTCGCGTGGTTTACGTGTGTGATGCGCGAAAGACAAAATTTTCTTGATTATGGCGTAAAAACGCATGTATTTTCATTTTGATTCGTTCCATCTAATTATTGTGCTTTCAAAGTATTGCGCAATTGTAAGACAAAGGAAATTTGTTTTGAAGACCGTTGCTAAGTGTAAATGCAACGTAAGTACCTGATGTCGTTTAAAAAACTATTCTAATTATTTGTATTTAGGGTCTTTTCTTTTTCTTTTCATTGGATTTTTCTTTTCATTGGATTTTATTCTGGATCCTTTATTTTGGTTTTGTCGATTGAATTAATGAATTATGGTTAATGAAGTTTATTATACATGGATATTTCATGCTGATTGGTGTATTTTGACATCTACATTCCTGTTGAAGAATTTTATCACAAGAACAAAGTATGTGCTAAAAATAGAAGATATCCGATAACGTTATACTACACCTGGTGAGTTGTTTTATTAAACCAAATTCACTCGATAACAAATCAAACGTTCACGACATTTGCATTTAATCAACGATTTAATATTAATTACTTATTATGTGTAAGATTTTACGCTTTTTATTCACCACGTTATGTGGTTGGCGTCCAATATTTTATTTTAAATACTGTTTTATTCTAAATATGTTTAATTCAATTATTGTTCATTGTTCTTTAATGTAAATAGTTAGTTAAGTATAGTTAATAAATTAACGGAGTTCACATCTTTGTAATTATTTCGATTCAACCCATTACCTTGATGTCTATGCTTACGATTGATTGCTTGCCGTGGTTATATTATTTTTACTTTTATTAAATGTATTTTTACTTTTTTATTACATATATTTATTACTAAATCTGTCAAATTTGACTTTGTCTTTAACATCGTTTTTTTTTTTCAATTTTAACTGAATTTCATAATTTTATAAATAATTTTCACATAATCGTTCCAATATAATAATTGGCTTTGAACACTTAGTTTTATGTAGATTTTTACTTTTAACTTACGCTTTAGAGTTTGTTTTTGCCCATTATGTAACTGCACTAACGAACGAATATTGACGTTTGCGATGTTGGCAGCACAAGAAATCTTTTAATGATCGTTGCCTAAGCGCGTTAAAGTAAACTTCTTGACAAAAATTAACTTTTTTTGTTTTTAGAAAAAAAATTTCTATAGGCATTGACACACAAAAAGTGCATTTGTAAATTTCTATAAAAAGATCGTTTTGAAAATCTATTTTGATGCATTTTAACAGTTTCTAATGTATTTTGGTCACTACTTATTATCCATTTTGACAACTTGACATTTTGGGAGCCGTAAGCGACGAGAGAAAAATGTAAAACTAGCTTCATTGCTAATTATCCGCAAGAATATTTTGAAGAAACATTAAGAACATATCGTTATTGACATGTTTCAGTATAACATACAACACTTCGTAGCAAACTGTGAGTAATAGAAAAAATCCAAAATCATTTCTTAGTTTTACATAACGCGTATGTCCTGTTTTATTTGTGTCACAAGAAGACAGTTAATTTTGTTGTTTTTTTTTATTTTTATAAAATATAAAAATTTTATTGTTTTATTTCAATCTTTAATTTCTTTTTCTCACATCCTGATTGTTACACAAAACATTTTACAAAAAAAAATGAATTCTTTCTTTAAAAAAGTGCATTTACTTTACGTAATTTTTTTTAATGCAGCAAAGAGCTTACTTTAAATACATACATAAGTATTTGATACTTGCAGAAAATAAGTTTGTTTTAATAATATTTGTTAATTATTTGAGTTTAAATTAATAAATTGTTTTAAATGGTACAATTTGCATCTGCACTTGAGTTTAATTGTAAACAAAAGAACTTAGTTATAAATACATTGTTGCACTACTAAAATAAATATTTAGTAATAGTACTGTGACAATAGACGTTTTGAATAAGTTTTGAGAAAAGTATAACTTAATATAGTACTTTAAATCATTTAAAAGTAAGTGCAACATTATGGTTATAAAAATTCTCGCCATACTCATATAGTTCCAAAATGTTAATAATAGAATTTTAATTATAAATTAAAATTAATAGTATCGGTTAAGCATCGCTGGGTAAACGCATTCTCTAAGGACGGCAATAATCTTATATTTTTATATCAACATATGTTGGCAAAAAAATCTCGCTTTTAGGCGTAACTGCTGCTGCTGTAACGACACTTTTTATTACTGTAGAATCACAGTATGAAACGTGCGTCAGTTAAGTTTTTATCATTAAGCACAATCAAAAGGTGTATTTAGAAAAAAATATCGCTAACGTGCTACATTACCTAGGTAAAGTGTAAAATGAACCTTTTTAGTTATAATATTCTATTACCTTGTGTGACCAAAATACAATATATCAATTTCAAATAAAAGTTTCGTTAAAACCAACAATTTAGTTTTATCGTCATTAGGGTTTATAGGTTTAAACATACCTATATATTTTGGATGATTATAAAGATATTGGTATATACATTGACTATCACGAGTTGTATGTTACATTACATTTTAAAAATTTCTGAAAATGGTAAATCTTTAGAATCCGTTAATAGTGTTCAAAACGTAAGACTAAAATAACAATTTTTTGTTCTGTTATTTACAGGAAAGCAGTTGCCCTTAATATTTCAAAGCAAATTGTAGCATTAAACAAGAGAAAATTCTGTTCCATCATCAGTTGATAAAAATATTTAAAAAAAACAAAACAATAGTTTTGCCTTAAAGTTCTTTTTTAAATTTTACCGTAGGACAACAACAACTGTAATTAAGAAATGTAATTAAAAATAGTTAGAGATAATATTTTTAGCAACAATGATTAAACTAAGTACTAAGTTATTGTTACAGTTATGTTTAGACGTCTTTCCACATCACAAGCTTTTTTAATAGGGTTTCTGCTACGTGCGCATTGTCATTATTTGTAGTGTAATTACTAGCTTAAACATAAAAATATTTTACTGTTATGTAGAATGTGTAATTTGAAGTATAATATATCAATGTAAATTCAAAATGTATTCAATTTTAGATCAATCGTGCATCTTTACGATATTGAATTTGCAACGATAACGTGTATAGCAATATCAAAGCGACCTTTACCTTGTATACGACGCCTACAAACGGAGAAATCTCAATAACAAAATTTCTTTCAGGCTGCACAAATTAGATTTTTTCAACAACTATTCTTGTTGACATATTAGATTTACCTAACTCCATTATGTTCGTTAATTGTGTTGACGAAAACTTGTTTATTATGAAAATGTTATCATAGGTTACATGTCATTATGTACTTAAATAATGAATTTTTATTGTTGTCGCGACACGACGAAACACAAATTAAAAAAAACTATTAATTTAAGTTTGTACTATGTATATATGCAAAGGGTATAATCGTTATTTGTAAAATAATAAAGAGCATGGTTTGAATACAAATTAAGTATAATTATCATTATTAATTTTTGCTAATTTGTAAATACACATATGTGTAATTTTGCTAAAGCGTATTCTGACTGTAATGAATAATTCAAATCGTATCAATAAAGGTTATAATAGCAACAACAACTGTTAGAGAGTTTTAGTATAATTTAAAGCACTTTGTTCAGAGTAAAGCTGAGAGACTTTGAATGCGGAAGGATATAACCTTGTTTCAAAGAACAATCTATTCACTACCCTGACCTACTTAAAAAAAGTATTCCAATATCTTTAGAAATGTAAGATATACGTGTGTCAAGCGAATTTAAAATACATTCGTTAATATTTTACGTTACTCAACACTCTGTGTAGTATTCTACACTGGAGATGTATTGATTCAATATCAATGCACTAATTTAATACTGATTGTACATAGCTCTAATTTAATACACATGTTTACAGAAATCAAATCCACTTATTTGAATATAGAGTATTTAGTCAAAATAACGTTTTTATTTTAATAATAGACATATTTGTACTTTTTCAGTATTATTTATCTAATAATTTACAATATATAAATTAGTTATTTTTGTCTATTAGTTGAAACTATTACTATTTGTAATACTGTTAAACTAATAATTGGTAAACAAGTTTTTGTTTAGCCGGTTGTCACTAGTTGATTGCCGTATGCAACAATGTTTAAATCACTGTTATCTCAATAATTATATGAGATTCTATTTTGGTGAAACATGTACATGTTTTTTTTTTATTTATTGTATAACAATACTTTGCGACGTTGCTTATAACAGTAAAATCACATAATCGGTTTCTTTCTCATTATTGTTTGTGGATCAATCATCCCAGTTAAACCGTATTATATCAGTGCCATAAAAAGCTAATGCATTTACAGCATTAACTACTGTCGATTTAAATTTTGCAATTGAATATCAAAGAGTTACATAAAAACGTGTTATATTTAATAAACCAACTCATGTAATTTTTTTGTAAACTTTTGTAGGTTTCTTAATTCAAAAATAAATCTTAGGGCCAGATTAATAGACGGCACTTGAGAGTTAGTGCTCCCTTACTTTTTACTTAAAAACATGTTTGGTATTATTAAACCACACTTAAGATTTTCTTGACAAATTCTTAAGAAAAACTTAAGTATTGTGACGTCACCAATTTTTAGTATCAATAAAACATACTTGAATGTAAGTGAGTTTGACGGTTACATTTATTTGACGTTTGCAAGTATAGAATTCAAGTAATTTGCAAACGTACTTTAAGGCGCACTTGAAAATTAAAAATTTTGTATGTTTGTTTTTTTTTTAACTGTTGTGTTTGATAAAGTGTTATTATAGTTAATGGTTAATTGTTTATAAAAAAAAAAAAATAATAATTTTTGTAAATAAATCGACAGTATGTAATTAAAAAGTATTTTTTATTACATTGAAGATAATCTATACCCTCGTATTCCTAGAGTGATATTGCAAGATCTGCAAAATCCTTTAGAAGTCTTTAAGTGCCATTGAGCTTTTGAAAAAGTATCATATTAACAAGGAAATCGTGGTTAATATAATTATGCCAATTATTTTAAGTGACAATAAAATACAATCTAATCGAGGCCAACCTCTTCCACCTCTTTTAAAATTTTTAATTGTTTTAAGATACTATGTAACGAATAGTTTTCAGGTAAGCAATGTGTATGTATAGTAAAATATAAACACCTTAATTTTAACAGATTGTGTGCGCTGATTTATACAACATAAATCAAGCCACTGTATCGCTGTTTGTTAAAGATATTTCGACTACATTATGTCGGCGTTTAAGAGATGGGGTGTATTTACCGAGAAATGTACAATTATTATAAATAGTGCAACAGCAATTCTCTGGAATATCAGGATTTTCTGGAGCTAGTGGTGTTATTGACGGAACTCATATTTCCATTAAAACTCCTGGTGGTCAAAATGCCGAAATTTAACGCAACAGAAAATCTTGGTTTTATTTAAACGTTCAGGTTGTAGCAGGTCCAAATTTAGAAATTTTTGATATTGTTTGTAGATGGCCTGGGTCGGTTTACGTTTCAAGAATGTTTGACAATAGTGTTGTTAAGATGAGGTTTCAGAATGGTTCCGTTACCCTCAACAAAGGTATATTTATACACCAATTCTTCAACCGACTACACCTACGGAAAACCGATATAATAGAGCACACATTAGTACAAGAAACGTTGTTGAAACTCTTGGTGTGTGGAAACGAAAATATCTATGTATAACCAGAAAAATAGGAACTAAGTTATCCACTACTTAAAACATTATTGTGGCAATTACAATATTACACAATATAACAAGAAATGAAAATTTTGTAGAACAAAATCTTGAAATTTTGCCACCAGAAGTTCCTCATCAATTGATATATGTAGGTGAAAGACGAAATTTAATACTAAACGCATTTATTCAAAAACATTTTAAATAAAATAAATTAACAGTTTAATAATAAAGATAATAATAAATGAAGTATATTTTAAGTTACTGGTGTTTATTAAGGTCCAGTTGCGCTTTTTCCATTTCGGCTTTTGCTTTTTCATCAAGATATTCTAACTGTTTAATCCGAACTCTATGAAGTTTTTCTTCATACTCCATTCGACGTAGGCGTATTTGATGGTCTAGTCTTATTCGAGATGCGTGCACTTCTTCTTCTTCCATCTGCATTCGTCGAACGTGCAATTGTTCTTCCGGTTCTAGCGTCTTATTTACTTTTTTTATCCGGATTGATAGTTCACTTTCAATTACGAGATATCTAGATAGTTTTTTTATTTTTCAAAATATGTTTATATTTCAGTACAAGTTCTTGCAAGGAGAGTTTTTCGTCAGGTGTAAATACTTTTGTTTTTTCAGACATCTTAAAAATTGTACAAGTACATAAATTAGAATGTGTTTATATTCAAAATTAAAATAACACATTGCAATTATTTCTGCATCCTGTTAAAAGTTTGTATAAAAAAGCATTGGCTTACCTGTAAGTTTTAATTTGGCATGTCTTGTATGTATAAACTTTTGATGTACTCACACGAAAGAGACAGTGCAGCGTAACAGATGTTTTTAGAGCAAATTACTATTTATTTTCGATATAAGAATAGATTGCTATAATTTTAAATATTTATTTTTTAGTGTATTTAATTGTATACGGCTGTATTCAATTTATTTCTTTATGGTTTATTAATTTTAGGTGGGCTAATTAAATCAGTTTAGGTTTATTTATTAACACAATGACATAAATTTAATTTAATGACTGACACAAGAAACTTTTACATTCCAAAATATAATAATTATTATTGTTGCAGATGGCTTCCAAAGAACTCAACACTTTCACTTTATAGGTATACAGTAAATTATGTCATACTTAACTTCAGTATACAATGTAATTAACTTTATTCGAATTTTTTAGTACGAAACCCTAACAAATTCTAGAAAAATGATTGTATATACACTGTTTAAATAATAATTTTTTTATTATTTAAATACTGTAAAATATCTCATTTATATATTTTTGTAATTTATGTATTAATGTTTGATTAAAGGTACTGTTTTAAATCGGATGTTTCTGTATCATTTAATTCTATACTTGAAAATGATGACGTTTTGATGACGTTCGTACTTAAAAAATACTTCACTTAGGGTTCACTAACACTTGACTATTAATACCAATTTAAAAATATAATTTTTTCAAGTAACCATACTCACTTTATCAAGTGTGAGTCAAGTTTAAGTCAAGATTTGTTTATTAATCTGGCCCTTATTGTTGCAAAAAAACGTACACGCAAAATTTAAAAATAAAATATGTCAATGTTTGCACTAATTTTGAAGAAAACATCTTGCATGTGATTTTAGTATTATCGCCAGGTAGTAATCGACCAAAAACGAAAACATTAGATTTCTACAAACAGCACCAGATAGACAAATTACTCCAAGTAAAAAACTGATTTTGATAAGAGATCTCAATGGCAGAATCGTTACTCAGATTGTTGACGTACCTAAAAAACTAAATTAAGAAGGTATTACAGATTGAGAACAAATGTTCAGAATTTTGAAAAATAAGCAAACTTAGAAATAATAACACTTTTACTTCCACAAAAGTTTGGTTGATTTTTAAGATATAAAAAATAGACTATTTTATTACCAAAAAATGTATGCACCCCATCTAAATATTTGACGTTCAAAGATAAAATTGGTTCAAATCACCACTTAGTTTGACTTAATATTATCAAACAAAACACCTAACACATATATTAAAAAATTTAGCATACAGTCGATAGAAAATACAAGTACATAGATTTTATATCAAGTAAGAGTAACTGAAAAAATAAATAAAATTTTAATAACCATAAAACAAACATAGAAGAAACTAGACACTAACTATCGAAATAATAAGTAACACGCAAAACAAACTGTTTTATTTTACTACAGTAAGAATACAAGGAACAAAAAGTATATAAGATAAGAAATGTTAAAATGAAAAAAAAAGGACAAAATAACATTAAAGAAAATTTACAAACGATATAAAACACAAATTGTACAGAGATTAAGGAAAATATGGAAGATGTTGGAAAGCAGAAAAAAGCTTGTAAACGCATACGTGCAAAAAAGACTGTAGCAACGAGCGCATGGGTAAAAACTGTATAAAAAACCTAGCAACAATTACCAAAACGTAGAAACTACAACAACTGAGAAATAACTAGAAGAACAACAAATAATATCTGTGAATGACAAAAAAATGCCATAATAAGCCTAAAAAACTGTGGTGGTCCACACGACTTTCTTATCAAGAGTGATGAAGGAATGTCTAAATATTTTTTTAAGGTTATGTTGTCATAAAACCATTTTGAAGTGATATTTACACGTTTGTAATGATTTCCTAGCATGCTATAATTTTTTTGAAATTTTTCTCTTCGTTTTCATTAAGATATAAACAAAAAACGGCAAATTGAGTTTATGTTGTCATATCGACTAACCTCTATATTTGTGCGCATCGATTTTGCTTTCCCCTTTAGTAGATCAATAAAAATTATTATTTTGAACGTATCTTGCTTTCCTTTCAAGATAGGAAATTTTTTCTAAAAAAATTGTCGCAGACAGGATTTGAACCTAGATTATTTATGGAATTTACTTTAAATTATAAATCAAATATCTAATAAACTGTTAACGTTAGAAATTTTTTTTTGAATAAATTTTTAGGAAGAATTATCTCTATAAGAAACTGCAAAATTAATTAGCATATTTTACATACGTACAAAATTATATAAGAAAAACTGTTAAAAATGGCAGATAACTCCAATTCCGGTTTTCAGACCTACTTTTGATAGTAACCATCATATCAATATTCAAGTTACTAGGATCTTTGGTTCGAGAGTTATCGTCAGTAAATGGTTACACACACACAGACAGATAGACACAGAGACCTTGAAACGTAAAATTATGCAATTTTTTCGTAAAAAATTGCGATCACAATACTTTCCTTATAGAAAAGTAAAAGACGGAATATTCTAAGTAAAAATTTCTAAAATAATAAAAATAGCTAAAGAATGAAACAAAATCATAAATGTGATTGTAAATGTAAAAAATCAAACGATTGAAATATAACGCTACTCGATTCTATAATGTAAACACAAAAATTGGTATAAATGAACAGCAGCAAAGATTTAGAAATAATAAGTCTACCACAAATTGCCAAAAAGTCAATACAATATAACAAAGTGGCATACATCTGTTTTGTGTACATGACGCAAGCGTTTAATACAGTTAAGCTATAAGACGTCGAAAGAATGCTACAAAAAAACATTATAATGGATAAAACAACAAACTTAACAATATAAGAAAACTATGAATACCGTTTTGAAGATAGAAAATTCAGTATGGTGTGTCGCTTTACTTGACAAATTGCAAGATAACGTACAAAGACAGTTACACAAGTTCAAAATAATTGCAGAAAGATGCAAGATAAAAATCTCATTAAATAAAACAAAATGCTTTACAGTTGCCAGAAAACCCACCTAAAAGTAGTATTAGACAACCTAATTCTAGAAAAATCGATGTGGTTCAACTACCTTAAGTTCAAATCAAATATAGAGCAAAGGTAGATAGATACAAGAAAAAGACGTTAAATATGAATTGAACATATAAAAAGAATGACTGAAAATAGAACAGTCAAAACTGCACAACATGGAATATCGGAAACTAGCAGAACACTAAGCAGAGCACGAGCTAGTAATCACATCCCAGAATAACAGCCAACAAATATATCAAAAAGAATCGGTTTTGGTCTAAAAACAAGACGAAGCTTTGTTTTAATTAAGGTAACGGGTACAGTTGTTGGCCGGGGGCAGTTATTGGCCACTTTATTGAAATTGAAAAATCATTAAATTCATATTCCTTTCCATAGTTTTTTTATAGTTTCTTTCGATGTTAGGAACATTTGTTCATCCACTGGTAAAATTTTTATTATCGGATAGGCAAACCTGGTAAATTGGCGGAAAATCATCGACGGTGTGTCAAGTATGTCCTCATTTTGAAGTAAAAACTAAGGAAACTGGCAAACTTTCGTATTCGTCAGTTTTGTATTAAGTTTTGGTGAGTAATTGATGAAATACCTATACATTTATTACGATACTTCTTTTTTTATGAGTATCTGTTAAATGCAGAATGTATGGTTAGGTTTTTGTCAATTATTTTGGATGGCCAACAACTGGTACACGTAATTGTACTTACAATAGTCATTGGCCGGGGTGGCCTATAACTGATACCACAAGAATTTCTTATTTTTTAAGTTAAGGCCTGTTTTAGTCTAACTTCATTCGGCTTAGATTATTTACGTAAAAACCATTGTATTTAACGTGCGGTTACAGTTGTTGGCATGGTGTCCAATAATTATTGTTGAGGTGGCCAATCACTGCATAAGTGTATATATTATCCTTCTTATCAAAATGTATTTTTACTTAGGTACCGACCTAGGTCAACCATAAGATCATGACAATGCAAAATTTCTTTTATAGAATATTTTTGCAAAATTGGCTAAAGTAAAGACAAGGATAAAGTACAATAAAAATATGATGAATATGAGATATTGCCAAACTATTGCAAGTCATTGAAGACGGAATGTCGCAAAGACATTCTTCATTCAAATATAATGCTCCAAAAGCAACTCTTTAATTTAGACGAGGTGTTAACTTTGGGAATAAGGTTTCACCTGGTCCTAGGCCGGTACTAACAGATGAGGAAGAACAAACCTTAAAATACTGGATATTTTTCTGCCATGCAAAAGGCTTTCCAGTATGAAACAAATACGTTCAGATTGCCGTAAAAAAATTTTTAGACAACTATCTTACACCAAACCATTTTCACAGAAAACCACAAAAAAGTCGTGGCTGGATAAAAGTGTTTTTGTGACGACATCCTATAGTTTTGCTGAGAACATTGAGCAATCACTACCGCTGGTGTTAATATTGCTAAAGCAGACACAAGGAATAGTTTCTATTAATGAACGATTTTGTATGGGAACCAATGAAATCGTTAGTAACCACTGATTTAACGATATTGCACGACTACTAGATATAACATCGGGTTACGTATGCTTTAGTTTCTTTATAACTTTACACGTTTTACCGATCACTTGTTTGTTAATTGGCGACAAATAATCTCGACAATATCAATTAAAATGTTTTGATTATTGATCGCAATCATTAACAACCTTGTTCGTTAAATAACTAGTTATTCTTAAGCCAAAAAACTTTTTCAAAGTTAAGCAAAATCATATTTCTAATAGTTCTGTTGTAAGAAAGATTTTTCAGAATGTTGACGATGATTCCGCAGGCAAAAGTAATAAATTATTTTAGATATTTTTTTTATGGAAGCAGCAGTTTATGTATTAGAGAAAGCAGTTTTATTATTTGGAATATATGGCGCTTGCAGACGTGAAGAACTTATTATATTGCCTGTTGATAACATTGAAGATAGTAACAAATTCTTAACAGTCACCTTGCAAGACACGAAAAACAAATCTTCACAAAAGTTTACAATTACTGGTGATGATATACTTTTCAAAATTTATAAAGTCGTCGTTTTTTTGTCGATTTTTGGAAAAGGCAAGTGTACTAGACAATTTGTAAGTGTGCACAAAATAGGAGGAGCTCCTAGGAAGATCGCAAAATTCTTAAAGTTGACAGGCCCTGAAATTTTACATGGCATATGGTCTCCATCTGTTGTTATCGAGTTTTGTCACATGACCGGCGTAGTTCCATTTTAGTTGTGCTATCTTGATGCCTACATCTGTTATTTTTGTTCTCGCCCTTAATTTTTCGTTTCTTATACTTTTCTTTCATGTATTGTTTAGCATGGCTCTTTCCATTGCTTTTTGAGTTATTCTGATCTTTTCTAGGTTGTTTTGTCGAGACACAATATACTACATATATTATATACATATAAGATTTTTAGTCGACTCTTGTTTGCTGTTATTATTTTTGCTAAAATAATTATAGAGTATTGTGTAAAACCAAAGTTGATATTTTTTTTAAGTCAATTAGTATATTGTTACGGTTTTATTTATTAAAAACTGATTTATTTAAAACGACTATTAAAACTACGTTTATTTATTATAGAAATATGTATACTTTTAAATTAACCGAACTAATTAAATCTAATAATAAAAGAAACACTTACACTATAATTTATGTATAACCGTTGTATAACACTTAAGATAAGATAAGATAACGTCTTCGGATTTGTTTACACTATTTATCACATACACGATTATTCTCGATTCGGTGTACACTGTTATTTATGTAAAACGTCGCGCGTGCTAATCACTTATTTATCTTCACCTTAATTATCTTCTTAATACAGCTGCATTCGCGTTTCGACAATAACTGACCTACGATTTCCATCTTCGGCTTTTATAGACATCGGCGAATTCTTCTCGATCGTTCCTCACTTTTCGCTATATCTTCTAGAAACTAGATAACAGTTCTAGAAGGCTCTTGCATTTGCAAGTAATTTCTCGGACGTTTCAATATATTCATTATAATTAAACGAGAAACTAGTTTTGACAATCAAAATTGTCATCGCCAGTTAAAGTAAAAATAAATAAATTAATAAAATTATTAAAGATTTAAAAGAACTTACAAGTTATAAGAATATAAAAATTGTGTAACACATGTCAAAAATTAAATTGCAACTGACATTAAATACACAGCCGTAGGTGATATAAAATGGAAAATTGAAAAAAAGCAAATTAATTTATTACTAAGAAAATCCGAAATGCTTAAATCAAGAATTTCATTTAGAGAATTATCTAAATTTTTATTATAAATACGATAAATATTAAGGATTTCAAGATAATAAAGAAAAGAAGTATTGTTACAAAAATGAAGAAATGTAACATTGAGGTCAGAACAAAAAGAGTGTCCGGTAGATAAAATATGATTAGCAAAAGTAGAACAAATGTTTGATATAGCAGCATTTAAATAACTTTAAAAAAATGTTTTTTTAATCTTGTTTTAAATTTTCTATCAGTTTGTTCTACATAGAAACAATTGCAAGAACAGCAAGTAATTTTATACACACCAGATTTATCTAAAGAAGAAACAGAATCTTTATTATTAGCATTAAAATATTGTAAATCATAACTAACAGAAAAAAAATAAAAATATTAAACTTTTTAAAATAATTTTTAAGAAAGAGAACAGAAAAATTAACATAAGGCATAAAACGATAGATAGTATTATTATATGCTGATCGCTTAATAGTAATTCTTTATTAAAACAAAACTTAGAAAAAAGAATAGAAGAAAATTAAATAAAAAACAAAAAGAAGCCGTTTTATGATTATAAGCATGATTAGAATAAGTGGGTTTATGATAGAATTCAAAACTAAACTTTTTATTATCTCGTAAAATCTCAATAAGAAAGGAAATTGTTACATTCAATTTCATAAGTAAAATGAATATTAGATTGAATAGAATTATTAAAATTATATAGACTTTTTAAAGACCCATTAAGAAAAACAATGCAATCGTCAACATATCTAAATAAAAACTAATCATATTAAAAAAAGAAGAATTAGAAACAATTTTATTTTCAATATTATTCATGAAGATTTCAGCAGCAAGAGGTGAAATATTAGATCCCGTAGTTAAACCAGATGATTGAGAATAGAAATTAACATTGAATTTAAAAGAGTTTTGTGTAAAAACCAAACCGAGTAAAAAACAAATAGCTAACATCTGGTAAGTATTCAGAGAACCATTAAAAAGAAGCAAATTACGAGAGAAATACATTCTTCTAGAGGAATAGAAGAAAAAAGATTGACAACATCACAAGATACATGAATAGACGAAGAAGAAAAAACACATTTTTCAATTTTAGAAGCAAAATCAAAATAATTATAAAATTAATAATACATTGAAACAAATATTAAAGAATGCCATATTTAACCCTAATTTTAAATAAATTTATGAAGGTTGTTCATTATTAAAATTCAAAATTAAATCTAATGATCTTATTGTTTCAACAGTTGGGAAAAGTAATTGTATTGTTATTCTTTCTGGTTTGGATTATGGTAACAAAGTTGAAGATTTTATTAATAGAGTTGATTTTAAACTGTTTTACAATCTTATTTCTAGTTTTTGTTTATCTTAAAGGTCCTTTACGTTATGGTTTTATCCCGCAGTTTTCATTCAAAATTATTTTGAATTTTGCGGGTGTAAAATCAGTTTTAAAAGTGTTACCGCCGTTATAGCTATTTATAGTTATCTTTGATACGTAGTAACTTACACTATGAGATGGTTCTGCTTAAAACTTTAATTGTTAACTTTATACCCGGGTAATTTAAAATCGTTTTGAATAAAACTGCGCGATAAAGTCACAGACGTAAAAGACATTGGCTTACAACGTTTTCCGTCGTTATAGCTATTTTCAGTTATAATTTTCTTATTAAAACCTAGGTTATATTTCCGTAAAATGTGTAAAAGATATTTATAATAGAAATATATTACTTTTATAAAAAATCAACTTTGTTCAAAAATTTCTGTATATTTATACATTTTTTGATATTAAAATAACTTCTTCCGGGTTTGGATTGTGTTAATGTTGTAACCAAAAGTGCGAGAAAAAGCAAACGAGAATCTAACAAAGAACCACTGCACAGTTAGGTAACCAGTTTGTAAACTAAATTACATTATAACCTCCGTAGAAGTAATATAAGAAAAAGTAGTCTTCGTATATAAAGAAAAAGTATTGTCACGGTTGTTTAAACGCGACTCTGATTGGGTTACGGTCAAAAAAGAACGATTAAATCTATTGCGATGTTTAATAATTTTTGCGCTTTTTTGGATTTTTATATTAACCCCTTCGGTACCATGAATCAAACAAATGATTCATGTCATGCGCTCTGCTGATATGATGCAAACGGTTGATTAATAGCTTATGTTGCAACGGATAAACAGAGTCCTGCATTGCACTACTAGTAGTTACAAGGTGTCAGATGTTTTTTTTTTGTAACACTTGGACAAGAGGTATCAAAATATTGTGCAGTTATAATGATCAGAAATTATGTCTAAACCAGATGCAAGTGTGTACCTGCCCGATCAAGACGAATTGGATGAAAGCGATATATCAGATTCTAACAAAGAATTTTCAGACTATGAAATTGAGGGTGACATAGAACCTAAAAAGTTTTAGAAATCAAAAAATTCTTACAAATCCATTTGAAAATGTTAGAGAAACGGATTTGATTGTACATAATTATGATTACGACATTCATCCCGCTATCAATTCGGTTAACATAAATTCACCAAGAAAAGTTTTTTTTTTAATTGTGAGCTGTTTCCGAATTAGAGAAGTACATTTTTATGGCGCTATTTTTTCTGGTGAGACTAATACATCTGCCTCAAATATTGGATTATTGACAATTTTAGAATTTTTAAGATTTAGCAATCCAAAAACATCAGACAAAGCAAAACCACTCAGCAGATTGATGATGTTTGTTGCATATTTACGTAAAAAATACTATCATATTGTTGAACAATATGGCCAATGAGTGCCTGATGTTATACGAGCGACTTCATTTCAAGCAATGTGTAAAAGGAAAACGTGCTAAATTTGGTGTAAAACTGTTTTGTCTTGTATGTTTGAAACAACGATTGTTCATTAACTGCAAAATGTGTGAAGAGCATGAAGTGATTATAGACAATTGGTATATGTCAGTTAGTTTGGCAGAATTTTTGCTCTCGAACAAACGTTTACGTTACCGGGACTATAAAAACCAACCTAGGAGTACCTCGAAAACTAAATGAAACACAACTTCAATCATATCAATCGTGTTTTCTCAGAAATAAGGATATACTCTTAGTAAAATTTAAAGTTTAAAGAAAAAAAAGATGTATACGTTTATAGTTGACGGCTTCTTTTATAGAAAAATCTCGACATAATAAAGGGCAACCACCGACAACTGTTTACAAATAACCGGAACATATTGAGTGTTACAAACAAAATGTGGGTGCTGTTGACGCCGTAGATCAAAACCTGGAACCTTACAATGCAGCACGCGAACGTAATAGCGGGTTTAAAAAAGTTGGCATTTACATGCTACAAAGAATGGAACTGAATTCTAAAGTCTTATATACTGTTGGTAATAACTAAAAACAAATGCTTACGTCGGATTATACGCATCTTTTGTTTGATGATATTTTAGCTATACACGTGCCCAACTACGAAGAAATAAAAAATTCTTATGACAAAACAGCACGCCCTCAGAAAGAACAACACAAGCTGATTTGTTTACCAAAATTAGAGTAAAAACCAAGACGTAAAATTTGTTATAATAGAAATAATAAAACTAAATATACTGTAAACTTTTGCCATAAATGTAATGTTGTATTATGTTTGCAAGAACATTTCATTGATGTTCACCACTAAATTTATTTCTGTATTTTTCCATTACTTTTAGTTAATATTTCTATGTTTTGTTTTCTAAAGTTTGTAATAATTACTATAATCACTGTATAAAACATTTTCCATTCATTGCAGAATAAGTATAACTCGTGCATCGACTGGTAAAATGTAGTACACAGCGGGCGCAGCGCAAATAGCGTCTGGTAGCGAAGGGATTAAAGACTATTGAAATTTAGCAGTCACTAAAGCGTTAACAATATCTATGTTATTAACAGTGGTAAAATAATGTTAAGCAATAACAGGTTTAAAATATGATTTTCTCTTATACAACGATCATCTAAACTGCCTGTGATGACCAAACGATTAGTTTTACTAATGTAGACTAAACTACATGAACAAGAAATTTGATACACATCTTAAAATAAAACTGTATAAAAAAAAGAAAAAGGCGGGTTTGATACCATTTTTATAAAGAAGTATGCCTATTTGATGTGTAACCATTATAAATGTAAGGTAAAAATTCCAATTTTGGATTGGATTTGGAAGCAGAAATGTCCTTAAAGATAAAGTATGAAGAAATCTATCCGTAGCAATAAAGCGCAAAAATTCGTCGAGATTAAAAATTACAAGAACTATTATTTTTGATTTTTATGGTGAATTTGATATCTGGGTGTTAGTTGTTTAGATAATTGAAGTGTTATATAATTCGCACACTTTGTTTTAAAACATTGTACATCAAACTCAAGAAAAACATACAATAAAAATTAAAATTTTAATTTTATAAAATGCTTATAGAAATATATTTCTTTGTAAAACATTGAGTTATATGCAACACGTTTCTTAAATTATTGTGCTATTTTACGTCAACCGACAGGTTTACCAGCACATTAATAAAGCGATTGATATATTAGTCAGGAACCGTAAAAATAAATTAAATCTGAAAGTTAAAAAAGAAAAAAATTCAATTAAATAAACACACCTAAAATTTAAAAAAACAATATTTTTATATACATCTAAAGTGTTATGAATAAAACTTATGTATGTAATAAATTGTGACACAAAGTTTTAGTTCTAAAATAACCTACAAAATATTTGTTTTATATTATTTAGAACCTGAAAATTATTTCGAATTATATATTTTTAAATTAAAGTATAATTTATTGTACAACCAAACTTATGTTTTGTGTATACGTAACAAAAGCTTTTAATTTAAAGTTGATGAAATGCGGCTTACTTATTTAACACAAGCATTATTGAATTGCTTGATAGTTTTTTCTAAGTACAAGGTTTGGTAACAAAGGCAAAGCACCAGAAGTTTTGCTTTAATTAAATTTTCAGGTACAACCAATGAATTCACACAATACCCAAAAGTGAACTTTGGGGTAAAGTTCCTAAATAATTCGTTTTATTTACAGTTATGTATGTACTTGTTAAATGACAATATAAACGCAAATATTTACCTGAAGTTATAGTTGCATTGTTTATAAGCTTCGTTTAATATTGTCAAAATAAATTAAAATTTTATTTATATTGCTTCTTAAGTATAAATAAAAAAGTTTATACTGTGTTTATTTAAATATGAAATTAATGCAAACAAGTTTTTTTAATTTAATAAATACAACTTAAAAATTTTGACATTTAATCAGAAAGAATCTAATTCCAAGTCAATTGGCGTTAATAAAAAAGACCAAATATGAAAATTACATTTTTTCTTATTTTGTAGCAGAAACATTTTAAATAAAATTGAATAAATTTTACACAAAACATATTTTTAAAATTAAATTAAATTAAATTTAAAGCAAGACATTTTTATTCAAAATATAGAAATAGCTTTACAAATAAATCAATAGATTTTTTTTGCGCAATTATTTTATTGCATGAGAGGACGAAACAGTACATAGATATATGTATAAGCAATAAATAGTAAAATATGCGGAAGTAATAACTTGAGTTAATTTGGTTCAAATAAATTCTTAATAAAAAAAGAGAGTATTGTAAATTTTTTTAGTAGAAAAATAGATACTCTGTAAAATATTATAAATTTATTCTACTACTTTTCCATAATATAATAAAAATAAGTACAATTTTATAAATATAATTTAACAATCAAAACATTTTATAAATTCACTCTTTTTTTATTATATAATTTTTACTGTTTTCCGGGAAGTAGGTATTAGATTAGTGCTTAGTTATCTAATAATTGCTTAATATTAATACATATGCATTTTTCATTCATTGTTAATTATAGTATTTTATACTTTAATTAAATATTATTAATTACATTTAATTTCCTACAATGTTAAGATTCACATGATTAGTACTATAGAATAGACTAGAAGTAAGTATTGATTATACCTATGTATTGATTATTAGAGAAAATCAAATATTTCTAAAACTTTTTAAAGTGTATCATTGTTAATAAATAATATGTTAAACACATAAACTTGTTAAGTAATTAAATTCTTATTAAATATTCTAAAGCAATTGCAAAATCATTCAACTTAACACATGTAATTGAAATAAACGGAATTAAAATTAATTAAAAAAAAATTGTTGACAACTACGAAAATGTTTGTAAAACAGATACATCGTATTAGTATATTATATACAAAGCTTGAGAATTATTTTATTATAACCTAAGCGACAAATTATATTGCACGAAGCAAAGCGTCGAGGGATATAATATTTTTTTCAACCGTGGTCTATATACAATTTTTTTCATTCCATTCCATTATTAAAACTTTTTTAATTTTTACTAAATTAAATTTAAAATACTTTTACTTTAATAATCAAGTGAGTGTTTTGTTTTGTGATTGTGAAAGTTGTCACTAGTTTAATACAATTAATTTTAGCGTATTTATAATTTAAAACATAAAACTAAATAGATAACGTAAGTTTTTCTTTTTTAAAATTACTAAAATTATTTATAAGCATTATTACTTTAAGCATTGATTATATCTAAAGTATATTTAATTCCCTAATATTTATAGTTATGCGCACACTTCAAATGGCTTACATACATAAAATCAAATTAATTTGCTTAATTAACGGCTTCAATTATTAAAATACCATTAAATACAAATCTCTTGTCTTTGGTTGACAATTTTATAATGTTTGTTTTTTTTGAACTGTTATAGAATTATCAAAAAAGGAAATGTAATATTATTTACCTGCGATTAAAAAAATGCTACATCACAACCTAATGTTATACTGTATAATAAACGCGTATACAACTACTCGTGGAAAAATTCTTTTCCTTATTTAACTAATATTTAATCTCTTAAAATAGAATATAATTGTATATAAATTTAGAAGTATATGTTTATACAGATCTCTAGACACTTGTAAACATAGAATAAAACTCTTCTTCACTAGAAATAATGCAATTTTCTATTCTAAATAGTTCTCGTGTTGTCATTATTACACAACCTGAGCATTCGTCACAAGTCACAATGGACATCATGTCCATTTAAGAAAAGAAGGTGACTAGGTTAAAAAGATTGTTAAAAAAATAAGAAAAAGATGCATTTTAAAAACTTCAAAAAAATTGAAATGAAAAAACCAAAAAATTTACTGTTAAAGTCACAATTCCAAAATTACCGGCAGACAAAATGTAGTTGGTAAAAGTAAAATTTGTATTAAAAATACCATAATAACAGTTTCATTAAAAAATTAGTTTAAGGATAAATTCAATTGATAAAATTAATGAAATTACTGTCATCTATATTGTTGTTAGAATGAAAACGACGATCACCGTATCTAAAAGAAAAACTAATCATATTAGAAAAATAAAGGTTACAAAGAATTTTAGTGTGACAGCAAAGGTTTCCACGCCCGGAATCTGTACTAAGATGAGAACGTCTTCCGGCTTTAAACCTTGTTATTGTTGTAAGCAAAATTGCCAACGTTTTGAACACTTTCGTTAGGAACTTTATAAAGGCGTGAGAAAAATCGAAGAACTTAAACAAGCAACCGAAATTTAACTATGAACTAAGAAAAGTTAAGTAATCAACTTGTGAACTCAGCTAGATTCTAAACTCTAAAAAGGTAAGAAAGAAAACGATAAACTTAAACTAAACGACAATCTAACAAAGAACCAATACAGTGTTAAGTAATCCAGTTGTGAACTAATTCAGATTTTAAACTCCATAGAAATGACTTAAAAAGAAGTAGTCTTTGTACATAAAGAAGAAGTATGGTCACAGTTGGTTATGCTTGATTCTGATTGGGTTACGGTAAAGAGGGAGCTTGTTTTAGATAAAGGAGTAATGACCGGGAACCAAAGAGGTGATAGTTCGAAACCATAATCGCGATTAAAGTTATTGGCTTTTTGATGATTTCTGTGCTTTCTCGTATTTTCGTATTAAAGAAGAATGGAGAATTTGCAATTACCGAAACGTTATCAAAATCTATATTGTGACCTGTACTAAATTAATGTTTAGCAACTGAAAACTTAGAAATAATATAGAAATTTGCTTATACAAAGATTATGTTTTTGTAATCACAAAACGAACGGTTTCAAAAATCACTAAATCACATGAACAATGAATGGTATACACTTTAAAATGAAAGTGTAGGAAATTTGTCTTAAGAGAATTAAGAATCTGAGAGATTTGGTCTTTCGAGTTGAATATGGGTTTAATACCGTTCTTACACAGAAGATTTCCTATTTCATCTGTAATCTGTGAATGTAAGGTAAAAATACCACTTTCTAATTAAATTGTTAAGAAAATTCATTGTTGTTAGTTAATAATTAAAATTATTCAAATTACCAGTCCACCAATAATAAATTCGTTAATTTTTAAAATGTATTTTTTACATATGTTTCGAGCTTAAACCTATGAAGCTCATCTTCGAAACATATGTAAAAAATACATTTTGAAAGTTATTGAATTTATTATTGCTGGACTAGTAATTTAAATAACTTTCCAATTGAGTTCAAAAGTAGAAATGTCCTTAGGTAATCGAGTACCTGAATGTAGAAACAATTAATAACTATATGAATATCTCGGTTTATATCACTATTCTTTACCAAAGTTCTGGTAAAAAGTTCCAACCTGAGGTTGGCCAATAGAAATAGTACGATGAATCAAATATTCAATAAGAGAACGTTTTTGTGCAGGATGATAATCAGACGATGCATGAAAATATTTGTCCGTATGGGTGAATTTGCGATTAACACAATGGCTCAAAAGTTTGTCGGGCTTACGAGTCACAAGAACATCGTGGAATGGGAGAGAACCATTAGTTTCGATTTCCATAATAAATTTGATATCTACGTGTTGATTGTTTAAAAGATCAAAAAACTTAGACAATTCGAGATGACCATTAGACCAAACAACAAACGTGTCGTCAACATACCTAGATCATACTTTAGAATCTAATATTGATGATTCCAAAGCAACAGTTTCAAAAGTTTCCATAAAAATGTTAACTACAACAGTTGATAGAGAAGAACACATAGCAGCACTAGAAACCTGTTTGTAAAACTTGTTATCAAATTGGTAGTAAGTGGACGATAAACACTTATCAATAAGAGGCACTAAACTAAAGTTCCTGCCATGTTGAGACAGAACTTGTAACTTTGGTAAAAGGTAAAGTGTCGTGAAAACTCACAATAAGATCTAAACGTTGAATAAGATGCTGAAAGTTTGGGATGCAAGAAGAGGTTTTATCTGTAAATTTGCAAAGAATGCTGGACAAGAACTGGGCTAATTTGTACGTAGGAGATTACTGACGATAGGTCAAAAGGAAATACCTTTGTTAGGTTAAAAGTGTTTAGGTATGATGTTTGCACCGTATAAAATGTATTCTCGGAACGCCCTCTTTCTGCTACATAGCTGTGACGTTGAAAAGTTTTGACATCGTAGTTTGATGAAACAATTTTCATCTGTCTGGTGACGGTGAAATAGGTCGGACATCATTTAACGTTAGACGCGTTCAACAAAGCTTTCATTTCTGATTATTTACACACATCTATGCGAGTACTGAGCGTAATATTTTTAATACTTTTGTGAGTTTTCATTGGGGTAAGCGTTGTTTCAGGTTTTTGTGATTTAATTTAGTTCTTCCGTAATTTCCACTAGAAGGTTCCTTGACACTCATACGTGTTTCATCGATGTGGAGATAGTAAAGATATTAGAAAAATTTCCATAATAACGTCACATCACTTGCGTTGAAGATATCGAGAATTAGAAAATTTCTAAGTGGAGGACTCACTTAATGCAATAATATAAATTAATTTGAGCAAAACTCGGCGCATTTACTTTGTTTTCATTGATCGTATAAACCAAGGGAAATTTACTTGGGATAACACCGTATGTACGGTTTTGTTTTTTTCAGAAAATCTTAAAAATTTCTGAGGGGGTGCCACTAATTAGTCGCATTCTTCAAAGAAAACTAAATTGTAAGTATTATACTTCCTATTTTAATTCTTGGTATTTACGTAGTCAGTCGATTGTACGAACGACTGAACGTACATAGTAGTTTACAATTGTAAATTTATTTCTTTTTGGAATGTAAAAGTTAGGCCGACAAATTTAATTGGTGGTACGACGTGTTGTCCAACTGAAAAGGGCTTATTTCAACCAGTTTTGTCTGTGATATTGACTTACGTTCTAGCATTTAATTGCACTTATGTAAATAGTACTACAAATTGACTGTGATAAAATGAATATACTCGTTGTTACAACTTCTGTGTTTATTACGGCTTTGGGTAGATTTAAACAGTGTCTCCCATCCTAATCTTTCATCGTTTTGCATCGTTTTAGCACCACAAAGCTTACGGCCCAATCTTCGAATCCAACTGAGTTAGTCGCTGCCTTATTAAGTTACGAGATAAGTATCGTTTATTGTTTATAAACTTTGAGAAATCCGTATAGACAAAGTGGTATAAAATCTGAAAAGTTAACTCGACGTTTAATTTTTCTAGATAGGTTGGAAGATTTAACGATTTAGCTGACCTCAGACAAAATAGAAGTGATCTTTGCAGTATTATCAATTGAGTTTAAAACGACAGTAGCATTACCTTTGCCAGCTAGAAGAACAATAATATCGGGATACCTACGAAGGCTTTTTAGAGTTAACCCTTCCGACTTAGTAGTGTTGGATTAAGCACCTTTAGATAATTTAAGGATTTTTTCAGTGTGAATACGAATGGGAAAATACGGAGGTTTTAAAAGAAATTTGGACCGTGTCATTGTTTTAACCGAAGTTACCAACGTTTGGTTCCTCTTATTGATAAGTGTTTATCATCCACTTACTGCACTTACTTTTCCTCTATCACCTGTTGTAGCTAACATTTTTATAGAATCTTTTGAAACGGTTGCTTTGAGATCACAAATATAAGAAGCTTAAATATGTTTTATGTATGTTGTTGACACGACGGTTATTGTTTGGTTTCATGGTCATCTCAAATTATTTAAGTTTCTTGATCATCTAAATAATCAACGCCAAGATATCAAATTTATTATATAAATCGAAACTAATGGTTCTCTCCCATTCTTAAACGTTCTTGTGGCTCGTAAGCTCAACGAAATTTTGGGCAATTCTGTTTTTCGCAAACGGACCTGTTTGCTTCGTCTTATCATCATCCTGCACAGAAATGTTCTATACCGTTTTCTTACTAGAATTTTGGTATACAATGGTCATATGAAGCGAGATATTCAAACAGTTATTAATTGTCGTCTACATCCACGTGCTCGATTACTTAAGGACATTTTAATTTTCGAATCCAATTCGAAATTGGCACTTTCACCTTACATTCACAAAGTTACAAATCAAATAAGAAAACTTCTTCGTAAAAACGATATAAACGCATATTCATCTCGACAGGCAGAATCTTTCAGATTTTTCCTTCTCCCAAGGACAAATTTCCTACACTTTTTATTTAAGGTATATACCAAATTTTTTGTACATGCGGTTTAGTTTACATTGGTGAAACCGGTTGTCTCGTCGTTACACGAATTTCCGAGTATGATTGTGTTATAAAGAAAAGGCATATTTCTGCGGTTGCTGAACATCATTTTACTAGGTCACAATATAGATTTTGATAACATTAATCGTGATCACGGTTTCTAGCTATCCCCTTTTTGGTTTTTGGTCATTATTCCTTTATCGAAGCTTTGATTTAGCTTAACTTGCTTGAGTTTTTCGATTTTTCTCAGACCCTGATGAAGCCCCTTATGAAAGTAAACGAAACGTTGGCAACTTCGGTTGCAGGAATGACACACTCCAAACTCGGAAGACGTTCTCATTTTAATAAAGATTTTAGTGTTTATTTTAGGTAACTTTTACCTAAAACATTTATCTAATTTGAAAAAGTAAACAAAAATTGGTTATTATTATCATTTTCGGTTCTAAAACAGTTTTATTTTTTATAAATATTTAAACTAGTTTTTAAATGCAATTTTTAAAATTCATAAAATACAATTAAAAAATTCATACATAATCGTGAACATAGAATTATAATTTATATTTATGTAAAATGTCCATTTGAACTAATGTTAAACTTTAAAGTTACTTCGAATTGTTGTAATAATTAAATACTTATTATAATTATAATTAGTGAATAATTAAGTAATTTTCATAACTAGTAACAAGTTTAGCAGAAATTGTTATGGTTTCATTATTAAACTCAATTTAATTTAATTCGGCAGCGTTTAAAGCACAAATGCTTCATTATAATCAAACGTAATGGTCTATGTGTTTCAGTTACAAGCGAGTGATTGGAACATTATAATTATTACTTTCAACGATAGATAACAGTTTTAATCAATACCTTTGATTACACCTTTATATTTTTGGGTGAATACATTTGTTGCTATAGACATGTGAATATAAATTTTCTAATATTGTATGTATTTCAACATAGTATAAATACTACATTACCTAAACTTAAAACAGTTTTATTTTGTTATCTATGTATCTTTTAAACATCCATAACGTGTTATTAAATTTCTTACTTAAAAATTCACAGATATCGCAAATCTTGCAATTATCGGAAGGCGTTGAAAACAAACACAATATTACCTACATAATCAAATGAATAAGGTTTATTACAAGTTTTAGAAATAAGAATGTATACTATTAATGTATTTTGAACTATTTTTAATCCAAATTCAGTAAAATCTACATTTGCACAACATGCTTTGGATAATCGTCATATTCTTTTTTTCTTACAAATTGTTTCATCCTTTTAATAACATCAATAACAAACAAATTCTTGAATTACTAGAGTTGTTTTATATCAAAATATAAAATAAAAATTTTTTGTTCAACGATCAAACCAATTTCAATTATGATTTTAAACTTAAATTTTCTTAGATTTGTTTCTAAATTGCACCATCTTTCTTTTTTAAAATAATTTACATTTAACATTTTGTAAAACTTAGATTTTTTAATTATCTAGTTACAAATTTTCATATTTGACATTTTTCAAAAAATGTAAGTTAAAAAATTTTTTGTAATCTTAACTTTTTATAAGTTGTAAATATTTTTTGTAGACTTTTCTGAAGATGAGCTTCATTATTTTAAAGCTCGAAACATATGTAAAAAATACATTTTGAAAGTTAACGAATTTATTATTGGTGGACTGGTAATTTGAATAATTTAAAAATTGACCAATAACAATGAATCCCCTTTACAGTTTAAAATTTTACCGATTCTATAATTATTTCTCCTATTAATATTAAACAAATGAACTTTACTATAGTATGAATCCTCTCTCTAGTCTTAACTGATTTATAACGCTAATAATCTTTACAATTGCTTGACTGTTCATACAATTTCAACATTCAAAATTTACTCAAATTTTATTTTACGTACTTTCGTCTTATGTTGATAACTTTACAGTGAAATCGACTTAAACCAGTAATTGCCAATAATTTTTATTATAAAAGTTTATAAATCAGGTTTATTAAATTATTTCGTTTATGCATTTTAAAATTTGAACACAAATTATCGGTTTAGTAGAACATCTGTGTTTGAGTCGAGTTGCTTTTAGTGACCACCGCGCCTTTTTTTGCGACTAAGGGTAGCTTTGTTGGTGTCGTGAGATTTGTTTTTTTGTAAATCATGCCTGCATCAAAACCGCCACAATTTTTGTATTGAAATGATTTGTTTAATAACCTAAAATAACCAATAAACTATTACCCTAATATTACATTAAAATTCTGTAACTCTTAAAGTATTAGATATAATTATACACTCCCGTGGACTTTTTTGTAGTAAATTTTGTGTTCAATAAATTGTTTAGGTGCCAATTTTCATCTATACTGTACCGTTTTTGCAGCGTACAAGGCGAAAGCTCGCGCGAATCTAATTTTGCAATTCCTATAATTATTTTTCATCACTGCTGAGTGAAATTGAAACTTATTATAATTTTAAAACAAATCATAAAAAATATCTTGTTTAATAATAATAAACACTGCATCCAATAAATAGAAAAAATGAAATGAAATTGGGCACCACCGCAAGTTCCAGATTTGTTTCATCTGAGCGTTTCATCGTTTCGTTACACGAGCCTTCAAATCAAGTTCCTTATAAGTGTTTTCAACACTAAAACATAATGTTGTTGCAAATACTAACAGTTAAGTAGCGTTTTCTATTAATTACAGACAACCTAAAGTCATAAAAGCTTAGTACAAACATGAAAATTAAATATCAGATATTTAGTAATTAGTAAATACCGATTTACAATAGTTCCCATTTGATTTCTCAGAACAAATATTCTAAAATATATATTTTTTTAGAAAAGTAGAACATGTTTAAGTATTTATCATTAGTGTATATCAACAAGTCCTCTGTCAACTAAAACAAGCAAACTTGAAAGATAAGAAACTACAAGGACTTGCATTGCTAATAGAGATTATCTCTTCTAATTAATGACATTTATTAAATATCTGTTGGTTAATTCTCTTTTGTTACCATACATTACATAAAATATGTATTAATTGCTTCTAAGATTCAAATATAACTTATGGTGTAAAATTGACAATTTTAATAGGCTATATAAAAAATACAATATAAGATCTCAATTCTTTACAGAAAACACAACAGAGTAATTACTACAAGTGTGACTAAAGCAATTGATAGAGTAATTTAAAAGAATAAGCAAACATGCAACGGCGAAAATATGAAACAAACTAAATTGAAGTTTACAAATCAAACGCGACATTGTAAACGATAAAAAAAAATTTTAAAAAGCAAATAAACGTTATAAGAGCTTAAGGAAAGTTGACACAAAACTTTCTTTGAATATTGTTGTAAAAATGGGTATATAATTCTTTCTCTTGAACTGAAAATATAACCAAAAATTAATTTTTTTTACCACGTTTAGTTTTAGCGTTATAATTGTACTGCGTTAGTAGATAAATAATAATTATATATAGTCCTCGCAATTTTAATTTCGATGCACGTCATTAACGTCAGTGACGTAGTTATTCAACTATGTTGTCGGTATTATCATGTAAACTTACTGTTTTTGTACATTCTTAATATTACATTGCATATTACGTTTTCATTAAATGTTTCTACATTCGTAACAGTTGTACTACGCTTACGTTTTGAAGAGATCTAAGAACCTCGTTGTTAGCAACCGTTGTACATGCAGAAATAACTGTAGAATATATGTATGTATTACCACAATTTAAATATTAAGTAGAAGGGTACTTCTCGCACAGCATTTACTGATATCAATAGACCACCATTATCTCGTTCAAGCTCAAAATAGTACAGTTTTGTATCAAAAATAATTATAAAAAACAATGAGCACTTTGACATAAAAAACACAAATTTAATTTGACAGATGTCAACAACGCTGCAACTGTAGTAAGAACACCAACAACGTAATAAAAAAAATTCAATAAGACAATTCGGTATTTATTTAATTTTTACTATAAATAGGGTGGTATGAATTTTACGTCATTAATGACGTGCATCGAAAGTTAAATTGCGAGGACTTTATACAAGTTTTGTTAAATAGAAGTTATAAAAAACTAGATAAGTACAAACATATTGACATAACAAAAACTAGAATGTTTAATTAATATTAAAAATACAAAACGGTTAACTGAACACAAAAGAAAATTGCTGATATTAAAAAATGCTTAAATAAAGTTATTATTTATTAAGTGCATACTGGCAGTTTTTAATCATTCATGGTACGTTGAAAATTTTCATCTTTAAAAAGCTTCTTAATTTGCAAACCAACAAATATTTCTTCGTAAACTATTGCTATCAGACAGCTTTGAAAACACTTATTTCCACAATGTGTTTAATCGGTTCACGGTGAAAAACCAACGTCAAATGCCTCTTACTGTTTAATCCCGGTCGTATGCCCGCCAAATGTTCTTTAAACACTGTTAAAAATAATTGTAAGAGGTGTAGCCGATCTGGCAACAGGGCACAGTCGCCACTCCATCCGTTGTTATGATCTATGTATGCAGGATTGAATAAAGTATGCTAGTTTTAATAGACGATAACTAACAAATGTTACATGATGTCACGTAATAAATTCAGGAGTGTTAATAAAACTATTAAAGATAGTTGCCGACCACGTGTCCATTTAATTTTATCATGAGTGATACTTCAAGAAACCCACTTAGCTAAATTTAGATGGAAATCTATTTAAATTTGGAAAAGCTTCAAACAAAAACTTGAAATTTACTTCGAGATAAAAAAAGACAAATTAGATAAAATTAATATAGCGCTGCTATTAAATTTTGCATCGATGTTTATAATCAATTTGGGTTTACGGAAGATGAAAATCAAAATACATATGACATAAGAATTAAAAATTTTGAAGTTTAGTGTAGTTTAAGACGTAATGTTGTGTACGAAAGATTTGTTTTCTTTAATACGATGCAAAAAGGAGGGCAACCATTTGACGATTTTCTGATTAAAACTAAAATCGTGTGAATCTAAAGAAGAGCAGGATTTAATCCAAAATAGAAAATTTTTTGGAATTCGTGACAGATCGATTCAACAAAAATTTCTAACTACTGGAAGACTCACCGTAAAAAAGAAGAAAAAGAAGAAGCATATGATTGTCGAAAGTGCGGTCAAAAACCTTTCACACAACAATGTCCAGCTTATGGTAAAACGTGCGTGCTTTGCTATAACAAAAATTATTTTGCCGTAGGTTGTAAACTAAAAAATGTAAACAAACCAAGTCAAAAAAGCAGCACTAATCGACAAAACAAGGTAATGTGGGCAATAATAAGGTAAATACTGTACAGCAATAATGTGAAAGTCATTCAAATAGCAGATCGACACATTCATTGTGGAGTTGTCAGTTTGTAAGTTAAATATGCATGCAGCATCTTGGTATCCAGAAGTAATAAACAATAATAAATTTCAAATGAAATTGGATACAGGTGTTACATGTAATATTTTACCAAAGAATTGTTTTAAAAAATTAACTGTAAAAAATGAATTAAATTACCCAATGTAAATTTAGTAACATTTGTTAGGAACAAACTGGAAGTAGAAAGGTTTGTAAAATTAGATGAGTCAGTTAATAGTAAATCTCATGCTCTCACGTTTTTAATTTTGAATGTAGATGATGTTCCCATTCTAGGTTTAAGTGCATGACTAGGTTTAGTAAACAGGGTTGATAATATTGTGTCAACTAATTAGTAATTCTACGACTCATACAATAATAGTTTTGTAGAGTTAGATTAATATCCAGATAAATACTGAATCGTTCTAAAAGATAATGTTATTCTAATTCAAAAACTTTCTGAACTAAGTGATAGTTCAGTGATATTTCATTTGTCTCCTGCGATATTACGTCAACAACTAAACAATTAATAAATCGCTGCGCCGGCTGCAATTTTTATATCTGCACCTACCGATTCCAGAAGTATCCATTTTAGTATATTTTGCAATGATTATATTAGAATTTACTATTTCCCTCTGGAATGCGTGACGTCGTATCCTTTGTAGTTGCCGACGCTTTTCACGGAATATTTGAGTTGTTACAGTACTTTTTTCATTTAAATTTTACCTTAATCTTACTGAATACAGACAAAAATAATATTGTAAAATTGTGACGTTTCAGATCAAGGAAGCTATAAAAATCGCGTCGTTAAAAAAAGCAGATTAAAAATGGTAAAGATGAATGAATACTTATGCGTTTGAAGCACAAAACAAACCGGATTCTATAAAATTTATTGTTTTTGTTTAGTTTGAAAAAAACATATAACTGATTGTAAACACCGCATAGTAACAACCATCAATCTCTATCTTTTTCAATTAAAAAAAAATGTTTTTGTAAAGATACTTAAACGTATTGTTGAGTATATTTGCCAGAACATTTTAGAAAACTGTTTTTGACGTTCTAATGCTTTTGAGTTCACTTAATAAGATAGAGATATAACTATAAAACGCTACTTAGAATAAAAGCTATTGGTGGTCACAGAAGGTTATAATAAAACAATGCTAAAAAATTGTAGGTCAATTGTTATTCTGTTAGCAAAGTTTATCAAGTTGATATTCGAACGACATTATTTACTAATTTAGATAAACAAGAACTGACTGTAATAAATCATACTACAGTTCAGCAAAACTTCTTGGCAACGCCAAAAATTGAAGGAGTAACAATAAATGCGCAACTTGCTAAGTTTATAGTTAGTGTTTATTATTTAGTGTACATTTACCACAGAAAAATAAGCTCTATTAAGATTTGTTGAAGTTTTGTTGTTTTTTAATGTTACCAATCCGTCTCAATACTGACTTGCGTTTAAGTTTATTACGGATTCTAAGAAAGATATGTGTTGTTAAAACTGAGTATTTTTTTTAGTTTAAGGCATTTTTGAAAAAGTAATCTTTGTATTTGTCTTACTGAACTAGCAAAAATAATATGTAACAATAATGAATATAACGTTTTGTAGGATTATTTGTTAATGTTTTGCGGAATAACTTCTACAACTTATTAGCGGCTCCAGAAGGGTGGGGGGGCATGGGAGTCATGGCTCTCCATTTTGAAATTATGAACATATTTATGTTTAGTTAAATTCTTTATAAATGTAAAGTCTTACAACAAAGGAAGGCACTTGAGATGAGATGAAATTCATTTAGTTTTATATTGTTAATCGACTACCTACTAAGTGTATATTTACATTTTGATATCTTTTGTTTTATAATTTAGAGAACAAGCTGTGTCCTGCGGTTTCATCTGCCGTTTAAGTTAAAAGAAATTGGATTATTTATAAATAGAAGATAATGCACAAAACAAGTAACGATCGTTTGAATAGATTGTGTTTTTTTTATTGTAATCGCGATGTAAATATCAAAATGGATAACGTTATGAAGAAATTCGCTAAAAAAGATTAGAATTTATTGTGTAAAACATTAGTATTTATCAATAAAAAATATAAAACTGTGGTCCCTGGAGCCGCCGTTGCTACAAGAAAACTGTTTTTTTATTGGCTAATACTGATAGCTAATAACTATTTGCTAAATTAGATTGTATATATTAAATTTGCTAATTTTTTGTCATATTACATTTCTTGCCGATAGCAATTAAAATATTTAAAGAAAATGTGAGCAAGGACCGGCTTACATATACGGTTTAAACTTTGGTTTAACTGATCATTTAGTTTTAAAATTATGTCATATTATTTTAAGGGTGAATATAGTACTATTAAGCGGACGGGAAAAATTTATAAGGATTTTTTAACATCCAAAAAAGTATATGCGATTGCACTGTAACATTCTTTAACCAATAGCTTTAGTTTTTTTCCAATTATTTGTTAAGTTTCTTTATTCTTCTTTTAATCTTCAAATGGGCTATGTATCCTATAGAATACAGTCACAAAGTGTCATAGTTTATACCATATAGACCACAAATGATCTAATTTGCGCGGTGTGAGATACATTTACTGTGAACGTCTTACACCAGCTAATTTTTTATTTGCGTCGTATTTCAGTGTGCATAAAATTGTTTTATAAGTAGGTGTCATGCTAGATCAGTCATCTACAAGTTTAGTAAGTTTCAATGATATATTACCACGTCAATATTAAATTGTATTCAAAAAATTGCGGAGCATTTTTTATTTCGGTAATAAATTTAATAACTTAGACTGTAACAGTTTTTTTTATCCAGGTTATTTCAGTTACTTCCTTTTATGGAAAGGCGAAGAAGGATTACGATAAAATAATTTGTGGAAATAGAGCTAATCATAAACATATTTATAAATTTTTAGTACAGCAATGTTGATCCAGAGAGTGATACATTACTCAAAATCTGTCCTCTCATTGAACGTTTGAGACTGAAATGCTTTGCTGTTGAGGAAAAGAATTTATTCTCTGTCAACAAAATTTGATTGCGTACAAGGGAAGAAAAGCTGGAAGTTTTCTCCAATATATGCCAAAAAAACCTGAGAAGTGGGGCTTCAAGATGTTTGTACGAACCGTCGTTTTTAAAATCGTCTACAATTTGTTTTGTTTATTTCTGACTTATATATATTTTTTTAATGTTTACAAATACGCTTTATTCATCTTAAAATAATAAAATACTAAGAAAATAAAACTGAAAAAAACACCAAAATAAAAATTGCTGTAAAGTTCAGTGAACAACGAATTTTCAGCGTACGGCCTACCGAGAAAATTCGAAATTTTTGGTGGCTTCAACCGCTTTTGTATTAACTGAACAAAATTTTAAAAATAAAAGAACTGGCCTTCATAACCTTATATTAGTCTATATACAGGGTTATTAAAAGAATGGAGGCGATTTATTGTCGTTAATATTCAATTTAGGAAAAATCGTTCCATACCAAATACGTTTTTCCAAACAGATGAATTGGAAGACGAGAAAAGATTGAGTGACCAGCCCGTTCGCATGATTTAACTCTTTAGATTTTTTTCTTTCGGGATACGTAAAAAACAAAGTCTAGAGAGATATGTCTAATGACATTGAGGATTTAAAAATCCGAATTACTATAACCATACAAGAAATTCCCCGTAAATTTTTAGAGAAATCTTTTTGTGGTTTTATAAATTGATTGAGTTATTGTCAAAGGACAAATCGAAGACAATTTGAACACTTACTTTAAATTACTTAGTTATTAATTTGTTTTTAGTGATAAATATGGTGAGGTAAAAGTAATATGTTACTATTGAAAAAATTACTCGGAACGGCGTAACTCAGAAACAATTGCAAATAAATTCAAATATTCCAAATTGTAGATAAAAATTACATAAACAACTTTTGTATTAAACGATTTTTTTTAAAATGAATATTAAGGACAATAAATCGCAGTTTCAATACTTTTCAATAACCCTGTATATAAAACAAAGTTGCGTTAGTTACACCATTTATAACGGCTGAACCGATTTTTGTGATTTTTGATTTGTTGGATTTCTTTCGATCACAAATAGCAGAATGACCATTAAAACAAAAAAATCTGTATCTTATAAATTTTGTATAGAAGGGCTTTTTTTCTGATATCTCAAGAACAGATTGACTGATTATAATACTTTTTTTAAGTTTGTCTTGGCTGTGCATTGAAAAAGAAAAAGCAAAATTACACAAAAATTAACCTCTACTACATGACAGAAACAAAAATAAACATGGTTTCAATAATGCCATTGAATAGAGCTGTTTGAATTCGTATTTGATAGCTAATGTTTAGCTGTGCAGACGTGCGCCGCGATTTATCAACTTTGATTTAGTTTGACGGTTATTACATTTGAATTTAATTAAATAACAAAAAGTGGTTTTATAAAAGTGAGTTGAGTTTAATAAAATGCACATTGTGAAAGGTTGTATCATTATTATATTGTTATTCTGCGCTTATCGACAATCAATACAATGAGTAATTGATGCAATTTTGTCTCAACAAAAAACCCATAAATAAAGTGTTCCTGAACATCATTGCTAACCACAAAAATAACAATTGATTGAGCAAACAAGAAATTTTTACGACAAAGAACAAATATGAGGATTACCTAAACTTGACAATTTAAAATCAAATCGTTGGTCAACTGCATTCATTCAAATTTATCAACTGACAAAGACGAAACAATCAACTATCTAACTAAATTTTTAAACTCATTAGATCTGCCTGGTTTGCCACCGTACAATTTACAACTAAAGTTTGGTTCGGTAGTCATCATGCTTCGAAATCTAAACGAACAAAAACGGAACGCGTTTGGTGGTGAGAAAATTCATGGGCAGTATGATCCATGCGACGATACTAAAAGGAAAGTTCAAAGCTTTCATTCCGATAATTTTGATGATCTCAACCGATATGCCATTTGAGTTTAAACGAATTTAATTGCCGATTCGTCTTGCATTCGGCCTGACACTCGACAAATCGCAAAGTCAATCCTTGAGTGTCTATAGGCTAAATCTAAAAAATTAATGTTTCTCTTACGGTCAATTGTACGTAGCATGTTCACGTGTCGGCAAACCATTAACTTTGTTTGTTCTCGCACCTGACAACAAAATGTCGTGTACCACAATGTGCTTTAACAAAAGCAATCGACTCGGGTGCAATTCATCTAGCAAATAGTTTAACAGAAAATATTGCTACCACGTAAATTACAATCAGTTTAATGTATTTCATTTTGATTCTTCACATTTATTGAACATACTTCATTTGATCACAATTAAAAGCTGAATTTAATTTAATTAATAAATTAACACAACATTCATTCTAAGACGGTAAAAAAATTTGCCGGGTCAGCTAGTTAATTATAAACAAAACATTTTGTATAAGATAATGTGTAAAACAACGTGCAATAAAACAAATCAAAATTACTGAGATATGAAAAATAACTTCATAAAAAAATATACTAAAACATTCTAGTAGCAGATAAAGAAAAATATAAAATGCCATCTCAGAAAACCGACTTAAATTGTGCATAGTCGGTGTTTTTACGCGCGTGTATAAATAAATGTAATTAACTATCTTATCTGTAAACGGTGTTTATTTAATTCTAAAATTCATTATTAACGTTTATACTACTAAACCTTTACTGCTCTATAAAAAAATTTATTGTATACCAGATTTTTGCATGTTTTCAAATTAAAACGAAATTGGTAAAAGCAGATTAATTTTAATGCCACTTATTTACAATCTAATTAAGTTACCTATTTGACCTATTTGAGAAACAAAACCTATTATACATAAAACACAAGTAACAAAACAAATGTTAATATTAAAAGCAAGATATCTAAATAACACAAATCCAAAACTCTAAAAACACATCACCAAATGTGTAGAAATTACATTAACTCAGTGACAAAATCTGTATGCACGAAAGGGTTCAAGTTATATAGAAACACATTTTGTTTTTAATGAAAGAATCTTATTGACTTAATTATAAATTGTTTATGTTTATATTATAAAAGTTAAAAAATGAAAAAAATGTTTTAGAAAGCAGAAAAAATGTATACTATTTCTAAACTTTTAAACAAAAAGTGTACCAAAAAAAAAGGAAGTAGAAATTAATTTATAACGTTCGGAAAGTTTACTTGTTGCTGTTTTGGGTTTAAACGCATATGGATTTACTTCTTTAAATATTATTTTTACTTAGTACATTTTGAATCTAAATCGTTAAATTCTGTTTCTAAAAAGTAAAACAAGTAAATATATTTTATATAGGTGTGTCTTTTACAATTATCGTAGCTGTTCAATAATAAGTTCCTTTTTAGTAGGAAAATGAAACTCACAGTGCATCAAACAACCAATAAATCAATAAGCGCTAAATTGTTCGGAACGTGTAGTAATAGTTAGAATACGATGTTGAATTGTTAAATTACCTCATCCAGCTTTTATTGAATTTTTTATAGAGTACTTACTCGTTAAAAACAGACATCGATATTCATCAGATTAATAGTAAACGTATAGAACGCCATAAATTGTTTTTTTTTGTGTACATTATTTTATAGAGATAGTTTTTTGAACAAAATTTTTTGAATAGAGTATACACACTTTTTTACTTATACACACAAACCGTATAACAAAAAGGTTTTTGACGTAACATCAATACCGTTGAAGACAGCAGTATGTCGAGATAGATGTTTTTAATATAAAAACGTCATCCGATTTGTTCTTTTTTATACGTTTTTAAGCCAGATGCTATGCGACTAAAATACTTATGTTTTCAGTAAATTAAAAAACAAATGTAAATATAACATAAAATATAAAATTCTATAACACAATTTAATTGCATATCAACTTTTTGCGTTACATTGTATAAAACCAAGATTATGACTTCTAAACACAATAATTAATTAATTAATTACAAGTATATAGTTTCTGTATATATTAATGAGCATAATTACATAACTAATTAAAAAATATTTTTATACGCTTTCTGGTTGATTATAATTACATCGATACAATTAATAAAAAACAATTACTAAATCAACATAACGCTTAAAAAATGAGACAAGCTTCAAAATTTACAAAATTAAGCAAGTAAGTAAATGTGTTTAGACTTACGTTATCGTGGGTAAAATAACCCAATGGAATTTCAGCCCAAGAAAGTAACCTGGAACCTCTATTTCGTAATTGAAATGCGTAATCACCTGCAAATAAATATATAATTACAACTATTATTCCAAACTCTATTAATTAACTAAATCTACCGTATATGAACTACGAGATACTAGGTCATTTTGCTTTACTATGACTTTTAGTGGTAACAAGGAAATTATTATGATTACTTATCAAATAACGATTAAATTCTGATTTTACAAACAAATCAAAACTTTCTATTTTTCTTGGCAAGCTTACGATTACCTTTTTGTGCCATGTTTAAATTTACACTTTCTATGACAGAATACAAATAGATATGAACATTGTCATTGTTTGTAAGCGGTTACTTTTTATCGTTTATAATCGCCTCGGTAGAAATTGTAAATTTAAATCGAGCTATTTAAATAAGTTTTTCTTTAGGTTTTAATTAAAAAAAGAAATGTTTAGGCCATCTTTTAACGCTTAGAAATGTAACATTAAAATAATGAATAATTACAATTAGACCATTAGCAACAGGGCACGATATGCAGGTGGTTTTTCTAATTTAGTCTGTATATTCCCATAATTGTACTAACCGCATTTCAAAACGGAAACTGATAAGTATTTGATAAGTTTTGCTAAATATGCCTTTTCCTTTTTTAAAACTATAAGGAACACCAAGATAACGTTTGTCGACATCAACAACTTTAGTTTAGTTTTTAAACTAGCACAATTAACATAAAACTATGGCACCATATTAAAATTTGCCATACCTAAGGAGGTTTGGCAGTTAAAAACTTAATTTCTAAAACGTAGAATTTATAGTGTTACATACCTAAGTATGTGAATTAGAAAATGTTTCAATAGCCACTGTTATGAAGATGAAGACACTTTTAATTCTTATTGATTGCACTTGTAATTTATAAGTAAACTAATTATAGAAAACAGTTTAGTTTATAATGTGACAGCAACCACTGCCTGCGCTTGAGTTTTCCAGTTTTCCACTGCTACTACAGGGAATCGATCAGCTGAAGTACACTCTGCGATAATATCCTAGTAACCCTTCAAAATCGATAAATATTCTTAAAGTATTACTTAGTTCAAAAAATTATTTTATCAATTTTTTTTAATCACTTTACTTAATATTTACCGACTTTAAAAAATGTTTTTGTATTAGAAAAATAAATAAATAAAAAAGTGCTAGATTACAAAATAATTTTTTAGTTTTGTAAAAAGTGTAAAAAAGTTTCGTTTAAAATAAGAAAATTATGAATTTTAAGCTTAACACTGTTTTTTAATGAACAACTATAAATTTGTCGTTGACTGTATCAAAAGGCTGCGCATGACGTCAAAGACGGCGTCGATAATGGGCGTCAAAATTAGATATAGTAATCGTGCTGACACCTAACGTAACTGCAACCAAGTTGTACAGATTTCCGTAATGTTTAGTTCAGTTTTATTACGTTAATGTGACATTTTCTTACGTAATACGGCTGTTATAGTTACATAAAAAAATTATGAATTTTCGAACAAAACGAATTTCTTGTACGAAAAAAATTATAAATAATAAGTTACTACATAAACAAAATGTAAATATTTTCATTTTATTACGACTTATTTTAAATGAAATAAAAATTAAAATCAATGTATATTACTTATGTGAATACACTAAAATTATTTAAAAGTTTTTTGTAAGCGTCAATACCATACAGTTTAGTTTCTAGAAATGTTTTTTTAGATTTACAACTATAATATTAAATGTCTGTTCTATTTTGGTTCGTGCGTTTATTTCTATTTGTTTTTGTTTTGGTTTTGATTTATTCAGATTTTCGTTTTACGTTTAAAATTAGTTATTATAAAATTTGCATACTTCAATAATGTATTTGTTTATACATTAACCGAATTTTACGACTAATAAATATCTCAAAATAAGTGTGAAATGAATATCTGTTAAATTTATTAGTCAATTAAAATTTGAAAAAAAACCATTAGTTTATTAAATGAAACAAATTCTATTTAAATCAGATATTTTCCACTTCGTAACAGTTTCAGTCGTGTTGTGTATTACAATGTGTACTATTTAATTTTTTATATATATATATATATATATATATATATATATATATATATATATATATATTTGAGTTCTCTATACTTACCAATTTATCTTTACTGCTTATGTACACTAAAGGCCAGTACATCGCTGCAAACAAATAAGGTTATAATGTTAGAACATTTAAAATTTCGCACGTACAACTAGTAAATGTGATTAAATCATAATGTATAACCAGGTTTTACATGAATCTGTTTATTTTATATAGCATAAATTGAAGAAGAATAAGCACACTTACAGTTACTTTATTAAAAAATACATTTTACTAAAAAATAATTGCAACTTACAACTACAAGAAGAAACACGGTTTACCAAAAGGTGTTAGAAAGATGACAACTTCTAACAAAAGTGAAATCAAATTGAGTCACTTAAAATTTACATTAAGAAAAAACATTTCTTTAAACAAACATTTGTGATAGACGCACAAAACAAAAGGCAAACAAAGCAGTGTGTTTTTACTGAAAAGATTTTGAAAGAACAAATAGAAAAAAGCCCTTGATCCTCTAAGTTGGGGTTTAGAGCCGCACCCAAGCACTTCGATTGTTAAACATGTTAAAAAACCTTATTCAATGCTTCCGACTGGTCAAAACCAATGACGATTTAAATTACAAACAAGGACGATAAACATCGAGACATGGAATGTAACAAGGTGTACTAATAGATGCTTGTTCACACTTACTTTTGCTGAGTATAATTCTAGCTCAAGACTTATACGATTTCAACCTTTTTTTGTATTTATTTATACCTGACGTATGCTGCTACATAGAATAAACACCGTTTATAGTAATCGTAACTTTGGTTTATGTTATCAATTTTCTTCTCAGATTTGTTTCTATACATTAACAATAAACTATTTTTTCACAATACGCTTGTTTAGAGAAAAAAATTGATCATTGTACTCTAAAAATATCTTTTTTTGCATGTTTAGCTTTGTTTTTGCAGTGTTATTTATTCTAGTATTTTAACTGACCTACGTAACATTGCATTAAACATCTGTAAATATAAATTATCTTTAAGAATTTACTTGGAAAGCATGTGCGTTCTTCCAATAACAACTTTATTTAACTGCAACTTATGTGATAACGTTATTTTCTATTTATTTTAGTATCAGCAAGTTACTGAGAAGGAATGTGTAGTTTTTAGAAGAGTGAATTACACATCATACGTCATTTTTTATTTTTTTTTATTAACGGTGTCAATAAACTATTTATTGTTACAGGTCAGTCATTTTCGATTTATTTGGTTCAAAGTTTTGATTTTTTAAACGATATATCAAATTGTTGATTTTGACATTTTCTGCTTGTATTGATGCTATGATTTCACTTATAAATTAACAACCTGTTAATTAGATATACGTTGTATGTGTATGTATTTACTGCTTTCTAACTACTAAACGTAATTGTTTTTTTTCTGAATTTTGGATTTTGTCATAATTCGGTTATTAATATTAGTGCTGGGCGATACGGAATTTTGTGTATCGAATATCGAATCGCAATTTGTATCGATACGTATCGATATATCGAAATATCGATACGTATCGAAATATCGATACGTATTGGAGTATCGATACGTGTCGGAGTATCGATACGTATCGGAGTATCGATACCTATCGAAATATCGATACGTATGGAAATATCGAAACTTATCAAAATATTGCTACGTATCCGAGTATCGATACGTATCGAAATATAGACATGTATCGGTAATCGATATACCCAATACGTATCTAAATATCAATTTAAGCTAAAAATACACTTGTAATTTTAGAAAAAAGTTGTTAATTAAGGATTATTAGAAAGACATAGTAAAAAAAATAATTTATATTTAGACGATGACGTTTTTATACGTTACAATAGTTTTCGTTTTCTTTTCTATTATAAAAGCATTTTGAGACTGGAGGCATGAGCGCACAATGTCAATAATATTTGTTGAAAAGTAAAATTTAAAATTTTATAATTAATTAATAATAATTTAAAATATTGTTTGGTTTTGATTTTTTTTATAATAACTTTTACCAATTACCATAACATCTGAGGTAAACATGGATTCTTTCCATATCGAAATATCGATACCTACGTATCAATATTTCGATTTATCGATACGAGCTTGTGGTTTGTATCGGCGTATTGATACGCCCGACGTGTCGATACAACGACCCAGGACTAATCAATATCAAAAATCCCAAGTCCCAACGTGATTCTATTAGGCGGCGACCACTAACACTAAAAGAGGAAACTGATTATTAAAATTAATAAAACCGATTGCCTAATCGTAATATTAAATGCACAGCTCCAAAATCTAATTGTAGATAGTAGAAACTAATAGCAAAATAATATTTTAAAAACGTTTTAAAATACTGGAAATAGTTCTGCTTTTAAAAAAATCTATTATGCTTTATAGTTATTAACAGCATAAGTGCAAGAACCCAAACTTAAACTTTAGCAACTGAAAACTTTTAACTTTTTCGCACGAACATTATTCATAGGTTGTTATAAAAATGTTTGTTTGTTCATTCAAAAAAATAAAAAAGTCGAATGCAATTTTTAAAAATATTTAAAAAAGGAAATATAACATTTTAAAACTTTTTTTTAACTTTTTGCAAATTTAAAATAAGTGTTTTCATAGCTGTTAAGTAAAATGACAGTTTCTGCAATTGCGTTGGCGTCAAATTTTAAGCAAAGAATTTTAAGTATCCACAATATCTATGGTATTCATTACTGTGTAGTGTATCGTTACTTTATTCGTTTAATGTTTTTCTAATTTGAGTTTGTAATGCGCAATTTAGTATCCAACTATTTTGCTATGCAGTATTTTGGTATCAGTGACATTGAATAACAACAACCTTAACAAATTCTGGCACATTTTACTTTTCTTCGTAAGCTGTATTATATAAATGTTGTTAATTTGAAGTATATTTGAGTAACTGTCTTCTGCATTATTTATGTCTAGTAAGTTTGTCGTGTGTTGCATCACTAGACCACGTAAAAAACCTCTCCAAAAGATTACGCGACAAAAAAAATTGAATCAGGAAAAACAGGTCCTAGAGCTACCGTACTATTAAGAAGAAGATAAAAAAGCTTGTCGTTGCAATAACGTTCTTCTGAAGTGCAGTTTTATTTGTTAGTGTAACTGATGCCCGGTTGACTAAAACAAAGTTAACTATGCTGTTAGCTGACGCCGTGGTTAACTAAGTTGTAGTTATTGATTTGAGAATATTGTCAGCAAAACAATTGATTGTGTATCAATGTCAACGCTTAATGACACGACCACGTAGTCAACTACGTTGTCGTAGTTAGCAATGCTTTATACAACCGAGCCTGAATCCTATTCATGGCACACTCAAATATTTACTTGATGTACTTGGCTGGCAAGATAACGATTAGATCATTTTAATATTTTTGTCTTTAGTTTTGTTTTAATATAGCTTTCTACAAATGTTTATAAATTCCATTCTTTGTGGTGTTTTCTAGATATCTAATTGTTACTTTTGTTAGCCAAATGCGAGACACTCAAACGTTGAAAATAGTGTTCTGTGAAGTGTTTTGAATTTCGTGATAAATACTTGATAATACGCTTAAGTATTTTCTTAACACCAAGAAAAGGCAGGAATTTGATGACTTTTTTTGGCAGGAAGGTTTAGCTATTTAGAGGTAGTTGACGATTAAAATTTGAAAAAAAAACAAAGATGAACATAATTTCTATTTAATAATGTGTTGGTTCTTCTTTATTAGCTTCACACTCTCTAAGTCTTCGTAGCATTGATTGCAGCAGATTGGCAATTTCCTTTTAAGTTATTGTATCAAAACAACTTGCAATTTATGTAAGAGAGTTTTTTGTGTTTGTAGAGGATGCGCTAAGTTCTTCAATCTTTTACCCATAACATCCCACACGTGTTCAGTAGACAAAATGTTAGAAGAACTAAATGGCCATGGTAAAAAATTAACATTGACTTCTTCCAATCGGTCTTTTTATGTGAAAATAAGCATCATTTTGCTGGAAAAGTCAACTTTCTAACTGTTAAAGATATGGAAGAATATGGGGTTTTATCACCGCGTTAATATATTGCCGGGTGTTTATATTGCTTCGGATAGTTACCAAACGAGACTTACTCTCATAAACTATAGCACTACATACCATAATACCATAATTGAACATTGCGCCCTTTCTCACTTTATGTCTGACAATCATACTCTGTACCATTCCAGATTTTAGTGAAGTGGCAACTTTTTCCACTCCAAACGTTTATGACGGTGTTGAAGCGTCAGTAGTGGCACAAGATGTGATCGATAGGATTGAAAACCAAAACATTTGATTGGACGGTAAACTATTCGAAAGCTTACAAGACAACTTTTATTACCTAACCATTAATTTGCGGTTGATCTGGTACTGAAGAATCGGTCTCTTAGTACTATAAGTCAAAGATGGCGGTCCCGCACCTCATTTGTTTCCTTCCGTTCCTCAGTTCCTTGTCTCCAACAATTCTGGCCTTTTCTAATTGATTTTTGATAACAGCGAATGACAGTGGATTGGTTCCAGCTTAGACGATTTGCAATTTCTCTGTAAGAAAAACCACCCTTACGTAAGCCAACAATTCAGCCTTTGTCGAATTCGCTTAATTGGGGGTAATGTTGACTTTGGCGTACTCTAGACATCATCACACTCTTAAAACACGTTAAACAGAAAAACCACAAGAGATAGCAGTATCAAAATTAAATAAGACTCACACAAAATGCACGATAATAAAACAATAGAAACAAAAAAAATATGCCTGTACCACTCGATCTATTTGAATAAAAGTTTAATCATTCACTACTTATGTGTTGCTAAACCTTCCTGCCAAGTTTGGTCACAAAACTGCCACCTCTTCTTAGTGTTGCAATTTAAATGTCACTGAGTATATTCATTTAAAAGGAGTAAAGCGCACAATACTTATTCACATAGATAACAACAACACCTAAGTATGTAAGTTTCTTTAGTCGTAAACTAACATACTGTTTACTACATGAATTTATTAATTATCTATAATTGCAATTTCAATAATTCTTTGTTTACAATAACATAATTTTTTAACTCTACATATATAGGTTATCATCTTAAATAACACAAAATCGCCTTAGTTTAGAAACATATTCTAAATTTTTGGTACCTGTTTTGGTATATTGTAAGCATTCTATAAAAAAATCATTCAAACATTTACAAATGTATTGAAACGAATAAAGATTCGTTAAGAGACTATAGAGATTTTGTTTAGAAACTATTTAGAAATATAAATATCTAAAAACTATTTTTAAAAACTAATTCCAAATTTTTATCTTATAACCATCTGTTTTCTCATTTTATATAACTTATTTTCTGTTTTTTTCTTATAACGGATCCTGTTTTTGCTCAAAAACTGAACATTTTTTATTATTCACACATTTTGTGAACTTGAATAACGAGGGTTTTAACATGCATTCAAAAGCAATTGACTATTCAACTAGGTTATTATTACTTGAGGTTAGAATTCTACATTGTAACACGTTAAAAATCTGATTGTAATTTATGCAGCCTCAGAGGTGATCAAAAAGACTATATTATATACAAGTGTTGTATTTCTAGTTCTGTACAAAATTGTACTGTTTGAGTTACGAACATAAATTAAAAACGTATTAATATTACAGTGGTTTATAATACAATTTAATTAATAAATACATTATTACGTTTAGTACGTTTGCATTTATTTAAGCGTCTTGTATTAGTTATGCAAACCCAAAACTACTTAGGTTTTTAATTAACTAACTGCTTTGTTTTAAAATTAGCGAAACTGATTCCGATGTTATGTACGGTAAATGTTTCCGTTAGAAAAACTCAAAACTAATGATATTTGGATTCCGAATTCCGTATTGTAACTGTTTCGGTTAATATGTTTGAGATATGTTTTTTTATATTAAATGCAAACATTCTTGAATTTTGTTTCATTACAACACAACGTGATTTGAAAAAATCTAAATAGTTTTCTTTTCACCAGTCAAATTTATTTCATACTAGAACACAGTAACTGAATCAAATCTAAAACTAAACAAACATGTTTGGTTTCAATAGGAACGGAACTGTTAGTTAATTTTGAGATGTTTGTTAATTTATCGCGTCTACAAACACCATTAAAACCAATTATCAATCTGAATATAAAAAAAAATTTTTTTAAATAAAATTTTGTTTTTATTTTGAAAATAAGTTTATTGGGACTCAAAATAACTATTATTGCTGATAATTTTTGTTTTGTTAAAAAATTGTTAAAAAAAAATATATGCGCAAAACCGCGTTTTTTTTTTAACTGCTAGTAGGTAATATAGAATCCCAACGCACTTAAAAGTAATTTTTTTTAAATATTGAAACGTTCAGCTTCGAGAGCATTTACGAAGTTACTATCAACAACTAGAACGTTTGGAAAAGATGTGAAAATCCTCGAAGGATGACCGGAAATATATAAAAGCGACAACGGATCATAGGTCAGTTAATTTAGAAAATCGAAGTCGGCAGTGATAAAAAGACTTTTCAAGTTTAAATAAATAAGTGATTAACGCGTGTCGAGATAAATATAACGGCGTATAACCTTGTGCGTGGCTTTAATGTAAACAAGTGTCGGTGTTTAGATGAATCGAAGTTGTCCGCAAACTTTATCTTTTGGTGAGTGTACTACATAAATTAGCGTTTGTATTAAATATCCTTAGATTTAATTAGTTCGTTAGTATAAACGTGTAAATATTTTTAGTATAAATAAATTAGTGTTAATAATCGTTACAATATTAAAGAACTAACTATTAGGTGTGGTAGTGTTAAAAGCAGTTATTCCATTTCCAAACAAATACTTTGACAATGTATACGAGATTTTGAATTTGCTGCTTGTCTCTTTTAGAGAAAATATAAGGTAGAAACCAAGTCTAGTTTCTCTGACAGTACCTATCGCTTTTATACGTTTTTGAGATAAAACATTTAATAAAAGAAAACGTGTTCAAAAATGATCGAAATAAAGGTGACAACTTATACCTCTGGTTTTAATTCTTTTAAAGCATCTACAAAACGCAGAATTACACTAAATTCTAACTCTAAATCTTTATAATCCAAAACATGTTGTTGAGAAAATAATTTTTGGTATAGCTTAAACTATGCAATATGTCTCAATTTAGTTATTCTTATACAAAATTGATAATTCCAACGTATTGGATTCTCACGTATAAATTGTCTAGTTGGGTATCGTCTATAATATAGAATCACAGCTTCATCTCCGTATTAATTTTTCTTAGTAAGACAAAACTTTAAAAATCGCTTATTTAAAGCGTTTAACAATGGTTTAAATTTATCATAGTATTATTGTAACAAAATTGTAAAATAGATTAATTTATTGCAGCAATCGTCAACTGTTTTCCAATACGTGTTTGCCACAACCACTGACAATCATTACTACAATGAAACAGTAAATATATTTGACTGTAATTTGCAAGACGGTTATTGTACGTACAGTAAGTGTTGGTAAAACGATATAAATAGTTTAGCCCACCATAATCATCAAAAAAAATTAGAAAAACTCTAAAAAAGTATTGCAATTTTGAATTTCGACTGTCGTCACGTAAGAAAAATTGTCGTGTGCTGAATTATTTATGTTTTTACACAATTCCTGAATTTTTTATTTATTAGCATAAAATCGATTTGGTTTCTAACTATTTATTTGTTCTATCTTTTGGGGTCTTCCACGTGTATAGCTTTTTTTTTGGTAGTTTGAACATTAAGTGCTATAAAATCTTCTTTTTTGACAGTGTTAGATTAGTCTTTTACCTCTGGCATTTCTAGTTTCTAAACTATATTCACCAATGCATTCTCCATATTTTCCTATTCGTATTTTGCCGTCGAAATTTTCCATATTAATATTTACATTTACATTTATTTAGTTAATGTTGTCACTTCTCTTATTTGATCATAGAATTCTTCTATTATCACTTCTTCTTGCGGTAGGAGCGTATACATGTATGATATTAATGTTACCTGGGCTAGATTTTAGTTGTAAGACTCTGTCTGATAATGGTACGAAGGTTTCGACAGATTTACTGACCTTACTGACTATTATTGCTACACCGTGTTGGTATTTGTTTTCTCTGTCTCCCAAATAACATAACTTTTCATTTTCTGTTTTGCATTATCTGGTTCCAATCCATCTGTGTAGTATTTAAATTTTTAATTTTTTTATTTCTTGTAATGTATTTTGAAATTTTCCTGTCTTATATAATGTTTGTACATCCCATGTCGCTATTTTCATGATCGACCAGGAGAATTTTAGACTCCTTAAACATTAAAGTTCTGTCAGGGACTGGGAGCATAACTTGATTGTTTTTGACCATGATGTAGATACTTGGAAGTGTTATATTAAAAGAGATGCGGTGGTTTACCGTTGCCTTCCGCATTTCGCACTTTTACAACCATTTCGTTGTTACAACCCCACCTGTTGATGTCTGTTTCTGATGTTTTCTGATGTTGCTGCTGCTCAATAGCAGAGACTACTTGCGTTGTCTAGACTTTGCGCTAGTTTTGGCCCACCCCGGGTATCTTATTTTTCCGGTTCCCATCATATTTGATAAGCGTTTCCCTATCCGTTACTTGGAAAGGCGCCCGATGAGGGATCTAACAACCCCACACGGATGCATCTTTATAAATAATCACAAATTGTATGTACGTATAAGCAATAGACCGGTTTTTACTTTATTTAGAACTAATGTTTACTTGGCAATTTAACCACAAGGTAACCAAGGGCATATTTAATTACGTTTAAGAACGAATTAATTTATATGTTACCAATTAAACTTTTTATTGAAGTTTACGATATCCATCCGAGCTAATACATTTTTAAAAATGTAAAAACATTCAATTAATGTCAATTAAATTTGCATCTGCAGCTTTTTCTTTTTTTGTATTTCTTATTAAACCTAATCTATCCGTACTGACTCTATTTCTGTTTTTTTTTTCTAAAACCAGCAAAACAAAAAGTTTTTGATCATTGTTAATTTATTACCAACAAAGACTCGGGCATATGAAACTTTTTCAACTGCTTCATCCACTAATTTTAGATCATAGTTTTTTATAATTATGTTATCGATAACTCCGACACGGGATTAATTGTATAAATCTTCCTTGAAGTTTATTAGGCGGACTTTTTACTAAACCATCACGGTTTATGTCAATGATCTTGTCGTGTACTTCTACATCTTTATTTTCTACATTTTTGTTTTTTATGAGGTTTTATATCAGTGGAATTGCAACATAATATAAACGGTTATCTTTAGCAGATATGCCGAATTCTCGTGTACAAGTCATTGCATCTTAGAGCGCATTTTTTACTACGTCGGCTCTAATAATATCTGTGAAGTTTTAAAAATCTGTAACTGGCTGCAAATTCATTTCAAAACTCTTTTTCTCTTGCTGTTTGTGTTTTCTTAAAAAGACAATAAAATCGTTCATATTGTGTGCAATATTATTTACCGTCTTGATTCTATCTAAACAATTCTTTTGCAACAATTTGTTTAAACAGTATATGGATAATCAAGTGCTTCTCATATTTTTGTAAAGTGTTTTAATCGTAAAATAAGTATAACGAAAAGCATTTAATTGGATCATTATGAAAGATTAAACAACCAGCGCAAAAATTGGTTTGGTAAAATAGGCTTATCTTGTTGCGGGTCCATTTAATCTTTATTTTATGATATTTTTAGAAAAATTGCAAACCTCATTCATAACAGGAAAGCATGAAGTAATGCAAGTTTGTTTATACCCGGTGCGTGAAATATTGGTTCGGTTTTTTTTAGTTAAGCATTCTAATCTGTGATGCTTAAGAGGTGACTATTTAAATAAAACTTATGACCAAGATTGAATCATATTCAACTTATTGGAAAACGCCGAAAGCGACTCTGTAAGAGTATTTACGCCTCCATTTAAGTTTTGACTCAGGCTTTCCTTCCAATTACAGAATTATTCTTAAAATTATCTCTAGATACACCTAAAAAGACACTCCAATAAGTTTCATTCTGTTCAATAAAATATTTAGTTTAGAAGAAGCATTTACCAATTTAGCTTTAATAAGAGAGGTTAATGCTGTTGAAGATTCTTGGATAACAGCAGACGTAGGAATTACGTTATCTGCTTGTTCTGGCTTTCCACTCTAGTGTGTATATTTACGATTTCCTACTTTTTATTATTGTTTTGTTTGAGAAGGATGGTCAAAAAATTGTGCTAAGTCAATTTTACTTTGCAATAAAACGTTGATCCTGCTGTGTTGTTGAATGCAGAATCAAGTTGTCTCAAACATATCATTAAACGCTTCTGAAAATTTCCAAATACTCATCTGAATTTTTTTTAGAGTTTTTGAAAATTGTGTGTAATGTTTCACGAAACATCGCTTTATACAGCATATTTCATTCCTTTGATCATATTTTGTGTCAAATACAATTTGTGTAAACGTCTTTCTGAACGCGTTTCAGACATCAAAATTTGAACACTTTTTTACAGTGTTTGAAACACGGCAATTCTTTTTGTAAGGTCAATTATTTTATCTTGAGAACCACTCTTGGAACTAACTAGCTAAAAATTCCGTTTTTTTTTTGAATTTACAGGCTTTTTCTCAAAACTTTTTTATTGTTCGACTTTGGGTTTGTCGATTCTATATCAAAAACATTTTGATCGCAAATATTTGCAAGTACCAATAGATTATTAAAACTGTTAAATATCTTCGGGGTTAGTGTAAGCTTGGTAGCACAAGTACACAAGATCAAAAATTTGTTTATCTATAACTGTCATAATATAATGTGTTATGTTAAAAAGTTAGTAGTAAAATTTGTACCTCGACATCCCTACCTTTTTCTTCGTAGCCGGCTGTCAAAACGAGTTCATTTCCTGCTAACGTTTTGTAAAATACGGACCGTTCTTAGCGGTCTTTTTGGCCCAACAAGGCTTTCATTATTAAATTGGTTCACGCCACTCCACGTGAATATGTGGGAGAATTTTGCGTAGTGTTGAGTAAAAGCTTATTTTGGGCGGGTCCAATTCCTCCACCTGTAATCTTATCAATGACGTTGGTAACACCTGTTTGTCGAAAAGTTCTCATGACGTCAGATCGCTGAAAGCTAAGAAATACTTAAACAAGTGCAAAGCTAATTTTAGAGGGAAACTCGGCGCATTCTTTTACGTCAAATATTGTATGCATTAAATCAAATTACTTGTGCTAACACAGTATGTACACTTGTGCCAAATTGTATATTAGGTTTTAGGCCAGACTGGTACGGAATTAGCTAATCCCCTACTGGATAATACACAACTGTAAGTATTGTATTTTCTATTTTACTTCGTTGGTCATGTCGATTATTGGAATAGCCACAAGTAAATACTAGGTTGTAATCACAATTAATATTAAACTGTTTTTATGTGTGACAAACTTATCGGGTGCTGTTTGATTCTCGATACTTTGATTTTCATATTCTTGAAATTTAACTTAATAAAGTAAAGTAATTCCATCGTTAAATGTAAAAGTTAGATCGATTAAGGCACGTAGATGTGCGACGTGTTGCTCAGACAAAGGGCATAACTTATATTTGGCCTGTAATATCAACCTATGTAATATTGTTTGCAACGTTTATATAACTATACTTATATACTGTCTTCTTCAACTACTTCTGTGATACAATAAATATATATTCTGTGTTATTACTTCTGTCGTGTTATTTGTTCTTTTCCAGCTACGGATAGACTTAGACGGTTTCTCCCTAATTTAACCCTTTATCGCCTTGGCGCCTTTTTTTAGCTTTAATCTATAATTTAGCATGACAAGCCTGCGACTCCCTCTCCGGGGAAACTGTGTTAGCCGTTGCCTCTTTTTTTTGTTATTACAAAAAAACCAGCGTAACAAATGGCTATAATTTGACATTTTTTAGTCTTAATGGTATTTATTACGTCACTAGTAATTTTTTAAATTTACTGCCTCACTAGTGCCTTAATAATATTTTAAATAAAATTAAACTCTAGGCAGATATTTTTAAAATATACCGTATACAATTACATAACAATTAACAATTTATTTATTGTAGACTTTAACAATAATATCTTCTCAGTTAGATGATTTAAATGCCAGATACTGTAATAATTGTACCTATGCTTGTTGTTAATTCTTATGACGGTTTACCAGTGAACAGCTTTTGTGTTCCATTTGAAACTTTTAGCACTGGAATATATTAATGCGGTTTCCACAACTATATAAAACAAATTGCCACAGTTTTACGCAATCCGGGTGTCATATGTAAATCTAAGAATAAACGCACTCACGTATCCAATGTAGAAAACTATGAAGTTGCAAATTTCAAATTATTTGTTACCACCCTCTCTTTGGCAAAGTATTTCACGTTTATTTTTTTAAATTACTATCATTTTCAGATGCATTCAAAGTTAAAATAGTTTTTTCATCTGTTGAAATTAGTAGCATTGGGCATTAATCTAAAAAACTGTTAAATAAAACTATTACTTAGTTTCGGTAAGTCGTTCTTTCATTTAATTCAAACAATTTATGTATATTATAAAATGTTCTTTGTATACACACTAAAAGTGTTATAAAATATTTGTAGCCATAATAAACAATGTCTTATATTCAAAGTCATGAATCTCATAATAACCAAGTTTACTTACTATACACTGGGGAGACGTACCGCAGTAAACCACAAAACGCTTATTTTGACTGCCGCAGTCAACGTGAACAAAAACTAGACGGGTTAAAATGAAACAAAAGAAAAAAATTATGATAAATTTTGTATTATTAAAAAAATACATGCGCATCTACAAGTTTGTTTTATTTGTGACTGTGAGAAAAACTTCAAATATCTTAATTTACTTAACAAAGTTATGTTGCATTTTTTAATATAAAATTTAAACTTATTTGATAACATAATAAATTTATTTATTCTATAAAAATTAAATAAATGTATTACACATCGACTACAAGTAGATAAAACAAAAGCAACGGCTAAAATATAAACCGAAAGTGTAAGTGAAGTAGATAAAAATAAAATAAACTGGTTTTTTATTTGCATGAGACCGTACGTACAGTTTCTAAGATTTATTTCTTTTTGGATTGTTAAACATTACGATTATATAATTCCTAGAACGTTTAAATTTGGTTTTGTTAACATCAATTTGCTTTTTACAGATTTGTACTAATTTTATTTTAAATATTGTCAAATTTTATGCTACTTTTGAGATTTTTGTTCTGGTAAGGCTATTAATTGATTTAAATAATTATAATTTAACGTATAATAAATAAGTTTGCTATTTGTTAAATTTTGTAACTATTTTAGTTGTTATACTATCTTAATAAATAAAAAGTTTGTCTGAATTCAAATATATTTTTAAAAAGTTTCTTTATTTATCTCTCAACGATGTTAGTTTTCTACGCACGTTTCTTTGAAACTTTATCGGATTGTTGAATGTAGAAAGTGGAAACTTATTAACTTTATATAAGATACAACGAAACCAAAACGATCAGTTTTATTTCAAAATAAATTACCTTCACCTTTTTTTCAACGTGTTCATTAAAAGTTTTCAAATTTACTTTAAACGGTGAAGTTATTGTTAAATAACCATCGTCGCTCTGGTATTGACAAAATGACGTAAAAACGTCTGCGGCGTATTTTTATATAATTTGTGTTTAAATTAGATTTTTCTAAAAGAAAAACCGTTTTCAATGTTTTGTAAAAAAATATATAAGCAGTTGAACGGTAGCGAAAACATCAGTGTAGCGTTAAAGTTAAATTTAAAAATAGATTTTGATGTGTCACAATACGTTTTATAAAATATAGATAACGTCTTTTGAAAAGTACAACAATATGTCAGTTTCTTAAACATTTTCTTTATAAATTTTAGACAACACCTGTTTCTGATATTTTTATTTTTTTTATAATCTGACACGTTTATAAATTTAATAATTCAAAAAAATTGTTTATTTTTGTACGGGTTTAAAGAAGTTACTGTAAAATTTTGCAGCGTTAATCTTTTGACTTATGAAAAAAAAACCAAAATACTTGTATTAACGTTGGAATTTTGACTATAAATTTTAGTTAAGAGTAATATAATTTTTGTAACCATATAATAAAGCAAATGTTTTATTTTAGAACACAAAATGATTTGTTAATAATTTGTTACGATAATTTTCTCGTAACTTAAAAGCAAGGGTCTAACTTAGTTTGATTCCGCAAGCGAGTCGCAAGTCTCGGTGTGCTAATCTTACACTAAATTAAAAACGCACCGAAACAAGTAAATATCACCCAATATCGACCTTGTTTAAAGCTGTCAAATACTGAAATAAATATAAATATTACTCGATCAAACTACCTCGTCTACTATGCAGTCACGAAGTAAGTCGAAAATCGACAATAATAATAATGAATTGTAAAAAAGAAAATATGAGCACAAAAACTTACTTAACCGACAATTCTTCGTTCACTACTTCTTTTTATGTGATTTAAGAAAGAAAATATGCGTGATATATAAGCTTATGTACCGCGGTTAATATTATTTTACTTTTGGCTATGACTGCGTTCAAATGATTGAAGAAACTTTATGATATAAATTTTGCGACTAAAAGTAAATTTGAGTCAGTGTGTACAAAGCTGACATAATTAAAGTATAATTATAAATGCGGGAAGGCAAATGCTATACTAAATAATATGCATATAGTTCATTCATCCGTTACAGAAGTAAACTAACAGAGTGATACGATGCTGATATTACAGAAACAGGTGTGACTCTTTTTTCGTCTCTTCTTATAAACCGAAGAATAAATGATATTATACACAAAATAGCGGACGATGAAACCGTGTAATTTCAAAAGTAAAAAAAAGTGATAAAAGTTCCGGATGTGCTGTGACAGTGGCTAAGCCCAGTGTGTCTTGCCAGTGGAACGGTAAATATAATAATAGTTGTATGGAAAATAAACGAAAGCATAAGTGTCAATAGTTACCTGGATCTCCTAAATAACCACAACAACAACGTGAGACTAATTGCAACATTTAACACAAATCTGGTGTGTGAGTATATTAATTATGAACTAGGAAATAATTCCTTACGAGAAGCTAGCAATCTTCTAAAAAAGTTAGTACAAACTTTAGAAGATAAAAATGAATTACTTTATGATAAAATTCGTTATTTAGAAAGTCTTGTTAATAGAAACTGTATTCAATGTAAACGATACAATAAAATCAAACGTATTAAATACTATAAAACTGCCCTCTACTTCTAAAGAACCAAAATGTAATAGCTACAGTAAAGTTGTTGCTAATGCTAAACAAGATAAAAAAAAAGTTACAATGAAAGTTGGGTTCCAAAACCATTTAAAAAAAATTTTTTATGGAAATAGTGCATATATAAGTGCAGATGTAGATTGAATTAATAACATAACACCGAATAATAATTCCCAATGGAAAACAGAAATTATAAAGGATGTTATGTGGCAAATTCAAAACAAGTACACAGGCAAACAGTGTCACAATCAAAATCGCAGCATTCACGGCACTTTGACTGGCACAGAAATAAGTGCAGCCGTAAAGTATGCAAATGTTTGTGTCAATTAAGTCCATCAACTTTATCTGAAAATTTAAGACGGTATCTTGTTAAGAAAGATTTTCTTGGGGTTAAATGACACAAAATTCAATCTAAACATTTGGAAGAATATTTTTCGTTTAAAGTATCAGTACCTATTGATCAAATTTAAGTTAAAAAATCCAGAAGTATGGCTTAAATACGCCTGTATCAATAATTTTTTACACTTTCTACATTTGAAAAACACAAAAAAGAAATCAACATAAATAATTAATATATATTTACATAATGTGCGCAGTATTAAAAACAAAATTGACTGTTTGAATGTATACTTACATTCACTCGCGGCGGGCGCGGGGAACAGACACCGCAGTCGCGGGGGGCGCCTTGTTCTAAGGGCGTCATATTATTTTTTAATAGCGTAATTACTGTGGCTGAATTATAAATATTCACTGATAAAACAAAATTACTATGGAACAATACTAGATAACGTCAATTAAACTACTGACAAAAACAACACAGTTAATAGCAGTAAAACTGAGTGGAACCAAAAATAGAAAAAGCAGGAGATAACAGGACGAACGCATTGATAAACCAAAAAAAAATTAGTTGTTTTTTTTTCAAATACAGATGCACACAAAACTTTTGCTTCTTCATCTTCCTCAATCCCAGAACAACAACAAAAGCTAAGTAATTTCTTAGTTAGGAGAACAACAGAATTCAAATAATTTCTCATGGTCAAAAGATTTAGACAAATATCAAGGTTCAAGTGCATCGTCATTTTCCACAGATTCAAAAGCACATTATTATCTATATAAAAACAATGACAGCAAAATTAATAGTAATAATGCAAACGAATTAATTTCTAGTATTTTAAAAAATGAGAGGCACCGTTCTGATAGAGGTCATTTTGAAAGAAATTTAATTTCTAATAAACTCAAAAATTTTATAGTAGAATGTAGACCATGTCGTCCTAGAGGACCATTCCCTGTTGACCAAAAAAAATGAAAACCGTTCGTTTAGTGAATATTATTATACCATCAAAACTAAAGTTGGCGTTGAAATACAAAGGATCTGGCTGTGTTATTTGTCAAAATTAAACAAGTGCTATTGTGAACCATGTTGGCTGTGTATGTAGAAGAAAAATTGTTTCTAATTTTAGCTAGATTGATGGAATTAGTGATTGGAAGGGGTTAAGTAAAAAAATAAGTATCCATGAAATATCGGATTCTTATTTAGAGACTTGCGCCGTTTATAATGCATGGAAAGAAGAACACAAAATTGATACTACGTTAGAATCAAGAATAAGGAAAGAAGAAAACTTTTAGAGACAAGTTTTACATCGTCTCTTGAAAGTGACATTATTTTTATGTCAACAAAATTTAGCTTTTAGGGGTCATAGGGGGTGATGGTGCGGCATCAGGGGGAAATTTTCTATCGACTATAGAACTTGTATCTAACTATGACTCTGTGTTAAAAGAACTATCAAAAAAACCAAAGGCCGATATAAAATATTTAAATAAGGACGCTGTTGAGCAAAATTTTGTAAATAAAATAAAGACTCTTTTTATTCTATTATACTTGACACGACAACTGATATTTCTAAGACAGACCAAATGAGTAGTATTTAGGTACGTCAAAATTATACATAATCAAAACCAAAGTCTAATCAACTTGGTAATAAAATAATATTTTCTTGGTTTTATGCCAGTAAGTGATTACACTGCTTCTATATTAAAAAAAAACAAATATAAATAAATATAGAAGGCAAGCGTATGACGATGCAAATGTCATGACTGGTGTCTACAATGGTTTGAAAACAAAAATTATGTAATTGGAAATGCTGATTTGGTTCATTGTGCAGCTAAGATGAATTTAGTATTAAATATTGCTGTAAAAAGAGTTTCTGAATTTTCTGATTTGTTTAATATCAGGAAACCCCAACTATATGGTCGTCGAGGAATGATGCACTGAATGCTTTGCGATTTAGATATACCAATGTTCTAAAGGCGTTATCTGATATTATTTTAAAATCCCATAGAAAGAATGAAATATCAGAAGCAAAAGAGTTAAGAAATAAAATTAAAAATTTTTCTTTTATTTTATTAGTTAGTATTTTTTCTAAAATATTTTCATTTATATCTCCTCTGAATGCAATCACCAACTTTAAATGTGAAAGATACAAAATGTTATTTAAACAAATCCTACAAAAAATTGCAAAAGTTCAGGTAATCTTCTGAAGATACAAAAAGGCACTGCCGAAAATCGTGCTTTGTCATGAGAAATACAACCTAAATTCACAGAAAAGAGACTACATAAGATAAAGATTTATTTTGATGAATTGTTTCAGGACGAGAGAATAGAGAATGGGAAAACAAGGTGCAAGGTAGAGATATTTTAAAAAAATTAAGATATTTTAATAATATTACAAATTAAAGAAAAGTTTTACGCTTATAAAAGTATTTTGAGAAAATTTAAAAAATCAGATTCCAGAAGTTTAGTAAATGCAAGTGACGATGAATTATATGAATTGTCAAAGTTGCTGAAAGATCAGTACAACAATGATCTTATGGATTCATTTTTTCAACAAATGGTAAGCTTTCGGGGCATGTGGAAGGATAAAATAATGAAAGTTTTATATATTAAAAATCTTGCAACATTGGCGATTTGTAAAAATGCGACTCTTTATCATCAAGTTTTCCGGAAGTTTGTACAGCATTTTATTTATTTCTTACTTTGCCAGTTACTACAGCAACAACTGAAAGATCTTTTTCTTACTTAAACAACCATCTAAAACACAATGCTAACTTAAATCTTAAACATGAATACAATGCTTTAAAAAACAACATAGTCGTAATATCAAAAATGCTAAATTATCGTTCAATAACAATATTATTTTCAAATAAGAAAACATAATTAAAACTGATTGATATATAATAAAAAATACTAAAAATAAACAAAATTGCATTTCGGCAAGTATAATTGACTTTGATAATAATGAGCACACTGACAAAAATGCTATACCCACTGTGTTTAATGAGTACTTTATTAACGAAATAGAAAACCTTAACTCATATAAAAAATTTAACATTTTGAACACCTTTTCAAACTCAATTAAAATGTTTCTAGGTCGTTTGACATTGTCTGAAAGGAATGAAATAATAAAAATGGTTAGTAATAAAAGTTTTTCTAGTAGAGATGGCATACCATGCAATATATTAAAATATATTGTTGAAGTTATTGCTATACCAAAAAACACTGCACTCATATCAAACTAGCGTCCTATTTTTCTGTTGCCGGTGTTTTCAAAAGTTTTTGAATAATATTTTGTACACCAAGTAAACAGTTTTTTAAAATAAATTTAATATTATAGAAAACACCTAGTTGGCCAGCGTTAACTTTGATTTTTCAAAAGCATTTGACACAGTACACCATAATGTACTTTTTAACAAGTTGAGCATGTATATGATACGTAGTAAATTATTTGATTGGATAAAAAGTTACGTAAAAGGAAGATCTCAATGTGTTTGCTGGAATGGTATAATATCAGAAAATAAACGGCTTACAAGGGGTGTACCACAAGGAAGCATTTTAAGTCCTGTCTTTTTTATTATAAACAGTAACGATTTGTGCAAAACATTAAATGAAGTTGAAATCATTATGTTGCATAATATCAGACAACGATATTAAAAATGTGTTAAATAGAATTCCTAATTGTAAACAATCTGTTACTATGGGCTCAAAATAATGCGTTGGTACTTAACTCGTATAAAACAAGTTATTGCGGACTGCTACCAAAGTCAATAATCTGCTTTCGTCAAGAAATATAACAAAAAAGCTCGTATACTGCCAAAAAAACGTTCAGTGAAATTGTTGCATGACAACGCCAGCCCAAACATACAAAAGACACGGGTCTTGGCTGGGACAATATCCACTTTATATAAAAGAATTAGATCCAAAAATGGATCGACAAATTTATAGGGTCCAAAGATGTAACATTTTCGCAAGATGTAATTCATCAGCTGCCTAAAAGATGGTTTAAGCTTATAGAAAGCAACGGTAAATACTTTGATTGAACAATTTAATTTAGTTTCTTTTAAAATACACCTTGAATGTATATGAAAAAATTGTATCATTTATAAGCACCAACACAATATTAGTTTAAAATTCAAGGGATCAAAACACTTTACTAATACAAATTTTGATGGGGTAGCTCGTAACAAACATAAAAGTTTTCACTTGATTAAAAATAACGTTAGACATTGGCGGAAACTTTGTTGGCGTTAGGTGTCCTGCACATGTTTTACATACAGCCATTTGGGAAGGTTTAGATACTTTAAACGTAGATATTACATTAATATATAAATTATATAATCATTTTGCAGTTTCCATCGTAAGAATACCCCAGCTTAAATCGTTATGTGAGTTTATGGAAATTAAATATCACGTAACGCTAAACAATACTAAGACGCAATGGTTAGCTCTATTTCCACCTGATATAATAGCACAATTCTGAACTTCCATTGTTTTTATTATATAACTAATTGATCAAGTGCATTTCGCACCGCCTCAAAATCAATAATTGTTGAGTTAACTTATCAGCTGAATTAAATTCAGTTCATCATAATAAAACGGTTTACGTTCATTAAATGTACAAAAATCACAATGGTTCACCTGGAATTGTTGCACTATTTTCTGTTAAACTATTTGCTAATGGATTGCACTCGGGTCAATTCCTTTCATTGAAGCATATCGTGATATACATTTTTTGTTTTGTTGTCAGGTGCGAGAACAAACAAAGCGGATGGTTTGTCGCGACCGTGAGAGAAACATTCATTTTCTAGATTCAGGCCACAAACACTCAAGGATTGGCTTTGAGATATGTTCCTCATGGCGAATGCAAGACAAAACAAATATTAATTTTAAACTCGAATGACATACCGGTTGGTATTCTCGGAATGAAAACTTTTACCATTAAATTTTCCATTGAGTATTGTTACGTGAATCACGTTGCTCATGAGTTTTCTTTCCACCAAACGCGTTCTGTTACATAGTTCTGGTTAGTTCAGATTTTGTAACGTGATGACTACTGAGCCAACCTTTAGTTATAAGTTGTGCGATCGCAAACTAAGTAGATCCAATGCGTTTAAAAATTTAGTTAGATAGTTAATTGCTTTGTCTTTGTTTGTTACACAGTCGATAAATTCGAAGGAATGCAGTGGACCAACGATTTGATTTTGAATCGTGAAGTGATCCACATTTTTGTTTTTTGTCGTAAGAATTGCTCGTTCACTTAACAAATTGTTATCTTTATAGTTAGCAGTAATATTCAGGAACACTTTGTTGATGAGCAGTTACTGATAGTCAGCAATTGCTTGGTGAAATCTTTGGCAAATGGATTGTTTAGCAATGTAACTCGCATTTTTGTTGTTAACTAAAGAAAATAACCCTTCACAATTTGCACTTTATCAAATCTAACTCACATTTTTAAATCATTTTCCGCTAATTAATAAAATTTATGTAAATGTAATAACCGTCAAAAACTAAATCAAAATTAATAAATGGCAACGCACATCTACACAGCTAGGAATCACCTGTCAAAGGATAATACACATAACACCATCTAATGGCATTGCCGGACGTACCGTACAACTTCATGTTTATTTATGTTTCTGTCATGTATCACAGGTTAATTGTCTTGTGATTTAATTCTTTGTTTTTTTTTCAAAGCGCGACCGAGACGGACTAAAAAAAATCATCTAATCAGTTCTCGAGATTACATCAAAAAAAAAGTTTTGTATAAAATTTAGTAAAAAATATGTTTTAATAGTTATTTTGCTTTTCGGGGCGCAGACAAATCTAACAAATCAAAGATCATAAGAATCGGTCCAGCCGTTTTTAGGTTATAAATGGTATAACTAACCCAACTTTGTTTTATATATACACAGGGTGTATCTAAAATACGACTACAAACTCAGGAGTATTCCTTAAGGCGTTAAATAAAAAAAAATTATGATTTGGTCAAAAGTGACCCAGTTTTGAGATAATTGCAATGAAAATTTTCAAGTCGGTTCTTATGAGTGTAAATGCTGTAAAATCTGCGAAACGTGTTGATGTATTGTGTTAATTATTGTTTTCTTTAATGTACCATCACCTACAAAATTAATTGTTAATAAAATAATTAAAGCAGACAGTAATGTTTATTTCTTAGCATTATTACTGACCTAGCTTGAAAAAATGTAGTTTGTCTTCACGATCACGTTGATCATTGGTTGTAACCAAAACAAGACTTTAGATAAGTAAATGCAAAATTTAGCTTTCTTTGAAGTTTGACAATTTAATCTATTTCTGTCTCGATTTATTAACGGATTTTTTTAGATGATGGTATATTAAATATATTAAATTGTCTATATTAATATTATGTGTACACAAAAAAAATGCATAAAAGTTAATATAGTTAATCTATCTCTCTAAGTGGAGAACTTGTAATAAAATATGATATTTTCTTAAAGTCAATCCACAGTTATATTCTATTATAAAACTAGTTTCAACAATTTAATTTGGCATTTTCAGTTACACTAAAAAGCAAATGAATTAACAAAAATAATTAAATATTTAAAAGAGCTTACACATTATATCAAATTATAAAATTAAATGACAAATGTCAACAAATTAAAAATTTTTAAATTCAAACTGGCATTAAATACAAAGCCATAGGTGATATGAGAAAATGACAAAAGTAAGTTAAGATTTATTATTAAGTGGAGAAATATTTAAATCAAGAATTTCATGACAATTATCTGAATTTTCATTATAAAGACGATGAATTTCAAGAATTTCAAGATGATTACAAAAATGAAGAAATTTAACATTAAGATAAGAAGACTGAATAGTAGATAAAATATGATTAGCGAAAGAAGAACAAGTGTTTGATATACTAGAATTAAAATATCTATTAATAAAATAAATACGTTTTTTTAATCTTATTTTAAACTTTCTACAAGTTTGTCTAACATATAAACAATTACAAGAGGAGCAAGAAATTTTATATACATCAGATTTATCTAAAGAAGAAACAGAATCTTTATTATTACCAATAAAATATTTTAAATAATAATTAGTAGAAAACGAAATAAAGATATTATACTTTTTAAAATAATTTTTAAGAAAAAGAAAACAAGAATTAATATGAGGCATAGAACGATAGATAATACCATTATCCAATTTATTTTGAGAACATTTTTTAAAGAAATGGTATAAACGAACTTAACCAAAAACATTGTTTAAAATATGAAAAGGGTAACCGTCGTTATAAGCTAAATGATTAATAATATTCAATTTTTTTATTAAAACTAGACTAGGAATAGAAAAGAGATAATTAAATAAAGAACAAAAAGAAACAATTTTATGATTATAAAGATGATTAGAGTAAAAAGGAATTAAACAATGAGTGTAAGTAGGTTAACGATAGATTTTAAAACTAAATTTCTCATTCTCACGCAAAAGAAAAAGATCTAAATATGGAAAGGAGTTGTTGCATTCAATTTCATAAATAAAATAAATATTAGGATGAATAGAATTAATGAAATTATTAAAATTATTTAAATCATCTAAGGAACCGTTAAAGAGAACAATCATCAACATATCAAAAACTAATCATATTAGAAATAGAAGAATTAGAAAAGATTTTATTTTCAATATTATTCATAAAGACTTCAGCAGCAAGAGGTAAAATATTAGATCCCATAGCTAAACCAGATGATTGAGAGTAAAAATTATTGTTAAATTTAAAAAAAAAATGTTTAAAAACCAAATCGAACAAAGAACAAATATCTAAAATCTGGTAAGTATCCAAAGAATTATTACAAAAAAGCAAATTACAAATAAGAAAAATACATTCTTTTGGAGGAATAGATGGAAAAAGATTGACAACATCAAAAGATACAATAATAGATAAAGAAGGAAAAGAAAATGTTTTAATCTAAGAAGCAAGGGCAGAAGAATTAAGTATAGAATATGGATTAGTAAGATTAGAATAAGTTCTTATAATATTTATTGTTAAGCCAGGGAGCAAGTTTAGAGACAGGAGAATTGCAAAAAGAAACTACAGGTCAAATTCGGATAGAAAGTTTATGTGTTTTTGGTAGACCATAAAGAAGCAGTGTTGAGGGATCCATAAGGTTAAAAGTTAAATTACACGAATAAAGACATGAAAAAAAAAGATTCAGAAAAAACTGAAACTGTTTCAGTTTTTTCTGAAAAAGACAGCGACATGACTGTCGAAACGTCAAACATTGTAAATTTTTCAGTTTGTAAATTTTCTAAGTTTGATAAATTTTGTGAAAAATGTAAATATGGAAGCCGGTTCAAAACCCGAAAATAATTATTTGTTATAATTCTTTTTCTTCTTACCTTAATGTTAAATTTCTTTATTTTTGTAACAAAAGTTCTTTTCTTAATCATCTTGAAATTCTTGAAATTCATCGTCTTTATAATAAAAATTCAGATAATTATCTTAATGAAATTTTTGATTTAAATATTTCTCCACTTCTTAATAATAAATTTTAACTTACTTTTTTAATTTTTCATTTTTCTTTTCATATCACCTACTTATGGCTTTGTATTAATGTCCGTTTGAATATAAAAATTTTTAATTTGTTGACGTTTGTTATTCAATTTTATAATTTGATATAATGTGTAAGGTCTTTTAAATATTTAATTGTTTTTGTTAATTCATTTGCTTTTTAGTGTAACTGATGATGACAATTTAAATTGTTGAAACTAGTTTTATAATAAAATATAACTGTGTATTAACTTTAAGAAAATATCATATTTTACATAAAAGTTAACAAATCGCTGATAATTAAAGATATTTAGATAAGATAATTAGTGCACAATAATTTCGCAAAATAAATTAGACATTCAGTGTAATTTTTCCGCGTATTTTGAGTTGACCAATTACAAAAACATTTGTAGTAATGACTTATTTTTATCTGCTGAGCGTGTTCAGCATAGTATTAAGATTTCGTCATATATATAAAGTCATTAATCTAATAGTTAAGCTTAATAATAGCTAAATAATTTGTCTTTACTTGGTTTTTTGATTTACGGATACATTTTTAAAACAAAACTTAAAAACTTGAAAAAATTTAAATAAATTCTAAACGTAAGACTTTTATAAATGAAATAAAAACAGTTTATATTTTCTATTATAATTTACCAAAAATTAATATTATAGATAAACTAATTTTTTATTAAATAAACGTATAAAAAAGATTATAAAAAAAATATATTACATTATTAAAAGTTTTTGATAGTAATACGAATAATGACCATGTCGCGCAAATGTCTTCATTATTTAAATTCATAAAGTTTAACGTTTCTTCCAAATCAAATCGTATTACGAACGCTTAGTTGAACAATAATCATAGTCGTAAAAATAAATAGAACTGATACGACCGCATTGTTAACTAAACTAGGTTCTTTGTACTCGAGCCTAGCAGCGCCATTTCCTCTAACCTTAACGTTCCAAGAAAACAAAATAATTTTTCAACTGTTGTTATAACGTGCAAAGCAAGCGATAATACATAAAAAGTTATTTTTTTTTATTGTCAATACAATAAAGTTATAACAATGTTGCTTCTTAGAATAACATTTTGAGTCAGATATTTAATTTTAGAACTGTCAACGCCAATATTAACGATAATACCCTAAAACGGCTATTAACTGTTAATTACCCATAGAAAATTTTAACTAATACTACGTCAAAAACTTAATTTATTTAAAAGTACTAAAATTACGTTAAATAGGTTTTTTTCTGTTGTTTTCCTCAAATGCACAAACTGGAATAAAATATTAATGAAGTAAATATGCATGAAATGTAATTACAGTTGGAAAGTTTTAAAGCTGAAATAATTGCTCTAAAGACTTAAAATCAAATATGAAAAAATTCGTTTCTATCATTTATTAATAATTAGTTTTTGGAAGTATTTTTATTACATCTAACATTTAATATCTTTTATCAAAGAACATATCTATATTAAAAACTAAAACAATAAAAAGTTTGTACTTTTAATTACACGTAAAAATACCATTAGTTAAAAGCGTTAAAAATTTACGACAAATGTAGTAATTTAGTAGCGAATACGATTGTAAATAGTATTTAGTTTTAAATTGATTTTTTACCAAGATACACGTTAAGTATATGTTTACTTTTATTATAGACAAAACAATGTTTAGGTTAATAAAATAATCCTCAAATATGTTAACTTCAATTAAGAACAGTAAAAAATATAAACAATGAAGTGAAAAAACTGTAATTGCGTTTGTACTTAATTTTATGCTTGCAGATAAATTTATAGAGCCATTGCTTTTAACGTTGAAAATTGAAACAAAAAGAAAAACAATAAAATTGATGTATTTATAGAAGTGTCTAATTTTATTGGATTAATTAGTTTAGACTAGAAGTTTTAGTAAAAGTTTTGTAAATTAATGTTTCTGCTGAAAAATGTATGTAATGTACGAATCGAATCAGAACTATATTGTTCAATTTATTAGTTTCTATTGCAATAAATTTGAACTAAACTAATCCGTAATATTAACAAATAAAACGATTAAGCATTAATAATTGCCAAGGTCAATAATTTTAACCTATTTAGGTAACATAACGTTTCATTTTACAGTAAAATTCAATATATAGTAAAATAATAGCGAATTCAGAATAATTTTATAGTTAAATTATAATTAGCTTTTCTTTGAATTACAGTTGAGACGGTGGTTTTTGGCAATTATCCGCTACGACATTTATATAAATTGAAATTAAAAACTAAAACCAAGTTAGCACTTACTTACATAATTATATATATCATTTCTCATGTCAAAGACAATTTTGTTTGTGCAAAGAAAGTTTAACAAGACGAATGAATAATTTCTTTAACCATTTAGTTAATTGTTGAGTAATGAAATACTAAACTTTAGCACAAAATACGCAGAAAAAATAAAAAAAAAATATAATTGATTATATAAAAGTACCAAAAATATGAATATTTGTCTTGTATATCTAATTTAGAAAAAAACGTTTTAATTATCGTTAAAGCTAATAATAAAGGTTCAAGTTATATTTCAATTTCTATTACTGATAATACTGTAACCTAAACAGTGCCATTACTGACAATGATTATAAAACAATAATAAACATGTTTTTTAATACCCTCTACAGACATTCACCAGTTTAAAAAAAATGTATAGACACTTGGTATGTTTATTATTACAGGGACATTATTCATACCCGTTTCTATACGCTTACATCAACATTGTTTTAGCGGTTTTAGGTTGGTAGTGTTACTATTTAGTACCTAACATTCTCAAAGATCATTTTGACGTTTTGTTGACATTGAGTTAACATTGACATTGAGTCATTTATATTTCTGATTTTTATATATTCAAACAATATTATTGTCACAACTGCTTTGTGTTTTCTGTGGATATAAAACAAAACTGCTCAAAATAAGTCAAAGCCGTATTTTCAGTGTAAAAAAAACACAAAATTATTTTCATAATGTGTTGTAAAAACATTCATGATACGAAACAAATTGGTTTCATTTTATTAGAACATGGTATAAATAACCCTCCAATAATATTTATGTTTTAAATTTTATGAAACGTAAATTATGCAATTGATCAAAAACAGTTTTTTGAGTCAACCTATAAACATTTTAAAAACGTTTTATCGTAACGCGCTTGTGCAATCACAAGTTGAATATAGATTACAATATCCAAATTCGTTTGATGCTTTTAAAACTTTTTTCTACACGAACACCTGTAAAATTGAGTTAATGCATATAAAATTGATTATCAGTCATAACATATATACATATACATACTTTTTGCACTACTAGATCATTTTTTTCTAATTAATTCGCTTGTTTTTAAGACACATATTTGATTTACTAGTTGTTAGGCGTAACTCGTCGGTAAGTGATTTTTTACCGTTCTAGAACGGTAAGTACACTGTGACAATGCACGGCAAACCAACCAGTTTGAACAAAAAATGAATAATCTGTAGCAGAAAAATAAATAAAGACGTCATTTTGACGTTTATTAAAATAATTTAATAAAATTAAAGAGAAAATGTTTCTACTATGCAGAAAATAGCATAAGCCTTAGTGTTCTTGATAAATATATTACTACAATTATGTTTTTTATTATACATTAAACAAAACAGTACAGCAAAGACATGACCAATATGTTGTTAACGGTTTGTTTGTTTGCAATTGATTGCATTTATTTAAATCTATCTAGCTTCTCTGTACTAACCTTCTTTTCTGTGATAAAATAAAAATATATTCGTGTTGTAACCTGTGTGTTTTTATTTGTTCTCTTTCAGCCTTAGATAGACTTAAACTTGAACGGTGTCTTTCATTCTTGTTTTTAACCGTATTGGCGCTTTTTTAATTTTATGATGTTATTAGTATATATAGAACTGCGATTTGCCTGGCGATTCAATTGAGTTAGTCGTCAGCAATTAAGTTACGAGAAAATCGTGACAAAATTTGACGCCCAACTGTCAGGGGCTAATTCTTTTTATTTTGATTGATTTTTTTACTTTCTTATTGTTATTAGTGTGTTTGACTAAGTCAAAGTTTTGTTTTGAATTTGTTGGTGTTGTTGCCGGACCTGGCTTCGTACCTGTTTGCATATTTTTTTGCTGCTTTTTAGTAGTAGAACGTTAGCTTGACTTGCTGAAGTTATCGAGTCATTTTTTTTGTTTAGATAAGTAGGTTTCTAGTCAGACACGTGTTGGTAGATTTCTGCTTTAATTTGTTTCTTTTTTTAGATATGTATTAGTCAGACCAAGAACCACCACTTCTTACTTCTTCGAACTCTGATGCAGAAACAAACTTAAAAGACTAAAATGTTTTGCGTTTTTGGAAGAATGTTGCTGCGTTGTTAAAATCGTAATTTTTTCTTGTATATTATGACGATATTTTAATAGAACAATTCGTAAGCGTAAGATGGGAGCTAACGAATCCATCCGAATTTACGTTACCACTATGCGGTACCTCTTCTTACAACTGTTAGAACCGGTCTTTGATTAAATAGAATGTAAGATTGTGCGTCGTAATCTCACTTCTTTTTATCAGTCAGAACTTGCGTTAATATCAATTTCAACGTTTGTAGACCTAATGACGTATGGAAGACAGGTTGTTCAATCTAAGACTTCCATAAACGAATATAAACCACCTACGCTTTTTCAAACTATTAGTTTGGAACATCTTTGGTTAACGTAAGTAAATACCATGATCGTCAGTCGTTGTCTAATCTGGTTGCATGTTCTCGTAATGTTTCTTCATTTTCTTTTTCTGTGTCCACTAATAATTCTAATACTTTTGTTTGTTACAGTTCTAATGTGCTAAACCTTTATGTTCGGTTCTTTTTCTTTCTGTTTTTTCGACTGGTTTGTTTTCGGTTTTGGAATTACCTACCCTACTAGAGACTAATTGTATAATCACTTAGTGAACAAAGTATTAGAGTCGCTTCGCCAATTTTTTCGTTAGATTTTGGTTCACAGTTTCTTGTGCAAACAAGTACGAGTTTCTCCTGACGATCAGCAGCTGTGAAAACTAGTAGTTCTAAACGACCAACGTAAGCCAATTACGTTCACTCCACCTCCGATCATCGTAGTATAGCCAAGACGTTACTTCTCTTTCGGCGTCATTTCTATTGCTCTCATATTGGACCTAAAGGGCGAAATACGTTAGCTACTGTCCGGATTGCCAGTTGCAAAAAGCGCTTGCTTCAGATCGAATGTGCGATCGTGTTACTACTAGTTTTCGATTGTTTTACCATTCTGGTATAGCTCAAAAGACTTCTGCAAACCTTTCTAAAGTTTGTCGTCGTTCTAAAGATGCAGAAGCTAGTTTTCTTTTCCCAGCAGCAACTTGTTTTGATGTTTCTAATTGTGCTTCGCCTTCTGTTTCTAATCGGTCTCTTTTCTTCCACCGACGTTGCAAACGTCGTAATTGTTAGTTCATTCTTGGGAATCGGATTCCGACTTTTGGCTATTCTTTTGGTTCTTGTCTTTAGATTTTGTGATTTGGTATATGTTGACGGTAATTTGTTGGTTATAGCTAGTTATACCCAATTGTTTTTTCCATTTTTCTGTACTAAAGTTTCTTGTACATTTTTTGTTTTTGTTTTCTTAACCCTTATACTACCAAGCGGGGTGCACATGCACCCCACGTGCGGTTTATTGGCATTTTTTAAGCGATTTCGTTTTTGTTCGTCGCCTTGTTTCCAGTAGCTGCATATTTTTAGACTACAAAGGTAATCCATATAAAATGTCACAGAAATATACCACACAAAGAAAAACTCTTAGGTGGCCAATGGCACTTTTTTACCATATGATTGATATTGCTGCTATAAATGCGTACAAGATATGGACACTCAAAAATCCAAATAACGAGTCCAGTCACTTAGATGCAAGGAGAATATTCCTCCTTCAGCTGGGAAAAGATTTGGCTAAAGAAAATATGGTTTTCAGATTCAGAAATGCGAATGGTTTGAGATCAACTACAAAAGAGAACATTTTGAAGGTTATACCCGAACTACAGGCTGAAAATACAACTCCATCAAGACAAGCAGCAAATCAAGGTCGATGTTTCCTTTGTGCAAGGTCCAAAGACAGAAAATCGAGGCAAGTTTGCGTAAAATGTGAGCGGTTTGTTTGTGTGCAGCATTCCGAAAAACAAGTATGTTGCATAGAATGTAAACAAAAGAAATAAATTTTATTCAATTTATTTTTTGCTAACTAACTTTCTGGTGTATTTAAATCTGAATAAATGTGATATCATCAAATTGCCTTCTTTTTAATATAAATACATATCAAAAACTCAAGACAACACCCAGGAAAACACAAAAAAACACTGGGGTGCAAATGCACCCCGCTCGGTACCGCACGTTTAGAAAAAAGCTTGGTAGTATAAGGGTTAACCATCTTACTTTATGACAGACTACCTTTTTATTCGCGTCGTCCATTTTAAGATTAGTAAGTCACTAGTAAGATTCTCATTTTGGTTTTAGTTTAGGTTTTTTTTCTTGTTTTGGGTTTCCTATTCCGTTTGTTGGCATTTAAGTCTTGGAGTTTACTTTCCAATTTGGAGACACCAATTGGTACGCTTTCTTTTTTTTCCTATACAATTTTGGGCGGTTTGTTGGGCATCTTGTCTTATCTTTCCTTGTCCTTCTTGTTTTTCTTACTTTTAATTTGTTTTCTTCTTGATTGACTGATCACTTGCAAGCCACATCTATTTCTTTTTTCTTATTACTCTTAAATGTTTGCTTTTTGAGCGGTTGGTTAGGCAACCTAAGGTGGTCTCTTTTTTTTGTTCTACGGGTAGTAGAACAAATCAGGCATTAAGATCAAGCTTTATCTTTCTCCGTCTTTCCCTTTCTTTATTTTTTTACTTTTTATTTTTTTCTTCTTGGGTCTATAGCTTTTCTATGAGCTAACGATTATTCTTTCTGTTTTCATTCTCTTTATGTTTTGCTTCTAAGGCGGTTGGTTGGTCATTAAAGGATTAGCACTTCCTTTTGTTTTTTTACGGAAAGAGAAACTAAACAAACATCTAAATCTTGTTTTATTTTTCTGCGTCCGTTTCTTTTCTTCTTTTCTTATCTTTCTTTCTTTTTATTTTTTTTTCTATTTTACTATTTTTCTTGTTTCTCAATCACCTTTCTTGTTTTATTTAGTTTAGATGGTTTTTGTTTAGTTGTGTTTGGTTTGAAACTTTGAATAGACAGCAATGTTGTTTCTTGTACTCTAAGTACTTTCGTCTAGTCGGCATTTTTGATGTTGTCAGTCACTGTTAGGATATTTCTTTTGTATGTTAAAAGTGTTTGGTGTAATTTTTGTACTGTAAGTTTTGTCCCGGATCGTCCACCTTTTGCTACATCGAGAATGGTAGAACTCAATTGTTTTGTTCTGAACAGATTGAATTATCCAGAGAAAAAAATTTTTTTTTGTTGATTGTGGTACGGTAATAATCTAACATACGCGCCCGGCGAGGCATTCATCTCTAAATATTCACACGCATCCACGTTATAAATGGGTGTAGTACTTTTGCTGCTTACGTAAAAGTTTTTCTAACTAACTAAAGGTAAGACTTGATTTTATTTATGCGATTACTTTGATTTTCTAGTAATTGTTGTTAACAATTTTGGATACCCACATGTGTTCTATTAATGGCGAAACATTAACTTCTGTTAGTTCATATTGGAAAAATTCCCATGACAACGTGACAATCCATTATCTAGTAAACATGCTGTTGGACCTACGTTGATTAAGGATATAGAAATTTTTGATTAATTACTACAAATATAACGTATTGGCAAGCCCACTTACCAAAATATCAATATTTATCTGGGGGGAACTTGGCGCATCTGGTTTTTTCTCATAGAACTTATGAACCAAAGATAACTTATTTGTGATAACGCCATATGTATGTGTTTGTTTCTCTCAGCAAATTTTAGGATCATCTGGGGAAGGTGCCGCTAATTAGTCGCATACTTCGAAACAAAAACACATGCTAACACATGTCAGTATACAGATTTATTATAAATATTACAATATATTAAAGTCTAAAAACTCTTCATACGAATAGCAGGCGTTATATACAAGACAATCTTTGATTCGTTTTTTGAAAGAAGTATATGGTAGGATTTTTATTGATTCAGGTAAACGGTTAAAAAATGTTTGTGAATAAATTTCAGGGCTATTCAGCGTTTTATTAATTCGGCGGTACGGAATTCGTAACATATCCTTGCTTATTGTGTCGTGGTTGTAAAGTTCAAATTGTTGCGAGTAACTATTGATGTTATTTCTTGCATGACAGACGGAAGCCAAAATAAAAATACTAGGCATTGTAAGAATTTTATTAGCTGTAAATGATCTTCGAGAGTTATGTCTATAATTTAAGTTAGTAATGATTCTTATAGCACGTCTTTGCAGTTTAAATAAACGGCTATGAGATGGACAATGTCCCCATGCTAAAATGGAATAAGATAGTAGGCTGTGACATAGACCAAAGTATGCGTTTTTTAGTATCTGAAACGATACCTCATTGTACAGTCGTCGAAGCACGAACAAATTAGCACTAAGTTTTGCGGCAATAAAATCGATGTGTTTATTATAATTTAATTTAGAATTTACGTAGACTGCTAAGAATTTTAAAAACTCTGTGTTAAGCATTTTGCTATTTTTATTGTTTATACGAACAGATTGTTGTCTGTTTGACAGATATGATTTAATTAACGATAAACTGAGTACATCAAACCCGTATATCAGCTTTAGTTTATTTAAAAGAATTTCGTGAGAGGTACAATCGAAGGCACGAGACAATTCTATAAATGTTGCTTTGCAGTATTGACCATTTTCAAAGCAGTCTAATGTGTTGGTGACAAACGATAGTATTGCGTCGGATGTACATCATCCCGATTGGAAACCAAATTGATGGTTATAAAAAAGATTGTTATTTTCTGAATATTTTGCTATGCGCGCATACATCACTTTTCCAAATACTTTTGAAAATGCTGAAAGTATTGATATCGGTCGATAATTGTTTACATCATTTACATCGCCTTTTTTATAAATATGTGTGACTGTGGCAATTTTCAGTAATTCCGCAAAGACACCATCTGAAAAAGCGCTGTTAACTAATTTTGCGTGTTTCAATGTATAAGCTTATGTTGCTTTTTATAAGATTTACAGTAACACCATACAGATATTTACTATTGCTGTTGTTTAATGAATGTAGTACGTTTCTGATTTCAATTTGAGAAGTATATTCAAATTTAATTTTTTTAAGATTAGACGTTTTCAATTTACAGATATCGATGGGATCTAATTTATTATGAATGATTATTTTTTATTTGTTATTTGGACAGTCTGCCCGACAAAATATGTATTAAAATCGTTTGTAGATATGTCAGCTTTTTTCTGTAGCGATTGACAATACTCCACATTGATTTTATAGGGTTACGCGCAGAATTAATTGCAGTATCATTGGCCAAAATGCTAGCATCTTTGATTGCGTTTTTATAGTAGGAACGAGTAGTCTTCTTAAGTTATTAAGAGATGATTTGTTCCATTTTTTCTGCAACTCACAGACTAAATGATAGCAGCTGCGTATGCTTTTTAAATTTTGATTAAACCATTTTATGCAATGGGTGTTTTGTCGAGATTTACCCATCTGTTCAGAAAAAGCTTTTTTAAATCCACTGTAGAAATCATTACAATTAAATTTCTCGTTAGAGTAGTCGTAGAGGTTGATCAGATTAGACCAGTTCGTTTCACTTAATAAAGTAAAAAGGGAATCACGTCCTACTCTTGTTATTGGTCTATAGATGCTATACATGTAGAACATCTCGTTTCTAGACATTTTAGACATTAGACAATTAATTGTAATTGATTGTCCCAGATGAACTGATAAATGAGAATCAGCAATATCAGATGTAAATATATTGTCTAAACAGTTGGCCAATCTTGTTGCTTGCCAGATTGTTTGAATAAATCCGAAAAAAGCTAGTAAGTTACATAATTGTACTGAGTACACATCATTAGTATTAAAGTGCACACTAAAATCTCCCGTTATAATATTTTTTGCATAATCCCTTAATATACTTAAGATACTATCCAGATTATTCATAAAAGTTTTGAAGTTTTCTAGGGATTAACGGTAAATTGTAAGAATAACTATATATAATGTTTTACATAATAGTGCAGTGACTTCACAATGCAATTCTAAAGACATCAACTTATATATATATATATAAGAACTACTCCGTGTGTTGCTTTACTTTGATAGAATGCAGACACTAGCTCGTACTCACCAATTTTTTAGCCATTTGTAAGATCAGTTTGAGATAACCAGTGCTTACTAACACAAATCAAATCATAATCTTTGTCACTTAAGAACACTTCTATAAACTCTAATTTATTTCGTATGCACTGTACATTTAGATCAGAGGTTCCCAAACTTTTTTGTGTAGTAGACCCCTTGCCATATTTTTTTGGTTTTGGGTAGACCCCCTATTTAACTGATATTGACTTTTTGTAAATTTTTAACTGTAGTGAAGTTAAGTGTTAAAAACTTAAAGTAAAAACACATGTTAAGATTTATACATTTATTAATTGAATTTAAATTAAAACTACTCAAAATAAAATCTGTTATATAAAATATACGTAACATAAAATAAACTAAGCAATAAGTAAATGTTTTTAGTGAGAAGAATGAACCTGATGCTTTAATAATAAATTATCAACATTTAGCGTCAATTTTGTAAGGTTTAATCTTAAATCTCCTCGGCTAATGATGTCCAGTCTGTTTCTTTTTTTTGGTAGCAGCGCTAAACTCCCTTGCAACTAGGTATGACGATGGAAAGGAAATTAAAAATTTTCTCGCTATATTCCATAATACGGAATAAGTAACGAGTATGTTGTTTTGCAGCCAGAATTGCTGATATCGGGTTTTAAACTGAACCTTGAGTTCTTCGTTTGTACTTAGTTCAGTCAGTTCCTCTTGTATTATGACATTCGTTTTTTCTATGTGATCATATGGGTTAATTATCCACGGTAGTATTACCATAGTCAAAACATCTTCAAAACTAATTTCAAAATCTGAGTAGAGGGCATTTAAATGTTGAACGTAGGTTGAAACGTCGTTTTCCTGGCAGTTTGTCTGTGACAAATTGGAGAACTGAGAAAATTCGCCCCGTCCAATATTTTGCTTCATTAGTTGAACTCTGGCAAGAAACTCTCATAAGATGGGTTTTGTTTTAATCAAATTTAGACTGGCGCCTTGTAACTGCAAATTAATCATATTAAATTTTGTAAACAAGTCTGTTAAATAGGCGATGTCTGTTTTCCACTTCATTAAATTGTCTTTTAAAATTTTATTTTTAGTATCCAGAAATTTTAAAATAGTCTCAAAAAGTGCAAAAAATCTTGTCAAACATAAGCCTTTCGACAGCCAGCGTACTTCAGTGTGAAGAAGTAATTGATGAAAGTGTTCGTCATTTTCTTCACACAACTGCGCAAATAACCGCGTATTCAACGCGTTCTTTCGCATTCGGTTTACTGCATTAATGACTAATTGAAGAGATTCGTGCAATCTAACACTCAAATTTTTAGCAACTAAATGTTGTCGATGGATGACGCAATGTATTGCTAATACCCCTGACACATTTTGTTTTAAATAGCTTAGAAATCCACTATAACGTCCAACTATGGCAGGTGCTCCATCTGTAGCTACTGATATTGTATTTGATAAAAGGATTGCTTTTTCAATGAAGTAATCCTTCAAAACATTAAATATTGATTCACCTTTAGTGTTGGTTGTCAAAGTTCTTACGAAGTGCAGTTCTTCGTAGATTTCTTGATTCATAATAAAACGAACATATTCCAATAATAATGCTGCACTACCAAGTAAAGTTGACTCGTCCAGTTGTATAGAGAAATGGGTCGTTTGAAAACAATTACACAAGAAACTTTCAATATCAGAACTCATTTCATCAATACGTCTTTCAACAGTATTGTTGCTTAAGGAAATTTTTTTAATGATATCAGATGCAGGTTTGTGTAAAACAGTCTTTAAAACCTCTTGAACGGCTGGCAAGATTAACTTCTCTCCGATAGTATGCGGTTTTCCGGATTTTGCTACAGGTAGTGAGATATTGTAAGACGCCCGCAAACCATCATCGTTTCTTTGTGACGTCCAAGCGAACATTCTGTCTACCGTGGGTCTCTTCTGAAGTTTATCTTTGAGTGTTTGAAAGTATTTCAAATCTTTATCTGTTTTATCAGGTTGACATCTTCTCAGATGATCCGGCAGCTTAGATGGTTTTATAGCGTCATTGCCTAAAACTTTGTTGCATAAAAGGCACATAGGCAATTGTTTGTCCGACAATAATGGAATGAAGCCAAGTTTCAAATAATCAACACTGTACTGTCTACATTTCTTTTTTAGAATTGGACATGGCATCAGTCATCTGTGGGCAAAATTAAACTATTTAAATAAGACATAAAGTCTAGCAGCTGTATATCAAAGTCAAATTTAAATCGTATGGTCTTAGATTTTATGGCAGGCATAGGCGTACAGCCATTATAAATGAATGTGAGAAGGGGAAAGTTATGAATGTTACTTACGGTTTTGATATGATGAAACTTTAAGAAAATTTGAAAGTAACATGACAAAAAATTTTAAAATAAAATATTATACAACGAATAATAATAACAAATTGTTATGCGATTTATCTCTACGTACATTCGACTATCATGTGTAAAAATTCACTGGTTCCACTTTAGTAATAATACAAAATTTTAATTTTAATATAGAGAAGTATGTACAGTGCAATATCCATAATCCGAACTTCCGGAATCTGAAAATTTCATTAATCCGAACTGGCCCACAGTGTAACGACCAATAGACACAAGTACGGTTTTTTAACTTTTTTTGTGAAGTTATTTGGTAAGATATATGTATTTATAAAAAAATAATAAATGGCTAGCAAGGTCGTAAATAAGTAAATATTGACACACATACATATTTATTTATGTGACCTGCCAAAATATGTAGTTTAATTCCAAAATAATTTTTTTTTAATATGTTTCCTATATGTTAGCATTTGAATTCTATGGAAAAAAAAAGAAGAGAGTGTGTATTGGAAATTTTTCAAAAACCACGCAGCTGTACAGTTGTAGATTTCTTATTTTCTTAATGTATCTTTCAAAGTGGTCACATATTGTACGTTAATAATAAAATACATACGTAATATGTACAGTTGTACAGTACAGTTGTCTTTTTTTAGATTTTTCCGAAAACATTCCATAATCCGAACATCTCCTTGCAGCAATTAGTTCGGATTACGGAGGTTGCACTGTAATTATAATAACGATTGCTAAAACTTTGAAAAAGAAACTATTGAGGAGTACTCGTGTAATTTTGCATGATTTGAATATTAAACTACTAATAACTGAAGTCATAATTGGCGTAATTTATCTATCTTTGCTAACTACGAGTACAAAACTAAAATTTAATAAAAAATAATGTACTTACTTTTCTCCGGCACTCTCAAACAAAATAACACTGATTCACTATAATTTGTGTGATAAACTACCAGTTTATATTTTTTTAAATATTTCTTTAGCACTTTCCTTTTCAAGATTCAGGAAACTAATAAACGTATTTGTCTTACATTCGTATTTATAGAGTGACGAATTCAACAAGTCAGTGCAAGTTCGCGAAGCTCTGAGACTGCGCGTATGCTTGTAACAAGATGATACTGGTATACCATTATGTGCAGGTTTTTAAAAGTTCAAAATGTATTGCGACCACAAAGCGTATGCTTACATCCTACAACTTACGCAGTTTTATAAACATAAATAATAATTTTTTTACTTCAGAGGTACTTTTATAAATACAAATAAAAAGTATAATGTAAATAAATAGGTACTATCAGTGTATGTTGAGATCCACTATCGTGGACCCCCATTTTCATTTCATGGACCCCAAAAATTTTTTTGGGGGTCAATATAGACCAGTTTGAGAATCACTGATTTAGATGAAATCGTTTAATTTTTAGGACTTTATTGTTTGTCTTCGACTTCGGTGAAAAAACCTGGTGACGTAGGAATCAGCGGGCTATAGCTTGGGATCCATTGCTGTATCTAAGTTGCGAAGATTAATTGTAACTTTAAAAGAGGCGTAGCGTGTTAGATTTTTGGGTTAAATTTCTTCACATTTGACTTCGGGTAACGTAGATTCAAGCAGGTTATGTACGGCTGCACTTGAAGAACCAGGAGCGACAAATAGGTAGGCCTTTTTAGGTACGGTTTTTACATTATAAACCTGATGATTATCGCCAATAATCAATTTTTGTAGCTGTCGATTTGGATATTTTTTTTCTCAGCAAAAGTTCGTTTGCTTAACGTAGATTCGGAATTTGTGGTTCCGTAACAAAACCAATTTGTATCTTGATAAGAGGATTGTGCTGCTGTGTCGTAAGAGGAAGCGTACCCTGACTTAACTTTATCGCTGTATAGTAATTGTTTATCCTTTTTCATTATTCTATCTGCAGAATTTTGTTTCTTATTGAACCGTAAAGCATTATTGTTCATAGGGTCATTTGAACTTGAATTGTAATCGTGAGATATGAACAGCGTTAAAGCTGTTTGAAGTTATACTATCGTATTCACGTTGAACGTTACTACAATTTATGCCTAATTTTTAATTAGGATCAGAATCTAATTTTGTGGCATCATTGATTGATGGTTCAATGTTAATAGCATTGTTGCTTTTATTTATTTGTTGTAATAATCCAATTTGATTATTTAAAAAAGTAGTTTTATCTCTTAGTTCAGAGATAATTATATTCTTTTGTTTAATGATGTACGATACTAGTTGAATATCAACAGTATTATTTTCTATTAACGATAATAGTTGCTCAAAAGATTCACATACCGCATTGTTGGGTTCCGTTCTTTTTGGTAACGAGACCGATTTTGGAATTGAATCACAACAGTCAATTGTTTTTCCGTCGATTATGATAACGTTTTTTAGGTATTCTGTGCAGCTTGCATGAGTAACTGTACCACAACTTACACAAATAAGACCACTTTTAGCAATTTTATTACACCGTTTACACGGAGCTTGAATAACACTCGCCATCTTTTTCAATAGATTAAAATCATGTGATTTTAGTTGTTAATAAATCGTTTATAGATTTTATTAGAATAAAATGATTCATAGTTTTCAAGTATTTGTGTGTATCGCTAGCGTTGAGTGATTGATATCGAAAATGTAATATGAAAACGACATGGGTACGTAGCCGGATTGGAACAAAATAGATCGAATCTAACTCCAGAGTTGAGACAATGATAACAAAACATCTAAAAACGTTTAAAGAGGTATAATGGGCGTGTTAAATAAGTCATATTCTAAGCTCTGAAGAAGTAAACTTTAATACAAAAACAAATGAAAATCTAAGAAAACACTGTTAAAGAGTTATGTAATTAACTTCTAAATCAAACTAAATTCTAATCTCCATAAGAGTTTATTTATGCAGATTTAGCGTTTTAGCAAATGATTTTTGTTTCAGAGAATTTGACAAAAATCAAAAATGCGCTTAAACAAGTTATATAAAACCTAGAAATGTTTCGGTTAGATTATTTTGCAAACAATATCTGTGCAAAAACGATCACATCCACTTTAATAACAGAAATGTGTTCTATAATTATTATTTTGTTGAAATCAATGGTTATATCTGTGAATACAGCAAATAAATCAACAAAAACCTTTTCAATTCTTCAAATAAAAATTAAAACAATAAAGAAAAATTTTGTACTTAAAACTTGTATTTATAAAATATGTTATAATTTATTTATTTCAAAATATGCTTTACTTTATTGGATTAGACAAAATAAATTTACTAATTGCGGTAAAATAGCAATTTTTGGCGTAATTATTTAGTTAATTTAAATCCATTTTTTTAAAAACAATTTAATTTTTAAAGTTTTAAAATAGAATAATGAGTAATAGCATTAAGGTGAACAAATCTAAACTGTATATAATAACGATATTAAACAATTTCTTGTAAACTATTATTTTACGTCGCATAACACATGCATTAGTTTTATAAACGTATCGTATTGTATTGAACTTCTAGACACGTTTTGCTTTGTCAGTTTACAATCTGCGTCAAATTGGATCCAAATAATATACATGGTAATTTATCTAATCTAATCTCAGATCCTGCTACGAATGATCCATAAACAATTAACGATTCAATATAACTATTAAGTATCTAAGTAATATCATTGTTTATATACATTATAGTTAGACAATGAGATAGCTTTATATGGAAACAGATTTTTTAGTCATGTTAGATGGCGATAGTGAAAACAAGGTATTAATTAAATGCAAAGCCTCAAACCGTTTTTGGTTATTAAAAGATTGCAAACGATGGCGGCACAAGTAAGCTACTTACACACGCTATTAGTTTCGACATACGTGCAAAGCAATGTTTTACCAGTTAACTTGCTTTGATTCTGAAAACTCTGAGTTTGCAAAAATAATTTGTACACTTTGATTTCTGTTTACAAACAAAATAAAAAATAAATAAAATCCTGCAAACGTTTCTATAAAATTATAATCGGTTGAGTGGTTTGTTTCATTTACTTTCTTTTAATTTCCTTTTCAAGTCGGAAGCCAACGAAGATGTGCTGATTTAATTTTTTTTTAATTTTTATACTACTCAAAAGGCACATAAAATATAAATATACAAGCTTATTAGCACTTTAGATGTATCTTTAGCAATAAATACAGGGCGATGCTTCAAAGATTCGGACTTCAGAACCAAATTAATGATTTAAATTTTCGTATGAATTACTTACAGCGCTCGCCGCTTATCGAAATCATGGATAATGTTTTCAATCGGGTAATGTTATCACTTTACTAAAGTAACAATCCGGACGCATGCTACTACATAGAAAAAACGCCGTTTATAGTAATCATAATTTAGGTTTATGTTATTAATTTATTGTCAGGTTTGTTTCTATACACGATCAATAACTTATTTTGTATGCATTTTTGAGCTGAATTTTCACAATACGGTTGTTTAGAGTGAAAATTTTTATCATTGTACTCTAAAAATAGTTGTTTTGCATATTTCTCTTGTTTTTGCAGTGTTGTTTATTTATTAAAATAATTTGACTGATTTACGAAACGGTACATTATTTTAACATCTGTGAATACATTATCTTCGTGAATTAACTTGGAAAGCACGTGCCTTCTTAGAATAACAAATTAAATTAACTACGTCTTATGTGATAACATTGTTTTGTTTTTATTTTTACTGTCAGCAAATTTCTGAGAAGAATTCTGTAGTTCTTAGAACAGTGAATGAAGCAGCATAACGTTGTTTTTGATTTCTTTTATTAACGGTGTCAACAAACTGTTTAATGCTACAGATCCGTTGGCTCAAAATGCTGATTTTTTAAAACGTTTTATAAATTTTTTTAACTTGTATTGACGCTTTGATTTCACCTTCTAAATTTTAACTCATTGTAGGTAAAAGGAAACGAATGATTCAGTGCTTTTGCTTATAATTACATCTAAATATATCATTTCTTAAATGTATAAACCAGTGGTTTGCATTAGTCTTGTAACAATTGATTGTATTTATGTTTATCTTGTGTTATTTATTATAACGTAAATCCAAAGCGTTTGTGGTTAAATTTTTAAGAAGGTAGCGACAATGTGCGAATAAATTATCTTTACAAGATTATAATATAATTTGTCGTAAAAGTATACATAAATACTTATGAAAACTGCATTATTATAAGGATAAATAATAACAAACAGATATCAGGCATGTGCGGAACAAACATTTTGATATCTTGCAACTATCGATGAACGCCGAAAGATAATTGTATACTTCTGAATTGTGATGCAGTTAAAAAAACTGATAAGTGTTCTAATAAATACTAACTTCTTTAAGTTAATTTGAGCATGTTATTATAAAATGAATAATTTGTTTTTAAGGATTAAATTACTTAATCAGTTTATAACCCTGCAAAAGTCCGGTAAATTACTGTTAACATTTCCTTCCCATCAAAAGAAAACCCTACAAGAAAACAAGTAGTTAGGTTACAAATCACAAATCTTTATTAATTCTAATTGCCTTGAACTTCTCAAATATATTTACATTTCACTACAAGAAAGTCATCACTAATCGTCAACGTTTACGAATATAACCTAAAATATGTAATTTATAAAACACTTATTTTACGCTATAAAAGTAATGCAATACCTTCTACATGACACTCAATGATTTTGTTTTCAAATTTTATAATTTGTGATGCAGATAATATTTGTAAAATTCTTCTAAATTGTATTTTCATAATTCATTATCTTGTACGTTAATAAGTTTGGCCTGTACGGAAATGACTTTGACCTGTCCGAAAAGGAAATTAGACAATCACAATGCACAACGTTGTGTTACAAGCTTTTGGTATTACGAACCTTGCACGGCCAAACTCGCAATAGTCGATGAGAGGGTAGGTTCAAAAAAAAATATATATAAAAGATGTTTCAGGGCGCCAGAGCTTATCCCAAAGTCATACTTCTGTCCGCTCACAACAGAATGGTGTAGAACTTGTAACAATTCGAAGATTCGTAATCCTTCTACTCAGCTGTTTGAGTAGCCCAAACTGGTTCGTAGGAAATAATAAGCACACAAAAAAGAGAATTAACAACTTTAATCGCCCTCAGTCTATCAATAACAGTTATCACAGTTGAAGTTGTATTAAGTAACAGTCATTACACCCTACAGTTGGAGTTATTAAAGACTAGAAAAATTTACATTAAATAATTATAACGGTATTAACGTTTGAGTTCGGAATAGTCAATTTAGAGAATTATAGAAACAAGAAAAGTTAAGATCTCGATGCCTACAACATCGGCAACCCACCACACACAATTATAAACAACTGAGGTACATATTTTTCAACTACATACAATATGCGAAACATTTATTTCATTGATGTTAAATACCCGAATGGTAGCTACGCGTTACACTTATTTACTAATGTTAAATTGAAATCCCACAGTTCGTGAGTAATTGTACGTGACCACGATATGTAAAGTAAATTCAAAGCACTCACCCGAACTCCAGTACCCACTAGCCCGAAGAAAAACGTTTTTCTTCTTCAGTGGCCGGCAATTAAAGATTAATACGAATCGTGTCACAATCCCCAACTCACAAAGATAGTTCAGCTAAAACAATTTTACATTAAATAATTCATGAAATATATCTCAAAAGTAAACAAAACGTGCATCGATTACTGTATGTAGTGAGAATCGAAAATAGGTGGTTATTAATATGATTAACGTCGTGTCATCCACGTGTAGTATAAGTTTGCCCAGGACGTCTCCGCAAGACCCCAATTTTGCACCGTGGAAATCGCCTTCTGCTAGCGCTCGAGTACGGCAACGTGATGCCTCATTTAGTAGTAGTTTACGATATCTATTTATCGAGAATATAACAGGTGTAACATGAAAGGACGTAAAATGGCTGTCAAAAGGAAAACGAATTACAAACGAGTTTATACTAAAAGACGACTTTAGCTTACCCTGTAACGTCTCAAAGAAACTAGGTAATTAAATAATTATAAATGGTTTTCCATTATTTCCCAGATGGTAACGGATATATCTCAATATTCACTAGTTACAGACCATTTACCTCATTCACATGTGACGACTTTTTACCAAATGACATCTAATGAGAAAGGAACGTTAGAGGGCGTCAAAACCCGAATCTAATTTTTCGTCGAAACACATAGGCGTGCATACTGAAAATTTCGTCCGTAATAACATAGACGTACGCAAAGAAAATTCGACCGTAACAGTTGCTTAATCATAATTAAACATACAATGTATCGTATTATCTGTTAGTCGTAGAAAAAAATTATTCCCAAATTATAGTATAATATTTTATGTTTTTTAAGAGTTGAATAATTAATAGCTTTAATACGGTACAATATTGGTTTGTCGTGGTATTTCTGTTTCTAAATATTAATAATTTACACATTGCAAATAATTATTTAGAAATACAAAAGTTAATAAAAGTCAAACAGCAGTACATTTTGTGGTGTTAAGCAACTTACAATAAAAGATGTAACAAAAGAAAAAATCTAACAAAGAATCGCGTCGAATATAATCATTAACAAAAAATAAAAATAAACACTTTTTTTTTTAATTAAAAATTAGTTACAAGTTACTGCAACGACAGTGGTATTTTAGTTATAATATAAATGACTGTTTTATTAACACTCACGTAATGATTTGACCATATTTAAGTAAAAAGCAAATTTTAGCTTAAATAACGTAAATGTATGTAACTAAATCTACAAAGCTTGTTTTTAGTTAATCCTTGTGAAACTGAAGAAGTATTTAAACTAAGAGTAACGTTTTAGTATGTTCAACCACTGTCAATAAAGTTAGTATATACTGTTTGCCGTCTGCTTTATGTTTTGACTTTATTACAGCATTTAATCTGTCGTGTGCATATATACAAAACCATCGGGTTTTAAGACATAATGCTTATTTGTTGTAGATCTAAATTATTGTTTCAAGACATTATTAATTTTGGAATTAGCTGTGCTTTTTTTTAGTATTGTATTAAATTTATATGCTGTTTTTTTAAGATATAGAAAATAGTTTCTTACAATTTTTTTAATAAATAGTCTGTTTATTAATTTATACTGTCAGCAGTTGTCTAAGATTTCTGTTGCAAATGTAACACATATTAGTGATAAACATATTATAAATAAAAATTTTTATAATTACTACAATTACAGTAAATAATATAAAATTAAATGTTTTTATTATTACCCGAGTCCTACAGTTTTCACATCTCATTGTATTTACTCGGTTTTTGTTTATTGATTATCTATAATTTAAAAAAAAAAAATCATTTAATATTAAAAACTTACAAATTATAAAACGTAATTATTGGTTATCAACGTTCTTCTTTAAAAAACAAATATAAAAAATTATAAATGTAATATGTATCAAATTTTATCAAAAATTTTACTTTTTCTAATTATCAACACGACAAGTTCTCATTATCTAGACTGCACGTGTGTAACAAAAATTACACATATTCAATATAACAATGGATAGGTTGTGTAAAAACGCTCAAACACGTCGATTTTTGTTTTTAATTTACTGTTTAAAAATGTTATTTTCCGCTTCCTATTCCTCAAAACTTAAGCGTTATTAGCCCCGACTTTAAAAATATAAACAACAAGGTACACTTTCTGATACATTATTTGATAAATTTTTTTGTGCTCTGTAGTGTTTGGGTTGGTGTTGAACACAAGCTTAATAGTAAAAAAAATGTAATTCCACTTAATTACAATTTTATGTTAATCGTATCGGGTCCTTTCACAACAACCACGGTCTTCTACATACTACTAATCTCTCCTCTCAACCATTTCTGATTTTATAACAATCTACATTTGCTTTGTGAAAGATGATTGAATTTTTACAGGAAATAAATTAACGCACATTTATTACATAACTATAATTTTAAACATTAAAAAAATATTATTAATTCTTACACTACACCTCCGGAAGAAAAAAATGTTTTTTCAATCAACAAAAAAAAATTCCTCTTACTTGTAGTATAGTTTAAGTCTATTTTTATACACTAACAAATTTTCCGTCTATCTCAATTACTAAGTATGAAGATTTATCATCTACCACTTTAAAAGATCCTTTAAACAGAGGTTCAAATTTATGTCCTGATTCAACCTTAAGCATTATATTATTACCTGTATTATAATTAACTATAATACGATTCCTATAATACAACATTTTTTTTTCTTTTGACATCAATAAATTATTACAAGACAAGCTTCTTACAGACGATATTTAAGTTCAGATCGATAATCGTTTAAATTATACATTGGGTCGTTACGGAAGGTACCTAATTTTACAAACACAAGTTTATGTGGCTTATATCGTCTTTCCGTATGCACCGTGTTATTGTAAGCAAAACACCAATATGATGTCCAAAAGCTCCACGTTCCGGGATGTTTAGCAATTTGCATTTTGAAATAAACACCTAAACATTTGCGTGTATTTTTCAACACTTTCAATGTTTGGCGATGGTGCGCGCTGAAATTAAGTTGTTTTATGTTTAATAATTTACACGTTTCCGTTGTTATAGAAGCTAAAAATTCAATACTTTTATCAGAGACTATTTCCTTCTGGAATACCGTATCGTAAAATAGTTTTTCGTAAAGCTACGCGCAACCGATGTAGCTTCTTTATTTTCGAGAAGATAAGCTTCTACAAACTTAGACAGCATTGTAAAGTCAATAGATATTCATTTCCGTAATTATTTTGTTTGATCGTCTAACGAGATCTAGATAAATCTTTTGAAATGAGTGCATTGCCGTTGTTGTTATATTCTAGGTTCTAGATTCGGTTTTGAGTGTTTATACTGTTGATAATCGTCACACGTTTTAACTAAATTTTCAACATCAACACATTAACCTTTCCAAAAATAGTACTTTTTTATATTATTAAGCATGCGAGTGATTCCTGCATGTCCTTCTGTAGACAATAAGGGAAAGTCATTTAAAATTATTGTCGTGATTCAAGATTATCAATTACATACCTAATTATTTTTTATTATTGTTTTTTTTAAGTTTTAAGTTGTTTTTAAGTTACTTTATTAGCCAGTTTTAAAATTTTTTCTATTAATAATTTGTGTTTCTTATTTTTCATTACAAACAATTTCGGAATTTTGTATTTTGCGGATATTAATTCGAGCGGTCTCAGCGACTCACGTAGTAAAGACACTCTTTCATCTAGTATATTGTATGTCGACTCAAAGCGCAAATTAAATTATTGTCTATATAATTGTATTCTTTGTCATTTATAATGTTATTAAACGAATTTTCATTCAGAAGTTCTACTACTCCAAAGCTATCAATCCTGCTGTGATGTAGACCTGAATTTGACTCTATATTATTATTGTGTTGCTTACTAGTTTGGTTTCTAGTTACCACAATTGTAAATGTAATTTTTGTTTGTCTATTTTTATTCGAGAAAGTGCACCCGCTACTACATTTTTCTTTCCTCGAATGTATTAAATGGTAAAATTATATTCTTTTATCTAATTTTGGTTTACGTACTTTAAGCATTTGTAATGCCGAATAAAAAACTTAATGGTTTGTAATCGATAAAAATTACAAATTTTCGATCGTAAAGGTATGGTAAAAGGTGTTTAACAGCTCAAACTCCTCTTAACAATTCTTTTTCAATCGTACAATAGTTTCTTTTCGCTATGTTCAGAGTTCGACTGGCATAATCGTTGCCGTTGCAAAGTACAGCACCAATTGCGTATCCAGACGCAATGTTTTTTTTAATCCGTTAGTTTTAGAAAAATTCGGATACTGTAGCATAGGAAGGTTTTGTTAACGTATTCTGTAAAATTTGGTACGATTGTTGACTTCTCTCAGCCTTTGAAAATTTTTAATAAAATTTTTATTATGCTTACGCAAAATGTTACCAAAAACAATAAGGTTGTCTACATATGCAAAACAAGCTTTGTAATTGACCCTTAACATTGATATTGCCATGGCTCATAAAGAAAACTGGGACTAATTTTAAGATCCATTGGGAGTCGTTTTATTTGATATTGTACTCAATCGGTAGTAATGCCGTACATGGGCGACTATCTGGTTCTAATTCAATCTCATAGTATCGTTGTGATAAATTTAAATAAGAAAAATATGTAGTTCCTGATAAAGAGTCTAATATTTCTGCAACATTGGGCTAAGGAAATTTAAATTTTTTTATTTAATAACCTATAGACTTATAGTACTCTTTATTTCTTTTGGTCGTTTTGATCAGGTTTTTTTGAAACTGCTAATGCACCTAGTTTCCTTGATAATGTCATTTTGTTTTATTTGCTGAATTTGTCTATGAATTTCTTCTTTTTGGCTATTTGGGAAGCGGTATGGTTTAACATGAACGGATGTATAATCACTTAGCAAAGTTATTTATTGCTTATAAATATTGGTTGTTGTAAATTTATAGTTGTCTAGATAAAAAATATGAGCATATATAGCGCAAAGTTTTTGAAGTGAATACCGTTCTTCTACATTTAAAGACGCCATATCTGATAAATTTAATAATTTATCAACTCCTTAAACTAAGCTATTTAAATCCCCAATACCACACACCTCATAGTCAGCTAATTTAAGTCTCTGCGGTTGAATATTTTGCAAAATAACTTATTCATAGCAAACAGATTTCATGTTATTTTCGGAGCTGCTTATACTTCCCGCGACAAAAACATTTTCACATGGTTTTCCTGGTAAGATTAAAAAGTCTTGAATTTCATTTGATCTTGCATACCTAATTATTTTACAACGAGGTGGTACTCTTGTATATAGTATTTCATGATTTGCTTCTAACGGAAGTGTTATCTGTATTTTACAATCTACATGGAAAGTAAAAATATACCTATTTATAAAAATTTAAAGTTGTTGAAAATTTTTTGAAAAAATTTGAACTTATAATTCGATGCACATTGTTATCAAACTCGTCAAGTAACAAAAATTTGTTATACACTATTATATCATTTGCAAACATTTGCATTTTTGCTGATCTATCTGAGCGGATTAACTCAGTTATTCTATTCACTCTAATTTTCTTTGATGAGTCAACTATTTTATTACCTACTAAGTAAATTTTAAATATAATACTGACACTATCTAATAGAAATATAAGATTTTTATTACCGTATCCTCTTTTTACAAAATAATCCATTCATACTACAAATGGCACCACTTTTATATTTATTTGCATTCGCTTTTTTTTCTTATGTCTATCCCAAACAACTTTTCTCCCACACCCCACACTTGTCCTATTAACCTGTTTCCTTCCCTTTTTGTGTTTTTCTTCCTTATTATCCTGCTTCATCGTGTAACTCAGGTATGTGAATTTATTTTTGTTTTCCCCGTATTTACTTTTATTTCTTTTTTTTTCATGTATTTTTCCAGCGTTTTTATCATCTTCTTCATTTCCTTTTCTTCTTTAGCCCCCAATACTATGTCATCAGCATACGCCGCAACGACCACACCTTTACTTTCCTTACTACTATCTCTTCTATCTGTTGTCCACTCATTGTTTCTTCCAAATCTCCCGTATGTACTGCAAACAGGCTTGGGCTTAATAGCAATCCTTGCTTCAACCCTCTTCTTGTAATGAATTTTCCGCTCTCCTCTTCATTCACTTTTACCCTGCTCCTCGTTTCTTTGTAAATTTTCTCCATTCTTTCTATTAATCTTTTATTTAGTTTTTACTCCTCAGGTATTTCCACAGTTTTTTCTGTTCACTTTGTCAAAAGCGGCTTTTAAATCTACGAACCGTGCCACTATTTTCCCCTTTTTTTTCTCTAGCTCTCTATTCGCTAAGTGTTGCAGTACATATATGTTGTCTATCACTGTTCTTCTCTTTTTGAATCCCGCTTGTCCGTCAGGTACCAAAGTTTATTTCTTGTATTCGTTTCTGTAGTCTTCCTTGTAGTACTATCGCATATATTTTTTATGCCGTGCTTAATAATGTCTCCCCTTTGTAATTCTTTATTTCTGTTTTTTTTTGTATATTGGGCATATTATTCTCGGAAATCCCTTCCCTTTCCATATTTTATTTACTATTTCCGTTATCTTTTTGCTACAATTTCTCCCCCGTATACCTAATTTTTGCCGTATATCCCATTTTCTTCTGTTGCTTTCCCTTTTTTACTTCTTTCTTTATTGCTTCTATTACTTTGTTTTTGTTTATTCTATCTCTATCTCTTTCTTCCTGTTTTACTACAGCTTCTTTTCTTTGCCATTCTTCTCTTTTATTTCTCTTTGTCCTTTGTTTGTTTTTTTCCCGTCCTATTTCTTTCTTGTATTTTTTCTTTTCCCATATTCTTGCATTAAAATTCCCTCCTAATATTATCAATCCCTCCTCCCTTCTATCATCCCTTTTATGTTCTTTCTGGTCTCTTTCATTCTGCTGCTATAAACCGTCATTATTTTAATTTTTGTTTTTTCCTACTGTATGTTCCTTTCTGCAATTGCTCTTTTCTGTTGCACTTTCTTTTTCTCTTCTTGACTCAACCATTTTCTTTTTTTTCCTGTTATTATACCTTTCCTTGCACCCCCTTTACTGTTCTCTCTTTCTGCATGTTGCACCACTCACTTAAATTCCTCAAGCAACTCTTTTTTCTACTGTTCTTGTTCATTTTCTTCCATCTATGTCTTCTGTAATCCCACTACATCCTGTTTCCTAATATATTCCCAAAAACCCAGATCCTTGTTCTTTATTCCCGCTACGTTCCAAAACAATACTCTCAGCTCATTCATCTCCTCCTGTGGTTCTTCTTTACTTTCCTCTATTCCTCGTTCTTGGTCTTTTCTCTTTTCATTACTCATTATTCCTTTTCTTTACCATTTTGTCAACTTTCTTTGTTTTTGCAACCTTTTTTTAACCTTTAGTTTTTTACTCTTTGTTTACGTAATTTCTTTTCCCTTGTTCTGCTCAGGCTCCTGTTTTTGTCGTTCCGTGTATGTATCTTTCTCCATTTTCCTGTATCCTACCTATACTCTTTTCCTTTCCGATCTTTTTTCGACCGCTATGTTCATTAATTCTCTTTGTACTCTACTTTCGTCCCATGTCAAATCGTAATTTATATAAATTTTTGTGTTCCTTAACTTCTCATCTTCCTTCTCTCTATTTATCATTGTCACCTTTTTCGCTTTTACTTTTACATTTAATTTTTCTTCTAGCATCAATGCTAAATCCTTTTGTGGTTCTTCTTTTCTCTACCTCTTTATTACAATATTGTTCTTTCTTTTCTATCTTTCATAATCTTCCGCTTTTTCTCCAGTTTTTCTATTTTTTCCACTGGTTCTTCTTTTTTCTTCCACTTCATTTCCTTTTTCTTATTTTTCCTTTTATTTTTTTGATTTTTTGCCTTATTCTTTGCATGTTTTTTCCATCTCTTTCATCATCTCTCTCATTACTTCTATAGATCCTCCATTTCTTTCTGTTCTTTTCTCGTTTTGCTTTCTGTTATTGAGCAGATTCTTTCGATTTCCTTCGTTATCTTTTGAATGTACGGTGATTTTATTGTTTTCTTTATTGTTTCAAATATTTGTTGTCTGTCATTTTCCTCTTTCTTTCTTTCTTTTTTATTAATTTCCTTCTCTATTTTATTTCTTTGTACTTCTTTTGCTTACTTTTCGCATTTAAAACGTCCCACTTGTAGTGATTTCGCTTTAATTTTGACTTCAATGCAATCATTTCTATTAATGCAAGAGGTTATTTTTTATCGCTAACCTTCTCGATAGTACTGTTTATTTCCATTGTTCGTCGCAGTTTTATACTTTTCCACAACGGTTTTACACCTTTCACGCTTACGTTTTTGTTGACTGTCTTTAATTACATTTCGTTTGAAAGACTTAACTTTTTCCCATACATTTTTAAATTCTGACATTAATATACAAATTAAAACTAGTTTGCAGTAATACAACCCAGTTAGATTAGCTGCGGTTTTCTTATGTAAATTATTGCTGATTTGATGCACAGTTTTTTTATCACATATTAAACAAACACAACATTTGCACTATTAACTATTATTGGCGGCACTACTGATCTACACGTTCCCGAAATCTTCGGGATCAACACATGCACTGAATTAATAACCTTTTTTCTAATAAAGTATGCTATTCGTATGACTGCCAAAACGAAAATTGCAACGAGCATGTAGTCGGTCTTATTTCAAATTTCTGTGGTTGTTGCTGCAAAATTACATCCTGTACCTGCTGCCTCTACTATAATTTTTTATTTTTGGGTTTGGCTGTTACTCACTATATTTTTACTATATACTTCTTAACTTTTATATATGGTGAATCTCCTATATAACTAGCAGGGTCGCCATGTAGTGTTTGAGTTGGTGTCGTCGTAAAAAAATGTCATTCCACTAAATTAAATACATTCGCTTTGTGAAAGATGATTAAACTTTTACAGAAAATGAATTAACGCATATTTAAAGAATTGCTAAAGTTTTACTGTAATAGCGCAACCGATGCTCAGTACAGTTCATTAGCTTATCACTGGTTCAATAATCTTACATGTCAGCAGTCTACACATTCATTACATAACCACAATTTTAAATATCAAAAAAATATAAACAATTTTACACTACGGCTTAATAAAACAAAACAAAATTTGCTGTATTCAGCAACCAGTAGTTATAACAGCTAAAAACCTGTACACCATATTATCTGTAAATGCGTTTTCTCATTATTATTATTGAATAAGCAATTACTGCTAAAATATTAAATAAAAAAAAACCTTATACATAAATATTTTAAATTCAATTTTTACTTTTGCATTTTTTATTTATTCGGTTAGTAAGTTAAAGAACATTACACAATATCTTTAGAATTTCATAAAAATTTTATTACGAAAACTTTCTATTCTAACATTGATTCTACTTAATAATTTATTTTATTTACAAACAATTACGTAATAGAAATAAATATGAGTATTTATATTATATTAGAATAAAAAATCTATAACAAATACTCCACAAATATTTTTAAAGAGATAACAAAAGACTATACGTTTTGTATGTTTTAATAATTAAATTGTTGATACCCGAAACAATGCAATGTTATATTACGTTATTTGTAAATAAATTGCCATTTAAATGCATTTTTATTTGTTATTTACAAATAATATTAAAAAGCAGTTTGATACTAATCTAAAAATTAACTAAAATGATTTAACTAAAACCTATTATTCGACAAAAACTATGAAAAACTATGTAGCTTTAAGTAAACTGTTAGATAAAGGTAAAACTAAATAAGCTTTGTTTGCTTATAACTTTAGTATTCTTAACAACGGTTTGTTTGCTGTTATTAGTAGTCTAACCTAAATTTTTATTGCATGTTGATCTATTAAAAAACTATTCTTATCACTTGGAATTCCCTTCTCTCAAAATAGGAGTGGAAGTAAGTAAGTTAGTTAAATTAAACTCAATTGAAATAAGTAAACAAACAAAAAAATATAAAACGAATAAAAATCGTAAATGAAATACAGCAACACATCAAATCCTCTTAGGTATTTTAAACCAAAATTAAATTAAACTTTGCATGGCCTTGTACGCACAAATACAAATAAAAAATTCAGTTAACTAAAATTACATAATAAAAAAAATCTTACGACTAGATTTAATATTATAGATTTGACGGATTAAATATCGTCAATTAAACAAAGTTGTAGTTTGTTACATAAAGTATTTAACGTAATACAAACAACAAAAAAAACGTAAGTGTCGTAAATCAAAAGTTTTTTTAACGGTACGAGCTTTTAAAGCGCTTAAATTTGCAAAAAATAATATCACAATTGGTTTTAAACGGTATTTGCACATACTTTAATTCGTTTACGTAGTTCCCAGTAAGCTAGTTTTTTGAATTGGACGTAAGACGTCTAACGTGATATTGCCAAAAAAACTTCAGATAGTTCATAAGTTTGTATTATTTCGTCGAAAGATTAAACTAAACCACTTAAAAGCAATATTGTATTGTGTAGCACAAACACGAACGATTGCACAATTCCTTGGTACGATACTTGAACTTGGTATTAAGTGAAACGTTCAAACCGTAAAATGTACAAAATAGGATAACCTAACTTAAACTTTCAGTAAATCATCTTCCTTTTCTCTACAACCGCAACCACCGAATCTGAGGTTTAACTTCCTCCTTTTCCCTCCAAGAACTACATTATCGATTTGTCAAACTTACTCAAAAAAGCAAAAACATTTATATTTATCAACTCAGTTTCCACTACTTTATTTAAAAACTGTTACGTCAAATCTTTAAGAAAAACTTACAAGACAATAAAGACGTTAAAATTAAAACAAAACGCAGTAATACACGGCTACAGTATTGTTTTTTTATGTCAGAAACTAAATATAAACAACAGTGGAAAGTAATAAATCAAGAAATGCAGTTAATACGTATGACAATAAACTTGACCAAAATGATACAAATGCAAATGCACTAAACAAACATAACATAATAACAGTAAACAGAAAATAATCATTACAGGATTAAACAAAATTTATTATAAACTTTTGTTATATTAATAGGTTTTTGATTTAAATATGTTGCGTTTTTAATAAACACGTTTTTTTCTAACATGAGTAACATGATTTAAAAAACTTATTACGTGTTGCTTGTCGAAACATTTATATGCACTTGTTTATTTCTGCATATGCATTACCATTCAGTAGAATTAGTTCTGTAGTAACTCAATAACCAACAATAGCATCAATCGTTTTGTCAAAGCAAAACAAGCGAAAACTTGTCTATGGAAACCAAATTTCTAAACAAAACATATAATCCACAAAAAAAATTAGATACGAAAATGTTGACAGAATTTATAAACAAACATTTTTCATTTTAAATGTGTTTTAACAAATTGGGACACATGATTTTTCTTAAAATTAGTTTTGCATATTTTTAGTTGTTTTTATAAGTTTGGCTGCACAATAATTCTAAAAAATCTTTAAACTTACATTGAACGTAAAAATTGTATTTGACTTTGTTATTTCTTGCTTATAAATTTACTTTATTATACTTTGTGTAATAAACATACTACAAATATTTGTGTTTCTACATATTGCATTAAGATAAAATTATATTGAGCAAACGGAAATTGAAAGAAAAATAAATTTGTTTAGTTTTAATCAAATGTTTTGCACTACTTATTGATATTACTTCTTTGATAAACATTTATTTTTTTAAGTGTTATTTACAATACATAATTAATATTGTGTTAGCATCAAATATTAAATATCTTATTTGCTTTGTTGTACCTGTAAAGTACTTAGTAACAACAAGATTATTTTCAGCAAGTTAATTATAATATATAATGAGTTAGGAAATATTATATCATCACATAAAGATTCTATAGCAAAAACATTTATGCTAAAAACATAATATTTACAATGTTTAATGAAATTCGAATTTTATATTTTATTACACTATACTAGCAACATTATTGCATTTTGTATTGTAAGTTTCTTTTTATAACAAAACCACTAAATAATTTTTTTTTAATATTCGAAAGGATTCATCCAAAATTTTATTGGCAAAATGTAATTAGGTAATTAATAAAAAAATTGTTATATTATTTGACCTCTTTAATTTATTAAGTTATCATCAGACTTCGTTTTAAACAACAACAAAATCAACCTTGAAGAAGAAATTTACAATTTAACCACTTAATGTAGGCACTATTTTGGAATTTTTGATCAAAAATCTTGATGCCGACTGGCTGCTGTTGCGCAAATTTTTTTCTTTCCGTAACAATATGATTAATCAAAGAATCATCAAAGAATAATAAATAATAGGATAACAAATCAAGTTGTTCCGATGGTGCAGAAGCTACAATTAATCAAAATCTTAGTGGAACAGAGACCTGATTATTATTACTAACAGCATACTAGTTTTCTGCTAAATCCACATTGGAGTCATCATCGTTTTTCTCAGATTTAATTTTTGTATTATTATTATTACGTTCTGTTAATTTAATTCACCTTGAATTAAATAAACAGTTAATCAAACATAAACTGTTTTTAAACCAAAGAATCATAATATTATGTGTTGTAAATGTTTATAATCACAAGTACACTTTAAATATCTACATTTAAATCCTAGCTTTAGACTTAAAAAGTACAAAGGATAGAATCGTAGTACATTAATTTAAGATGATCTATTCAATAGCCATTGTTTTCCATTGGATCAAATCACATATATTGTAACTTACAAAATACATAAAAATTAAAACAGTTATTGTTTTAAAATACCTTTTCAGTAATATTAAATATAACTCGTACTGTACTATTCCTATGCTACAAATTCTAATTAATTTCTCTTTTTCGATCATTGGCATTTGTTAAGTGTTAATTTCATATGTGCAATTACCTAAAAGAAAAATACAAATCATTATGACTATTAAGTAAGTAAGTGAATTTTCCGTTACTGTAACTGTTTATTTGTATTCCAAATTAGTTTTTAAGTTACGTATAAATTTGAAACAATAAGTAGCAATCCGTTGTGATTTATGTAGTTGACGCGAGTATCTAGATGGCTTTTAAAATGTTGTAACGAAACGTACATAAAGTTCACCATTTTGAACAAATTTAAAACAAATTTTAAAATGGTGCATAGACTTTACCCCTCTTCCTCGTATATCTCACAGCGCCAAGACAAAAAAAAATATAAAAGCGTCTGCACCGTTTAGGATGGGATCTTTTTTGTCGTCGTTCGAGCGCCGCGTCTGAACACACCTCGGACATCCCGAAAACCGCCTGCTCTACCTAAAAACTAACTGTAAGTTAACTAGCAATCCAATTAACGATTACCGCCCGTACTTGGAGCATTTGCTCAACTTGATTAATTCCTAACCGGCTACTGCAACGATCGGAGCCTGCGTTTCACCTGTCGCTACAAACACCAAATCATTTTTTCGTATTTTCAATAATTCGTTTGTATATTCAGTAATTATTGGGCTTTGTGGTGTTGTATTTGGTTAACATTGTTAGTAATTGTCAAACACCTGAAGTTGTCTGTTCGTTGAGTACCTTAGTGCTTGCCGTAGATGACACTATTACTGGATTGTTACATACTGCACCTTTGTCGATCCAGATGAGTAGCCCTTAGATATTTGTTCGTAGAATACCTTAGAGCTCGCCGTAAGTGTTTGAGGCGATTTTATTCATCTCTCGAGTTGTACGACGACTTTATGTATCTCCGTACTTGTGACATAAACAAATACAACAGAAATCCGTTTTGTTACCGCGTCGTGTTACATACCTTATAAATACATATTGAAGGGTATTTTAGTCAATTTCCCTCAGTCATTTACACCGCAAGTTCAAGGTCCAGTTGCGACATTGGAAAAATTTTAGAAAAACCCGACTAATATTAATTTTCGTTCAATTTACGTAAATTTAATTAAATTTGATTTTTAATAGTCCGCCACATAGACGGGTAAAGTCCAGGAACCGAATTTTCTTACGTACAAACCGTAATTAAATAGCATCTAAACAATTCGACGAGATTATTCACAAACTGTCAAATCTACCGGTTCCAGTTAAACGCAAGAAAAGGCACCGTTGGCAAGGGGATTTGCGTTAATCAATTACCGAAAAACACGGGTATAAAAACCATATTTTTAATTTGTGTTTTAGATTAGAACAGCGTTGAAGTTTAACAGAGTCGTACGCAAGCTAATAGAGGATGCTGCCGGCGAGTTCGACGAAAGAGATATACATAGCCGCACGGAATTAATTTAAGTTTCATTTCCGAAATTATGTTATTTTATGTTATTTATATTATTTTATATTCTAATTTTTATTTATTTTGTGTTAGTAAATGTAAAGACGAATAATTATTTTGTTATGTATCTTAATTGTGTTGCGAGTAGTCATTTCTCTACTTATCTACCTAGGGTGTTGTTCACACAATCACCCCACAACGCCAGGACCGGTTACAATTTACTCATTTATTTTCAAGCTTTACCTTGACCCAGCACAATTTTGAATATACTTTGAGGATACTCTTCTGGATAACAAATACGTGGGATTATGTTGTGATTGATGTAATCCCAATTTTCTTGTTTGTTTAGATTTTGAATTTCAGTAACTCGATTGGCAATTAAAATTTTTCGTTTGTTTGGTGCGGACATTATCTAATTTAACGTGACCGAATGGATCGCACCAATAAAAACAATCAGTAAATTGACTTTTGAATGCTACATCAACTTAATGCATTAATTAGCTAACAGTTCAACTAATTCTAGATCAGGTAAACTGATACTTTGAAGAGATGCAACCCAAGATTTGGCGCATAACAATGTACGGATCTAATGTAAATGCATGCTCTATATGCTAACTTTGATGGGCCAGAAAACCCGGATATTTTAATGTTGATTAAAGTTTTGCATATGACATGTCGCTGTATTATAATTAATTTAAAATAATCTACTTGGTCTTGAAATTTTATCTACTTTGTGTGTGAGTTAATTGGCAAGCCTTGATCTCACGATAACATTAAAATCGTTTTCAATTGCTTGATATAACTATGGATACAAATGTTGATAGTCTAAAGATAACTGTTTGAAACACCGCATGACAAGAAATTCTGTTATTAGTAATTACATATGCATGCTTTGCGGAAACGTATTATTATAGAAAATAACCTATTTTGTATTACGGACACACTGTATATCATTTAGCAAAACGCTTAAATCAGTTTTTGTGGAACCATTAAAAAATTACGCGTGTTTTGGTTGTCGGAGTAAATGCTTTAATAACAGCGTGGTGAGAAAGATGATTATTTATAGTATTATTATGAGATGCTTTGTTTACTTTAATGATATGACGTAATGCTTCGTATTCTTTCAGAAAATTAAAAAAATCTTATTTTAATTTGAGATTTTTACTCAATTTGCGCTCTAACAAATAAAATCTTAGCAGAATGCAAACTTTCACGGCCGTTGTTTAATGTAGCACTGTTTTTCGGGTGTTGCCGCGTCACAAAACTTTCTCTTAACGTTTCGCTCATGCTGTCAGCTTCTTCAGAAGATTACTAAAGACTGATGTTATCATCTTGCTTTCCATGCTATATACCGTCTTACGGCTCCGCTTCGCTGATCCGTGTCCGTTCTGGTCTGTTGATTTGTGTTCATAGACGTCTGGTGACTTCTTGCATGTTCTTCACGCAGCGTAGATCTCTACGTGTTGCTTAATCTGTATTCATCCTCACGATTGAAGTTGTTAGGATTTTTTATTATTTCCAGTGATTCGAGTATTATTCGCTATTGATAGTGTCTGCTTCGTGCTAATACCTTTACGTTCCCGTAATCAATCTGGTGATCTCCATTCTTATGTAGATGTTCCGCTACTGCAAATTTGTCCGTGCGTCTGAGCTGAGCGTCTGAGTTAAGTGTCTCGTTGATGATTTTTAACCCTGCACTGAATGCTCCTGAATGACCGATGTAACTCTTGTCGCACATACATTCTAATTTGTATATACCTTTGGTGTGTAGTCTTGGGAGTTGATCTTAGTAGGAGGTATGAGCTGATCTATTTTCTTCACTGTGTTATAATGTGTAGTGATGTTCTTCTTTCCTAGAACCCTAGGAATCCTCTAAATCCTCTAAATATACAGCAAATAAACTAGGACTAAGCGGGTACCCCTTTCTTAAACCTTTACTTGTCCAAAATGCTTTACTTAACTTTCCATCTATTCTTACTCTGAACTTTGTATCATATATTTCCTTTACATTCCTTACTAGTTCTTCCTCCATCTGTTTCTTTCTTAATATATTCCATAATTTACACTTATTTACATTATCAAACGCTGCTTTTATGTCCAGAAATAATGCAAAAACTTTCCTTCTCGTCACTTCTAATTCTTTGATTACTATCTGTTTTAATATGTATACATTATCTAATGCCCTTTTCCCTTTTGTAAATCCGGTCTGCCAGTCTGGTAAGAACTTTTTTTCCTCCATTTCTCTTTCCAGTCTTTTTTGCAAAATTGTCATATAAATTTTATATCCCACATTTACCACACTTATACTTCTATAGCTTTTCACCTCTCTTCTGTTTCCTCCTTTGTAAAATTGGCATATTATTGCTTCTTTCCTATCATCCGGGAACCCATCACCTAACCATATCTTATTTAAAATTTTCTCTATTCTTTCTTTCGTTTTTTTCCTATATATTTCCATTGTTCTCCTTGCGTCTTATCCGCCCCTTTTGCCTTTCCCTTTTTTATTTTTTAGTGCTTCTTCTATTTCTTCTTTTTGTATAGTAGTACCGCTCCCTCCTCTTGTTATCCTTTCTATTTCGAATTCACGTTTCCTCTCTTCTTCAACCTCTAAGACCTCTACGCAGTGTTCTCTTTATTTTTTCATATCAATTTGCATCTCCTCCTTTTTTTTTCCAATTTTCCTTTCTTTTTTCAAAAAACTCCATATGTCTGCTTCATTTTCTAACATTTGTATATGTTCTTCCAACTCTTTTTTATATTCCTCTTTTTTCTTACAACACTCTTTTCTATATTGCGACCTTAATCTTCTATTTGCCTGAATATCAATTTTTCTTTTTTCCGCTTACTTTTACCTCTTTTACCTTTTTCCTGGCTTCCATGCATTTCTTATTCCACCACCTCTTTTCTTTATATTCTTTTATGTTTTTTTTTTCAGTATTTTTTTGTTTCTACTGCTTTATCCATTTTACTGATCAATTCTTTCACTACTTTCTGTATTCCTTCCTCCGCCTATTGATCTTCCTCTAATTTTTTTTATAAACCTTAATAGTTTCATCTGTCCATACCTTTTTATCTCTCCAAAATGTGTTTGAATTTTTTCTTTCTCTTTTCCAACCTTTTAGCCTTACTTCTAATGGCTGATGATCAGAATCAATCTCTTCCCCTATTTTAAAACTTTCTATTTCTTCCAAAACCTCCCCATTAACCATTACATAATCTATTATTCTAGTTTTTTGGCCTCCTTCTCTCGAATTTATTTTCTTATACGTTTCAGTACATCTCCTCTCCCTCAACCTATAATTTTATAAACCCTATTTTTGTTATTTTTCCTTCTTTCTTTAGTCTTTAGTCTATATTTTTTCGTACCTGTCTTTCCACTGGAGTCATATCTTCATCTATAAATATCCTTGTTCTTCTTAGCCTTTCTTTTTTCTTTAATACTTCTAGTTTATATTCTACTGAATCCGATTTTACCAGTATTAACCCACTTGCTATTTTAATTGAGTATCATACATCCTTTTCCAGTCCCAATTCGTTTTTAAACAACTTATCCACTTGCCTTTTACGCTCTTCTCTTCCTTCTTGACCTTCCATTCCTCTGATAATCAGGTTCTTTCTTCTCTTTTCCCTTTCCATTTCTTCTATCTTTCTTTCCAAATTTTCTATTTTCTCTTCCATGCTTTTATTTTTTTCCCACATATCGCATATCTACCTTCGCTATTCTCTTTCTTATTTTAACTCCTCCATACAAAATTATATAACAAAAACTGTTAAAAATAGCGGGATACTTCCACTTCCGGTTTCTTTATCATAACCATCTTTTAATAAAACCGAGAGAATATGAAAAACCAGCTCCATACCAAACTTCAAGTAATTAGGACGTTTGGTTCGAGAGTTATCGTAGGTACATCCATAGATAATTTAAATAAAATGCAGCACTCCGTATATAAACAAGTCAAAATAATTTAGAGAAAAATTGTTGTTTTTTAGCGTATCTTGCTTTCCTTTCAAGATATGGGTTTTTTTTTCTAAAAAAAATTGTCGTAGGCAGAATTCGAACCTAGGATCATATGAAATTCACTTTCAATCATAAATCAAATATCTAATAAACTGTTAATGTTACAAAAAAAATTATTTAAATTGATTGTTAAGAATTAACTCCATAAGAAACTGTAAACATAATTCGAATAATTTAAATATGTACAAAATTATATAACAAAAATTGTTAGAAATGGCGGATACACCCACTTCCGGTTTTTTTTATCAGACTTATCTTTTGATACAACCGAGAGAATATGGAAAGCCAGCTCTATACCAAATTTCAAGTTACTAGGACTTTTGGTTCTATAGTTATCGTGTGTACATCGTTACACACAGACACACACACAGACACCCAAATTTTTGTTGTCAAAAATACTTTTTTCTGATTCAGGAGACCTTGAAACGTGAAATTATGCAAAAAAAAATATTTGAAAAAAAATTGCGATTGCGATACTTTCCTTATAGAAAAGTAAAAAAAGAAGCAACTACACGACGTTGTACATCTAAAGAAATTAAAGTTTACAGAAGTTTTCCATACAAAAAAAAACTTGAAATATGCCAGTAAGAAAAACGAGTGATTGTAAGAAAAAAATGTCATCAAGAAAAACAAGAAATAATTAACAATATTAAAGTTTTTAGAAAAAGACAATTTTTTCTTTGCGCAATGAGTTTTATTTTAAAAAAATCAGTCCATGAAACTTATTAAAGTCATCAAAGCAATGTATTTGTGATTATTGCCATGTATAAATACTCATATTTTTTCTGGATGGTACTAGAAACTAATGTTTTGGTAATTTTTTTTTAAATAATTTTATTATTTACAGTAAATGAATTTTTTACACGTATTGCACATGTAATCAAATGATTTTTTTATAGTAAATAAACCAGCACTTCCATATATAAAATGTAATAATTTACACACTACTTATTGTTATGATTTATTATGATTTATTTCGGTACTTAAATCATTAAAAGAATAAAAATTTAACAAACTGTTGAATGTTGACCGTTACACTTACAAACACTATAACTGACCGTTGTTAACTTTTAATGCGTTTAATAGTTAGCTTATAAAGTGAAGATATTATTTGTTATAAGATACTTTAAGTTAATATAATATTTTTAAGCACACGTATTTTAATTGTTTGTGTTTATATCAATTGTTGTTATACTACGGCAAAAGCTATCTATTCTTATTCAGTAAAATGATCCCAATTTCGCATTCTATTAAATAATTCAGATCCAGGACTTGCTGTTGCACTTAATTGTTTAGCTCCGAACAATTTGTAATCAGGTGTTAATTCTTCCAATTCAACTCCACAAGCCATAAGGTCTTTAACTGCTTTTATAGCAGCATCAGTAGGTAAAACGCCTACAAACATTCAAAAAAATAACGTATGTATAAAATTAAAAAACAAACTTACTGTTGAAATTGCCAATGAAAGCAATTCCAACTGATTTTGAATTATATCCTATTAAATGAGCACCTTGTTTGTGCCATCCTCTACCTTCATACACTTTACCATCTCCACCGATCAAAAAACTAAATTATAGGAATAAACAGAAACTACGACAATAATTATATAGTTACTTACTTATAGCTAATATCTCCAAAGTTAACATTATCCATGTGATAATTTTGAATACTCCTCACTAAGTTTTTACATGTTTCAGTAGACTTGCATGTATCGGTAGCCGTATGTTGAATAATAGCAATGTCTAGAGGAAAAACGACGTAGTCAATTATTTCGGGATTTCGTGCTCCCCATTGTTCTCTGCTTACAATTGCTGGGCAACTACCAGCTAAAAATTCTATGCATTAAAAATAAATTTAGTTATAGAACTACCTTACCAATACACAATAGTTGATGGAAAATACAAAATAAAAATAATAGGAAAACTTTGACCATGCTGTTGTTGTTTAGTAACGTTTCAACTGATAGTTTCTTATCGAATGACGACAACTTTATATTTTTAAAATGATTGATATTCCTTTGATGTGTTACGTAATAAAAACGTAATTATCTTAAATTTGCATATTTGGGAATTACTTTGAGTGATGTCGAAATTATACGAAAATTCCAGTTTTCGTACTTGTTGCGGATTTGTTGATATTAATATATCTTCTATGATAAATAGCAACAACAAATTTTAAAAGCAGTACTCAAACAATGTTTGTATTAACTAAATTGTTAAATTGTTTCAAGAATTTATTAATTTGAACTATTAAAGTTTATAATTTAACAATGATTGTTAAGTTTACGATTAGATTATATTTTAATATAAAAAATTAATACATTTTACAAGTTTATTTGTTTTGAATAAAATGTTATTAACTAATAAATTAAAAAAATTAGATTAGAAAATAATTGGTGATTTGTTTAATTTGTATTAGGTATTTAAAGAAAACGTTACTAAAATAAACTATTGAGAAGCATTTCTATAAAACTTTTGATTGCTCAGAATAATCTAATATGAGTTGTTTACTACTGGTATCTTTGTTATTAGTAAATATGCAACTCACTACAACAATGTCGCGTTTTTCAGATACTGAAAATTGCTATCGCTATACTTTCCTTAAAAAAAGAAGTAACTACACGACGTTGTACATCTAAAGAAAGTAAAGTTTACACAAGTTTTCCATACAAAAAAAACTTGAAATATGCCAGCAAGAAAAACGAGTGATTGTCGGAAAAAAATGTCATCAAGAAAAACAAAAAATAATTAACAGTATTAAAGTTTTTAGAAAAAGACAATTTTCTCTTTGCACATTGAATCTCATTGAAAAAAAAATCAGTCCATGAAACTTATCAGAGTCGTCAAAGGAATATATTAGTGATGATTGCCATGTATAAATGCTCATATTTTTGCTGGATGGTACTAGAAACCAATGTTTTGGTAGTTAATTTTTTTTTTAACAATTTTGTTATTATTAGAGTAAATTAGTTTTTTTACACGTATTGCACATGTAATCAAATGATTTTTTTTATAGTAAATAAACCGGCACTGCCTAACTCTATTCCATATATAAAATGCAATAATTTACACACTACTTATTGTTATGATTTATTATGATTTATTTCGGTGCTTAAATCATTAAAGGAATAAAAATTTAACCAACTGTTGAATGTTGACGTTTACACTTACAAACACTATAACTGACCATTGTTAACTTTTAATGCGTTTAATAGTTAGCTTATAAGGTGAAGATATTATTTGTTATAAAATACTTTAAGTTAATATAATATTTTTAAGCACACGTATTTAAATTGTTTGTGTTTATATCAATTGTTGTTATACTACCGCAAAAGTTATTTATTCTTATTCAGTAAAATGATCCCAATTTCGCATTCTATTAAATAATTCAGATCCAGGACTTTCTGTTGCACTTAATTGTTTAGCTCCAAACAATTTGTAATCAGGTGTTAATTCTTCTAATTCAACTCCACAAGCCATAAGGTCTTTAACTGCTTTTATAGCAGCATCAGTAGGTAAAACGCCTACAAACATTCAAAAAAATAACGTACATATGTATAAAATTAAAAAACAAACTTACTGTTAAAATTGCCAATGAAAGCAATTCCAACTGATTTTGAATTATATCCTATTAAATGAGCACCTTGTTTGTGCCATCCTCTACCTTCATACACTTTACCATCTCCACCGATCAAAAAACTAAATTATAGAAATAAACAGAAACTACGGCATTAATTATATAATTACTTACTTATAGCCAATATCTCCAAAGTTAACGTTATCTATGTGATAATTTTGAATACTCCTCACTAAGTTTTTACATGTTTCAGTAGACTTGCATGTATCGGTAGCCGTATGTTGAATAATAACAATGTCTAGAGGAAAAACGACGTAGTCAATTATTTCGGGATTTCGTGCTCCCCATTGTTCTCTGCTTACAATTGCTGGGCAACTACCAGCTAAACATTCTATGCATTAAAAATAAATTTTGTTATAGAACTACCTTACCAATACACAGTAGTTGATGGAAAATACAAAATAAAAATAATAGGAAAACTTTGACCATGCTGTTGTTGTTTAGTAACGTTTCAACTGATAGTTTCTTATCGAATGACGACGACTTTATATTTTCAAAATAATTAATATTCCTTTGATGTGTTACGTAATAAAAACGTAATTATCTTAAATTTGCATATTTGGGAATTACTTTGAGTGATGTCGAAATTATACGAAAATTCCAGTTTTCGTACTTGTTGCGGATTTGTTGATATTAATATATCTTCTATGATAAATAGCAACAACAAATTTTAAAAGCAGTACTCAAACAATGTTTGTATTAACTAAATTGTTAAATTGTTTCAAGAATTTATTAATTTGAACTATTAAAGTTTATAATTTAACAATGATTGTTAAGTTTACGATTAGATTATATTTTAATATAAAAAATTAATACATTTTACAAGTTTATTTGTTTTGAATAAAATGTTATTAACTAATAAATTAAAAAAAAATTAGATTAGAAAATAATTGGTGATTTGTTTAATTTGTATTAGGTATTTAAGAAAACGTTACTAAAATAAACTATTGAGAAGCATTTCTATAAAACTTTTGATTGCTCAGAATAATCTAATATGAGTTGTTTACTACTGGTATCTTTGTTATTAGTAAATATGCAACTCACTACAACAATGTCGCGTTTTTCAGATACTGAAAATTGCTATCGCTATACTTTCCTTAAAAAAAGAAGTAACTACACGACGTTGTACATCTAAAGAAAGTAAAGTTTACACAAGTTTTCCATACAAAAAAAACTTGAAATATGCCAGCAAGAAAAACGAGTGATTGTCGGAAAAAAATGTCATCAAGAAAAACAAAAAATAATTAACAGTATTAAAGTTTTTAGAAAAAGACAATTTTCTCTTTGCACATTGAATCTCATTGAAAAAAAAATCAGTCCATGAAACTTATCAGAGTCGTCAAAGGAATATATTAGTGATGATTGCCATGTATAAATGCTCATATTTTTGCTGGATGGTACTAGAAACCAATGTTTTGGTAGTTAATTTTTTTTTTAACAATTTTATTATTATTACAGTAAATTATTTTTTTTTACACGTATTGCACATGTAATCAAATGATTTTTTTATAGTAAATAAACCGGCACTGCCTAACTCTATTCCATATATAAAATGCAATAATTAACACACTACTTATTGTTTTGATTTATTATGATTTATTTCGGTACTTAAATCATTAAAAGAATAAAAATTTAACTAACTGTTGAATGTTGACGTTTACACTTACAAACACTATAACTGACCATTGTTAACTTTTAATGCGTTTAATAGTTAGCTTATAAGGTGAAGATATTATTTGTTATAAAATACTTTAAGTTAATATAATATTTTTAAGCACACGTATTTAAATTGTTTGTGTTTATATCAATTGTTGTTATACTACCGTAAAAGTTATTTATTCGTATTCAGTAAAATGATCCCAATTTCGCATTCTATTAAATAATTCAGATCCAGGACTTTCTGTTGCACTTAATTGTTTAGCTCCGAACAATTTGTAATCAGGTGTCAATTCTTCTAATTCAACTCCACAAGCCATAAGGTCTTTAACTGCTTTTATAGCAGCATCAGTAGGTAAAACGCCTATAAACATTCAAAAAAATAACGTGTGTATAAAATTAAAAAACAAACTTACTGTTAAAATTGCCAATGAAAGCAATTCCAACTGATTTTGAATTATATCCTATTAAATGAGCACCTTGTTTGTGCCATCATCTACCTTCATACACTTTACCATCTCCACCGATCAAAAAACTAAATTATAGAAATAAACAGAAACTACGGCATTAATTATATAATTACTTACTTATAGCCAATATCTCCAAAGTTAACGTTATCCATGTGATAATTTTGAATACTCCTCACTAAGTTTTTACATGTTTCAGTAGACTTGCATGTACCGGTAGCCGTATGTTGAATAATAACAATGTCTAGAGGAAAAACGACGTAGTCAATTGTTTCGGGATTTCGTGCTCGCCATTGTTCTCTGCTTACAATTGCTGGGCAACTACCAGCTAAACATTCTATGCATTAAAAATAAATTTAGTTATAGAACTACCTTACCAATACACAGTAGTTGATGGAAAATACAAAATAAAAATAATAGGAAAACTTTGACCATGCTGTTGTTGTTTAGTAACGTTTCAACTGATAGTTTCTTATCGAATGACGACGACTTTATATTTTCAAAATGATTAATATTCCTTTGATGTGTTACGTAATAAAAACGTAATTATCTTAAATTTGCATATTTGGGAATTACTTTGAGTGATGTCGAAATTATACGAAAATTCCAGTTTTTGTATGTGTTGCGGATTTGTTGATATTAATATATCTTTAATGATAAATAGCAACAACAAATTTTAAAAGCAGTACTCAAACAATGTTTGTATTAACTAAATTGTTAAATTGTTTCAAGGATTTATTAATTTGAACTATTAAAGTTTATAATTTAACAATGATTGTTAAGTTTACGATTATATTATATTCTAATATAAAAAATTAACACATATTACTAGTGATATTTGTTTTGAGTAAAATGTTATTAACTAATAAATTTAAAAAAATTAGATTAGAGAATAATTGGTGATTTGTTTAACTTGTCTTAAGTATTTAAGAAAACGTTACTAAAATAAACTATTGAGAAGCATTTGTATAAAACTTTTGATTGCTCAGAATAATCTAATATGCGTTATTTACTACTGGTATCTTTGTTATTAGTAAATATGCAACTTACTACAACAATGTCGCGTTTTTCAGATACTGAAAATTACGTTGTCGTTCTTTTTTTTTAACACGCTTTTATTAGTTCGGGATGTATGTATGTATGTATGTATGTATGTATGTATGTATGTATGTATGTATGTATGTATGTATGTACCATATGTATGTAACGGAATCTTTGAGCTTAATTTTTAGCGGTTTCCAGGTGTTTGATTAACTTGAAACTTTGCATGCGTTTCACGGACCGATGAAAATGCAATAATTCATTAAAAAGTTTTTATTATCCTAATTGGGATCGTCAGGATTAATTGATTTCTTTAGGGATCCTCTGCATGAGAGTGACAAAGACAGAGCGCGTGAACTGCGCAGGCGTGCATCTCGACAAAGCCTATCGCGTTTAAATCGTTCCAGTGTATTTCACTATTACCACTTCGTGTCGGAGCAGGTAATTTGCGCGCCCGCTGCCTGCCTTGGATGTGATAGCTGTTTCTCAGGTTCCCTTCCCGAGAAATAAGGTCTTACTGTCGATAACTACTGTTTCCAATACGTTTTTAGTTCGTAAGATATTTCATAATCACATGTCCGCAAAAATTGATTATTGATAAATCGAATTAAAATACGGAAAATAACTGATAGCTTAGAAAATTGAAGAGACACGCTTTTATAGGTACCCGAACTAAAAAATAGAAAATAAAAAACAGTTTAAAAAAAAACTGAAAAAACACGCTTTTATAAATAACCGAACTAAAAAGAAGAAAATAATTTATAATTACAAACAAAATTATTAAATTCAGAGCAATAATATATAATTATAAACAAAATCACTAAATTCAGAGTTAAAAGCGTGGGGTGCATCTATAATCATTGTTACAATTATTCTAAAGGCAGCTATCAATAAGGGGAGAGTTATGAAAATATAGAAAAGTCCTACAAATAACAGTTTCACTGTATAATGTCTCGTCAAGTACACGTTAAACTATTGTTACAAACAATGATAAATTTATTTCTGTGAACACAAAATATAAAAAAAAACCTCTGATCTTTACAAAAAAAATATTAGATTTAACAAAAACAGCGCAGCTGTAGAATATCTCGTCACGTATGTATTCAAACGTCGTGTTTAGAGACAGTATTATGTATATCAGTCAAATGACAAATTGACAGCAATAGTCGAACTGAATACATGTTAAAACAATGATTAATTACAAAAAAAAAGAAATAACAGATACTTGGCGCGAAAGACTACCGTGTATCCGGATGCACCCCACGCTTTTAACTCTGAATTTAGTGATTTTGTTTATAATTATATATTATTGCTCTGAATTTAATAATTTTGTTTGTAAATATAAATTATTTTCTTCTTTTTAGTTTGGTTATTTATAAAAGCGTGTTTTTTTAGTTTTTTTTAAACTAGTATTTTTATTGAGATGCTTGTAATGCACAAATTGATTGTTTGATATTTACAATTTTTACAAAAAAACTTTAGAAATTGGCAGCGACCTTATCGCTTTGTAAAAGTATTTAAATAGATTGTTATTATGGACATTTTATTAAACAAATGAAGTAACTAATAAATCACTTTATTTGTCTGAACTTATATGTTATTTTTATATTGTCATTGGTTTCGTTGTCGTTATCGCTGGTCTCTGGTGATGAGCTTGTTTTTATTATAATTAGTCTAAATGTGAATTAAACGTTAATATCAGTTAAAGATTAAGCAATAATTAATTAACTGTTTATTTTTTGCCTCAGCTATTTTCGTCGATTACTTTTCAGTAGACAAAAGCGCTTAGGCAAATTACTTCTAAACTATTTATAAGTATTATACATATACATTGTAGGTGACATGAAATGTTGTTGCCGTTGTTATGACATCGTTGGCGTATCTGCAATAGGATATAGGATATTTTTTACCGTTGACATTTATTCCATCGTTTTTTTATTGTAAGGATCTTCCAAGGTGAGTGTGTACAGTTTAGGGAATATTGCATCACTTTGCCTAACACCCTTTTTGATTGGTATCTTTTTAGTTTTTTTCTCAAGTTGTATTGCCAGTGTTGCATTCTCGTATATTTTGTTGATTAGTTGTGTGTAACGGGAATCTATCCTACAGTTATTCATGGCCTTCTCCACCGCTTACAGCTCTACGCTAACAAAAGTCTTCTTATAGTATATATAAGAAGAAATTTAAAAAATGATATTTGGTAGCTTTCTCAATAAGTGATCTTATAGTTAATAGGTGGTCTGAAGTGCGAAACTTTTTTCTAAAAGCTGCTTGTTCCACGGGCTATTGTATATATCTGCAAAAGCAGTAAAATATAACGGATAATTATTTACGTCCGTTTTGTCTCTCTTCTTATGTAAAAAAATAACTATATTTTTGCCCCAATTGTCAGGGATGACTGCGTTGTGTAGGCTGTAGGCATTTGTTTAACTCTAAACTTGGCAAAATCTTATATTATAATAACCAGAAGCTAAACTGCAAAAAGCTTTAAATACTAATTGCAACTTCAGAAAATTTTGTTGAGTTAAGAAGTCAAAATTTTAGTAGTATCTCTTGATATACATTGCTAAGTTAAAGAAAAATAGCGTTATATTTTAATTAACAAAAAGAATTGAAACGTGAACTTAATCATTTATTTGACAAGAATATAAAAATATATTTAACGAAAGTAATTTATACATTAATTAACACAAGAATAATCTTTTAAAATGAAATTCCACAAAACAGTTTCTTTGTGGTAAAAGACATAATCTGATGTTGCATTTTTGGCAAAATATCTGAGTTTGTCCAGATTTGCAGCTTCTACACCGCCTTTTTGATATAAACACTAAGAAGTGTCTTAGTTGTCAAACCTGCTGTCCTTTTGACGTTTGGTTTCAACGGGCCTTTTGATTTTCCTTGCAGGTTGCGGTGTTTCAGAATTGCTAGGTCGCCCCCTTCTCAATCTGTTAGTTTAAATCAAACTGTTTTCAACGTTAGTTCTAAAGTGTTTCAGAGGAATTATTGATTCTGGGTTATGATCTAATAATTTAGATTTGCGCTTGTATACCAGTCATGCATTGTAGACGCATATATCCAACATCTAAGAAAACAATCCCATATACCATCTATGAGTTTTCATACCGGTTTTATATAGGAGATAAACATATCTACAAGGTCCACTCTGTCCGTGTGGCGATTATAATGCTTTAGTATCTGTAGACATACAATCTGGATTTTCCCACCTCCTGTCTTAGAATATCTTCAAATTGTTTAAAACTGGATTTGTTGCAATATCTGAACTACATACGGTAACAGATTTGTTGTCAAACCATTTGATCCGTTCAAGACGATTACAGTTTTCAAACAATCCTCTACGTTCTTTTTGAAGTTTTGAGTCAGCTTTTATGGAACAACTTCTTGGACGATTTGATATGATAGTTCGTAAACTTAGAATAGCAAACTCTATCTATAAAACGAAACCATTTAAGCCTTAGAGACTCAGCAAGCACTGCATACGACTTTGTGAAGCACATAATGATCTTATTATTAATTGTATTAACCTAACATGCGCGTACTGTCAACAATCGACATGACCACCTATATACAAATCGTAAAAGTCAAAATTGTTATACTCACAGTTAGGTTTTATCTAGTAGGGGATTAGCTAATTTGGTACCTAAAACATAATATTAAATCTAACACAAAACGGAGATACATCGTTAACACAAATAAATTTCTTTTTCAAAACATCCAATCATTTGAGATAGCAAATGAGCAGCGTTTCCCTTCGACTTAATGTAGCAATTTATGTTAGCAGTACCTCTCAAAAGAAACCGTAATTTTGAAGGTTTCCAACCCTTTGACGGTGTAAATAGTTACGTTTTAGTAACGTGACGTTACTTAACTTTTTCTTAACTTAACTTAACTAATAAAAGGAGACCCCCAGTACAAAAAATCCAACAACTTACCAGGACTAATCTTCCACTAAGTAGCCACAATATTAATTATAAAATAATAACCTAACCGTAAAAACCTCGTTTAGCGTAGAAATACCGATAAGAACGGTCCGTATTATACCAAACGTTAACAGGAAATAAATTTGTTTGACAGCCGTCTACGAAAGTAGGCGTGTCGAGGGGCAAATCTTATACTCGAAAAAATTTTTATACTCCAAAAATTTTAACCTACCAACTTTTTAACAAATAATAGAACATAAATACCTTGTTCTCGAATAATATGTTGAAGACAGAACTCGAAGTTGTTAATAGGTGGTAACCATACCAGTTATATGTCTTTGAACAGAACAATCCATAAAAGCTATGTATATAAATTCAACACCGCAATCTATAAACAACTTTCCAAGTCGCAATCAATAAAATAATCTTTAGGCCATATTAATTATTTTTACAAGCAAACCATACGAACTAAAATAACAAAAAATAGTTTGCGTTGCGACTTGCAACAACGGTTACCACGTTTTAATACTAACCTACAATATGATCTTCAAAAAGTGAATCGTTTCACCGACTTTTACATACGTAATATTAAATAAAGATTCACTAAAATAAAAGTATTTATAAATATAAGTATTTTGCGTTTTAACCCCGGCACACACACCGTACTTGGCGAACTACAACCTGCGCTGTCTGACAGCGTAAGACTCAACCAAATTTCTCGATGTCAGGCATTCATACGTCGGCAATGACAAAGCCATCCATCAGTCAAAAAGAATTACAAACTACATTTTCGCCGTTACACATTTGTGTAAATTGATAGTTGCAAGATGAGTTCACTCCGGCATATGGAACAAAATCATGTACTATTCTAGACACACCGCATCTTACAAGCAGTTTAAATCTTTATTTTTTGGATTTTTACTTTTGATATACTGTCTTCTTGAACCGGCTTTTACTCCTTTATATGGAACCATCATTTTGTCAACAGAATTTCTCAATTCTGATTCAATGTTGAGACAGTTGCGCCTGATTAGTTCCAGTATAGGCCGCACTTTGAAGTATCGGTCCGTATTCAAGTCTTCATTATTGACAAAATAAAGATTACGACAAAGTGCTTAATACTTTTTAGTTCCATTATGTCAGCAATAGGAGCATAACGTGTTTCCTGGCCCTAATAATTCCAAAAAATCTTGCATTTTGTATTCATAGTATTTCGTTATTATATTTTTTATTTTTTGTTTCTCTCTCTTTTTTTAGACACTTTATCTCCCTATTTCGATTATTTTTTAAATTCTCGATTGATTGAATTTTTTTATGTTTTCTTTGGTTTTCCCTCTTATTGTGTTATTGAATTCTTTATATTCCTGTGATGTCGCTTTTCTTTGTTGATAACCTCTTGTCTTTAACTTATTATGATTTTTGTTTTGTCTTTTATTCTCTTCTGTTTTTCCTTATTTTGTTTGACCACTTTTATTCCTGTTTTGACTAAATTCTTCTTTAATCTGTTGCAAAGTAAGTTAACGTCAATTTATGTATTATCTAGATGCGTGTTATAATTATATTCCAAGATTGTCCTAAATTTTTCCGCTTTTATTTTAATATGTCGACGTTTGTTGTACTTACAAAGTTTCGTTTTTTTATTAGTTTTTTGTTTATATAGACCTTGGCCCAAAGCATACAATGGTGGCTTCTTGTGTTAAGTTTAAGGTTTAAGGCTAGGACGTTCTTAAGAATTAATATTGTGCAGGAGATAAAATCGTTTCGCTCTATCGTGGGTTTTAGTTTTGTTTCTTTGGTGGCTACTGTAAATTCTTCTAGGAATATTTCATACTTTTTATTCTCGAACTTCGATTTTGGCGCATAGACTTAGATTATTTTTATTCTTAGGTTATTAGTTTTGAATATTATGTAGACTACTCTATCTGAACTTGCCTTAAACATTTTTAAATTATTTTAAACTTTTTGTTTACTAAAAATCATAGGCCCTCTTAAGTTACATCTTCTTTCTCTATGTAATATATTAATATATTACCAAAATTTAAGTCTATGCATTGTTATCCCTTTTCTTTTTGACAGTTTCAATATGTCCACCTTTCAGTTCTTTTTCCAGCTGATACACTTTTTTATCTGTGACCTTGCGTTGTATATTATACGTTGCTATGTATTTTAGATTGTGTATTTTGTTTATTTGACAAAATTTTGCCTCCCCCAGAATTCTTCAGGCAGATTGTGGAATTGTGGTTTTACCCATTTAGGGTATTATTCTTTTACGTTTTCTTTTCGTCATTTGAATTTTTTGAGACGCATTGATTTTAAAACATCACGCCGCGCCAGCCGGGTTGATTGGTGAGTTTTGTTTTTCTCTAACCTGTAGAAAAGACGCTATTTGCAGCAATTCATTTTGAGTTATACGCTGCTGTGTTAATTTTGGTTCACTCCGAGTATTTAATTTTCTCGGTACCACTTATATCTGGGAGGCATTTCCCTAACCGCCACCCGGAGGAAACGTCCGATGGACGACAACTGCACACTAAAAAAAGAGTGAATACATATACCATAAACATATAGTAAAGTTAGGCAAGGAAAACCAGACGACGGAAATATACCGAAGGAGCCGATTAGCATGAAAACGATTCGGAAATCTTTTTTGTACTAAAAATTTTAAGCTAACAAAATTTCAAAAAAACAGAATGTTTGACCAATGCATCTTGCCGGTGCTTACGTATGGCTGTCAAACGTAGACACTTACCAAAGTTAATATCAATAAAATTGCAAAAACACAGACGTTCATGGAAAAAATTATCTAGTAGAATATGTCGCTACACTAAAATGCACTTTTGTTGGCCATAATACACGTTAAACAGATGAACGATGAAATAATTAAATACAAGACTGGAGACCATGGATGGGGCAACGGAAAAGAAGACGCCCTCAATTGCGTTGGAAGACGACCTAAAAAAGATAACGAAATTTCACTGTAGACGCGCGGCGCAAAATAGATCTCGATGGCAAAAACCGAAAGAGGCCTATGTTTGGAGTTATATCGATATATGGCTAAAAAAGAAGAAGAGAAATAGGTAACATCGGATGTCAACTATAAAAATTGGTGTACAAATTGGCAGTTATTAAGGTAAGTTTATCACTTTTAACATGATCGATGTCATCGCTGCTCAAAAACACATCAATAAAAACTCATAATGGTTTAATTATATATTAACACCAGTACTGCGGAAAGATGTTTCTGGATTCTTAAAAAGTCTTCTAACGGAGTTTCCGTCAATAAAATTTTCAAATCTGACTTTGGAAACGTAAACAAGTAGCTCGATTTCTTTTCTGAATATGTTGTTTTGTTCTTGAATATGTTTTTTTGACAACTATATTTTTCTGATCTCGTTTGTCATCTTTTCAAATAAATTAAATATAGCAATAATTTGAAAAATTGCATTTTGCCATGCCAAATTGGAAAGGCTTATTTTAGCGCTCCGCTATTGTTTTTGACAAATTGACTTTCCTATAAGAAAAGTACAGCGAACGCAATTTTTTTTTCAAAAAAATTTTATTGCATAATTTTACGTTTCAAGGTCTCCTGAATCAGAAAAATGTATTTTTGACAAAAAAATTCTGAACGTCTCTGTGTAACGATGTACCCACGATAACTCTCAAACCGAAAATTCTAGTAACTTGAAATCTGGTATGAAGCTGGCTTTTTATATTTTCTCGGATTTTTCAAAAGATGAGTCTGATGAAAAAACCGGAAGTGGGTATATCCGTCATTTTTATCTTAAAATACGGATTCTTATTTTAACACTAAAACGAGTTGTTCTTTTTTAAATTTCAATAATGTTTTTATTGTTCTTTTAAAGTATTTGCATAAGCGTAATGCGATTTAGCTTAAAGCTGGTTTCTATTAGTTTTATGGCACCTTTATTTGGAAAACACAAATTTTTGCATTTGTACTAATGAATAGCAAGAATAAATGCAATTGTTTGCACCGTGTATTAATTTTCTTGTAATGCATATTTGCAAAATAAAACTTTTTTAGCCGCCGCTTGGGAGTAACTCATATATTGTTTTCTGATGGGAGTAACGCTCACGTTACAGCTCATGTGGATTCCGCTATTTAAACACAGTAACCAAGCGGTGATATTAACATTACCTGTTTTAACCCTTTAATTTTGTTATGGCTATCCACGTATTTATGAAGTGTTGTTTTAATTTTTAGTTAATTTAATTGTTGAGTAAAAATTCTTTAAAAAGCGAGTCTTATAAACGAATTTTATATAGAATATGTTTCATATATGTGTGTATATATCATTAATATTGTTGCGTATTTATTATTAAAAACTAATTTATTTCAAACGACTAAAAATACGTTTACTTATTCTAGAAATATGTACACTTTTAAATTAACCGACTAATTAAATTTAAATATCTAATGAAAACACTTACACGAATTTATGTATAACCGTTGTATAACACTATCACTTAAGATAAGATAACGTCCTCGGATTTCACACTTGTTTGTTTACACTATAAGTCACGTTCACTCGATTCGGTGTACACTGTTATTTATTTAAAACTTCGCACGTGCTAATCACTTATTTATCTTCACTTGAATAGTCTTCTTAATACAGATGCATTCGCGTTACGACCATAACTGATCTACGATCTGTCTCGTCGCTATATATAGACATACGGAAATCCTTCTCGAGCGTTCCTTACTTTTCGCTATAACTTCTAGAAAATAGATAACAGCTTCAGTTCTTCTTATAGATGCGTTACTTATAAATTCTAGTCTTCCTTAACATTATGATTTTCCTGATTTTGTAACAAATAATTTATTAAAAATTACTTAATTTTGTTTAAATAACGTTTTCTTCCAATTCGATAATCAGTTTTCAAATGGTTTTTCTTTATCAACTATTTTTGGTGAAATTTTCTCATTTAGAAAATACATACATTTCTAAACACTCTATATTCTTACAAAAAATAATATTTTAGAAAAGATATTTTGATTATATTTTTTGTATTTTTAATGGTTCTATTAATGAAATTAACAATTTTTAAGATTTTTAAAATAATATTCATAATAGAATAGAATTTACCGTTGAATTTTCACAAAATAGTAATTTAGTTTTCTTATATTTATTAATTTTTTTTAAATAATAATAATATTTTTGCATATCAGATTTGTAGAAAACTTACCACTACTAACCATTTAACACCGTTTGACTCAAATCACCGTATTTCTCATAAACTAGCTTCATTTCATTATTTTTATAACAAGACTTCTTACTACTCCCTTATCAACTAAAAATTAGAAAAATGAATTAGAAATTATTTTTTATTTAGCTTTAACTAATCATTTTCGTATAGACATTATTTACAATTTTTATTTATTTTATCTAAACATTGTATTAAATCTTAAAAAATCTTAATATACCATAATGTCAGGTAATACTACTAAGAATTTTCTGTTCATTTTATACCAGATTTTCTAAATGTCTTTAAAAAATTAAGAAAAAGTAACGATTTTAAAATTTCTTTTTGTAATGAACCATCTTTTTGGAATTTTTTTTCTAATAATAATTTTAATAAAGGTAGGGTTCATAAATTAATTTGTTATTTTAACAAATTTTATCTTGGTATTCACATGGTATGACATAAAGATCTTTTCAAAATACATTAATAAGCCACATTACATTAAATCTACATTGTACAAGTTTTGAATAATCATCATATTCTTATTTCTTTTAAATTATTCATCTTACATTAACAACAACAAATTCTAGTATTGTTAGAGTTGATATTAATATTAAAACATCAAATAAAAATTGTTAAGCGATCAAAGTAATTTCAATTATGATTTTAAAAACAAATTTTTTTAGAATTTTTAAATTGCCTCATCTTTTTTAATGAAATTAATATTTTGTAAAACTTAGATTTTTTAATTATCTAGTTAGATAATGTGAGTATTTATGTTTTGACATTTAAAAAAAAATTTAAGTTGAATTTGATATCTTATATTTTTAATAAAGATGAGCTTAACTTCATTACAAGCTTGAAACATGTTAATACATTTAAATAATTAACACATATGTGTATATTATTGGTAGACAATAATAATTTTAACAATTTTTCAAGTTTTTATTTAAATACCTGAAAACTAATTTCAAATCAAACTTACACTGTAGAACGTAGAAAATAGATTTTACGATTTTATTAAAATAGTTTTTCTCTGAAAACTAAAACAAAATTACTAAAAAAAATAATACTATCTGTTATTTAAGCGTTAAATTGTCTTCAAAAACAAAAAAATATTAGCGCCGTAAAGCAATTTGTATGCGTTGTATTGTGTTCGGCATACAATAAAAAGTTTTGTTTTATTTATAATTAGTATAGAAATACGCACATGCGCTATTACCTGATATTTTAGATTGCACGTTGCGACGTCTTTTTCGACAGTATAGTTACGGCTGCGGACGGAAATAACCGCGACCGGGGCGTTTCGACGCCCGCGTCCAACACCTCGTACTATGAATACGCGATACTCTCTTAGGTAGGTTTCGAAAGGTGAACGTATGCTTGATTGTGGATGTGTTATAATTTAGTGACATTTTTTCCAAAGTCCCGCATTAGCAAAATTGGAATTTAATACATTAGTTGCATATTAAAGAAACCTTTAACTATTGAAATTTGTTTCAAGAAGTTATTAATATTTTTTTCGTACTGTAGGCGACCGTATTACTCCATAAAGCTTCATTAACTACATCCTTGGCGATATTATAAATTCAAGGTGGAAGTAAAAATTATTTTTAAAATTTGTTAAATTTTGCAATCTAAATATGTAAAAAAAATAAATTTAGTTAATTTAAAAAGGAATATATATTAATTACGCCAGGAGATACTCGAGAAAAGGTAAATGTTTTATTTAATTTAAACTATTACGTAATAAACCTTAATATTTATGAAATTTTGGAAACAGTTTTATTGAAATACCGTTACCTGTATGAAAATGGTAAACGTTAAGTAACGCACAATAAATAAAAATTATTCATCCCAAGATGTATTATGTTGTGTATTATAATGAATCCAAAACTTTTTAAAGGTTTTTTTTCCTGAAACGTAAAGCTAAGATTTATAAGATTTGTTTAGGGATTTACAAGTAGAAAATTCTGCGTTATTACCACGATACAAAAATTCGCGTGACTTTAAACGAACGGTTGTATACGCAATGATGCCAGCTGTGTTATCTTTGAAATTAACAAAAAATCAAAATTATAAACGCATATTACATTATTTAAATTACGTTTATTTAGCAATAACAAAATAATTTGTATTTTAGAAGAAAACTAAATATACATTGGAATTCGTAACTGCTTTACAATTTATTTAGTTTTTTTAATTTTTGAGATAACTTTCAAACTGCTTTATATTTTTTCTGGCTTAAAAAATAAATTGTTGTTTAAAGTGCACTTCTTATTTCTTCTTGTGTACGTATGTAATTTAGATTTATAATTAAAAAAAATTTGGCGCGCAATGAAATTGTTGGCTCGACCTAGTTTTTGTAATACTCATAGAATATGTAACAAACACTTTAGTCATGCTATATTTACTCACATGCCACTTATTATTTCATTCTTTTGAATTTTAATTATTTCAATTGGCGCTGCATATTATATTATGTGTAAAATATTGATCTCACTTACTTGCAACAGCAATTTATGCAAAACCGGCTACAAACATGTCTATTGGTTGATGCTGAAAGTAGGTAAAATTTTGTTAAGACTAAAAACAAAATTATGTAAAAATGTAAAAACCATTAGATTATTTTCTTACAAAAATTTGTTGAGATCTTACCTTACTCGTAAAATGCAATTAAGAATAAATATTTTATTTTACGGTGTGTTTTTGTGTCTTTGTAAGTACTGTGATCTCCTCGGTTCTGAATATTACAGATACTACGCTACTTAAATGTATACAAAAAGCTTTCAGTATTCTAAATAACTTAGGTTTTCTTAAGCAAATTTTGTCAAAACATATTTTTAGATTTTTGTTGAAATAACTATTAAAATGTACTCACACCAATGATCACTAATAAAGAAAATCCGGTAAAAAAATAACAATTTACTCATACACACATAATAATAATGCAAAAAAAAACTGTAAAAATTAATTTAAAAAATAATCACTGGTTAGTTATAAATCAGACAAATTTGATATTGATAGTTTTGGGTTAGTAATGCATTCTTTGTTTATAAACTTACATACTAACATTATTCTTTGTAATACCTTAAAAGAATGTACTACAAACCACAGAAACTTTTATTGTCGTATTGTGTAAAAAAAACATTTTATCTTAGCATTAGAATAAAACTGCAAATTTACAAAAAAGTGTAAGATACACTCTTCGATTTTAAGTCGTACGCAATATTTGGAAGGTTAATTTATTGAAAATTAAAAATATCTGTATAGGATTTATAAACTGATTATATTACTTACACTTATCGGTGAGTTTTTTTATTAAAAGATTTAGTTTTATTGATAGTCTTTAATTAAATTCATTTAGTTTCAGAGTAAGCAAGAAAACTAACTTTTACCATTACAATTACTAAACACTTAAAGGCATTATTAAATCTTAAAGTAAGGTTTTACTGATTCACCGACTTTTAAAGAATTCCAACATACACAAACTAATTAAGCGTTAAGTTCTCTGACGCACATGTAACTTGTAATGATCCATCATTAACTACGAATTTAGCGCTTCTTTGTTTTCTGTCGGTGTTTTAACGGGGTTCTTTCATTTAAATATTTACATACAAAGCAACATATGTAGTGTTTACTATAAAAAAGTCATTTGATCATTAATATATTTCCTTCCGTTTTATAAAAAAGGTAAAACATTAACTTTTTTTAAATTTGGCACATTTATTAATAATTAAAAAAACACTTAGTTATAGATTTGTTTTCACTACGTATTTTAATAATACAAAAAAAGTCTAAAACAGGCAGTTAGTTAAAACAAGAACTTGATTGTTTATTAAACCAACAAAATAAATCGTATGTTGAGGCGTTTTTAAGGTATCAATTGAAGGTAACGAGTTTCATAAACAAAAAATAAATTATTATAAGTTTATATTACATACAAGTTTGTTACAAACTGTTGTACAAATAATAAGTTTAGCGCAATTACTTTTTCTCACTTCTAAGAATTGTTTTGCTACGTGCGACAATAAATTTAATGATATAAAATAACACAAATCACTGATCGATAAATTGCGTGATAGCCCGCGAAATATAGAAATTCTTTGGCGACAGTTACTGAAAGCAAATATCATCTGCAATTACACTTATATTTAGTATTTTCGTATAATAAAATTATTTTAAAATAAGCGTTTTGTTAGTGATTATTTATCTATTAGAAATTAACAGTAAATAAATGTTTTGATTAATAATAATAAGTAACTAAACTACTAATGACTTTCCAGTGTTTCATTTTGGATAATTTCGGTGAGCTCAATGTTTCACAAACCGAGCTTTTGTCAAACGTCGCACTGGACATCTTTAGAGCTTGGAAAAGCATGGCTTATGCAAAATCAACTACATCGGAATTATCTACAATAAAAAACTGTAATACAAAAGTAACTGGTAAAAACTTAAATTTTACTGTACGAATACAAAATAAGAATAAAAACATACTAATAAATAAAAAATGCACAAAATACAAAATTACAAAAATGCTTTAGTAAACAAATAAGAAATGCAACAGAAAAATGCAAAATGCATTTTCTTTCGGTCTTTACTAATAAGCTAATTTCATATCTCTTTCACTACTTCATTATTAACATTACTTTGTACATATTACACGATTAGAAACTTGGGAAGATGAAGATTGAATGTACAATCGCCTTCAACCAAAATGACCTCTTAAGATCGCGCATATTAACATTCTGATATTATGAAAAAAACGTTTTTAAAAGTCACGATGTACGTCAAACGTTGTATTAAATGTGCTTATGTTTTATTTTAATTATATTCAAAAAAATTGCTTGACTCAGTGTGAGCGAGCCTGATGATGTGTTTATCCTAAACACGAAACGTCGAAAATTACTGAAGTAGTTGCTTTAATCTAACCGTTCTATTAAACTTTTTATGTTTTATTATATGAATAGTTAAATAAAATAATAGAAATTTAAGTTTAAAATTTTTTAAAGAACTATAGGTCGAGGGACTACGCAAATGTGGTGTACAAGTCACCGTAAATTTCAACGCAAATGTGGCAATTTTCGCAAAAATTCACAATTTTGTAGCAAATGTCAAAAAATTTTCGAAAATGTCGCAATTTTCTTGCAAATGTCGCAATTTTCTTGCAAATGTCGAAATTTTTTGGAAAATGTCGCGATTTTTCTAGCAAATGTCAAAATTTTTTCACAAGTGTCGCAATTTTTTGCAAATGTCACATTTTTTCAAACAAAAGGAAATTGTAATATTTGATTATATAAAATATTTAAATAACTACATTTAAGTAATACGCTGTCATAACGTCTTATACTTAATTATTGTTTTCGTAATATGTTTGACGTTTTTGCTACATTCGAACATACAAATAGAAGAAGTATCACAGAAAAGGATTCGATTAATTAATTCAGACTTCTCCGAGGACATATCTGAAGATGAGTCGCGCAGGAAAGTAACTCATCAGGATTTTCCGAGTTACAATTCCGTTTCTGGTGAGCCCTCCACAATTTAAATAAAAAATGATAAATATTCTAGAAGATCACGCGCTAGAAGAGTTAGAGAACGGGTAATAAAAGATGGATATGAACAACCCTTAATTACAAATTTTTGCCATCAAGTAGACGAGGTAAAAAAACTACTCCTAGAGAATAATGAACTCCGTGCTATGCTATATAAAGGAGCTAATGAAATAAGTTTAAGGAATAGCGTCTCAAAATAAGATAAATATTAGTTTGCAACTTGGAAATACAGATGATGTTTCTAATTTTTTACAATGCCTTCTAGACACAACAATTTCAAATAGTAATAAAAAATCAAGTAAAGGGAACAAGTATGATCATTATTTGAAGTTATTCTCTACTTACGTATTTCTTGTTGGCGGCAGATTATTATACGAAACTTTGTACGCAAACATGAAAAATGGTTTACTCTTAATTACAACAATAGGACGGAGTCGAATTCACAACCACTTCAAAGAAGGACATTTTCGTTTTCAAGAACTGTTTGATTTTCTAGAAAAAAGAAACCTACCAAAAGTTGTTTGGCTTATTGAGGATGGTACCAAAATAACTGGTAAAATCCAATATGATTCGAAGAGTAATAAAATTGTCGATTTTGTTCTTCCATTAGTAAATGGAATACCTGAAAAACGCCAGTTTCTAGCAACATCTGCAAAACAAATACAGTTTATTCTATAGAATATGCCTATGCGACTATGGCACAAGTTCCAATTGATAAATGTCAACCATTTTGTCTAGCTGTTTTTGGAATCGATAATTCATTTACATATGAAGATTTTCTTGCCAGATGGAAATATATTACCAATGAAATGGATCGCTCTAGTATTCAATGCTTGGGATATTCGTCTGATGGAGACCCTAGGTTAATGAAGGTGATGAGATGCGGTTCACAGTTAATGCATGTAACTCAAAATAGAATTGGTTTCATATGGATTCAGGATACAGTCCACATTGGAATTAAACTGAGAACTGGGCTGTTGAAGACAAATATTTGTATACAAATGGGAAATTTTGTTGTTAGTTCTGAACACATTAAACATTTAATATTGAACGTTTCCAAAGATAAACATGGATGGACTTTATCTGACATTGAAGCAGAAGATAAAATGAACTTCCGGGCGGTTGAAAGAATTTCATCAGATCGGATATCTCTCCTTTCGGGCGAACTGTTGCAAGAAAGTAAGGCAACTGTAATATACCTCAAAATAATACGATAGGTATTACACTCTCACTTATGCAAAGATATTTCTCTTGCACAAAGATTGCATTACATATGGTATGCAGCTTTTTTTTAAGATTGTGGCGAGGTTCCTTAAAATCTGAGAAAAACATTTTCGTTACTGACAACTTAATTACACTCAATGCCTATCTTTGCATAGAACTAAATGCACACACTTTAGTAAAATTAATTAGAAAATTTTGAGATAACGAAAACTTAAAAAATGGAGTACATTTTGCTACATGGCTCTTTAATTCACAACCATGTGAGCAAATTTTTCGAGCCACACGTCCACTCACTTCAACATTTTCTACTATTGTAAATTTTAGTATATTAAAAATTTTAAATAGGATTTCAAAGATTGAAACAATCAACCAAATTACTAATGATTTGTCAGAAAGATTTGTTTTCCAAGAGAGCAAACTTCTAATAAACTCGGCACTGTGGGTGATACAATTAACAACAGTGAATTTTTTGACGACACAAAAATAGAAAGTATTTGTCTAGAAGCTCTTGATGAGGCAAAAAAAGATGCTTTAGCATTAGGTATTAAATATAAAGAAAAACATATTTATGTTGTTGATATTCCCCATCCGGTGTTGTTAGTAGATGAAAATGATAGTGAAATAGTTCTTTGTAACCTACTTGATTCAGAAGACATCATGCTAAATAAATTAGATGATTTGGAAAGTTTACTATAAAAACATAACACAGAGAATTGCTTAGCAGAGACTGAGATAACAGATGCAGGTATGGAACTAGCAGATTTTAACGATGAGTTGTCGATGAAAGATTGTAATATAGAAAAATTGGATGTCCGTATAAAAGTAGCACACAAGATTATCACAATTCTGATTCTGATTCTGGGTGTTAGAAGTTCTACCAAATACAATAAAAATTAAATTCTTGCAAGCATCACTTCAAGAATTTCTTTAGCCCAAGTCAGATGATATACAAAATGTACATGTTGATTATATATTTTTTGGTCCAATAAATACCATTGGAACAGGTCCATTCACAATTAACCAGATGGATGGCCTTAATATTATCTCTAAGTATAAAGAATTAAAACGAATTATAAAGTGAAATGTAGTTAATATTTTAACATTTTATTTATGTAAAAACAATGTACTCGCTATCTCTCGCCAATTCTTGCATTTTGTCATAAGATCAATAAAAACAATGTACCAAAAATTTATTATTGATCAACCAACGCCTATATACATATTTACAATTAAGAACCCCCAAGATCCCCCGAACTTTTTTCGAAATCTTATTTTTTTTACATTTATCGAAATTTTTCTATCTACCCTGATCCATATCACTATTTAGCTCAAATAAATACAACCTATATTACGATTACGAAATATAGTTTAAGTTTTAAAACGAACGTGAACAGTTGGAATGTTAGTTGTGTGCCATCATTGGATTCAAAAAAGTATGTTGATTTAAAAAAAAACTGACGCAATTTTCTCGCGAATGTCTTAATTTTCTCGCAAATTTCTCAATTTTCTGGCAAATATTGCAATTTTCTTGCAAATGTCGGAATTTTATCGTAAATGTCACAATTTTCTCACAAATGTCGCAATTTTCTCGCAAATGTCGCAATTTTCTCGTAAATGTCACAATTTTCTCGCAAATGTTACAAATGTGAGAGAAACTCGTATATGTGTACACAACTTTTGTATGTGGTTAACCTCTCGCTATAGGTACGTTATTCGTATTTATTATCAAACTTTAAATGAAATATTTATTATATAAATATTTATATAGAATATTGCATCTACTAATTCTACACTATCAGTATTGTCCATTCGGAATTACTATTACATTACATCATTTCACTATTAAACTGATTATTAAAAAAACATATCTATGTGTAGTTTTTGACTGTGTTAATGTATATTTAATAGCAAAAATGAGAAAATACCTGATTCTAAAATTATTATTATTTACATTTTTCGTAAAATAACTATCACTCTATCATACTGTAAATTAAAAAAGTTTTTTGTAGTAATGTCCACTAATTTAAATCGTCGTTTCAAACAAAACTATATTTATTTATATTACATATATCATAATAATACGTTTATATAATACATAAAACACCTAAACTAATTAATATTTTGTATATATGCTGTTATTTTCCAAACATTTCGCTAACCTGCTCGGCATCGAGTTAATTGATTTTTTGCAGTAATTGGATCTCCAAAAACGTTCCTAAACTTTATTTGCAATTTGCACAATATTATTTAAATTTCTGGCCGAATGTCAAAACGAATGTTTGTCCATGTTCTGCTCATAGTTGTTCACATGTTTTCAATGGGGTTTAAGTCAGGAGATTTTGCTGGCCATTCTAAAGAAATTACGTCGTTTTCGTCTTCAAACAACCAATTCACGATTCTACTCTTATAAATTGGCAAATTGTCTTGGACAAAAAATAATTTTTTCCAATTTTTTTTTGATAGAGTTTGCACACTTGACACCAAAATTTCCTATAGCACTCAAACTAGCTTTCAGACGTAAATAGTGTTGGAGAAACGAGAACCAATTCAATTAATCCATCTTTTGATGTTCACCCCTAAAATCCACCAGAAATTCTTTCACTCTGTCAATTTTTACAAACATATTCGGTATTAAAACTTGTATTTTGTAGTCGCCAAAGTTTCGTAGATAATTCTTGTGTCGATGAAAATATCTTTCGTACGTAAAAATCACTGTACTCCAATCTCTATACAAACTATTTTGACATAATCTAATTCTTGCTTGAGCATGCTTTTCTGTCATTTTAGGTTTGGTCGCAGAGTTACTTGCAAAGCGTTCTTGAATCTACGTCGCATTGTAGAATCGCTGCAGTTTACTTACTTTTTCTTGAATTTACAATGCCGTTGTAAAAAGAAAATTTTGAACAATCTTAAAAAAATCTGCATCTTCTTCTATGGTGGTTTCTCTGTTTATACTTTATGGTTTCGTTTTCAGAGAAAAGTTTTCTTCTTCAAACTTTTGAAGCTACCGACAATCTTGGTGCACCTGTATATGTATTTATATAAGTAATCTTTTTAACCAAATGATTTAATTAATTAATTTCAAACTTTAGCTAAACTCTTCGTCAAGCAGATAAATTTATCTAAGAACTTAAATATCTCTCAGTATAAAGGACTTAAATCCGAAAACACTAATGTTGGTAATAAATTATTTTAAATGTTCATTTCTAAAATCGGATTTTAAGTACCCATGATCTGAAAATTAATATTTAGTAACACAAAAGCATGCTTTACAATAATAGTATAACCGGTATATAATGTGTGGTCTTAGTCATTTTGTTGAAATTAAAACATAAGTCATACAGATTTAGATTTTTATTCAAAACTATAGAGAACAATATAAAAAGTAACTATTTACTATCACAGTTGTAAGCCTGCATCTCTGGAACAACATTGTGCTAGTATTAAACTTTTATAAAAGTGTTTATAAACTTCAGCGACAAATGACAGCAACTGAATCAAATTATGCTTCTTTTCCTCAGATACAGGCAGTAGATCGTTGTAACGTTTCTCTAGTTCAAAACTGACAGGACGGCCACGTCGGTTAAAGTTAACTTTAACAATTTCCACTTGTCTGGTGCATCTAAACTATTTACAGTCATGTAATTTAAATGAGTCATTTTTAGTATTTTTTTGCTTTTTTCCAATTTTTTTTTAATACTGCTCCAAGATTTAAAACATTTTCTTGGGACATTTCAATTACATTTTCTTGTTTGTGCAGCGCATTGATTAGAGTGTTCCAATGATGTGGATGCGCAATTTTTATGCCGGAGGTTTTTTTGCCTTTCTATAAGTGAGTGATCTTCTTCACACTGCATATGTGAGTAACCTGACAATAAATTTATGGTTAATTTCAACCAAAGAAAATTTCCACTACAAAACCGTTTTATTCTGCCCTCTACGTGTCAGAATAGAATGTTAATGTTTTAATTCCTTTATGATTTCATATACATAACACGAAGCCTAACTAGTACCACAGTTATGGATATTTGTATAACAGTATGTCCAGCACTTTTGTTTATAAAAAGATACAGATCTATCTAAGAATTGAGTCGACAAACATTGTTGCAAATCGAAAGTAAAACAAATTAATGATTTATCAGCTTTAGAGGATTTTTATCGGCTTTTTTACATTCATAAGTTATATCTGCTTCTTGGTGGTATTTTTCTTGCTCTAACTTTACTTGTGTGCGTTCATTTTTGTCAACAGTAATGTCTAACTTTACTTGCATAAGTTCACACTTGTGGCACATGTCCGTTTTTGGTACTTTAAAGGTAAGTTTTAATTTGTGAAATTCGCCTTCGTAAATTTTTCTGCCAACTAGATTAGAGTAAGCCTGACGATAGGAATAGGAAGACAAATACAGTTTGTCATTAACGCAACGAATGTAATGACTCTTATTTGTAAGGAACGATTCAATATGAGTAAGCACTTCTTTTAACTGGTCGGGTTTTGTTTTGTTTACCGGTTCGTGCTTTCCTCTGTAGTTTTTTTTCAGTACACCGGTAACACTGTTTGATATATTTTTTGTTGTATTATGAATACATTTGTCCGTTTTGTCAAGTGCTGTTTAAAAACATCCTTTACAAACATTACGCTGTTCCCCATTTACTTCAAATGCGTAACTATACTTCGACCCTTGAAAGAATTAACGTTCCGTACTAGATGTGAAGTTACTAGTTTTCCAATAAAGTTTAACCAATCCTTACACTTCATTCTATTGTTTCGCAGTGGTTTTATAGCTTATTTTCGTTGTACCTTTCTCTTTCCTGTTACATATTTCTGGTCAATGTGTCTTTTTTATATTCTGCTCGTAATTTTTTGGCATATAGTTTAGCAATTTCTTTTGCCTGTGTAGCACCACTTTCAATATTATTATTTTAGCTTGTAATTAAATCGGTCAATAGATAGGTACATTTGGTATTTTCCGTTTTGTCGCTTTTTCCTAGCGCAGGACATACCGTACGTATTGCTATTTACAGAAGTTTAAGCTTAAATTTCTATTTTTTTCATTTAATTTTACTCTAATAAAATTACAATGTTTATTTGCATCAAACTTCTAATGAGAAACACCATTCTATTATAATCTTTTACTGGTAGAATACCTTGTACTGAAAATTTTTTGTTAAGTATTAGCTTATAGTGTTAGTTTTTTTCTAAGTAATAATTGCCTCGCCTATATAACCTTTTGTGTCCAAATTAAAAATAAAATATTTTGATAGGTTTATAAGGTCGACTATTTGCTAGTCAATTTTTTGTTGTAGTATTAAGGTGGTAATTGCTAATTATTTTTTTTGTTGATATTATTGAGAGCGCGTAGAGTAATTCTACTTCTAAATTGTGTTCTTTTGCGTGTTCAATTGATTGAGCGGTTGTGAGTACACCCCTAACTGCTAAAATTTTGTATGTTCTGTTATTCCAAAAAGTTACAAGATAAATAAATACAATTATATCCTACGTGTTTCTCACCTCTGCTGCGTGCAGTAAAAAAATCTTGCATAAAAATAAGAACGAGGTAGGTTTTACATTGTGTTTTGCTGTATCAAACTTATAAACAAAATTATTAATTAAATTTTATTCTATTACAAAAAAGGTGATACTGCATTGGATCACCGAATTTGTAAATTTCAGTTTCAGAAGAAAAAATACAAAGTTTGTAGAACAGTTTGACGGTATTATGGATTACACAATATAGAGATTACTGATTATACTGTAAAAACTATTTTTTTGTTATTTCTGGTATACAGGCTTCACATTTTTGTATTAATCTGCTTTTTCTATCAATGTATTATTTATCATAATATTTATAAATACTACATACATATGTGTTAAATCAATGGATATATTATGAATAACATACGTTTTGCTGACGATATCCTCATAATAGCTGACGATGCGACAGATTTGCAAAATCTCCTTGAAAGAATTAAAACCTACAGCAACAATTATGGTCTAAAGCTTAATCTGGGAAAGACTAAATTTATGGTAGTCACAAAAAAACAAGACATACATATAAGAATAATAATATACAACAAACAAATTGAAAGAGTCACATCATATAAGTATCTAGGAACATGGTTCATACAAAATAACGAACAAAAGAAAGAAATAAAGTCAAGAATACATTGCTATCTCTATACATATACGTTTGTAAAACTGAAAAAGTTTTTTTGCTGTCGAGACGTAGATATCAACATATTCTGCGCATGATTCTGCATTTCTTTCTATTTTTGATAATATTCATACTCTGCCAAATCCAGTACAGAATTTATTAAACACTGTTTTTAGATCCAAAACCTGCCATTTTTACCTCTTGTTTAACTGCATATTTTACCAAACTTCTATTGGTTTGGTAACGTGATTTTTGACCAAGTAATTTTTCTTACTTTTTTTTAGTTCATCAATCGCCATGAATGAATGTAGAAGTTTAATTAAAAAAACTCCTAATTTAAGCAGGAACAAAACAAATGCAAGTAGAAAATCATAAGCGCAATGTTCTTATGAGATTATTGTAATTGTTAGAAAATGTAACTTTTTTACTAACAGAAAGTAACTTAGGTAAGCACCGAAAACCGTCCCTCCGAAACCAAGCTGTCGCCATAAAAAATGCCAATCTTTAAGTGCAATAAATTAACTTTTACTTTAAAAAAGATTGAATTTATCAAAAACAACACGAAAAGACACCGCAATACGATCAAAAAGACAATTCCAATAAAATATACGCTTCCTACTGTAAAGGCACATGTTTAAGAGTGTGTAGAGAAACGTTTTGCAGTATCTTAGACGTAAAAAAAGATCGTGTTTAAGGTATATTAAAGCAATGTCAAAGTTCCTTAAGAAGGTACAAATGGAAACACAAAGACAAAAATAATAATAAAAAAGAAGCAATAGCAAATTTTATTAAAGGATTAGAAGTGTTAAGTCGCACTATTGTAGAAATAAAGTGGTTACAAGAACTTAGTTACCAAGCGAACTTAATATCGAACGTTTTGCAAAAATGTACAAAATCTCAGTTGAGAACGCACTGAAAATAAGGGAATGTTTCTTTCGTTATTTTACCTCAAATTAAAATATTGATTTTGAGACTCTCAAAAGTGACATGTGCTCAACTTGCCTTAAAGTTAAAGAAAAACTGAAGATAAACCAAAGTCAAGAAAAACGAAACAATATTATTATTAAACATAGAGTTCATAAACTCAAAACTTTTTTTTATTATTAAAAGAAAAAGCAATAAAATAACATTTTCAATAGATTATTGTCAAAAAATGTATCCTTACGAACATTACCAGATCAATCTGCATACTTTATTCAACAGTTTAACCTGTACAATTTTTTGGTAGTCAATATAGCATCCAAAGACGAAATTAACAATGATAGCGTTTATGCGTACTTACTTTTGGGGGACACTGAGTTACTCAAAAATTTCTAGGGTAATAGCCTCAGCTGTCTTACACAATTCAAATTTAGTGCATCCATTAAAGAAGTATTAATTTTTGCAAATGGATGCGCTGGTCAAAACAAAAACATGATTATTATGCGAATGTTTTTGCCTTCTTAATAAAGCGCATCAAAACTTACAAAAAATTCAAGTGATTTTTATAGTGGTTGGCCACAGTTACATGCCACCCGACAAAGTCTTTGGGTTAATTAAAAAAGTGGTACAAAACTCCAAATATTACTGAAAAAAATACGGTAACATTATAAAAGAGAATGCAACTCCACGCGAGTTAGCTACAGCTTGGATGGCCCAAAACTGGAAAAACGCTGTTTCCAAAGTGATTAGAAGTCTTGGAAATTGTCATTTTCAATGTATACAACAAAAAGGTTTGTTTTCTAAATTTAAAAACGACATTTTAGTTTAAGGCGAGGTAACTTATAAGTGAGATGTAGATTCTACAAAATTGATTCTGAAGAGGGGCAGGCGTTTACGTTTCTTAATCAGCTTGTTAATTTAGAAATAGACAGACAAAACGATAAGAAAAAGCAGACAGTGAAGCTGGTTTGCTCAAGACTCATTATGGGACTAATTGGATGACGCACGAGTATCTAGAATTTTATGTGAAGGCTACTGATTCTGCCAAAGCAGGAAAGCCGAATCTCGATGATAATTATCAGGAAGAATTGTGTTCGCTGTTGAAAACCTACGAAGTATTACAATTTTAGACATGCATATTTTTATATTATTGTTATTTTTATTTTTTAATATCTAATAATAATCTTTTTGTGTTGCCGACATCGTTCGTTAGTGTAGTTACGTAATGGGTGAAAAAAGCTCTAGGGTGGCAAAATAAAACTAGAAATCCACATAAAACTAAGTGTTTAAAGTTAATTATTTTATTAGAACGAATGTGCAACAAATGAAAAAGTCATTTCAAAAATCTTGAAATTTAGTTAAAATTGAAAAAAAATGACGTTAGAGTTAATGACACATTTTAGAAATTTAGTAATAAATGTAGTACTAACATTATATTTTTGGTGATTTTTTCAAACTTGTTTAAAAAAGAATGTAATTTTACAAAAGGTAGCACAAAAACAATGTACGTTATTTTTGTCGAAAGTATCATAGCATAATTTATTCACATGCAACGCTCGGCCATGCGGCCTCGCATCGCATTAACGTTTGTTATGCTATGCTTTACTTTCGACCCTTGTTACGTAAATTACTAATTTGCTTGAATCTTAAACGTGCTTTTATTGTCTTAACTGTTAAACACTTCTGGTAATAAGTTTTTTTTGTGAGTACTAATGTGCAAATCCTGCGATATCCAAAACATTATTTTCAATAAAACATTAAATTCTTCACAATGGAGATGGTGGATATTGTATCTAGAAAGCTCAAATGATCTAGTAAAAAATACTAAGTTTTTATTGACTATTATCGTCTTATTCTTTAGTAAAACCTTTTTTTTATTTTTATCATCTGTCGTCGTTTTAGAGCTTAAAGTTTTTACGTGTTCTAAATTTTTAAAATCGGTTGCGATTTTTTTAGTTTTGAAAATAATGGTAGTTTTTCCGGAATAACAAGAACAATTTCGATTGAGGAGAGATCAACGTTCAATACAACAACAGATATTAAGCTAGTTTTCCCAACCGGCAGAGAACCAAAATTTAAGAAATTGTCCTTACCATTTTTCAAACGTACTGCTATAGATACACCTTTTCCTCTAATTTTTACCCGAATTTGCAAATATTGCTAAACTTTCAACTAAGTTGACTAAAGAAAGCAGAATTGACTTTACCGATTTTACGTTATCAAAGCGAACAAAATGTTCTAGTAGAAGATAAAAGTACAGAGATAATTGTAACAAATTGACTTAACTCAGTCCTCTAGAAAGTGCATTTATAAATTATAGTAAGCGTTTGTTTTTATTCAATTACTTGCTTGTTATATTGTGTATAATTTTACTAAATTAGTTACATTTATAATAATTTTTAAATAATTCAATTAAATTACATTTAAATTTTTGCAATATTGCTCAGTATTACTACCTGCTTTTATCTGTTTAGATTTAGATAGTTATATGCTATCAAAAAACTGTTTATTTATATTAAAATGTTATTAAATGTGTCGTAAAATTCAAAACTGTTTTTAAGAACATTATAATTTTGTTAGTACCACATTGATTAGAACAAAAAAAAACTTAATACTAAATATTCTCTACTGTTTCTGCGTCCAGTTTTTCTCTATTTATGCTTATTAAAAACTGTAATTGTGAAAAAACTAAACTTAATCGTGGTTTTTTAATATTGTTACATATTACATTTGGCAAGATTTGACCCCGTTTACTAATAAATTAATGTTTGTAAAGAATTAATACGATTAACAAGAATAAACAAACAAAGCTTACTACATTTTTACATTGATTATAATTATTTTTTAACAATTTTAACTTAGTTTCAAACCAATTTTGTTTCTAATTTTTCTATTTAAATCTTCAAACGATTCTACATCAACGCATTTAATTTTTTTTAAAAATATTTTTATTTTATGATCTTTAAATTTTTGTTATTACTACAACCAAAGTTTGCTAAAAATATCAGCATTGTAGTTTGAGAAACGTCTAAATTTACTTTTTTGCCGAGCTACAGTTCCATGCAGATACCGTAAAACACATTTATAAAATCTTATTTTAGATGAGTTCTTATATTACGTCGTCTTAACGAATACTTGGACTGTGAACAGCTTGTTGTTTCAATTAACATTTGTTACATTCGAGAGGAAAAAACGCAAAACATTAATTACATAAAAGAAACTCAATTGTAGTCTCTTAAAATTTATCTTTTGAAGTATTTAAAAACTTGTTTCTTTTGTAGATAAATTTAGTCATTTTTGGTGCATTAATAATGTATTTTTGTTATAATCATATTTTATCTGCATCTAAATAAAAAAATATTACTTACTCTATCTAGATAAAATTCATTTATGTTTAATGCAACTTTTTTTAAGTATTTTAATTTATTAGTAAATGAGTTCAGATTAGTAATATTTGTAATCAAAAAATAAGAAAAATGTCAATTAAATAAATTCTATGTAATTTATATTGTTCTATATTTTATTTCTTACGTTTTACTGTAGTATTTTAATTTGCAAGTATTTAATTTTATCAATAGAAGTCATAGTTTTATTTATTTTGCTAAAAATATAGATAATTGGTAAAACCCTGAATGACAAATCCAATTATAAGAACTTAATCAAATAAAAATTATTTTTAACGCAATTATGTTTTACATATTCCTTTTTGGTTTTGCTTTATTAAATTATATTTAAAAAAATCTTATTTTTTTAACTGATATTATAGAAAGTATTGACTTATGTTTAACATTTTAATTTTTTATTGTAGCAAATATATATTTACAAATATAATAGCTGACATTTTTACCTTACATAATAATATTATTACAGCCGGTTCGGTTAACAATTTTTATTATTAGAATAAATTTTATTTTATTTATCTTTAGAAAAAAGCTGGTCTGGTCACTACTCGACTTTCCTATAAGGAGTTTCTACATATTTTTTATTTTTAAACTATAGAAAAACATCCAAGTCAAAAGAATATAGAGAATTCAGAAAATTTAGGTTTACAATTTTATTTGCTTAAAATAAATGATAGTAAAAGTACTAAGTATTACAGATTAGTAGATATATACAAGTTTGTATTGACGCCCTAGCATCCAATATTTTTTTTGAAACCCTTATATTTGTGCGTCTCGATATTGCTTTTTCTTTTAGCAAATCAAATTTTTTTTCTAAAAAAAATCGTCGTCGACAAGATTCGACACTAGATAATATTTCAAATTCATCATAAATTATAATCAAATATCTGTTAATGTTGGAAGTTTTTTTTATTTAAATAAATTGTTAGAAAGAATAATCTTTATAAGAAACTGTAAAAATAATTCAAATAATTTACATAGGACTTTTGGTTCGAGAGTTATCGTGGGTACATCGTTACACACACACACACCAAACACGCACACAGAGACACCCAATTTTTATTGTCAAAAATACATTTTTCTGATTCAAGAGACCTTGAAACGTAAAATTTAGAAAATAATTTTTTGCAAAAATATTACATTCGCTTTACTTTTCTTATAAGAAAGTAAAAACAATAATAATACTGATTATCATACATTAAATTATCATTGTGTTATAACTCTTTTGTTAAGTACATAACAAAGCAACATAAATGTCTTTTTAACTCTTAAAAAAATGTATTTTGAAAGCAATGTAAATAATTCCCATACATGATTTAAAATTACGTAATAATAATTTTTTTAAGTAAGTATAGTACTGATGAAAATGAAAAAAAAAACCAATTTGTTTCTTTTAAAAACATATTTTTAGAAAAAAAAACAATAGTTTTTTCCAATTATCGTTTTTTTTTCTAATGTGGTAACGATGATAACCTTATTTTGCATTTATTATTTTTTTATTGTTATGAGTGATGTTAATAAACTATTTAATGCTACAGGTTCGTAACTTTCCGTTTATTAAGCTCAAAATTTTGATTTTTCAAATTTTTTATAAAAATTTTTATTTTGATTTTTTTTTTGCTTGTACTGATACTATAATTTCATATTTTTTTTTAACATGTTAATCGGATACACGCTTTTTAATCAAAAAACATTTATTTGTTTTTTTCTGAATTTCTGATATCGTTATCAGAAACCTCAAGTTCCAACGTGATTCTATTAAGCGGCGTGCATTGTCAGCTTACTAAAGTAAATAAAAAATTGCAGTTATTTTTATGCTTCTCAATTATAATAATATCTTGAAAAGCAAGTGAAAAAAAACGCTATGTTTTTTTTAATTACAGTTTTTTTCTGCACAAAGAATTTCTAGGCATAATTAAAATTAGTATGACACATTGTTTTAATAGCGTGTCAATAAAACACAGTCAGTTAATAAAAAAAACATATTAGTTATTAAAAAGTTTATAAACATATTCGAAGTGAATTCGAATAAACTATTTTTATATTACGTCAACTTTGTTATCGCATTAGTGTCCTAATAACTGTTAACTATATTACGAAGTTAACATAATTATTGTTGTTATGCAACGGTTTATAAGGATTTTATACAAGGCTTTGTCGGTAGAAAGAAAAACGCAAAACCTTTTTTTGTTGAAACAAAACCGTACCAAGAAAACAGTTTTTTTTGCATTACTAAGTTCCGCGAGATCGATCACCCGTTAGTAGTAAAAAGAGTAAGAAGATGATCTTGAAGTTTTTGTGTCATTTCAGTAAGTTCAATTGTAGTTTATGTATCTACCGTCAATTGTATGTACATAACAATCGTTTTTCTTCCAAATATATCATAAAATTTTTCAAACAAATAAAAATTAAATGTCTATGTTAAACAAATATAATTTTTTATATTTCTTTTTTTTTCTCGTTTAAATTGTAATTTGTTATAATTTTTTGTTTGCCTTGAAATATTGTTAATTTCTTCCAATTTTAGGTTTAGCAATGACAAAAATTTTTATAAGATTCACCACTATCACCATGAGCAGAAAACACAAAAATTTAAGTAGTGTTTTTTTTAAGTTGAATTATTAACCGGATGGTGTTTTTTTAATTGTTTCTTTTATTTAAAAAAACCGATTTCTAGAAAATTATTTCTGTGTTGAGTAGGAAAAAGGATATAAGTCAAAATTTAGCATTTGTAGTAAAAGAGGTTTGAATATTAAGTTCTAGATGCAAGATCGGCTAATTAATACGAGTGGAATTAGCTGATTTTTAATTATATCATTGAAATGTACCATGAGAGTTTTAAGTACCTAAAGCCACGTGATCCTGTAGCATAGGCAACGCACTATGCGACGTTGATATTTCGCTTTAATAACTTGAAAGAAACTACATTAAATGTCAGCGGAATATGATGCTTTCATTAAGGTAAACATTCAGACAAAAAATAATGACAATGTAAATAAGTTTTAGTTAGTATATTAGTGGAAGTAAAAGAAAACTCCATCAAAAAGTTACTTTTAAAATTATTCAAAATATTCATCATTATTCGCTAAACACAACTGCACACGTTTTTTCAAATTATCGATAACTTTCACTAGAACTTCAGAAATTACACTTTTAATTTTATTTTGTATAGCTTTTTTCAAATTATTGATTGTTTGAGGACGATTTGCATAAACCTTGTTTTTCAAATGACTAAACATAAAAAATCCAAGAGGGTTAAATCAGGTGACGTCGGTGGCCATCGCCCACGATTCGTTAAGCGGTTATCAAAAAACTGTTGTAAATAAATAATAGTTGCATGAGCAGTGTTTGTTGTTGCCCCATCCAGCTCAAAATATCCCTCTCTGAGCTCATCAACCATTAATTGTTCAATAAACTGTTGTAAAATATGATTTCGGTAGCGTTCTGCATTTATAGTGCCATCAAAAAACACTGGACCATAAATACGCCTTGCTATCTAAATACCAACGTTTTCAGGACGTAGACTGGAGTCGAAGGTGGTATGTGGATTTTGAACAGTCCATATCCGGTAGTTTTGACTATTAACATATCCTGTTAAATTAAACCATGCTTTATCCGACATAAATGTCAAGCTTAAAATATTGACGTTGTTTAAACTTTCATTAAACCAATGGCAAAACTGAACACGAGCTCCAAAATCAAATGGAAATAGTTTTTGAACCAGCAAAACTTTATATGGATGCAAATTTAATTTCTTTTTTAAATTTCATAAGAAAGACCTATGTGTAACAACATTTTATACTTAAATTTTAATGCAACTGTTTTGCATCGTATCTGATTGTGACGATAATTTTCTAATTAATTTTTTAGATTTTGATCTATATTTGTTTGAATATCGTCAAACGTTTGCTTGTCTAAAATAGTTAGCCTTCTAGAATATTTTAAAAATAAAAGTTACTAAAGAAATAAAAGTTAGTGATCACGTGGCTTTTGGTATTTAAAACTATCATGGTATGTTTTAATATATCTATTTTGCATTGTTGTTTTGTATTTTGTTAAAAAAAATAGACTTATAATATTTTGACTTAAAACAATGTTGACTTATACTGTTAGAACCACAAGTTTATATATGTAAAAACAATCTTCTTTAAACACATTTTATTTATGAGTACAGTTTATTGATAATTTCAAATTTCTAGGTTGTCTGTTTCATTCTTATTGAACTTTTCTATACCTGATTAGGTATCTTCAGTTTTAGCTGTTTCAAGGTTTTGATAGAAATCTCTAAATACTGATGGTACTAGAGGCAAAAGATCCAAAAGTTGCTTTTCTTTTTTTTTTGAATAGTGCTTGTTCATCCAGTGAATTTTTGAAGATTTTACCAGGTTCAGAGGTATATCGAAACCACTTACCATCATGCTATTTAAAAGATTGTTCTTTAAGGTCTGATTTGTTAAAACCAGTGACTGTTTGTAAATGTCAGAAAAATTTAGAAATTTATCATTTACTACAAATTTTATTTTTTTTGTTTCAACATTTCTAGCCACTTGGTACCAGTCATGGTCACTCCATGTGACTATGACTACTGACCATAAATTTGTCGTAAATAACTTTAAAATTCTTCGTTTTCTGCATTACAGTTTAGAACATGGCGGCCACATGGGAGTTCTTATTTTGTCCTTTCACACGTATCAGAATAATTACCTTCTTTACTTCCAAACGTAAAGCAAACTGTTCTTGAAGGAAACATGTACGTATTTGATTTCTACCACGTTCTCTTTCAGGTTCATGCTACATGTAACATGTGACTTCTCCAGAACCTGCATTATGAAACGTACTGTTAAATGTTCACAGTTGCTTTTTATAACATGCTACCGAGGATTGAAGAAATAGAGTAGGTAGACATTGCTACGTATAACATCTGGTATTGACATTCTCTCTAGCAATATTCTTGTTCTGATCTTTTTTTTAGTAGGTATTATCTTGGATGGAACAAATTTGCAAAACATCAAATTTCTGACACGTGTCTACCTTTAGCTGTTTCTACCTACGTACCTACCTTTCAACTTCAATTTATGAACATTTGTTATATATACTCTTCTAGACACTGTTTTATCTTGGTTTTTGCCATAAATTTTATACATGATCAGTAAATTTAATTGCGGAGGTAAGAACCTTTTACTGTTATGACGCCGCGTGTAGTGTGATCTATATGACAGAAAAAATTTTATATAAGCTACGACTTCCCATAGTTTTAATTAAATGTTTGTTTGAAGGGTTACGTAAATCTCTCTGATCATCATATGTAACTTCAGATGTAGTTGAGTTTTCTACTACTAAAGTAACAAACCTATGGGTCTCTCCTAAAATTTTTAAATTTGAATATGATTACACATGTACTTACGCAAGTTGCTACAAGCGAGGTAAAAGATTTTTCTGGTTCTATCTGAAGCCATATTAGCCAAAGTAAAAACTCCATTCGTAATCTGACAAACGCTTCTGCTTCTGGCACTTATAAATTTTTAAATTAAGTATGTTAGTACAAGTCATTTGTTTTCCAAGGATGCTCAAAAGCTTAAAAGTAGTCAACTCTTTTTTCTGCACTAGGAACGTTACACTATGTGCGCAGTCGCATTTATGATGTCATAGAGATACATTTGGCTTACAGTCTTAGTGCGAACTTTTAGTGCTAGAACAGCTTATTTTAAAACTGAATTAAATGTTTTGAGCGGATTGTCTACTTATACTCTTTTTCCTACTCACCACAGTTGTATTGTTTTAGAATCTGTTAAAGTTTGTACAAAATGTATATTATTACTTAAAGAAAAATAATAGAAATAATACTTATATGTAACCTACCTCTATTCTAAAAAATTAGTTTTTATATTATATTATCAAGATTTTATTTACTTTTGTATATATAAAGTTATTATCGATTTTTGCGAATTTTGCTTTATATGGTAAAATTATAAGATTATCTTTGTTTTGTTTGAATGAAACAATTTTAATAAAAAAAAAAACTTATCTACAGTATTAAACGTAAAGTAGGTATATAATAAACTTTTTATCCACAATTGATAGTAGAGATAAAAAATACAATTAAAAATTGACCTAAAAAATTGTTATGTTAAAAACAGGAAGAGACTATACACTTTACTAATAAATAAACAAATATGATTTTTCATTACATGCTACATAAAATAATGTATCTAAAGAGCATATTAAAATAATGTGTATACGTATACTATAAAGAATATTTTAAAAATTAAAGCGATTAAACAAGCAAATAAAAAATTCAAATTATAATGAAAGCATGCCAATGTTATTTTGTTTTACGGTTTGCTTTTTTGTAGTATAATTTATAGTTTATATAACAGATATTATATGTGGTATTTAATTGGTGTTTTTTTGCGTTTGTTTTATATAACGTAAGACCTTATACTGATCTAAATGATATTTTTTTAGAAATTCTTGTTTTAAAGTAGTGTGTTTTTGTCTATTTATCTTTAAGTTTGGCTTATTTTTTACAAAAATTTTTGTTGCAAGCAGTTATACTATAATTACAAACAGGATGTTATAGAACTTATAGTTTCTAGTTTATGTGCATTTTAATAAAGTTTTATGTAAAATAGGTTTTGTAGCAAACATGTAGTAAAGTATTATGTTGTTTAAACATTTTTGACTTTAGTCTTTAGACTTGCATTAAATTATTGAATAGAAGTATTTTCGTAACGATGTTTATGTTAAAATTTATTAAATTTGTTATTATTGAATTTTTCTGAGGTTTGTTTTGTAACTAAACTTGCATTTGACGTTTTACTGTGCATGCTTTTTTAAGATAACTGAACTGATTCATCGTCGCTTCCTTTTCTTCTTATATAAGTTCCATATATATCCAACCGCATCTTTCTAGTTTCATTGAATATGACAGTATGTTGTAGTATGCCACATTCTTAAACCTTTCTTCTCTGTTAACGGTATTTGTATGGATTTTCTAATATGTTTCTTTCCATAGTTTTAAGTGGTAGTTATTATTTCCACGTTGTTCGAATCTATTTCTTGCCTAGATTCTGCTACTGTCGATTGTTCAATTCTTTTCAAACTTACGTTTTTTTGTGTTCTTGTATTTGTTTTTCCACTGTGCTTTTTGCTGCCTTCGAAAATGGGCGAATTTGATCAGAAATCCGAAAGGATTGATTCAGATCGTTGGGATTATCTGGTTTTGTGCTCGGGCTTAGTATTATAGTTATATTTGCGACATTTTTGTCATTTTTATTCTCTGTAGCCGTAGTTCTTACTAAGTTCATTTTCTAGTAAATCGGTGTCAGTTACAGATTAAGGCAATTTTCTCCAAAAATATCCCTGTTAAAAAGCTAAATTTTTGACACCTTGAATCCTCTTATAATATTTCTGAGTGTTGTCGTTTTTGAAAATGTCCCAGCAACTATACCAGGAATATCGTATATAGTCATTTTCTGGCCGGGATGCTATCTTATTCAATTGTTTATTGCACTATTGACGTAATTTTAAAAAAACTTTAGACACCACGGCTCAATGCTTGTAACTTGTGGGAACTATGTAGAGGATACAAGTCCATTAATTTTACATAACTGTGTAGTTGGGACATACAAACAGCAACAAAACTTTTTTTCGGGTGTGGGTCTCACGTGCTTGAAAGGTTTTATGAAAATTAAAAACGTATCATGGTTTATCCAGCCGGAGGCATTCGCCTTAAAAAATAAAAAGAAGAGGAACAGTATTTTCGACAGCACTAACAGCTGTACAAGCAGTAATCTATGTGATCCGTTCTCCAAAAGTAATTGCATTTACTTGTTTTTGTCTTTTATAGCAACGATTTTGTTTGGTTTTTGTGGGGTGGACGTTGTAAATGTCATAGGCCTCAAATTAATTTTTTTAAGAAGATTTTTAAGAAATTATCAAGGAATTTGCCGACATTTACTTTGATACAGTTAATCGAACGTGCATATACCTGGTCGTCTTTAAAGTTTTTATAGATAAATTATATAGTAAGAATACTAAAAATTTTTTGATGTTTGTGGGCTAATAGTTTACGGATTTTTGCTTCTTAAATATTTTGTTGAATTGGTCTAGTCTGATTAAATTTTATTTATACAACTTACTATACTTTACTTTGACTATTTGTTATCAGTTTTAACTTCAATTAAAGGAAAAGCGTTAACTTGAATTGCTCTTTTAATAATATCTACATCTACATGCAAATGTGTTTTCTCCGTTTTGAAACATTGTCGCATAAAACTTTAATTATTAATTTTTTTCTTAATTCTTTTTTGTTTTTAGCTATACAACTATTTATAGTATGTAAGAAAAATTAAATAAATACAACGCTAAAATTTCTAAGATAATATTTTATTAATACTAAAATATTAACGTTTGAAATATAATACTAATTAAAGGATACCAGAATTGCTAAATATATCAAATAAAAAGAATATTTGCATATGCAAATGAAAATTTAGATATTGTTTCGTATAAATGCATATATTTACAGTTTAAAATTTACAATATCATCATGTTCTTTAAAGATAAATATTTAATTATCTAAATTATTATTGTTGTTAGTAATCATATTTTTTAATTTTAAAATTAAGTACTGAATGTTAGTAATTTAGTGACAATGATTAGAAAAAAACTACTATTTATTTTGAAATAACAGTTAATTAAATTATTGAAAAAAATTAAAAATTATAAATAAATACCATTTCAGGTTGTTATTTTTTTTTACTTTTATGTATTGATGAAAGAGTAAAAGGTTTTTGGTATTGTGCTATTATAAGTTAAAAAAATGTAATGCACCCCAACTGACTAATGCGCTAGTGTATAATTGGTTGCATAAACTGTAGTTAAGAAATCGCTATCGTATAATGTATGAACAATCTTGATAACTGCACAAATATCTAGTTTTAATTTAATAATGAATTACAATTATGATAACCACAAGTAGTAGGACTTTTTAACAAATGTACCGTTTTTTTTAATTTTTTTTATTTGTTAATTCAGAAAATGATTTATAAACTTTTTAATACCAATCCCTCCTTGTGCGATATTATTCAATGTAACTTTTCTTTTCACAAGACTTTGTATAGATTTAATTAGATTAAATAGAATTTCCAAGTCAGAGAAATAATTAGACAAAGGTCGCAAATTTAAAATAGCTTTAACTTGAATTATAGGTGTATAAAAATTTTAATAATTGTGATTTATTGTGCCAATAACTCACTCAAATGATGTTTAGCTAATCTAATCAAAGGTTCCCACAATCTCCCAAAGTGCGGTACTCTGGATGGTACACAATGCTATGTCATATTATTTTTTAGCAAATAGCTTTTAAAATAAGTATCATTAATGATAACAAGTAAATGATTTTTTAACTGTTTTATTTTATTAGCTGCAGCTATGAAATTCTTTAAGTTATCAGACTAAATGTTAGAAGAAGAATACTACGCCTGCCAAAAATTTTTTTTAATGCGTTTAGAAATGTAGACGTTGACAAATTTTTTGCCAGGTTTATATAAACTACAAAAAACAAATAAATAAACGCACTTATACTTTTACCAATTTTCTAGATCTAAGTGTGCCATCTTTAATAAAAAATAGGCTCCACAAGACAGCGTTACTATTGTAAGAAGTTGTCCAATCATTGGAAATGAAATGGTTGGTTTGCACTTAAAACACGTAATACATACGTAAATAACACGTTTAATTGCTTTTTTCTCATTTATCGGTCAAAATTTAGACCTTACATTTTCTAAAATTGTCTGAACACCTCCATGCAAACTACGGGCGTGCTCATGTTTCACCAAACGATAAGTAAATTTATGTTTGTACTCATTTAACCATATCCATTGTTTTAAATTTAAAAAAAGGTATACAATATTTCTTAAACTGAATTCAAAAATGTTTAGATTATTTATTCATATTTTGCTTGAACGGTTATTGCAAGCAACTGATTTTTCAGTAGTGGAATGATTCTTACAAACTAAATATTTGTATTTATCACATATTATCTTATATTTAATGTCAGATGAACGCATACAATTCTTGCAGCGCCCTCTTTTAGTATTATTGTTTTGCACTATTTGAGAGTTTTCAATTAAGCTAGTACTGTCTTGTTTGTGATGGTCACACTCTACATCTTCAAGTACCATTCCCACAGCCTTCTGAATAGATTGCGGTAGACCTCTACAAGGTCTTGCTTTTATTACGGGTACGACTAAATTCATGTCCGGTTCTTGAAAGAATAATCGAAATGAATTTATTGCAGCTAAGCAGCTGTATTTGAAAAATAGAACCAGTGGTCAACGCCTTGTGTTCCGCTTACACGTATATTTTTTGATCATTTTATCTAATGTATTAACTACGCCTTTGTTTTTATTATAATCTAAAACTACTTCTGTCTTATGTGCAGTTTCTTTACTAGTCATAGAAATATCTAAATGTTGTCTGGGTAACAGCAAAACTTTCTATTTTTTGGGTACGTACGATACTAAAATAGCATCTTTAGTGTACAAAATATTACTCGAATGCTCGCGGCGATTTTTTAGCGGAAGATAGGTCGACGGAACCTATTTGCTATCTTTTCTCATGTTCCCAGTGAGTGGCTTAGACAACAATTCTTTTGACAACAACATACATTTAAAAAAATAATCCGTTGTGACTTCGTAACTGTCACCTAGCTCGTAGACTAAATATATATATAATATATAAACTATATATAGTAGATGCTAAACAGTTTATTACTTTCATACACTGTGTCCAATTCTGACATGCTTCTGTATGTGTTATATATAATGATCAATATTTTGAAAAAGCCTTTGCTGGTAGTTGGTCAAAAAATGTACGAATATCTATATATTACTTTGTAATTGAAAATAGTTTCAAGGTATTTCCTCACAGCTACTGTGCTATAGCATGTAGCACAGTCTTGTTGAAACAATATACGTTGACGGCCTATTAAGGATAATTTGTTAATAAAATTGTTGTATAATTCATTCTGTAAAAAAATTGAGCACTCACGGAATGTCGAAAAAAAACATGGTTCTATTACTTTATTTTTATAAATACCACACCACTTGGTCTTAAATGAATATTGGTCGCAAGCTTTGATTGTAAAGTGTGGATTACTGTCATACCACCAGCGACAATTTTTTTAACTAATAGTTCCATTTGTTGTTAATGTTGCCTTATCGGTAAAAATTATATTTCTAACAAAAAGGGATACTCTTTTAATTGTCCTAGTATTAACGAGCAAAATTCAAACCGTCTATTATAATCGTTTTCTTGCAATGTATGAACAAACTGGGATTTGTATAGCTGATATTTGTTTTTTTTTTAATTGCCATTGTACCTCTAAATACTTCATTTTGGATGAAAGGCATTTTTTTTCTTATTGACATTTTAGGATGTTCTACTACAGATAGCATTACTTGTAATTCCGTGTCCTCACTGACAACCCGCTTTTGGCGTTTTTTATTGAAATTATTTTGAACACTTCCGTCTTAAATTTATTTACAATTTTTGTAACTGTCGAAACTGAATAATTTCTATTCGGATGTCTGCTGTTATAAATAAGTGCTGCTTCTTGACGAGTCTTATAATTATCTCCCACAATAAAAACTATTTCAATTTTCAGTCAGCACATCATTCTATACGCAAATTGCTAATATACAGAATTTGCCTAGATTAAATGTTTGTCGGTACATTTCCAATGGCAATACACAGAAGTTAATAAAAATAACAAAAAATCATTTGTTTATGGCAGATGGATAATGTCTGACAATAGTTTTCTATTATGATCAACTTTTTTTTAATAACTATTGTCAATATTCTCAAAAATAAAGATAATTTATTCTTAAATTAAAAAATTTGATATCTGATGCTTATATTTTAGGTTTTAGACCATGCAGAACTTTTAATACGGAATAACTTTTTTTCATAAAACAAAGAATAAACAAGTTGCCCATATGGTTCTGATTTAATTGGACACAGTGTATATATACATTGTTCTCTTTCCGGTGCGTTATTTACGATTCCGACGTAGATTTGTAGATTCTAGCAAAATGAATGTAATTCATCACACAGTGCCCAAATCTTTACGCCGTACTTATCCGGTTTAGACTTCTTATAAACTTTGAAACGACATTTTCTTCTGCAAAGGACAAGCTGTTCCTCAACGCATACTTGAGTATTAGGAAGCCAAGATTTTTTACAGTTAGAAGCAATCATGTCATGGATGTCACGAAATTCAGCCAATTTATTAATCTCTTGTCTCTTTTGTCTTGTATTCAAATCGAATGAATTTTAGCAATAATTTTATTCGATCGAGAGACATTGCAGCACAAAAAATTTGCTTTTGAAAAGATCAGTATTTTGTGGTTCATAATTTCAAAATTGGTTCTTGTCTAGACTTCAAGCTACAGGCGATGAAAAATTATACAAAAATGCGTACATTTCTGTGTTGGTTACAGTTTTTCATTTAGTGTTCAAAATTGCGTTGGCGCGTTTGTTTGTCTCATCGACAATATCTTTCGAAATAAAAAAATGAAAGTTTTAGAAAGAGTGGTAATATTCTTACTTTAGTTTGTCAGGCCAGGTGGAGTTTTTAATATGTTTCTTTAAAAAACATGTTAAAAAGTCGTGTCTTGAAACGTAAAAAATAATTTATTGTGCCAAATTGTAACAAATTAAAAAAATTGGATAATCACACAGTCGTAATTCAAACAAAAATGCACCAGCTGGATTAATTAAATTTATTTATATATAATAAAAAATACAAAAAATATAAAATATTGAACAATAAAAAAAACCTACAAATTATAATAAATTTTTGACGCCACATTATTTTTCGGAATGAAATTGAAATGTTAAAGCTCAAACTGCGCGCGATTTGATGATCTTAAAGTGCGGTCTGTGAAGTGTTCAACATCTGATTTATGCCATGACGTAATATAGCGTAATTTTCGAAATGTGTATTAAAACTTTCAAATTTTTCGTAATTGTCTTGATTGATCCAATATTCGTGCAGATCCCAACCAAATTTTCGTAACCATAAACGAACTCACACGTCCTAAATCAATAACCATCGTACAAATCAGAGAACGTAGTAGTACCAAAAAAAAAACGTCGTACATATGAAAAAAAACTTCGCATGTAGACGAAAAAATTAAAAGTCAAATGTCAAAGTTACATAAAGCGTAAGAACAAAGAAAAGAAACTTACCTTTAGCGAATTACGGTTTTTTTCTATATTAACAACAATCGCAAAATCACAAATCAATACGTAAAACGAAGTGTTATAGCATAACAATATGTGGACATTTTCTGCAAATTATGCAGAACAAAAACATCGTTTTGCGACAAGGGTCGCACCAAAGATGGTTTATCACTTAAGAGAAAGCCTAAAAACGCTAGTGCAATGCGTAAATAATGCGTAAATACATTGCGCATAAATTTTAATTAAAAACAAAAGTATTCAATCGAAAAAAATGTGTTCGTTACAGTCTTCTACTGTGACGCTTTTTTTGCCTAAAGTTTCATCCTTACCTAAACAATGTTTAAAAGTACATTGGGCTTTAGGTTCTAAAGAACTATTTTGACCGTTATTATTTTTGTCATCGTCAGTATCAACATCTTCAAGCAACTCATCTGTTATTTGAGACATTACTTGATCTTTATACACTGCGTAGCTTCTGTAGCCATCGACGCGAAGTTGAATTCAAATACATACATCATAACAAGTATTTAGTATATGTATGTACTATCTAGAAAATAAAGAATAAAGCTTATACGACATATTATAAGTGCATATTTGATTGCACATTTTTAATGTTTTCAGTCTTAACTAAATTTAATTTTGTAAAATTACGATATACTTAAAATGCATTAATAAGAACTTTAAGTTAGATTTTAAGAGCATTTTTATTGTTATTTCAAATTTTTTGGTACATAAAAAACTTTTTATATTTGTTTAATATTTTTAGTTTTATAACAGACAATAAAGTTTAAACCTTTTTTGATGTATTTAAAATACTAATGTATTAAAATATCACATATATTTTTTGTTGTATTGTACAATAAAAATTGTATATAGCAACAACTGTATGAGATAAAATTAACATTTTGAAATAGATGTTGATTCTTGCAATATAATACAAAGTAGAAATATAACTTCCAGAATCACGTAGGTTATAAAGAGTTGCGTGAAATACCTTTTTCCGGTTGCGTTGTGTTTTCGGTTACTTGTGACTTTTCTTCTGTTTCAACAACTTTCGTACTCAACGTTATTAATCGTATTTAATAGTTTTATATTTGTAGTATTATAAAAAATAATTTATTTTTTAAATGAAAATGTTTATGGGAACATTTATAATTGTCATTATTTTTACAGTAAATTTAAATTAAAATCTTAATATGAAAATTTAAAAATGTATTCAGAATACTTAAACTAATTAAGAATGAGATTTCAAAAAGATTTTCTAAAGTTAAACTAATTACTGATTCCTAAGAACATATGTTAAACATATGCATTGTATCGTAGATACCTACTAATATATGAAAAACCTAATTCTGAAGTTGTTTTCAATTTACTACTTAAAACACATTTAAACCAATTTAATTGTTTATACTTATATAGAAATATAAAATAAAAACCATCGTATATATATTTATATCTTGTGTCAACATTTTAAAATAATGCTTCAATAAATAGAAGAATCAAAAGCATGTAACAGAAATCATAAATCACGTACTACAATAAGCTTATAATGTGTTTGCAATATCATAAAAAGATAAAACAATTTATAACATATACACATCCAGACTATAAGAGAAATGGCTGTATTAAAATAAATTAACTTTTTTATAGCGTCACTAAGCTACGTATAAAAGTATCTGTACTATATTACATAATTTTTTTTATATTGTAAATGTCAAAAACCAAAATTAAGCATTTATTTTTATAACAATTATATGCATAATGCAAAAAAGTTTTAAGCATAGACATAAATTAATAATTCCGTAACACTTCGTTTTTAGTACATAGGAATTTATTTAAACTTTATTATTTTAACCAATATATCTTCAAATATTTTCCATGTTAAATTAATTTTTATTATTTAACTGCGTTTTAATAATTTCTTGGTAAAGAAACATAACTTAAACAGTTATATCCGTTAGTTAAAATTCAAATGCACTTAACATTATGCTTGCATATTTGTTTTTAATTAAATGATTTAATTAATAAATCCACAAAAGAAAATGTAGAATGAAAAAATGTAATTGATACACTAAGTGCTTTCTACTAATTAATATGTGCATTACTTAATTTTAACGAATCAGAAACATGAAAATTTTTGACTTAAATAATTGGATTTTCTTGTAATTCCGTTTTAAAGCAATTTTCTTAACTCGGCAACCAACTAGGAATTGAAAACTTTTTATTCAATATCTAATGAAGACGGTTTTGTTTTTGCTTTTAATATTGCAAATTAGTGCACTGCAGGTTTAAACTTTAAATTAAAAAGGTTAACTAATAATTAGAAAAAAATGTAAGTATGCGTTAGCGTAGCTAAACTTTCTTATAAAGCAGTTTTAAACTTAATTATCTCGTAAGCAGTTACTAAATCAAACTACAATTTAAAATTTTTGTTATAAAATAGTTTCAGAAATATATTACAAAATTTATTTTGTAACAAAGTAAATGTGATTTTTAATACTCTAATGATAGAAACAGTTACTAAAAATATATAGTCTAGCCAATACTTGTTTTTTTTAATAGACCGTAATCTTGGATTAAAATTTTAGTTTTGTTTTGTAATAAATTCTGGCAAATAGTAGCGTTAATTAACAATTTAATTTAAGTGTTACTTGTCGTTGTTTATTTTTTATGCCAATAATTATAAAATGAAACGCAAACATAAACTATAAAAACAAATTGATAGTTGCAATTTTTAAAATAACATTACTTATTTTTTTAGATTTTATTCTTTGTTAATTATTTTTCATCAAACAATTGCAATTGTATTTCGAAATTTATAATTAATTATTATTAACCTATTTACAAACTTGTAAATACATACATACAACTCCAAGAATACAATGCTTGACTGTTATTAATTTGAATAAATTATTCTAAAATACTAATTATACAGAACAATTTAATGTTAGATCAGTAAATTGAATAGATATGATATTGTTACATGTGGTTTTATTTGTAATCAATGAAAAAAATATCAACGTTCTCAGTAGCCAATTTATAAATATTATTCTAAATTTGACATATTTTGACCTGCTAATTGTTTTAAATTTATATTTAGAGAATTTGTGTTTGATTTTTTATTAATTTTGAATTAGTGTACGTGGTTTTCCATAAATTCTGATGTAACAATTACATTTGTATAGTCATGGTATTTGGTAACAGTTTTTTCCGTTAGGAAATTACTTTTATACTATAATGTAAATGAATTTACTATTTAAGAGATTTGAACCGTACAAAATTGGAGCGACAATGTCTCTATAACCAAAAATTGTAATTTTATAAACAATCGGCGAGCTGCTAAAACAAATTGCTTATGAATTGCAAGTTATGTAGAAATTAAATAATGTTGAAGTGTTCCCGAAGTATTTGAAAACTTCAGAACGCTGATCGAAAACAATAGAATGTTTTGGATCTCGATAACGGATTTTTCGAATCGAGTCTGAGGTAAGTAGATTTTATCGGTTTAAATAAATAAAATATGCTAGACAAATAAACGTGCATTAAGAAAAAATAAATACCAGTATAGATAAACAAAAATTGAAAACAGTAAATACCTATTATAGCGATAGTTATATATAAATTACTGTAAGTTGTTTTTCTTAAATACTGTTGCAACTTATTAGTGTTAGTTAAAAGGAATTAAATTTATAGTGTAAATAAATACGTGTAAAATAAATCTATATTTAAAATTGTTACAATTAGTATGAAGCGTCAAACAATCTTACGTTCGGTAATTTTATATTGTGTAAGCTTGTGATTAACTCGCGTTCCTTGTGTGTTTATAAACTTAGTTTATTAAACGTTTTCAGTTGCGTAGTCAATTAATAATAAAAAATTAGGTTGTTCTTAAAATTCAATGCAAAAAATTAAAATAATAATAAGTAAACAAACAATGGCAGATTTAAAAAGAAAATTAGAAGAACGTGATTTAGAAATAAGTGGTATTAAAATTGTGTTTTAATAACGGTTTTGCAGAAATTTGGAAGAAAACTAAATAGACGTTAATTTGTATTTGTCTGAAATTTCCGAAGATTTTTGTAGCTTTATCAAAAAAATTGACGATAATTCTCAGAAAATGGAAGAAAATGCTAGAAACATGAACAAAAATTCTAGAAAAATTGAAAAGAAACTGTCCAATCATTCTCAGAAAATGGAAGAAAATTTTAATAATTTAAAAGCCAAAATACGAACGAGTATTGAAAATCAAATGAAAACTATCAAAGCCAGTGTAGAAAACTTAATTAAAATTGTATGCAAAATTCTAGAAAACAATATAGAAACAATAGAAGACAAACTAGAAGACTAAATGTGCGACCTAAGACATCGGATGACGCTTTAAACCACACCTTAGAGTTTTAAGCAGCGAAACAAGCGTCGCAATAAGACAATTATAAGCTCCGCTGTGTTGGAAAAGTAACAGCGCAGACACCGGAAAGCATTCAAATAGTGCAATGTGCATTTTGCAAACAAGTAGCTTGGGAAAGACAAGACCAGACCAGAAAGAATAGGGCGAAAGTCAACTTCAACAAGCCATGCCGCAAAGATTATCATTCCAATGGCTTTGCCTATAAAGCAATTGTACAGCATTTATTTAGCTGGCAAAATTAATGAACAAAGTGTTTAGTTACCGATTGGCACGAAAGCGACAAAGACTATTATTATTATTAATGAGAAAACATCACCAGTAACACTGCGACTTGAAACGGAGACAGACAGACTCACGAACAAGTAAAAGTAACCATTGGTTTACGAATGGGGTACCCGACCATCAAGTACTTGAAAAATCTAGTGCTACGTTGCCGAAGTGCTCACAACATCTATCAGACATTCTTACCTCCAAGTGCTAAAAAATCAGCCAAGACTAGCTGGCTAAAGTACGACAATATTAAAGAAAGTTGCTGCTAATGGAAAAGCCTGTGCAATGATTCTTGGTATTTTGTATATTGTCATTTGTTGTGCTGGATGGTTTACCATGCATTGATCCATAACATATTTTTTAAAGTTGTAAAAACTGAAGTATCCATGTGTTGTAGTGTATGAGTGGAGTGTGGCGGGAAAGATAACATTACTATACCATTTTTCTTGGCAAAGTTTAGTTTTTCAATAGACACGAGAAAGCTGTGATTATCCAAAACTAAAAAACATGATTTTACTGTAGTATTTTTTGCATTGTAATAAAAATGTTTAAAAAAAGCCACAAAAAACTCTTCTGTCATCCAGCCTGAGAGGTTACTTCTTCCTTTGCAACCAATAAGTCCATCTTTCATAAAATGGTGTTTAAAATGTATAATAGCACCGACTTGTTTAAATCTTTTTCTAGCAACAGGTTTGTTTGGTTTTTTTACCGTAGCCACTCCAGTTTCGTCTATATTCCAAATGTAGTGTAACTAAATACCTAATTAAAACTAGTGGCTCGAGCCAAACTAGTGGATTCAAGTGTTGTAATAGATAGAAAAAGATGTATCTTCAAAAACCATGTGAACCAGTCAGAGCAAGCCCGTTTGTTTATTTACCAAAATTTTGGAGTCATTCCAAAATAAATACTTAAAGCTAGAATGATGTATTTTATCAATTCTTGTTCCTATTTGTTAGTAAAAATCTGACGATTCCGTTGGTGGCCACGTCACACTGCGAGTTTATCGTTTCTAAAATTTTCCAATATAGCTGCTGTGACAACCTATCCGTGTGACAACCATACGTGGTCTGCCCTATTTTTTTTATATATGGTTTTAAATTTAGATTTCTTAATATTATTAGTTTATCTTGTTTCAGTGTTTTTTTTTTAATTCTTCTAAATCGTTGTAGAATTTATCTTTCTTTTCCTGATCATTTACGTATGTATGTAGGTGCGTATACACATATTATAGGTTGTTAAAAATGATGTTCCTTTGTGTGCTTATTTCTTTTCTCCAAATATAATATTTTGAAATATTTTTATTTATTTTCCTTGCTTTCCCCATGTTATCTCTTGTATTGCATTTATGCTCACTAAATTTTTTTAGTTCTTTGTATAATCTTCTATGGTGCTAACATGATTTTCATTTTCTAGACTGATGTTCTGATTAATTCAATTATGTTTTTCTTTTTATTACGTTTCTTATTTTTATTTTCTATATTCATCGTCTTGTTTGTATCCAATTTTTATTGTTTTTGGTTTTTAGAAAGTTTTGTGAATTTGAATTATTTTTTAGCTTGTTTAACTTATTTTAGTTTTCTTTTAGTTTTGTTACAGTAATATAAATTACTTGTTTACGCTCTTCTTGTTTCTCATTATTACCGTTTTTTAGTTTTGTAAATTGCCGATCTTCATCACTTCTATATTATTTTTTTTCTGTCGTTTTTTCATTTGCTGTATCCGTTTCACTTATTCTCTCTTGTTCTTCAGTCGTAAACCGGACTCTTCTGTTTATTTATCAACATTTGTTGATTTCACTTTTCTTCTTAATTTATTTAGTATAGAAACATAATCGCCTAAACACATAGATGTCTTTAATTAACAGATGGCCTTTAGGAACTTGGTGTACCGTACATGCGATTAGGATGTGCGACAAAAGCTATCTTTTGATGGTTGTTAAAAAATTACTGCGTTGTTTCTTTGATTGTTTTAAAAACATGTGCTTGGTTTAAAAACAAACTTTAACATACTTACTGTTTTTCTAACTATTTTAATGTACCATGCATGTTAAACGAATCATTTACATTCTTATTAGACTATTACACTGTATTGTGACTTTCTAGAAATTACTGTATATTAAGAGCGCCACTTAAAGCACATTTAACATCTACGTTACCCTTGACGTTATTTCAAATTGTGATAGGTCAAAGAAAAACAGTGTTTTTAAAAACTTATTAAACAGCATTAGAACTGTACATGTTTATTAAAAAAATTGTCTAAAAACTTCGAACTTTATTATTTAAAATTTATTATAAAATTAATTAAATGCTTTAGTAGTTGCGTGAGATTTGACACATTATATTTATTTATGTGTGTATTATCTGAAAATTATTAAGTTTAATCATCCTCAATAATTCGTTACATTATTTTAATTGCTAGAAAATTTGAAATGGAAAAATCCTTTTAACGTTTTTGCATTTAAATCAAACTTGAAGTACCATAAAATTTCAAGTATTGGCAACGTCAACATCTTTAGTAAATTTAGTTCTCTTGAATTTTTCTTTGTTTACAGATGAAAGTGGTAATATTTGATTTAGGTAACGTAGTTATAAGTTAGTGCACTTTTAAAACACTGTGACGTTCTGTGCAAAGGATGTTTTAGAATACATTCTCAATTTTATTAATTTTTTTAAATCATATAATAGTATATCTCATATGTATTCAATTGATGTACACTTTCTTTTGCATCTATAACGTACAAAAAGCCTTTTTTTTGCAAATACAGCGTTATAACTATAATTTTAATAAACCAAATCAAATCTTTTAGTCAAACCTAACCTCATTTTATTTTGATTAAACGCAATGAAAATAATATTTCTGACATTACAGAGGTTAGCAGGCAACAAGTACAATAGCAGCTTGTAGAAATTGATACAGGGTTATTAAAACAAATACGAGATTATAAAAATTAGTAGGTACATCATTTTAAATATCCGATTTTGACTTTTCTTACAAACTACGTTATTTTTTATAATTTCCATACTTTAAAGAATAAATAAAACCCTTAAATTTTATTATAAATGACAACAAACAGATAACTAAATATTTTTGTACAATCTTAAAATAAAAATGATGACATCTAAATCAGAAGTTAATTTATTTTAAGATTATATATAGCTTGAATAATTAAATCACTATCAATAATAAACTAATGTTATGAAAACCTAGGAAAAATATTTAGATTGATTTAAAATAGATTATTTTATATAAATATATTATTATAATAATTATCAAAAGCATTTGATAAGTCTTAAGAAAATTTAAAAGACAATGAACGTAAATTTTGTAATTTACTTTATGATCGTTAACAATTGAAAACGATTTTTTTTTTGCTTAAACTACTATTGATTTATTTAGAAAGCTTAGTTTATTTACGGAAAACAACTCATTTAGTTTATTATAAAGTAATACTATAAACTTCTATGACTGTGTGAAGTAAATAACCGAAACTCGCTTGTACAAGATTCTTGTTCCTGCATTTCAATGTATGTACTCATAATTATTGCTTTTTATGTTTTTTAATAACTGAACGTTAGATAAGTTGAAAAATTTTTTGATTGAAACTTTTGCTGCTTGGAAATTGCTATACAAGGTAATATCAAATCAAAATCAATAATTTATCACACTGTATTGCTTAATTTAAAAATACTATTAGAATTTTTAGAACAGATTTACTAAACACGTTATAGGCTTACTAGAAATTTTTTAATTTGAACAATATTTAAGGTTATATTTGCGTCAGCATTTTCAACAAAGATTAAAATAAAATGTAAACAAACACTTATACACAGTTTACAGCAACCTGGAAATTTTGTATAACTTGGAAATGTCTAGGTGTCAAAAAGTCCGGAAAAGTCGGGAAAATCGTGTATTTTAACAAAAAGTCAGGGAGTTCAACAAAAGCACAAGAAATAAAAATAATATTTAAAACATTAAAAATACTCGTTTATATATCACAGGACGAAACTGATCGACAAATTTAAACAAAACAATATATTATTTTAATAATGCAACATGTCACCTTTTAAAGGTTAATACCCAAGTATTAAGTATTGTTATTAATATTTTAGTTAAGTGAATTGAGCTTTCCGTGCTTTAATTTTTGCAAATTGTTTAATTAGATCTTCGGTGTCTAATTCTTTTAGCTGGTTCGTTATATTAAAATGATAGCAAGATTACTTAGTCGGTTTTGCCCCAAGGTCGATCCTAAATAATTTTTTATTATTTTGAGTTTTGAAAAAGATCGTTCTGCGGTAGCAACAGAATCCGGCATTAATAATAAAATCCGAAGTATTATTAGGAAAAGAATCGACTAAGTTGTTAATTGTTATATAATTTTAAGTTTCTTCTAGAGACGTAATATCTTTTTCATCAAAATTTTGTAAATATTGCATTTGTTTAACAAGTTTAACAATTTTCAACTCTTTGACATAATTCTAATTGTTCGTTTTCAGAATAATTTTTAAACTTATCAATATTCAATAAAAACGCGAAATTATTAGAGTAAGAAGAAAGTAATTAGAATCTTTTATCCACTGATGTTATGATTGCATCTAAAGCATTAAAAAACGAACAACTTTGAACTTTAAAGTTTTGTCGTGGATCGGTTCATCGTCACATTCATAATTGAAATGTTTTATTATTTTTTACGGTCTTAGACCTTTTTTTTTGAATTTAAGTTCTATGTCTAAGCTAGATGCTATCTCTTTAGCATCAATCCATATATCATTAAAACGTTTATCGGAGCGATAAGCTTTCAAAAAATTATTTAAATTATTTAAATGATTACAACACTGAGCAACATCATAGCTCGGTTTTTGAATAACTTTACTAACAATGTTAACTTTACTTAAAATATTATACCACAATATAAGAAATCAAATTAACTCAAAATTTTTTCAATTTTTTGGCCAACGATGCATCCAAATTTTTTACGTAATTTTCAAAGTTTCCTTCGCTTATTTCAAACAGAGCATCATAAACTTCCCTAAGTTGATAGCTTAAAAGAGTTATTGCATCTATTCTACTAGACCATCAAATATCCGATAAAGGTTTTATAGCTAAATTTGTTACATTAGATAAATTAGATTTCAGAATTGACTAGCGTTTAGTAGAAAAATTGATGCTCACAGTATTCAATTTTGCGGCATCATTGACGAATAAATTTAGGGTATGATTGCAACAAGAAGCAAAGAAAGCTCGCGGATTGAAATCAAAAAATTTTAGAATTTGGAAATCATTTCTATGCATTTTAAAAAGTTGCCATTGTTTTTCTCAAAAAACTTATTACTACTTCCACGAAAAGCTTAATTTTGTTGACCTAAAAACTGTATCACGTAGAAAATTCTTTCTATAACAGCTTGCTTGTATTTAGTTTCTCTGTTTATTACATTTTGAATTTCAGAATCAATTGTTTTATTTTTATTAAAACAGTTAGAAAGATCTAGCATCTTTAGAACATTTTCGATATGTAACTTACTCTTTTCATAAATGTTTAGATGTTGTTTTAAATGCTGCCAGTCATTCTAACCAGATTCATCATTAAGGCCAACATATTTTAAATCGCTGTCATTAAAAATTTTGCAACAGAAGCAGTAAAGTGAATCAATCAAAAACGCTCAATTTTTTCTTTGTTCGGTAAAATTCTGAAGAAGTAACTGTTGGAAAACTGACGCCCCGGCTCCGATGTATCTAGGATAAATATTCCTTTTGTTTTGATAATGAGCAGGGCCAAGTTCTACTAATTCTTGAATGTTATTAGGACGTAATTTCTTTGGCCATAGTACAGCATCTTTCGAAAGTTGACTCATGTCTTCCTCTTGGGTAATTTTTGAAGGTGTTGATTTCTCATTATCAGCGGAACTTGAAGATGTTGACAGATTGCTTTCTAGAACATCAGTTTCTTGTTTGCTGCTGATACTTGTTTCAAGTACATGTTCAGAATATTGGGATTCAGCTGTATTATTATTGTTATTAATATTTGCCAAAGTTGACTCTCTTCCTCTCTTTTTCTTTTATTCAGCAAATTTTAATATCTAGACATTTTTTTTCTGATATCCTGTATACTGTAAAGTAATTTATACGTAAGTAAACAAATTGATAAATTATTTATAAAAAATAGAAATGTTTTGACGTCTCAAACTCGAAAGTATTTTCTTAACATTATTTATTTCAAGTTATTTCAAAATTTATAAATTTTTATAAATACTAATATTAGTGCTTATTAATTATTCTGTTTGAATTTACTTCAATTAACAATAATGTTTATATAATCAAATATAAAAGGATTTTTGAGATGCAAGTTTTGGCTTTTAATGATTTAATAAATCTAAAACAAAAAATAAATTTTAAATGAACTCACCTTAATTTACATCACAAAATAACTATAAAGTGTGTAAAACTACAAAAGCAGATATCTTTTACCCTATGCACCTTTTCAGTTCGCTAACTTAATTATCGATCGGGCATCAGGCAACAAATGAAATCGTGACCGATGCAGCGCTTGAATATATAAAGTTTTGTACACTGCAAGCTCAGACAGAAAAAAAAAACGCTTATTCGCTCGATGGCTCGTTGCAAATCAAGTTTCAAGCTTAAACATAAATAAAATCAGATTTGTTTGAATTCACACAATTTATGTTATAATGTTACGTATTACGTATTCGATCGAATAAATGCTATTATTGCGTACTATCATTTGGAAAATATATTATTTTCAAGAAGTAATTGGGTTCCCTCTCGTCTCAGAGAGTAAAAACAAAAATATATAGAAATAAAAAACAATGTAATAGCTAGCAATCCCTTACTGTTTTTTTTATCATTATAAATTTTGTTTTGAAAATGTTCTTTGTTGCTTTATCTTTTTTTTACTTTTGAGTTTTGAGGCTTTTTGGCGCACCGCACGACGTTGCCCTTATGTAAAGCGCGGGACTGTGCGCCTGCGTATAAACCGATGTAGTTGCAAAGATTTTTAATAATCTTCAATTATTTGTAAAGATTTCCAGTGATTCCCAAGGATTTTCACTGATTTTCAATAACCTTCTACAGCATTTTACCCCTCGGTATACGTTTTTCCAAAAAGATCAAAATTATTTACTAATTAAGAGCACGCATGAAAAAGATTTCTACACTATTTTTAAATATTACATACAATGCGCTTCGAAAGCAGAACATGCTCAATTTGTAGACTTATTAAGCAGATGATTAGTCATGTAAATGTTAAAAATAATTTGTGTTTAAAACACTGAAAAATGTTAATCACATTGGAATTCAAAGATAAAAAAATTGCAATATATGTTGAAATATGCATTTTTTTATTGCAATAATAAATTATATGAACAGAAAAAATTCAAAGTGCATAAGGTAGAGTAGCAATAAAATTGTATTACTAAAATTTTGATTTTCAATTTCTTTTAAAACTATTTTTTTTAGCTTTATAAAATGCTTTTTTTGTTATTAGGTTTTTTATTGTCTAATCAAGTCCAGTAGATATTTTTTTAAATTTAGATTCTACAGTGAACAATCAAAAAATAGGCAGTTTAAAACGCTCTTTTGAACGCTTGTCATGTCTCAGTGATTAAAGATAAACGTGTATTTGTCTAAACTTCTTGTATCGAGTTTTGTGTGCTATAAACTATTGTGTACAATTTCCTTATTTGAATCTAAGAAATAAATTTTCATAATTACAATCTGGATTTGATGCAAGTGGATAATTAGACAACCTAAAAATCACAATAAAAATTACAAAATTATTTAAATCGTTTCAACATCTGATCGGTCTTATAATATGCGCAACTTGGTGTGAAATCTACGAGCTATTATATCGTTATGTTATAAATAAGATTTTGGATCGCATTACTAATATTGTTTATCAAATAGTTTCTGCAAACCTAAACTGATAATTTCCGCCACATATAGTAACAGTATACATAATTAAGTCTACGAGGCGAAGTTATCGTTGAACGCGATTCACATACCACATTTAATTTCAACAAATTTTAAATAAAGTTTTTCGTTTCTTGAAGGTATTTCTAAAAATTTTAAAAAAGGCATTGATTCATGTAGGTTTGTTATCGTGATGAAATTTAGGATAACTCATTGTTTCGATTTTTGAATTTAAAAATAATTATTTTAAGAATTTTGTCCCAAATATAACATGTTTTTGATAAGAAACATGAATAACAAACAAAAGAGTCAATTCTAAATCAGTGAGTATAATCTGAAACTTTTGACATAGGTTTCATTTTCATAGATAGTAGGATTTTCTTGTTAAAGAGTATAGAATTTGGAGAAAGTTTTAATTTGTTTTGGTATTGTTTACTGTATTTATATATTATTAAGGAACGTCGGTCACATTATATTAAATAAAAGTTTTCCAAATTTTATTTTTTTTTATATTCATTACTAAATCCGTAATCTATGCCAAATATTTTCACATTCTTTGATTATAAGGTATGTTATACTATACAAAAGGGCCTTAATGACTTACATTTGAGGTCTCCTTTTAGTGTTGAAAACACTTATAGGATGCTTGATTTGAAAATTCGTGTAACGAAACGTTGAAACGCTCAGATGAAACAAATCTGGAACTTGCGGTGGTGCCTAATTTCACTTAGTTTTTTGTATTTTTTTCGGATGCAGTGTTTATTTATATTAAACAAGATATTCCTTATGTTTCGTTTTATGTTTTAAAAATATAATAAGTCTTAATTTCATTCAGCGTTATAGTAATTGCAGAATTAGATCCGCGCGAGCTTCTGTCTTGTACGCTGCAAACACGGTATAATATAAATGAAAATTGCACATAAACAATTTATTGAGCACAAAATTTACTACAAAAATCCGCGGGAGTGTATAATTACATCTAGTAGTTTAAGCGTTACAGAATTTTAATGTAATGTAAGACATTTCGGTGCAGCTTTGCACTATCTTCTAAACTATTGAAGATAATTGTACCCTTCCGCCGATTTTTTTATAGTAAATTTTGTTTTCTATAAAAAAATTTAAGTGCAACTTTCTTCTATCTTGCACCGTTTTAGGGTAATAGTTTGTTGGTTATATTAAGTTATTAAGCAAATCATTTCAATACAAAAGTTGTGGCGGTTTCGATGCTGGTGTAATTTTACGACACCGACATAGCTACCCTTAGCCGCAAAAAAAGCTGCGGTGGTCACCAAAAGCAACTCTACCAAAACACAATGTTCTACTAAACCGATAATTTATGTTCAAATTTTAGAATGCGTAAACGAAATAATTTAATAAACCTGATTTATAAAGTTTTATAATAAAAAGTATCTGTAATTCACTAGTTTAAGTCATAAACGATTCCATTGTAAAGTGATTAACATAGAACGAAAGTATGGAAAAAAAATTTTGAGTAAATTTTGAATGTTGAAATTGTATCAACAATCAAGCAATTGTAAAAATTATTAACGCTATAAATCTGTTAAGACTAGAGAAAGGATTTATGTTAAAGTAAAGTTCATTTTTTTAATGCCTTTTTATAGTCAGTAACGCATTTGTTTAATATTAATAAGAGATAAAATTATAGAAGAAGAATTTAATAAAAAGAGAATTCAATAAAAAGGCATGTCGATTATGTCGTATCGCGAAATGTTTTTATTGCGAGTCCACTCTGCTGTAAGTCTTCTTTAGGTATGACAAGGAATTTTGAACGCGACAAACTGTTGAGAAAAATTCAATTTTTAAACTGTGGATGCACATTTCCAAAGTGAAATCTCCACTTTGCAACTTTTACATCTGAAATGATCTGGCAACGTAGTTCAAATCTTAGAAGCTGTAGAACTATGAGCCACCATAAAACTCGGGTAAAATGCAGTAATCATTTGGTTTTTTGTTGTTTTTTTAAAAATGCGCATCAACTAGTTAGATTGTGGTGAAGCAATTGTCAGGAATCACGCAATATAAATTGTTTATTTAATCAATATATGATTTATTTAACCCAAGCGTATTCAATCAAAGTCTGGCTAAATTTCTAAAAGTTCTACTTTGGATCTAAAATTGATTGCATCTAGAGAAAATTTTACATTTATCCGAATTCTCTCAAACGTATCTAAGCTAGCAGAAAATGAGTCAATGAACGTGAATCGCAATTTTTCGACCTTTCCTCGCATAACATGCTTGTGAGCGCAATATTATTATTGAGCTTTGCGAACGTGACTTTTTCCTTGAAAATATTTTGTGTCAAATAAAGTTTGATGTTTTGAGATTTTGTTGCATGCTCTGTGTTTCTTACCGTACGTCACTTGGAAAATAAAACCTAACCGTTACCAACACAGCCCGAATGCCCATTTTTGTGGTTCTCTAGAAAAATTTTCTATAAAAGATGTATCCTCCACAATTACGGTTCCTCTTGTAGAGATAAAGGGCAAAAAAATAGATCTACAAAAATTAAAAAAATTAGTGACGCCGGCCAATTTACACGTCATGATCTTTGTTCGAGTGCATGGATTTAAGATAACGCGATCGGGTTTCTCTTTAGGTATGTCACTGGAAGCTACGTTTTATCAGCGCGCAGCAATTCTTGATAATGAACGGTCTTGCTCATAATTTGTTATGACAAAAAATTGTCTATAAGTCCTTGATGTTGCTGATTCATCATCTTCCAGCGATGAAGAGGTTATGAGAAACTATTCTCAGGCATTTTATGGACAAATGTCAAATACAAACAATTGTTGAATTATCATACGACTCTATTCCCGTTTAATATGTACCTAAAATACTAGTTATTTGTGTTTTTTTATTTTTTTATTAATTATGTATGCATTCTTATTTTTGAAAATTGTAATTAACCTTGTTCATTATATTACGTAGGTAATATTGAGTTTGTTTTCAACACCTTCCGATAATTGCAAGATTTGCGATATCTGTGCATTTTTATATATAATTACTTTTTGTATCAGTTGTTATAATTAATGTTTTAATCATCGTACGAGTAAATGTATAAGCTTTGAGTATTATCGCATTTAGTGTGCTTTAGTTATACATGCATCATTTAGATTATAGTCTCGTAAGTGCATATTTTGTTAATTGAGTTTTTTATTTATTCTTTTTTTCAAAATCTTTATTTTTTGTTTCTGGTACGAGATCTTTATTTTCTGCAAGTTTTGCTGCAGCTATTAGTTGATGCTTCCCAGATAAGTCTCATTAGTTCAAAAACAAAGATATGAGATAACGATAAAAACTACTTACATTATTTATCATTTGAATGTTTTGTTATGGGTAAAAAATGGTGGACATATGATACTTTTCAGCAAAATTCAAACTTAAATAAAGTTTTTATGAAAAAAAGAAATAGAAATCTTAACCAAAACCAACATTTTGCACTGACTACACTAGTTTTTGCAACCGCCATTGTTGTCGTCATTATCCGTTGCGTTGTTATTGTTTGAATCACTAAGATATTGTTTCATTATTATACGTTTTCATAGAACTTGTTCTTACGGTTGTATGTGATTCTCAAAAGACTTTCTACATTCTCTGGTTTAGGCACCAGATATGCAGTTTTTTAATGATATTACCTTGGTAAAGCGTATTTTATTTTAAAGCAAAAATGAACGCTAAGAACCACTGTAACTATCGCTTAATAAAATGTCAAATTTTTTTCTTTTTGTGCAAATCATTCGACCCTTTGTAATATTAATCGCAAGCTTAAGATTTTGAAGAAAGTATATGTCCTTGTATGTTTTTATATAAAAGATCATAGAATTAATAACTGGTACAAAATGAAAAAGTAATGGCTAAGCTCATTAGTGGCTTGTCACAAAAAAATAGATGATGATGATGTCAAATAGGTCAAACTACTATATAAAGGAAATGTAACATTGTATAGTTCTTGTTCTGACTGAGATATGTTCGATATATTTATTTAAACAAAGAAACAAAAAATGATGAATAATAATCTTAGTGAAAAATCACAACAAACATACAGAGCTTCAAATATTACTGTTTAAAACATCATAAGTTTAGACATACGTTATTCTTACCAGGACTACTTAGACATATAAAGTTTTTGGCAGAATCTTTTTTAGATTCTTAGGCTGCGGCGGTGTTCTTAATTATAAGCAATTTTTGGTTTAGACTGCGACGTAGTTAAACACTCAGACATTTTAGGCTTGCTTCTAGTCTCTCTTTAAAAGCCAAAGCAAAAAGTAGAATTTGGCTTTCGCCGTATTGTCGTTTGTAAACCCAAACAAACTGACGTTTTACAAGACGTAGCTTGCTTTTTCAGAGTGGTAGATGTCACTAAACGAAAAAGTGTAAAGTATGGTATTTATATCCTTAGCAATCAGGACTTTCACTTCCCATTACCACTTGACTGACTTTGTTATTATTTGTAGTCAGAGTTTGTGTCTTTTCCAAAAAGGTTGATCTTTGTCTTATAGGGTGTAGAACTGGTAGCCAACAGTTTTAAACAGTGTTCTCGGTAGTCTGGAAAAGTAGAAAAGGGTTCTAGCCAACACTTTAGTTTAGTCAAAGTTTAGCCCGTGTCTTTAGTTTCAAACGTGCTCTGCCATTGCTGGTTTTGTAATTTTGCAGTGTTTGCAGTCACCCCATATGTTTTTCTACTCTAAATTCAATATTTTATCTACAATAACAAGAAATTTTGTAAATTCAGGCAAGTTTTAAAGTCCCTTGTTTGTCAGATCTAAACCAATTCTTCAAGGTATCCTTACTTATAAAAACAGCTTTGATATTATGTTTTTTTAGCTCTTTAGTTATTTTGTCAGTCGAACTTATACACTATGGTAAATAAGCGGTGCTGATAGGAAGTGGTAGGTCTTCTTTGACTTTTGGATTGACTTCTTTTTCCCATCCTCTTTGTATTTCTTTGAACCTGTAGCCATTTTCTCGTAGAGACTCCAACAGTGTTTCTTTTTCCTTTTGTAGATTTTTATTATATGACACACGTCTTTGAACTAAAGTAAGCAAAATAATGGTCTACTGTACTAGATGGTGGTGAGATTTAGCGTTTAAATATTTGTTAGTATGTGTTTCCTTTCGATAACCGGAATGCTTCAACTTTCCGTTATTTTTCTTAGTCACCAGTACATCAAGAAACGCTACACTACTATTATGTTCTAACTCCACAGTAAATCTAATGTTATTATAGACAGAGTTTAGATGTTGAAAGAACTGATTTAATTTCTTGTTGTCATGTCATATACAAAAAACGTATCATCAACATATCTAAACCAAGTTTTGGGTTTGAACTCAACATTATAATTATAACTAAAGACAGCGGCGAATCCATGGCTGCTCTATTGCAGACCTAACAAAACACCCCCCAAATGAATTTAAAAAAAAATTTTTTGACCATTTTTTACAAAGATATTATAGATAGATAAATACCATTAAAAAATGAATTTGTCATATCAATTATTCAAAAAAAAATATTTTGAAAACTGATACATATTATGAAAGGTGTAAAACTATAATAAATTATATTTTAAAAATAAACTTGAAAACAGTTGCAAGCTGTTTATTTCATTAAGAATTATAGTTGATAACCTTTAAGTGGCATAAAAAAATTCATTAAATAAATTTTTACATTAAAACTGACTATACTTCTAAACAAATGTTCTAAAGCTTTTTTTACTTATGTAAATGTTTATATTCTTTTAAAGTCGTTAACTTTTATGTAATTATATACACTAATACAGTTACACAAACATTTTGTAATTATTGCAGATTTAACTTAATTTAAATAAAATGCTTTACTGTACATTTTATTGAAATTAAACAGTATATGTTTTTGACACATTATTACTTTTTTTTACTTAAAATTATACTTGTTGCATTTCGAGCACCTGATTATGGCAGCAATCGTCTCCATTTAACTTGAACGTGTCCTATTAGACTTGGCTAAGTATATTTTGATGTTTGAAAACGTGACATTACATTAACCTTGCGAGCAAAGCGTACGACAGTGCACTTACGTAATGTTTACAGAATTTTTTTCTGTTATAAGGTTTCTCGTTGAATAAATGAAAGCATTTATTTATTTACTAAACAACGTATATTTGAAATTAAATAAAAAACTTTAAACGTTAATAACAAGATTAGTTTCACATAAAAGCAATTTATTTATTAAACATTGTTAAAATTTTATTACCTTTTGGTGTACTTTTACAGTTTAGTTAAGTAAAGGTACAGTACATATTGAGCTTATTAGGTTTGTGTAACTAAATATCGTTAAGCAACCAAACTAACGTGGTCGTTGGCGATACCGAATGTTATCATTAATTAAAACGGTCATGCTTGTTGTGTTTGTCTTTTGAATATAGTTTAACGTTTATTGCATTTTTACTAAAATTACACATTTATGTTGTTTCAGAAAAGTGAATTTAAATTTTTAATATCGAAGTGAGATAAGACTTAAGAATTATACATGTGGACAACCATTCGTGGTGCGCTCGGGGGAAATCAGCGCGCACGTTCGCAATGTGGAACTGTGAAAGAGCATGTATGTAATATTTCCGGCTGATGAAGTAGTTTATTTATCATACGGTCGTCTTATATACGTTCCAAAATCCCAAGAACTCGATTCCGAAGCCGAAAATTTACCTTCATCCACACCCGCAGTTCAACAAGTAACAGACAATCATTCAAATCCAAGTGTTCCATCGACGAGCACAAGCTCAACTAGAAGTTTCCATTCGGTTATTGGCGGACCGACTTTAAGTAGTTACTCGGAAGATTTACAAGAAAGTTCGTATTTTCGAAGAGAAGCACTTCAAAGCAGTGTTAAATCAAACAAATCCTGGCCACAACCTTCAACGAGTAAATATAAAACTCAAGTCCCTACAAGGCCAGAACGTACGAAAAAAAACCACATTACATTATCTTTAAAAATACCCGAACCTTCAGTACACAAAACGGGTAACAAAACTCCTGATTTTTTAAAACTACCTTTTAGAAAAAGTAAATCTAAGTCACCGGTGCCTGCTAGAAAATTATCTTATTTAGAATACGTGGAAGTATACGGTAGTAAATCAGAGGCGTCAATTGAACCATTAATGAAAAATTCCGATTCTGAGACCAACTCAACCCTTAGTAAAATAAAACCCAAAAAAAATTTTGAAAAAAAAGAAAATAAAAGTGCAAAAAACCAGCAAAATCAACAAAAAACTTTGATTTGTGAAAAATTACTTGTTTGTGAAAATACTCCGGTTAATAGTGATCGGGACAAGAAAGAGTGGGAACATTTACAATCTAGTGAAAAATCGAAGGGATTTTTACATAATTTTAAACAAAAGGAATTAATTTTGAATGCAGGACCAAGGTCGCAGTTGACAAGTTCGCAACAGCTAACGCCAGGTGAAGGTTGTGCTAAAATGTTATTTTCGGACTAACGTTTCTAATCTTGGACATTATACTGTGAGCTCTAACAACTAACTAATTTATAGCAGGCGTTTGCTTAACTAAACTTTAACCAATATAACACCGATGCATTGTTTTAACTTTTAGTAGTGAGTGAGATTTTAACATTCTTGTGTGTTTGTTAGTTTAGAAACAATCGAAGAAACTTTGTTTGTACATCATAAAACGTCAGTAATTTGATATTTTAGTTTTATATACGCATGAAAAAAAACACACAACTAGGTGTGTGTATGTGTAACAGTTCTTTAATATGCGTATTTTAAAAATTTACAATTCTAAAACGCTTTTACAAAAAAACCTATAAAAGTGTAATGAAAAAAAAAGTTTTATTAGCATCATCCTACTAAATTTACACGTGGTCTTTGCCTAAAAGTTTTTTAATTGATATCTATACAACGAAATGTAAATTTGTCGTTTTAAATTTGCAATGAAAACTATGGAAATGTGTTCGTGCTAACAACAGTTATTTTAGATCAACAGTTGAAGCCGTACTAGTTTTTAGGTCAGGTTTCTATACGATTATTTTGTATAAGCTTTAGAAGTGTCTTAAAGAATCATTATAGAAATTTTTAGTTTCAAAATCCGCATAAATCATGTGTTTGGCAATATATCAAACATAAAAATTTTCTAGGGCGTAGAGCGCACAATTAAACATTTTTTGTATGTATTTTAAAATCCATTTTGCAGTCAGAAAATAAATAATTTTAATTTAATTATGAAAGTTTGCCAATTTTAATTTATGATTGAGATTTGCAATTTAGAAACTTGTAACCTACCAAGGTAATCTAATATTTCGCATGTTGCTTCTCTCATTTGCATATCCTTTGCGCGCAACTTAATTATTGAATTCGAATTGAACATTGTTTTGCGATCGATAATAAACTTTTTAATTTATTTTGTTAAGGTCGTAAAAACAGTATTTTGAAAATGAATTTTGTGTGTATGTATCCTCGTGCTGCGTTTCAAACATACTTTTTTATTTATAAGTTTATGACTACTTTTTTATGGATCTTCTGTTTGACTTTTTATAGCGTTTCATTAGGACAAGTTCATTTCTGGTTGATAGAATTGAGTTAATAAACATTTTACTGTTAGCAATATGACTGTGACAAAAATAAAAAAATACAGGTGAATTATACATAAGCAATAATGAAAATAAAAAAAAAATGAGGTTGACATAAATAAAGCTCAACTTTAATACGGCGGGTTCATCAATAATTAATTTCGGTAAAAACTTGTCTGCCGTTTCAATTACGTTTTATAGAACTGTAGTAATAATGCAAACAATAAAAAACATTACAGGAAATTAGCAAAATACATGTTAGTTAAAAAAACATTAATGCCTAAAAAACTATATAGAAATTGATTTTTTAGTAATTGATTTGATTATTTTAGACAAAAAATTTGCTTCAATTTAGTTTTTTAAATGACAAAAGAAAGTTTGGTTTTTTATTCAGATTTTCGTAAAAATTATAGCATTGATTATGAAAAATTTTTGTATTATGCCTGTTATATTTACCTATTTTGACTTAAATCTGTCAATGCAATCATTATTAATTGCATTTTTATTCTATTAATATTATATTAAAGCTTTCATTACCGGAACTAATCAAAAAGCATATGCGTTCATAAAATCTATTTGTTTACATAATCGAGCATTAAAACTATATGTAGCTATTTGAAAATGAAAAATAGTTTTGTACGTTTGTTACAAAATATCTATTTAACATTACATTTTAAAAAGATATATTGATTCCTGCTTTTGCAAGGTTTAACTGAATGCGTTTCTCTTAAACTTTTTTTTTTCAGAATGATTAAAACTTTAACACTTAAAATAACAAGACAAAAGAAAAACGAATTTTTTACTCTACTGGCATCCACACAGTAAATAATTAAAATGTTTAAAAACTAACGATTTATTTGCTTCTACAAAATACAACACTAGCGTCAAGTTCAAAGTCAGGAATATTAACACTTACGGTATTTTATTTGAAAGCTTACAGATAATACTGTAATTTTACTGTTGACATAATAGCAGCGCTTTCAGTTTAGTTAGTTTGAAGTTAATGAAATAATAAAATGTAACTTAACTCTGCAAGAAATTGCGATAGGTTTCTGTCCTTACTTGTGAAATTTTGTGCCTAAGATTCTGATTTAGAATATGTTCTCTAAACGATGCAATTTTTGTGAAATCAAAATTCCAGAAATGAATTGCACAAGTGTGAATGGATAACTATCGCAAATGCTTGCAGATGAGTTAAAACTGCAAAGACAAATTGCTTTACTGTTTTTTTTTCTATGAACTGTTTCTTTAGGTTGACAATAAAGTAGGGTACTTTTTCATATGCAGCTTTTAATGATGGAAAATTGTAGAATGAGGAACTTTAATCACTAATTATTGTTGCTGCCATTACGAGTGTTGGTTTTTGTTTAGCTTGTTGTGGTAATTATTTACTTATTTCTTTTGTTGTAATAGACTTTTGGCAAAACGTGGATAACAGAAATACAGTTTTGTTTATATTCTATTAATTAAAAGTCTAAGTGCGTAATTGTTAAACATTTTGGTATAAAGCTAAAAAAGCATCTTTTAAATGTTGTCAAATGTGCCACCAGCTAATGGAAAGAATCATGTTTTTCTAGAACAGTCAATTTAGTTTTAACAGACTATTTACTCTTTTTTTCAATTAGTTTCTTGTAAAAAGTGATTGTTTTGAAACAGGATTCAAAATGAGATTTAATGCAAATTATCATATTTTTCTATGTATTATCTATGTATTGCAGTGCCAAAACAATATTTGATTTTACACGAATTTCATTTTAATCAATAAATATAATTTTAAATTAAAAAAAATATTTAAAATTAGTTATAGTTAAATAATTTTAAAATTATTTTTATTGTTTATTAATTATGCGCAAAATCTAGAAACGTAACATCAAACTAATTTGTGCTGAGCGCAGATTCGATAATCAACTATTGGCGTTAATAAATTGTAATTGTAATTCTGAGCTTATACATTTACCAATTCTGTTGCTGTGCGGTATTAGTAATGATCTTCTGTTGTAGTTATAGCGTTATCAAGCATTTGTAAAAAAACAAAGTTTGCTCTGCTTTTTTGGTAGTCTAACAAAAACTTCTTTTCCTGCTTGTTGTAATATATATATTAATTATGCAGTGTTTTAAATTGATAGTAACGCTTGGGAAAGACATCTCAAAAGTCTCTATATTTAAAGAAGCATTGAAACCACTTTTGTTGTATTTTCATTATAAATAATTTTGCTTCAAATCGTTGAACTTTAAGTGGCAGATTCTCCACTACCTAAACATTCAATGCTACTTTAATCTTATTATTTACTGATTATTTTACGTGCACCTCAGCTACACTTAAACTTTTATATTCCTAACATTTTTAGATTGCCTATGTTTCTTCTTGTTATGGCAAAAGTTTGCAATAAGACTTGTATTGCTTAACGTTGGGTAGACCCAGCAAAATAGCAATCATTTTAGAGACAGAGATATTGCGGTCACCAATTCGTTGCACACTGAATTTTTTTTGCTAAAAAATTGTGAGTCTTGTTCGCAAACTCATGTATTTTTAATAATCTGTATAGCATTTATATCGCCGTCAGAAACAACCACAAGAATCGTAGATTGTAATACTTGGTGGGCATCATTATCACGGTAAAAAATATTTATGGTCAGGCTATATGCTTTATTCTATCGGCATGCTCCATATAATCTAAAAATTGCAACAACCTAAGAATAAATATTTGTTGTTTTTTAATTTCATTAAAAACTTTTTGAGTTCATTATTTAGTTTTCTTTGCTGCCTACGTTTTGTCTCTTGTTACGATAAAAATAACCATAGTTTGCAGTAAACGTTAGCGCAGAGCTTCGGAGAATGAATCGTAGATGTATAATTGATAGAATTCAGCTTAATCCTTAATGTGCTAATTATAATAATTACAAGAGCACCAAAACGGGATAAATACAAACTACAGATGTCAAAATCTGCCAAACACTAAAGGTAAACAGATTGAACAACGCAAGTATAACAACAAATATATTTATTGCAGTAGTAATATAAGAAAAATAAAATCAAAAATCAGTATTACGAAGTATATGATAACAAATGGTTCATAACAAAAAGGCATTAATGCTAGTATTACGAAGTATAAGATAACAAATTGTTCATACGAATAAGCCAACAGTCAGTATTACGAAATATATGATAACAATTTTTTCATAAGAAAAAGGCAATAGTGCTAGTATTAACAGATTCTTAAATTAGGGAACCCCTTATTTCCATACATACATTAGTGATTAGTATTGAACAAAATATAATTTGATAAAAAACGAAGAATACAAATTGAAACGATGAGAATTTAGTGCTTACGCAATCAAAATCAAAGCGCACTCTAATAACTTTAACAGATAATTACACAAGCAAGTCTGCATAAGTTCTTGGTGTCAATATATGTATATGGTTACATGCAAAAGCTGTTATTATAAAAATTACCTGAATGAAAGTAACATAAACAAGGTATTTGCCGATGCTCAGTGAAGATTGGTGTGGATTATACTTAAAACTACGTGACTGTTTGGAAAACTCAAAAGAAAACAAAAAAATTCAAAATCAAAATAAAGTCAATAGAGTCAAAAGAGCGCCAAGAAGGTTTATAGTTCGATATGGGTTTCTGGATCTTGCCATATAAACTTATAAAATAAAAAATACGCAATGAACAAACCATATTTTACACACAAAATATATAACTAAAAATGTATAATAACATAATCGGTTACAATAAAACAAAAATTAATTTAAAAAAAAAAAAACTTTGCTCCAACGTAATTTTGAATTTTAATTTAAAAAAAAACAAAGAAATTAAATTCAAAGTAACATTAATTTCAAAAGCCTTTGTGTCCGTAAAACTACATCATTATATTAAAATAAAAATAACTCGTAGTTATATAAATAGAATACAAAAAATTTATATAAACGAGATAAAAACTATTGTTTTTATTTGGTCGAAAATTAAATATTTGTTTTAAACTTGGCTAAGTGTCTTTCATTGTAAAATACACAAAGTTTTTTCGACGGTACGTAAAATAGTTATATAAACTTTATTTGAAGACTTTTTGCAATTAATAGCAAATCAAACGGTATAAATATTACTTTAAATACCCTGTGTTCTTGTTAGTGTTAACAAAATTACTTAAAACCTTGCAATAACAATTATGAATTTAAAATACGTCAAACAAACTCAATAACTTAATGCACAAAATCACACAACGGTTACAATATATCTAAACGGCTTGTATCTACGTTCGACACCAACAAAAACTATGAGATAATAAAAAGAAGTTACTTACGGTTTTTTTCTAACATGCAAGTAGCTACTAGCATCTCCAAACCAATCCCTTAAAATTGCTAAGAGTATAATATACAAGTATGCAATCTCACAAGTAATGTATTATAAACAGAATGCGCCAAACTTCTAACTGAGTTTTTTACTGATACAATCGCAGGTGTGTCACTGAGCCTTCGAAATTAATTGTCCATTTTGCGATTATTTCCAAAACATGAACAATGGTTTTAATATTTTGGTCAGCACAGCACCGGATGGTCTATACCTAATTTCGTCTGCAGATGACGATGATCTGCTTCGGCATATAATTATATGTGAGATTTACAAACGTAAGGTTTCCATTTTAATAATGTACAAAGTTTACCTTAACGGTTGCTTTGTAAAAACAACACTGTTTCAGAAATGAAACTAATGATTGTGTAGAAGACTTCACTGTTATCGTTTATACTGTAGTACTCTTAAGAAAAGGGTAACTACTAAGAGAAAAAAACTTTTATTTTTGTCTAAACTTTCTCATAGTCGCTTTTGTATATTCTACAAAAAAGCTCAAATTTAAATGATTAAAATCTTCAATATTTTATTGCAAACTGCAAAAATGCATTCATGTGACACCTAACTGCGCGTAAAACTCCGGAGCGTAAATGTGCGCGCGGCTAATAATGCTCGCAGTAGTGGGGTCTAAAAATGCGCGCTTGAAAGTGCGCTGCTAAATGTCTCTTTCTGCATTATATGTTTTCTCATTCTTCGATTTAAACATTTTTGGAGGTAAGCTTCACCTGCTGCGTTTAAAATATTGTTAGGCAATTTGGTTTCACCAAAATCCATATTTGATCTAGCCCTTATGGCCACGTTACAACGTTTTAATAAAAAAATTATTTATATAATACAAAACAACTATAAATAACTATGAAGTTAAAACCCTCCAAAATTATAACGATGCTTTTTATCAAAAATTTTTAAAACGTGTTTATATTCTGAAACCGATAAATTATTGAACCAACCATAGATGTTATGAGTCGTAACAGGCCTTAGATGTCTTAAAAGCCCTGCTTTACATGCTTGGATTTTGGATTGACAATGTTCTTCATAGCATTTTTAAGTATGTAAATAGCTACTGGGTGGAAAATTACATTATATTTAATATAAATATATTTGTACAAATCATTACACGCGCAATTTTTACATGCATAGGTACTAAGTAAATATTACAGTTATGATAAATATTACTCCAAGAAACATAGATAAAGTATTACAGTTACAATCATGTAATTTTGACTATTTCAGAAATATTTTTTAGTGTACTTTTTTATTTATTTTTTTTAATACAGAAAATAACCCTTCACTACTTGCAGCTATTAAAAAAATTTTTTATGACATCCATTATTGAAAAAATAACATTCCCGTTGAAACGCATAAGATTGACAAATTTTATTTTGTAATTAAGTATTTTGTGACTGTGACGAATTGATAGTGGCGCCAAACTAAATACTTTTCTCTATTTCGACATGAGAATTATGAGAATTAGCGATTCTTACACTAAAATCCGTGTAAGAATAAGCAAATTCTTACACTAATTCTAGTAATGTTAATTTTTTCAAAGTTGGTATCTCTGCATCGTAAGTTGACGTTAGATGAAAAAGAAATCAAAATTATTGTAACTTAACAATTGAAATTCAAATGTTGATGCCAAGATAACATAAAGACGTCCTCTTAATTCAAAGTTATTTAGTTATAAAGGTATAAAAAGATCATTTCGTATGAGATTTTAGGTTAACACATAAACTTTAATATGTCAAAATGTAAGTGTTGCCAATTCAATAAAATACATGTTTTAAAATTAAAATTATACAAAAAATATTCAATATTGTATCGAAATAGAGAAAATAGTATAAAGCACACGTCATAGAATACGTTTCAATCACTCGACCGCTTCATAAACTCGCCGCTGCGCGGCTCGTGTATAACCCAATCTCGTGATTGAAGCGCGTTCATTCTGTAACTTGTGTTTTAATATACTATTTTGTACAAAATTGCAGTGACAAAACGCTGTGGTTTGGCGCCTTCTTTATATATATATATATATAATAAAGCTCTGTTAACTATTTATATAAGTACATTTTGGATAAACTAAATGTTTGATATAGAGCAGTGGTTTTCAAACTCTTTTAACCCACGCACCTCTTTTCATAGTCAAAACTTGCCCGCGGATCCCTGAGTGAAAAGAATACATAAATGCACTATAGAAAAATTACAAATTTAAGTTTGATGTCTGAAATGGTAGATGGTGACGTAATAATAAAATATAAATATAAATATTATATTTATTTAATATTTAACTTTTGTTTTAAAATACAAAAAAAAAATTTAATGACTTGGATAAACCTGATCTGATGCTGTGAATGTATTTATCTCGGGTTCAATGTTTGTGTATGTGTGCGCTAAATTTGACTACAGGCAAAAGGGTTCAAATCTAGTCGGAAATATCCAAGTGAAAATTTTTTTCAATTTTTTGGTTTCCTACACACTGAACCATTTGGTCGATTCTTCTTCGTACAGTATTATTACTCAGTGAAATTTTTTTTTATAATATCGAAAGCTGGTGTGTGCAACACGGTGCACTTACAGGTGGTAACACAAATTCTTTATCAATAGTGTGCGGCTTTCCAGACTTCGCAATCCTTAAAGAAATATAGGAAACACGCAGTCCATTGTCATCTCTCTTAGATGTTGTCTTTATAAGTTTTTGCAATGTAGATGTTTGCAAATATTGTTTGAAAAAGCTTGAAATCTTTAACTTTTTGTCACTGTGGATATTTTTTAAATGTTTCTTAAGCTTAGAAGGTTTATTAAATTGTTTGACTTCGTCATATTGGATAGAAGGCGTATAGGTGAAGTACTATTTCCTGGTGACCAAATTGGCTCACTCATACTGTTATTTGAAAAAAAAGACCTAAAAAAATATAGGAAAAATATATATCAAAATTTTCATTTACAACAAAGCACTGTTAATTATAATAATTTTTTTAAGTGAAATGCTGCACTATAACGCTATTGATTTAATTATCTGAGATGTAAGGATACAATTTCACGTAAATGTCACATATTGTGTAGGTACTCATTGTGTACCAAATAGGTTTTCAAGAAAAATAAACACATCAAAATTATAAATAAACAATAAATAACAATACAGTAGAAAATAAACAAAATAAAAAAATATATAAAATAATAAGCTAGGGTGCATTATATTAAATTATAAAACCTAAAATGTCTAACTTCTTTTACAGAATCAATAATAATATATTCTTTAGAATACAAAAAGTTATACTTCCTTTTGTCCAAGACTAGGAAAACTTGTTGTATGCATTTCACATCACGCATAACACAGAACTAAATTGTTGATTAGATGCACAACTTTTTTATAGTTTATATTATAGACTAGTTGGTGCAGGTATCGACTCTATTGCGTTCCTGTATAAACCTGTATACATCGGCTTGACACAACTTGATGCCTGTTATTACTTGTATTTTATGCAACTGTATACATTAATATTTTACTTAAGACGTAAAAATCGCTAATAATTTATATATTGTTATTTATTTTAACTTATTAATGTTAATAAAAATGTGAAACAGTATTTTAATTGTATATTAAACTTTTCGCAGACCCTCTGACGTTCAGCAGACTCCAAATCAATTTTAGTTTTCTACGGACACCTTGGATGATCCCTAGAACCCTTGGAGGTCTGTAGGAACCACTTTGGGAACCACTGATGTAGAGTTTTGTAATAGTTGAAATGAAAACAAACAACAAAGATGGTTCTAATTATAAATACTTTTTGTTTTTTTAATATTAAAGTTGCTTAGAAAACAATTGCGGTTATAGATAACCGCTATTTCAACTTTTATTATTTGTTTTTACACTAGTTTATGACTCTATAAATGTATGAAATGATTTTACATCCAAACGGAAAGTCTTATATGTAGTTTTTTTTGTAATTTTATAAAATCAGCTGCATCTCAAAAAAAATTTTTTTTTGGATTGTTAGATACCTTTTTTTCCTAATTTACGAATCTAAACAAGATTAGGTAGACTATAATTTTATTAGTACGTATATCATCATATACATAGATAAAGACGGAATAGTTCTCAGAGACAAATTTTAAAGCTTCAATCGCTTTCTGTAATTTCAGTTAAAATTAATTAACAAAGTCGTGATTCAAATGCGGATAAACAGTAATGCAATGTTTTTTTTTTACAAACAAATATTTATCAATAAACTAAAATAAAATTGTTAAAGTTACGTTAATACAAACAAATTAAAGCAAATGTTTTGTTTTCGTACATTTGGAAAAAGTTTGTAATTTTTTAATTGCGTATTTGTTTAAGCTTAGCCGCTCATAAAAACGATTGTTAAAACATTTTATTTATTACAAACAACAAACTTTCTTATTCAAGACGTATAAAGAGAAGGCGAAAATTAGAAATGCTCGACAAAGTATCAAGGTTATTTTAAGAGAGTACATTCAGCGGAATTAATTAATCAAATGTATACGCAATTAATTCCGATAAAACAGTGTAGATAAGATAAAGCCTTTTTAATTTGAGTTTTTAAAGTATAAAATCTACTCTGGTTATACAGGGATTATTTTTCTTTCTAACAAATAAAAATCTATTCTTCTAGAAATCTACTATTTGACAATGATTATAAATATCTACATCTGCGTTCGTTTATTATTGTTTTAATTAAAAATAAATCAAATATTTGCTTATGCGTTATATAAACATTTCCCCAATTATACAGATATAAATCGTGATGCATGTTTCATAGGAAAACTCCTAAACATTTTTCAATACGTGTAACAGATTCCGCATGATTCAACTTTATTTGATGTGCTTCTTATTTTTAAACTGCCAGTTATTTATTGCTGGCAATTTATGTTTAGTTAGCCGTTGATTTAATTTATCAAAATGTTTTCTGAACCCGAACTGTTGATAGTGTTTCGGTATGCTCTTTAATAGATTTTACTTCAGAAATAATACTTTGCTCTTCGTACATTCTCATTTTGATTTATGCCTGACGTAAATGCCATTGCGTACAAGCTTAGAAAGATTATTTATCTATTTATTGTTCCAAGTAGTACTTTTGGATACAAAGAAATGCTGTAGATATAGCGTTTATTAAGCTTTATTAATTTATTATAAGCTATTGTTCTAAAATTTATATTAACACACGTGAGGTTTTTTAACAAAACGCATATAAACAACGATTCATGTGTTTTTGCAAACTGTTATTTATAAATAGACAATAGTAAATTTACTAAAATGCATTACCGCATTTACGTAGCTTGTAGTCATAATAAATATGAAATAGAATTAAAAATACTGCTAGACTGAAACATTAATTAGAACATCGACCTTAAGCTGTATTTACACGTGTCAAGTAGCTAAAGGTACTAAATCAAGTAACAAAATTCAGTTACTTGCATCGCTAAACAAAATTGACAAGAAACGAAAAAAAAAGTAAATGTAATGGTTTTTTATATTATTTCTACATACTATAATTGTCCTATAACCAAAAAATAAATTTCATAGCAGATGGCTGCCAGTTAAACCAAATATTTTAATAGATCGTCAAATTTTCCTCCGGTGAGGGCAGGGGGTTCGCCCGAGAAGAAAATCTCCCCCCTGACACTCTCTAGATTCATTACTAATTTAGTATTGCGCAAGTACAGTATTTAATAAGCTGCTTATTCAAGTAAATAGAAATGTGCAGATCGTGACCAAATAGTTTAGACTATTCACTTCAAATGAACTGAACGAACTGTTCGTTATTATTTCACTGTATGGTTTGTTTTGAAATGTAAGGAAAACTTTACTGGTAGTTTATAAACCGACCGAATACTATTTATCAATAAACTAAACGCCACTTTGCGAATGGAGAAAAGACGTTAAATGCAAAATGAATTGTAAAAAGAAAAATATTTGTAAGTAGTTTAAATTTTAAATAATTTTACAATTCGTTCGGCATTTATTTAAAGCTTATACAGTATTTATACATATTATTAAGATTACCAAAAATAGGAAGTGCGAGTTACTGTAGTTTCGTTACGTTTGTTCTAACTTGTATCCAAAAATTCCTTTACGAATTTGCTACTACAAAGTAATATTTTATGATGAATAAAAACCAAGTGGTTACAAGAAATTTACATTTCATAACAATATTGTTTAAATGAATTTGCAGGAATTCGTAAAAAGCTACTGACCGCTATTACAACGAATAACCTGCCCATCGGATAAGTAACACAAACCGTAAGTTTGTTTAATAAACACGTTGTTCATAAGAAATGAGCTAAAAATTTAAGAAAAAAAAATTACAATATCCTTCATTCATTACTTTAAGGGACACTTCGAGTTCTTTTACGGGTTGAAATGAACCCTACCAGAAATACATGTCGATATTGACACGCGTTTGTTAAGTTTGCAAAATTTATTTGTTAAAAACAACAATTACTGATATAATATATGTGACGTAAATCTTAGTGAAAAAAACCAACAGTACAACAAAGACGTGGAAGAAGATGCAACATTACAACAAAGCGTAGTACGCGTGGGCATTATGGAGTTTCTCACAAAAAACAGCTAAATCATCAAAATGATTATAAAAGATAAACCATTAAAGCAAATGAGCGTAGTGGAACATGAAAGTTACAATCTTAATCTTTGAAATCAATTAATAATAATGACTGTCGAAAGTAATAAATTATAAAATGTTCTTGAAATTTGTGACAATAAAATTGACCAAAATGACTCAATTGCTTATACACATTATACGTACTAAATAAAATAAAAATTCAAAATGTAGATAAATTTAAGAACGTGAAATAATAACTATAAATTGATACGAAGTTACTCAAATGATTTTGAAGAAAACGAAGTAAATAAAACAAACTCAAATGCTCAAACTTACACGTACATGTAATTACTTTCTATTTACTTAAGCAAGTAATGTACTCCACCACAGTTTTGAAGCAAGTAAACGCCAAACAAACACGTTTAGACAGTTTAGTTTATGAAGCAGCGTTGTGACAGGTACCTAATGTTTGAAACCTTTTTTTTTGTTTTTTTTTATTATTGTGGAGAAATCCTTTATGGACACCTATTGTAGGTAGTGTAGGAGTCGCATATGCATACCCACTAAAACTCCACATTACTTCTCGAGAGACTCCGATTTTCTTATTTTCCTTTTTTTATATATTTAACTATTCTTTTATTTTTTCTAATGCTATTTCATCTTTTTCTTTTCTTATCATAATACTTATTAGCATTTTGGTTATTGCGTTCCATTTTCCCTCGTCTTTTAGTAGCATTAATGAAATGTTTTCTAGTGTTATCCACTCTCCACATTCAGTATTGCATTTTTCTCTTTCTGACTTCCATCGTGTGCACTTAAAAATTGTGTGAAGTAGCGTATCTTCGTCTCCACAATACCAACAATTTGTGTTGTTTTTTTTTCTAATTTTGTGCAGTTACGTCCCAAACACCCCGTAGCCTGTTAAAGTTTGTGTAACATAGATATCTATTTCTCCCCATTTTTTCTCACACCATATTTTTATATCTTTTATAAACGTCTTAACACATCCATCGTATTTATCATATATTTCTTTCCAATGTTTCATCATTTCCTCTTTAGCTATATTCCTGCATAATTTACCTTTCTTGTGGACGGTGACTCTTTCTTGTATTTTTAGTTTTATAGGGGGTAATCCTGCAATTGCTAAGATTGCCATTGTTGGTACTGTCCTGTATGCACTCGTTATTCTTATAGCCATTCTTCTGTTTACCCGTTCTACCATGTTTTCGTAGCGTTAGTATTTTAATGCCGTGTACCATGTAGGTGCACCATATAAAATAATAGACATTACGGTCATTGTTAGTATTTTTCGTTTTCTATACTTCGGTCCTCCAATATTGGGCATAATTCTATTCAGTGTTGACAGAATTCTATTTGCTTTAGACATTAGTCTAGAGTCTTAGAGTCTTAGAGACATTAGTTTTATGTGTGTGGTCATACGGATATCTTTGTCTATATACACTCCCATATATTTGATCGCTTTTTGACTTTCGATTACTATGTTTTCTATATTAAGTTGTAAATTTGTTAATTTTCTTCTCCCGGCCATGATTACTATTTCAGTTTTGTTTTGAGCTATTTTTATTCCCATTTCCTTGATTGCATTAGTTATGGTAATCATTGCGTAAGTTTCCCTGTTTTCCAGCATGGTTATTGTTTTGGCCCTTATAATTAATGCCAGATATTTGATATTTGTTCCTGTTCCTAATTGCATTTGTATAATCTGATTGTAAAAGATGTTCCATAATATTAGCCCTAATATTGATCCTTGTGGGACCCCGCATGTAACTGGTAACTCTTTAACATCTTCTATTTGTAAGTATCTTTTATTTAGGTATGATTGTATCATACGTTGCAAGTATGGGGAAATCCCCGCTTTTTGTATTGCTTCCATAATTTTTTCCCATGGGGCCGAATTAAATGCATTTTCAATATCAAGCGCGATCATTATGCAAAATTCACGGTGTTGATATGCTTTTTTTTGTATCTCTTTGGGTACTTCCATCCCTTTATTGATTGCGTCGATGGTCGATCTGCCTTTTCTGAATCCGTACTGATGTTCATGTTGTATGTTCTTTGTTGATAACTCTCCTTTTAATTAGTGTTTCCAGTAGTTTGCCTATTGTATTTAATAGCTACTTTCTAGATTTAATCCTTTTTTTGGTTTTTCTATAAGGACTAACCTTGCTTTTTTCCATATGTTTGGGAATATTCCCTGTTGTTAGCATTTGTTCATTATTGCTTGCATTGTTATAGTATATCTCGCCGTTAATGTTTTAATAATTTCAGAGGGGATTCCATCCGGTCCTGCTGCTTTCCTATTTCTGATTTTGCTTGCTGCTTCTAATAACTCCTCTTTAGAGAAAATTTCTAAGATTTCATTGAATATTGTGATTGTTGGCCATTCTGGTGCGATGTGGTTTGGGAACAGTTTATTAATTTGTCTTATTGTTTCTTTTGTCTATACTAATTATTGGTCTAGTTTTTAGCGTTTCCATTACGATTTGATGTCCTTTGCCCCATATATCTTATTCTAATTGCATGCATAATGTTTCCCATGCCATTTTCTTATGATTTTTAATTTCCTTCTTGAGGTTTTGTTTGGCTTCCTTATATTCTTTTTTTTATATATCATTCTTTTTTTCGTTATTTTTTATTTTATTTAACCTTATTATTATTATTTTTCTTCTTGCTTGTATGCATTGTTTCCTAAGATTTGATATTATTGGAATCCACCAGTAGACGGCCGGTGACTATGCTTGCCTTTTTCTTTCCTTGTAAAATGCTTATTACACTTTTTGGTTATGTACCTACTTATGGTTTCTGCCGCGTTGTTTGCATTTTGGGATTTAATTTTTTTTGGTGACAGATCATTAAGGTCGTCTTGAAGTCTTTTATAGTTATCAGGTATAATTTTCCATCCCTTTCGCCCATTGTTAATTTTTTTTGGCTAGTGCTGCTGTTAACCTCGAATTTAATGTCGTGGTGACAGCTCATAGTTTCTATCTCGTTGTCTACGTGCCATCCAAGAATCTATTTGCTAATTTTTTCTGTGGCCATAGTGATATCTATTATTGATTTTCCATTTGCATTTTCAAAGATTGGGTTGTAACCCATATTTATGGCTACTATTTTGTTAAGGTTCATCCATTCTTCTAGTATTTTGCCTTTTTGGTTATCGTATTTTGACCCGAACACCGAGCTTTTTGCATTAAGGTTTCCTCCAATTATAATTTCAGTTTTTTTGCTTTTCATACTTTTTTCGATACGTCTTAAAAAATGCTCAAATTCTTCCTTAGGACGATTTGGTGGAAAATAACATGAATATATTCTTACGCGATTCTTACGTTTTCTAACTCTACATATACAAATCCACAATCCTTAAAGCTATATAAGACTCTTACGTTGCTATATACGCCAATAAAGCTATCACAGTTTTTATTGCAGATATAGTTTTTTTTAATACTACGCTTGCTTGGTTCTTGTCCCAGTACCACATCAATTTGTGCTTCTCGGGTATTGACTTCCAGCATGTCGTGCGCAGTTAGGTGTCTATCCACGTTTATTTGTAGTATCTTAATTATTTTGTTAATTTTTGAAACCTAGGTAAAGGTAAAAGTACAAACAAAAATTAATCACAGGTATAAGTATATTTTAACACAATATTTAGGTACAGGTAGGAAGAAATAATTGTATTGTATGCTTTAAAATTTTTGAAACTTTTTGATAATTAAATAAACATTTAAAATCTTTCGATCTGTCTTTTACATACGTTAAACACATTTTTTATGATATTAATATTATAAATGGATTTTTAGAAATGTAAAAAAAATTTCATCTCCGTACTCTTCAATTACAGAAACACTGGTGAAGTTACTTTCGTAATACAATTTTTTAGTCTCTTTTATAAATACTGCTGTTAATATTGTTGTAATGTTATAATTAATTTATTTTAGTTTGGACTTAGAAATCGACACTGTAGCTAAAACAAATGGCTTTGAAAAAACTTGAACTAAGGTATAAAACATTACGGAATCTTCTATTAAAATCTTCAATAACAGCAATTTTTAAAGGCTCACAATATCTTGAATGCGTGATAGAATGTAATGTTGCTTTTATTTTCTTTGCTTTGTAAAAGATCTATTGACTTAGCAATAACCTCTATTACCGTTGCATACTTGGATAAAAATTCTAACTTTATGCTAATTTTGGTTATTGTAAGGATTGACAAATAATACTTAAATGCTCTGTTAAAAGCAGTATTTTTTTAACGCTGTCAAAGAGAGAGCTCCATCTTATAGGGCATGGTGATGGTAATTTTAAATTGATTAGAAGTTTTAGTGGATTGATGAGTGGGACTGCAAAGAGCTGCTAATTTACTAAAAGTGGAATTATATATTCTTTTATAATTTAATAATCCTTTTTTAGTGTATTTCGCAACGACTAAGTTTAAAGTATCAATAATGCCTGGGTAACACATTGTTATGGTCATCTTCCACCACTTCTAACAAATCGATTTGCAATATTTAAAGTCAGAGATATAAGGTGTAACACAGGTATTTTCACTATTTAAAAACCCACTTTGTCCTGACTACAAATGGTTTCAGGCATTGAATAAACTCAGAATACTTTTCCAAAATGTGCAGCATTATCGGTTACAGTCCTTAGCTGCTTTTTCTACAGTGAAAATTGGTAAAATTTTATGTATTAACTAATTGCAACTCATTAACCTATAATAAAGGGTAAGAGTTCATAAAAGTATCAAGAATTAATTACATCTTACTGTATAAATTAAAACTTGATTTATTGTATGCATTATTTTTTCAAGTCATAATATGTACTTTTTTTTGTTGAACTTGTACCAACGGAACTGAAACTATTATCAATTGCTGCTGCTCGATTTGTATTGTTTAGTAACTCAAATCGTTTTTATGTATTTTGATGTTTTTCTGCAAGAATATTAAATATGAATAAATGTAGAAATGGGACAATATATTATTTACCGGTAAGTGTTTATAAAAATTTCTAGTAAAATTTTTGGTGTTGTTACGAATAACTTGCTTTACAGCACATAAAACCGCATTTTTCGATTAATATAATTTACGAGTTTGGTCTTAATGCGCCAATTTATCTTTTTTTAATTAAATTTAAAAAACAAAATTTGAACACAATTTCTATTTAATAATGTGTTGGTTTTCACCCTATTAGCTTCACACTCTCTCACTATTCGTCATCGTCATCGATTCCAATAGGTGGTTGATTTCCTCTTGAGTTATTGTATCCCATACAACTTCCAATTCATGCTGGAGAGCTTCCTGTGTTTGTGGAGGATGCGCTAAGTTCCTCTGTCTGCTACCCATAATGTCTCACACGTATTTAATAAGCGAAAGGTCGGTAGATCTGTATGGCCATGGTAAGAGATTAACATTGGTTTTTTTTTTAAATTGGTGTGTTGTTGTGTGGGAATGGGCATTACTCTGCTGGAAAAGTGGGTCGTCCAACTGTTGATGTAATGGAAGTATATGAGGTTCTACTACTTTGGTAACATATCGCCTGGCGTTCATATTGCCTATTATGAATACCAAGCAAGACTTACTCTTATAAGCTATAACACCTTATACTAAAATTCCCACAGTGTGGAGCACATGCTGCTCAACAAAAAGTTGAATTTTGCGCCGTTTCCCGCGTTTTCGTCTGACTTTGATCCGGTCACCATGCATCCCTCAACGGAATCGGGATTTATTACTGAAGACTACTTCATGTCATTCCAGTAGAGTTGAGCCGCCAGTAGTAGCACAAGATGCGACCGATATGATTGCAATCTGGCAGTAAACTGTTCGAAAGGTTATAGGACAACCTTCATTGCCTAAGCATTAATTAGCAATTGATTTGGTACTGGAAAATTCTAAAGAAAAATACCGAGAATAAACAATAATCATTTATTAGGTATATATATATTAACAGAAAATTCCTTGAAGGAAAGAGCCAACTCGACGGTTACGCCATTGGTATAAATCACATATAAATAAATTACACAACAAATAGAATATAATGTTAAAGCAGGTCTAAAATAGACTCTGGAAGCAAAAAAATTGCGCTAAAGTTTAAATTACGTTTCCGCGGCTACAATAAACGGTAGCAGATACACCCGTGACCACGCGTGAGAATTAGAAAAAGTAACACCGCCCGTGGCCCTTGACGTCAAGTTCACGAGCGGTAGAAAATTCGTCAATCATTTAGGTTACGACAAACAATACGTTTCGAGCTCCCAAATCTCTACTATTTACAATTCCCGCACATTATCGATTGAAATTTTCTTTTACGTTATGTATAGTAATTAAACACAATTAATTAGATTAAAATAGGCGTACTGTATGCACAAAAGACAATTGTTCAAGAAAGAAATACATAAAGTTACGAAGTCCGTTCTGAGTCCATTCCATTTAATCTGTAGCGTGAGTTGTACGATTCATTACACGTTGTTAGACGCGAGCAGAAGTCGAGACCCCGAAGCGCGTGGACGAAAGTGGGTCGAGGTTCCGCGGTCTCCCGATTTTCGACGTTACGCTTAGAGATACGTATAAATACCTTTTCGTTCCAAATTCTTTTTATTGAATTACTCATTCACCAGGTCACCTCGTTTTTAAACCCTCGGCACACTCCCCAAGCTATAAGAAAGCGCCATCAGTCGACTTGGATTCTTTACACCGCTTCGCTTGTTATTTTATAGATACGGTTAACAACTCCGGCAGTTCGTAAGAAGCCACACAGAACATCAGCTCAGAAAGAAAAGCTCAGAAAAAAAAGCTCAGAAAGAAAGCTCCGAAAGAAAGCTAAAACAGCTAATATTAATTGGTACGTCTCCACCATCAACCACGTGCGAATACTAACCTACTTTATGATTTTACTTAGAAATACGTAGATATTTTGTTTTACGAATGTGACATTCGATCAGATTTATTAAGGATTTCTAAAATAAAACGTCGTTGCATTAGATGATGATCGATGAGGGAAAACCTCATTTTTCTTACCAATCCGTCTCCGCCACATCCATTACAACGCAAACCACCAAATAAAATTGAATTCCGTAGATGGCCAACTACTTTCGCGCGCCCTCTACGATCATAAATTGAAGAATATAGCTTGAGGTCAGATATTTCAAACGGTTAAAGGCAAGGTTGCCTAACCATCAGGCGAATTTATGCCCATTTACGAATTTACACGTTACAAACACACTAAGCAAACTATTAAAGTGTGTGTAGGCGTATGTAACAAAAAAATTTAAGTTACAGAATTCAGTAACTTGCTTTAGTTCATTTAAATTAAACGTTAACTTATTATCACATTTTTTGATGGATTAATAATCTATACTATACTTACAAACTGTATTTTATTGTTAATAAAGTTTGGAATTACATTTAAAAAAATTATCAAATTATAACATACAAAATGCAACTGTTCATAAAATATCAAAATTAAAAACGAACATTGTACAACTTTCTAATAAAAGAAAGAACAATAAAATAAAACAGAATTACGTTCTACTTTGCACGATATTACAAGCGCAAATTTAAAGTGCAAGTTTAGGGTTGATTTCTGCTTGACTATTTTCTAAATTTTGATTGAAAACTAACGCTGCTAAAGCTCCAAGTGCCAAATCAATTTTCTTGCGGAAGTCTTTTATAATACAGAGTTATTATACCATTAGCAGTGTTGGGCATTTACACGTATAAAATAATTTTCTACACGATTACGTAGAAAATACGTATATAATGTATAATATGTAGACAATGTAGATAATGACGTAATGTAGAATAAGCGCCATTTTTAAAAACCGAACCTGCCAACAGCAGTTGAAGTTAGAATTTGACATTTGCTGATTAAAATTAGTATTACTATGAACCGAATAGCAATATTTAAGTCTTTACCAAAGTCAAAACAAAACACCCAAAAAGCAGTACAAAATTTTCAAAGTTGAATAAAATTTGTTCAATAATTATCACTAAACGTAAAAAAAAACTTTTGTCAAGAACCCTATTTTATTTTAAAGTAGGTTTAACGATTTTCATCAAGATATCGGTGAAAATAGTGATTGATGTAAAAAAGCGGCTTTATATTCATATTATAATTTAGTTTTACTACATTGTAATTGTAGAATAGTATATTAAAACACAAGTTACAGAATGAACGCACTTCAATCACGAGACCGCGTTTCATACACGAGCCGCGCAGCGGTGAGTTTATGAAGCGGTCGAGTGATTGAAACGTATTCTATGACGTGTGCTTTATACTATTTTCTCTATTTCGATACAATATTTAATATTTTTCGTATAATTTTAATTTTTAAACATTGGGAAATTTATATTTTACTGAATTGGCAGCACTTACACTTTGACATATTGAAATTTATGTGTTAACCTAAAATCTCATACAAAATTTTCTCTTTATACCTTTATAAGTAAATAACTTTGAATTAATAGGACGTTTTTATTTTATCTTGGCATCAAAATTTGAATTTCAATTGTTAACTTCCAATAATTTTGATTTCTTTTTCATGTAACGTCAACTTACGATGCAGCGATACTAACTTTGAAAAAACTAACATAACTAAAATTCGTGTAAGAATTGGCTTATTCTTACACGGATTTTAGTGTAAGAATCGCTAATTCTGATGTTGAAATAGAGAAATTGTTTTCTCCTGTTTGTATATATACTTTTGAAGCTTTATTAGTGTGTATCAAGCAGATTCGACAATTAGCTTTAGTAATGACCAATCTTTTATTTATTTACTCTTTCAGAACTTACTTTTCTTTTAAATAGTTTATTTGCCGCATTTTATTGGTATTTTATACATATTCTACATACTCGACATTTCCTACATCTAATATGTAATGTAGAAAATTGTTATTTCCTACGCGTAGAAAATTCAATTTTCTACATGATGTAGAATACGCGCCCATCACTGAATTAGTCATTGATTACCGTCCCTAGTTTAGAGAAATGTGTTTTAACGTAATTTAGTTCTGCTACCGTTGTTTTTGTAATTATTGCATCTTGCGCTTGTTTTATACAGGCATAGGTCCGTATCCTTATGAAAAAAGATATAAATTCTATAATGAATGTAAAATTGTTTTTATGACATAAGTAGCGTTTCACTATTTTTTCCATCTAGTTAGGGCAGTTTGTAATAGTAACGGCAAATCACAAAGTTTTTATTCAAAAAACATTTTTTAACGTTATCAATTATGTGGTCAACTTTTGGTGACATATAGCAAATATGTTCTGCAATCCTATGCAAACTATAGAACAAATATATAATGTGTAACATGTGTAACGTCTGCCCTGTTTTCCGAATATAAAGAGAGTCTGAACACATTTTTCTTTTTTACAGTTTTACATCAATATATACAGAGTGCATCGTTCATAAATCTGGCTACAGTTGTTTCATTCATTTTTTTTTCTAACACTTTACAAGTTAACAAACGTGGGGAACATCGTATGCACTCGCCGTTAATGTACTTATTATCATCTTGGCTACAAATTTTCTTAGGCTAATTGTTGTTTTACCAACGCCTAACCAATAATATTTATCTTTTATATTTGTTTGAATTTTCAAAAACTTTTTGCAGATATCTTTGCTAAAAGTTTTTTTAATGAAAATATCTGTAAATATTAAATTTGTTATTAACACTTGACGTTAAAGTTTTAGTTTTAAAGTTATTTACGTTCATAGCCAGTTTTATTAGCTGCTTAATGAATAATGTCACTTTTTGCGTAGAGGTCATAATGACATAATTATTTATTTAGTCTATTTGTTATAATAATTTTATTTATAATAATTTTAACGTTATACTAGTTTATTAATATATTTTGATAATGAGATAATAGAGATAATTAGACGATTGGCATTTGTGAAACATTTAAGTCAATTTGCTCTAATTTCTTCAAATAAAATTTTTTTTTTTATTATTGAAATATCGTTGTCTATGTGAGTACTGGTTTTAACTGGCTCGGTAAAAATACTTTGTTTTAAAACTGTGCAGTAAAATATTTATAAAATATTATGTTTTGTTTAGTTTTTTTAATGTAATAATTAATATTTGTATTTTAGGTTTAGGGATGGATTTATGGTAACATTTATAACTATAACAAAGGAGTGAAGAAAATACATTTTTAATTGGGTGGTTGTTTTAAAATAACTAAACAAAAAAGCCATAGTTAAAAAAATGTTTATAACAGAAAATAAAACGAAAAACTTTATTTGAAATACTAAATTGTTTACCCATTTTGTACATTAATAAACGTACACGTAAACAGACAACAAAAGTCGCAATTTAAAATGCGTATTGTTGCGTGCACATATTCCATAAATAGTACGCACTCTTAGGTATTTAATTTTAAGTACTAAAAATAAAAACTATATTATTTTAACTAGAAGCTTTTGCCGTGGTATTTTTATTTTCACACAATTGGGACTTTCAATTGATAGTTCAGATGGCGTTGGATGGGTATCAAATTTATTTATAAATTTTCTATTATTAACTTTATTTTTGTCTACCGAGTATTGTGACTCCTACCTAGTATTAATATTTTAGCTTCCGTTAACGCATTGTAAGTATTTTTAGTTTTTTGAATTCAACAGTTGGTATTCGAACGTTAGTTATGTAGCAATACGATTGTTTGTAGCCGATCAAATTAAAAATTGTTATAACTGCTTCCGGTTAATATTACTATGCTATTAATAAACTCGTGTAATCAATATTAATTTAAATTTAATGTAACGTTAATTAATTGCATATGGACAATCTGCAACAAGTGAGTTTATAATTAGGTTCAGCAATAAATGCCTTTGATATTTTACAGGTGCTTAAATGTGATTATAATTGCAATGGACATTTGCTTTGTTTATTTTTTAACAAGTTAATGCACAACATTCAATTAAAACAAAATTTGCATTTGCCTAATAAATAACAGTTAATAACCTTGCATGCACATAACAGTGGGTTAGAATATTGTGGTGTTAGTGTTTTAAGTATAATTATTATTTATAAATAACTTAAGTGCTTTAGGTTTTTAAGGTATAATTATGATAGTAGTATATAAAAATAGAAATATATTATTTAACATTAAAATACGTTATACATTTTAACTAACTCAACATCAAATCGTTTTCTACAAGTTTTCTATGTTTTTATTATATTCGATTATTTTTAAACGTTTGTTCAAATCTTTTTACCTCGTTTGTATTCATATTAATAAAAGTATAATTTTAAAATCATGGTACTCTATTGCATTATTTTAGAGATTAAATTTTTTTGTTCTTTATTTGGTATTAGCATTTTCTCTGATAATATCGTATTGTTAGCCTTAAAAACATTTCAGCAACTTAATCAACTAAACTTCTACTAACAGTACAAAAAGTAGAAAAATTACTGTACGTATGAAAAAATTTTACGTGATGTCGAGCATAGCTCTTTCTATTCTTTTTTAAGCTATTCTCCCGTGTTCAATTAGTTTTTCTGTTTCAAAACGTAAGTAATTACGTTGTTTAAATTAGAAGTTATATATAGTTTAAGGTTCTAAAGTTTTATTTACTAAACTATATAGTAATAATTTCATTTTAATAAAAGTTTAATAAACGTTATGTTATTATTACAGATAATATTTATAACATGGCGATATCTGTAAAGGTAAAAGTTAGCTAGCAAAACTCATCCGTATCCGTGATCCGTATCTATGAGCCAAATAGGTATAATTTCAAAAATCATTAAATTAAAAACGATTGCGAATATTGGAGTAAAATTTAAAATATGTAATAATGAATAAATGTAGGTTTATTTTGTGTAGAATATTTATTAAAGGTTACAGTAAAAATATTAAAATAAGCAAGTGAATGTAAAATTTAATGCAAATAGTTATAATTTGTTAAAGAAATTAATTTGAGAAAATACTAAGTAATAATGATAATGGTAATAATTATGTAAAATAAAATTTGAGTAAATTTTGAATGTTAAAATTGTATCAACAGTCAAGCAATTGTAAAGATTATTAGCGTTATAAATCTGTTAAGACTAGAGAAAGGATTCAATGTTAAAGTAAAGTTCATTTTTTTAATGCTTTTTTATAGTCAGTACCACATGTGTTGCATTAATAGGAGAAAAAACTGTAGAATCGGGAAAAAAAGAGAATGTAATAAAAAGACATGTTTTTATTGCGAGTCCAATTTGTTGTAAGTCTTTTTTAGATATGACAAGGAATCGCGAACGCAACAAACTGTTGAAAAAAATTCAATTTTTAAACTATGGATGCACATTTCCAAAGATGAAATCTCCACTTTGCAACTTTTATATCTGAAAAGATTTGGCAACGTAGCTCGAATCGGGTCATAAACTTAGAAACTGTAAAACTGTAAAACGCCATAAAATTCGGGTAAAATCCAGTACTCATTTAGTTTTGTTGTTTTTTTAAAAATGCGCATGAACTAGTTATGAGTGTGGTAAAGCAGTTGTCAGGAATCACGCGATATAAATTGTTTATTTAGTTATTGAATGATTTATTTAATCCAAACGTATTTAATCAAAGTCTGGCTAAATTTCTGAAAGATCTACTTTGACTCTAAAGACTAAGAAAAAGGTTGTTGCATTTTTTAATTAAATTTATCCAAAAATGCAGAAATTCCGAACAGTCTTATTGTATTTGTTTATTCTTTTTTGATATTGGACATTTTTGTTAATTCGTCACAACGGCAAGCACCAGTGTAACCCATTATAAGAATAACTGAAATAAAAATAATAAATTTTATCGTGACTGAGCTACTATAGATCTTGCTCAATAAATTTCAATACAACAATGTACCTTTACAGCAAGATGTATAGTCAATAAATTAAAAATCGAGACACTACCTGCGTCCGAATACAAGAATTTAGTTGTTTAAATGGGGTTTAACCCTATCAATTACAGACCCCAAATAATTTCAGGTAAACTATTTATTGTCCATGCTTTGCAATCTGCTAGTTGTTTTTACTAAAGAATGATTTCATCGTTTACGTTTGCAATGCACTGCTTTTGGCGCTTACATTTTTAAAGAAATTTAAATTTGGAAACGCATAATCAAATTGGTTAGTAGTTTAAGCTTGATTATTAATATAAACAACTAAAAGACTAAAGTAGATTTAAGAAAAGCACAGCATTATTATTAACAGGTATAATAATTATTAGATAATCCACAATTTTTTTTAAAGCAATTACTTCATTACATCAGCATATCATTGCTTAAATACCTACTAATGCTAAATCGTTGAAGACGAAACGGGTTATTGAATTGTTACGATCATTTTATTTGTTCTGATTGATTTTTTGTGATTCAATTTAGATCGAATAAATCAAATAGCAGAAAACAATTAGTTTCCCTATAAATTAGACAAATCGTTAAAATGTAAAGTAATCGTATTCAACAAAAAATCGTCTACCAATGTTTGTTTTCTTAAATGTAGCAAATTATTATATTCAATACGGTAATTTTTTACAGACATTTTTAACTACAAGTGATCATGAATTAATATTTTTTTCTAAAAGTGCAAAAACACGCTTTGTCTGCAACAATATAGCACCAGTAGGTATTTAGGAAATGATATTCGCTAATTAGCTTTTGTGTAAGAATTTCTTCAACACAAGATTCATGTATATCATTAATCTGTTTTTTTAGTTATTTAACTTAATTGTCAAATTTAATTAATAAACCAACAAAATTCCTAGATTAAAATAAATCCAACTATTTAGAAAACGTAACAAAAAGTATACAAACGTCATTCAAAGTAACAAAAGAATCGTGAAAATACCGGAAATGTATTTATTGTGATGATTAATTATATATTGTATAAAAATTTCTTAACTCATCGTATTTGGGAATATTGATTTAAATCAACTAAAATTTAGTCTACTAGTTATGCACGTTTTCGCACTCAATTATGATGTATAATAAATTCCAGAATTTCTTAAAATCGCAATCAAAACAATTTGTCTTTAAAAAAAATATGTAGCATTACAAAAAATTAAGTTTATGATATATAACAGAAAACTTATTTGTTGAAATACATAATTTCTGTCATGATATACAATTTGGACAGACGGCTCCATAACATCCCGCAATATATTCAAATAGCCCTCAGAATTTAGTCCACCATCGATGATCCAACAAATTCCTGGACCTCTCAAGCTAAATCAACCCCACGCATTCACAGAAAAGTAGCCACTACGTTTTGTTTTCCTAACACGATTTGCCCCATAACGATTTTCTCGGGATCAATACGCTATAACAGGACCATTGTTAAAACTTTAAAATGTTTTTTTATCGCTAAAAATAACGTGATTCCAAAGCTCTAATGGCTGGTTGACATATTGTTTGGTAAACTCATTAGTGTAAGAAAAAAAAATCTAAGATTTAAATAACCTCATTCATTTTAGTAAGTATGCAAGGATAACGAAAGAATTGGAAAAAGTTGACAGGTTTAATTATAAGATATTGGCAAATAATTGTAGAAGTGGGGAGCCAAGTTTCCATAAATACCGATGATAACCCTAATATATTTTAATGTTTCGATCGTTATTTGAAATGCCTGCACATGTAAACACTGAGGTAAGGGTTCGAATTGTGGCAGAGTTGGCTAATGGTGTTAGTGTTCGCGAAATAGCGTGTATGTTAAATGTTTCGCGTGCTACTGTAGGACGTGTGCGTGTTAAATGGCATCGTGAACATACAATTGATAGAGTGGTAGGTAGTGGCAGAAAAAGAATTTCCACTGTAGCTCAAGATGAAGCATTAAGAGCATATGTGATTGAAAATCCATTTTCCACTTGTAAAAATGCTATACGTCAAACAGCATTTCCTGGATGTGCAGTAACAGCTTGTGCAAGATTGAAAGACAGTGGAATTAAAAAATTTACAGCTGTCTCTAAAAAGAAACTTAGTGAGCAAAATCGAAGAAACCGCTTAGAGTTCGCCAGACAATATGTCAACTAGCCATTGGAATTCTGGAATAATGTCATTTTTAGCGATGAACTTTAAAAGTTTTAACGATGGCCCTGGTAAAGTGTATCGATCTCGAGGAAATCGTTATGAGGCCAATAATGTTAGAGAAACTAAACGTAGTGGCTACTTTTCTGTTAATGTGTGGGGTTGGATTAGCTCGAGAGGTCCAGGTATTTGTTGGATCATCGATGGTCGACTAAATTCTCACGGTTATTTGAATATATTGCGGGATGTTATAGAGCCGTCTGTCGAAATTGTATATCCAGACAGAAATTATCTATTTCAACAAATAAGTTTTCTGTTATATATCATAAACTTAATTTTTCTTGATTTGACCAATGGTTTTGACACTTTTTTTGTTACAAGGGCAATGTGCCTATAGGCGCATCCACGATGGTTGGTCGTTGGTTACAAAAAATAACCTAAATGTGTTGCCCTAACAAACAAAGTGCATGGTGCATATCTTTAAGAACAACAAGGTCCCATCTTCATACCTAAAAATCGCAATGAATTAGTTGGAGCGATTGAAATTGCTTGGGAGACAATTGGTGTGGAATAGTTAAATCACTTGATAGCATCCATACCCAGGCGGTTAAAGGAATGTATTCAAAACAAAGAAGTTTATATTGTTATTAGTTTTATGCTCCATATGGTTATACAATATTTTAGTATAATAAACGCTTCATTAACGAATATGAGTATCAGTTTATTGCATAACATTTAGGTATTATAACACAGTCAGAATTTAAGATTACCTTGTGACAAAATAATAATCAAAAAAGATTTCTTACTTAATTGTAAATTTGTAATGCTATTTTTTTTAAAGACAAATTGTTTTGATTGCGATTTTAAGAAATTCTAGAATTTATTATACATCATAATTGAGTGTGAAAACGTGCATAACTAGTAGACTAAATTTTAGTTGATTTAAATCAATATTCCCAAATACTATGAGTTAAGAAATTTTTATACAATATATAATTATCATCACAATAAATACATTTTCGGTATTTTCCGATTCTTTTGTTACTTTTAATGACCTTTGTATACTTTTTGTTACGTTTTCTAAATAGTTGGATTTATTTTAATCTTGGAATTTTGTTGGTTTATAAATTAAATTTGACAATTAACTTAAATAACTAAAAAAGAAATTTAATGATATATATGATTCTTGTGTTTAAGAAATTCTTACACAAAAGCTAATTAGCGAATATCATTTCATAAATACTGACTGGTGCTATATTGTTGCAGACAAAGCGTGTCCTTGCACTTTTAGAAAAAAATATTAATTCTTGATCACTTGTAGTTAAAAATGTCTGTAAAAAATTACCGTATTGAATATAATAATTTGCTACATTTAAGAAAACAAACATTGGTAGACGATTTTTTGTTGAATACGATTACTTTACATTTTAACGATTTGTCTAATTTATAGGGAAACTAATTGTTTTCTGCTATTTGATTTTTTCGATCTAAATTAAATGACAAAAAATCAATCAGAACAAATAAAATGATCGTAACAATTCAATAACCCGTTTCGTCTTCAACGATTTAGCATTAGTAGGTATTTAAGCAATGATATGCTGATGTAATGAAGTAATTGCTTTTAAAAAAATTGTGGATTATCTATTAATTATTATATCTGTTAATAATAATGCTGTGCTTTTCTTAAATCTACTTTAGTCTTTTAGTTGTTTATCTTAATAATCAAGCTTAAACTACTAACCAATTTGATTATGCATTTCCAAATTTAAATTTCTTTAAAAATGTAACCGCCAAAAGCAGTGCATTGCAAACGTAAACGATGAAATCATTCTTTAGTAAAAACAACTAGCAGATTGCAAAGTATGGACAATAAATAGTTTACCTGAAATTATTTGGGGTCTGTAATTGATAGGGTTAAACCCCATTTAAACAACTAAACTCTTGTATTCGGACGCAGGTAGTGTCTCGATTTTTAATTTATTGACTGTACATCATCAATACTATCAATGAACCGGTTAATCTTGACTAATTTTTCTTTCTTCACTTGATTGCCATAGAATTTTCGGTTGAGTAATCCTCGCAGACAACAAATATGGACTTTTTTTTATAAGATTGTAGTATTGTTCACCTCTTCTAATCTAAGACATTCTTTATTAATTAATATTTGTTTCTATATATTTTTAAATTTATCCACACAACCAAGGCTTTTTTTTTAGAAAAATTTAATACATTTTTATTGTTTCTATGTTTGGTTTCACCAATCTAGTTCAAAATCTTATATTAATTTTGCAGCCTTTATTTTCTTCGTTACCTCGGAAGACTAATCTTAACTTTACATGATCTACCATTTTTTGATATTGAAAGTGTAGATACTTTTATTTCCGTGTTATTAAAGTCAACGACAAGCTCTGTCTTTAACCAATCTTGGCTATTAGATATAAATCGATCTTTTTTTATTGATGCTGCAGTCCATTTTGATTTAAACGTAGGTAATAATGTTTTTTGTATAATAACTTTGCCGCAAGAGAATTAAGTTTCAAAAATATTATATTTATTATTTAAACAACTTTTGCAGTTGATATATGCTTTCCGTGTTTAATTATTGACATAAATTGTTTACTTTTATTCTTATTACAAACGTTTTATTTCACTTTTAAATTATATTACAGACACGAATTACTAATGTAAATTGCATTGTTTTATATACGTTTTAAAGTAATAAAGATAAAAAAGAAACAATTGCAAAACAAGTATATGCAAAATATCGAGAAATAAAAATGATAGATTAATTAGCGATATTATTGAAGTTAGCACTTTACCACAATTAATAATATTTATAAGTTACAATTAGTAAAGTATTTATTTAGATACGCAACTTAAAAAAATCAATTTTTATATTTTGTTTAATGTTTAACAAATACTTACCCTTTCTATTACCTTAGGGTCGTTTCGACCCAAAATTTGATTTTACTTTTAAGTAACGTGCTTAATTAAATTTTAATACACTTAAATTTTAGACATTGTTTTCATACCAATTAATTATCTATTGTTAAAAGAAATTCATTGTTACTAACTGCACGTGTTAAATAATTTACCTGTACACAACAATTATCCTAAGTGTCATTATGACCCATTAACAAAATCTTGTAGTAACAATAAAGTTTTCTTAAAATATTTCTGACAAATGAATGAATATTAGTTAGTTGAATACTTAATATATAATTTTTGAATTAGAAAATAAATAATCACAATAGAAAACTACATAGTTTCTATTTGTTAGCCTAATTAGATTTTCTTGTTTGATTTCTATATATAAATTAAGAATTGCCATTACTTCTATTTGCTTGTTGTTTGCAAAGGTGAAAATTTTATTACAACTAAGTTGAAGCAATGTCTAAAAAGTTTTTATCTAAGGAAAATGCAATTTATATTAAAAACCATAAAAAACCCGACATAATAATTGATTATAATAAGACAAAAGGGGCGGTGGATGCCATAGATAAACTTTGTTGCTGCCTACTTGTGCAAAATAATGACTTCTCATAAACGAAGATTATTTCTAGAGGAATTGGGTTATCAACTGGTAACACCTTTTATTGAAACCCGGAAACGAGTTTCTAAAGCAGCTGATAGTGCAGCTATGGTAAAAGAATTTAAATCAAAGGATTCCTCTATAGTGTAACAAGTCAAAAATACAACCGAAACTAATGAAGGCAAGAAGACAGGTAGGTGTAAGCTGTGTGGTAACGCAAAAGACAGAAAAACGACTATAAAGTGCCATAAATGTTAATGTTGCATATGCCAAGATCATAGCCCACGAAAACCCGAGGTGGTCTTAAATGTAGTTACTACTTGAATTTTTATTACCTTATTGGATAATTGAAGACCTGATGAAGCAGACACTGCAGTCTGTGAAACGTCGCCTACAGAATATAATCCAAAGAAATTAATTTGCTTTTTACACGTCCTCCTATTGGGATTTTATAAAAAAAATAACGTTTAATTACTGATACAAGGAGGGATATAAAAAATTATTAAAAATGGTTATAACATATCAACGATGAATAATAAATAAAACATGTATATTGAAAGAAATGAATTTAAAAATTGTATCTTCCAAATCTCCGGACTTACACTATATTTTTTGCGAGAATACATAAATGGAATTGTTTACAATACGCCACCGGCAACATTACAGTATATGAAAAAAAGCACAAGACACAGTTTAAACTTGCAAATGTTGCCCAGAGTTACCAGTACTTCTCAAAAAAGAATTTACAAATGTCTGCAAACGAACGGCCAATACTTCAAACATCTGTGTTAAATATTTTGCTTCTGTTTTATGCTATCGTTTATATGTTATTACCATTATTACAATTACAGGATAATAAATTAGGTTCGAAACTTCTAAAAGTTTCTAAAAATATTCTTTATTTTTATTCTTATATTTGCTAACTATTTCATATATTTAAATAACCATAAACAACTAAATTTATTAGAATTTTTATTTAAAAACTATGTAAAAACGGAAATACTTAGCTATAGAACATTTTAATATTATCCGATAGGTAAAGTTTATTATAACTGAGATATAAAATATAACCTGTAACACTTCGTTGTAAACTTTAAGCATGTAAATATTAGATTATATTTTGACAAAATTCAAATTATTAAAAAAATCTTATAAGGCTTAGGCATTATAAACTTTGTAAAACGAAACACTTATTTTGATTGGAGAATCCAAAAATGCAAAAATATACAAGATGTTTTATTTAAAAAAAACACAACTTTGATACATCAAGTGTTTTTACAACACAATGTATAATATAAAAATAATTTTAACAAGTAACCATAATAAACACCCATATATCCCAAAAGTGAAAATTTTTGAAAGTTACGTATTTCGGTCACAATATTCCGTAACGTATATCGTAAATAACCCTGTATATTATACTGTTGTCAAAACATAGAAATCAATAAATGGTGGTTATCTTTATCAATTAAAGTAAACTTTCGTATGTGGACTTACTTTTGACAAATCCTATTTTTAATAATTACTGTTTGGTCTGTTCCACAATCAAACTGGTTTTAAATTCTAAAATTACCTTATGTTAATTAATTTTAGATTTAAGAAAAGGTAACGTAATACTCTATTTATTTGTAACAAATTCCCAACTATAGCAGCGCAAATTAAACAAAAATAAAATAGTTTTCCAACAGACAGCTTTTGTTAAAGATACTATTATAAAACTGATTAATTTTAGGTTTTAAAAAAGTATTACTAAAAATTACGAAACTGTACTGTTACAATGGATAAAAGAATAATATAATAATATAATAAATTATAAAGTCTTTGTATACATTTTAATTATGAATTAATTACCAGAGATTTAATAGTACGTAAAGATAGGTCCCCAGTTGTTTTGTATTACGTTTTTAAATCTCTTACAAAACTTAAATATTAGTATTTAATAGTATGTATGTGCAGAATAATTACAATTTTTTTTTAATTTAAATTTTGCGTATAGAATTATTCAATTTTGTTTACTAATTTTTAGGATTTGCAATTTCTACAATTTCAATATTGTGTTTGAGACGTAATCGTTACGACGAAATAATAATTTAACAGATCAGCAGTAAAAGATTCTCAGACGTTGATATAAGTTAACACTATTAACTTTCTATAATAAAATTAAATTAATCATATGCTATAAACCTTAATATACGTTTCCGTATTTTAAGGATTTACATTGCCAACTTTACAGCAAAACATTCAACTTTACTTGTGATATTTTAGTCAATAAATATTCTTTATATTTATACGCCAACTTTTTTAGTTGCCGCTATTTCTCGATTCACAAAGAGTAAATCGCTTTTTTCTATTTTTACAGATATTTATGATCCTTGACACATTTCCTTTTAGTTTTTATTTTTATTGCCTTTACATATTATTAATCGCATATGTTTTTGTTTTACACTATAGATTTTTAAAGTATTTATTATCGTTTTAATTAAAATGCCTTAGAAACACAAAAAATTATATATATATTTTTTAAATAATTGGAAATTCTTAATAATATTATAACATATTAATTTGACTAAAAAAACTAGTAATTATTTGTGTTTATTGAAACTTATTATTTTTAGATTGAGAATGATTACTATATTATAATTACTTATAAATAAAAAAAATATATCATATAAGTATATGATATAAAGAAATCTTTGTGTTTGTAACGAATAACATAATGTATTATTTGTTAAAAAAAACACTTAAAAAATCTAACATTTTCAATATATACAGTATTCAAATATTTAGTGATAAGATGCACAACAATGGACTTGGCAGGCTCAGTGATGCTTTTTATATCTTACACATAATTTCGTAATTTTTTTATTTAGGAAGTTGTGACTTTAGAAATGCCCTTGTAGATTTTTTCTGTATCTAAACAACTATGTCTTCGTTTTCCGTAAAATTAGTTTGTACATAGTCGTTTTAAATAGTGATCGTGTGAGTAGTTTTGTATTAGCCTGCATTAAAAGGTTGCGACTCCATAATCTGAATGGTATATAAACGCTTATTTAGAAAGATGCATGTAAAGTGTTGTGTTACAGTTAGTGTGGCGTTAAGTAGATAAAAGCGTAGTGTTAGATTTGGTAATATTGACTTTGACGAAAATTATGTTAGCAAAAGCCAGTGAAGCAGAAGATAATGCAGAAACTGACAAAAACTTTGGAAAAAAACTTATAATAACAATTCCAAGAATTATTCAAGTGCTACTGATGATTCTGATGAAAAATTGAACGTTTCCCTTAGCACATCTGCAGCTGATAATTTAGAAGTTTTTCTTCCGCTTTAAATTACTTCGAGTGGTTTTGAGTAGACTACAGATTGGCCAGTAGCAAGGAAAGTATAAAAACACAATTTTATTCGTCGCCCTTCTAGTTTGATAAAATAGCATATGAGTTCTACACCTAGAGAATCTTTGCAGTTGTTGATTATCAGTCATAAATTTACAAGACATTGCAAACTGTAGAAATTTAAAAGACAAACGAGTGTAGCGGGACAAGAAAAAAAACAGAAAAATGTTGATTTACAAAAAGTTTGTGCTTTTCTCAATTTACTTACTTAAACACGAGTAGAACAATGCAGAGACGTTTCTGTAAACAAATTATTTTTTTTTAATTTGCCACTTTTATATATTAAGCAACTATTGTATTTCTATTAAAAGTAAAAATAACAAAAGCGACGTGTTATTATGCATAAACATTTCCGAGTTTATTAAATTATAAAACAATAACCTAGTTTTACCAGTAACACGAAGTATAAACAAAGCACATCATCAAAACAAGTTAAAACCTCAGGAAATAGAAAAAAAAATAAAGAAATAACCTTCACAAACAATTCGTTATCAAAATCTAACGTGATCGTATTAGAACCAAACGACACAATAACCATTAGGATACTTTAACTTGAAACTAAAATAGCTTCAGATTACGTTAGAGCAAAGTCTGAGTCGAGGTAGAACCCATTTGGCTAAAGAAATCTTACAGATGAGTTACGTCGAGTCACCTTTACAAGAGATCTTGACTCAACTATAAAAGATAGTTGACTATTTAGATATTTCAAAGCTAAATCTTTGTTCAGCCGACGCTAAGTACGTATCAACATGTAAGAAATGTCAACTCAACAAAGTCTCAATACGTCATAAAAAACTAAATTGTTAGTGAGAAACAATAAATGTAACGTAAAACTAAAAACAAAGTGAAGTGCACTACAGATGATGCTAATCGCATAATAGTATTTTTTGTATCTTTATTAACTCTTAAGTAGTATGGCAGGCTCAAATTTGACCCGAATCAAAATTAAATCGCAATTTCCAGAAAATCGTGTTGACTTGGCAACCTTGAATTTCGTGTATTCTTGCTGAATTTGCGCTGGCAGTCGTACTTTTGTCTTAGCGTAGCGTAATTGAAAGAGCTTGTTGAGGTCAAATTTGACCCCGCCATACCGTTAACGGAAAATCTACAGTTATTTTTAATTTTGTAATAATGGCAAATATACGCAAGGGAAATAAATTTTTAAAACAAACAGAGATAGAATACCTAGCTAAGCATTTATTTGATAGTAATAATGACATTTCTGATGCTGCAACAATAGTTAGTAGTTGTAATATCAATTCAGATTTTGAGTTTAGTGATCAAAGTGATAGTGATGATGCTCTTATAGTGATAGCGAATTTGCTGATAATGTTGTCGCAACTGATTATTTTTATGGCCAGAATAAAAAAAAGTGGTCAAAAAATCCCACTGCTTCTAGTCGCACACGAGAAAAAAATATAATTTCTCATCTCCCAGGTCTATCGGCACCATTACTAATAAACAAGTCAACGACACCGATCAAAGCAATCGAACTATTACTTGATAAATTTATAATTGATCAGATTTTTGACCGAACGAACAAGAAAATTACCGATTTACAAGCAAATTACGGTAATCAAGTTTAACAGTTCGTAAATCATACTGATCAAACCGAAATTATGTCATTTTTAGGTTTTTATTTAGCTGGAGTGTTTAAATTAAGCAATGAAAATATAAATTTCCTTTTTGCTACAGATAGCATAATGCGTGATATTTTTCGGTCTGTAATGAGGTCAAAAAGGTTCATTTTTTTGGTAACTGATATGAGGTTCGACGATCCGAGTACCAGAAATGAACGTACATCTGATGGAGATCAGTTGGCAGCTATTTAAGAAACGTTCGAGCACTTTGTGTATAATTGCCATAACAATTATTCTTGTGGAGAATACGTAACCGTTAGATGTTAGGATTCTGTGAAAAATGTAGGTTTAAAATGTTCATCAAGAGTAAGCCTGTAAAATACGGGATAAAAGTAATGTGCTTATGTGATGCCCGTACACATTATCTAGTAAATGCATTCGTCTACACAGGAAAATGGAATGTAGCTAATCCAAAAAAAACTAGGTATACTAACGCTTAATGTACTGTCACTCATCTTACCGATAGCTAAGACTAATCGCAATGTAACTAGCAATAATTGGTTTTTGCCAGTTGAACTAGTGGAGGAGTTAAGATTAAAAAAACTCACATATGTTAGTACTATAAGGCAGAAACAAAGAGATATATTCTTCCTTACTTGGATTTACTGGAAATCAAAGCTTGGTATCGTACGTACCAAAAAAATATTGATCTGCTTCTCTAATCTCCACTTTTCATCATGATGATAAGGTATTAGAAGGAGAAAGAAAACTCCCAGAAATAATAGATTTATATAATCAGACCAACGTGGGAGTAGATGTATTGGATCAAACTTGTGCAAGATATAAGAATGGAAGACGTACTCGAAGGTGGCCACCGACAATATGGTTTCGAATAAATTTAACCCCACCATACCTTAAGAGTGTTTAGAAATCGCCATATCAGTTAAAGGTTAAATATTGTTTTCTTTACTAACTTACTTTTACTAGACCTTTCTCTTAATTTTGCAACATTTTTTTTCTGATTAAGATATTAATGTTTTAATGTAAAATCATCATTTTTATATTGAATTTGTAGTTATTGTTGACAACTCTGATTTAAATGGATCATAACTTTACGAGTATGTAATTCACTTTCTAAAGAGAGTTAGTGTAGAAGAAAAAAAAAGCATTTGGAAACGTAATTACACTCGACTTATTAAAGAACTGTTGCAGTTGGTAAAGCAACAAATAAACCATTTACATTGCGTTCGATTAAACCTCATGCGCAACACCTCAGAAGACTGATCTAACTTAAGGAAGTAAGTTTTCTTGCATTTCATTATTAGAATAAATTCATTAATTTTATAGATCAGGAACGCAAGAAGCTTATATCGAAAAAGAGCAGAATTTAACTGATTCGGCACGTGAGTTTAAAGTAAACAATGGAAGTAAAAGAAATGTTGATAGGTAGCTACTTGGCACAGCGACAAGAGATACAGCTACTTATGGAATGCCAATTTCCATTGTAGATAAAAATAAAATAGATAAAACCAATAAAGATATATCTTTACCTGCGATCGTCAAAGAGCAATCAGCAACCATATCAGGTATGTCAACCCTTGCAACTACTGGTATGATAAATCATTGCATTCTTCTTTTACACAATTTTGCCGGATCAATTTGAGATAGAGCATTAAAGAATACATCCTTAAAGTATGCTGGTCCTCATTTCTTGCAAAATAAATTAAGAACTCTACAGAAACTAAAAGAACAACAACTGAAATTAGAAGAAGCCAAACTTGCTTTTGAAGAACGTATATTGAATTTACAGGAAAAGCAATTTAATTTGGAAATAAAAAAAATTGAATTAGAAGCAAAAAAACGTGAAGCTAAAACTAAAAGAAAAACAACAAGATAAAATAATTTATTTTTTGATACAAAAACAAAGTACGAAATAAACTTACATTATGTGTTATTTTTTTGTACAGTTATCTAAGTGATTTTAAAGACATTATACTATGTAGCATTGAAGATTTTTAATAATTGCTAAAACTCTAAATAATTTTGTAAAGTAGGACATTCAATATCAAAATATGAATTAACTTAACCATCATAGAGACATGTGTGACAGTTTGTTAAAATTGTTGCAGTTGAAGACATTAAAAATAATTTAATCCAAAAATGCGAAATTATTTACTACTTTTCCAAATCCCTACTCAATTGCTTGTCTAACAGCACAATTAACGAAAAACATTGTTTTTAATATAAATTTTAAACAAAATCTAAAATGATTATTTTAATTGTTAATTAAAAATTACATAAGATTAAAATTTTGATTTTCTAACGGTATAAGTAAAAGAATAAATAATAGAAACAAACTCTGTTTTCAGCAGCAAAACTTTACGTACCAGAATATTTTGTTTCCCAAATTTTGCGTATTTTAAAATAAATTCAACTAAAGTTGTTTTACAGTTTATTTTATTATTTACAATTTTAGATAAATTGATGTTTTATAAATTTCTTTTTTAAACGTCCGTATTGTAATAAAAAGCTTTAAAGGCGTTACAGCTTCAGCTATTTTAAATTAGAAAATTTGTCAAAACATTTTTTTTTAAATTTTATTCAATTACGTTTAAAGCTGAACTTATTTACAAAATACCTAAATAATATAAAATATGTAAATCTGTATGATGAAAGTAAGCGTTCAGATCAGATATTTTATATGTACTTGGCACAGATTTGCATGGAATATTTCCAAGTGCATTTAAGTGGTAAATGTCCTTTTAACAATTGCAACGATGTTGTCAGTAAACAAATTATTATTATTAGATATTACTATAAAAAATTGATTTATTTCTGTTTGTATTAAACAGTATTAGGGAGTAACATTTAGTAATATTATTACTTTTATAGACTGACTTCATTATTGCACAAACAAATTTTTTTGTTTGTTATTTTTTTACCTGTATATCCCTTTATATAATTATCATTTTTTGAACTAATTTTGTTTTGATAAAAATGCCCAGCTTAAACGTAGTTAAACTAAATTTCATTGCATAAACTAAGTTTTTATTTCGATATATTACGTGTTTAATTAGTTTTTGTCAATTAGCCAATTACATGTATTATTATGTATACTAAGAAAACTAAAATTTTAAATATGAATTAATATTTACTTATTTCCAATAATGTTCAATTGAATGATTTTACTACATTTATATTTTGTGCAAACTTGTTAATTGGGTTTATTTATAAAATTGTTTTCAAGTTTTTGTTACAATTTGATAAACTTACGTTGTTAAAATAATTTAATTTGTGCTACAATACAAGGTACAAAATTTACTCAACGAAACTACAGAATATACGTTTTTAATTTTTCAATTTTTTTTAATTTAATTGTTTTAAATACTGTTAAACTTTATTAACATTAATTAATTATCAAACTAATTATACCATAGTTTATAACTAAGCTACAAATATGTTTTTGTTGTCAAAACTATAAACACACATTAATATCATACTAGAAAAAAATTTAAACAATACGTTTTTGTATAGCCATTTGATATATATGAACTTCAATATGTATTAAGTATTTGTGAAAAATAAAATCATTTACAAAAACTTAAGATTAACACAGGGAAATCGGATTTCGCATTGAAGCTGTTTGTAGCAGATCTTAACCAGCAATTGAATTGTGGGCGGAAGGAAAAAAGCTGTAATCACGTTCATATTGGTAGAGGGCGTTTTCTGCAAATAGGTTTTAGCGACAAATTAAATTTGTAATTGTGACAACAAAAGTGATGGCAAAGTGTGTTGGTAACTTTACAATGCTACCCGATTTTGTTTGCTTGCCTTCTAACGGCTGATTGCATCGTAGAATCGCTGATGTGTTCGGAGTTGAGGTTTCGCAATCTCCCGGCGCCGGCGCTAAGAAAAAACGGTTTTTAAAAAGTTTGTTGTTGATTTGATTGATGACTTCATGAGGTCCAGTGTACAGCGGTTGCAAAGGTTGTCGAACTGTTTCGTCTTGTAAGAAGACATGACTTTGTTAATTTAGGATGTACAAAAACTGGATGTGATCCGTAGTGAGCGGTAGGTGTACGTCGTATTTTTCTCATGTAGTTTCGTAACTTATGCAAGTAAGGTAATACAAATGTATGAAGATTTTGACTCCGATGTTGAATTACCTGATCAAGAAAATTCAGATTTTATTCTAAACGAACGTGATACTAATTCAAATCAATCTGACGACGAAGAACCAGTCGTACAAGGTAATAGTGATAATTCTGATAAACGTTCTAATGATGAAAACATTGAATCTTGCAATGACATCAATTACTTCTATATTTGGAATAGGTTCAAATGGTAATTAATTCTACCCACTAAAATGTATAGAATTCCATCTCATAATGTTACAAAAATCAGTGATGGTTAGTGGCAGACGTGGAGCCGATTGCTGTCTAGAATTCTAAATTTAGCCATAACATTATACAACAAGTTACTAATTGGTCAAACACCAAACTTCATAACGTCAGAATTCATTTCTCTGATCTGTCTAGAAGTGAACTAAGAGACTGCTCCTGAGAAGAAATAAAATGTTTCCTTGGTTTACTCATTTACATTGTCGTCTTTAAATGAAACTATATAGACATAGCTTTATTATTTGTCACTGATGGTACTGGCCGTGATGTACTTATGCTTGCCATGTCTGCTGAAAGATTTACTGTGCTTTTCAACTGTATGAGATTCAACAATCCAGTTGATTGAGAAGAGAGGAAAATAACAAATCTGGATGCAGCCATATTGAATCTCTTGCAAAAATTTAAAAAAAATTCTCATGCTGCATTTTTTTTTGAGCTCAAACACAACTGTGGTCGTTGTGTGTTAAAAATGTTCGTGCCTTCAAAACCGGCAAAATAAGGGTTAAAGTTGCAATGTCTAACAGATGCCAGAACCAGTTACGTATACAACACGTATTTATATTGTGAAAAAAGTAGTGATAGCATGGGACTATCTAAAGAAAAAAAAATTGATATTACCACATAAGCTGTTCTCAGATTATGTAACCCAAAATATGGCAGTAACTGCAACGTTACAACAGATAAGTGCACTTCTATAAAACTAAGTTAGGTTTTCAAAGCCAATGGTCTAACGTTAGTAAGTACAAAAAAATAAAAAGGAAGTCCCAAATGAGTTTGTGCGTTTGCGTAATGGGCAAATACAGTCTTTACTTTACGGATTTACCAGACTTTACAATTATGTCATATGTACCAAAAAAAATAAGACAGTATTTATGCTTGTATCGATGCACCATTTAATAGAGACAGATCCTGATAGTCAAAAACCGGAAATTATTTGCTTTTATATATATATATATATATATATATAGACATATAAACCGGTTGCTGTTGAGCCCGTAGAATATATAAACGCTACGCTCTTTAGCCCGAAGAAACGCTATTAAGCCCGGTTTCGGGCTCATCTACGTATCCATGTGTATATAATCAAAATACGATTGTATAAGCATCAAAACGTGTAAATCCAAAAATTTGGCCGGGCTTCATATTGTACCGTTTATATCTGCATTATATATAAAATAGTTCAGAGTTAGTCGCTGCAGAGGTCGCTTTTATATACAAACTGTCTACATACACGGACGATACGTTGTGTAGCCCAACATGCGACAACGTTGGACGGGCTTAATAACAAGCAGTAAACGTATACTCTAAGTGTATTTTACTTTAGTATTAATTTTATGCACTTTTTGAGTATCATCACTTTTTAATAATTTTTCACAAAAACAATAAAAACGGTTTTAGTAAAAAATCGGAAGTTGATTTTTAAAAACGTTTGCAATTTCTACGTGATGCTTGTACGTACATATGTAGAATGTGGTACTTTTATAACTATTAAATTAAATTAAAATTAAAGTATTGAAAAAATTATTTGAAAACCTCTAAATAGATTTGGATCAAAAGTACAATATAGGTAGCTAAGAAACTTTAAAGTTATAAGAATGATTTGTTGGTTCATTCATGATAAAATAATTTGAAACATAAATACATACATTTAATAAAAACGTTATAACGAAAAAAATATGTCTTAGGATATGATATTTGCATTTCTCATATAATTTTTTTTCTTTCACTAAAAATCTTTAAAAACAATGTAGGAATCTCGTTTTGTAGTGTAAAAATTCTTAGAAGCATGGACATTTTTTAGTATTTTTAAAGAGTTTTGTAGAATCAATTGGAAAATATTATTTCTCGTGAAACAATTATGGAAAGTTATGATAATTTTGCAGATAACACTGTACAAATAAAAAAAATTAAATTTGGTTTTACCAACACAAAGCTTTTACAAACAAAATTGAAAAAAAAAATTGTCTTAGCAGAAAGAGAAACAAAACTTACAGTCATAAATTTTAAAATCGACACAGAGTTTTTAAGTAATTATGATGACAATTTACTTAAAAGTTAGAAAAATAATAATTAAGACAAACAGTTAATCCACTTCTTACAAGAAATAAGATATTTTTTTAAAGTTTGAGTCATTTCATATGAAATCGTCTAAAAGTAAAAGCTGACTTATTTTAGAGTCCTAAAAAAAAATCTACGCACATTTAGTTTTGATGAACGCCCGTTTTCACCTGGCCGAATTGAAAAACATAATTTTTATGATTTTTTTGAGTGCACAACAAAAATTTATTTAATACCGATCAACAATGACGCGCTGCTAAAAATACGTTTTTTAACTTATTTTCAGTGATTTTTAACTGACTTTAGTGTCTTGGTCGTTTAATGTAGGCACCTAATGTTATTCAGAAATTAAGTTTACATATCCTAAAAAGAATAAACCCAACAACTGAACAAAAAACCCACTTTTTGTACAAAAAAAAATGCTTGAAATTCGATGAAATCGCGTTTTTCAGGTTACATTGGTCGTCTTGTTGTTGTCACATTCTTAGTGCCTATACACTTGGTTTTTTAAAGCAAATATCTTAGTAATTTTATTAGGTTAAAAATATTATTTGCAATTGGTTACTTTTTTGTGTGAAAATTCATAGAACACTACATGTCTGTTTTCTATATATTTAGTGTAGTTTTATCTATTTTGTTTGTATCTTATATTATAGCAAGTAGGTTGAATGTTTTTTAAACGTGATATTATGTTTTCATTTCCTATGAAATTATGTGTATTGTAAGTGAGATTTATTACGTAAATATAACATATGATGGAATATTGAATTTTTTGAAATAAAACATTATATTTTCTTAGAAGGCTTAGCTTATTGGCTTAACGATATTGACAGCATCACAATTATAGAAAACTGAATACCTTTACAGTATCAACCGCGACCGTGAAAAAACCTAAACTATATTAAATTATTGTACCTTTTTATGTTATTATCTTATTAATACATATGTTACAGCAGCTTGAACATTTACACTCAATACAAAAAACTAATTTTTATGCCAAGAATTTCATTAGAGCAGAAATCGAACATTGTTTCTGGAGTTACTATATGACGATCTGTAGTTCGTTCTAAGCTTTTTTTAATAATTTGTGACGGTCCGATTAATGATAAATCTGTTACTTTAATCGGCATTTAACGTCCACATTAAGGAACAAATAAATTGAGTGAAAATGTTTCAGACTACTTATTAGAATTCCTCAATTTCGTTATTTGAAACAGAGTATTCTATTTACTATCACATACCTATTTTAATTTCAACTAAAATTTCATGATAATGTTGTATGACATACTGTATGCCCAAAACTAACCTTTGAATTTATTTCCGATTTATTAAAAAAACTTCGTGTGCGTAAATAAGAATATGTAGGTACAAACATGTAAACAGGTTCTTGTTGAGCCCGTAGAACATATAAACGCTACGTTCTCTAGCCCGAAGAACCGTTATATATCCCAGTTTTAGGCGCATCTCTACATATATGCGTATGTCATCAAAATACGATTGTAGAATCATTATTTTTTTTATTATGCGGTATATTGTAAGTTTGATTTAAAAATTAATTTGTGTCAAATGATGACAAATAACACACTCTACGTTAGTCGTGCAACTTGCGGCAACGGTTAAATTTAACATTTCTTTAAAAAAGTTGCCAAAAGCAGAGTTACATGCGGAATTTTAAAGAAAATTATTTAATTTGTTACAGAAAGTTTATTTGTTACGTAAATATTAATCAAGTTAAATTTTAAAAAAAATTATTAGATCGGAAGATGTTTAAGAGAGTTATCTGCAAAGACTAAACGCAAATGTTAAAATTTCAAATCATTGTCGAATTTCGCTTAATAACTACGTTTAGAGCGTGTATAACATTGGCAACGCAGTCGGGATTAACAGCGCGCTAATAACGTCGTGTAGAAAGGCGTTACCGCCCGGGCTCATCGGGCACCTGTTTACATATCGGGCTCAATTGCGTGCAGTTTATAACTATATATATATATATATATATATATATATATATATATATATATATATATATATGCATTTGTATCGTCTTCGTCTCCGCATATCTTTAGGACGCCCATCCATCCGGTAGAACAAATTATGCTACACAAGTTTTTTCCGTATTTAAGGGGTCAGGTGTTACATCATTTCACAAGCAAAGGTAGAGGGGTAATGATATCACATGTTTTTTTCATACAAAATACAAATCTGTATTTAGTACTACCTTACCTCCCTATGGGATTACGACGCTTTCGCCTCCTTATATATATAATTGTAAAATGCTACGGTCGAGTTCACCTCCAGCGGCGCTGCCAAAATTTCAAAATATTTTCAACGCATTTGACAAAACAGCTTATGCACGCTGTGATAATACAGCATCATATTTTGTACTTGTGACTTAGTTTTTACAGTGGTACAACTTAATTTTTAGTTATTGTGTGCAGACAGTGTATTAACATTGTTTTTAAGTAGTGTGCAGTTAAACCAGACTGTTGCAATAAATACTTGTTTGCAGTAAGTAAAAGTTTCTTTTATTACAAAACAGATGTATTGGCGTATTGCTGAGAACTCAAAATATTCTAATAACTGCTTAGGTACGTCTTTTCAATTACTGTGGTGTACAAAATTCTTGACAACGTTTAAATGTTTTATCGCCAAATTCATTTTTTATGTTATATTATTATAATATATAATACTGATTATAAGCGACTTTCGGCTTAGACCGCGTAGTAGTTATACACCTAGACTTAGGCTTGGTCTTAGTCTCTTCTTGAGAGCCAAAACAAGAATTAGAACTTGGCCTGTGCCGTATCGTCGTTCGTGAACCCAAATAAAATGACGTTTCGCAAGACATTGGAGCTTGCATCTTCAGAGTGGTAAATGTCACTGAAAGAAAAAGTATAGCCAAGATTTGCTGAGTCTTAAACCGTCTTTTCGGTTCATATTACATGGATGTTTTTCTGTTTCCACAGCTTCGCGGATTAGTCTGGGAAAGTAGAAAGGAGTTGTAGCTAACACTTTAGTTTAATCAAAGTTCATCGTGTGTCCTTGGTTTCACACGTATTCTGCCACTGCTGATTTAGTAAATTTGCGGTGTTTGCAGTCAGCCATATGTTCTTTAACTTTACACTTATTGCAGTTATAAAGACAACTTGTTAAAGCAAGTAGAAGGAGCGGCCTTGCGTTCACCGCTCTCTTCAGTTATAGCCAATTTACATAGAATATTTTGTAACTGAAATTATGAAAAATGTTGAGTTAAAACCAAATACTTGGTTTAGATATGTTGATGATACGTTTGTTGTATGGCAAAGATAAACTAAATCTGTTCTTTCAACATCTAAACTCTGCACATAACAGCATTAAATTTACTATGGAGTTAGAACATAAGAGAATCTGTTTTGCATACTTTAGCCAAAAGCCAAAACGTGTGTCCAATAATGAAAATCTACAAAAAGAAAAGGAAACACTGTTGGAATCCCTACAACAAAATAAATACGGGTTCAAAGAGATCCAAAACGCATGGAGAAGAGCAATAAATCTAAAAGTCGAAAAAGACTTATCACCTCCTACTAGCACCGCTGATTTACCTTACTGTATGAGTTCGACAGACAAAATAAACAGGGTGCTAAAGAAATATAATATTAAAACTGTTTTTAGGACTAAGGATACCCTGAACACCTGGTTTGCATTTGCTAAATACAAACAGGGGACTCTAAAACATGCCGAAGTTTACAAAATTTCTTGTTCCTGTGGATCAAGTTATATAGGACAGACGGGACGCTCTATTGAAGTTAGAGTAAAAGAACATATGGCTGACTGCAAACACCGCAGAGTTACTAAATAAACAGTTGCAGAGCACGTGAGGAACCAAGGACACACACTGAACTTCGATCAAATTAAAGTGTTGGCTAGAACTCCTTTCTACTTCTCCAGACTAATCCGCGAAGCCGTGGAAATAGAAAAACATCCATGTAATATGAATCGAAAAGACGGTTTAAGACTCAGCAAATCTTGGCTACCAGTATTATATCCTCTAAAACAAAGATCAACCTTTTTGGAAAGGACACAAACACTTACTCCAAGTAATAACGATGTCAGTCAAGCGGTAACGAAAAGATAAGGTCCGTTAATCACGCTAATCGCTATTGGTATAAATCGTCATTTACACTTTTTCTTTCAGTGACGTTTACTACTCTGAAGATGCAAGCAGCAATGTCTTGCGAAACGTCAGTTTGTTTAGGTTCACGAACGACAATACTGCAAAGGCCAAGTTCTACTTCTCGTTTTGACAGTCAAAAAGAGACTAGGACCAAGCCTAAGTCTGGGTGTTTAACTACGACGCGGTCTAAGCCGAAAGTCGCTTATAATCATAATCATAACAATCGCGAAAGCTTAAAATTTTATATCGTACTATTTTTGTTTAAGTACAAAAATATACTTCTAAAATTGGCGATCAAATGTAATCAGAGAAAGCAAAATGCTCAAGAAATTTGAAAAAACTTAAGTTGCGTACTTAATAATTAATAATAATGTGTTTGACTATTTGTTTTCTTTTTTTTATTCCTTCTAGACTCTACCGGCTATGACTTGTTAGATCCGTTTTACTGCAGCCACAACTCCGATGAAGATCCTACCTTTCATTCAGAAAACCTGCGCTTAAAACCAACTTTAGTGAATAATCTACTGTTCAAAAATGTTTCTTTAAAAGCAAACAATGTTGCAGATAAAATAGCCCTTTCTAAGTGCATAGACCAACTAATTAAGCATTATTACTAAAGAACGGAAAAATGCATTTTGCGTTTTTTCTTGTTTTTTGGACAAAGTTCATTTTTGTAAAATTACTACTCCAAGCTAAAAACACATTCCTCATACTTAAAAAGAGAATAAAGGTAGTTCTCTCACGTCGCTCATTTAGTTTATAGCTTTGTTCTCACGGTTTGTAAAAATTTCCAATATTTTTTCTCTTATTGTAGCTAATGCTAAAACAAGTCTACTGTCGTTTTTTTTTATTTTTTTTAAATTAAAGCTTGATTAATTGGCCAAAACATAACTAACATTATCTGTGTCTTGCAGCAGTTATTTTTTATTTTCTTTTTTAAAGTTATATTTTATAAAATGTAAATTTATAGCAAAGTATAAATATTGGAAAAAAGATTTAAAAAATTGTTTTTTTACTACTTACAAATTTGCAAACGACAGAGTGGTAAATCCCTACCGCATTGCTGCTTACATTTAAAATCACGCTATCTGCATTTTGATTTAGTCGTCCACTACAGGCTTCATAAGTAGATGCCTTTTTAGACTTATAACTCTTTGTTTCCGCCAAATGTACAAGAATTTATACAAACCTTCGACTACAAAAGACTCTGCAAGAGGGAAAAGATGCAGTTTATCAAGTTCTAAAAATGTTGCAAAAATAGAAAAGAAGCAGAATAGTTAGAAAAACAGAGAAAATTGGTATCGTCACTTTAAACAGCATACTAAAAAGAAGTAAGCTCTATAAATGTTTGGGTGTGTGAGCTTATAAACCAACAGAAAGTGAAGACTTTTGTTTATCATATATACACAACAGCAGAAAAATAAAAATACGTAGTCATTTTGACATAATGTCATTATTTTATTATTTGTATTGTCTTGTTTTCATTTTATTACTTTTATAATCTTTGTTAAATAAACTTTATAACTGCGTGTTATTTATTTAATTGTAACTAAACAGCTACCTAAAAACAAAATTATTTTTTTCTACAAAATAAAATGAATTTAAATATAAGATCAGAGGCTTCCATGGCCGAAGTAAAGTGAAAACGTTTTTTTTGGGTTTAAACCGTTTTAAAGTAGAAACCGAAGTTGCCAACGTTTCGTTCAAAGTCCAAAACAGTGTCCCAGATCTAACAATTAATTAATTATTTATTTTTGTATAAAAATTTTATTCTGTAGACAATGGCATCTTTTCATTTAAACTTTTTTATTTTTCTCTAGGTGGTTTATCCTCTTGTAAATTTGATCTGGAGATATACTGTATATATGTATAATGACTTGTTTTATATTAGTTCATATCAATATCATACTTACCTTACTAATCTGTAATATAAGCAAATTAAACAAAAATTGACTGGAAGAAAATGCGAGGTATGTAGGTACGACTAAATCCAGAAAAGTAATTATATCCATATACGTCATGTACATATATCTTTGTATCGTTTTTGCCTCTAGCGGTGTTGTCAATATAATGAGGCAAATGCGTACTAGTAGCATAAGGAGGTGGTTTGGAACTAAATACATCATGAATATAAAACAGCAGCGCCCCTAGTGAATAAGTAGTAGAACTGTATTGTATTTTTGTATGTATATTTAGATCGTTTTCACCTCCGGCAAAAAAATCGTCAAACGATAGAGAGTGTTTCAAAAAAGATAATTCAGATGAAAAATAAGTAAAACGCTTTCGGCTCCGAAAACGGAGGCAAACACGTAAAAACGGAGGCGAAATCGATCTATTCATATAGCATTCGGAGGTGTATGAGTACTAAATGCATATATATAAGGTTATACATTCCCATTTTGGAATTGTAACCGCTCGTTTGAGCTCTTTTGACTTATGTGTCATAGCAGTTAGTCACTCTACTATGATTTCTTGTTTGTTTGCTTGTTTTTTTTCTTATTGTTTTTATTTTTTTATAAGTTGATGTGTTTCTTTGCTTTTTCTGTAATTTTCTGCCATTCCTTCCTATCCTGCATCTTTTCTTTTGCTCTGGTTATTCCCATTTTTTTAATGTCATTTATGACTTGATCTTCCCAGCGGAGTTTAGGTCTTCCTCTCTGTCCAGTGTTAAGTGGGTTCCATTTCATGATTTTCTTTATAATTGCTTCGTTTCCTCTTCTTTGCACGTGTCCATACCACTTCATTCTCTTTGATTTAATTACTCTTGTTATGGTTTCGTTTTCTAGTATTTCATTCACTTCTGTATTCATGAGCCTTCTATATTCTCCGTTGATTTTCTTGGGTCCCATTATTTTTCTAATTATGTTTCTTTCAAATATCTTTATTTTCTCTTCATCTTTATTTGTTAGGCATATGGTCTCTCCGGCATAGGTTACTACAGGTCTTATGACTGATTTGTATAGCATAAGTTTCGTTTTTTTACGTATATGTTTACTTCTCATTATTTCTTTGTACCTATGGAAAGTGTTATGTCCGGCTTTTATTCTTTGCGCAATTTCTATGCTTTTGTCATTTTTATTATTTATTATTACTCCCAGGTACCTATAGTTTTGTATCACTTCGTACTTATGTTTCCCTATTTTCGTTTCTTTTTCTTCTTCTGTTTGCTCACTTTTCCTTGTGATTTTCATATATTTGGTCTTTTTTTTGATTTATTTCAAGTCCTCTTCTCTTTGCTGCTTGCTCTATTTTATCTATTATTTCTTCTAATCTTTTTTTATCTCTTGCTATTACCGTAACATCGTCGGCATATGCTATTATTTGCACCATTTTTTGTATGATAGATCCCGTGATTTCGCATTCTTTTATTATACCTTCCATTGCAATGTTAAATAAGGTTGCTGACAATCCGTCTCCTTGCCTAACCCCTCTTTTTATTTCTATTTTCTTTGTTGTTCCTTCATGTGTTTGTACTACGGCTTCTGATTTTTCCATGGTTATTTTAATTAGACTTCTTAGTTTTTTCGGAATACCTTGGTTTTTTGCATCTTTTAGTATCATTTCTCTTTTAAGGGTATCAAAGGCTTGTTTAAAGTCTATATACATTATATGTATTTCATTACCTTTTTCGTACGTTTTTTCTATAATTTGTCTAAGTGTATGGATGGCCTCTATTGTTGATTTCCCTGGTCGAAATCCATTTTGATATTCACCAATGGTCTTCTCTGTGTATTGGTTTAATCTTCTTTGTATAATTGTAGTTAATATTTTGTACGTTGTATTCAGTAGTGTTATTTGCCTGTAGTTATCACATTTCATTAGATCTCCCTTTTTGGGCATTGGTCTAATAATTCCTGTTTTCCATTCTTGCGGTATTGTTTCTGTTTCCCATGCTTTACTTATTATTTCTTGCTCTCAGTTTTTTTACATTTCGTTACATATCTTATCTGTTCTTGTCGCTTTTTTATTTTTTAACTTATTTATAATTTTTTCTATTTCTTGTTTTTGTAGTGTTCTTATCTCTATATTGTCCTCCTTATCTTCATCTTGGGCTTCTTCTTCTTGTTCTGTTTCTTCTTCTTTTGTTTTTTCAAGTAGATAATTTTTCCAGGTCTTCTTGTCTATGTTTGCGGTTAAGTTTTTTTTCTTTTTGTGCGTCCTTAACTGTTGGTATAGCTTAGTATTGCTCTTATTATCATTCTTTATTTCATCTATTATTTTGTTAACGTACTCACGTTTCTTTTCTGTCATTAATTTTGAGCCTTCTTTTCTTATTCTCTTGTAATTCTCGTAATGTTCTTGCTTGCAGGTTCTTATCCAGTTTATTCTTGCCTCTCTCTTTCTCGTTATTATCTTTTCGCATTCTTCATCAAACCATCCATTTCTACTTTTAACTCGTTTTGTTCCTATTATCTTTTCTGCCGATTTTATAATAATTCTTTTAATTGTATTCCATTCTTCCTCTAAACTTTCTTTTTTGTTCTCTTTCTGTAGTAGGTTGTTTATCTCATTTTCATATGTCTTTTTTTCTTCTTCTTTTTCTAGTTTTTCTTTGTCCCATTTCTTTTTAATTTGTCTATGTTTTTCTTCAACCATTCTTAGTTTCATTTTTGTTATAACGAGGTTGTGATTTGTTTCTACGCTAGTTCCTCTGTATGATCTTACATCATCAATCATTCTCTCTCTATTCTTTTTAATTAAAATATGGTCTATTTGATTGCCTTTATTCTTGCCCGGTATATTCCATGTAATTTTATGTTCTTTTTTATGTTTAAATTTCGTACTTATAATATACATATCCATTTCTGTTGCTAGGTGACATAACCTCATGCCGTTATCTGTTGTTATTTCGTGTATAGTTTCTTTCCCAGCCACGTCTTTTATGAAATCTTCTCTTCCTATTTTTGCGTTGTAGTCTCCTAATACTATTAATGTATCGTGTTTGGGTATTTTTTCACAACTTTCTTGCAGTTTGTTATAGAAAACTTCTTTTCTTCTATACTTCTTTTCTTCTATTGCTTTTATAATTACACGAAATGTGGTGATTCCATGGATCAAAAATGCAGTGTATATTCATCAAGCCGGTAAACTCGCCGTTAGCCAATGGCAATTTCTTATCGCATTCCATACATACGTACAGTAAATGCGTATATTGTACACCAATCGCATCGAGACAGAACAATACATGCGGGAACGTTTAAATAATACGAGACTAATTTGTGTGCTCAGAATGTCAATACGCCGTTTCCTGGGTGAGAACTGGATGTACCCGACAGATTAGCACAAAATGAAAGAAAAACGTGCTACTTATGTCCAGCAAAAAGAAAGCAAAAGACTACATATTTGTGTTTTTTTTGCAAAAAAATTATTTGCTTAGAATATAACTAAAAATTTTGTATAGAATGCGCAAAACGCGAAAATTAATAAAATAATCATTTCCATGTCTACCCTATGCACGTTGTTTTATAAACTACAATATTTTATTTTTGGATTTTTTTTTATATTCATTTAACCCTGAAGAATCAATATTATGTATGACGTTTTGGCAAAATTCTGTCGTAATGTTGAGTTATGAATTTTTTTAAAAGAGACAATTTGATGTATAGAACTGGATCGCTTGTAATAGTTTTAGGAGCACCAAAACGGGATATCTACAGCTCATAAAATGCAGTAGCTACCGATTTGCTAGAGATGCCTGTTAGACGTGCTGCTTTGAGCCACCTGGAATAGCGATCCAGCATACTTAAACGGTAGCGGTCGATGATGTCTAGTTGCACTTGCCAAAAGCGAAAATGTGGAACCGGAAAGTGACAAACGAATGTGTTTATTGTAATATGACTTTGCATGGGCCCATATTAATTTGTTTGGATTAAACTCGCAATGATAGGGTGGTAGTCGTAGCACTTCATGTCCGTGTTGTTGTAACAGTTCGTCCACTTCATATTTCTTTTCTTTCTTGTGCTGTTTAGCTATGCCAAGTAATTCAATTTTGAACATGTTAGCATCGTACGAAATATTATTTTTGTTTAGTCAAAAAATTAAATCAGATTTGTTCCAACTCGATAAAGCTATTTTTCTAGTGACATAGACTGATATGATGCGTTATCCAACACTATAATTGATTATTCTTTCAAATTATCAAGTAAACGTTCCACAATCCATTTTTTAAACGTTTCACCATTCATATCTCCATGATAATCTTCTTGCTGAGATTTAGATGAAAACAATAATGAAGCATTTTTTACAAATCCAAATTTTCTATCGTAGCCCTCACGTTTACGTACACTTTTTAAATTATTATTTTGCCACGATCTCCCTATACTTCCTTTAGCAAATATCCAAGTTTCATCCATAAAAACTACTTGACGTGGAAATTCTGAGTTTAGATTTTCTATGTAAAGTTTTAGAAATTTAATCCTCCTAAGGGCTATAAGTGATGCTCCATTAAGGATCTACGGTGATCGTCTTTCTTGAATTTAAAGTATCATGCAGAGTTCTACTTAAAGTGCGATCATTTAACAAAACATGTTTATGTTTGAGTTCGCTGTTTAGGGAATTCACAGTCACATGTTGTTCTATAAAAAGTTAGTTTATAGAAAGATTATGAAGGTTGCTTTCATCGGAACTTACTGTTTGTGTACATCGTATACAACGTGTTTCTTATAGTCATTTTGAAGATTCTGGCAAGTTTACAGTTTTTGACTTCCTTCGTGACCTTTTCTTTCCAGGACTTGATAACACTGGATTCAATTTGTGTTCAGATTTTATCCGCTTAACAGAAACTAAGCTTATGCCGAATGCAGTTGCAACTCTCTGTAAATAATAGATTGTAACGCAAGTTAATCGTTTCTTTGTTACAAGCTTTTGGTATTTTACGAACCTGCACGGCCAACTCACAATAGTCGGAGAGAGGGGAGGTCCACACTAAATACAGAAAAGATGTTGCAGGGCGCCAGAGCTTATCCCAAAGTAATTTTCTATCTTGCTCAGGACAGAACGGTATAAACTTGTAACACGATGTTAGGTTCGTAATCCTTCTACTCGGCTGTTCGAGTAGCCAGCGTTTGTTATTAGATAACGACGATCCAAAGAGACAGGTATGTTGTCATAAAAGAACAAATAACCACAATAACAACTTTAATCTAGAATCGTTGATGATTATCACAGAATATAAGAATTCTCATTACAGAAATGCCAGTAGTATCGGCAACACACAGTACATAAGTAAACTACAGTGAAATAGATAGCGAAGAATAGTTCGTAGTAAATATCGTTTACATAATTAGTAATATGGCATTACTGACAATAAAACAGTGATAATAATTATGGCATTAATATTAAATTATCATAATAATTATGGGTAGTACACAGCATGCGTAACATAAGCAAATTTACTAATTAAATGGTAATCCAATCACGTGAATCATTACGGAATTACTATTAGCGAAAGTTTCGTGAGTGATCTTGTTGACGACGAAATAAGATACATAAAACACTTACCACAAACACAGGAACTTCTACTCGTACGAAGAAAGTACTTTCCTCGGCAAGCTACCCTGTAAGCACTCTGAAATAGCAAGTCGTGTCAAACTAATTCCTCACGAAAGTGAAATCTACAAAAATCGTTACTTAAGGTAAAAGAAAGTATATATCATATAACCCGGTTGTCGAATGCTATTGTACCCCTTGTCTGTGGTTTAATAAGTTATCACTGTAGGCCTTATAAATATATAGGCTCGCCCCATCAGAATATGTGTCGAGGTTCATCCCTCGTACTTCGGTATTGACTAGAAATTATGGGCCAGATTGTGGTAGGAATGGCCGGTGACGATTCGAATACTTCACGATCACAACGAAGTCACAACTTTCCCTGGTAGAATTTAAATTATAACTAGAATACCCCTAGTTAGGAGGTAGCACATGGCGCTAACAAAAAGACATAAAAATTACCTTTAATCAAAGAAAGAACAAAAACCACTTACTCTGCGTGAATAAATTAATTAATTCAGAAGACTTCTATTTTCCATCGTGTCCCAACACGTGGATGATTTTAGAAAACGATTTTTCGATTCACGCAGACATAGGTTAGAATATGACCGATGTCAAAATCAAAATGCCGGTCCCTCGCCGGATATCGCCTACTCAGTACAAAGTGACGAACGAACCCGATAGATGGCGTCGAGAAATATAAAAGGAATTTTAATTAAACTAATATACAAAGTAATGCATTATTTAAATTTATGCACGTAACATCTTTCTTTACTTTACCTCTTGAACAGACGTTAATGGGATCAAAGGACCCCCATTATCCTTTTCTTGTTGAAAGTATGCAAGTAAATTAACCACCATTTGGCAAAACTGAGAGCGTAATGTAAACTTTGTATAAAACCCGACATGTTTTTGTTCTAAAAAAAACAGTTTGAAATAAAATAATGCAAATAATAATAGTAACCAAAGATACTAAACGAAGCGAAAATGACAGCAAACCGTGTTTGACAAAACGTCAACTTGATTGAAGTCAATTGAATAATTTTATTCATAACGCATGCAATCAATCTTCCCTCTTTGTTTTACACATAGTTTATGTCTTGTTTATATAATAGTCGGTATGTTATTTCTTACATCAGTAGTTAATGACGTAGAGATCTTCTCTAATGGCAAGAACTTTACATTACTGCCTAATGGCGCGTATTTTTGCAAAACGAGTAAAGTAGGATTACTTAAAAGATTTTGAAGTTCCGAATCCTGGCTTAATAGCGTCTAATCGCAAAAGTGCGTCAGCTACAGTATTATTTCTTTTCGTTATATTAAATCTGACGAAAACTGGCTTATAAAGTCAAGTTCGCGTTGTTGACGTAGAGATGCCTTGTCGGATTTTTGTTGAAACGCGAATGTTAATGGTCTATGATTGGTTTCTATTATTTATTGATGGCCTTCAATAAGGTCTCTGTAATGTACCGGTGTGCACTGGGTAAAAATCACGATTAACTGCACTGTAGTTTTATTGTGCGTTATTAAGTTTATGCGAAAAAAAATGCAAGTGGTTGCCACATTTCGTTCTGTAATTGTTCTAACGCACCACCCACGGCGTAATTGGACGCGTCAACTGTTAATGATATGAGTTTTTTTTCTGACGGATTTGTGAGTGCTGATTTCTTTTGCACTAATCGAACGCTTGTTCAGCTTCTAGTGTCCACTATATCAATCTTTTGTCGCTGCGTTTACTATTTTTACAGTAACAGTTTAGTATTGCTTGCGTTTTTGCGGCATTTTTAATAAAAAAAGTTTTATTACTCCTAAAAAACGACGAAGTTTGGTAGTAAGCCTTTTTTATGTCCGCGCGTTTATCCTTCTTTGGAAATGATGTATTTTAGATACTCTAATTGTGTTACGCGTATTACACATTTGGCTGGATTAACAGCAATTCCGTAAACTTTAAGTCGTTTCAGAGTGTTCCAAATGTTGTGTTTAAACAACGGAAGCTATTGTCGTTGATGTAACAATAGCAAAATTCCAGCACCAAATTTATAAACCGTTGAAATGTTTGCGCGGCGTTACGTAAGGTCTTGAATGGAAATTCAAATAACCCAAACGGTGTTATAACTGCAGGTTTTTGTATGTCTTCTTCTTGATCAAAATGTGGTGATAGGCATGCGCTAAATCTAATTTTGATAATATTGTTCTACCGTTCGATTTGGTGTGATAACGGCATTAAGATGGCAATATTTTCCTTATTTCACTCACCAATTTTTTTAGTTATTAAGTGTAACGGACTAACCCATGGACTAGTCGATGGTCTACAATTTTTTTGCTGTAGCATGTATGTAAATTCTTCTTTAGCGGCTTTAGCTCTTGGAAGCAATCTGCGTGCGCTCTCCTTTACTGGCTGCCTTTTAGTAAAAATGTGATGATCAATTTCATGCTTTCTGGTGGGAGTCGGTACTGATGTCCGCGTCAACGATGGGAACTGCGCTAACAGTTTGTAGAAAATAGATGTTTTTGCTACCATTGTTATTGTTTTGGCATTGCAGCGGGCTATTGATTCTAATGTTGACAAATGGATTTTGTTGTCAATAAATCGGTGGCTCTTTACATCTACTAACAATTTATGTTTTAAAAAATCAACGATTATAATCGGTTGAGCGGGTTATAAAAATCTTTACCGGTATGCGCGATGTAAACTAAGGTTTACACATATAGACATTATGTATTTATTGTAGATCCGTTTACGGCGAACAACTTTAATGCAGCGGGCGTTTTTCGTTTTTCGGTACAAGGAAGCGGTATTACCGACACGTCAGCTCAGGTATCAATTAGAAAGGGTGTACCTGTCTATCGTGCAAACACGTGGTTTTGTGAATACATTTCGTCGTTTAACGTCTACACTAACGACGGTAATGTTCGTTACCTGATTCCGACGTCTTTTTCAAATCTGTAAGACTATGACCGCGGTTGGGATATAGGTCGTCGATGTCGCATTTAAAGTTTTTCGATTTTTTTGTTAACTCCCAATTTGTTTCTCTAATGATGTAATTTTAGACATTTTAATGATTTCACTAAAAGATGTTTGTGCGCGTGCAGGTTTGCTAGTACTCAATGGTTAATAGCGACAATACTGTAATTGCTAATTTCTGCAATTCTGTCTGCCATTTCCAATAGTTTCTCTAAATTTGTCAACAGCGTTCTTGATTGTTTCTCTTGTAAATCTGTAAACTATGCAATGAGATATTTCTTTAAGGTCTCGTACTTCTCTGTGATTGCTCCTACAACGTCGGCTACTTGTTGTGGTATTGCTGGTTCCAATGCGACAATGATTGTGTAAATTTTGTACTATCGGCTTGTACATCATTTTGATAGAAATAAGGGTCGACTGTTCAATATCAAAGCAAAGGACGTTTTTGCCAAAACGATGGTAGTTTGACCTATCGAATTTCGCTAATTTCTGACAAAGTCTTTGGTTCATCGTTAATTATGTTTTCAACGGCACTTTGCATGCAATTACACCACGTGCGCGCAAAGTCGTGTTAGATTGTCAGTTTTTTAGATTAACACAGAAAAATCAAATTTTGCGTTGAAGTTGTTTGTAGCAGATCTTAACCAGCAACTAAATTGTCGACGGAAAGAAAAAAAACTATCAATCCTTTTCTTAGTGGTAGAGGGCGTTTCCGAAAAATAAGTTTTGGCGGCAAACTGAATTTGTAATTTGTTGACCGCTACAAGTTCATTACCTTTAAAATCAAAAACTACATTAAGAAACATATCTTGTTCACTATTATCAAAGAGGCTCTGTATAAACTATAGTAATTTTACTATCTGAAACTACAAAAACGTTTATCTTTACAGGAAAAAAAATTGTTGACAATTGTTTTTTCAAGAAATTTAAGTTTTTATTCGTTGCTCAAGTTTAACAAGTACTATAAAACACTTGACTATGTTTTTGTCTAACAACTTAACATCATTTTTTTTTAATTCTAAAAAGATCTACTAATTTATTATCAAAATATACCAACAGATAATATAATTACAGCAGATAAAGAATTTAGGGACAAAAATGATCATTTTCTAAAATTTTTGGCGTATGTTATGCCAATTGTTTTTGTTAATAAATTACTGGTCGTTCTTTTAAGAGACTCACTCACGCTATTCGATGCTCTTTTTCGGAGTTATAAGTATAAGTATAGATCTATCTTAATTCTTTAGTTTTATATTTTTTTATCATATACCATCTCTTAGAAAAAGTGCTGTGTTTAATAATACCAAATTAAACAAATCTTTTATTTACTTATTATAAATTTTTGTTTAAACGAGTTTTTGGGAACTAAATGATTTTAAAAGAACAATATGTTTTTCTATAAAATAAAATGGTTTTATGGTAAAATTTTTTGCAATGTCTTTTCCAGTTGCTCCTTTTTAGCATAAGTTTATGTCTTTTCAATTTTGTTTCGTGAATTTCTTGATTCGTGCAGTTAATTTATAGCCTTAATCTTTTTTGTTTTTTTTGGCATAATACCTTTGTCTTTTTTTCTGTTTTTATATAAAACTGAATCAATTTTTATTCTGTCGCATATGTTTTTGACTGCCAATTCTAACAATTGTAATGTTAGGTAAAAAAACAAATATTCCTTAATTTATTGTATCTTTGTTAACTGAGTACATTAATAGAAGAGGGATTAATGAAAATTATTATTTTATTCACATAGCGCCATGTGCTGAAGTTAGTTAAATGTGTTTATTGACCGAAAGAATAAAGACAATTTCTTGTAATTGACTGTGTTCAATAGTATATGATACTTAACCTTTATGTTAAGCCTAATTTGTATTTTAATTACAATTATTCTTTGAATTATGTTTTTTTAAGAAACCGATTTGCTGTACTCTGCAATAACAGTTTTCAAACTTCACTGTTGATTAGATATCGGATGATAATCTTATACAATGTTACTGAATTATTTAATCAAATCTTAAATAATTTATTTTGAGCAAGAATAACTAAATGCACATTTAAGCGAAAATGGCTCATTAAGGTAAAAGAAAACGCTATTTATCCCTGTTTAAGGTACACGCTTTGATACAGTTACCAGAAATTTAACCGGATTAGCTTTTTGTGATTTATTATTAAACGAAAATTTAAAAGCTTATCATATTTGCATAAGATAAAGTATTGTAAAAAATGGTACACATTTATAAAACAACCACTTTTATTACGAAGAAAAAAACACTAGTTTTCAATATTTGATATTGAAATTTGTTTATTTATTTTCTACTACGAAACGTCAAATTTGTTTGCATAAATCGTAAAATTTAGCAACAGAAAACTACGCAACGTTATTGTGAAAAATTCTAAACGACACGTTTTTATTGACAAACTGATTAAGTGTACACTAATAACTTTTGTGGCAAAAAATAAAAGTACTGTACAATGTTATATGTTAATTTCATACTTATATTTTTTAATTTATAAAAGTATTAGAAAATATTACTAATTAGAAATATTCAATTCATTTAAACTTTGAATTAATTGACTAATAACTTTGTAGATTAAAAAGTAAAAAAAACAGGATATAATAAAAAAGTAACACGGTTATTTTAATTATTCGACCTACTTTCAATTTTATTTATGTAGAAAAAAAACGTAAATATTGTAATTTTATTCTTACTCGAAGATGGTAACATATAACTTTTAAGTGAACGTAAAATGTTAGTAAAAGTTACAAATACGTGTACTTGTATTGTGTAATAATGTTTAAAAACGCTTTTGAATAGGTCGGTAAATAACTTATAAATGACTTTAACAACTTATTAATACTGCTTCCACTTTACAACGCAACAAGAGCTTTTTGTAACTGCTATAAAACTATTTTTGTGTAACGCTATAAGAAATGAACAACTTTTATAAACGTTAGTAATAAAAGTAAATAATTTTAAAAATACATTTAATTGTTAATTTTTGTTCAATTTATATAAAACGATTTACTAAAAAAATGTTGCATAATTATGAACATTGTAATTATCTACATAATTATAATACAAACTTTACTTAAAATTAATTTTTGATTTCGTTTGAAATTATAAAAACAAAGAAAGTATTTTATAATTAAAAAACTGAAAGTATACTCAGCGACATTAGAAGTGTTACATTCAGAAGGAATAATTTCTTTAACTTGATTTTTTACAATGTGGTAGTGTTATCAAGAATGAAACAATAACAACTGCAAGAAATTTGATTAAAATGTATTCTGAAAAAAAATGTTTGGCGACCTCGTAGCTGAGTACACTCCCAGAATCTATGAAGGATAGTGCAAAATGAACAGTCTCTTTTCCATCACATCCCATACATATTTGATGAGATTTAAATCTACGGCAAAACATTAACGCCTGGTTCTTCGATAAAGTAATATAGAGACGTGCGTTGTTTTGCTGATAAAGGATGTGTGATCGCCTACTATAGGGAATAACCCTCCAAACCTTTGTTTCAACAGTCTTGTGTACATGCCTTTCACCAGCAAACCCAATTTCACGTCGCTCGTAGTTCAAACGTTGACGATATTGATCATGCTCGGATTTTCAAAAACCTTGTTTGAACATAAATTTGTCGAACATCTTATTTCAACAACAAGGTGCCTATTTTGAGCCATAAAACGATTTGTTCAGTTTACACACCATGTATCTTTTTTTGCAATTATATCTTTTAGAAACGTTCATCTTGATTGTTTCCTCACATGTAAGAAGGCACGCTTTACAATTTTCAATTTTTGCATCTTTGTTATGATTCACTTTTGCTTCTACTTCAATTTTTGTTTGTATGAATGCATCTTCCCGTATACTTATAATATTAATATTTTCATCAAATTCTACTGCGAACTATTTTTTTCCCTTGGATCCCATACTCTATCACTATTTCCAAAGTATCCTATCGTAATATTGGCATCGCTTCTTAAGTCTGTAGTTTTTCCTGTGGAATGTGACAGTAAAATGCCTTCAAGTTATTCAAATTTTGTTTACGTCCATAAAATAGTCCAGCCGGAGTGCTACTTGGCTTAAGACGACTTGTTAGACTTTGGTTTAATAGATAAATAGCACACAAGATAGCTTCACCGCATACATATTTAGATAATTTTGACTCTACTATCATCGACCGTGACTTTTTTAATAAAGTTCGGTTTAGTTGCTCAGTAGATCCGTTTTGTTTTGCACAAGCCGATTTTAATTATCTTATGGTTTCTCTAAATTTAAGTAAATAATTCTCTAATACTTTTTCTTTAAACTACTTTACTGTTAACAACTTTTGTCTAGACAACTAGCGTTCTATTTCTTTTTGTTCGTACACGTTCTGAAGAGATTACCACATTTTAAAAGCGTTGTCTTTTTCTATTATATATTCTAAGTGGGAATTAGCAACACACTGCACAATGATAGATTTGCATTTTTTATCTTTAGCAATTTCAAGGTCAGATTTATTTGCAGCTACATTGATACACGATAGGACATCAATTTGATTCAAAATTGTTTCCATTCAAAATTTCCAATAGTTGTAGTTTTTACTATCAAACAGCCTGACAAATTTTTCACTACTACATTTAGCTATACTTTCTTAGATTATCTTCAAGTAGCAAAAATTAAACACAATTAGTTCGTCGTTGTTTCTAACCTCAAAAACAGAATAGTCAATTTCTTGCACGAAAAACATGTCAATTTATACCAATCAGTAACCAAGGTGATCTGAGTTGATAACATGTTATTAAAGCAGAAAACTGATGAATAATATAAGATTTTTTAATTTAAACAACTCATTTAATACACGTGCAAACTCACATTGGTTATTATACAGAATGCTTCATCATTACATTTTAGATAACGTATGACAAATTTTTATGTATGAATGGTACCTAAATACAAATTTAAATTTAATTTAGCTTATACTAAAGTATTGATTGTTACAACGAATACAACAGTTAATATGTTTTATAACAGTGCGTCGAAAAAGGATTTATCCAACCGAATCTTTGACAATTACAGTACGATCATAAATTTATCAAAATAAAAATTTGTAGTTTTGACAATCACTTGTTGGTGTTTTTAATGCGTTCATTGCAACGCTTGTTAATGAACAATCTTTTTTTGACTTTCCGTCCGGAGAAAAAGCGAATACCGCCGATGGATTACCAGTTCTTGAGCACGCCACGTGTTACTGTTCATGAGAAAAACATGGCAACTCAACATTTATTTCATACACTTCTAACGATTGGTTTTGCAATTTATTAATCGTCACCGTAAAGGCAAACTGAAATTGAAACGTCATTTTTTCTATAATTATCGTTGCTTCAATTACGTTGTTTATCAATTTCTTAACAGTGAGTATTGTTTTATTGAATATTTTTGATTGGTTTAGATTGCGGAACATGATTCAGGAATTCGGCTGGATAATTGACGACTTCATCTGTGTCGGTAATGGAATTGATCCACTTGAATGAATGTAATAGACGAGCGATTTGTTTTTTGCGTTTAACTATACATAGTTTTTGTAATTTGCACTAATATTCAGGAACACTTTCGGTACCAATTTTTCTTTTGACGTAGTGAATTGACAAACTTTGGTGAAAACAGTATGAGGCCCGTGGAAGCGTCAACCAGATTTTTTTCATTCACAAGACAAATTCTTGATTTATGAGCTTTGGTGTAACGTTATGAATCGTTAATGTTTGTTTGTGTAATGTGTTTGTGTACTATGTGATGATTAACAAGATTTATTTTAAAAGATGGGTTCAAACCTCGTTTTCTAATAATAATATTCGCGCTAATTTAGAAGAAACTGTTGTACTTTTGTATGTACTACAAAAACACCAAATTGATGAATGTTACTAATGATGTTATCACTACCGATAACACATTGAAATATCGCTTTCAACTTAATTCATTTTCGCATATTAATGCTCAATGCAAAATATGTTGTTGTTATAAAAACGTGACAGCAGAACTATCAAACTGAAAGTCACGTTGTTTGTTAAAATTTTTATGCAAAAAAATGTTACGTAACTTAAACGGCAGCGACTAGCTCAGTTTGACTCGATAATTGGGTTGTAAGTTTCCATGTACTAAATTATAAAACAATTTAAAAAGGAGCTAAAACGGTGAAAGTTTAAGATGGGAAATACCGTTTAAATCTACCCAAAACTGTAAGAGAACAAATTACAAAATAGAAATTGCAACAACGAGTATATTTATTTTGTCACAAACAGAAAAGTTTGTAGAGAGGAGAATATGCATTTACGTAATGCTATCAAACGCTAAAACGTAGATCAATATCACAGACAATACTGGTTGATAAAAACCCTCTTCGGTTGGGCAACGCGTCGTAAAACAAATTAAAGTTGTTGGCCTAACTTCTATATTCCGAAAAAAATACATTTACATTTGTAAATTATAACACCAATATACAAAGATTCATAGAATAATATGTTATACAAAAAAGTTATAGTTAATTGTGGCAACAACCTGTCGTTTTGTACCTGCAACCAACTAAGAAGGTGGATACAAAAAATTAAAGTATGGAATATAATACTTCCAATTTAGTTCACTTTCTCAAAATGCAACTAGCTAGCAGCACTTTCCCAAAATTTCTTAAAATTAGCTGTAATCTAACCAATACGTATATGTAAAACCCATTTGATTTATACAATTACTAAAAAACAAACAAATGCGCCGAGTTTCCCTCAAATTAATTTTGTTATTTCGGTAAGTGGGTTCCCAATGTGTTTATAATTGTATTAGTTTTGTGAAAGTTTTGACATCTTCAAGCAACCTGACGTCATCATAGACATTTTTTTAATAACAAAACGGGCTATGATATTTCCACCTTAATGGAATGACATGTGATTATCTAAAAATCACTAATGACAATTCGAGAAAATTAAAGTAAATAACAATAACATTAGGCAACGCTTACCCTAAGAAAACTTTTACAAAGTAACGGAAATGCTACGACGATTTATACCATAAATGAGTGTGAATAACTAGAAGTGAAAACTTTGCTGGGCACTTACTTAGAACATGTATGAAGTGAACCACACAGACCGGAAAAGTGATAAATTTTCTCCTATCGATATGTGATGTCAAACATTTGCCACTTGACAGCAATTTCCCCCAATGTAGTAGAAAGTGGGCGTTCTGGTAATAAATCTTATACGGTGCAAACATCATACGAAAACACTTTTAACATAACAAATACTATCAAATTTCTGACATTCATGGTAGATTTTCTAAAACTTTAAGAAATTTAATTTGTTTGGATGTTAAATTAAAAATTGTCTGAAAAAACAAATGTTCTGTTATAATTTATTCTTGACTAAGCTTAATAACAATTTATTTGAATTACTCTGGTATAAAATCATCTTTTGACGTTTCTATTTTTATAGCCATTTACATACGTTTAATAGCAACTTTATTACTAAAATACAAATTAAGTTTTGGATTTTTTATGTATATTCTCTGACATTGAAGTAGCAATACCAAGAAGGAGTGGTTGTGACAAAACTTGGCAAGGAGGTTTAGCTACTCAGTGGTAGTAAATGATTTTTTTATGAAATTTTTTTAAATGAAATTTTAAAGAAAAAAACAAAGATAAACACAAGTTTTATTTAATGATGTGATGGTATTTTTTCTCCTTTACTGGTTTTACACTTTCTTATTCTGTTGGCATTGTATTCTAAACAACTTGCAGTTTATGCTGCAGAGCTTTTTGTGTCTGTGGAGGATGCGCTAAGTTCCTTAGTCTTCTATCCGTAAAGTCCCACACATGTTTGATAAACAAACAGTTGAAAGATATAAGTGACCGTAATAAAAGATTACCATTGGTTTGTTTGAACCGGTCCATAGTGTGACTGGCTATGTGGGAACAAACATTATTCTGCTAAAAAAGTGGATTATTTAACTGCTAAAGAAATAGAAGAATATGGGCGTTCATATTGCTTTGGATGAATACCATCACGGAATTTACTCGCATAGGCTATAACACTCCATACAATAATTCCCACAGTGTGGTGCACATGTCGTTCAACTGATAATTGAACATTGCGTCGTTCTCCACGTCTTCGTCTGATTTTTATACAGCCATCATGCATCTCCAAACACAATCAAGATTTATTACTGAAGACTCTTTTATGCTATTCCACATTCCAGTGAATTCGCAACACCACTCCAGACGTTAATGTCGGTGTCGAGCCGTCAGTGGTAGCACAAGATGTGGCTGACAAGATTGTAATCCAAAATTTCTAATTCGACAATAAACTGATTGAAGTGTTACAAGACGTTCTCCATTACCTAACTATTGATCGGCAATTGACCTGGTACTGGAAAATCGGTTTCTTACTTTACTATAAGTGGAAGATAGCGGTCATGCATTTTTTTGCCTCAGTTCTTTGTTTTTGACGATTTTGACTTTGATAGTGGATTAGCTCGGTTAAAGCAATTTGCAATTTTCCAGATATGCCATTACCACTAGATCCATTTGAATAAACTTTTAATCATTTACTACTTCGGAGTAGTCACAAAATTTCAACCGTTCTTTGGTGTTGCAATGTCATACGGTATTCATTCCATTTTTTTACAGTTATCTATATGATTATATACTTCAACATTTTTTTTTACCATGTATGTAACTTTTACTATGTTTATTATACGTATCACTTATAAATGGCTTACGAGTTCTTTTTTCTTGGGTAGAACACAAGTCATTTAATCCTAGAAACACGGTCTAAAAATAGTTGCAAAGAGGTAGCGTGCAAGGGGGCTTACAATATTGCACTAAAACAGAATTTATCTAATACGTTTCTTGCAATGATTTGAGACTTCGTGTTACAATATTAAAATTTCAGGTATGAGTAAATTGTCTTATAACATAAAATAAATAGAATCATGCCACAGATCAAAATATCAAAGCATCTAAATCTATATAACTTCATTGAATTGTCAAATAATTTTAAAGTTTAAATTTTTATACTGCCAACTTAATCTAATTTAAATATGCCTCATGCAATACTAAATACTTAAAATTACTAAAATAAGAAAAAAGAATTGTCGCAACGCGTTTCTATGGTCGCCCTGGTACCAAATAAGTTCATTGAGGTTCTATAAAATTTGCTACTTTTCTAATTATGCTTATATTTTATAATTTAGTTAATTTTCATTTCAAATATTCGTATAAAGAATTGGTTTTTACAAACTACATTTTAAAGTTGCGTTATTTTTTAGTTGAGTTTTGGACTTTATTGCTAGCGTACCTAATCGTTCAAACACATCTAATGTTAAAGCATCAAAATTGTCAACAGAACAAATTATTTTTAATAATTTTAAATCTTTGTTATGTTCTACTATAACAAATTCATGTATTTTTTTCTTTAACTTCACAGAGTAATTTCATTGTATTTACTAAACTCAATTTAAATTTACCATAAAAAACTGACATAATTTCTTAACTTAATGTTCTACTTACAATTTAACAAACTAACAGTATGAAATAATTACACAAAAATTCAGTTTGTTACCTTCTGCGTCTACATTTTCATATTTGTACCAATAGTATTGTTCTCTTCAATTGCATTAAATAAGAACGTTTAATTAATGGTTTTACTTACTATTCTGATGTCATCAAGTCTTGTCTTTTTGCAAACTTTAGCATAACGTTGTTTTTCCGAAATACACATGATTGTAATCGCATTAGTTCCAAAATGTATCTTTTTTTTTGTATGGGGTTTTTTTAAATTTTTTTACAGGTTAAGCTAATACCATTGCATTTTGATAGTTCCTGTTATTTGCAGAACTACGTTGTCTTATACAATTTTTTCTTCTCTCAGCAAATGCTTTCGTGTAATTTTATCAGAAATTTCTAAAACATTTGTGTTTTTTATAATTTTTTTTAGCGCTGCTGTAATTTAATAAAATGGGAAACTTTTTTTGCTTAATGTTATTAAAAATGTGTACTCATTTTTATCTTTGTTTACAACGTACTTAGATTTGTTGTTGTTTTAATCCCTAGTTGCACACAATAATATTGCAATTTTTTCTCCGCTACACAAGTAGCATCAATAAACAAAGTTATTTGGCAACCAAAGACTTTACAAATCTATTGTCTCAAATAACGTGTTGCAGAATACTTAAGTACTTAAGACGTTTCTATTATTATTTTGTTATTTTCTTTTAACACTATGTCTAGGGTGACCAGACGTACTATTTTTAAGAGTATTGTTCTCTTTTTCAAGTCATTGTACTCTGTACTCTTACTTTTTTTTTTAAACTGCTAAATGTTCTCTAAATTTAAAATATATGATATATTTTATAATTATAACAATTTTTAGTTTAATGCTTTAACACGAGGTTTTGCGACTGCGTGAATGCCCAATGCCGAACTTAAACGAACTCATACCCACATTACAAGCATCTTTGAGAAATATAACCTAGTATTTGTTGCCTTGTATTTGTATTTAGTGTATTTACTATACCTAACCTGACTAAAATACCAATTATTGGTATTGTATATTATGGTGCGAAGAAAGTGTAAATATAATGAAGCGTTTGAAAATAGTTATCCGTGCGTGAAAAAGAGTAAAGACAATGATGTTTACAAAGCATATTGTACTATATGCCGTAAGGATTTTTCAACGTTTTGTGTAAAAAGTGATGTGTTAAAAATTCACGATATTCCGAATGAAACTGCCGATACTATTTCCTCAGTATTAATGGACACCATAAAGCACTATAAACTTGAAAATAAAGTGGTGGGTTTTTTAGCAGATAATGCACCGCTAAATTTTGGAAGTATAAAGAAGAAAACAAGTGGAAACGTGCATGCATTGTTAGAAACAAACTTAGACAAAAACGTTTTATCGATAGGTTGTGGAGCTCACATTCTTCACAATGCAATTTGTGTTGCCGTATCAAAAACAATACCTATTGATATCGAAAATTTGGTATTTAAAATTTACAATCATTTTAGTATATTTACGGTGAGAACAGAAAATCTGAAAAATTTCTGTGAATTTATAGGGTGTCAATACGAAGGTCTGTTATATCATTCTAAAACACGCTTCTTATCGCTAATGCCATGCATAGAAAAAATTCTTAAAATTTATGAAGCGCTCAAGTCTTTTTTTCTGAGTGAAGAACATGCTCCGATACAAATTGTTAATTTTTTTAACGATAAAACAAGTGAAATGTGGTTATTTTTTCTGCAAGCGCAATTACAAATCTTCAACGAAGTAATTACAAAAATTGAGAGTGAAGAAATTACAGGAGTTGAAGTATCTTCGCACTATTTTTGCTTATTAGAGAAATATATCGATAGACAGGAACACAACTTTGTTCCTTTCACTGCAAAAAACTTACTAAGCAAACTTGTCGAAGAAGGTGTGATAAAAGAAGAATATGCTTATTCGGTGTCAAAAAGATTTTATTACGAGGTCGTTTGTTACTTGCAGTCATGGTCAAGGCGATTTTTTGAAGAATCCAATAAGATGAAGTACTTTCTTCTCAAGCAGACTATGACATACGAAGAATTTGAAGAATCTTTTTCTTACTTTTACTCTAGGGCAAAAAATCACATTTTAGATTTAGAACATATAACAACTGACAATCATATTTTTGATACTTACCGTGCAATTGCAAAATGTATTGAAGAACGCGTTAAAGAATGGGAGGAAAAAAAGGAAAGCCTAATAGCAAGATGGAGATTCGTTTACAGTGATCTAGTGAAGAATGAATGTGATGTAAGATTAACAAAATCTTTAATCAGTTTTATCTTTACGTTACCTGGTTCAAATGCGCAGTGTGAAAGACTTTTTAGCATAATTAAAAATTACTGGACTGAAGAAAAGAGTAGGTTAACTGTTCATACGGTAGAACAAGTAATGAAGGTTAAATTTAATATAAAAATGACATGTATGGAATTTTATCATGCAATCAAAGATGACATTAATTTGCTGAAGAAAGCAAAGACATCTCAAAAATATGTAAAATTGTAATTATTACAATAAAACTAAAGTTAATATTAATATCAAATATTATTATTTGAGCAGTGTACTCTTTTTTATTTTAAAATTTGTGGTCACCCTAACTATGTCGTATTATAATCTATACCCTGAATCTGAATAAATTCCCATTTTGTAGTCAACTTCTTATAATTCTTGAAATAATTAAGATTTTGGGTTTTGGTTTAACTCGACAAGGGTTGCTATTTAAAAATGCTGGGGTGGTCATCTTCTAAAAATATTTCACGTTTTATAAAAGTTCTAAAGTATCTTTTATGGTTCTTTAATGATCCCTAAATTTTCAATTTTTTTTCTTCACTCGTTTAAATTTTGTAGTTCCGTCTCGGGACCTTTGGAAACACTGTATATTATAAACACAATATTATTGTTAGATAATAAAATAATAACTTTATGAGTCACTTTGTTTAAATTTATTATGATTCTAATTCTTCAAAACTATTATAAATAAAACGCAATTTGTTTATTACTATGAAATGTTTACCCTTGCACAGTTTTTAAACAAATTTGCATAAAAACGTTTCTATAAAAAGGCTATGCATAATTCGTTATTAATTTGATGTGTTTATAAAAAAAAATGTAATAAACAATATAATATAATGTAAACTTAAAATGCGTTTATCTTATTTAGTTATTACAATTTATGTAATTTTATTTATTGTTTTTGACAATACCTCTGATATTGTGCAGGTAGTATATTTTTTGAAAACTATGGCGCCGTTGATAATAGTTTTATTATACATGACAACCTAGAAATGCTGGTGTCATGTTATGTAACACGTGACTCAAATATAAAGGTTTTTTCTTAGACAAGTAAAAGATTTTTTTTTTATTTGTCACATATCATCAGAAGCATTTGTCTGTAACTTAAATGCTTTCAGAACATCTCTGTTAGCAATCAACGCCGTAAGAAGATTGAAAACAACCTACCTAGGCGTATTTGCAGTTTAACTTTAATGATACATTCCATTATTGTATTTTTGCGGTAAAAAAACTTTACACTTATGTTTATTAACGTTTATATTTCAATATATTTTATTCAAATTTTCTTTACATAAAATTATGTGATAGTTTAGTAATTGTGGCTACTAATACAATCTACCAACAGACACATTAACGCTTTAAACTTTGCTTAGTTTAAACTAATACTTATTTTCATAATAAATATTATTTTTGTAATTTATAATATTTGTTTATTATAAATTCAACTTCACTTTTAATGTATTAAAGTTTTGTTTTACTTATTCTATTGACGCTACAATGTGAAATTAACCAGTTTTATTCTAATTGTGATACGTTTTTGCTTAAATTTTACTAAAACCGTTTGTTTCACATATAATAAACACTTTTTTTGAAACTAAAGTGTTGACCTTTACACCTTTAAAGCATAAATCGATGTAATTAAGGAATCCCACAGTTAAACAATTTGCCTACATTTTTTTAGTGTAATTTATGATCCTCGCTGTTACATTTGTTTTTTAACATTATATTTTTTCTTATTATTTTTATGACAAACTTGAAGAGATTGACGTTGATTTTGATAATGTAATTTATAGTAGTTTGAGTTTAAAAATTATTCGTTTAACACAAATAGAAATGAAATCTGAGAAAGAAATTGACATAGAATTAAATGCTGTAGATATCGTAGTATTATTTATAATTTCTAAAACACAAAATTGTAAAATGGTTTTACACCAATCAAAAAATCAAAAACAACGTATAGAATAAAAAAATGTAAGTCATTAGATCACATCATGTTGTTTGTTTTTTTTGTTGTTTTTGGTATAGTTTGACTTGTTGGTTTTAGGAAAAGATATTTTTTTGCATTATCTAAAATAAACAACCGCAAAATAAAAAATTAAAATTTAGATTGTTGTTGATTTTGAAAACTTACAAGTAAGTATACACCGGTAAACTTTAAAACAATGCAAAAAACAAAATTAAGAATATCGTGTTGTGACATTTATACTTGACAAAAAATTACTACGGACTTTTTTTACTACAGTTCATATAGATACTTTGATAAATTGAGTGTCCACTTCATCAAACTGATTAAATTTATTGAAAGAAAACAACATGACTAAATAGGCAGTAATAATTAGATGAACTTATCGTATACTTATAAAACATTACTTGAAATTTAAGTTTTAGTTTAAATATAGACTACACATCATTAAATAAATAAAAAAATTAGAAATTACATTTATTATAAATTACACAACTCATCAATTTTTTTTTGCTGTTCGATGAAGATTCAAATTAGATGAAAAATACTTTTTAAATTTTTTTAAGTAATTGCGGCGTTGCCATTTTACAGTAATTTCTTTTAAAATGCAGCATCAGAAAAAATGGTCACAAAACTAGTGTTTTTTTTAAATTTTAGAATTTGTTTTTGTAAATTTGAAGATGAAAGTCATAAGTACTTAGATAATCTAAAATATTTTTTTAATTCGACATACTTATTTTGTATGAGAGTGTTAATTTTAAAATTTTTCAAATTGCAAAAACTCATTTTTTTAAATGGCCACACTTGATTTCTTTTAACTGTTTCCAATGTGTTTTTTAATTCTTCATCAATTTGCACCAGTACTTTTTTTCTTAACATCTATAGTTATGAAGATATTTATAAATGTTCGATTAAATCTTAACAAACATTATGTTAATTAAGCAGGTTTATTCTAGTAGGTTTTGCTTCTATTAAACAAAAAATATAAAGAGAAAGACCATTGAAAAACTAACACAAATTAATTTTAGAAGTATTTAAAATTTTTCCCATTTAGTTGTAGGCACGTCTAAAGTCTTTGCTGTAAAGATTCATGTACATTTTGTGACATCTCGTGTGTGACGTTAAAAAATGCGGTTCTTATTTTGTGTTTCATTGCTTCTTCTGTAGTAAGATCTTCTTAAAATACGTAATCTTTTACAAACCTTCATAAAATAAAATCCATGACAGTAAGATCCGGAGATCTTACCGGCCATAGCACAGGACTTTTCGACGGATCCATAGATCACAATATTGTTCGTTGAAATAATTCCGCACATTTCTAGCAAAACAACAAAGCAAACCATCATGCTAATACCACATGGTCTTTCTTCTATTTTCAGGAACATTTTCTAGTAACTGTGGCAAAGAATTATTTCAAAACTCTAAATACCTATTGGTATTTAAATAACCATCAAAGAAGTAAGGACCTATTATGTTGATAATCTAAAACTGTCAAAATATGAGGATTTGCATTATCATAGTAATGATAATTACGACGATTTATTCGACCGTTACTATAAAAGGAATTTTCGTCGGAAAATAAAACAAGGGATATAAAGCCTTGCCCCTTTTTAAGTTTATTTAACATCCAAACACAGAAAGTTTTCTCGAGTTAAAATCCTCTGTAGTCAACTTTTGATGCAGTTCAATGTGATAAGGATAATGTTTTTGGCTTTTTAGTACTCTTCTCATTGAAATAGCATTTATTGTATTAAGTTCTTTATTAATTTGTTTAGTACTGCCTCTTTTGTTCTGACAGTTTTTCTTGGAACAAGTGCCTAAGCCAAAAAACTTGTTTTTTCACATTCAACCTATATAAACAACATGACCACTAATTCGTTCTGTGGAAAATTTAGCCTAAACAAAAGTTCAGGAATTTCCTTAAGTAACAGAATTGCTAAACTACAATACATTTGTTTCGTTAACATTTTATTTTAATTCCAACGTCTTTTTTATTGAGACTAAATTTGCAGTATTGTTTTTTGTAGCATATTAATTAATTAATTAATTAATTAATGTACATTATAAAATAATTAAAACGTTATTTAGTCCAAAGCAATAGTACTAAAACCACTTTTTCAACGAAAACTTCGTAAAACCCAATAATTACAAATTATCTTTAAACAAAATTTTTTTTATCAAATGAATTTAATGACAAGTTTGGACATGAATCGATTTTTTTAATTTGCTAGCTGCAATATGTTATTAGTAATTGATATTTTTTTAATTGAGCTGATTCATTTGTAGTATGTTTTATTTAAGATATTAAAAACAATTAAGTAGTAATTGTTTTCAAGTTAAGTAAAACGTGAAATGTGTACTCACTGTTTTCTAAATAGAGATGAATACCTAAATATCTAAAAAAAATTATAACTTGCAATAATTTAAAAGCAGAAAATAAATACAAAGCTTAGACATACAATTTTTGATTATGATTATAAGAACTAATAGTACGTTTTATGTATTAACAACACATTTTTTTCAATTTATGTTATTTATTTTAAAAGTCAAAAGTTTTTTTTTGTAAAAAGTTTATTTATATTCAAATTTAATGAATAGTTAAATATATAAGTGTAAAAAGTATAGCATAAAATTTGTAAAAACTCTGTCCAATTTGCATAAAAAGAAGCATTGCTTTTGACTTGGTTGCAAACATTTATACTCGTTGGCAATGACTATCGTTTTTTAATTGTTATATATAGTATACCATTTTGTATTTTTTAAAATTACTTTTACACTACTAAATAACATCCTTAATTTTTATCCTATTATTATATGCACTTTACAATCAATAATGGTAGTTTTACTTTGAGTTGCCATTACAAAAAAATGTTTGCGCAACATGCCGTAAGCTTTGACAAACGGTAAAATATGTAATACATTATTGTGGTAACATTTTTTTATGCTCTGCGTTAATTATGATTATGTCGAGTTATTACCTTCAAGCAAAGTGTTAATCTTTGCTGCAAGTATGTTTACCATTACCGGATTAGGTGGCTATGTGTCATCATGAATACTGCAAACGTTTCTATCTTATATTGGACTTCAGGTACGCACATGTACAGTAAAATAATTATTTGTAAAGGTGCATTTTGGATTGCCTAATTATTTTTTCGCAAACTTTATGTGGCATCATCCCTCCCTTGTTAAAGATTATTAGCATAATAAGTCGATGTTTGACGTTTGCTGCCGTGTAGTGGATTGGTACTACTACTTTGGCGCTTCGTGTGAATCTTTAAATAGGTTTAATAATAATAAATTTGATTAAAAATCTAAGAAATTACTTAAAATTGTAGGCAGCAATACATTTATGTTTAAAATTTGCCACAAGTGATAAAATCAATAGCATTCATTACTTGTACCGCTCCTGTTGATCGTAATTATTTACAGTCATTTTTAAAGTTTAATTTGTCAAAATGTTTTCATATTTAATTAGTTAATACAAACAAACGCTACTGCTACTATCCAACATCTTTACACAAAAACATAGTTATTAAGTATACCATATAAATGGCGCCTAAATCGTAATCATATCGTATCCAGTAAAAACAGAGCATGATATTGTAAATATGGAAGCATTAGGCCATACCTTGATATACCGCATCAATCAATTAAAAACGGTAATAATAAAAACTCAACGCGTTTGCGATACTTTATGATTAGATTTTAAAATCTTCTCAAAACGCTTGACGTCAAGTGTAGGAGTAAGATATAATAATTTAAGGTTTTAATTGCTTTGTGAGTATCTATAAGTGTTGCGCGGTTTCCAATTTCCTTACATAAAGATTATTACAGTATGATATAACAACCGACTTAATAATTTATTGTTAGCACTAAATGACACAAAAATGACGGTTAGATTGACGATCTTTGTAAATTATAACGTTTAAATTAATTAAACGCATATGGAGTGTTATTTACACCGTATCAAATTTTTTGTAGATTAGAACAGTTTTATTTATTTATTGACAGATCAGAACACAACATAATTATTATGGTCAATTACTATAACATTCTGTCAAAAAGTACCTGTTTAAGTCACCCACCTGGACTGATGCATTGAATTTCTTCCAGGCCTTGTACACTTTTTTTAGTCATTTTATTTTAATGCTTTTTAATCACATAAGAATAAAACAAGCATATATAAAAAAAGAACAAATTAAGGCAGCAATTTAATTTTTTTCTTTAATAAATTAAGAAGAAATTGCAACGAAGTAATTGAGCAAACAAAAATTTTACTGTTACTGTTTATCCATTAGCATATGTTTCAGATACCTGTTTTGCGTCTTAGGCATTAACAACTTTCATTCATTATTTATATTATTATAAATCAAAGCAATATTATACAAAAATGACCGTCTAAATAACGTCTTAGATTTAAGTTATGGATGTCTGAGTGAAAAGTTAATTTATTTCTTTTTTTATTTCTTTTAAATAATTTTCAAACAGTGCGCTGTTTTTAGAGCAAATAAGATGCGTTGATGGCGACCTATACTATAAATAAACTGCAAACAACAATTTTGGACCTTTTGATTCTATTAGCCTCACGACAATCTAAACAGTAAGCATAAATAACATCGCAATAGTTAAAAGAGAAGTTTACAAACATAAAGAGAGAGAGAGATTGTCGATACGAATACATCGATCAAAATGACGAGTATTATTTTTTAATTGTTGAAGATATATGACTTCTAAACCTCAGATGAACATCCAATATTAACCTTAAATTTTTCGCTTCAAGTTGAAATACAAGAACATTATCACCCAGTTTGATAGAAAAGTTAGTTTTGAGGAATTTCTTCATGGCTTTGCCACAGAACAAGAGAACAGAAGATTTCACCGAATTTATACTAAGGCAGTGGTCGTAGGTCATCTGTAAAAATTTTAAAAGATCAGTGTTTGTGCACTGTTGAGCTCTTAAATAGTCACATGTTTTAAGCGAAAAGTATAATTTTGAGTCATCGGCATACAAATAAAACTTACATGAGTTTAGGCATTGGAAAATATTACACGTATAAATAGAAAATTGCAAGGGTCCAAGGACAGAGCCTTGTGGAATGTCACAAAAAAGTTTTTGGACAGCTCATCATAAGCTCTGACACATTGAGACCTATTACCTAAAAATTGTTTAACGAAATTTAAAGAAGGCACGCCATTTGTTTTTTTTTAGTTTTATTTTAGTCACGAGTATTGTTTTAAAATTTGTTATTACAATTTTTTTACTTGATAAAATTATCAAAATTTAAAACAAAATTATTGAAATATATTCAGAAAAAAGCAAGATGCCATTCAAAAATAGTATTTACATGTTTTTGTGTTTAACTTCAAAATTAAAGGCGGTTTCTAGTATAAATATAAGAAACTACAATAAATATAAATTGTCAAATCAACATAATTTTTTTAGAATTAGTGAATTAAAGTTGTTACTAAATTTTCACGTTAAAACAAAATATTTGTAAAACGTATTAAAATTTATTATAATTAAATTTCTTAATAAACTTTATAAGAAACAATAAGTGGAAAAACCTATTATTTTAAACTAAAATTTGTACATAAACAATTTTTAGAAAATAAAATAACAAAAAGCGTTAGAACGATTTATATAACCAGAAAAATAAAATAAGCAAATCCTATTTTAATACACTTCTGTAAGTAATTGTAATATTAAGTTAAAAAAAGATGTTTTATTTCAGTATAAAAAATATTTTTTATTTTAGTGTGCAATTACTTTGAGTTTGATTAAAATTTTGTTTATAGACTAATTATAAATATAAAATTTAGCGTTTTATAAAAGTGATAATAATTAAAATTTAATCTTTTAGATTTAACAGCACATTAATTAAATATAATAAAAATTTACCACGTGTATAACTGTTTGACCTACTTTTAAATAAAAAAAGTATGTACACAAAACATAAGTACTGCAAGTTAGTCTTTAGTCGAAAAAAGTAACATATAATCTTAAATGTTACGACTATGTGTAGTTGTAGTGTGTAATAACGTATAAAAAACGCTTATGAATAGCCCGGTAAATACTTACAAACGGTGTTAGGAACTTATTAATAGAATTTCAACCTTTCAACGTAACAAGAGCTTTCTGTTACTGATATAAAACTAATTATATGACGTAACGATGTGAGAAATAAACACTTTTTATAAATTTTTAACAATTTATCTTTAAACATAAAAGAAAATGTATTTTATTCTTTTACATTTACTTATAAAAACTCATAGGGAACTATCTTAAATTAAACAAATTGGTTTTCTTTCTTAAATTTATCTTTTGATTATGTTTTAATTTAATTGAACAAATATTTTTGTATAGTAATAATACATTAGTAGTTATATATCTATTAATAAGAAAAAAATAGGTATTTTTAATTGAAAAACAGAAAAAAAGTAAGTATAGACACGCCCCTATTAAGTATTTCCTAAAAGTTAGTTTAACAAAGCGTAAAATACGAGTTTTTCTTAGTTTCTAATAATTTAATAATGGTGGAAACTTTTACTATGTTAAGTCGTATTGACCCAGCGTAGCACATAAAAATAAAGTACAAAACGTATACCTTTTTTATTACCACACACTTTTAGTATTACAAACGGATGTGTTCACCTGCAGAAAAGGTAACAATTAAGATCAATTTATAATAGCACGCAAATTTGTTTGCTTTTCTTTTTTATTTTTAACGTCCTCTTGTTTTTTTTTACTATTGTTTGTAAAAGTACGATTTTTAACTGATATATTATTTGTTATATAATTTTTATCAACTACAAGATAATTTCTTTTCTCAAAACACTAATGTTTAAGTAAAAATTTTAAATTGTGGCAATAGCGCAAATATTATCTGTGCAGAACGAAAAGACTCTAAATTAAGTCGATGTTTAACTAAATTTGCTTAACTTATTTATTGGATACTGCAAATATTTACACAAAAATAGAAGTAAAATGGTATTTATAGTGTGATATAATAAATGAGCTAATACTCATGCATTAAAAGAATTATTTATTTAACGAGTTTCTGTGTCGTTTGGCGTTTTTTTCGCGAGTATGCTTTTTTAAACCCAAGTGAAACGAAGGTTTTAAAATTTCACGAGAAAAAAAACGCCTAATTTAGACGGGAACAAGAATACAACATTTTATTGTTCGAACAGAAACTACGAGGTCCCAAAAACTTCAATTTCTCTCAAAAATAGTTTTACGTTTATGTTGAAGTGCAGAAAAACTGTCAAAGGCGGTCTGCGAAAACGAAAAATTAAAATTATGACGGTTAAGAACAATAAACTTCATTTCAGAATTGGTTTTAAAGAATGGTTACATCTTTTGTAATTATTCATATTGCAAATAATTATTTAAGCAAATATTAGCTACATAAATTTTCAATTAATTATAAAAATATTTATAACTAATTTAAATCTATTTTTAAGTGTAAACTTTTGTAAGCTATTTGTTATGACTACAATAATATTTTTTTATTAAATAATTGAGTAATTCGTTTAATTTGACCGATTTGTGCTTGGCATCTGAAGTCAGGAAATTTTGTTATACATACATAACATTTTGCCATTTTTTCTATCTATTATTTTAGTTTAACTCTTTAGCAATTATATGATTGCATTTAAATTTTTAAGAGTTTAAAGAACACTACACTCTCAGCTTTGTGCAATATCACATTAATGCAGTTAGGTAATATAGCTTTTGTGTAACGGTTATTAATTTTGAAATTTAAAAATAAAGTAACGCATTTATAGTTATCCTTGCACGTTTGTTACTTTTAAATGTTTATTGGCACCAGATTACATTTCAACTAATGACTCTGAAAACAAGGTGCCGAAAGACATTTGTTTTTTTAAACAAACAATCTATATATTAAAATAACGTTTTGTTTTGTAAAAAAAATGTAAAAATTAAAGTTTAAATTTATTAATTATTCGAAAATGTAACTATGTAATTAGCGGCTATAAGTATAAAGCGCTAATTTGTAAACCTGTTTTTAACAGTTTACTAACCCATATACATACTGTCATTCAAAATTTAACTATTTCAATTCAATAGTACAATAAAAAATTGAATAAAAATTACCTGTCTTCCAGAGTTTAAAAGTTCTTTTACGCGTCAGGTTTTCAGTTTTTTCATGACGTAATTTTTTAATTAAATATTTTTTTGTGAAAAAACAACTTTCTTTAATAAAATTTTAACGCAATTTTTGAACTACAAAAATATATTTACACGTATCTATGTACCGTTTTAATAATAAGTGATACCCTGTTTTCTGGCCAGGGCACTTTACGTAGGCAAGGTTACATGTTAATTCATAAAAAAATATTCGTGTCGTCTTTGCTCACCAGATATATTTTAACTGTTCTAGTCTCGGGTGGGGTGAGTTCTTACCCTATGCTTAACTTTTTCGTCCGTATTTTTCTAATAACCGTTTTATCCTGTTTGTATCTCGTCAAATTGTTTTTTGTACTTTTAAATACTAGTTAAACCAAAAAATACTCAAATCAACGAAGCTTGTCCAACTGAAACCAATAATTGGTCAGGTTAACAATTGTAATCACTCAACTGACGTTTTGCAATGTTAGTTGTGTTTGTAGACGTCACACTTATCAGTTCCTATCATTTGTATTTGACAGCGATTTTAAGTATTGTGACTTTAAAGTGGCTTTTGTTGTTAAAAATCCGTCTAAATATAATCAGCGTGCGATCATTTGAGTTTCTATTTTTTTTTCCTATTCTTTTATTTTCATAATTACATTTTATATCATATTTTATTTGGTTGTTTAAATATAAGGTTATTTTGTAATAATTTTAGAAATTATCCGCTTTGTTGTTAAATATTAAGAGTAGATTTAATTTTGAGTAGTAAAAGTATCTAAATAATATATTAGTAATTATTCTGGTTATTATAATCATTTTTGTGTTGTTTGCATTTAGCTAACCTTTATTGTTTTTAGAAACATCAAGACAACATTAATAAGAACTATGGTTTTAAGAATTGCGCATTTAAATATTAGATCCTTTGGTACCGGCTTTGAAGTTTTTAGGGATAAAGTGTTAAGTTGTGATTTTGATATAATAGCAGTATCAGAAACATGGTTAAACCCAAACATTTCCAGCAATTTATACTACATCGAACGTTACAGGTTCGTTAGAAAAGATTGTTCAAGTCATGGTGGTGGTCTAGCTTTTTATATACATAATAGTATTAAGTATTCAGTAATAAGTTCTGAAAATAATTCACACTTTGAACAGCTATGGATTTCCTTCAAAGCAAATAGATTGACAATTTCCGTTGGTGTTATCTATCGATCAACTCGTACAGAATATGACGATTTTTTTAATTCTCTTGAGGACACGTTTACTTCTATAATACCTTGTAGTGATCACTTTTTTTGTGTTGGAGATTTCAATATAAACTTCTTAGATATTCGTAATACTAATACTTTAAAATTTTTAGATCTGCTAGATACTTATGGACTTAAACAAATTGTAAATGATGCTACTAGAATTTCCCAACATACGTCTACTCTTATTGATTTAATTATTGTTTCAAATGAAGAATTGGTAAAAGACTGTGGCGTCATACCTATGCATGAGATTTCAGACCATTCTCTGGTTTTCTGTTCCTTACTGTTTGACAGTTTAGTTAGCTCTTTGACGTATAAGACTTACCGCGATTTTAAAAATTTTAATATTAATGAATTTCATTTACACTTAAGTAGTCTCTCATGGCATCACCTGTACTATATGAATGATATCGACTCTATAATAATCTACTTCAACAACAATCTGTTAAACCTGTTTGATTTGTTTACACCTATCAAGACAGCACGCCTTACGAAACCTGAAGCTCCCTGGCTATCTATAGACATAAAAAAACTCATAAGCAATAGAAATCAGGCTTACTCCAAATTTAAGAGAAGCAAAAGCCCAGCCGACTGGAATTATTATAAACAATTACGTAACCTTACTACAACTTCTGTTAGACAAGAAAAAAAGAAATATTTTAATCATTGTATTAGAACCAACAAAACATGTTTATGGAAAACTCTTAAATTAATGAATATTTACACTAAATCATCTTTATCAATACCTACAGACTTAGGTGACGTAAATTCAATTAATGATTACTTTACTAATTAAATAAGTAAAACTAAAACCCCTGCTGATCTGGAACTGATAAAGTTTTACAATACCCACGTCAAACTGGAGCAATATATTTCTTTTAAATTTCAACTTATATCTGAAATAGATTTAATAAATATATTATCCAGAATCAAAACTAACTCTGTTGGTGCTGGTGGAATTAGTATTACTATGATCACTTTATGCTGTCCTTTCTTGTTTCCTTACTTGTTACATATAGTTAATAGTTGTATAGAGAGAAACTACTTCCGATTAATATGGAAAAATGCTTATATTTTGCCAATACCCAAAAAGACTAATGCTGAAAATCTACAAGACCTTAGGCCCATAAGTATCTTACCAGTTTTGTCTAAAATCTTAGAACGAGTATTAGAAAAACAAATGAAAGAATATGTAAATTTCTATAAACTTCTGCCCAAATTTCAATCTGGTTTCAGGACTGGCCATAGCTGTTCTACTGCACTCTCTTGCGTAATAGATGATATCATGACTGCAACTGATAAAAATCTGTTAATGTACTTTTGGACTACTCCAAAGCTTTCGACATGTTAGATCATGACCTATTACTTTCAATTTTACAATATATTGGTTTTGATAGTACAGCTATTATGATGATACGTAGTTTTCTGTCAAATCGAACTCAATAGGTAAAAATAAAAAACAGCATATCAGCAATGAGGGAAGTTGTATCTGGTGTTCCACAAGGTTCTATTCTAGGCCCTTTGCTGTATATTATATACACTTCCGATCTTTATCACACTGTCAAAACTTGTAAATATCATTTATATGCTGACGACACTCAGTTATATTTCTCATTTGATCCATCTGGAGTATATGATGCAATAAATAATATTAATAATGATCTGAATAACTTGATTAAGGAATCCAAAAAATTTTGTTTGGCAATAAATGCTTCTAAATCCGTAGTTATGCTATTTGGCAAAACTCGCATTAAGAGTTTGGTCTTGCCTATTTTGAATATCAATATAGATAATCAAGTGATCCCTGTTAAACAAAAGTGCAGGAATTTGGGATTATTGGTAGACGATAATTTACGTTTTAAAAGACATGTTAGTAATTGCATTTGTAAAGCTTACAGTAATTTAAAAATGCTATATACTCATAGACACACTCTAAGTCATGTTGCAAAAGTTAATTTGACAAACGCTTTGGTACTGTCGCACTTTAATTACGCTGATTCCGTTTATGGTTTATGTTTAGACAGCATTTCTATTAAAAGGATTCAACGAGTTCAAAATGCTTGTGTCCGATTGATATTTGGTTTGAGGAAGTATGATCATGTTTCGAGAAAACTAAATGAACTGCGATGGCTCAATATGGAAAATCGACGTCTTTTTCATTTTCTCTGTTATTCGCATAATATAATAGCAACTAAAACGCCGCCTTATTTATATAAAAAAATCAGGTTTTGTACAGACGTTCACAACATTAATATTCGAAATAGAGGTCTACTAACAATACCTTTGCATAGATATTCTTCATTTCAGAGATCTTTTTCTTATAATATTGCAAAGCATTATAATGTACTTACGCCTGAACTTAAAAACTTCTCGAATAGAAATTTTAAGTCGCACCTCAAAGTAATCTTGTATGAAGAGCAAGTCAGGATCTAATGTTTATGTTAAAGTCGGGACATTCGGGACATTGTTTATTTATATTAATTTTTTTTTTGCATTGTTTGTTTATTTATATCTATATTATGAATAAAGACCATATTATTATTATTATTATTATTATTATTATTATCATTCAATTTTGGTGTGCTGAAAGATTGCAACTATTGCAAATTCATACGCGAATGCACGCATGTTTTGCGTATCCAACTGTTAAGAAATGGTGTCAAAAAGTTAGGAGTGGAAAAGAGGAGACGAATGATAAGCGAGGTGCATTGCGTACTGCATCAATAGACAGGAATGTGGCATGTGAAAAAAATAGAAGGTATTAGAGCATCCACCCTATAATCCCGATTTATCGCCTTTGAGCCACTGAAAAAGACGGTAAAAGGTATTGTTTTATAGTCGGACAAAGAAGTACAAAATCCGTAAAAGAAATCTTCCAACAACAGCCACAAAAATTCTTTAAGCACGGTATACATTGCCATCAGTTGGTGAAACAATGGGATATGTGCTTTAATTGTAGTGGTAATTATTTGTAAATATATTTGCCAATAATTTTTTTTCTGAACCAAAGATGGATTTTAATTAAACAAGCTTCGTAGTTAAAGGTTTTCAAGTTGATTTAAAAAATAGCAGTGATGCAGTGACGAGGTGAGAATTTACTCCACGCGGTATTAGGTGCCATATAACCATCGGATGTCGTTTTGTATAATTTTTTTGATATTTCTTATTGTGATTTGTTTATATGATGAATCAGTACCAGATTACTTCATATCGAATGTTTCTTTTTACTATTTCATTATCGTGTGTATTTTGTGCAAGTCTTGGTTAATTTTAATATTGTTATTTCTTGTAGTTCTTTTGTTTAACGTGTTTTGAGATTGTAATCATGACTAGAGTGCGACAGCGTGAAAATAACCGTTAATTAAACAAATTCAACAGAGGTCAAATTGCTGGGTTACGTGAAGCTAGTTTTTCGTATAGAAATATTGAAAATCGTTTTAAACGGAATCAATTCACTATTATGCATGGACTAGAGAAGATCATAATTGTCCTAGACAAGAAACTGGGAAACGGAGACAAACAAATGAGGTGCAAGACCGCCATCTTTAACTTATAGCAATAAAAGATCAATTTTCTAGTACCACATCAATCGCCGATCAATGGTTAAGTTTTGAAAGTCGCCCCAATTTGCTGTCAAAACAGAAAATGTAGACGTGGGGAACGGCGCAGTGTTGAAGTTAATGGGCACTATAATGTAGGTATCATGGTATGGAGTGCTATTGCTTATGGGAGTAAGTTTAGTTTAGTATTCGCACAGGCAACATAAACTCCCAGCAATATGTTAAGAAGGTGGTAGAACCCCATATTCTTTCATTTCTTCCGTGGTTGGAAGAACCACTTTTTGAGCAGAATAATGCCCGTTCGCACATAGCAAAATACTCTATAAACCGATTTAAAAAGGCCAATGTTAATCTTTTAATATGGCCACTCAGATCTTTCGACCTTTTTCCTATTGAAAAAGTCTGAAATATTATGGATACTGAAGAACTTTATCTACTAATACAAAAAGCTCTGCGGCATAAATTGCAAGTTGCTTGAAATACAATAACTCAATAAAAAATCGACAAATTGACAAAGAGCAAAGGAGTGTAAAACCAATAGGGGGACAAGCACATTACTACACAAAAATCTGAGTATCTAAAGTTTAATGCACATGTGATTAGAAATTCCATTAAATAGTTTTGAAGAGCGATTATTTTACAAAAGTATTTTGCTTGACAGTGTGTTATTTACTACAAAATGTGATATTGATCCTATTAAGTTTATACAAGTTTGGGAAAATATTTTGAGAATTCTTTAAGGGGTATTCATATAAGTAAGTGTGCTACTAGATTCTATACTTATTTAGAAATTATCAGTGTAAAGTCTGTGCAGAGGTGTGTTTCAATTGCGTTTAAATGATGCATAATCAAGTTTTATATCATATCTAAAATATTGTTGAAATGACTCAAACTCTCTATGAGTCCGGTGAGTGAATATACCTTTCAAGAGTTCTATGTAATATTGACAAAAGTATTCTATTATTACGTATATTTTTATTATTATTGATATAGGCAACTTAAAAATTGTTTTGATACTGATTTGGATTAGGGAGAGTTAGATGGATCTTCAGAAATTAAAGATTACTTAAAAGAGATTTTAGGAGACGATAACAAGATTGTAGTTGAATTCAAAGATAAAGACGAGATAATTCCAAACGTCCAAAATGTGTTTGTTGTTAAAAATGATTTAATTTGGTTAAAAGAACCTTTGAATCAAAAACGGCAGCAATTGAAAAATATAATCATAATTTGTTTTGCTGTTGCTTTCAGCAGAAGTTTTCAAGTAAGTAATTTATTTCTGTTGATAAAATAAATGAAATAGTAAATTTTACAAATTAACAAATCGGTTACAAGACTAAAAACTGTAATAACTTAGTAGATGATATGATTTAAAAGGATGTCGATAAAACTAAAATATGGCTTTGTCGATTTGTTGGTATATGCTGGAACACTACAAGCTAATCGTTAGCATATTTTGGTAATGTGCCTGTTTTTGTCGTCTTTCTTTATCAGCAGGAATGCTCCGTAGCAAATTTTTGCAAATATCCAGTTCGATGCGATGTAACAACAAAGACACATGGTTAACAAAAAACTGTTAAATGTACTGCAATCCAGTAGACGACCAACTTGTGGTAGTTATTTTTTTAAGGTCTACATAAAGATTAAGTTTAGCAAGTACGGCATAAAAATTTAGATTTTTGTTGACGCAGAGACTTCCTACTCCTACTTCAAATACTTACAAATTTATTTTTAAAAATAATTGTGTCATAACAAAACCAAGGCGAGAGGGTGGTACTAAGTTCAATTTCGTATTTGGTTTCTAGATACATAGTAACGACAAACAACCATTTTATTTTTTTGGAATTGGCTGAAGAGTTACTTGACCAAAAATTTAGAATGTGTAGAACACTAAACAAAAACAAAGCTTTTATAACTACAGAAGGTTTGCCACAACGACAAAGTCGCGCTAATTTCTCTATTTTTGCATGTCAACAGGGTATTGTATGTTTAAAAAAACAACAGAAGTTATATTTTACTATCATCTGATTATTTCGATAGTATTCTTTTATAAGAAGAACGCAAAAAAACCAGATAAGATAGTGGCAAAATACAGTTTATGAATTTCATGTCATTTTTGCAGTGAATGTTTTTATTTTCTGAAAACATCTGCATCCAGATTGAAAATCAGTATGTCGCCTTAAAAAACGATTGTCTTTTTTAGAATTCTGAAAAGAACTAGTAGAATCCTATATGAAGAAGAGGATTAGCGTCATACGCTCTAAACTGACTAAAAAAACAGTTCAAAAAATAAGCGCGATATTAGACAATATCAGTCAGTATGTATCTCGTGTAAAGATTTTGTATATCCAAAACACAGAAAAACAACGAAAACATGCAAAAAGTGTTAAATTTGTTTGCACACAATGTATCCAATTACATTTAAGCAATACACTTTCTAATTGTTCTCTTATTAATTTGCCCAAATAATCCCAACTATATCTAAATATAACAAACAAATATTAATTCTCTCCTACAAACATTTAGAGTGTGACGATTAAAAAAAATGTTAAGCTGATCCTGAAATCAAACGTCTCCTTATCTTTTCAGCTTCTAAACCACCTTGTCTATACGGGCTTTCTAAAGTACACAAACAAGGTACTCCTTTTATACCTATTGTCAGTACTATCCATTCTTGTACTTACAAGCCAGCCAAGGTTGTGTCTAATTTTTTTTTAAATTTACAGGTACAACCTCTTTTCACATCCTCAACTCTCATCATTTCATTCAACGTTTAGAATCTATAAAGCATAAACCTTAGAATCTTTTTGTGAGTTTTGATGTTACTTTACTTTTTACTAAAGTTCCTATTAAAAAATTTTGGTTATCATCCACCCACTTACTTCCAATTTGAGAACAAGTTTTACAAACAAATTTTGGTCGCTGCTATGGGATCTCCGTAACATCTTTTAAAACGGTTGCTTTAGAATCATTGATATTAAAACTTAAAATTTGGTTTAAGTATGTTGACTTGAATTGTTTAGGTTTTTTTGATCATCTAAACAACTAACATTCTGCTTCAAATTTACCATGGAAATTAAAAAGAATGGTTCTTTTTCATTTCTCCGTTTTTGTGACACGTAAACTCAATAAACTTTTTAAAGCATTCTGTTTATCGCCAACCCACACATACAGACTATATATTTATGTTTTTTTTGTCATTATTTAAATGTATTTAGTGTTTGTGTTTGGGTGTAATTAGATAGAGTTACTAATTACTTAAAAATGTAACTTTTTTTGCCATTTCTTTTTGTTATGTAAATAAAGGAATACTTAAATTTTAACCAATAATTGATTTCTAGAAAAGTCCATTTTTAAAAATTACCTGAATAATTATTAGTGTGTTATTTTAAAGTAATTGTAGTATTGCATTATATAATTTTTTTAAGGCAGTAGTCGGGTTGTTAAATATTGTTTTGTTTTTACATTATTTGCGCATAAGTCTTTGCGACCGGTGTAACTTTCACTGATATCTTCTTGCGGTTTTTGTTGTATGTCAAAACTAGCGGTTGATGTTTTGCGGTCCATGCTACTAGTTTCTTTAATATTACTGAACTAATTCTCGATTGCTTATCTTTTCCGTTAGGTATGCATTGTTTGTATCCAACTGAGTTTTTTGCACTTCCGATATGTAAAATAAACAAGCCAGTTCTCTTAATGCTTCTGTGGTTGTTTGAAGAAATTATTGGTTTTTTTTCTTTGTTTTGATGTCAGTGTAACCGTTTTTCTTAAATTGTTTTTTAGATGCGTCTTCTTACTGGCTAGTTGTTGGTTAATTTTGATCGTTTTCGTTTTGGATGGCAGCGTGTTTATCAAAGTGTTTTTCTGCATTGGATGGCAGATATCGTTGTGCGTCGTTTTTACTATACTGCATGTTGTAACTTTTTTTGTTTTTTTTTTTACCATTACGTCTAGGAAAGTTAGATTTATATTTTGCTCTTTGCTCGATTGTTCTGGACAGTAAATTGATGTAGTTTAAAAATTGTTGTCGTTTTTTTTTCTCCGTGTTACTATATCACAAAAATATCATCGACGTATTGTAACTGACACATAAGTTTTGTTTCTCTAAATCCTCTGGTTTCTTCTTCATTATGTTTTCATAAACAAACTATTACAAAAGACTTTATTGCTGTTCGAATCTTCTGTGCGTAGTATTTACTCGTACAAAAAATATCGTAAACAAGCATAGTTGTGCTGATTTGATAATATCTCAGATCTATCAGTATGACCAGTGCGTTTTTATTAAGTACATTAATAAAGAACAATGTTACAAGAAAACTTAGTAAATTTCTGTAGCTTTAGCCTTTAGCGTAGAACGCATCTCTACAAAAAGTTCTAAATTCTTTACATATGATGCAGTTTGCCTCATGTATGGTCTCAGCAAGTTTGCCAGATGTCTGTTTTACATTCCTTTGGGTATAGATAATTTTTTTGCGTTTCTTGTTACTGTTTTTGGTACACTTTCTATTTTTTTATAGGTGCCATCGTCTAGTACTTTAATTGAAACTTTTGTATTTTAATGTTAATTATGAACAAGACAACTTTTTATGTAATTAACGTTTTCCGTCGATCGTTTGTTAACATTTATATAAACGTATAATAATGTATTAGAAATAGACCGGTAAATCCCTATTACTACTTTGAACAAATGAAATCAACGAATTTCTATTACTGTACAATTTTTCAAACCAATGAAGTCGTGGTAGAAAATTAAAATTTGTATAAAGTTATGTATATTGTATTCGTTGACACTTTTGAAATAAAAATAAATAAAAAATTATAAAAAAATGCAGAGATTAATAATATACGAACAACCAATTCGTTTGGTAATCAGCGATTAATAATCTCGGCAATATTAACGTTTTTGTTTGCTAAGTCTCAATTCTCATTACCAACCTTGTTGGTTTAATAACTCTTATATTATTAATAATCTACTACGAGGTAAAGGTGGATATTAAATAGATCTTTTAAAGTAAAGGGCAAACACTAGTTAAAAATAAAATTAGTCGGTTATTTCTGGCTATATTTTGTCGACTGTTACGCCAACTTCATCAGGTTAATCTCAACTGTGAACGTTTCATGTTTGCTCCAAACCAAAAACGTTACAGAAAACAAAATTCTTAAACAATTTTTTTAGCAGTATTGAAATTATAGGGCAGAGACCGACAGACACTTTATATATGTTGTCATTAATACTTATTATAATAATAAAATAATGCAACAATAATTCCTTTATTGTTAAAAAAGATAATTTTGAATTTAGTTAGTGTTAACTAAACCAATGATAATTAAACTAAATTAAAAGTTTATTAATAGCATAAATTATAAGATTTAAAACAAAAGTAATTTAAAAATTGTATGTAAGATGTTAAAGGTATAGAACTGCATAATTACATAATTTTAAAATCTTTCATCAAATGCGTTTCAATCATTCAAACATCAAAGATGTTAAATAATTTAAACATTCAATTTATTTAAATTTTATTTAAATCTGCAAAAAGTACTTAATAGTATAAAATAAATTTTAACGGTTTATTTTTATCTGTGTCGTTTTATAAATATACAAATTTGTAATACGTTTAAGCGTTTAGAAGAAGATTAAATTTTGAAAGATTTGTTTAGTAAATAATAATTTAAATAAAAAAAATTCAAAAGAAACGTTATTTGGTTGTTATTTAACATGAAAACATTTTTTTAATTTAAACGTTGTACAGATATGTATACAGGGCGGCCACTTAAAAATCATAGCATAGAAATTTCAATGCTACAGCTTTAATGTTTATATTACTGTTTGCGCCTCTAATTGCTTTAGAGAAAAAGTAAAAACCAATATTTTATAGAGAAAAAAAAACACTGCATCCATCTATACTATTGTTTACAATTTTTCATTTTCCAGTACCAAAAAAACGGAAGAAATTCAAATTTATTTTTATTTATTATCCTAGAAAAACCATACAATGATGATATTAGGTAAAACTTAGAATTAATTTGCACAAAAAGAACAATTTAAATTAGATTCTAGTAGACATATAACTTAATACATGTAACATGAATTCATTAATTGAATAAAAAGCATTTTCTAATAGAATTTCTTTTATAAATTTTACATACAATCATTAGTTATTGGATTTTATAAAGTTAGGTATTTTGTTATATAGCGTTACGCCTACATATGTAATAAGGATTTAATTCATACAATTTCAGTTTGTGTATGTTAAGCTGCAGGTTAGACCCATATCTAGTGCCAATAAAGTAGTTCATATTTAGTTGAATGCATTTTAAGATACTGATTTTTTCAGCAGCTTCAGTATATACATATTAATGAAAATGTAAGCAGTCGTTTTTTTATAAAAGTATTTTTACATGTTTTCCTGTAGGGAAGGTTATAAAGTTAGCGCTGGACTTTTTTTGCATAACAAATATGTGACGTGCATCACTTGAGTTGCTCTCACTCCATATCTAAAAATTGAAATTAGAATAATCAAATAGTTTTGCAACATCACTACTTATAATATGGCTCAGTTGTTTTAATGCAAAACAGCAGCAATTTTTGCTGATGTAGTTTACATGATGCTTTCATGATAGTGACATATCTATACTCAGCCCTAGCAATTTAAAGTTTGTTACTTCTTGAATAATATTGTTATTAAATTTTATTAGAGTGTCACTTGTGTAGTTCGATAATAACGGGTTAAATTAAATGTTGATTGTTTTTTATAGTTTATAGCGGGCTTATTCAATAAAAAATAATTATTTGTTTTATACAATGGTAGCTTGCGGTTCTTTGGTAGACGAGCCTGCTCCTTATTATATTGCAGTAGAGTTACATTGTTTGCAAAAACACAATATATCGCGGTATATTGTTGCAATATAGTAAAAACAATAGTGGGCCTAATACACTACCTTGGGGAACGCTAACTTTGACTGTATTCTTATTGGATTCATAACTGTTGAGAATTGCATATCGTTCTTTAATTTTAAATAGTTACATAATATATTAAAACAGCTACCAAGCAAACCATATTGCTATATTCTTTCTAACAAAACTTCATGATCAATACAATCAAACGTTTTGGTTAAGTCTACGAATTTTGTCAAGACGTTTTTGCTTTTATCAAATTAGTTGTATATTCAATTTAGAATAGATGCTAGAGCACTTATCGTTGATTTCTTATGCGTAAATCCGTGTTTATTATTTGCTAATAAGCTCTTTCGTTCTAGAAACGTTCTTATTGCTAACGTTTTTTCTATTATTTAAAAAAACTAGTAGTTTTAAAATTGACTTATAGTTTTCTATCTTATTTGGATTACCTTTTTGGAAAATTAGAATTATTATATATATTATTATAAGAGAGCGGTTTACTTAAGTACATACATACTAATTTATTTTATTATTGTGGTAGAGAAGTGATCTAACTCGCTAGATTCTTTTAGTCCTATAATTGTATTTTACACTGCATTTTTTGTTACGCGTTCTAAAAGAATGAAATTCTTTATTACTGAATTATGTGGATGACATAAATTATTATAATTGCTTGTTACATTAATACTTTTTGAAACATTAATAATATTATGTTTATTTAACCCGTTGACAATTTTATTTGCATTGCTAATTTTTGTATCATTTAACATGTAGTTATATTCCCTTTTTTTGGTTGTTATTTCTTGCTCTGATGTTTTTTTAAATAATTTTCAAAATTGTTTTTGTCTTATTCCCTGCATTAGTTACCATCTTTTCGTAGTATGAGTTTTGGCCTTTTTCATAACGTTACGATGCAAGTTTTCAGCTTTTTATTAGTAGTCGTTATCAACTAAATCATGTTTGCTTTATGTCTACATACTTTTCAAGTTCATAAACGACTTTCTTGTTGTAGGAGTTACCCAGCCTTTTTTTCTGTTAACGCTTATTCGATGTATCATAACTTCATTGAAACTAATACCAAAATAAAATTATAAAATATTGATTAATGTCGAAAAAACATTATGAATGCAAACTTTGAAATTGTAAACATCAAACCGATTTACAGTAGTTAATTTGTCTTGTTCACTATATAATCGACACGAAAACCGTTTCTTTATCCAAAATGTTTTTACAGGAGAACTTATTTTTTGAGCACACTGGTCAAATAACCCATTATATATAACATTTTTTAAATCTAAACTGTTATTAAAGCTAGGGAAAATATAACAGCACCAATTGAAATTTTTTTCTATCCTAGTAGTTTCTGAAAATAGCCAAATTAGATTAAACAAATTTGTAATATAGTTCAGTATATTGTGTTTTGCATTTCTAATCAAAGCGTTTATATTCAAGTCACCGCAGATAATAGTTTTATTTGTAGTTAGTTTTTCACAATTTTGGAACATCAATTCCTTAAGTTTATCTAAGAATAAGTTTACTTTTGTATGGATATCTGTAAACACAGATTACACTAATAAATTCGTAGTTTAATACATTTTTCCAATGTGCAAGTTTTCCAAATTTAGTATAATTTTGCAGGATGTACCACAGTTTACAAACACTATAAAAGCCACCATAAATACAATATTTCCTACTGAATAAATTGGCTCTATCATATCCTGGTATGTTTATGTAATTTGTTGCTTGGAGAACGCAAACTCTGTCACACAAAACACATAAGGTTTTTCCTCTTCAAGAAATACTTTCATTTATTTTATTGTTTACATTGTATATTTTAGCAAATAATTGTAAAACTTGGGTCAAATAACGTTATATTCTTTGGATCTTGACTACTATTTACCTCTTGGTTATCTTTAGTTAAAGAGTTGGTACTGTTTTGCATTTTTTTTTCATCAATGTATTTTAGAGGTACGTTGCAAGAGCAATTGAAACAAGAACGGCAAAACAAAGACAGCAAAGCTCGTGTTGTTTTGCCTGGGCAAGCTTTTTTGAGTTAATGGCTACGCGACCATGTAAGAGTGATTCATAAAAAACAATTAGACAAACTTGAAAATTATTGAAAACGCAATTATTAAATTATTTTGACCTGATGCTGTTTTTGAAGTTGATGGTTCTTGTTGCATCAAAGAGTTTAATATTATGTTGGAGTGATGTTCCTGATCCAGTTGAAGATAAGCTTTAATAGAATTGGCAGCAGCGTGTCTTGTTCTCTTTATTAGTTGTTGTTCACAAATTCCAGCTTTTGCTAATGTGGATACTGCTCTTGAACGGTGCGAGTGGTTAGTAATTTTATTTTGTTTTGTGTTTAATCCTATTTTTTCTGCAGATTCTCTAGTAATTTATCTTGTTGTCATTTTGCAGGTATGAATTTAGAGTTAAAAACAAATGGTCTGTTATAATATTTAAAGGACGTTTATTCAACAACTTTTAAAATCTTACTGAGCATATGGTTTTGTTTTTCTTGTTTTTTATTAGCCATTTACTATCACAGCACTTTTACGCTCCCCCTGGAGATGTTTAAAAAAATATGGAGTTGTATTGAAGTTGCCCTGTTAAAGTCTCATTTGCCAATTTTTCTTTTTTAAAAACATTAATTATGGTGCCAACTGCTTCTCCTCCGCCCTATGCTAATTCATAAGCGGCTATTATATGAAAAAACTTTTTTGTGGAATTTTTTTTTTAGTAAGAGAAATTGAACAATCAAGTCTTTTTTATAATTTTTTTTGTAACAATTTCCTCTTTGAATCCCGTGCATTACGTGCGAACTTAAACTTAATATCTGTGAACGGGTTGAAACTAATAAAAAATTTTATGTAGTAAATAGACTGTAAAATTCTGGCAGTGGTATTCTACATTGTTTTAATTATATAGTTTGTGTAATCTTGTTCATTTCTCCGTTTCATGTTGAAAGCCCAACTTGCTAAAATTGTCGCAACTTCTTCAATTGTATTTGGTAATTCTAAATCAAAATGATTAGTCACACAAAATTTCTTAAACTGTTTAAAAATTGTAGAACTTTTTTTTGTGTTCGCCGGTACGTTAGCTTCGACCTTTTTAGCTATTTTTTCTATAGAAGCACTTCCAAAACGAGCCATAATCGGTTTTTTAATTACCTAATACAAGAACAAAAATGCTAACATTATCACGTAATGCAAACTGTCAGCTTAACTTTTAACAGAAATCACATCATTTTGTTTAGTTATGGCGAAGCAAAGTATAAGTTTATCCGGATATTTTGCATGTTGTTTTTTTATCTGGTATTAAAGTCTGTTTCTAAGGTGTTGTTATGAACTTTAATCTACACCATTATCACCATAAATTTATTTATTTTATGACATACGTTTTTCAAAACCTTATTGTGTTTTTTAGGGTAGAATTCTGTTTTTCAATACAATCCTTTATTTGCGTTTTATTGTTTTCATCAGAGATACTTACTTTTTTATGTTAGGATTGAGTAACACAAACTTGCTAATGGAATAGTCTTGTCCAATTTTGCTTTTTGTTTCCTGTTGAAGTTTTTCAATTTCCTCTTTTTTATTACACCTAAGTAGAACACCTACATTTTTATATCGCTTCTCTTGGGAAATCCCTATTTTTTATTTTATCTAGTTTAATTATTTGTTAGCCTTTTTAAGTATTTTATTACTCGTTTGTTGAGTTATAGGTTGTACCACCATTACCTCTTTATTGTTTAGCTCATCGCTGTGTGTTTTAACAGCGTTTTTAGGGTCATTTAGACCTATTTGAGATTGTAGAATGTTTTTATTTTAAGTTTTTTGCAATTTGACTTCCTTAAATAAACAATCGGTATTTGAATTAATTTTTTTTTAAATTACCTAGTAAACTTGTAAGGTTAACGTTCCTGCTATTTTCACATATTTGCGCTTTTAATTTATTCATTTCCAATTTCAAACATTTCACTTCATTTAAAAAAAACTTCATGTTATGTTTTTAATTTCTTAATTATAAATTCTTCTCTATTTTGTTTAGATTCCTCATATCTGTTCAGATTAGAAATTTTATGTTAATGACTTCTTAGTTCGGATTTATTTAAAATTTTTATCTTTAAATTTCAAAATTTTAGCAGTTTTTATGGTATACCGGGTGGTGCAACGTAAGGGATGAACATAGGGATTTAACATGTAAAATTAGTTTTATGGGATTTTCTGCTCTCCTGTTTATTTTAGGGCAAAAACTGTAGAGAAACAAATGTTCAAAATTAAAAGCTGCATACAAAACTGTTTTTAGATTTGTTATTGAGCTTTTGGTTTAGGCGCAACTTTAATAATATATTCTAAAATTTTTGTTAAATTGTAGCTATTGCCATGCCTTTTGTTTCTTTTGTATGTCAAATGTTGAAAAAATATTCTGTGAATTTTTTTTGCAAAACGTTAACTGTCAAATATGAATGTCTATTCGAATATAGAACGAGTTTTTATTATAAAATATTATTATGCTGGAAATAGTTACAGAAGAATACAGGATTTATTTTCCATAAAATATGAAAATAAACCAATACCAAGCATAACAACAATTTTAAAACTGGTTAAAAAATTTGAGAGCACAGCTAATGTATCAGTCAACACAGGTACTGGAGGCAATACCAGAATACGTCATAACGAAGAAAATGAACAAATAGTATTGACTATGATAAATCAAAATCCTACTTATAGTATAAGACATATTGCGTTTGAATGTGGTATTCACCATGCAACAGCCCTCAGAAATATTAAAACACAGGGATATAAATCTTATAAATTTTAATGGCATCAAAAGCTTTTACCTGATTTAGAAAGTAGAAACATTTTTTGCGAAATTATGCAAGTAAAAGCAAATCGTTATCGACACTTTATTTCCCATATCTGTTTCACTGACGAAAGTACATTTATTTTAAGTAACGAATCAAATGTTCAAAATAGTCGTACTTGGGACAAAGAAAATCTCCGTTTGAATGTATGCACGCACAGTCAATATCCTCAGAAAATTAATATTTGGGCTGAAATTTTTAACAACAGGATAATAGGGACATTTGAAATTACGAGAAATTTGAATACGAATAGTTATTTGGAACTTCTGCAGAATAATGTTGGTTCTGCATTGGAAGATGCAGCTCATCCAGATCAGGATATTTGGTTTTAACATGATGGGTATCTGGCTCATTATAGGATAAATGTACGAGAATATTTAGATTTTGTTTTCCCGAATCGTTGCATTGGCCGGGGTGGTGAAAGAAATTGGCTTTCAAGATCTCCAGCTCCTTGCGATTTTTTTTTATGGGGACAAAATTTATTCTAAAAGATATGGGAATTTATATTTGTTAAAAGAAGCTATATTTGAAGAATGTTATCGAGTTACTGCCAGACAATTAACCAATGTTAGAACTGCGTTTTACAATAGACTGAATTATTGTCTTGCTGAGAATGGTAGCTTATTTGAATATTTATTCTAATGTCTTTAATTTTTGTGTTATTTTTTTAAATTTTATAATTACTAATAATAATGTTTTGTTTGATTTGATTCTATTTATCAGATAGGTTGACGTTTATAAACTTCAATCATTGACGTTTATAAATAATTTTTGTAAAAAAAAGTCAATAGGTACAATTTTATCAGAAATATTGGAATTTATTTTTTAAGTTGCGGCTAAACCAAAAGCTTAATAACAAACATAAAAACAGTTTTACATGCAGCTTTTAATTTTGAACAACTTGCCTCTCTACAGTTTTTGCCGTAAAATGAACAGGAGAACAGTAAATTACATAAAACTAATTTTACATGTTAAATCCTTATGTTCACCCCTTACGTGCACAACTCGGTATATTAGTGCACTTTACACACTTTATATTTGCAACTGTAACTTTTTTTTTAATTTTTACGTTAGTTTTTGTTTTGCAAAGAGGGAGATTTGTCAAACATGTCTACCTAGTCCGACATAGCGTACAATAAACTTTTATTTAATAAATTGATAATGCGATGGAATTATAAAGCCAAACAAGTGTACTTACATTTTAGTGTCATTAATGGGTCGATTCTGTGCATAAATCTGTAAATTTATAGATTTATAAATTTACGAGATCCATAACGCGCGTTCTTACATTACTGTATAAAAGTGCAATTCTAAACAGACGTCTGTAAACCGTTCTTGTATAAACCATAATTTGAAACACCGCTAGCTTCACGTTTGTTGTTTACTGTAGTTATTTATTAATTTATAGATTAGATGTAAACGTAAAAGTTGTATATTATTTGCGGTTAGTCAAGGTTTTAGTATAATCAAGAAGATGAGGATTGCGAATTCAATAGAATGTGAAACATTCTTACTTATTGGTTTAATGTAATTTTAAATATATCATATTTTTCTATTTAAAATATCATTCAAGAGGACAAAAACAGAAAACGGATGCAGAATGCAAGTCAAGAACAATATGAGTTGTAATTATTGTATATAAAATGACTACATTTTTAAAAGCAATACAATAGATTTTACAGTCAACGCAGGATATCTGATAAATAAATTATAAAACTTGACTTCAAAATTAAATGCAATGGAAAACGACCCAGCATTGACAGTCGAGGAATGGAAAAAAGTAAGCGATAATTGTAAATGCACCTGTAAAATTTTCCTTATTACAAATGTGATGAAATGATAATGATGTTTATTTCTTTTTTTTCCAAAAAAACTGGATCTGGACCAAAATTAAAAGCTAAAATGACTCTTTTAGAAAAAAGGGGATTGTCAGTATAGGATAAGGTTACAGTAATAGAAACAAAAGCTACAAGTTATAAAGGAGTCAAAGAACAACAATTAATTGCCATCCAAACTGAAATTCAACATCAACAAGCACTCCTTGAAAATAATATAGCTAAAATAATATCTCATTATGATAACTTGGAGACCCCATTTTATATAATACTATTTGCAGTCATCGATCAACCAGTAGAACAAGAAAATCAAAGTAAATCATCAAGAGATTCAAAAAAATAAACTTAGTGAACAAAGAAGGAAAAAACCTCTATCTGCGCTGGCAGAAATCCTGATAAAAGTCAGTAAAAGTTTAACGGTTGCAAACCGTAAAATATTAAAAAGCGTGAAAACATTTTGTGACCAATATGTCAAAATTGAAAAAGGAAAAACTGTTGTAAAAAAAAAACTGAAATTTGAGATAGCAAAATTTAGGTTTTTGTTTTTGGTTTTCATTTTTAATAATTCGACTAATTTAAGATTTTTAGTATTGTTATTTTTTGATTTGAAAATTTTAATTTGCTTACTAAATTACTTTTGTACAGTAAAAATTATTTCTGATCTATTTTGTCCTAGCTTCTCTTCCCAATCGAAGTAAATTACTCCTTACTTGTTCTACTAAAAACAAAACTATAATTTATAATGTGTAAAATAATGTACAATTGGAATCATATTTTTCAAATTTGTGTATTATTCTGTCAATCATTGTATTACTTGGAATATGCAAATTTAGGTATTTTACACTAAACAAGGCACTTACTTGACGAGCATTATTACCGGTTTTTGACTTTTTCTTTCATAACCGTAAAACAGAAATGACATTGTATGTAAATAAATGCTCTTGTTTGCTTCTATGGAATTCCAAATTTTTTTAAAATACAATTTTTAGTTCATCTATTTTTCGATTCTGGGAAATTTATTGTAAACAATAGTATAGATAGATGTAGATTTTTTTTACAAATCATTAATTTACATTTTTTTCTTAAAAAATTCAACATTAAAGATTTTGTATTGAAACCACTATGCTGCGTTTTGCAAGTCATCACCCGGTATACTGATATTATAAAGTTTTTCCTATAACAGTTTGTAGTTAAAACACTATCAAACTATTTAGAACTACAAAAAAATTGTTTGTTAAATTATTAGCACAAAAACGTTTTGTTTACAATATCTGTCTTTTTTAAAGTCTGTTTTTTTACTGAAGGAGAAGATTACAACTTTTCAAAAATGTATATAACATGTACTACGTTATATAAAACTTGCGTGTATAACGTTTTTAAAGTAAATTATTCTCAATAAACCTAGTTCTTGTTGTTTCTTAAGGGTTTAATGTGTTCCTTAGGTTTTAATTGTAATGTCTAGATTACTTATTCATTTTAACTTATAGAATTTTTTTTTAATGTTATCTTAACAATTTAATGTGCTTAAACTATTAGTGGTTTGCATTTTTAGCTAATTTTTGTAATTGTGCATTTTGTTTTAATTAATTTTTTTATGTTTCTTTTATTTATATAACAATTTGAGGTGGTTTATATATATACACTACTCCACTTTGAGTTATGGAGTACTTTAACGTTATAAAGTTCTGGTCTATATTTTGTAATCTGAAACTTGAAGAGATAAATGGTAAATCGCAAACACAATTTATGGAAGATACGGTTTATTTAAAAATGTTTAAAAGAAAACCTTACACCAAAATCCGTTTCTTTAAAATCAAAAATTAATTCTGTACATTCTAGGAAACAGAAAATGATAGAAAGAACTGGTTAAAACCAAAAATTAAATAACTTTACCAAGAACTCAACAACATAAATATAAAATTTTATATTCTTTTATCAAATTTATCTTCTTCGTTAGATTAATGACCTTGATATATTGGAGTTTGATATTAGAGACTATGTATTGTTTATTGGTAATAATCGTAATTTATTCTAACCTTTGTAAGAAACTAATCAATTTACGCAACTTTTAGCCGCTTCTTTTACATTCTTCTAAATCTTATTTTCATCACATAATAGCTTTTATTAATAAATCTGAGGCTAAACACCATCTCGTAGGAACGGAGCTACGTTTCCTACATGTATAATAGCTTTCCTATTTCTTTTCTTTCTAGAGTTTTACTTTTGAATTCTAATTCTAATAATAGTATTGATTATGTACATAACTTTCAATCGAGACTTCTTAACTTTAGTGTTACTTTCACTTCTCAAGAACATAATTTGTCAAACTCGAGGCTTTATTATAATCTGCCTATTAATATTACAAAAAAGCATGTCAAAGCTTTAGCAGTTAGTTCAAAAAATGTTATTCATTCTTTAAACTTGCTTGACAGTGACAAAATTAGATACAAAATTCATAATAAATTAAACAAAATTTTAAATAACTTTAAATTTATATTTTATCCCAGTTTCGATTCAATTTATAAAGCTTGTATCTCGTTAAAATCAAAAATTAATACTAACAATCTAATAATTTCTAAAGCTGATAAAGGCAATTGTATTGTTGTTTTTTCTCTTTCAGATTAGGTTAATAAAGTTAATTTCTTAATGTTTGTAGTTTTAAATTGTTTTCTAAAAACCCTATATTTGTTTTTCTTTTATATCTTAACTTCACTCTTGTAATTTAATTCTTAATTCTCTAGAAAATTGCAACTTTCATTATTTTAAGTTTATGAATCTTTCTATACTTCTTTTTTTATAGTCTACCAAACGTTCATAAACTAAAAATTTGTCCCGTTATATCATTTTGCCACCTTTCTGCATCTAAACTTGCTTCTTGGCTTGATAACATTATTATTATTTATTATAACTTATTCTAACTTTACTAATCAATATACTATTCTTAATTCTTCTGGTCTTACTTCTAAGAATGAAACTATTTTTTTTCTTTCTTTATTATTTCTTATTTCTTTTGATGTTGTCAATCTTATTTCTTCAATTCTTGTTGAAGAATGTATATCTCTCATTCGTAAGCTACTTTTTACTTTTACTTTTACTTTGTTATTTCTTTGACTCAGTTTATAAACAATTTTTTTTCAAATTACATAACGATTATTATTTACAATTACCAGTTATAGCTATGGGTTCAAACACTTCTCTCTTTGCTGCTAAAATATTTATGAATAATATTGAAAATACATTTTTTTCTAATTTTTTTTATCTATGATGATTACTTTTTAGTTTAAATATGTGGATAATTGCAGTGTTCTATTTAATGGTTCTCTAAATGATCTCAGTTATTTGAATAATTTTACTAATTCACTTTATCACAAATATAAATTCAATTATGAAATTGAAAACAATAATTCTCTTTCTTATTTAGATCTGTTTTTCTACGTAATTATAAAAAAAATTTAATTTAATATATATCGTTAACCAACTTATAAAGATTGTTTAATTTTTTTTATTCTAACTATCCGTATAATCATAAAATTGCTTTTTTTTCGTTCTTTATTAAATGGTCTTGATTCTATACTTCTTTTAAAAACCAGTTTAGATAAAAAATCGAACATTATCATTCAACTTGCCAATAATAATAGTTATTTATTTCTTTTTAACCCTTATTTATAGAATTCGTTTTTTTTTATTTATTTAAAAAAATTTTATATATAATAAATGTAGTAGTAATGGTATTAATCATTCTATTTTTTACTTTACTCCCTTTTGTCTTTTTTTTAATGTTTAAACAATGTAATAATTTAATTTTTTTTACTAATACTAATTTAAAATCTTTTATTGCTAATAATAAGGACTTTATTTCTGTTTTATATAAATCTGGTATTTAGAAAATTTCTTGTACTTCTTGTTATTCTTCTTATGTCAGTCAAACTGGAAGAAAATTTAAAACTAGATTAAAAGAACACATTTATTTTATCTACTGATCATACATTTTTTTTTTTTGATGAAATTAATTTTTTTCTTTTGCAATACAGACTATTATCTTAACCATCTTGAAATTTTATAAATTTGCCGTTTGTCTAATAATAAGTCTTCTACGTGTCTTAATAAACTTTTTGATTTAAACACTTCTTTTCCTAATTCCGATCTCACTTTTTTGTTTTTACTTTTTATTTAATTTTTGTCACATTAAAGAATATGCTGGCGTTTGTTGTAGTTGTGTAAAATTTGTTTGCAGATTCGTTGTTAAAATCGGTTGATAAGTTGTTTAAATAAATGTGTAAGTGACTTAGATTTTTTTATCTTAAATTAACATGATTGTATTAAATATTATTATTATTTAATTTATTATTTACATAATAAAATTAAAATTTTACTGTTGCTCATGTGAATGACAACTACATTTAAACGTCCAAACATTTAAATGTGATTTGACATTTTACGTTACATAACATTAAATTGTCTAAATCAAACAGTTTTAGATATTATTAATAAAAACAAATTGTAAATTTAATAAATTGTGGAAAACGCTTAACGGCAAATAAAAAGGTAAAATTGTGTTTTATGAAATTTATTAAAAATACCTAATAAAACATCATATTGTTACTAAGTTTACACTTGTTGGAAAAAGATTATGTTAAATCAGTAAAAGAAGAAGAAGAATAAAACTTATAAAAATAATCAATGTGCACTAAAATCTAAAACTTGTTTTGGATTTAATAATAATTATATTTTCTAAAACTGTTTTTTTTTTTAATAATGATGTTTAACTTTTGCAGTTAATTTTGCAGTATAAACATTTCTACTATAATTTCTATTTGTTTTAGATATTTTATTACTGAAACAATTAAATTGCGTTTGTTTACAGTGACTGACAACTAATATTCAAAATAATATAAATATAATTATCCGTTCTAAATTATTCATTTACAATAGCATTGATGTCAGTTTGTAGAGTTTTATTGTTTACATAGGTTGTATTTGAATAACTTTATAAACTAAATAAATACGTTTTACTGTATTGTATTTGTTTGCCGCTTAATTTAATTTAGAAACCATACTAATCAAGAGCAAAATTTAAAAAAAATGTGCAACCGCAATTTATTGTTATTTTAATATGTTTTCATTTATTTAAAAACAATACACCTATTGTTATAAATTTATATTGTTGTATAGTCGTTATTTAACTTGATAGCTTTCCTTTGTTTAAGTACATATTATTTTTACCGCAGTGTTTACTTTATTTTCTATTTTCTATCTAAACACTAAAATGTCAACGTTGTTCATAAAACAAATTTGTAATAATAGTGTTATTTTTAGCGTAAAATTATGATTGTTTGTTAAATAAAGTAAAACAGAGATTACTAATAATTATGTTTTAAACCAAAATGTTAACTTTATAACCCTTTTCGATAGCTCTGCTATCAACATCAGCGACAGGAATACAAAACTAGCATTAAAAAACTAAATTATTTATACTATTGACGTTCACGTTTTGTAACAATCGATTGATTGTAAAAGGTAATTTCAAAAATTCCAATGGTTCTTGATCGTCATTATTCATTATTCAATATTTATCTTTGAAATTCTGTAAACTTTGATAACAATCAAATTCATTCTTGTTGTTTACTTGATACTTATTATAAGACAAATGTTCTTTAAAACAAGTTTTTATAGGTCTTTTTGTTTGTCCAATGTATACTTTGATTACAGTCTTTACAACTAATTTTATAAATTCTTTATAAATAAATTATTTATCTTGCATTTTCAAGTCTTTAGGATTGCCCAACTAAATTTGTTAACTGTTATTCGAATTTGTGACTAGTGTAAAATCTAATTTTAAAAACATTTTTGAAAAGCATCTGGTATATGCAAGATAATTTGATAATTTAACATATTTCTTATGTATTTTCTTATTGTAGTTACATTTTTTTGTATAATATTTGAACTTACGTTTTCTAGCTATATTGTTTACAGTTTCATTGTTAAAACGCGTTCAAATTTTATAAAGCTATTGTGGTATTTGATGTAGTTGTTTTTGTGTAACATTTTAAAAAATTTTATATGACGTTTTTTTACTTATCTTAGCCGTAGATTGCTTTATGTATTTTTAAATTTTTTTTATAGTTTTACCTAAATACCTTATATAATATAATAATATATACCTTATAAAGATATAATCAATTATTGTTATTTAACAAGTAGTAAATTCGACATGAGATTTTTGTTTTCCTTCTTTCATTCTTTTGCAACCATCGAAATTACACCGTTGTTGGTTGGGAGAGGCGAATTTTTATCACATCGTATGGCTGCTAAAAGAGTGACATGTTTTTATCTTTTTGCAGCTGACGGAAGTTTTCTGGAGCAAGAAATTTAAACAGCTCCAATAAAACAGTAGAAAATTGCTCTCAGAGTCTATTTTGTTTTGTATAAAGATACAAAGAAATCATGCTTATCTAATTTACCGAAGCTTTGATTGTGCAATCGAATGACTGCTGTGCGTGCGTTTTTTGTTTTTTATACCATCGTTTAACTTTCTTTTTTGGGTCAACACCTATAAAACTTGATGCAATATTGACAACTTTGTTATCGAACGCTGCAGCAGTTACCTTTCTACCATGAGTTAATTTAAAATCCCAAGTTTTTCAATTCCTTTTTGATTTGGTTTCCATAGAATTGGTTCTTATGGTACCAACCTCTAATATTCTTTTTTTTAACAGTTTTTTTTAGCAAATCAATTAAAGTAAAGTAATTGTCAAAGTAGAACTTATGCCTTTGATGTTGTGGCATTTTTTCAGTTAGGTAAAGTACTTAGTTTGTTGTAGTAGTAGATTTGTATATTATCCCTAATTCACCACATGATTTAAAAATCTTTAAACTCCAATGATTTAGCTTTTTCGTATAAAAATAATTGCCTTTTGAAAAGGTGGTCGCATTTTCTGCAGTTTGTCAGATTCATTCTTTATCGTTGTTTACGTCGGTAATAAGCAAGTTATTTTAAAGGACTTTAAATTTATTTCTGTTTAAACCGACCTTTTGTGTTAGGGTAAACGGCATCTTAGGTGCTTAATATAACCAATGCATAAGATAATTTATTATGCTCATTATCAGATGTAACGCTACAAACCGCCTAATATTAGATTCATTAGTATTTTCTAGTCGTGAATAAAAAATTAATGTTTGTTCTCTAGGCAGGCATGGAAAATAAATGTAGTGGAAAATATCGAATAAAGTAATAGAGTGGAGTGTTTGGTCTTCTTTGTCGTTTCTTCAGGTCAATCGACTTTAAAATGCAGTATTTTGTGACACAAAAGTTTCACTTTTCTTACTGTATTTGTAAAAAATAATTGAATATTAAATTATTTTACAAAAATTCTAAATAACCAACTTTGCATACTTCTAATACTTTTGATTTGATTTAGCTTTAATTGTACGTCTTGAATTACCACTTGCAATTGTTACTCTTGTTTTCTACATTTTCTACGCTTTCATCTTTAGTATTTTTTTTCTCTGAAACCCAAACTTTGTAGTCGCTAGTATCTGCAGAAGTTATTTCTGCTATATTGTCTGCTATGTCTGAACAGTGAGCATTTAGGGCGCTACCAGTTTTTGCAAGCGTTTTCAACGGAACACAGAGTTGCTCAGTTTGATAAAAATAGAAAGTAGAGATTGCATTGTCTTTTACTGTAGACAGGGATTGCATTGGCCCCTACTGCAATATAAAAACGTCAGAACTTATAATTAAAAATTATTGAATCAAAGATTTCTGAATATTACGTGACATTCACACCTGTTGGTAGCATTTGCATACAACATTTGTAACACATATCTGTAATTTACGAATTGTAAAGGTTTTAAAAAGAATAAAGTAGATTGTCGACTCACCTGTTTGGATAGTTTAAATCAGAGATGCTCGTAGATCAAGTTGTTAGTACTCAAATTTGTCTGGTGAGTCGGTGTTTTGCGTCACCTTTCCTTAGAAGTAGAAAACCAAAAAGGAAAAAAAAGTTTGGGCTGTGCAAAAGATGCTCAAACCCGCAATCCCAATTATGCATTGAGAATAAAACAACAAAAAATTATAATAAAGTCAAAACGATTTTTTCGAGATTAGTACTGCATAACAGTGAAAAACTTAGCAAAGAGAAAAAAAACAAAAATATGACAGCCAAGTTTCAGACTAAAAAGTTTAGTCGTCGGCACACCCCTAATTAGTAGTACATAAATTATCTACAAAACTCACCTGATAACGACACAGTATCGTACGAAGTGAATTTAAATTACAGTAAGTTTGATAACATAGTTTAATATCATTATATATTATATAAACAAAATTAAAGTTACATTTTGTTTTAATCAAGAATTCAATAATGTTTATTTTAGATTTAAAAGTATTTAAGGCTTTAGATTGAAATACGTTTAAAATAAAATCAATAACCGAATGCAATCGCTAAAGTTAAGTGGTTTAAACGCATTTACGCTATACGCTATAACGTTTTATTTAGAGTGATTTCACCGGACCGAATGACGTCATACGTGCAAACAAGATAAAAAATGCTGGTTTAGCAACCCTCCTCAACACGAAATATGAGCAACGTACTTCTATGTCTTCTTACAAACAAAAATTATAGAATCCTAAGAGTAATTAACAGGATATTGAAACGTAACATTAATTTAAATGAGTGTTGTTTTTAACAAATTGGTGCTATAGAGATCTTAGCATGTTGGTAATTGGATTTGCTAACCGCGAAAATTCGAAAATCGTATTGAATATTAACACGATTGCAATCCACCAACGAATATAGTGAAAAGTAACTATATCAGTACAATTGCAAAAATTACCACCAGAGAGAACCAGTGTACGGCCGTTTCAACCTTTTGGGGATCATCAGCACTGGGAAATACTTTCTGTTGTATTTCCACAATTATACTGATATATTTCTATAGCTTATATTCATGTTTCCTTCTAATAACATATAAAAGTGTTGTGGCTGTCGCCATCTCGTGGTTAACAAGCCCACCTACGTCGCTGTCGCCATATCGTTAACTACGAGATGGTGACAGCCACAACACTTTTATATGTTGTTTTTAACTTTCTACCAACATTTTAGTTCATGTACGAAATTACATCGGGATTTCAAGCGTATCCTGCACCGTTTACGGCTAAAAACATTGCTAATCAATGCAATTTCTACCCTCGCGCGACTACTATTAAAACGTTGCCTATTCGACAGTCCGAAATTTATTAACATTTCCTATAAGTTTAACTAAACATATCACACATTAAAATCAGCACATAGAACATAGTTTTTAAAATACAAATAAAAAATAAAACACTTACCTTAATTTATTACTGCAAGAATTTTTTATATTTACAAAATTTATCAAAATATCTTTGTCTTTGTAGGTTTACGGGTAAGATTAAAATGGTTGAGTATTGTGCCACAGTGGTTTTTGTTGTGTTGTTAAAAAATGGTTTTCAAGTCATTGGTAAAGAACAGATTCTTTAGAATTAAAAAGATTGGTATGTTGCATAATGACATAGATTGTCAAAAGTTAGGTGCTTTTTCAAATTTTATTAATGTTTATTAAAATAATCAATTACAAGCGTAAACAAAAGAAATTTGTACACGATTTGGACATAGCAAAAATAAACTTAATAAAAATTAACAGAATTATGTAGGAATCTAGCAAGTTTTTGAATTAACGGTCAATTTTATATAAAAGAATATGGTACTGTAATGGGAGATAGCTTAACGCCGTTTATTGCCAAATTATTATTTATTATTTTAGTTATTACTTATGGAAAAAATTGAATTTGATTTGAAACAAGATTTAGAATATTCTTTCTAGAGTTTGCCTAAGATATTCAGATGACGTTATTTGTTTTCATTTATACCAAAATTTGTAATCCTCCACAATTTGTTAATAATTTCTTACAATCAAACTTACCTATCAAACAGAGATTGAAAACTAGTTACCGTTTATAGAAAGGGGAGAGTCAGCCAAAACTGAACATTCGGGTAAAACAAGATACTTCCGTTTTTGTTTTTACTACTATTGCCATTCATCGTAAATAACTAAAGTTAATAACGGCGCATTTGATTTAATACGAACACATTGACGAAAAAGTGTGGTTACGTCAAAACGTTTACGCGGCAATCAAGTGCTGGTTGTCCTGGCTACATCAATTCATACAATTGTCAAATGCTTTCAAAGAACTGCTTGTTCTCTTATTGTAAATTGTTTGGTGACCCATTCACAAAAGCGGTTTATGTCCAAACAGCTGTTAATGGCTTTAAAACAAAAATGAATCTATCAAATTTGGATGTCTTTAAAAACTGGATGTTTGAGCCAGCTGAGACTACTAATAAGCAATTTATTGAGAATGATGTTAGAAAAAATGTTGGTTAGATACGTTTACTTCAACAACACATTTATCGTGTAACTCTTTTAAGATCTACAACACCGTTACAATCAATTCAGTATCAAAAAATTCATCATGTAGCTCTTCCAAGACCTACAACACCGTTACAACCGTTAAAAGGTTGTTTTCTTTCTGTTTCTACTAAACAGTTTGATGGAACTTCTTCTTTCACTATTACTCCTGAAACTATTGTTCCAGTTTCACACAACGAAAGACAGTTCAATCTCAATGATAGAAGAAGGGGCAAAACTGCTATCCTTACTTCAACGAATAAATTTGAAATAAGTATAAAAAAAAAGTTAAGTAAAAACTAAAAAAACAAATAAAAATTTAATAAACAGAAACTTGAGAAAAAAATTCATAAATCAAAGAAAGTTAAAAAAGATTGACAAACTGAGTAAACCCAAAAAAGTTGAAGAGGCTAGTTCTGAAGAAGAAAACGACGACGAACTAGGTTTATATTGCATCAAAATTTATTCAAATTTAAAGTCTCAAGAAGGGTGGATAAAATGCTAATAGTGTGGTGGTTGGGCCCATGAAACATACACCGGTGTAGAGACCGACAAAACTAAAATATTCTCATTTGATTTTTGTAATGGATATGATTTTGATTTCTATAATAATTTAATTTGATAGTAACCGTTTTTTTTCAGTTAACTATTTTTTTTTAAATATCAATATGCGGTATCCTGTTTTATCAAACTAGGCGGCTAAAATAGGATACTTGGACTTATTTTTGAAAAACGCGTAGATTTTTGTTACATCACTTGTATTTCAAAAAACAACTAATTAAAATTATTTAAAAAATGTATCCTGTTTTGCCCAACTCTCCCTTACTGTTGTAATAAAAAATAACGGTAAATTAGAAATTGATATCTATTGCAAAAACACTTGTACTAAAAGATTTATAACAATTGTAACAATTGTATACAAATCAAACTTGTAACTTTGAATTTTTTGATTCATAGTTTGAATTTTCTTTTATCGAAACAAAATTTTAATGAAAAACTTTGGTTTATTAAAAAAATTGCAGTATCCAATTGTTTTAACGATGAAATTATAAACAATATAATTAGAAAAATAAACAAGCTCTAAAATTATCCAAAAAACTATATTTCAGGAATACATACGATAAGAGAATAAATAAAAAGTATGTTTAATTACCAAATTATCCTGCATATACCAAAAATTTTTCTAAAATATTTTTAAAATTAAATTTTAAAGCAGACACAAGCTTAAATCACAGTATACAAAATTTGTTTGGCAATCCTAAAGATTTAGTAGAAAAGCAAATTAAATCGGGAATATATAAAATTTATTGTAAATACTGTAATTAAATATACACCGAGCAAACAAAGACATGTATCAAAATTTGTTTTAAAAAACATTTGGCTTATATTAAAAATTGACGTTTAGAAAAATCTGGTGTTGCTACACTTGAGAATAAACATAGTATAAAAGACAGTTTTAAACAAATCAAGAAGAGTGAACTTGATTGTTATAAAAGTTTACAGATCTTTAAAAATAAAAACTTGTAAATTAATAATGACGATCAAGAACCAATGACATTTTTTTAACTAATTAGCTTTTACAATAGATGATATGTTACCAAGCGTAAACAATGATAGTATAAATAAGTTAGTTTGTTAACATTAGTTTAGTATTCTTGTCGCTGATGATGATGTATAGCTATCAAAACGCGTTCGAATGTTATTAAGGTATTGTGGTATTTTCTGTAGTAATTTTTGTTTAGTGAAATAAAATTTAAATATTCTTGAAGCAACAATTATGATAATACCCATCAGTTTAGAATAAAAACAAACAATAAAATAAAGTCTAAATTTATAATTTATTACAATTTTATTATTACTTTAAATATTAAATGTATTGTTAAGAAAAAAATTGTTTTTAGTTTTTAATTAATTTTATACATTTAATTAAAGTAAAAATAATTACTCAGCAGCTAAGTATTATCTATAACTATAAATATTATTTCAATTTTTTTTTTAAATAAAGTTTTTAGTTAGAATTTGTTATAAATATTTAATTTATATTCAAATTTTATGGCAGTAATTAGCATACATTTTATTTGATTTAAAAATAACTCTGGTGACATCAAAGAATTTAATTTAAACTACAGTTACTAAATTTGATACTACAAAGTTTTTATCGGCAATCTACAAACTTGTGTGTACTCAACTGAATTGAAACATTAAAGTAATCAAATAACATTGATTTTATATGTATACAACTTTTTCTTTATTCGTAACGTTATTCATAAACGAATTACGTATAAAATATTAATTTAGTTTAAATTAAAAAAAAGAAAGTGATCACTTTGTAAAACAGTATAAGCAAATTTATTTTTTTACAATGTTAACGTTATTACTTGTATGTTGTTAAAATACGTTTTAATTATGGTTTTTAAATAGTTTTAATTAAAAACTTATAATATATAATATTAATTTATTATACCATATTAATTATTATCGGTATGTAATATTTAACATAGAATTTGCTAAAAATATTGAAATACTATCAATAAACTTATAGTGCCAGATACATATATCTCTAATTGGATCAAAAAACTTGCAAAAAATCAAAAATTATTTCACAAAATATATTTTATTTTTCATATTTTAAATTTAATTTTATGTACATGTAGTTTCGTTTATTCTAATTATCGTTGATATTAAATGCATCGCAGAAGCACAAAAATATTATTGATTGAACTACTTTTTTTAGGTTTTACTATTACAACATAATCTACATTAATGTACATTTAATGTACTGTATTCAAATAAATTATTAATGATCATTAATTTCACTTTTACGAATTTTATAAAAAAATGTTCATTTAATCAAATTTTGTGTTTTATTCTTAAGTTTGTTTATTCTGTTTTAATAGAAAACAAGGATTTATTAAGATTTTCAAGGAATTTATAAATATGTCTGATGCGGATTTCTTTAAAATTTTGAGGAGCATTGAATTGTATAAATGATTTACTGAGACTTACTATATATTTGCTAATGATTTCAAATATTTATGTCAATTTACCGACGAAAAACTGGATATGTAGTTAACAGAACGCATTCGCATTATGTTTTTTTGTTTATTGTTACGTTTTGTGTTTTGCTTTTTGTGGTTGTTACAAATGTAGTAAACTGCATAACAACAAAAATACAAAATACAAACAAGACTCCTGAATTAACATAAGTGAAATACTATGGCAAGGGCATCTCATAGTATAAAATTACTATTGATGCGTAACTAAATGGCTATAGAGATGGAAATGTTGAAAGTTATACCTGCGTAATTTAAATAAGTTTAGAATATTACAACGTATAAACATTGTAAGGTAACAATGTCATTACAAATGTAAAAATGCCACCATAGTAAACCACTGGACGGTTGTTTTGCTGTTTTGGGGCTCTTTAGCAGTAGGTGAATCCTCTACTATACTTTCACAAATGCATTGACGGTCCTGTAGCTTTATATTTATAAATACTGTAATTAACTTGACTGAAATGCGATAACAGAGCCATCTTACAGTATAAAAACTGTTCGAGATGTTCATGGTGACCCTCTTAAACGGACCACTTATTTTTCTTACTTACTTTTCAATCTAATTAATTAAGAATTACACAACTAAAAATGAGAGTAATAATTCTAAATTAATAATTTAAAGTAAGTACGGGTAGAGCAGAGGAAACGCATGTTTTTTGAACTGCTAGTATGCGGCGACGAGAGAGGGTATTAACCTCGAATGAACGTTGGCAGACTGCGCCTACAATGCAGTTTTAGTTGCTATAGAGCGTTGTAACGTAGAGCATCGTGTGTTCGTTATCGAGCAGTACTTTAGAAACAATGATTCCGTAGTCACAGTGCAACGTCTTTTCCGTAACAATTTTAGAGTTGGACGTCGAGGTGCAGTGCCTGATCGAAATACTGTACTCCGATGGGTTACAGCGTTTAGAAGTACTGTATCTGCGATGAAAAAGAAACCACCTGGTCTTTCCCGTTCAGTACGAACTCCGAAAATATAGACCGAGTGAGAACGGCAGTTGTTGCTAGTTCGAAGCAATCGGTTAGACGACAAGCTATAGTGCTGGGTATGTCACGCCGTTCGCTTTATCTCATCTTACATGATGGTCTTAAGTTTCACTCGTACACGGTAATGATTGTCCAGCAGCTTAGTGAAGGAGATTTTGTGCAGCGCATAGACTTTTGTCGCGTAATGAACGAAATTTTTACGGAAGATGCAGATGCAACAGTCTTCTTGAGTGATGAAGCACATTTTTATGTAGACGGTTTCGTCAATGTTCAAAATTGTGGGTTTTGGGCGTCGGAGAACCCACATCAATTACACCAAAGATCTCTCCACAGATTAAAAATAACAGTGCGGTGCTGCATTTCAAAGATGGAAATTGTTGGACCCTATTTTTTTGAAGCGGAAGGAACTGCAGTTACTGTGACATCAGCGCGCTACGTTGAAATGCTAAACAACTTTCTTCTTCCAGAACTTAAAAGGCGTTAAGTGAACATAAGAGAAATATGATTTTAGCAGGACGGTGCCACAGCTCACACGGCAAGAGCATCCATGGAAGTGGTTCGACAAATGTTCCCAGGACATGTTATTTCGAGAAATGGTGATGTTCACTGGCCTCCTAGCTCACCCGATTTGTGGATATGCGACTTCTTTTTGTGGGGATATTTGAAATCAAAAGTCTACATGAACAAGCCTCGCACAATCGATGACTTGAAGAATTCCATTCGTCAGGAAAATGAACCCGTGCCGACTCAAATGTTGCAGAAAGTAGCTTTCAGTAGAGGATCCAAATTTGTATCCAGCAAGAAGGACGTCATCTCCAAGACATTATTTTTCGAACCTAATTAAAGTATGTATATTTAAAAACTGCATTAAAAAATTTATCACTTAATGCTTGTTTTTATTAATTTTATCAACCCGTTTCCCAGTCATACAATAATGAAAAACATGCGTTTCCTCTGCTCTACCTGTTTGGATATTGGCATTCTCTGAATAAGCAAATGACAGTTAAAAATTAAAGTAAACGTTTCACTGCTTTTAGAACTGCATGCTTAAAAATAAGAAGAAACAAGCTCAGTTGAGTAGAGACATATTCTAGAAAATAAGAATACGTACTTAAATTGAGAAGAAAAGAATACACTTAATTTAAAAATTTTTAGTACTTTTAGTTTTTGAAGAGTTCTTCAAATGCTTAAATAATACTTAAAATAAGAAAAAATGATTCTTAGCTAAAAAATTAAAACTAACTTCTTACAAATAAAGCTTAAATTTACTTAAAATCAAGAATAACTTTTCTGTGTGTGTTACTCCATAAACTTCTGTTTAATAACACAATAAAAATTGTTCATGTAGTAGTTATTCCTTTATTTTATTTTACTCTATTTACTTATTTTGTAGACATACGCTTTGCCCATCGCTTTTTTTGCCACTTGCTTACACCAAAGCGTATTTTATTTTGTATTTGAAAAACAGGATTGCAACTACTTATCCAATGTTGTGTAAAATACAATACAATTTGTGTATTAACCTTAGTATATAGATAAATGTCGTCGCAGAATTTTCGAAAGACAGTTTTGGGTTTTACAACTTCTCTATAGAAAGCATTTAAATATCTTTTACTGTTAAGACAGCGTTAGTAAAAAACGCATGGCTCGACTATTTTAGTTGTACAATAAATTACTAAACGGGATCATATATAATCTATGTTTACTATAAAAGTTCATTTTAAGTATTGGTAAAAGAATTTTTCAAAATCGGATGAGTAGATTATTTTATACACACTGTTACAGGCTTAGAGGTCTTACAAACTTTGTACGGCTTACTCACACCGTCGGAGATAGGGAAGGTTCAAATAAATAAAAATTAAAGGGCGCCAGATCTTTTATAAGTAAAACGATCAAGATAGAAGGTTCAAGCCTGTAACGAATTCCAGGTTCGTAATTCTTGTTGCACTGGTGTTCGTGTAACAAACCAAAAAGAAAGATGTATTACCATAAAGAAAAGATAAAATAGGCATAACAACTTTAATTTAATAATAATGTAGATTATTAACAACGAGTGTATCTAATTTTCAATCCATAAATGCCAGAAGTATCGGCAACACACAATACATAAGTTTAAACAAAGTGGATAGCAAAGAAAATTACATAATCAATATCGTTTGTACACAGCATGCGATACACACAAAATAATTAGTGAAACAACCTCAATGGTATTGAAACAATGATTGTAATTACGGAAATTAACGTAAGCAAAAATTCCGTGAGTGACTTTTCTGACAGCGACAAAATAATTAAATAAACTTACCCACAAACCAGTACCTATTTGTTTTCCTTGTTGAGTGAGCCTGGAATCAATTTGAATCGCAAATCGTGTCAACACAATGACTCACAAAAGCAAGATCTACCTAATTGTTAATTATTAGTGAAAGAAAGTACACATAACCCGATTATCGAATGCTGTTGTACACATTCAGTGAAATTTGGTTTCGCAGGTGTTTGCCGCATTTTAAACGTAGGTTTTACAGAGTGATACTCGTCCCATGAAGGTATTTATCGATATTAATCTCTGATCGATAATGAATCGAAACGTACAGACAAAAACGTGGCGGGACGGTTTGTGACGAATAAACTACTTTAAATACGTAATGAAATTATAATTTCATTTCATTACCATTGATGATATTAGAAACTTCATGTTCTAAACGACACAGGCCATTTTAGGTAGTTGTCGGTTTTACGTCTTGACAGCCAATGACAGTAAAAAGAAAAATCGGCAGAGGGCGTCAAAATCGGAATCTAATTTTAATTCAACCAATATACAGGGTAATATGTTATTAAATTCTTGCACGTAACAACACGAACTTTACTTCTTTACAATATTCGTATTTATAGACTTTTTGAACAAGTTTTTTAAAATGTTATAATATAATCTTTTTAGTCCTATAGTCTCTTCAGTTTTAAGAGCAGTTGCGTTGCAAGAGTAAGAGCTGTATTAGGTCAAATTTATCTTTAAAATTAATAGATTTAAATATAGATTTTATGTAAAACACTGAGTAATCATACAATCGGATGTTGCATTCTTTCGCCAACCATTTTGATGGTACGCTAGACCTTGATCAATGCTGCGTTTTTCATTATTTTCCGGATTCTTGGTGGTGACCATTAAAATATTAGTTTTGATCATCATGTGTCAGGCATACCAAGCAAGTGTCCAAACAACAGACATTTGTTTTTGATTCTCTGGATTATTGTTTTTTTGCTGAGGTTTTATTTCTGATTTCGTCATTGCGTATTCCCTATAATCCTAATATCTCGGCACTGCGTTTTAAATAAATCATTTAAATGACCAGTACTTGACTAATTTTATTAAAATTCTTTATACTGATGTTTGTCTCACTATATATAAATTAGAGATTTTGCCGAGCATTTTGAGTACATTTTTGGAACTCAGCTTTCCGTTGCTTTGCCTACCAAAATTTAATATTTATGTTGAAATTGTGTTTCCATGTTCAATCCTAGATATTTTGATTTTGTTGTAACTAATTATTAAGTACGTGCAATTTAACCGTTTTTTAATACTGCGTGCAAAGCAACTTTATTCTGTTAAAATAAAATAAAAACCATGACTATCTTAACTTAAATGTACTTGATGTACTTATTCAACTCAATTAACTCAAAACTACTTTTTCAAGATATATGACATATGTCATCAAAACAACTTGGAGCTTAAATATTAAGGAGGAAGCTACTATTATATCCAACAGTTTTGAGACTAATCTCTAACCTCCATTTTTATATTCTTTCTATTGACACTTTAGTATGAACTCCATGTTATATGAATCTTGAGCTAGGACCAGCTAGTCATCTGCGAAATTAAACTATATTAAGTGATTCATTCACCCGGATTTAGTTTCCCCTGCAATTTCGGTTTCATTCAGTTAAGGCAACATTAATGGAAATGTTAAAACGCAGTGGGAACAAACAATAACTTTGTCGCAACTTGTTTGTAGCTAAAAATAATTGAGATAAGGAATTACTTTGTTTAACAAATATTGGAATATCCCTATAGAGTTTGTAATAAAAAATATAAAATAATAAAGACGTATAATAAAAAATGTGAAAATACATTTAATAAAAGCAAAATAATAATTTAACCACGGCAGCAATCGGAGACACAGACCTCTGGGTGTGAGCTTGAATGCAAGTAAATACACAGACGTGAATTCCGTTAATTTATTAACTATAACATAATACACTATTTACATTAAAGAAAAAAATGAACATTATTTGAATCTAAACAAGATTTAGAATAAAGCAATATTTGGATTAAACAATATTTGGATTAAACAATATTTTGGCGCCAATCACCTTTAAATTGGTGATGAATAAAAAGCATAAAATCTTATATCTAATTATTAATTGATATTAAATGCAAAAATAGTAAACGGTTAATTTGTTATTGAGTATGATTCCCTAAAAGTTTTAATAACTCAATTTAATTAATGTGAATGTAAAATGTAGTAACTTAATTCCAGTTGACTCACCACATGATATGACGTTATCGGATATCTTCTATTTTTAGCACATTCTTGGTTGAAGTGATAAAATTCTTCAACAACAGCAGGAATAAAACCAATGTATAATAAACTCCAATAACGGAAAATCCATTAATAAAATCAAAATAAACGATCCAGTAAATAAAAAAACCGGAATAAAAGAAAAGAAAAAGAAGGCCCTAAATATAAATAATTAGAATGATTTTTTAAATGACATGATGTACTCACGCTGCATTTAGCAACGGCCTTGAAACAACTTTCTTTGTCTAATTATATTGCGTAACATTGCGAAATCACAACAATTAGATGGAATAAACAAAAATTAAATTGCATGGGTTTTTACGCCATAATCAAGAAAATTTGTCTTCCTTGCATCACTCACGTGAACTCGAAGTGCCAGCTTAAGCTAATGCTCAAGTCGAGTTAAAACAACGCGACGTTGCCAAACTGAATAAATTTACGTGCAATATTAGTTGCAAAAAATAAACAAATGTAAAATTGAATTTTAATGTAATGAACTCTAACGGGACGTTACAAGTTCTTGGATTAGTACTATTAAGCAAGCATTTACATTGAGTCTACAAACGTCATATAAATTTTGTCGTTCTTTTTAATTTTCTTTTCCGTAATTAGTTGTATTTTAAATAATTTATCAACACAAAAGCGCTTAGGAGTAAATCCGCATTGGTTTTCTGATATTCCAACTTAATTTTGTGCTGTAACACTCTTCTAAACAATTAGTTCCAAACATTACTAACACGTACCTCTCTGTAATTGTTTGGGTGTTTTTTCACTTCTTTTTAAAAAAGAGAGCATAGATCACTTGTTTTTGCTCTTTTGGTGGTTCCTATTCTTAAAATGTTTTATTTTTATTTATTTGTATACATATCTATTTTTATTTTTAAAATAGTTTATCTAAGCACCGTGTACACTACGTGTAAATATTTATGATTTAAATTGAATTGACTAAAATTTTTATAGAAATTTATTTGTTATCAAATTTTACAATAGCTGCAATAATATTTAACAAATTTTCAAATGTAGATTAAAGAAGTGTTATTAATCTTTAGATTTTGCGAAATATTTACTAATTATAGATGCATTAGTGTAAATGCAAAAGCGTTCTTTAATACGTTTATGTAGTAGTTTCCTGTGTATGTGTGTCAAATTGGTAAGATGAAAAATTTAGCCTAAGCATATGAACTTCGTCTCAATTTAGACGTAGACTAGTGTTTCTTGTTTTGAATGAATAAACGTTGTTTTTAAATATTTAAAAATTTTGCTTTGAATTGTATAAATAGCAATTTTAACAAATAACAATAATTTCTTGATTATTCAAAAGAACAAACCCAAAATTACTAAAACACAAAATTGTAAATTGTTTAAAAAACAGAACAAATAAGTAATAACTTTTGATTCTAAAAAAAATCCCCAAACGAATTTACTAAAATTGATCTATTGATTCTCTATTATTTCAATATAATAACAAATACGAGTTTTGTAAATTGTTTCAGTTATCATTGCTTCCCAGTTTTTTCAAAGAAATTATAACAAAATCTTGTATTTTGAAATTTACTGTCATTTGCGTTATTGTTAACTTTGAGAGTATTTTTAAACGTTTATATTTAGCAAAGGACGTTAATGGAATACTTTTATACACACATTTTCTTAGTTGTTAATTAAATTATATTTTGGCAATTTTCCATTATCTCAAACGGTGTGCAGGTTTTGTATTTGTATCTGAATGTTTTAAACTTGGCATCGATATAAAAGAATTATTTAATAACTTATATTTGAAGCGTGATTTTAATAAATATTAAGACGTCGTACGTAATAATAACGTATTTTGGTAGTAAAAACTGTCAACTAATTTGTTGTATTATTGTAATCTAAAGATGTGCCAAATTTTAAAGATAAATAGTATTTTGTTTAAACTTTTCTATTGTGGATTTTGTACTTTTACCAGATGTTATTTATAACCGTTACAAAATTTTGTTAAACTTCTAAATTGAAAGATATATTAACATTTATTGTTTCTCTTTGATTTTTTTATAAGTTGTGGACTTTTGTTAAAATATTTGATGCTATTTAAATTTGTTTCTACTTTCCTGGTTAGAGCATGTGCAAAGTTTATAATGCTTAGTGTGTTCTTATTTATAAATTGTAACAAAAATTATTTATTTATTTACCAGTATTAACTGAAACTAATTTTTTTATAGACAAAACTTCTTCCATCAAGAAGAGCGTTTTCGGCAACAAAGTATCTGTAAAAATGGCAGGAACAGAGTCTCCCTTAAGGGATTTAACACATCCGTCGTATAATGAACACCTAAAGGCACATAATGCCGTAACGTTTAAACTTGTCCGAACGGGTAAGTCTTAGTTGAATATTTCAGTACCGTCAACATTGTTGTGCATTATTAAATTATTCAAATTTAATTACAGCAAAAAATTTCGCAATTAAAACGATTATACTGCAGCTTAAATTTTAATTTTTATATGAATGAGTTATAAAATAATGAACACTTTAAATATGAAACTCTCGTTATTACTTTTTTTTGTTTGCGTTGTGTTCTAATAGCATTTAAGTATATGTCGCTTAAGTGTATATGTACGTACTTCACATTTTCTATTATGTTGGTTACATTAATACAATAATAAAAAATAGTTGTAAATAATAGATAGCACAAGTAAATATAATGTTAAAATAGGTATCGTAGTAGTTGTTGCGGTTTTTTCCATTAAAAAAATTAACATTAGTTATGCAAAACCAAACATTAAATTTTTTTTATAGTTAAATATAGATCAGTATTAACATAAATTTTTAATAATTAAAGTACTAAAGTAGAAACTTTATAAATTATTTTGTTAGTTTATTATTTTTTCAGTTTATTTTAAGATTGATAAAGAACTGCACTACAAATAAAATCATAAAATTTATGTTTTATGAATTTATTATTGTAAACGCTCTGTTAACAATATATGATGTCTTGCAATATCACTCAGTTTGGCCATTATTTTTTGTTTACACTACAAATTTAAAATTTAAAATTAGTAACATATTTTTTTAGATTAAATAGTAGGACCATTATTCAGAAATTACTATTTGGATTTTAAAAAAATTATTTAAACAGATATTTTGCTTGTTTACTAAGGATCCCAACATTAAGACATACAGTTTTTTGGCATTTATTAAATGCAGCAAATTTAACAGCATTATCTTTACTATTTTTAAACAAAAATGTTTACAAAATCTATATCTCTAGCATTGCTGACTAATAATTTCACTAGTTTATTGCTTCTACGAGCCAATAGTTGATGTGTATATTAACGCAACCTACAAAACAGTTTATTTAAGAGTATTTATGCTAAATAATTGACATGATTACTAAACTTTATTAACTGAAACTTTCAGCAAAAATTGATCAATCTGTTTTTAAGTAAACATCATATTTTTTAAAGACAATATGCATAAGTTTGAAAAATAATAATATCTAAGTTGTGCTTTATATTAGTCCTTGTTATAATTATAAGCGAGTTTCGGCTTAAGCTTAAGATTTTATATTAGTCATTGTTTTTAGTATTATTCGTGCGACAAAAATGTAACAGCACAAAAATTTTTTGATAAAATTAACCAATAAAGAATGTTTTTATCAATTTTACAAATATTATATTTTTTGTGATTGTTTCAGTGATCTTACTTGTATTAAAATTTGCAGATATGTAAAATGTTGTCAAACTTTAAAACAGATATTCAAAACGCAGATTACGTTTATATTTATGATAACGTTTATATAACAAACTCATCAAAATAAGTAATTAATTATTACGTGAATAACTTAACACTGGTAAGCGCAATAAATAAATTATACGTTTAAGAACTAAAATGATTATAGTTTTTAGATGATAATCATTATTATTATTATTATAAAAATTGCCTTTTTAATTTTGTAAAATTTTATTCAGTTTTATTTGATGTTTTAATTTTAAAAAGCAATTTTAACACATCCCAATTTGTTTTCTTTTATTTAACAGTTTAATAAAAATTATTTTGTAGTCTGTTCAAATTTTACACAAAAATAAGTTAAAAAAAGAAACACTTGTTTAAATTAAACTTCTTACTTAAATCAATACTCACTAAGAATCTATAATTGACAGACATGCTACAGGATCATCAATCAGTAATTTAAAACATGATAAATGTGACAGTTTTGGTTAAATAAAATAAGTCTTAACGTAAAATATCTTTTAAACTAGTTTAGTAACTAAAAACTAAGGCTAAAGTTAGAATACAATACATTTTTAAATAACATATTTATTATAATTGTTTGAGTAGTGCAGAAAATATTAATCTAAAAAATATGGTTAAATAAATTTAAGCAAAAATTAATATAAATTTATATGCTCAAGTAAAAAAAATACATTTAATTTATGGCAATATAGTACTTAAAAAATAACGTGTAACTGTGTTACTACAGTTTGTTAATTTAGAATTAGATAGGAAAAATTGTAAGATCAGAAAACTAAAAAACAAATTTATCATCTTATTTGGTCTTACTTATTATGTTAATTGATTTTATTGTCGTTATTGTAATTTGCTCTTCGTCGGTTGTTTTCCAAGTTATTGCAACACATTGAAACGGACTAACGGTGTGGGAACATTGATTTTTTTCACCCCCGTGGAAATAAATTTAAGCAAATAAAACAAATCATTTTAATAAGCAAAATTTGGCGGTTTCAATGCAGTAATGTTTTAAAAGAAACAGCTCCAAATGTCTGCTGTCTGGTCACCAAAAGCACCTCTACCGACACACACGTTGTTAGGAGGATTTGTTCGTAACTTTATTGCTAGCGACTAACTCAGTTAAATCGGCAAGCGGAACATAAGTTTCGTTGTGCTAACTATAAAATAAAATTAAAAAAAAAACAAAACGGTTAGAAACTAGCAGGGTGGACACCGTTTAAATCTATCCAACACTAAAATAGAATAAATGACGAAACATTGAATATAGAATAGTTCTATATATATCACAGTTATAGCGTTGATAAAAGTCTTGGAAAGTAGGTAACACTCTACACATACAGTTATCGTAGTTCAATATAACCAAATCAGAGTTAAACGTCAATTTTATGTAAAACTAGTGAATTCGCAACCCGTAGCAAATAGCATTTAGCGTAAATTGAAATTGTACAAACAAAAATCTGCGTGCGTTTATTGTGATAATATCTATATCTAAGTCGCACGTATTTTACGTTCAACAAATACACAAATTAATACCAAGAAAAAAGTGCTCACAATTTGGGCAAGACATGCAAATAGCTATCTGCATACTTTAATAATTCCTTAAATTCACTAAGAAAAATAAAGTAATAATTAGATATAGGTTCGTATAACAAGTAAGTTGCTTATTGACAACAATGAATCGGCGTAATCAAATGCGTCAAGCATACGAGGGGTTTTCACACCTATAGGATAGGAATATTACAGGTGTGCTTCCAAGGTTATTCAAGCATCACATTAAATATCACAACGACTTATTTCCAGATTATGTTTTGGAAGTGGTTTAATTAACAAATAGCCTCCTTTAGTACGGGCTTCTAGTTATAGTTTCTAGCAGAAAATAATGGTAAATCACAAAAATCTGATTCAATGCTTACCCTAGAACAGCTTTTACAAAAGCAGCAAAAATACTACAGCCATTTATAACACAGATAAATGTGAAAATTTAGAAGAGAAAACAAATACTTCAATTTCACAAAGTTAATAGTAAATTGTTGTAATTGTGATTTAATTCACAGTATATAGTTTATTTTCAAATCTTTTCAGTACAACTCAAACTTCTAACCTCATGAAGACTAATAACTCTTAATTCTATCTTATTTTTAATATTGTCTTTAACCGCATTAACAAATGATATTTCTGATTTTGACATTATTTGTGTAAAAAATTTAGTGTTGCCACTTATGAGAACAAAAATGTTACCAAAAACGATGTCACAATAAGCTACATTGTGAAACTGTTTTCGGTGTCACAATTAAGTAATTATAAATGCAAAGTAAAAAATAATTTTTGTTGACTGAATTTTTTGTCATATCTGATATGATTTAAACCTGGTAAGAATTTACAGATTGAAATTGCAACGTTGTTAGTTAAATAGTAGAAATTACAACTCCAAATTTGAAAAGATGTATTCGAATAAAACGCGGCATAGTATTCTAACCTGTGCTGCGCAAGATCAAAAACATTTTTGTGTTTGCGATTAATTCACGTTTGATTGTATTTGTAAATCGTACAGTGGTGATCAGTAAGTTATTTTATCTTTAAATTCGTTTTTTTTATGTGTACCTTTATCTTTTTATGACTCTTTTAGTATAATTATATTTTAGCTTTAAATGTTTTATATGTATATTACAATTTTGTAGATTTAATTTTTGTTGTATTTAGATAGTTGTTTTAGCCGCTTTTTAGTTACAAAACTTCTGAAACTAAAATTTTCTTATTTACCGTTTGATCAAGTTTTGCGTAAATAAAATTATTTTTTACCAGAAATAGATTAATTCACAAACAAAAACTATTAAAACGTACTAAGCAATTGTCTAAAGAGGTCACCGAACAATTGCGCGATCGTTTTCTTTACATTTATTTTTTTCAAGTGATATATTTTTGTACATTTTACGTTTTCTTATCTTTTAGTAGTTATTTATCCTTTTTATTAGATTACATTCTTTTTTGCCTTTTATTAAAATTTCGAATAAATTTTGTTTTTCTTGACAAAAGTAAGTGCAGACATTTAATATTTTTGTAAAGAATATCTTCATTTTTCGCTCTAGCGTAACACTTTAATTTAAAATTTTCTCGTTTTTGTTATAAATACTGCGTATACAATACACACCGTATCTTTTTTGTATAAATGCCTACAATTTTATCTTAATGCAGAAATATTGTTTACTTTAAAATTTTAAACCGTAAATTACTTTCTATCGTTCATTTTTAATTTAAATTTAAAATTACAAATCGTAATACCTTTTTTTGTGAAAGAGTTTATAAATTGACGTTTGTATTTTATACGGTCTTTTAAGATTTGAATGATAGAATTCAACTTATTTTTTTGCGCTTGATTAAACTTTTGTAAAAGTAAAATACTGTATCAGGTATTAATTAATAAGAATAAAAAATTAACTTTATAATTACAATATATGTATATTACAATATAATCATCTATAATCTTTACACTTAATTAAACAACAAAAAAAAAATATAATAGTAAAACTGTATGAACAATGTTGATAAATTATTATCTTTGTAGTTTACATCAAAACAGGTTATTTAATTGAACCTATATGGCATTAAATAAGTATTAAAATAAAAAAATACAACAATAAATCTAAGTAAACACAAAATATTTAACAAAAAGAGAACAAAACTTAAGGCATTTTAGAACAACAAAAAAAGAAACCAAATTAAAAATTGATTTACAGGAAAAAACTAAACAACAAGTTTATGAATCAAATTACTTACACTTTCGTACTGCAAAAACAAAGAATTTAATTTAAAAAAAAAGGTTTAAAAACAATCTTATAACAAAACTCAAAAACAAAGAGAAAAAATTATAGGTTGTATAATTGTCATTACAATAAAAAAATTAAAATATGACAAGAACAAAAGAAGAGATATAATCTCGGAATTAGTGCTTATTGTTAGAGATTTGGCAAACACTGAATTTAAAACTAACTAAAGTTTTAATTTTCATTAATAAAAACAATGTTTAAATGAGAGTTGTTGTGTTTAGTTTCACACAGAAAAAAACTTAATTTTAAAATAAATTAAATTAATAGAATTTTCAAAATTAACCAAACCATTATTTTGCCGTGAAAAAAGACAAGGCAATTATTTAAACTAAAAACAATTTTCTTAAAAAATGCAAATGAAAAAGAAACAAAAAAAAAGATAAATCAAATAAAAGAAAAGAAGATAAAGAAGAAAAGGAAAAGTATTATTAGTATCATCAAAAGAATTAAGATTAGCATAGTGTATATTAAAGTTAAAATAAATTCTGCAAATTTTGTTAAGTCAAATAGCAAGTTTTGGTACAAGAGAGTCAAAAGAAAAACAACAGCTGTAATAGAAATAAAAATTTTATAACTTAAAAAAAAACAATAATGAAGAGGAGTTGAAAAATTTGTAGTTTTAAATTCATAAATATTAAAAATATTAAATTTTTTTTTGATAAGTGCAAAAACAAAAACCAAAATTAAAATATTTATTAGATTGTTATTAAATTTCTTCTTCTGAGACAGTAAAACCGCAAAATTTCTTTTATTAGCTTTATTAAATAAGTAATCAAGTATAATAAATTATATTAAAACGATTTTTTTTTAATAAACTTGTACCAACCCCTGTCGGGGTGGTGCTTTTATCTTTAATGTGCTTCGGGTAGCTAAGTGGAGACTGGAGTAAATAATTGTTAACTTACAATGCATATACTTATTATTACCACCGAATACAAAATGAATCGTATTAATATAATAACAACGGATAAAATAACGTAATTATACTAATTAACAAGTGATTACTCAATAATAAACAAAATAAACAGCTTCTTTTCTGGTCGGTTGACCCTGTATTTAGTTTTATTTTGGTCCGGAACGGCTACCCTCTATTGGCGGTTTCGGTAACTCGGTTATCAGTCCTACAACAGAGTATTAATATGGCGTATTTTATTACCTTATTAAATTGTTGGTTTTTAATTACTGCCAGGCTAAGTGTGAGGTGTGGTGATTTTATTTCACCTAGGGGAGAACGGGGATTAAAAGCAGTTAAGGAAACACACAGGTAAGCAATTAATAAATCTTGAAGAATCGACGGCGGACTTTGACCTCTTGTTTCTTAATTCCAAAAATTTCATTAAAAGTAGGTAATTACGGCTCGGATAATTATGAAACTTTACAGGTCGGTGGACGGTGCTATTGTGGACAACTTTTGATTGAGTGGATCGTGAATGGGTCACAAACTGTAATTAAAACCTTTGATTGAATAAAAATTCAAGGTCAATAGCGTTAAATTCGATTGTTAAATGAAACTAAACAAATTCGGTGAACTCGGAAAAGCTGGACAGGTAAATTCAATATACAATTAATAATCAGGTGAATATGATTCCACGGCGCGTTACTAATTAAAGTTTTACGGTAACTTTAATGCACAATTAATGATCAGGTGAATATGATTCCACGGCGCGTTACTAATTAAAGTTTTACGGTAGCTGTCTGTTTATAGCTCCTTCAGTTACATAAAGTTCTTTTCTTTGAATTATTAAATCTTCGAGCCGGGCTTTACCCAACCACAAAAAGATCGCAAACTTTAAACAAGGGCCTTTATGTAACCACTCGGAAATTGGATTAATTAGTGCTAATGCCCGGGCCAGGCAAATTCCTAACCACTGGAGAATTAACACTTCCAACAGGAACAAACGGATACACGACTTTACAAATTTTACACTTACTCTGAATGATGTTCGTGGCGGTGACGGTGATGTTAATGAATGAGAGATGAACGAAATGAAACAGGTCCAGGTGAATCGCAGCGTAGTCGGTGTAAATCAATTAACAGGTCGTTCGAGTAGTCCAGGTAATAGCGGTTGTCAACAAAACACAAAAGTAATAATCAGGTTCGGTTTTAGCAAAGGTTTCTCGGAGAGGAGTTTCTGGAAACGGATCTCGGAGGAGAAGGCTAAGTTCGATTGCCTTGCGTGGCCGCTTTTATACACCCCGGTGGTTCCGCTTGGCTGCCTTCGTAGCGGGGATCACCGTGCGCATCGTTTCGGATTTGGTGGGGACCTACGATACGGTGAAAGTCCACGCGCAATTTTCAAATAATTATTGTGAATTTCCTAAAAAATTGCATTACTGGATTCGTATCGTTACAAACTTAGTTATTATATTTAAAAAAATATAATTAGTAATTATTTTGACGTCATTTTTACATACCGTTCTATGCCTTAATTTGGTCTCTGTTTTTTTAAAAACGTTGTCACCAATGGAAGTTTAGATCGAAAAGTTCGCCTCTTGGTAATTTGAGTTATAATGATCAAACTAACCTTCGTATAGAAAGAACAAGGAAAACAAGTACAGTTAATATGCTCCATTATTTAGTAAAAACACATAAAAACAGTGTGTAAATAAATAACAAACAAGAGTAAAAAAAAAGCGAAAAAACTAACAAGCGTTAATACTAATGTGAAAAAATATTTTATAATTTATCAAAATTAAAAAACATAATTTTTATTTTTAACAAACAGGGGTAAAGGATAAAGTTTAAAACTTACCACTAAACCAAAAAAAAATTAACTATTAAAATTAAATTGCACAATAAGATATTAATTTTAAACATTTAAGGACACGACATGACTTCTCGAGATTCAACAAATTACGATTTTTGGTAATGGAATTCGCATTAGGTGAAAGGAGTATTTAATAAAGATATAAACAGGTATTTGTTTAGTAAAAGTAGGTCAGACTAGCATAAAGATATGTGTTTTTTACTAAATAAAGGACCGGCACAAAATGTCGCAGATTAAACCGTGGGAATACATGAAGAAAAAAAAGATAAATGAAAGATTAATAGAAAGAATTGAGGAAATCTACAAAGAAACGAGAAGCAGGGTCAGAGTAAATGGGGAAGAGAGCGAGAAATTCATTACAAAGAGAGGGTTGAGACAAGGATGCCCACTGAGCCTAAGCGTGTTTGCAGTATATACGGGGGATCTAGAAAAGACAATGAGAGGACAACAGACAGGAGGCATAGTAGTAGGGAAAGCGAAGATATGGTCGTTGGCGTATGCGGATGACATAGTGTTGGTGGCTAAGGAGGAAAAGAAAATAAAAAAGATGATGAAAACGCTGAAAAAATACATGAAAAAAATAAGAAATGGAAGTAAACACGGAGAAAACAAAGATAATGATATTTAGAAAAGAAGGGGGAAAACGAAAAAGAGAGGAGCGGAAATGGAGGGATGAGGAAGTGCAGCAAGTGAAGGAATTTAGATACCTGTGCTACACGATGAAGCAGGATAATAAGGAGAGAGAACACATAAAGGAAAGAGTGAGGAAAGGAAATAGATTAATAAGACAAGTGTGGGGTGTGGGGGAAAGAGTATTCGAAATGGATATAGAAAAAAGAAAACTGTTGTTTAAAAAGTTAATAGAGGGGGTGGTGACGTATAGGGCGAAAATATGGGGGTTGAAGGACTAGAGGGAAGTAGAGGGGCTACAGGAAGAATACTGGAGATGGGTTTTAGGACTGGACAGAGATACACCGGGGTATATTGTGAGAGAGGAGGTACAGGTAGCAAAAATAAGAGTAGAGACATAAAAAAGGGCCATAAAATACGACAAACACTGAGGGAAAAAACAGAATGTAAAATACTGCAAGAATGTTGGAAAGAGATAAAGGGAGAGAAAGTGAAGTACGGGCAGGAGGGCAGAGAAGAGTATTACAAAAGAAACGGGTACGCGAGAGAAGAAGTGAAGAGATTAAGAGAAGAGAGAGTAGGCGTAAGGGAAGAAATAATAAGGAGAGATAGGGACATCGAAAAACAAGTAAGATGGACAAGGATAAAAGAGGGCAGATATAATAGGAATTATAAGAATATCAAGGGTGAAGGGGTGCCAGAATATTTAAAAGATATAGAGAATGGAAGCAACAAAAAGAAAAAAATGATAGCACGGTTCAGATGTGGGAACGACGAGTTAGGTAACAAATACTGGAAAAAAGAAGAAGAAAAAATGTGCAGGCTATGTGGAGAAGAGACGGAGGACCTCAACCACATGAAAGATAAAAGTAGTTAATTAAGAGAAGAGGTTATGAAAATAGAGGAAATCTTAGACGAAAAAGGAAATGGAGCGGAGTGGATGGAAGAAGTATGGAGAAGGAAAAAGTTAAGAAGAGAGGAGGGATAAAAAAATGTAAAAATGTAAATAGAATGTAAGGTAGTGATTGTAAATAGAAGAAACACGAATCAATTTGTAAGCAATTATGCAATTCAAATAAAGTTAAAGTTAAACTATATAACTGCACTTGTTTTCCTTGTTCTTTCTATACAAAGGGATCATTAGTTTTTGTCACTAACTCAAATAGTTGTAACCAATCGTTTCTGTAGTGGATCTCTTTGGTCACAACTACGGTTAGCCACGATGTCGATAAATAAGCGTAGTAGCAAAACTATTATAAAAAAAAAGAAGAAATAGACGCCTGAATCTAATAACAAAAAAAAATTAGATAGAGCAAAAAAACATTCTAGAGAAACATAAGCGTATATGATTATATCTAACAATAACATGTACTATCTCGACTCGTTGTTTTAACAGAATAGTAATTTAAAAAATCTAAATAGTAAGTAAAACATTACCGGATAACAATCACCGTAATTTTAATCGTAAATCGATCAACTATTTCGTTTACATACAGTCGCAAACTAATTAATAATTTATAACAAAAACTTAAATGAGAACCAATAAAATTTACCCCGTCAACATAGTTTGCAATAAGTAGTAAAGTACTACCAAATTTAATTTACGATACATCCGTAGTATGTAAGCTTACATATACAGCGTGGTTTGCCAAAGTCTGGCTTTGACCACGTTTAAACAATCAAAGAAATTTAAATAGTATAACGTCAGCGTACTGAAGACAAACTTCATGATATGAAGTTAATGATGTTTTAAATTTACTACTGAAAGTAAAATGATTTAGGATATTCTACAATTAAATTTTTGATAACTTAAGCTTAAGATAAGTAATATGGTAAATCCAAATTAAAAATTCTTAACGCTGAATAGATAGTTTTAAACACAATTAATAAATTTAAATACGCTAGAGATAAGGCAAAATCCACAGGTGTAAAACGTTGGTCACTATTTCCGGTAAAAATTATTTTTCTCACAGGTTAATAACACTAGAAAAGTCTTTAACCTTGCTATTATGCTGTAATACGGGTAATAAAAATAACTTACCACGAAAATTAAATAGCTAGAATTACTTATAATTTCGCGGATACCGTCCTAACAAAATCGACTGTTCACAGCAACTTAAGGTATGCAAGTGAAAGTGCCAATCCTCTCTCGTAAATGTCAAATACATTTAAGGTTTTTACGTTTAGTGAGGTTCACAAACAGTGAATTCTAATTAGAATTACGACTTTTAGAAAATTCGTGAACGTGTTTAAATCATGTTGCATTTATATCTTTTTACCAACTATAATTTAAAATTTGTTATTGTAAATATAAAAACTATATACTGCAAAACGCTAATACTTTTTATAAAAGCTCTATGGTAAAAATACCAAGTTTTAAAATAAAAACATTATTAGTTCTGTGTCCTCATAATTTTTAAACTAAATTTTTGTTGATTTAATATGCATCACTATACTTTAGTTGCCTAACAGATGGAAATAAATCTTTTTTAGTAAAAAAAAAACAAGCCAAATAATGTTAAGTCCGATTTAGATACACGAATAATAAAAATTTACAACGCTTACTCAATATAAATACGTGTATCGTTGGTTCCTATAGGATATCATTATTGTCCTTGTTAGTAAACTGTATTTTTTTAGCATTTTTTTTCAATTGTATTTATGTTACTTATTTGGGATTCAACTCACAGTAAAGTGAGATAGTAGCAATCGTACCATAACTCGTTTACTGGGATTTTCCATTTTACTCACCACATATTTTGTTACTGAACAAGTGCTAACAGTTCTGCGTTAACCACGTTTTCTTCAAATTCGAGCAATTTACTTGTCCACTAGTCTTGTATATCGTCTTTTTTAGTTTGGAAAGTGGCATGTTACGTTATAGTTTATTTTTTCCATTTATTCTTTAGTAACTCAAAATAGGTTATTATATTATTTTATTTTTAATAAAATAATATGTTACGTTATGTTATTTAGGATAGATTCAAACCAGTTTTGAATATCTTAGAATTCATTTCTTTATGTTAGTCAACAGTCTTTATACATTAAAAAATAAAGAAACTATTTTCAACGAATCCTGTATCTGTTATAAGAAAGATTTTGAAATCCAGCACATTATCTGAAAATAGAGACTTGCTGTGCTGTTTGAATTGTTCTATCTGTACACATTTTTAGTAGTAACATAACCGGCGTTAACTCAAGTTTTGCATAAATAATATACTTTCTTGTTCACGCGCTATGATATCATTTTTTTAAGTAGCATACTGTTGCTATTTTTTTTCTGTACTGTATAAAATAAACGTTTATTACAAACACAATACAGTTTTATTTGTTTAATTAACCTAAACCTAATTTTTTTTAACAATGTTTGTAACATAGTTTTTTTAACGTTTAGGAAATGTTACCTTTGTTAATACAAGCCAACAAATTCTTAACTTAATTCTTGTAACTTAATTGCTGACGACTAACTCAGTTGAATCGGAAAGCGGATCGCAAGTCTTGATGTATTAATTATAACCTAAAATTAAAAAAGCGCCAAAACGATTAGAAACTAGAATCGAAGGCACCGTTTAAATCTATCCAATACCGAGATAGAACAAATGACAAAACACTGGTTATAACAACGACGACGCGAAAAAAGAAGTTAAAAAAATGTAAGCAAGCAGAATTACAAATATAGTAATAAAGAATAGTTTTATAAATATCACAGTTATAGCGTTGATACAAGTTTTGGAGGGTAGGCAACACTCCACACATACAGTTATCGTAGTAAAATTTAAAAAATTAGGTACTATGTAGTCTCAGAGTAAAACGTCGATTTAATGCGATACTAGTAAATTTGCAACCTAAAGGAAATCGCATTTATTGTAAATTGAAACCGTACAAACAAAAATCTTTGTGCATTAACTGTACTAATATCTATGTCGAAGTCGCACGTATTTACGTTTTACAAATTAATACCAAGAAAAAAAGACTTTACAATTATCCAAAACATGCGAATAGCTATCTGCATGCTTCAATCATCCTCTAAAATCACTAAGAAAAATCAAGTAATAATTTCGTATCACAAGTAAGTTACTTGTCGACAAACAATGAATCGTCGTAACCAAATGCGTCAAGCATCCGAGTGGTTTTTACTATTATTATTGCAGGTGTGCTTCCAAAGTTATTCAAATATTACATAAAATATAACAATATATATGCGAAGGGGATCACAATCACCGAAAAAATAATTTTTTTCCATTAAAAATAGTATCCGTCAAAATGCAACCACTTCACAGCGCATCGCTTTGAATGTAGCAAAAAGTAGACAAAACTTATACAGTACGAAAATCACACCAAGACGCTTTTAACATAACAAAGTATAACATGAAAAAAGAATTAAAAAAAACTAAATGCATGACAATTTGTAAAGAACCACTGACTAGAAATCAATGATGACATTATTGAGCAGGTCTTTTAATTACCTTGGAATAAATATCACAAGTTATGGTGTTGTTGAGGATCAAGTAAAACATCAATCACTAAACACGGCTAAAGTACGAAGGTTAAAGCTAGAGCCTACAAATCCATTGTGCAACCAGTGCTCACGTATGCAGCCAAGACATGTGCCGAAACTAAAAAAAGGGAGCAGGTTTTATATTGGAAAAGAAAGAAAACACTAAAGAAATTAATCAGAAGAACGTTATGAGTCATTAAGCAAATCATCAGTAGGAAAACGACCAAAGGACAGACCGGCAAAACGATGGAGAAAGTTTTTGTAAAATTTGGAATAAACAGGCAGTAGCTTATAACAAAAAAAAAAGAAGAAGAAGTTATTATTAACCATAATTTTTTGTAATGTTGGTAGTTTGTTAGGTAAAATTAACGAATGCACAATATACATAACATTATCTAAAATTGCTCTTGACTTACGGTACACTTTTGTAGAATGCAGTATATGGTCTATGTAAATAAGTAAAGTTAATATAAATGCTAACGTGTAGGTATAAAAAAGACACAAATAAAATAAATGCTTACGTAACATGCTACTGTAGCTGTACATATATAATAAATTACATATTTGAATTTACGTTTTTCTATTAGCGAAAGATCCAGAATGATGTATTAGATAACCTATAAATAAAAATTGTAAATTGTCAATTGGTTTTTAAAAACAAAAATATTTCTTCCTCTGATATGAACAGTAGCATATAATCTATTAAAAAAAATTATAAATAATACTGATAGTACGCAATAATTTCAAGAACTGCATCAGACTTTTAATGTAATTTTCCCGCGTACTTTGAATTAATCAGTTACAAAAGGATTTGTTAGAGGGACTTAATATTTGTTGAGCAACTGAAGTTTAATGAGCACTAATGAATTACTAATGTTTACAAATTGTTTAGAAATAGTGTCTAATTACAACGTGAAGATAGCAAAAAACTTCGTACAACTTTCAAATTAAATGTTTGATGATGTTATAATATAAAGCACTAATCCTTAGTAATTTTTTAGAATTGTTGTTAAAAATGTTTTGCTAACTTTAAGAATACGTATGTAAATGTTGCTTGTTGTTTTACTGTATTTGTAATCGTATGACTATGTTTTTAATAATTGTTTTTTTAGTAATTTACTAAATATTGAATATGATTTTTTATAATTTTGATTTAATTTGACACTACACAAAATTTGGAAATTTGTAATAAATTAACAACGCAAAAATTTGATAATGTGTACTAAAAACTAATTGAAAAGGAACATACAAGGCAATAATTTTTAAGGGTAATGTTGTATATATTTGAATTAAAATTTTACAAACGTTTGTACTTTATCAAAATTTGTCGTCAGGTAATAAATTAAAATGACAATTATGAAACTAAGGTAACTAGAAAGAAATTGTTAGAAAACTATGTAGATAATAAACACAACGTTATTTAGCTACAGCATTTGCTTAAAAGTTTAAAAGAAAAACACTATAAAAACTCTGGACACAGCTTAAGTGTAATTGTAAATGTAATTTGGTTTGGTATTTTTGATTTTGTAATTTACCTTTGTTAAAAACGATGTTTGTATTTAAACAGACATACATAAAAAGCATTTGTTTTGTTTTATGTAATAGCATCAAATTATACTTGTTATTATTGTACTGTAGTTATGTTTACCATTAATTGTAAATAACAATTAATTTATAGACAATACCTTTCAAACGGTTCAATTAATATAAAATTGTTATAGAAACTTTTTTTGTAGAAAATCTTCTGTAGAATAGCGTAAAGCGACTAAAATGTTATTGTTTTATTTTAAAAAAATGAGTTTTTATAATTGTTAGATGTTGCAAATTAAATTTGTTTGCTTTACTTAAGAATAATCATTCTAATGTAAATGGTAAAAGGCTTCTAAATAATCCCTTCTGAACGAGTATGCCCATTTCCACGTTTTTAGTGATATCTTTGATATGACCAGATGTGTCACCACGTTAAAACTATTTTAGTTTAACAAATAATATATCATTATACATGTATCCTAACTTTTAAACAAATGCATTTAGGCATTTTTTATACACGTCTAACTGTCTAGTTTTGTGAATCACCGTGTATACTAAAATGTACATTTACATATAAAACAAAAATAAAATAAACGATAAAAGTAAAAAAGCATTTGTTGCGTTATTGCGATTTTTTAAAGTTTTATTGTATAGAAATATCTACGTAATTCTTACTCTGAAAAATACGTTGTTTAATATATGTAAGCTTATTAGTAGTTCTAATCCTCTTAAAAACTTGTATGACGTAAAGTTGATTTGACCTACCCTTAAACGAACAAAACTTAATGGTTGTTTTATCTATATTCAATAAGGTTTTCGATATATTATGTAATAAACTTAATAAACTGTTTTACAAACTTTATTGGCGCATAACATTGTAAAACAATTTTTTTATTAAAAAGATTTGTTTTTCTAATGTAAATTTAAAAAAATAATATAAAATTGATTTTGTGTAGGCAGGTACATAAATTTTTAGAAACATTTTAAATAAATAAACAAATCGCAGTTAAGCTAGCACAGTTTAAATTTGTTTTCTAAAACATTTTTTAAATGATACTCAATTCCTAATTTTAAATACACACTTAACAACCTTTAATAATTTTTACGTAGTAATTGTAACTATCTACATTTATTTTTTAGACTAAATGTATATAATTATTTGAGTAAAACAAACTAAAACACATAGTCTGTTTACATAGTATCAAATATTTAACAAAAATATGTTTACACATTAAAAATATAATTATGTTGATAAAAACTCAACGTGTGATTGCAGATATTGCCTCTATTTTATTATGTATTAGATATTGATTTGAGTATATCATTAAATCTCTAGTAAAAGCTTGATATCTAACCACATAAGCTTTTATCTGTATTTACCAACAGGTAATTTTAGGCAATTAACGTTTAGATTGTTTTTAGTGATTAAAATGTTTAACAGTTTTGCATTATTTAGAGTTTCCTACATTTCTGGTTATTATAAACATGTAAAATCACTTTTAATTTTACTATCAATAATTCTCAAGCCGACACACACGTTTGCATTATTTATTACAAATGTTAGATTATGTTATATAATGATTTCGAATTTCTTGACTATATACCAATGCAACTATAAAGAAAACGCGATACTTGTTTTAAAGTAAAGACGGACAGTAAATTGGCTCCATTATAAAGAAATAGTCCGTCAAAGTAATGTTAACCAAAAATGTAACATTTATAACATTACGTTTATTACGTTTATAAAAAATACGCAATGATAAAATAAATAATATTGTATTCCCAGAAAAAGCAAAAAATTGCAATATTTATACAGCCTGTTTTAGAATAAGCGCCTTATTTTTTTGGCCACACTATGGGTACTACTTTCAAAATATTTGGCAGTAATATGTTTCAGGACATTCTCTACACCATGGTGATATCATATTTTCAATTGAACGAATTATTTCAAAATGGCGACTTTCAACTTTTTTTTTATAAGTGAGATCCTAAAAACATTCATTTTACAATAGTATTTCGTTTTTCTCCCAAAGACAAATTTCCTACACTTTCATCTCAAGGTGTATACCAAATTCCCTGTTCTTGTGGTTTAGTCTACATTAGTGAAACCGGTCGTTCCGTCATTACTCGCATTTCAGAACATGATCGTTGTATAAGGAAAAGGTATACTTCTAAGTCTGCGGTCGCTGAACATCATTTTACTACAGGTCACAAGATAGATTTTGATAATGTTTCGTTGATTGCCAAATCTCCATTCTTTTTCAACAGAAAATTCCGAGAAAGCATAAAAATCATCAAAAACCCCAATAACTTCAATCGCGATCATGGTTTCGAACTATCCCCTCTTTGGTTCCCGGTTATTAGTCATTTATCAAAAACACTCCCCCCAGCAACCGTAACCCAATCAGGGTCGAGCTTAACCATTCGTGACGGTCCTTTTCCTTTAAATACGGAGACTATTTCTTCTTAAGTCACTTCTACGGAGTTTAGAATCTGGCTTGGTTCATAAGTTGATTACCTAACTCGGTAGTGGTTCTTTGTTAGATTTTCGTTTGCTTTTTCAGGTTATCGTTTTCTTTCTTACCTTTTCAGAGCTTAGGTTATGGCTTGTTTCACAAGTGAATAACCTAACTTTTGAGAAGTTCTTAGTTAGATTTCGATTGCTTGTTTGAGTTTTGCGATTTATCTCACGCCCTGATGAAGCACCTTACGAAAGTGGGCGAAACGTTGGCAGCTTCGGTTGCAAATATGACACGGTCCAAACCCGGAAGACATTCTAATGTTAGTGTAGATTCCGGCCGTGGAAGCCTTCGCTATTATATTTGTGGTTAATTAATTAATATAATTTATTCACCATTAATTTTTGTTTTTCTGACTCAGTGGAGCGGCCTGGTAAGGTGTTGATTAAACAACAACATACGGCAAACACGACCAATATTGGTCGTGTTTGTCGTATTATGTTTGTGTTTAATTAATTAATGTAATTTATTCATCATTAATTTTTGTCTTTCTGATTCAGTGGAGCGACTTCATAAAGTGTTGGTTAAACAACACGAAACGTCGCATGAACGGAAGTAATTGTTTTCTTGGATCCTCCTAAAGAAGTGATCATTAATTTGATCAACAATCTATATAACTATTACCAGGAGTCGAACCTTCTTCAAGATTATAATTGTTAATTTAAAATTAATTAATACGTTTTTAAAATGCCGTTAAGTTATAGGAGAGACGAGTTCATTGATATGCTCTTAATATTTGTAATAGCGGATGAAGATCCTTATTAAGCAGCCACATAGTAGAAATAAATATCCAAACAAAAAGCACTTTGAATATCAAACATTTACTAAATTATTGGAGAGAACGCGTGAAACGGGAACTGTGGATTATAAGAAACCGTTACATAAAAACCAACCTACTTGCAATGACGACAACAAAAACCAGGTAATGCTACACATTATTAAGAATCCCCATGTCAGTACTAGGGAGATTGCAAATTTACTTGGAACATCGCATACTTCGAAAATGATTTTCTGTTAAGAATTAATTTTGCACAGTGGGGTTTGCAACAGATAGGACAAAACAGAACGTTTTATTTTTGGACGAAGCAAACTGAAATGAGCGACATTGTCAAGATCGATAAAGTTTAAACGTGTTTTGTAGAATTATAGGACAACATAGTGTTGGGTCAATAATTATTAATAGGCTTGCTGTCTCTAACGTATATTATATATTTACAAGTTTGTCAAATAACTTAAATTGTTTACCCGTTCCTTAAAAAAAAGGCAACTAAAAATCAATTTACTTACAGGTTAGTTTCGGATAAATAGAATAAAATCAAAAAAAGGATATTGTCTATGCCAATACAATTGGCACGAAACAACGTCTTCTAATCCATTCTACTTCCCGCCATAGATATGTCTTCTTTTCTATATGTGCGTTTGTACAATTGCCAGATGCTGATAATTATGGACTTTAATTACCCATATGTGCAACCCAAATGACCATGTGTAGTAATTAATTAGCTGAGTTTACCCATGGGAATCAACTTCCAAATCTTCCAGTAGCCAAAATTAATGATTCGAATTCAAATCGGTACAAACTATTGTAACGAAACGGCAGAGATGATCGTTGGTTTTAAAATTGTATAAAAATTGTTTTCAATTACGCGTGAGCTTTGGACTTGCCGATGAATACCACCTCTACCGCTTCGAAACGCGCAACTCTCCCCTCCTGAATAATCATTCGACCGGAACGAAACAACGAATAAAAGCCGCCGTCAACATTGAAAATGCTCTCTCTTTCACGACCTAGTCCTGGTAGTACCTTTTATATACTGATACCCGTTGTTGACTTAATTGTTATTTTCCGACTAAACGCTTTGTACTCTTCCTCAAACTGAACCTTACAACGTAAATTTGTGCAAACCGATTAAACAAGACCTGCTATTCTACCCTGACCTTCTGAACTTATACCGACCAGCTTTTGAACTCTGGTACTCTTACGATTTTTGTATTAAATTTTCCGTTTTGTATTAGAACTCCTGTTACGTCAAACCGCCCTCCTTTAAGTTGACCACAAGCTCCCGTTTCACCGAGTATTATTTGGTATAACCGAATCTCAGTCCGTTAGTGAATTGACAAATCATTTGCGCCAGGCTGGTGTAGGATTTGTTAAGCGTGAACTAAATCTCCACTTACTTTCAACTCTTAACGTAATTGAGGTTGGCTCGTTGAAATACCGAACGAGCCAGGATGGCTTAAGGCATTTCAATACGTTTGGCATTGTTACGTTTCGGTTTCGGGCTGAGGTCTAAAATTAATAATTCTCAAATCAATCAGTTAGTTTCGTAATACTCACCGGCATTTGCCGAAGCTTTCGTTTGACCTGATAACAAACGTATTTCAAATGTTTTTACAAATGTTGGTTGCATATACAAAGGAACAACGGATTATAAATATTTATAATTAAAATTGATGAAGGATATTTATAAGCACAAAACAATATTAAATGGAGAAAATTACCTCAATTTATTAGAAAATAAAATTTAAAATGAACTAAATGAACTCCCACAAAACATCAAAAAGTAATTTGTTGTGGCAGCACAATGCCGCTCTAGCACATTATGCTCTTGCAGTTAGGGAGTTTTTAAATAATCGATACGAGAACTGTTAGATTGGTCGTAGTAGACCAGGTGGTTAGCTACCTGGGTCACCTCATATGACACTACTAATTTTTTTTCTCTAGGGGTGTGTAAAATCCCAGGTGTACGTCGTGAAAATATGTAAGAAAGAATTCGTACTTGCAGAAACGAAATTTCTCTGGAAATTATCTTTCGATCTATTGGCTCCATTGGACAACGTTTCAATTTATGTATTGAAAAAGAAGGAAAAACATTTCGAGCATATTTTGTAAATATTTAATTTTTATTTGATGTAAATTTTTATTTACATTTGGACAAAAATAACATCGAGTGTAAAACATTCATGCGTTACTAGATTAAAATGTTAGTTTGCTTTTTGATAGGTAAAAAAATTAATTTAAAAAAAATAGTAGTACCTATAGTGTAGCTAAAA